>CM035838.1:19426720-21826833 GCA_020510985.1 Pholidichthys leucotaenia
TTGTAGCTAGATGGAATAAATATGTAAATATATAAACACACACAGTGCAGAGCATTGTTGCTAGGTGGGATGAAACAGCATAACCGTCTATTTAGTTATCCTACATGGTATGATTATGTGCCCATACATATTCTCACCCTCCATAGCGACCGGTATGTTCCTAGTTGTATGCCGGAGAGGACCATTGTGTAAGTCTATTGCATCTTTTGCATTCAAAAAAACTATTAGTTTGTTACGTCTTTTTGCTATCTCTGCGAGCAGCCCTGCTTAGGTTGTACAGTCTGACAGCCGTTGGTAGGAAGGACCTACGAAACCTCTCGGTTGTGCACCTGGGATGATGTAGTCTGCTGCTAAATGAGCTCCTCAGTGCATCCAGTATGTCCTGCATAGGGTGGAACTCGGACTCCAGCAGAGATGACAGTTTAGCCACCGTCCTTCTCTCTCCTATCTCCTCCATCGGATCAAGGCGCTGCCCCAGGACAGAGCTAGCTTTCTTAATCAGTTTGTTCAGTCTCTTCCTATCGGCTGCAGTAATGCCACTGCCCCAGCAGACCACTCCAAAAGTGATGGCTGATGCCACCACCGTGTCATAGAATGACTTCAGCAGCGCCCCTTGTACACCAAAAGACCTGAGTCTCCTCAGCAGGAACAGCCTGCGCTGTCCCTTCTTGTAGAGTGCGTCAGTATTGTGTGACCAGTCTAGTTTATTGTTCAGATGAATACCCAGGTACTTATAGGATGTCACCATCTCGATGTCTGTTCCCTGTATATTTACTGGTGCTGTGAGGGGCTGCCCATGCCTGCGGCAGTCCACCACCAGCTCCTTAGTTTTCCTCGCGTTGATCTGGAGGCAGTTCCGATGGCACCAGTCCACAAAGTCCTGGATAAGCCCTCTGTACTCAGCTTCATCTCCGTTGGAGATGAGACCAACGATCGCAGAGTCATCAGAGAACTTCTGTAGATGGCAATGTGTTGTGTTGTGTGAGAAGTCCGCAGTATAAAGAGTGAACAGGAAGGGAGCCAGCACCGTTCCCTGGGGGGCCCCCGTGCTACTGATGATCGTGTCGGAAACACAGTCCCGGGTTCTCACAAACTGAGGCCGGTTCGTGAGGTAGTCCAGGATCCATGATGACAGGTGCTGGTCCACCCCTGCGTGCAGCAGCTTGTCCTTCAGGATCATTGGTTGGATGGTGTTGAAAGCACTGGAGAAGTCAAAGAACATGATCCTCACCATATTCCCGGGCTTCTCCAGGTGGGACAGAGAACGGTGAAGGAGGAAGATCACCGCATCCTCCACCCCAATGCCATGCTGGTAGGCGAACTGGAGTGGATCCATCGCTGGTTCCACCAGGGGGCGGAGATGAGCAAGGAGCAGTCTCTCCAGGGTCTTCATCAAGTGGGACGTCAAGTCCACCGGTCTGTAGCTGTTCAGGTCTTTGGGGTGGGAAGTTTTTGGTACAGGTACCACACAAGATGTTTTCCACAGCTGTGGTACCCTCCCCAGTTTCAGGCTCATGTTGAAGATATACGTCACAATCCCACACAGCTGGTCTGCACAGGACTTGAGGAGCTTTGCGCTGATGCCGTCCGGTCCCGACGCCTTCCTCGCCTTGATCTTCCTCAGCTCCGTCCTCACCTGGGTCTTGGTCAGGGTCAGGATGGGGGGCTGTGTGTTGGGAGTGGGGAGGGTGTCGGTGGAGTGGGGAGTGGGCAGCAGGACTTGATTTCTTAGAGGCAGCAGTGGTTGTTGTGCAGACAGGGGGGAGGGCGGTTGGTCAAATCTATTGAAAAACAGATTCAGGTTGTTCGCCCACTCCCTGCCCCCCGTGGCCTGGGGGGAGGTATTCTGGAGCCCCGAGATGGTTTTGAGGTTTCTCCAGACCCCGCTGATGTCGCTCTGTTGCAGCTTGTCCTCCATCTTCTTCCTGAAGCTGTCCTTGCCTTCTCTGATCTTTCTCCTCAGCTCCCTCTGTACGGACTTCAGCATCTCCCTGTTCCCCGACCTGAAGATCCTCTTCTTCTCTCTCAGAAGTGTTTTTATCTCAGGGTTGATCCAGGGTTTGTTGTTTGAGTGACGCCGTATGGTCTTGGTGGGAACGGATTTGTCCACACAGAAGCTGAGGTAGCCCGTGAAGGTGTGAATGAGGCCATCGATGTCCTCACCATGTGGATCGCAGAGCTGCTTCCAGGCAGTGGCTTCAAAACAGTCCTTTAGAGTGTCCATTGTCTCCTCAGACCATAACTCCACAGTGTGCATGGCCGGAGGTTGTCTGTGCACTAGGGGTTTGTACACCGGTCGGAGATGAACCAAGTTGTGATCCAATCTCCCAAGTGGGGGGAGTTGTGATGACGTGTACGCCTCCTTAGTGTTTGCGTAGAACAAATCCAGTGTTTTATTGTCTCTAGTGTGGCATGTGACATACTGGGTGAAAGTGGGCAGAATGGGAGACAGTGAAACGTGGTTGAAATCGCCTGAGATGAGGAGAAGAGCATCTGGGTGTTCTGTCTGCAGCCTGCTGGTTACTGAATGGATGACGTCACGCGCTGTCCCAGCGTTCGCCGTCGGATTTGCATAAACAACAATGCAGATCACGTGTGAGTGTTCTCTCGGGAGATATGTAGGCCTCATGCTAACAGCTAGCAACTCAATGTCTTTGCTGCAGTGTCGTTGTTTAACAGTGATATGTCCCGGTCTGCACCAGTTGTTGTTAACATACATTATCACTCCACTGCCCCTAGTTTTGCCACTCTCTGGTGTTCGGTCAGCTCGTATCATGTGAAAACCCTCCAGCTCAATGTTAGCATCTGCTGCTAGTTCAGTTAGCCACGTCTCAGTAAACAAAAGGAGAGAGCACTCCCGGTAAGTGCTATCATAACGGGAGATAGCCGCTAGCTCATCTAACTTTCCCAGTATCGACCGTACATTTCCCATGACAACAGATGGAAGGGAGGGTCTGTACCTTATATTTTTTGTCCTCCGCCTTACTCCAGCCCGGCAGCCGCGACGCTTTCGCCTCAATTCTCTCGGTATGTCGAGTTTTTCCAGTGGGACCAGGTGGCGGTTAAATGCTAGCAGCTCTTCCCTGTTGTATCGTATCCTGCTATAAACAGTGGCTCCGTCCACCGGCTCAGGAGACATTTGGGACGATCTGTGTGTCCGTGATATAAGTGGGGTGAAAAAAAAGTGATCAAAAGAGAGAGGAAGGGAAAAAAAACTCGGAATCGAGCCGCTGTTGCAAAAGGCAGCCTACTGGTGTGGCGCCGAGAGGAGATCCAGATCAGCCGTGGAGCTCGTGGAGAGCATGTTGGCACTGATGGGGAAGAATGACGAGTATTTCCTATTCGCCCACTTGTTCCTCAGGAACCTACCGGCCGCAGTGAAGGCAATCCTGGCCAACTCGCCACTGCTAGTGACCAAGGACTACCACGCACTGGCACAGGAAGTGGATCGCATCATTTTAGCGACCAGAAATCTTAGCGTGAATGCAGCGGCACCGGCATCCATGATGGACTCCAGCAAGGTCGAGGAGCCGTTGGTGGTAGCCGGAGCAGACATCAGGAGACGCAGGAA
Source organism: Pholidichthys leucotaenia (assembly GCA_020510985.1). NCBI lineage: Eukaryota > Metazoa > Chordata > Actinopteri > Cichliformes > Pholidichthyidae > Pholidichthys > Pholidichthys leucotaenia. The sequence goes on from CM035838.1 coordinate 19,430,292, forward strand.
TGGGGCGATCTGTTTCTATCATCGCCGCTTTGGTTCGAATGCCAAACACTGCCTGCCACCATGCCAGTTCAAGAAGCCGGGAAGATGGCACGTTCGGCACTCAGTTGCAGCTGCAACCGCTGGCAACAGGAACAAGCTGCTTTATATCACAGACACACGTTCCGGGAGACAGTTTTTGGTGGACTCCGGCTCCCAGAAGAGCCTCATCCTGCCGGTCAACGCAGACAGGGTGGCAGGAGGCAGTGGTCCCGAACGCACGGCCGCCAACGGATCCACCATCAGGACATTTGGCGAACAGACACTGACGATATGCTTGCACAGACACAATTTTCAGTGGGACTTTGTGGTAGCTGCATGTTCTGTCCTCATTTTAGGCGCAGATTTTTTATGTGCTTATGAGTTGTTAGTCAATGTTGCTAATAGGCAATTAGTGGATACTGTCGCTTTTACCTCACTGCCCTGCACAGCTTGGGGAGCTGGGTCAACAACACTGGCTAACATTATAGCTCTGGGGGGTAAGTGCGAACATTTACTTGCACAGTTTCCAGCACTCACGGTCCCGACTTTTTCGGCTACAATAACGAAACACGGGGTCGAGCATTTTATAACTACAAAAGGCCCGCCGGTGTTTGCGCGACCTCGGCGCCTGGACGTGGCTAAACTGGCCAGCGCGCACAAGGAGTTTACCAACTTAGAGCAGTTGGGCATCGTCAGGTGCTCCAACAGCCCGTGGGCATTCCCACTTCACATGGTGCCTAAGGCCAACGGGTCGCGGCAACTGTGCAGCGATTTCCGGTGCTTGAACAATGCCACAGAACATGATCGGTATCCTATCTCACACATCCACGTTTTTTCCGTGCACCTGGCCTGGGCGCATGTTTTTACAAAGTGGATCTGATCCGCGGTTATTACCAGGTCCTGGTGTGCGCGGAAGATGTTCCAAAAACAGTGGCAATAACTCCTTTCGGTCTTTTCGAGTTTTTACGCATGCCGTTTGGATTAAAAGGCGCAGCGCAGACTTTCCAGAGAATGATGGACGCAGTGCTTCGTGACTTGTCCTTCGTTTTTGTCTACTTAGACGACATTCTGGTAGCTAGCGCGTCCAAGGAGGAGCACATCGCCCATCTCAAGACGGTTTTCCAGAGGTTGGAAGCACACAGGCTGATAGTTAACCCTGTGAAGTTCCAGTTCGGTGTGCCAGTGATTGATTTTTTGGTCCACTGCATTTCGCCGGAGGGCGCGATTCCATTACCGGATAAGGTACGCGCTGTGTCGGACTTTCCACGTCCGCAGACTGTGAGGGCACTACAGGAGTTTTTGGGAATGGTTAATTTTTATAACTGTTTCCTTCCCCGGGCAGCCCAGCTGATGCAGCCCTTGATTCCCGAGCAAGTCCAGGCTTTTACAAATGCCAAAACAGTACTGGCGGATCCCGCATTACTAGCCCACCTGGATCCGTCTGCACGGATAGCACTCACTATGGACATGTCTGGTGTTGCCATGGGGCAGTGGTGGAGCAGTACGTCTCAGGTTTGTGGCAGCCGCTCGCATTTTTCAGTCGAACTTTGCGCGACAACGAACGCAAATACAGCACGTCCGACAGAGAATTGCTGGCTTCCACCTGGCGACACGCCATTTCCAGTTTTGGCTAGAGGGGCTCGAGTTCGCTGCGTTCATGGACCATAAGCCGCTGACGTACGCAATGTCCAAAGTCTCGGAACCGTGGTCGGCCTGGCAGCAATGGCATTTGGCTGCAATTTTGGAGTTTACTACCGACATTCAACACGTTGCCGGTAAGCTCAACGTCGTGGCTGATTGCCTGTCGCGCATGTTAGTCTCCCTGGTCTACATGGGAAAAGATTTCCCTGCCATGGCCGCGGAGCAAGCCGGCGACGTGGACATTTGCGTGCTCCAGTTGGCACCTACTGGGTTAAGGCTGGAGAGCAGGGAGGTGCAGGAAGGGTGCTTCCCCCTTGCTCTGCGACGTCTCCACTGGCCGCCTGCACCTGATGGTTCCAAGCTCTTGGCGCCGCCGCATTTTTGAGTCAGTCCACTCCCTTTCGCATCCAGGCGTGCGCGCTTCGGTGAAGCTAGTGGGGGTGAAATTCATCTGGCCGTGCTTGCACAAGGACGTGAAAGAGCGGGCTGCAGCTTGCATCGCGTGAAAGTGGGCCAAAGTGCACAAGCACACCAGAGCCCCCCTCGAGCCATTCCAAATCCCAGCTAGGAGGTTTGACCACGTCCATGTGGATTTGGTGGGACCCGTCCTACCATTGCAAGGTTTCATGCACCTTTTGACAGTCGTGGACTGCACCACGCACTGGCTTGAAGTGGTATCGCTGGCTTCTACCATGTCCGCGGAAGTGGCTCACGCTTTTTTGTCGGCATGGGTTGCATGTTTCGGATCTCCATTGGACATCACTTACGACAGGGGTCCACAATTCATTTCGGAACTCTGGTCCGTGATGGCCCAGAGCCCGGGGGTCAAAATTCACCGTACTATCTCATACAACCCCCAGGCTAATGGGTTATGCAAGCATTTTCATAGTTCACTTAAGGCAGTGCTCAGAGCTTCGCTCACGGATACAAATTGGGTCGACCACCTGCCCTGGGTTCTTTTAGGGTTGCCGTCTGCACCTAAGGAGGATCTGGCAGCCTCCGTGGCAGAACTTGTTTTTCCTCAGCCACTGCAGATCCCTGGAGAGTTTTTACCGGAAAACCCTGCGCCCAGGGCCAAGCCAACTGTGCAATTTTTGCACAGTATTGAGGCTTTTTAACGTGCCGGGCCAGGCCCACCATTGTTTTCTCTGTACCTTCGTCCTAAAAAGCTTACAGAACGCCAATTTTGTTTTGGTCAGGCACAATGCGCACCGGACCCCACTCCCCACTGTGCCCATCGTACGATGGACTGTTCAGCATGTTGGAACCTGGGGCAAAGCATTTTGTGTTGAACTTGGGGGGGGGGGATAGGGAGACCATCTTCATCGACAAGCTGAAGCCCGCTTTTGTGTTGGCATGTGGTGCTGGCCCAAGCTCCCCGGCACGGACACCCACCATTGGTGGCTCCGCAAGTTGGTGATCCCTCGGCAGGGACCTGCACTCACAAAGCTAATGTGTTCCCCCCCCTCCCTTTTTCCCTCCACAAACTGACGAGCCCTCCTGTACACCTCGCCAGCAGGGCATTTCGAATGGATCGACGACCCTCCGCTACAGCCGCTATGGGCGCCAGCTCAAGACCAAAGGACGGGGGGGTTAGTGCCCTTTCTGGGTGTTGGGGGGGGTAGGCTGTGTTGGGCATGGTGTGGAGATTCTCCACCCAGAGTGGGGAGCCGAGGGGAAGAGGGAACAATGCGCTGAAGGATGAAGTGCTACTGGGGGATCTCAGATGAGGCAGTAAAGACTATTTGCTCCCCGGGGAGTTCGGGAAGCACTAGAGCCGCCAGAGGGGGAGAAGGTGTGAGAAGCGATTCTGGCACTTTGTGTTGTTAATGTGCCACGCCTGTCTTTGTTCCACACATTGTATGATTGTCACGATTCCTGGGTCTTAATTCACAGAATTAAAGGTTATAAAAGGAAGGTGCATGAAGACCCATTAGATTTGACTGTACTGAATGTTGGAGAAGGAATAAAGTTTGTGTGTTGTCCAACTTGTTGCCTTGCCCGCTTCCTTTCTCCACAAAATAATTTTTATTTACAACCTATACTCTTTCCCCCATAAAATCACCTTCCAGTCATCCCCTGTACATCGAGTAGACCAGTGGCTCCTGAAAGGTTATTTCCAATTTTTTAAAAAAAACTTTTAAAATTTTCGTTCTTAAAAAATGTCAGTTTCCATAAAAAGTTTAATAATGAGGTACAGTATTTGATTAAAAAAATACATACAATAAAGCTGGAGGGTATAAGATGCATTTTTATGTTGCTTTTTTCTAGCTTATTTTTGCTTTTCAATCTTGGCAACATGTCAATATTTTTTTCAGTACATATATTTCCAATGAGGTTACTCACTTGAAATGTTCACCAGTTTGGTAGCAACTCAAGAAATCCACCCATTTAAACAAAGCAAAACATATTAGTTCATAATCCATCCATCCACCCATCCCTCATTCTTCTGCCTCTTCTCCAGGGGTCCCTTTTCATGGAGGCAGTGTTATGTATGGTAAAATACCTGGGTGAAGGATGATGCAAGATGACTTGGCGAACACAGCTTTATTGATGGAACTGCAGATCTGGTAACATGGCAGGCACCTGACAGAGGGCACTGGTCAAAGAGGCTGTAACATGGATGCCCCCTGCCTTATACAGGGCAGTGCGGTGACGTGACGGGAATTGCACATCACCACACTGCACTTCACAATAAGGTGCTGATTACTGTACATAATATCCCCCCCCCTTTAGAAAACTCCAAAACCACACACACAATTGACCCCCCCCCCCGAATTTGGGACCTGAATCACGCACTAAAATAACAATAAAACAATGTACTAAATTAGCCTAACACACTCACTCAAAACAACCTAAAATAGGGCTGACGGGTAGACGACCGTACAGCCCGCACGGTGGGGTGGATTATTCTGCCACCCATACTGGAAGAAAAGTCCTTTTACTGAACTAAAATCACTCACGTGCTCCTAAACTAAAAAAAAAAATAAAATACATAAAACAACCCCATATTATAACATATATACACAAAACACCAGAACTATAAACAACCATTATTTACAACACAGTCTCTTGGGTGGGAGAACCAACATGGGGGGCCCAGGGCAGCCCCTCAGCAAGCGCGCCCCTGGAAGCAGCAGGCCTCTGGGACAATGGCTGATCTTCTTCACGATGGAGCCCGACTCCTTCACCACCAACACCAACTCCCGTCCAGCCTTGTCACCTGGAACCTCTTCCCGGACATGCCAAAGCTGACTGGCGTGCCTCAATGAGCCATCGGACAACCTGAAGTATGCTGAGTCCAGCTTAGCCACTATGCGCAGACACCCTCGATGTTCTGCTGGCTGTCTTTTGGCCCATCTTCGCCGTGGACGTTCTTCACCTCGAGCCCGAACCAAGTCCAAAACCCCCAGCAGGGCCCGGCTCAGCCTGATGTAGTGCTGCTGAGCATGCGGTCCTTCCATGCTCATCGGTCTGGCCCCGTCCTCTTCTAAAACCATTGTAGCAGCCCTCCATCCCCCAGCAGCCAAGCTCCGGAGGCATCTGGGGCTAGCACATTGGTGTCACTCACTAACACAGGCGCCTTGCCGCCATGCTCGATACCTCCCTTTACCATGTCCCGAGCACTGGCACTGAGACCCTCCTGTGCCGAACCTGAGTGAAGATGATCCTGCTTGACCGCCGTGGTGTCCATTAGCTCTTCGTCCCACACAACGTCCTCATCGACCACCGGAGCCAGAGAGTTCCAACAGCCACAACCCAACCATTCATTCCCGGCCTCATCTTTTATGGTGAAACCCAGTCCGTAAAATAAATCACAGCCCATGATTTTATCGCCTCACGCTGTCACGTGGAACGTGAAGTCAACCATTTTCGCAGACTTGTACCGGACCGTTAACTCCAAAGTCCCAACCATGCACAGCCTGCCACCTCCATAGCCACACAACGGTGCCGAGTTACCTCTAATCCTGTAGTGGGGGAAAAACTTCCTCATCGTGGCCCAATACAGCAACGACCCCTCCGCTCCTGTGTCGAGCAGCAGCAGCACCTCCACTCCGTCTAATTCCATTGTGCAATACGTGTACCCATTTGTACTGGAGGCACTGTATGGATGGTCGTCGGGGGCGGGCGGAGTGATTTCTTCTATGGGCTCTCCGGGTCAGATGCACAGCACACTCTAGCATAATGGTTCAAGCGTCCGCATCTGTGATGTTTTCCCCTAGCTGGGCAGTCCTTAGCCTTATTGCAGTGCGTTGCAGACCCACAACCTGTCATGTGCTGGCGAGCGCTCGCCCCCTCCTTCCTGTTCACGTGTCTCCTCATCAGACGCACCTGCTGATTCTTGCTGGGCCAGCGTTTATAAGGAAGCGCTCTTCAGTGATTCAACGCTGGCTCGTTTGGGTATACTGTTCCACCAGACAGCTCTCTTAGTAAGCGGTTGCATTGTTAAATGACCTTAACTTACACACGTTTTCTTCCACCTCTTCCAGGTTGCTGCCAACATAGCGGTGCGTCTCCGGGGATTTGGTGCCCTCACCAGCCTGTTGCTCCACCTCTACGCTGCTCATCTTCTCCACCCAGTCAGACCCCACAAACCATATCCAACAGGCAGTTCTTACCTGCTGGTTCTTCTCCTTTACTGGGTTCTGTGCCGGTCACTCCTCACCTCCCACATAAGTGGTATAATTTGATTTCCATTATTCCTCCATTCCTCCCTAATCAGTCTCGTCTATCATCCGCAGGGCTCCTGCTTCTCTGGCGAGTGACTGATTTTTTCCATAAGCGTGCAGTTTTGAAAATTCTAATAAAAGGTCAAACGTTTTCTGTGTGTTCTCTTGGTGATTGCACTTTGCACTCAGGTCCAGTCAGTATGACACAACCCTTACACAGGGGTTTTCCTGGAGCAGACCTTTGGCTGGCAGTGATGGCATCCATAGTATCGTCGTCCAAGCTATTCTTGCTATCCAAGTCTGCAACATTTGCCGCGGCAGGCAACTCCAGCGGCTACTGTGACTGGCACCAGGTTAGCTCCGAAGCTAGTTTGTCTTCGGCCTCCAGCTGGAGAGCTAGTTCGACAGCTCTGGCTAATGTTAAGTCACTGGGCACCATGAGCAGCCTAGCCCACAATGCGGCACTGCACATGTGCTCCGCAAGCTGGTCTAGCTGCCTCAAGTCAGCAACAAACTGATGAATAGGCTCACCTACCTGCTGATGTTGCTGCTGAAAATGAATCCTCCTGACAGTTACGCTATCCAGGGTGTAAAAATGGTTTGCTAGCAGCTCCACAACGTCTTCAAAAGAGTCCGAAACTCCGAGTGTGCGCAGGACTCGCTGGCCCTCAATGCCCAGGTTGTGAACAAGAAGTGCACGTGCTCTTGACTTGTTAAGCTTACCGCGGTCCAGCATGGTGATGTAGGTCTGGAAGGCCTCAAACCACTTGGGCCAGGGCACCGGCGGTTCGCCCGGCAGCTCAAGAAAGGGGCGAAGTGGTGTGATATCCACCTCCATGAGTTAATCCAATGCAGTAACATGGCAGGCACCTGACAGAGGGCACCGGTCAAAGAGCCTGTAACATGGATGCCACCTGCCTTAAAGAGGGCAGTGCGGTGACGTGATGAGAAGTGCACCTCACCACACTGCAATTCACAATAAGATGCTGATTATTGTTCATAATAGGCAGCAGTCTAAACAGAGAAGCCCAGACTTCCCTTTCCCCAGCTACCTCCTCTTCAGGGAAGATACCAATGCATTCCCATGCAGCTGAGAGAAAGTCTCTCCAGTATGTCCTGGGTCTGCCCCAGTGTCTCCTTCCAGTGGGACATGCCAGAAATGCCCAGGAGGCATCCCGATCAGGTGCCCAAGCCACCTCAACTGGCTTCTCGATATGTGGAAGAGCATTGGCTCTACAGCCACCCATACGGAGAAAGCTCAGTTCAGTTGCTTGTATCCGCAATCCCCCTCCATGGATCGACACCTTTTCGTGTTGTCAGGGTTTAAGTGCCCGAATGATCCCAGGAGCTATGTTATCGGGGAAAGCTGCCAGGTAGGAGGGAAAGAGGAAGACCACAGAGAAGATTCAGTGATGCAGTGAAGAAGTGAATGGAGAGGGTTGGTGTTACAGAGAAGGTGCAAGGGATAGGGTGAGATAGAGGCAGATGATCCACTGTAGTGAGCCCTAAAGGTAGCAGCCGAAAGAAGATTTATTTATTGGTTTATTTGGCAGAGACATTACACATTAATAAACATTTCTGCAAATGTACCAGAGTTAGTCAAAAGGCTATTTTTCATCTGCAGTCCCTGAGGCCATGTTGCCTTGCCAAGTTGCAACAAAAAAATTACAATAAGGACTCAGTGTACCCAAAGGAGGTAATGTGGGTCCACCCTCCAGTGGGCTCACACCAGCCAGAGGGATCATGGGGATCATGGTGCTATGTGAACTGGGTGGCGATCTGGGCTGCTCTGCCTGGGCCGCTGTCCCCGCCACCCAGACCCTGGTATGAGCGGTAGAGGATGGATGGATGGATGGATCCACAATCTCATTCTTTCAGTCATTACCCAAAGTTCATGACCACAGGTGAGGGTAGGAGCATATAGACTGACCCATATATCGACAGCTTTGATTTGTGGCGCTCACTTCCCTCTTCACCGCAACAATCTCCCACTCTGTTCTCCCTCACGTGTGAATAATATAAGATACTTAAACTCCTCCACCTGGGACAGAAGCTCATCCTCAACCCAGAGAGGATAGTCCAGCTGACGACCATGGATTCAGATTTGGAGATGCTGATTTTCATCTCAGCTGCTTCACACTCAGGAGCAAACCACTCCAGTAAGACCTGTAGGTCATTGCTCGATGAAGCCAACAGGACAACATCATTTGCAAACAGCAGAGACAAAATCCTGTGACCACCAAACATGACGTCCTCTATTCCTTGGCTGCACCTAGAAATCCTGTCCATAAAAATTATGAACAGGATTGGTGAGAAAGGGCAGCCCTGGTGGAGTTCAAATCTCACTGGGAACAAGTTTGACTGATTGTTGGCAATACAAACCAGACTCTCAGAACGGTTTTCTATAGAGACCAGATAGCTCATAACAATGAGCCTAATACCCCATACTCCTAAAGCACTCCCACCCCCACCCTGAGAAACTGGGATACAGTCAAATGCCTTCTCCAAGTCCACAAAATATATGTAGGTTGCCCAACCATGCTGGTTGGGCAAAGTCCCACAAACCTTCAAGGATCCTTGAGAGTGTAAAGAGTTGGTCCAATGTTCCCTGACCAGGACGAAAACCACATTGTTCTATTATGAACTGAGCTCGTGTTTCCTGTGGGCTTGGTTCTGATTGTTTCTGGTGGCTCAGGCAGTGGATTTATCATGTGGTGTTATGTTTTGATTTCACGTTGTTTTCATGTCTGTGTATGGTTTCTGGTCATGCCTGTAGCTGCCGCTCTGGCCTGTCCGGCCATGCCCCCTCTTTCTCTGACAATCAGCTGTTCGTCCCGGTAATCATCTTTCCCGTGCCTCGCCCAGGTGTTCTCAATTTGTTAGGCCAGTGGTGTTTGTACTTAAGCAGCTCTTTGCTAGACAAACACCACTGGACCATTGCACGAGTTAAATGGGTCTTCTTCACCACCTAACCATCACGTCTTCTAAAGGACTGTTTTTGTGTGTGCTCGCTGGTGAACACTGTGACTACTCGGACTGCCCCCTCATTGTGAATACTGTTAGAGTTTCTGTTTGCCGCAGCCGCTACACTTTGGCTGATTGCCCAGTGTAATCCTCCGGTGCGTGTGTTGGGCGTCCTGAAGGACTCTTAAGTGTACCCGAGTTGTCAATGCCTTTTTGTATATTCACTTTGTGTTAATAAATGTGTGTTTGGTGTAACTCAGCACTTAAATCCATTTGTCCTTTTTCTCCTCCTCCGTGCGCTGTGGAAAAGTGCACGGGGAGCTTATGACAGAATGGTCCAGCCTCCTAAGAGGATTTAGCGGGTTACACCCACACAAATCATTTTTTTCATTTCTTGGATTGTCTCGTTTTCACTCACCTGCTTTCCGAGCATGATGGCTGAGCTGCTGGAGAGGGAGCTGCGCTCGCTTTGTCTACTGGAGGACATACTTTCACGGACGCTGGATACCTGTTTACCTGAGACAGCTTGATGGCTCGGGACATGGCGGTGAGAATGATGAATCGGGATAGCCTGTGGGACCATCCAGAGGCAACCAAGATTCTTCGGGATATTTTCGCTGTGCCATGCGAGGGATCGGGTGAAGAGCTCCCAGCGCTTGAGCCTCTCGCGGCTATGCCGCCTTTGTTTCCTGATATTCCGGAGTTCATCGGCCTTGATTACTCGCAGCTGGGTGGTGTGATCAGAATCCCGGATTATCTGGTGCTCAAACTGCCCGCAAGGAGAAGGAAGCCTCGCTGGAGGAAGCCCCCCTTGTCTTCGGCGGCCGTCATCGCTCCAGTCGCCAAGAGGTTCTCCAAGATTGTCCCGGCTACGCCCACCTTCGCGTCATCGGAGCCGGCTCCACCACAATCCTTTGAAGGGGTCAGTGACACAGAGAAGGTGACTGCCAACTGTCTGCAGCTGTCAACATCTTCAGGACTTCCTTCTCCTGAATCGTGGCCCACTCCATCTGCTGAGGAGATGGAGGAACATAGGCAGGTGTTGCTGGCGGAGACGGATCTTCTCTTGGAGGTGAAGCCGTGGCTCCTCCCGGATTTGGCATCAAAGTTGGGGGAATATTCTCCGAGGGAGCTGGAGCTCCAGCACGTGGCCAAGCGTGCTCCGATCCCAGAGCCTCCTCACCACTGTGACGAATTCGACCTCGGGGAGACAGTGGACATCATCACCTCCCAGGAATTCAGGCAAGTGCTAGTTCAATCGCTTCTACTCTCTCCTGAAACCGCTTGTCTGATTCTTGATGAGCTGTTAATTGCTGTCACCATGCTTCCACCTGTCTTTCCTGTTTCCCCCCGAGTTCCCGCTGTTTCCGGAGGGAGTTCTCCGGGCGATGGAGGAGCGTTCCCCGAGGGAGGTGGAGTCCGAGCGCACGCTGGTCAAGGAACCGTCTGCTCTCCCACGTCGTCGGCATTCCCGGAGGTCTCGCCCAAATCAGTCCATCATCATCCAGTCAGCAACCCCTCCTTCACCGGAGAAGGAGAATCCTGCTGCGGAGCCACTGGTTTCTCTCAAGGTGTTGCCTGCAACCGTCTCCTCCACAACTTTTACCTCCGCCAATGTGGAGGCGGCAATTTCTCTCCCGAATTCCTCTACCCCGTGCCTGTTTTGGAGGGTTCTCCTCTGCATATAGAGGAGCCCAGGGCTGTCGTGGACACGGAGAAGGAGAGAAGTGTTTCTGACACCGCTGGAGACAACGAACACCAGGAGAACAGGCAAATTCCTTTTCATTCTATTTCTTTTGTTGATGAACAATTTTGCCTGTTCCCTGATCAAGAGACTCAGGACCCGCAGTCCCCGGAGTTCTCCCCATCAGCGGCATGTGATGAACCCTCACCTGTCCTCTCCGTGTCCTCTTTGTGTGCTTCGGTGAATTCGCCGGTTTCCATACCGAGTCGCCAGGCAGAGGAGGAGCCTGAGGTCCTGGAGGATCCTGTCCCAGGGCCGGCGGAAAGGCAGCCCCCAGCCGCCATGCTGGATTGGCCACCGGCGTGGGGAACATCGCATGGGGGCCTTGAGACTGCGATCACCACTACGCTTGCTGCAGGGGCCACCACAACAGAGTCACCCACCCAGCTGGACTTTCTGGAGGCTGAACCTAGGACGTTAGCATCAGAGTCCTAGACAACGGTGGAGCCAGAGTACAGGCAAGTGCTCTCGTTTGTTTCTCTATCCCCTGAATTAGAGTAAACTTGTCTGGCTCTTGGGGAGGAGAGTCGGGAGCAGCCCTCAGCTGCATTTTCTCTGAGGGTTGCCGGAGAGCGGTCAACTACATCTGGAGCCACCGAAGATCCAGGTTGGTTGTCCAAGGATGCTGCAGAACATCAGCTGAGGGTCACCGTGGGTGCAGCTGAGCCTCGGCCAGAGGTCATCGCGGGTGCAGCAGAGCCTCAGCCGGAGGTCACCGCGGGTGCAGCAAGGCTCCCGCTGGAGTCCATCATGGGTGCAGCAGAGCCAGCCCGGTCGGGGACCATCGTGGGTGTAGTGGAGCCGGCCTGGTCGGGGTCCACCGCGGGTGCAGCTGGGTCCCAAGCCAAGATCCCTGAGGGTGCTGCGGATCGCCATGAGGATGCCATGGTCCCCTTCTCCTCCCGGTCCTACGCCATGGGGGTCCCCTCCCTTCGGTCCGATTGCCCACCAGCGAGCTTCCCAGTGGGCAGGCCACCTCCTGCCTCACCCCGTCGGCCCTGGTGGATTAGCAATGCTGGCCAACCACCTGAGGGACTGAGTCTCTGGGCCAGATGACCCGTGTTCTCCGGCAGGCCACCAGACTGGGCTCGCCAAACTGCCTGCTGGGCCTGGGACTCAGGGCGGCCTCCCGAGCCTCCACGTCTTTGGACTTGGGGGGGTTAATTGTGGACCTTGGGTGGGGTATTGTGTTCCCTCCTTTCCTGTTCCCCCTACCTCCCACCCGGGTTTGTGTGTTTGTTGTGCCTGTTGGGGTTGTTGGTGGTGGGGTTCTTTCCTTATGATGTTACCGTGGGTGTCTGGTATCCACCCTTAGAAGGAGGGGCTCTGTCATGAACCGAGCCCGTGTTTCCTGTGGGCTTGGTTCTGATTGTTTCCGGTGGCTCAGGCAGTGGATTTATCATGTGGTGTTATGTTTTGATTTCACGTTGTTTTCATGTCTGTGTATGGTTTCTGGTCATGCCTGTAGCTGCCGCTCTGGCCTGTCTGGCCATGCCCCCTCTTTCTCTGACAATCAGCTTTTCGCCCCGGTAATCATCTTTCCCATGCCTCGCCCAGGTGTTCCCAATTTGTTAGGCCAGTGGTGTTTGTACTTAAGCAGCTCTTCGCTAGACAAACACCGCTGGACCATTGCACGAGTTAGATGGGTTTTCTTCGCCGCCTAACCGTCACGTCTTCTAAAGGACTATTGTGTGTGTGCTCACTGGTGAACACTGTGACTACTCGGACTGCCCCCTCACTGTGAGTACTGTTAGCATGTCTGTTTGCCGCAGCCGCTACGCTTTGGCTGATTGCCCAGTGTAATCCTCCGGTGTGTGTGTTTGGCGTCCTGAAGGACTCTTAAGTGTACCCGAGCTGTCAATGTCTTTTTGTATATTCACTTTGTGTTAATAAATGTGTGTTTGGTGTAACTCAGCACTTAAATCCATTTGTCCTTTTTCTCCTCCTCCGTGCGCTGTGGAGAAGCACACAGGGAGCTTATGACATGCTCCTCCTGAACCTGAGGTTTGACAAGCAGCGGGACTCTCATTTCCAGTACATTGGTATAGACCTTTCCTGAGAGGCTACAAAATGTGATCCCTCTAAAGTTGGAACACACCCTCTGGTCAGCCTTTTCTCCCCAACTTCCACGCAATGTTGCAGCAGCGTGTCAACCAGGACAGCCCTACAGCATCCAGAGCCTTGAGGTATCCAGGGCAAAGCTTATCCACCCCTGGGGCCCTGCCACTGAAGAGTTTTTAAAAAACTTCATCAACCTTGCCCCCAGTAATGGGTGAGTCATACCCCTCGTCTTGAGGCTCTGCTTTTTCTGTGGAAGGCATGTCAGTGGGACTGTGGAGATATTTGAAGTACTCCTTCCATTGCTTGACAATATCCCCAGTCGAAGTCAGTACCTTTTTTTTTTTTTTTTTTTGTTACTTATTTGTACCCGTAGGTAGATTTGTTGGCACCTGCCTGCCCCATACGCATCATACACAGTGTAGACAGGTTTTCCCTTGTTCTGTGGCTTCACCAAACTCCTCCCACACCTGAGTTTTTGCTTCAGCAACTGCCGGAGCCACCCACCCTCCACCTCTGGCATCCACCATTTAGTTCAGGGGTTGCCACCACTAAAGCCACCCACAGCGATGGGTAGCAGCTTCAACAATGGATGGCCCATTTGGACTCCAGTCTCCAGTCTCCCCGGAATGTAGCTGAAATCCTTCTGGAGGTTGAAGTTGAAGACCTTACAGACAGGCCTCAGCTAGACATTCCCAGTGCACATTTACAACATGTTTGGGTCTGCTGGGTCTGAATGGCATACTTCCTGCCATCTGATCTAACTCACCACCAGGTGGTGATGGGTTGATAGCTCTATAAAGTGTCCAAGACATATGGTTGAAGACTCTGAAGACATGATAACAAATCAACCATTGACCTACAACCGAGAGTGGCCTGGTGCCAAGTGCACATTTGGACACCCCTATGCTTGAATATGGTGTCCGTTATAAACAAACTGTAATTAGCACAGAAGTGCAACAACTGAACACCACTCAGATACAGATAAAACAAGCTATTCTTTCTAGTCACACCCCTCCATGTTTCACTGTTGTTGCCCCAATGCATGTTGAAGTCTCACAGTAAGACAATGGAGTCTCAAACAGGAGAATTTTTCAGCACACCAGTCAGAGACTTCAAAAAGGATGGGTAGTCTGAACCATCATCTGGTGCATAAGGACAAACAACAGTTAGAACCCATTTTCCCACGCAAAGGTGCAAATAAACATTTTTTTTGTCACCAGAGAAAAACCTAACAGAGGCAGCAAGGTGGGGGATACAAGAATACCCATCCCTGCTGGCCGCCTCTTGCCCAAGACAACTCCAGAATAGGCAAAGCTCCAGTCCTTCTCCAGGAGGCTGGTTCCAGAACCCAAGTTGTGCATTGAAGTGAGCCCAACTGTATCTAGCCACTATCTGTCAACCCCATGCCCAAGCTCGAGCTCCTTCCCCCAGAAAGGCGATGCTCCACATCCCAAAAGCCAGTCTGGGAAGCCAGGCATCGGACCACCAAAGTTTCTGCCTTTGACTGCCACCTGATCTACATAGCACCAGGTTCCCATGCAGGTGGTGACCTGACTGGAGGGCGGACCCATGTAGCTCGTTTAGGCTGAGTCCGGCTGGGTCCCATGGGTAGATACCTGGCCACCAGATGTTCGCTGTCACGCCCTTCCCCCAGGGCTGACTTTAGGATGGGGCCCTGGTAACCACACACCAGGCAAGATGTTCTGAATCTGGGTTTTTTCATTGTATCATGGAAGTCTATTGGATCATTCTTAGTCTGGCCCTTCACCCAGGACCAAATTGTCATGGGAGGCCCCACCAGGGGCTTATTGCCCCTGACAGCATAGCTCCTGCAAACTACGCAGACCACCCACCATAAGGTGGTGATCCACGGTGGGTTTAAAGTAGAACTGAACTGAACGGCATTGAACGGCACTGGGTGATAGTACATACAATTATAAAGATAATTTATCATTGGCACCCCCTCCACAAATCCCGGAATCTTGGAGAAAATCGCGATTTTGAATTTCCCACCCTGAAAAATCAGACAAATCCGCCGATTAACCGGAAGTGCAGCCGGAGTTCCGCGTGACGTCACGAGTGTGACACAGTCCTCCATGTTTACCATTGCGAGCACGTCGACACTGGTTGTTTTTGGTGCATTTTGTCGTGATAGTCGACTACAAAACACTTCCAACACCTGGGAAGATCTGTTCAGTGGCCAAGGAAAGCTGTCATGGCGACGAAAGAAAAGAAAGGGGGAGGAAAAGTGACCAGGAAGCGATGCGTTTCTAGATATAGATATTACAGTGATCCCTCACTTATCGCGTTTAATGGGGACCAGAACCGACCGCGAAAAGTGAAAAACTGCGAAGTAGAATCACCCCCACCCCCAAGGGCGTCACAAGCACTATTTTGCACAAAAAGGCACAAGAGAACAGCGAAAAGTGCCACTAAGCAACACGAGCGATAAAGAACAATGAATGCGGTCTTCCTTCGCTGGGTATGGGCGCTCTGCAGGGAGAGAAGCTGGGTAAAACGTCTCGGCCAATCAGCTTGCGAGGTAAAACGTCTCGGCCAATCAGCTTGCGAGATTCCCGAGCGGTGAAGAGGTGGGCGGAGAGGAGTGGAGCGGTGGTCAGAGAGGTGGATTTTGAGTTGTGCGGGCTCTCCGTGTTGATACCTGATGTTCTAATGTACTCTCCCTGCCTTCTGCTAGCGCCCGGGCAACTTTCGTGCCATTTTTTCTCAATTTTGAATTTTTGATGAATATTTTTGAAAAATCCGCGATGCACTGAGGGCGCGAAAGGTGAAACGCGAAGTAGCGAGGGATCACTGTATTTATAAATAGCACAGTCAAATGCAGAGGCCAGTTCTGTTCATGTGTATTGCCACTATAGTCTGTAGAAGTATTGTAATACATAGCCCAATTTTTTGAATGAATGAATGAATTTATTTATTTCGGGTAGTACAGTACAGGTTGAAAGAAACTGAATGATATAACAACAAGGTCAAATTGAACAATGACTCATCTGATTATACAATTCAACGTAAGTTATCCGAAATGGGTGATGGCTGAAGCCGCAGCTTATATTGCCCACCCATATTCCATCCAAGAATTCAAAAGAGAAAACAGGCAAGAGCAATTACAATTCAAAACAAAACTAAGACAAAATGTGACTGAGAAAAAAAGAAAACTAAGCTACAACACAACACAGGCTGGATATGTTACAACTTGCCGCTCATTAGCGGCGCCAGCTGCGCGCACACTTGCGCCTCGTCAGCAGCGTGGGATATAAGCCACTCTGCCCTGGGCTTCAGCATGAAGCCGTCTGATTCCTTCAGCCCTCTTGCTGCAGAGGAACCCCCTCATCTCCCAGCAAGATCTACAGCGTAAGCATACCTGCCTTTGCCTTTCCAGTCTCTCCCCTGTGCACAGGTGTATTCCCCGGCGGCGGACCTCGCCTCTGCATCGCCGTCTGCCAGCTGCTGTCACAGGTGCATTAGGTCGCTGTCTCACTGGCTCGCGTGCACGCCTGCCACACTCCTGCATCCTCCTCTGTCTTGTCACCGATCCTGAATGCCTCTTCACTCTGAAAACTCTGGTGTTCTTGACTGCTGGAACTGCTATCATCTGCCATTGTTGTTTTGTTTAGGGATCACACTCGTGACGTCACGCAGCGTCGTCTGCACTACTTCCGGTTTGTTTGGCACTGCCAGCCAGAGGCAAAAGTTTATCGGCTTATAGCTTGGCCATCGCACGGCCTAAAAATTTCTTTTATGTGTTGAAAAATACAATAGGTAATAAGGAATTAATCTGCTATTCTACTTTTTGCGCCAAAAGGTGGGTTCAGTTCTACTTTAAGTTCAAAAGTTATTTGTAATTCATCATCATCATCATCATCATAGCAGTCTGTCATGGGCAACAATGACTGTTTCATTTAGGTCTGATCAGATTCCTCCACACAGCTCTGTCCTTAGCCTTCCACTGCCAGGAACTCCTGTCTATGTCCAACTTCTTCAGGTTTCTTTTTACAGTGTCTTTAAATCTGAGCCTTGGTCTACCCTGATTGCGTTTGCCCTCGCATAACTGTGAGTAGAGTAACTGCCGAGGGAGACGCTGGTGGTCCATCCTCTCAACATGTCCGAGCCATCTCAGGTTCATCTGTATTAGCATGTCCTCCATTGATGGTAGACCAGCTCGTTTCAACACTTCTATGTTGGTTATCTTGTCTTTCCATGAGATGTTCATTATGGCTCGAAGGTGTCTCATCATGTACGCGTGGAGTTTCTTCACCTGCACTCTGTAGACAGTCCAAGTTTCAGCACCGTACAATAGAGTAGCCAGTACGGTTGCTCTGTACACTTTGCATTTCACACAGATAGACACATGTGGATTGTTCCACAGTCTCTCCCTCAAGTTTCCAAACACAGCGCTCACTCTTCCCATTCTGAGAGATAGCTCATCCTCCAGCCTAGCATTCTCTGAAACAGTACTCCCTAGGTACTTGAAAGTCTTGCACTTGACTAGTGGCTCTGTACCAATACTAATCTCTTCTGGTAGTGATGTTGATAACTGGAACTATGGTGGTTGATAAAGGCACTCTGTCTTCTTGATGTTGATTTGGAGGCTGAATTGGCTAGCTGCTCTTGCAAATTTCTCAACTAAAGATTGCATATCTTCCACGCTGTGTGCAACTAGAGCACTGTCGTCGGCAAAGAGCATTTCTCTTACTACCTTTATCGATGTCTTACTCTTGGCTTTAAACTGTGCCACATTGAACAAGTCTGCTTCTTTCCTTGTTTGAATGTATACTCCTTCTGAAGTGTCTTTGAAGGCCACCTCAAGCATGGCTGCCAGATATAGCGAGAAGAGTGTAGGTGCCAGCACACACCCTTGTTTCACCCCGTTGCTTACTGAAAAGTCTTTAGATACTGAACCACTCATTGCCACGTTTGCTTGCATACCTGTATGGAGTGCCTTGATCAGGTTGACAAACTTCTCTGTACAACCATATTTCTTGAGTACCTGCCAAAGTCCTTGTCGCGAAACAGTGTTGAAGGCTTTACTGAAGTCTATGAAGACTATATAAAGCAGCATGTTCGGTTTGATACACTTTTCTTGAACCTGTTTCAAGCAGATAATCATGTCCATTGTGCTTCTTCCACTTCTAAAGCCGCACTGGGTTTCCGGTAGTACATTCTGTGAGATGTGTTCATTGAGTCTGTTAAGTAGTACACGTGAGAGAATCTTACCAACAGTGGCTAGCAGTGATATACCTCGGTAATTTCTACAATCTTTCCTGTCACTGTTCTTGAACAAAGGCACAATACTTGCATCCTTCCAGTCTTGAGGTACTTTCTGAGCATCCCATATCTCTTGGATGAGCTTGTGCAGGCAGTTGGTCAGCTGAACACCACCAAATTTCCACATTTCTGCTGGAATTCCATCCCTTCCTGGAGCTTTGCCATCCTGTGTTGTCCTGATAGCTGCCATTAGTTCATCAAAATTTGGTGGTTCATCCAGACTTGATACAGCTGGTCGCTGCACTAGAGCTTCTTTAGCCTCTTCAGTGAGATCTCCAGGGTTGTTTAGTAGTTGGTCAAAGTGGTCTGCCAGGATCTTGTCTTTCTCCTGCAAAACTGTTTCACCATCCATAGCCTTTAGTTGGATCAATCCTCTTGGTTTAGGGCCGTAGATTTCTCTCAAACCTGTGAAGAATGTTTTCATGTCCTTTCTGTCTGCTTCAGTTTGAAGTTTCTCCGCTTTTTCATCCCACCAGTTGGACTTCATCTCTCTGGTGTACTTCTGTAGCTCACTCTGAGCCTTTGAGTATTTCTTCTTCTTCGACCTTGTGTTATACTGTAGGTTTTCCTGCCTAGTTGTATTCCTCGCTTCTAGTAGTTTCTTCAGGTGTTCATCATGCTCATCAAACCAATCTTGATGTTTCCTCTCAGGGTAGCCTAATACATCACTCGCAGTCTGACACACCGTATCCTTCAGTGTTGCCCATTTCTCTTCTATGTCATTCTCTGAGTTGTTGCTGTCCCAGTCTTTCAAGTTTTCATCCATTTCCTGTGTAAGTTCTTCCTGCTTCTTTTGGCCTTTCAATGCACTAGTGTTTAGCTTCTGTGTTGGCTTCGCACCCATCCTGCAGTGCTGTTTTCGTCTGCAAATCCTTAATCTAGATTTCAGCATAACATGATCAGTACCACAGTCTGCGCCTCTCATTGCTCTGGTGTTCAATACATCCCTTATGTCTCTCTGCCTGACTATGATGTAGTCTAATAAGTGCCAGTGCTTGGATCTTGGGTGCATCCATGTCTTCTTGTGTGTGTCCTTGTGCTTAAATAGAGTGTTGGTTATCACAAGGTTGTACTCTGAACATAGTGCAAGTAGAAGTTCTCCATTAGCATTGCACTTGCCTACTCCATGACTGCCTAGCACTCCTTTCCATTTCTCAGTGTCCGAACCAACTCTGGCATTAAAATCTCCAACGAGTATCAGCCTGTCATCAGTCGGTACACGCCTGATAGTCTCATGTAAATCACTGTAGAACTCTTCCTTCACCTCCTCTGTGTTGGTCATTGTTGGAGCATATACACTGATGAGTGTAGCATACATCTTCCGCTGTAGTGGGAGTCTCATAGTCATTATCCTGTCGTTGATTGCCACCGGTTCCTCATCAAGCATTGCTGCTATCTCCTTTCTAACTGCAAAGCCCACTCCTGCTTCTCTCCTTTCTTGAGTTGATCTCCCACTCCAAAAGAAGATGTACCCATGGTCTTCCAAGCTGTCATATCCAGGCAATCTTGTTTCACTAAGTGCAGCTATGTCTACATTGTACCTGTTCATTTCCAGGGCCACAAGCACGGTCTGTCTTTCTGGGCGCTGTGATGTTGTTCTGTCCAACAGAGTGCGTACATTCCATTCTGCTACACACAAGGCTGCTGTTTTCCTCTTCTTTTGTCTTCCTGCTCCTAGCTTACTTTTTGCTGCCTGTCGGAGTGTGAACAGATCAGTGCGGACTTTGTAAGCCCTGGCGATGTCCGAGCTGGTATGAGTTGCTTTCTGACTGACCATTTCATGAAACTGCTTGCAAAGTATTTGAGTACTGCTAGCTTTTGCTGGACTAGCAGCACATTCTTGGCAGATAAAGGTATTATCAGTGGCAAGGACAGGCCAAGACAAACTGACTCCAGTGTCTGTTGCAGTGACTGACCAGATGATAGGTTTGTTTATCTCTGCTCTTGTGTAGTGCATGTCACAATGCACCGACTGGCACAGTCCACCACAGACCTTGCGACAGATGTGTTTACCTGCCAGGATGTCCAGTCTCACCCCATGTAACTGGGAGTGGTCCACCACAGACCTGTGGCAGATATTGTTTTTAGTTCTGCCAGGATGCCCTGTTTCACCCTCCACGCCCTCGGAAGGGTGGGGATGCCAGTTGAGTCGCCGACGGCCTGACCCATGAGACAGGTAGTACCAATTTTCATGGTTATCCAGTAGCAAGCAAGCCAATGCCTGACCTGACAAAAAAAAAAGAAAAGAAAAAAAAAGGGGGATGTAAGTCTCAGTTAAAAGCTGCCAATTTCTGACCAAAAAAGTGAAATTTAATGGGTAAGAAGCTGCAGCTTTAGCAAAAAGACAAAAAAGGTGTAAATTTCCAACTGTTTACAACCTAAAACGCTGCAGATATAAGATTTGAGTAAAATGCTGCAAGTTTAAGGGGTTTTTTTTTAAACTGCAAATTCAAGAGTAAGAAAAATTCTAAATTCATGAGGAAAAAGCTGCAAAATTATGAATAATAAAAAGCTGCAAATTTTCAAGTAAGAAGCTGCACATTTCTGAGTAAAATGGCTCTAACTACAGGAAAATCCTGCAAATTTATGAGAAAAATCCTCACATTTACAAAAGAATGTTTCTAATTTACATGAAAAAGGATGTGATAAATTGGCGTGTGTTGGCCATTTTTTTTTTTTTTTTTTTTTTTTAAGGACAGCCGTGATGAGGAACTTAGCGGTGATGTTCGGAGGTGTTAAATCCTGCAGATCTGCAGGATAAAACATGTCAATGTAGAATAAAATGCTAGGGGCACTATACCATCACATTCTGCCGGTTGCCAGCACAATGTGATGGGCTATAATTTGACAAAGACAGCCAAAATTGACAAAGATAGCCAAAATTCTGTTTCAGGTATGGTATATTAGGTGATCTGAAAGTGAATTACATCCTGGGAACTCCTCTGCCCATCTGTTTATACGGTGTAGAAAAATCATCAGCATGAACTGAAGCCATTTCCTGGATGTTCTGGACCCTGAACTTGGTCATTGATGGCACCACAATCAAACAGCGAAGCTAAGCATCGTCACTGTTACCACCGGTGTTGTGCTGTGCAAAGGGTTGACAGCAAAGCTAATTAGCGCCAGGTAACACCCTTCCCTACTCCTCCAGGAGCCAACAGCTGGAGGTTCTGGAGTCCCAGACCAGCTTGTGGACAGTGCTGGTCCAGTGGCTCATCTCCTTGAAGATGGGAACTGCTCCCAAGACTGACATTTCTACCAGGAAACATAGATGTGAAACTGACATCTAGGCTACAGGCTAACAGCTAAGCTAGATGCCAGCTCCGGGCGAGCGCTACTTCCATTGGTTCTGTCTGTGGGTATCTGCTAAGTGGAGAATGGACTAGACTGTCTAATACTGGAGCTCACATTTGAGCTTGTGGTGGTGCTGAAGCAGTTCCTGGTTGCTTTCACATACAGAGCATTTCTGCAGTCATGAGTTTTTTGTTTGAGTTGCTGTGATTTTGACATGTTGAAAGCCTTACATGGACATGAGGTTGCAGCGTGGCAAATTTATGAGAAAAAAGTGAAAATTTTGAAAAAAAATAGCAAATTTATGAGAAAAAAGCCACAATTTTACAAGAAAAACTAACAAATTTATGAGAATGTTTTAAATTTTTAAGAAAAATTTATCAAATTGGGGGAAAATAGTAAATTTATGAGAAAATAAGTTGAAAATAGGTAAACAGGTAAAATCTGTGAGGGCAAACACAGGTGGGGCTAACATGGAATCCATGGACAAACCAACATGAGACCTGTAGGACAGCCCAGATTTGGTCTTTGGTGGGGCCCACATGGATATGCTGGCTGCAATATTTCACTACACATTTCATATTCATATTGCTTTCATTATTACATTAGATTTTTGTTGTACCATGCAGGGTTTAAACCACTCTGAGGTACTGGAGGCGACAGCAATGACTTGGCTTCATAATCCGGCTCGAAGGACCAGTTCATGTCAGAATTAAATAAAGGTGTTATGTCCATAACCAGTACTCCAATGATTAGGCCGGAGGTGCGGTATAAAGTAACTTTATTAAACAGACTCACACTAAAGAAGGCGCTCCTGTACAGACAGAGGTTCTGGTCATAAAGAGACCATGGGCTGCACGGTGGCGCAGTGGTTTAGCACTGTGGCAGCACAGTTTTACCCTCGGCCGGGGGATCGCGGGGATCATGAGATCGTGGGTTCGATCCCAGCCCCCGACCAAGAGTGAGCTGTGTGGAGTTTGCATGTTCTCCTCATGTTGCGTGGGTTTACTCCGGGATTTCTCCGGTTTCCTCCCGCATACCAAAAACATGTAGGTTTAGGGCGCTCGCGTGTAACGGATGCCAATTAGTACTGTTCGGCGTAGAACGTTAGTAAAAAAAACCTCCCTCCCAAAGCCTCATACAGTATCGGTAGTGCTGAGCTATCGGTCGGACCTTTAGCTCAGCACGATCGTGCTGTGCGTGTCTCTGACCAGTTAACTGTGAGGTCGCGGGTTCGTGTCCTGTGTAGGGCGAACTGCGCTGATGACCTCAGTTACAAACTGGTGCTGTGAGCCCCAGATGGTAGCGCTGAGCTACCGGTCGGACCTTTAGCTCAGCGCGATCGTGCTGTGTCTCCCATGCTCGAACTGTGTAGTTGACTGAGAGGTCGCGGGTTCGTGTCCCGTGTGGGGCGAACTGCGCAGGATGATCTCTGTCACAATGGTGCCGTGAACCTGGCATGGGAGTGAGGTTTAAGGGGGAGAGTGTAACGGATGCCAATTAGTACTGTTCGGCGTAGAACGTTAGTAAAAAAAACCTCCCTCCCAAAGCCTCATACAGTATCGGTAGCGCTGAGCTATCGGTCGGACCTTTAGCTCAGCACGATCGTGCTGTGCGTGTCTCTGACCAGTTAACTGTGAGGTCGCGGGTTCGTGTCCTGTGTAGGGCGAACTGCGCTGATGACCTCAGTTACAAACTGGTGCTGTGAGCCCCAGATGGTAGCGCTGAGCTACCGGTCGGACCTTTAGCTCAGCGCGATCGTGCTGTGTCTCCCATGCTCGAACTGTGTAGTTGACTGAGAGGTCGCGGGTTCGTGTCCCGTGTGGGGCGAACTGTGCAGGATGATCTCTGTCACACGCGCACGCAGCGACCAGCAGCCGGTGGCTTGTCACCAGACTGCAAACCAAATCTACCTACGGGTACAAATAAGTACCAAAAAAAAAAAAAAAAAAAAAAAATGGCTCTTCCCAGTAGGCCTTTTATACCTTGGGTGGCGGGGGAACCGGAATGGCATAGCCGTCACCCATGACACACAATAATAATAATACAATGAAAATAATCATAATTACTATATAACAAAAGGGTCTCAAGACTAAAGTTCAGATGATAGCCCGCTTCATTTAATCAGCAGAATTCTAAATGGTCAATACAGACAGGCAGTTTTTAAGGCTTACAAATTGCATCATGTCTCTGACAAAAGGCAGATAAGAAAAGCCCATCCCTCTCTTCCAGGGAAGGCTGGGAGATGGTCTCAGGCTGGACTGTCTGAAACTGGTTCTCAAGGGCAACTACAAAGTTCACTGACCTCTTAGACTTTGAGTGAAACAGAGAAACAGATCACATAAGAATACATAAAAGGCTACATAAAAAGTCATAACCAAAATCTAAGCAATATGTGATGTAATGACTTCCGGTTATGGCGGCCGCCTAGAAGGACACGTATCACTCTGCTCTACCCTTGGAAATAAAAATTCGGCAAATAACTCTCTCATTTGGAACAGAACTTTTCCCAGCGTTTGGGTGAGGATATGCCGGTGAAGACTAAGGCTGGGAAATCAGGAGGGGGAAAAATTGAATCGCCGAAGCAGTCCAAATTAACGGACTTTAAAGTTTGTGGCGCAGTAGAAAAAGCTGCGGATATGGCGGATGAAACTAGCGGTGGTGCGGTAACTGCTGCTGCTGACGATGGCGGCACAGGTGCAGTGCTGGCTGCCATTAGCTCAATGAGAGCAGACTTTTCCGCTAAACTTGATGGGATTATGGCAGCGTTGGATGCAATGAGAAAGGAGTTGGGTGACTGCGTGGAGCGAGTGACGCAGGCGGAGCTTCGTGTTTCAAGTGCGGAGGATGAAATTAGCGGACTTCAAATAAAGGTGCGCACTTTGGAAAAAAAAAATAAAGATCTGGAAAATAGCGTTCTGGACTTGGAATCTCGGTCCAGAAGGAACAACCTGAGGCTGGTGGGTCTTCCGGAGGGAGCCGAAGGTCGTGATTCATGCTCCTTTTTGGAGGGGTGGATCCCGGAGGCGCTGAACAACGCGGAGCTAAAATCATCAGTCATCTTGGAAAGCTCCCACCGAATTGGCCCACCGAGAGGTAACAAGGCAGCACCGAGGACGCTAATTATGAAGTTTCTCAGCTACAGAGACAGGATGACGATCTCCAACGCGGTGCGGGCCAAAGGAGAAATTAAATACCAAGATCAGCAGGTGCGGTTCTACCCAGATCTGGCTTCAGGAATCCAACAATTAAGGAAGCAGTTTGACCCCATCCGCAAAGAACTGCGCAACCTTGAGATTCGTCATGGAGTGATTCACCCTGCAAGACTTCTGGTCACATATGAGGGCAGAACACGCATCTTCAAGACCCCCGAGGAGGCGCAGGAGCTCATCAAGAAGATCCAGGAAGAGACTGGTGGGAGCTAAGCATGAACAGAATATAGGGTAGAATATTTGAGCATTTAACTGATTAGAAGCATATAACAAGATTACAAAATATAGAATGTATTACATATTAAAAAAAAAAAAAGTACAAAATTGCTAAAAAAAAATTTGGAGTTAAATTGGAAAATTACAGAAGAGAGTTAATGTTACGTTATTAAAAGCAGTAGAGTTAGGGTGATTGGGAGGATGAAGAAGGAGTGGCTTTGGCTGTTCCTCGTGGGTGTGGAACGGTCGATGGCTATATCGGGAGACGGAATTTTTCTTTTGCTTTTGGGGGGATTGCCACAAATGTGGGAAGGGGGAATTTGTTTGTGTGTAGTTTGTAGGGTGAATGTTCAACCACTCATTTTTTTGCTTTTCTGTTTGAGCATGTTTACACTGCAAGGTAATCCCAAACTCCCTATTGATTATAAATCAAAGCGTTAATCTTAATTTAACTTCATGGAATTGCAGAGGTCTACAAAATTTAAAAAAACTTAAACAAGTTATGAATAAAATAAAAGACATGGGTTCAAAAATTGTGTTTTTACAAGAAACTCATCTAATAGAGCAAGATGTAAAAAGAATTAGGAGTAGATGGCAAGGAAATGTTTTCACCTCATCATTTTCATCCCGAGCCAGGGGAGTTATGACTCTCATACATAAATCAGTCCCATTTCAAGTGAAAAATGTAATTGGAGACAAATTTGGAAGATATGTAATCATTCAAGGATCTTCGCTATTAGAAAACATAAATTTGGTGAACTTATATGGTCCCAATATAGATGATCAAAAGTTCTTTGCCAATTTATTTCTTATCTTATCATCACTTACAGGGCAACATATAATAGCAGGGGATTTTAATTGTACATTGAATCCCAGTATAGATAGATCAACAGGACTGGACTGTACGCACAATGGATGTAGGATGACCATTAATCATTTTATGAAAGAATTGAAATTGATAGATATATGGAGAGAAATGAAACCACAAGTTAAAGCATACTCTTGTTATTCCAATATCTACAAGACATTCTCACGTATAGATTATTTTTTGATCTCCACAGAATTAAGGTCCAAGATTCAAAACTGTTTTTATGATAACATCGTGATCTCTGATCATGCACCCTGCTGTCTAATGTATGTAGATAAGAAATTGACAAAGGAACCAGGTAGATGGCAATTTCAGCATAAATGGCTTCAGGATGAGGAATTTGTTAAGTATATAGAAAAACAGATAGATGAGTTCTTTGATATCAATACTACACAAACATCAGCATGTGTAAAGTGGGAGGCTTTCAAAGCTTTTATTAGGGGACATATTATTAGTTATACAGGTTCAAAATCTAAGAAGACTCGAGAGGAGAGAGTCCAATTGGAACATAAAATAAAAATTCTTCAAGAAAGAGTATATGCAGGAAGAGATCCAAGGTTGGAGAACGAATTACTGATTTTGAGAGCTGAATATGACAAAAAATCAGCGAATAGAGCTGCCTCGAGTCTTCTAAGATTGAAACAATCTTTTTATGAACAAGGTGAAAAATCAGGAAAGTTATTGGCATGGCAGATTAAACAATTAGAATCTAAAACACCAATTACCAGTATTATAAGTAACGGACAGGTAGTTATAGATCCTTCAGAAATTAATAGAGCCTTTAGAGATTACTATGAAAAATTATATGATACCAAAAATGAATCTGACTTAACAAAACTACATGGGTTTTTGAATGAACTATTTATACCGTGTATTCCAAATGAAAATAGGGAGATACTGGAGTCTAAAATTAGTCAAGAAGAAGTTGGACTAGCCATTGATAATATGAAATCAGGAAAAAGTGCAGGACCAGATGGTCTTCCAGTTGACCTTTATAAAAAATTTAAGAATAAATTAACAAAACCTTTTTTGGAAATGGTTTTAGAAGCATTTCAAAATAGTAATTTACCATCATATATGAATAATGCCTTAATTATACTGTTGCCAAAACCAGGTAAGCCCTCTAATAAATGTGAAAATATGAGACCAATAAGCCTATTAAACGCCGACCTTAAGATAATTTGTAAAATTTTAGCAAGACGAATACAAGAAATTTTACCAAATATTATTAATCGAGATCAGAATGGCTTTATAAAGGGAAGACAAGGCTTCCATAATGTAAGAAGACTATTTAATATTATTTATTCTAATAAAGAAGCACCGGATACAGCTCTCTTATCACTGGATGCCGAAAAAGCCTTTGATAGAGTTGAATGGCCCTTTCTTTTTGAAGTCTTACAAAGGTTTGGACTTGGAAATAATTTTATAAAATGGGTTCAGATAATATATAATAATGCTACTGCAGAAATTCTAACAAATAACAATATTTCAAAATCAATAAAAATCAATAGAGGATGTCGACAAGGCTCTCCACTTTCACCTTTACTGTTTACTATGGCAATTGAACCTTTAGCGATGGCGATACGTCTACAGTCACAAATATATGGAATTAAAGTTGGACCAACAGAACATAAAATCTCCCTGTATGCCGATGACATAATTTTGTTTATGTTGAATCTTAAAAAATCAATTCCGACCTTATTGAATTTAATAAAGAATTTCGGGGAAATATCAGGATATAAAATAAATAAAACTAAATCTTCAATATTAATGCTAAATGAGACCCAGAGAAATTACCCAGCCCCTGAGGTAAATCAATTCAATGTTGTAAATCAGTTCAAATATTTAGGAATCCAAATTGTGCCTAAGCTAGAATCAGTCGCCAGTGTCAATTATGAAGCCTTAATGACAGATATTGATGAGTTACTTCAGAGATGGATGTCACTACCAATGTCGATGATCGGGAGAATTAATATACTTAAAAGTAATATCTTACCTAAAATACTTTATTTATTTCAATACATTCCCTTACCACCACCTTTAGATTTATTCTCAAGAATTAAAAAAAAGTTAGTGGAATTTATATGGAACAACAGGAGGGCTAGATTACGTCTGTCTTTATTATATTTACCATTTGATCGTGGAGGTCTGAAATGTCCAAATTTTATGTTGTATTATTGGTCGGCACAACTGAGGTCTATGACATATTATTTTTCATCAAATGATCTCCCTCATTGGACTGAAATGGAATCATACAATTTACCTTTACCTCTTCCCATATTCATATACTCAGATTCGGCAAAAAAATTACAAAAACAAGTTAAAAATCCATTTGTAAAGCATATGATCAAAATATGGTGTGAAGCTAAAAACTATTTAAAAGAACCACAGTTATTGTCACAATTTAGTCCAATATGGGGTAATCAATATTTTAAACCAGGGAGAGCGGACGCTGTATTTAAAGTATGGAATTTAAAAGGGATACAAAAGATTCAGGATTTATATTTGCCATGTGCAGAAAACATAATGTCTTTTGAAGAGTTGAGGATCAAATTTAATCTCAATAGAACACATTTTTTTAAATATCTTCAACTTAGAAACTTTATTCGATCAAATCAAAATAAAGCTCTCACTCGACCTATCTATTCATCCTTGGAAAAAATGTTGATGAAAGATAGTAAAAGAAAGGGTATTATTTCAGAGTTTTATAACTCATTGACACTATTTTCAAGTGAAAATTCACTGAAAAGATTAAACTACTGGAAAGAAGATCTGCAAACTGAAATTCCAGAGGAACAATGGGAATTGGCTTGTACAGAAGCTCAAACCAAATCAATAAATGCACGCCTTAAATTGATACATTTCAAATGGTTAATGCGGATGTATGTTACACCGGAGGAGTTAAATAGATATAACAAAAATATACCAGATACGTGCACAAAATGTATGGAAAGTAAAGGAACTCTATTTCATTGTGTATGGGAATGTAGAATAATAAGAATGTTTTGGGAAGAGGTGAGGGTAACAATTGAAAAAATAATCTCAAAACAAATCATATTGAATCCTAAACTGTTTTTGTTGGGTCTGTACCCAGAAAAGCATAATTTTAATAAAAGTGAAAGAACATTCATAGACCTCAGTTTGCTTAATGCCAAAAAATGTATTGCACTATTATGGAAAAAGACTTATAGACCAGATGTGACTCAGTGGTTAAGACAGATGTTAACAAACCTTCCATTAGAAAGAATAACATATATACTGAAATCAAAGGAAATTGCGTTTGAGAATATATGGAGACCTTTTATTGATTATGTAAAAAATTTAAACATAACTCTTGAAGAAGAAGGTGAATGATATGTGCGGACCTTGTAAATTCCAAACTGGTGAACATAATATGTATACTAATGTGTTGGATTGTCTAGACTAAACAGAGGAGCATTGTTGAAGATTTGATTTTGTTGGTGGTTGTTGGTGTTTTTTAGTGCATTTTTTTTTTGTAGTACTTTAGTGTTAGTGTTTGATTGTTTGTATCATGTTTGTTTAAAAAAAAAAAAAAGGTTCAATAAAGATATTGTGGAAGAAGAAAAAAAAAATATGTGATGTAATAATGAAAGCAAAATGAATATGCGATGTTTAATGTAATGTATGTGCTGCAGTAATTTTCAATCGATATCCATGGTCCCAGCTTGTACATTAATCCACAGTTGATCGTATGTCTCATATCAGTCTGGCCTATTTTGTTATTTTTTTCCCAGCATGACATGAGTATCAGAACCATTAACACAATTAGCTTAGTGGCATGAATCAGTGTGAACAGGAATATTATGCAGCCACCATACTGGACCAGCAAATTCATCAATCCACAGTCGACTATATATCTTTCACCCCATTCTGTCGTATTTTCTTATATTTTGGCCATGATCGCTGGGCAGATTGAGCTGTTAGCTGGTCTAAGTGTAGCTAGCCATGCTGCTACAGGTTCAGGTTACTTTATTTGTACCCGTAGGTAGATTTGTTTTGCAGTCAGGTGACATCCATATTTACAAACCCCAATTACATTCAACATGAACACAAACACAGGCACACATGAAGCTGACTATAAACACGATAAAAGTACTCAAGGCTCCACCAATCAGGACATAGGACAAAGAGATAAGAGAAAAAACAAAGAGATAAGAGAGAAGGGTCATATTGTGGAGTGTGTAAATGAAGAGGCAGATTCATTTCAGACGATTTATTACACACTCACATCTCACAAGCAAAGAACAGACAGAACATTTCAGCAGGCACTCTCCTCTTAAGTTTCATGGCATTTCTCCATTCGACCCTATCCGCGGGTTTCTGTTTCTTGAGCGCGGCGTACAATGGTTGCATGAGCTGCGCCGCGCGGGGAAATAAATGGTTATAAAAGTTCACCATTCCCAAAAATTCCTGCAGCACCCTGACCGTCTGAGGCCGGGGAAAATCTGCCACGGCGTGCACTTTGTCAAGCAGCGGGATCGCTCCTTCAGGAGAGACGCGGTGCCCCAAAAAATCAATCTCCGTCATGCCGAACTGGCATTTCACCAGGTTGATTATTAACCTGTGCTCCTCCAACCTCCGGAAAACTGTTGTGAGGTGGGTTTCGTGTTTGTCTTCGGACGCACTGGCTACAAGGATATCGTCCAGGTAGACGAACACGAACGGGAGATCGCGCAGCACTGCATCCATCATGCGCTGGAACGTCTGTGCCGCTCCTTTTAACCCGAATGGCATACGCAGGAACTCGAATAGACCGAACGGAGTTATTATCGCTGTTTTGGGTATGTCCTCAGCGCGCACTGGGACTTGGTGGTAACCGGGGACCAGGTCTATTTTGGAAAAAATGCATGCTCCGGCAAGGTGAACGGAAAAATCCTGTATGTGGGGACCTGGGTAGCGGTCGTGCGCTGTGTCGTTGTTCAACCTGCGGAAATCCCCGCATGGTCGCCACGACCCCTCAGCCTTAGGGACCATGTGTAGCGGGGATGCCCATGGGCTGTTCGAGCACCTGATGATGCCCAACCTTTCCAGGTTGGCGAACTCCTCGCGCGCTATGGCCAGTTTAGCTGCATCCAAGCGCCGAGGTCTTGCAAAAACGGGCGGCCCGGTGGTGGTGATAAAGTGCTCCACCCCGTGTTTAGCGATGGCCGGGGAAAACGTCGGGACCGTGAGTGCTGGGAACTGGGTGAGCAGTGTGTGGAACTTACCGCCTGTAGCTGTGACGTTGGCTTGTGCTGTTGGCTGGGTCACTCGAGCTATACAGGGGAGAGAGTCAAAGGACAGTGCATTAACTAGGCGCCTGTTAGCAACATCAACCAGTAAACCATGTGCACACAGAAAATCAGCCCCCAGGATATGGTAATTCAGTGCTGCTACGACAAAAGTCCACTCATATGTACGGCCGTGTAGAGATAAGAGCAGAGTTCTCTCACCAAAGGTCTTAATATCCGAGCCGTTTGCTGCCAACATCTCGGGGCCGCTAGGTCCTGCCAACCGGTCAGCGTAGGTCAGCAGGATGAAACTCTTCTGGGCTCCGGTGTCCACGAGGAAACGCCTCCCCGAGCGTGTGTCCGTCAAGTAGAGCAGCTTGTTCTCTTCACCGAGGGTCGCAGCTGCTACCGACCCCCAGCCTTGGCGTT
This sequence comes from Pholidichthys leucotaenia, assembly GCA_020510985.1. Lineage (NCBI taxonomy): Eukaryota > Metazoa > Chordata > Actinopteri > Cichliformes > Pholidichthyidae > Pholidichthys > Pholidichthys leucotaenia. The sequence continues at coordinate 19,461,923 of CM035838.1, forward strand.
TCCCGAGCGCTTGAATTGGCATGGGGGCGCACATCTGCGTGCCTTCTCTCCGAAGCGGCGGTGGTAGAAACAGAGCGTGTCTCTCTGGCGCTCCTTGGCCCCCACTGCTGCTACCGTCGGTGGCTCCTCACCTCCTCTGGTCGTCTCGCTGGGCTCCACCGCTGCCGCATTGACTGTGATCGCCCTGGTGGTGAGGATGATCCAGTCTGCCTCCTGGGCTAGCGCACGGTAGTCGCGCGCGGCCAGCAACGGCGAATTGGCCAGAACCGCTCTCGCCTCTGTCGGAAGGTTCTGGAGGAAGAGGTGGGCAAACAGAAAGTGCCCGTCGTCCGTGCCCATTAACGCCAGCATCTTCTCCATCAGGTCTACGGCCGAACCATCTCCTAACTCGGTCCGCGTCAGGAGCCTCTCCGCTCTCTCACAGTCCGAGAGCGTGTAGCACTGGATGAGCGCAGCCTTGAGCGCCTCATATTTGCTGCTGGCTGGTGGCTGATCGAGCAGGCTCACTACCTGCTGAGCTGTGCGGGCGTCCAGCGCTGCAACCACATGGTAGAATCTGGTGTCGTCTGCTGTTACTCCCCGGAGGGTGAACTGGGCCTCGGTGAGGTGGAACCAAGAGCGTGGGTTGTGCTGCCAGAAATCCGGTAGCTTGACTGAAACCGCACACGCGTGGCTGGAGGTTCCAGTCCGGGCTGTCTGTGGGATGGCTGCCGCCTCGCTGTAGCTTCCTGACCGGGCCGGCTCCGGGGATCTTGCCTCGTGTTCCATAATACGTCTTGGGTCACCAGTGTGGAGTGTGTAAATGAAGAGGCAGATTCATTTCAGACGATTTATTACACACTCACATCTCACAAGCAAAGAACAGACTGAACATTTCAGCAGGCACTCTCCTCTTAAGTTTCATGGCATTTCTCCACACACAACATGACATTTGCGTCACACTGCATTCAACCCCCTACGTCCTTGACTCCTTCCTGCTATCTCGCCAGGAACCTCCTGAGTATTATTCTCCCATGTTTATCCACTGTCTCTTGTCTGAGATGCTAAATAATCTGGCTCCCCCAAGGTGCTAAAATATTAAAAAGTTAAAGACTAGTCAAAGAGGTTAAAAACTCAAAAGTCTAAAACCCAATAAAAGATTTAGAACCCAAATAAAAAACCTACAAAAATAAGTAAATATAAAATAAAATTAATAAATAGTTAACCAAATTATGTGCAATATATTGTTACATCTTGTTCAACTCTTTAACAGCAGCAGGAACAAAGCTGCTTTTGTAGAGCTGGGTTTTATTTTTTGGGACAGCAAACCTCTGTCTGGAGGGAAGAAGCTGGAAGTGGCAGTGCAAAGGGTGGAAGTCATCATTTAAAATGGAGGTAGCAACCCTGTGTACCTGTCTGGTGTACAGGGATGTCAGGCTCAGCTGTGACTCACCAAGCAAACAACTGGACCATCTAACTACCTGATCCAAGGATTTCCTTTGTTTCAGTTTTATCTAACCAAACCATGACACTAAAGAAAAGGATAAAACAGATTCAATAAAAGCCCGATAAAACATTGTCATTATGGTTCAGTCAATTTGGAAGCGTGCAAGTTTCCTTAAACAATGCAAATGTTGCTGACCCTTTTTGCACACACTTTCACAGTTCTCTTCAAAGTTTAAATTACTATCAATAGTCGTCCCAAGATATTTGTAGGATTGTAACACATTCAGTGGTCTGGCCTTTTAGTACAGTGACTTCGTGCCTGGGAGTTTTCCTCCTAAAGTCAATAATCATATCTTTAGTTTTTGTCGTATTCAGCTGCAGGTAGGAATCCTCACATCAGTGAACAAAATCATCAACTACTGAGCCGTGGCCACTCTCACCATCCTGGAGGAGACTCACAACAACTGAATCATCAGCATACTTTATAATGTGTCTGTTGTCATGTCTGCGCCGACACATGTTTGTGTACAGGATGAAGAGTAGTGGTGACAACACACACCCCTGCGGAGAGCCAGTAGAAGAACACTTTTGGTCAGACAATGTACCACTGACCCTTACTCTCTGTGTCCTGTTGGTTAAAAAATCCAGAATCCTACCCACCAGATTATTACTCAAATCAAATTGTTGCAGGAGCCTTTCAACTAAAATATGAGGTTGGATTGTATTAAAGGCGGAAGAAAAGTCCACAAATAAAAGCCTGGCGTGTGTCCCATTAAAATCCAGATGTTCAAAAAGCATGTTAAACAGAGTGACAGTGGCATCCTCTACTCCTCTGTGAGGCCTATAGGCAAACTGCAAAGGATCTAATGCATGCTCAGTCTGCTTTAGGACCTCAAATCTGACCAGTTTTTCAAAAATTTTCATTAAAATTGAAGTCAGAGCAACTGGTCTAAAATCATTTACCGTTTCAGGACAGCTGGATTTTGGAACAGGGACAACAACCACAGCATCTTTCCAGAACTTAGGCACATGTTGTGTCTGTAAGGACTTATTGAAAATGTACTGAAATATAGGACTCAGTTCATGTGCACAGGACTTTACCAAGCGCCCACATATATTATCAGGGCCCTGACTTTTGTTCACTTTTACAGTACAGAACGCCCTTTTAACATCCTGCACCTCAATATTAAAGTGCTGATTGTCTTTGAGTTTCTGTTTCAAACCTTGGGTTTCTGTGCTAAAATCAAAGGAGTCAAAACGACCATAAAAACTATTAAGAGCGTTAGCCAGCTCTGTGTCTGAATTAAAACCATCTAAAAATACACTGTGGAGAATGGGGAAAGATGAGGCTGATTTTATTTCTCAAATCAGATTTATTCACATTCTCCAACATCATCCAAACACAGAAAGAGAAAAAGAGGATGAATCTTCCAACATCTGTCCCTTTTATACCCAGGACATCAAACATACAGTCACATGGTACTTAATCCCAGTCACAATGTAACTTCCCCCTGATCTTAACACACTCCACCTCTCAGTCTCTGGCCGCTGGGCGAAATCCCCCAAGGCTGTCTCTTTGCATGCCAAAGACTAAACTTCACACCCTCGTGTTATCTCCAGAGCGGCTCAGTCCTTTGTTCCGTCTCAGATGTGAAGCCTAAGGTGGTATACATATGAATCATGCAGTCATATACAGTACATATGTGCATATATGTGCCCCACATGACCTCCCCCAAACGTCTAAGATGGAACAACCGTAATAACAGTCTGCAAGTCATGGTAAAATTATTACACATCAGTCCACATGTCGCTTGGGCCTCAGTCGCCTCCCATATCTGCTGTAAGATAAGATAAGATAAGATAAGATAAGCCTTTATAAGATAAGCCGTGGGCTGCACGGTGGCGCAGTGGTTAGCACTGCGGCAGCACAGTTTACCCTTGGCCGGGGGATTGTGGGGATCGTGGGATCGTGGGTTCGATCCCAGCCCCCGACCAACAGTGATCTGTGTGGAGTTTGCATGTTCTCCCCGTGTTGCGTGGGTTTACTCCGGGATTTCTCCGGTTTCCTCCCACATGCCAAAAAAAAAACATGCATGTTAGGTTAATTGGCTGTTCTAAATTGTCCCTAGATATCTGTTTCCTATAGGCCCTTAGAATAGAGGGTTAGTATTAATGAAAGCGCTTTGAGTGGTCTTTGTGACTAGAAAAGCGCTATATAAGTGCAGGTTAGTTAGTTAGTATTAGTCCCACAACGGGGAAATTCCAGGATTGCAACAGCACAGGGACAGCAACACTCAGAACAACAATCAGAAGGCAAGAAAAAAAAAAATACAAAAAAACAAAAAACAAGCAAGCAAGAGCAGCTAATATACATATGTACATATTACTATAAAATATATACTCACCGGCCACTTTATTAGGTACACCATGCTAGTAACGGGTTGGACCCCCTTTTGCCTTCAGAACTGCCTCAATTCTTCGTGGCATAGATTCAACAAGGTGCTGGAAGCATTCCTCAGAGAGTTTGGTCCATATTGACATGATGGCATCACACAGTTGGCGCAGATTTGTCGGCTGCACATCCATGATGCAAATCTCCCGTTCCACCACATCCCAAAGATGCTCTATTGGATTGAGATCTGGTGACTGTGGAGGCCATTTGAGTACAGTGAACTCATTGTCATGTTCAAGAAACCAGTCTGAGATGATTCCAGCTTTATGACATGGCGCATTATCCTGCTGAAAGTAGCCATCAGAAGTTGGGTACATTGTGGTCATAAAGGGATGGACATGGTCAGCAACAATACTCAGGTAGGCTGTAGCGTTGCAACGATGCTCAATTGGTACCAAGGGGCCCAAAGAGTGCCAAGAAAATATTCCCCACACCATTACACCACCACCACCAGCCTGAACCATTGATACAAGGCAGGATGGATCCATGCTTTCATGTTGTTGACGCCAAATTCTGACCCTACCATCCGAATGTCGCAGCAGAAATCGAGACTCATCAGACCAGGCAACGTTTTTCCAATCTTCTATTGTCCAATTTCGATGAGCTTGTGCAAATTGTAGCCTCAGTTTCCTGTTCTTAGCTGAAAGGAGTGGCACCCGGCGTGGTCTTCTGCTGCTGTAGCCCATCTGCCTCAAAGTTCGACGTACTGTGTGTTCAGAGATGCTCTTCTGCCTACCTTGGTTGTAACGGGTGGTTATTTGAGTCACTGTTGCCTTTCTATCAGCTCGAACCAGTCTGGCCATTCTCCTCTGACCTCTGGCATCAACAAGGCATTTCCGCCCACAGAACTGCCGCTCACTGGATATTTTTTCTTTTTCGGACCATTCTCTGTAAACCCTAGAGATGGTTGTGCGTGAAAATCCCAGTAGATCAGCAGTTTCTGAAATACTCAGACCAGCCCTTCTGGCACCAACAACCATGCCACGTTCAAAGTCACTCAAATCACCTTTCTTCCCCATACTGATGCTCGGTTTGAACTGCAGGAGATTGTCTTGACCATGTCTACATGCCTAAATGCACTGAGTTGCCGCCATGTGATTGGCTGATTAGAAATTAAGTGTTAACGAGCAGTTGGACAGGTGTACCTAATAAAGTGGCCGGTGAGTATATATATATATATATATATACACACACACACAGACACACAGTGCAGAGCATTGTAGCTGGATGGAATAAATATATGAATATATGAACACAGTGCAGAGCATTGTAGCTAGATGGAATAAATATGCAAGTATATAAACACACACAGTGCGGAGCAATGTAGCTAGATGGAATAATATGTAGATATATAAAAACACAGTGCGGAGCATTGTAGCTAGATGGAATAAATATGTAAATATATAAACACACACAGTGCAGAGCATTGTTGCTAGGTGGGATGAAACAGCATAACCGTCTACTTAGTTATCCTACATGGTATGATTATGTGCCCATACATATTCTCACCCTCCATAGCGACCGGTATGTTCCTAGTTGAATGCCGAAGAGGACCATTGTGTAAGTCTATTGCATCTTTTGCATTCAAAAAACTATTAGTTTGTTACGTCTTTTTGCTATCTCTGCGAGCAGCCCTGCTTAGGTTGTACAGTCTGACAGCCGTTGGTAGGAAGGACCTACGAAACCTCTCGGTTGTGCACCTGGGATGATGTAGTCTGCTGCTAAATGAGCTCCTCAGTGCATCCAGTATGTCCTGCATAGGGTGGAACTCGGACTCCAGCAGTAAGCGGGCTTTACCACTCTCGCGGCTCCCTCCTGCTGGGGAGCTGCTGCCTGAGGATTAGAACTGTTAGTCAATCCCTGTGGGTGTCCTGATGAATGCTCCTTAGGGGGTCTGCCACGCCGAGGAGCCGTAGCCAACAGCACATTTTTGTCGGCCAACACAAAGGCGGGTTTGAGTCTGTTTATGCCAATCTGTTCTTCCCTGCCCCCCAAATCTAGCAAAAAATGCTTATCCCCTGTTTCCAGCACTCTAAATGGTCCATCATAAGGTGGCCGCAACGGGGGGCGATGCGCATCGTGTCTGACAAAAACAAACTCCGCATTTTTTAAAGCCTTAGGCACAAAAACGCGCGGAAAACTGTGATGAACGGGGCCAGGAAGCGTGCTCGATCCCGTGTCGCTCTGCAACCGCTGAGCAGGGAAGCACTCTGGCTCAGGATTATCTGGGAGAAATTCCCCGGGCAGCTGGAGTGGCTGTGCAAAAACTAACTCAGCTGGGGAAGCTTTTAAATCCTCTTTAGGTGCAGAACGCAACCCCAATAAAGCCCATGGTAGCCTGTCTACCCAATTTGCATCCGTAAGCGACGCTCTGAGGGCTGCTTTCAATGACCTATGGAAACGTTCGCATAAACCATTAGCCTGCGGGTTGTACGCGGTAGTGCGGTGGATCGTTACCCCCAGGCTGCGGGCCATCGCTGACCAAAGCTCAGAAACAAATTGAGGACCTCTGTCGGATGTAATGTCCGACGGAACTCCAAAACGCGCTACCCATGCAGTTAAAAACGTGCGCGCCACCTCCTCGGCTGTGGTTGATGCCAGTGGGACCACTTTCAGCCAATGCGTGGTGTGGTCCACCATTGTCAAAAGGTGTGTGCAACCCTGTGACGGCGGGAGGGGGCCTACGAGGTCGACATGCACATGATCGAACCTCTTAGCCAGGATGTGAAACGGCTCCAAGGGAGCTCTAGTGTGTTTGTGTATTTTGGCTCGTTGACAAGCTATGCAGGCTGCTGCCCACTCTTTAACTTGCTTGCGCAGGCTCGGCCATACAAATTTCTCTCTTACCATTTTGACCGACGCACGCACTCCTGGGTGCACCAGAGAATGAATCGAGTCAAAAACGCGGTGGCGCCACGCGGTCGGTACCACTGGGCGCGGTCGACCCGTGGAGACATCGCAGATTGGGGGGGCATACCATCTTGTAACACCCTGTTCTCCAGCCTTAACCCTGTTGGTCCAGACTGGAGCGCGCGTACGTCCGCGTCACTAACCTGATCCGCGGCCATGGCTGCATAATCTATCCCTGTGCGGACTGCGGCGGCGCGCACTTCCGCGCCGCTAGCCTGCTCCGCAGCCATGGTTGCACCATCTACCCCTACGCGGACTGGGGCCGCTACAGCGCGCGAGAGACAGTTTGCCACCACATTAAGTTTACCCGCTACGTGCTGAATATCGGTAGTAAACTCTGAGATTGCAGCCAGCTGCCTCTGCTGCCAGCCCGACCACGGTTCTGAAACCTTGGCCATCGCGAAAGTAAGCGGCTTGTGGTCAACGAACGTGGTGAAACGGCGTCCCTCCAGCCAGAACTGGAAGTGGCGAATGGCTAAGTGGAGAGCTAACAACTCCCTGTCGAATGCGCTGTATTTTCGCTCACTGTCGCGCAACGTCCTGCTGAAAAAGGCGAGCGGCTGCCAAACCCCGGCGACCTGCTGCTCTACAACTGCTCCTATGGCCACATCTGACGTGTCAGTAGTGAGCGCTATGCGGGCCGTGGGGTCTGGATGTGCTAACAACGCAGCGTTTGCTAGGGCTGTTTTGACCTCCGCGAATGTGCGCTCTCGCTCAGGAGACCATTCGATTTTTCTTGTGGGTTTTTGTTTTTTTTAGAGCGGCATACAATGGTTGCATGAGCTGCGCTGCGCGGGGGAGGAAACGGTTATAAAAATTTACCATTCCCAAAAACTCCTGTAACGCTTTGACAGTTTGTGGATGGGGAAAATTTGTTACTGCGTGCACTTTGTCAGGCAGAGGGACGTCTCTTTCTGGAGAGACGCGATGCCCCAAAAAATCAATCTGTGTCACCCCGAACTGACACTTCGCTGGGTTGATTATTAACCCGTGCTCCCCCAACCTCCGGAAAACTGCCGTGAGGTGATTTTCGTGTTCGTCTTCGGACGCGCTGGCTACCAAGATGTCGTCCAGGTAGACGAACACGAAGGGGAGATCACGCAACACCACGTCCATCATGCGCTGGAACGTCTGCGCAGCGCCTTTAAGCCCAAACGGCATGCACAAAAACTTGAAAAGGCCAAACGGAGTTATTACCGCCGTTTTGGGGATGTCCTCAGCGCGTACTGGGACTTGATGGTACCCGCGGACCAAGTTTATCTTAGAAAAAATGCGCGCCCCCACCAAATGAACGGAAAAATCTTGGATATGCGGGATTGGGTAGCAGTCGTGCGCTGTAGCGTTGTTCAGCCTGCGGAAATCTCTGCAAGGACGCCATGAGCCATCAGCTTTAGGGACCATGTGAAGCGGGGAAGCCCATGGGCTCTTCGAACGTCTGATGATGCCCAACTTCTCAAGGCTGGCGAACTCCTCGCGCGCTATGGACAGTTTAGCTGCATCCAAGCGCCGTTTTGCAAAAACGGGCAGGCCGGTGGTAGTAATAAAGTGTTCCACTCCGTGTTTAGCGACAGCTGCTGAAAATGTGGGAACCGTGAGTGCTGGGAACTGAGTGAGCAGTGTGTGAAACTTACCACCTGCTGTTGCGACGTTGGCTTGTGCTGTGGGCGGGGTCACTCGGGCTGCACAGGGAATAGAATAAAAAGAAAGTGCATTAACCAGGCGCCTATTAGCAAGATCAACCAACAATCCATGTGAGCACAGAAAATCAGCCCCTAACATATTGAAGTTCACTGCAGCTATAACAAAAGTCCACTCAAATGTACGGCCGTGTAGGGACAGAAGCAGAGTCTTCTCACCAAAGGTCTTAATCCTTGAGCCGTTCGCTGCTGACGCTCCGTGACCTCCGTGACCTGCCAGCCGGTCGGCGTATGTAGGCATGATGAAGCTCACTTGGGAGCCTGTGTCCACGAGGAATTGCCTCATAGTAGAGCAGCTTGTTCTCCTCCCCAAGGGCCGCAGCTGCTATCGACCCCTGGTCTTGGCGTTTCCCGAGCTCCTGAACTGGCACGGTGGTATACATTTGCGTGCCCTCTCTGCGAAACGGCGATGGTAAAAACAGAGGTCGTCTCCTCCGCGATCCCTGGCCCTCGCCGCCACCGTTGTCGGTGGGTCTGCTACCGCCGCCTCTGGCCCCCTGTCGTTTCCAACATCTGTCCCTTTTATACCCAGGACATCAAACATACAGTCACATGGTACTTAATCCCAGTCACAATGTAACTTCCCCCCGATCTTAACACACTCTTCCTCTCAGTCTCTGGCCGCTGGGCGAAATCCCCCAAGGCTATCTCTTTGCATGCCAAAGACTAAACTTCACACCCTCGTGTTATCTCCAGAGCGGCTCAGTCCTTTGTTCCGTCTCAGATGTGAAGCCTAAGGTGGTATACATATGAATCATGTAGTCATATGTGCATATATGTGCCCCATGTGGGGAGCGTGAAATGAAGAAGCTGAATGGTTTCATAATTCAGGTTTAATCATGAAGTCACATCCTCAACAATCTCTCAGAAAACAGAAGAGGCTGAACGCAGTCAGGACCTCTCTATTTATACATGTGACAACAAAGGTCTCATCACACATCCCTGTTACATCTCCTTCTTGACTGTAACCCCCCTCCGTGTCCTTCAGTCTTCCACCTGGCCTCAGGGGGTCAGGAAGTCCTTTCAGGTCCTAACCGCCGTGCCTCCATGTCCCCCGCTGTTCTCACCAGGCGGTCCAGACCTATTGTCCTCCTCTAAGACGTGAGGTCAGCCACATATGTAATCTCAAACATCCCCTTGTGCTTACCCATATGCAGGCATGAATATCTGAGCCACAGCCCCCCCCAAACGTCGAAGAATGGACAATATATTCGGGTTCCCAACAAAAAATAACATATGATGGCATCAATGGCATAACTATACAACTTGATCATTTAAAAAAAAAAAAATTTCAGCGACCACATCAACAGGATAGTCTATACAGCATGACCACATTACATTTCAGTGATAACTCCCACAGCATAGTCTATACCACATGCTCGCATTAAAAAAAAATTCAGTGATAACACCAACAGCATAGCTTATACCAAATGATTCCATCAAATATCAGTCTGTACGTCGTCTGGGTTTCAACCGTCTTCCGAATCTGCTGTACACCGGTTTCGCCGTCCCAGCGGTGCTGTCCTGCAAGGAATCTGCAGCCTGAGGAAGAGAGTGGTTATTTGACCTCTGCGGGGGGGGCCGAAACGTGGTCCCTGGGGGGTCTACCACGCCTAGGTGCCCTCGCCACCCGTACAGACTTGTCGTTCATCACAAAGGCAGGCTTAAGTCTGTCAATACTGACTGTCTCTTTCCTGTCTCCTAAATCTAGCACAAATTGCTTATCACCGGTTTCCAGCACTCTAAATGGTCCATCATATGGTGGCCGGAGGGTCGGTCTTAAAGCCTCGTGCCTAACAAAAACGAACTCGGCATTCTTTAAAACCTGGGGAACAAAAACCTGCGGAAAAGTGTGATGAACGGGGCCCGGGAGCAAGTCTGCTTCCGTGCCGCTTAGTGGCCTCAGAGCTGGGAGCTGCTCTGGCTCTGGATGCTCTGGTAAAAACTCACCGGGCAGCCTGAGAGGCTGTGCAAAAACTAACTCTGCTGGGGAGGCATTCAGATCCTCCTTGGGTGCAGAACGCAACCCCAATAAAACCCATGGTAGTTTGTTTACCCAATCTGCATCCGTGAGTGACGCTCTGAGGGCTGCCTTCAACGACCTATGAAAGCGCTCGCATAAACCATTAGCCTGGGGGTGATACGCGGTAGTGCGATGGATTGTTGTTCCTAAGCTGCTGGCCATCGCTGACCAAAGCTCGGAGACAAACTGAGGTCCCCTGTCTGACGTAATGTCCGACGGAACCCCAAAACGCGCTACCCAGGCTGTTAAAAAACTCGCGCCACCTCTGCAGCCGTGGTTGATGTCAGCGAGACCACTTCCGGCCAACGCGTGGTTTGGTCCACCATTGTCAAAAGATGTGTGAACCCCTGTGACGACGGTAGGGGGCCCACGAGGTCGACATGCACGTGGTCGAACCTCCTGGCTGGGATTTGGAATGGTTCTAACGGAGCTTTTGTGTGTTTATGAATTTTGGCCCGCTGGCAGGCCATGCAGGTCCTTGCCCACTCTTTCATGTGCTTGCACAGGCCCGGCCAAACAAACTTCTCTGCCACCATTTTCACAGACGCGCGCACTCCTGGGTGCGCGAGAGAGTGAACCGAGTCAAAAACGCGGCGGCGCCACGTGGCCGGGACTACCGGGCGTGGTCGCCCGGTCGATACATCGCAGATTAGGTGGGGCATACCGGTTTGCAAACACCTGCTCTCCAGCCTTAACCCTGTTGGTCCAGACTGGAGCGCGCGCACGTCCGCATCTCTACCCTGCTCCGCCGCTATAGCTGCGTAATCGATCCCCACGTGAACAGGGGCCGCGCGTGCTCCCGCGCTGCTATTTTGCCCTGTGGCTGCGGGAGTATGATCCGCTCCCGCGCGCACCAGTGCCATGACCGCGCGAGAGAGGCAGTCTGCCACTACGTTGAGTTTACCCGCTACGTGTTGAATATCAGTGGTAAACTCCGAAATTGCGGCCAGCTGCCTCTGTTGCCGACCCGACCAAGGCTCTGAAATTTTAGACATCACAAAAGTGAGTGGTTTATGGTCAACAAACGCAGTGAAACGCCGACCTTCAAGCCAGAACTGGAAATGGCGAGTGGCCAAATGGAGCGCTAACAGCTCTCTGTCAAACGTGCTGTATTTGCGCTCGGTATCGTTTAAGGATTTGCTAAAAAATGCCAGCGGCTGCCAGACCCTGGCAACGTGCTGTTCCACGACCGCCCCTATGGCGACATCTGATGCATCGGTAGTAAGCGCTATGCGGGCCAAAGGGTCTGGATGAGCGAGAAGCGTGGCGTCAGCCAGGGCTTTTTTTACCTCCGCGAATGCGCGCTCCCGCTCCGGGGATCACTCGACTGGATTGGAGGATTTTTGTTTTTTGAGCGCGGCGTATAATGGCTGCATGAGCTGCGCCGCGTGCGGTAGGAAACGGTTATAAAAATTTACCATTCCTAAAAACTCCTGTAACGATTTGACCGTTTGTGGCCGGGGAAAATCCGCCACTGCGCGCACCTTATCCGGTAACGGGATCGCCCCTTCTGGGGAGACGTGGTGCCCCAAAAAATCGATCTGCGCAATGCCAAACTGGCACTTGGCCGGATTAATTATTAACCCATGCTCTCCCAACCTCCGAAAAACGGTAGTGAGGTGTTTTTCGTGTTCCTCCTCTGAAGAACTGGCGACTAAAATGTCGTTGAGGTAGACAAACACAAAATGTAGGTCGCGCAGCACAGCATCCATCATGCGCTGGAATGTTTGTGCGGCGCCTTTAAGACCAAAAGGCATGCGCAAAAATTCAAAAAGTCCGAAAGGGGTTATTACCGCTGTTTTAGGGATATCTTCAGGCCAAACTGGAACCTGATGGTGGCCGCGAACCAGGTCTAGTTTAGAAAAAATGTGCGCCCCCGCCAGATGCACCGAGAAATCTTGAAAGTGCGGAATCAGGTAGCGGTCATGTGCTGTGGCGTTGTTTAGTCTGCGGTAGTCGCCGCAAGGTCTCCAGGAGCCATCAGCTTTGGGGACCATATGTAGCGGCGAAGCCCATGGGCTCTTCGAACAGCGAATAATGCCCAGTTTTTCCAAGCTGGCGAACTCTTCGTGCGCAATGGCGAGCTTAGCCGCATCCAAACGCCGAGCTTTCGCGAAGACGGGGGGGCCCACTGTAGTGATAAAATGCTCCACCCCGTGTTTCGCAACTGATGCCGAGAAAGTAGGAACGGTGAGCGCTGGAAACTGAGTGAGGAGTGTGTTAAATTTACCCCCTGCCGTGGTGACATTGGTCTGCACTGGTGGCGGTGACACCCGAGTTGCACAGGGAATAGAATCAAAAGACAGGGCATTTACTAAGCGTCTGTTGGCCAGATCAACTAACAAACTATGTGAACACAGAAAATCAGCACCCAACATGTTGAAGCTCACCGCCACAATGATAAAGGTCCATTCATAAGTGCGGCCGTGTAAGGACAGAGACAAAGTCCTTTCCCCGTAGGTGCTGATGCTTGAGCCTTTCGCCGCCGTTGCCCCGTCGCCGCGGGGGCCAGCCACCCGGTCAGCGTAGGTCGGGGTGATGAAGCTCACCTGAGCCCCGGTGTCTATGAGGAAGTGCCGCCCGGAGCTCTCGTCCTTGATGTAAAGCAGCTTATTTGCCTCACCAAGAGCCGAAGCTGCTACCGGGTCCCGGCTTTGGAGTTTCCCAAGCTCTTGTAACTGCACGGCGGCACACACCTGTGTGCCTTCTCTGCGAAACGCCGGTGATAATAACAGAGGCCATCTCCTCCGCTGCGTCGTGGCCACGCCGCTGCCATGGTGGGTGGGTTCGGCTCCGCCGTCTCCGGCTCCTCACTGCCCGGGGTCGCCACACTGAGATCCGCCGCTGCTGCTGTGGTCGTCTGCTTGCCGCAGGAGTTGAGGAGCCGCTGCGCCTCCCGGGCCAGCGCACGGAAATCCCGCTGAGTCTCACCACGCATGCTGGACAGAGTCCCTCTCATGTGCGTCGGGAGGTGCTGAGGAAGAGTTGCTTGAAGAGGAAGTTGTCATTGTCTGACTCCCTCAACTGAAGCATGTCCTCCATTAGGGCGATCGGTCTGCGCCCTCCTTGGCCGTACATAGCGATTAGTCTCTTGGCCCTCTCTTCGGCTGAGGGCGCAAAACACTCGATGAGGGTAGCCTTCAACTCACCGTATTTGTCGTCGTCGGGCGGCTGCTGTACCACACTCCACACGCATCGCGCTGTGCGGGGGTCGAGCTTGGCGATAACGTGGTAGAACTTAGTGCTATCCGCCGTTATTCCTGCGAGCGCGAACTGCGCCTCGGCCTGGAGGAACCACGAGTTCGGGTCATTCTGCCAGAACTCTGGTAGTTTGATGGTGATGGCGCTCGCTTGGGCCGTCTCCGACGAGTCTGCCTCCAGGGCCGCCCTTTCATCCATATTCACGTAACTGGTCACCAATGTGGGGAGCGTGAAATGAAGAAGCTGAATGGTTTCATAATTCAGGTTTAATCATGAAGTCACATCCCCAACAATCTCTCAGAAAACAGAAGAGGCTGAACGCAGTCAGGACCTCTCTATTTATACATGTGACAACAAAGGTCTCATCACACATCCCTGTTACATCTCCTTCTTGACTGTAACCCCCCTCCGTGTCCTTCAGTCTTCCACCTGGCCTCAGGGGGTCAGGAAGTCCTTTCAGGTCCTTACTGCCGTGCCTCCATGTCCCCCGCTGTTCTCACCAGGCGGTCCAGACCTATTGTCCTCCTTTAAGACATGAGGTCAGCCACATATGTAATCTCAAACATCCCCTTGTGCTTACCCATATGCAGGCATGAATACTGAGCCACACCCCACAACATGATTACTGCGCTCTGTGCGCTGAAGGCCTGCAATAGTTTTCATACTGGCCCAGGCTGAACCAAGTTTCTTTGTTGCCATCTTGCTTTCCAACTCTGATTTATAATTCTGTTTTGCTCTTAAAATTTTGGCCTTCAGCTCTTTTGTGGCAACCTGCAGCTCAGAAACAACCCTCTGTTTAAAGGCAAGTGCTTTCCTCTGTAAGCAGGATTTAACTGATTTTGTAACCCATGGCTTGTTGTTGGGATATACTGTATTTTGACATGTTTACGTGGAACGATCATGTCTCTACAGAAAGCCATGTATGAGCATGTCATGTCCACTAAAGAGTCCAAATCATCTCCGCAGGACAGTGTGAACACCTCCCAGTCTGTACAGTTAAAGCATTCCTGGAGGCAGTGCACTGAATCCTCTGTCCACACATCTATGTCTCTGGTCTTCACCTTGTCTCTTCTGAGAGCAGTTTTATATGTGGGCAGCAAATGTACACAGTTGTGATCTGAGGATCCTAAAGGGGGAAGGGGAATAGATTTATAGGCCCTCTCTATGGATCCATAGCACAGGTCCAATGTCCTTTTTCTCCTGGTTGGGCAGGAGACATACTAATAAAAGTTTTTAAGTGTCTTCTTTAAAGAAACATGTGTAGAAGAGCTTGAAATGATGAGGTGATTTGATATATAAACCAAAGTTTAATTATCAGCTCTATGGCGGTGTACTTGTGCATGTACATGTTGGACATATGCATATGTGATTTAACTAGTTGTGCATGTATATGTTGGACATATGCATATGTGATTTAACCTCACGATGAAGGAGCCGCAGAGTCTGAGACCCCTGCGACGCAGAGTCTGAGCCCCCTGCGGAGGACAGCGAGAGAAGACATAGGTGTGGACAGAAGACTTCCTGACCTCTGAGGCTCGAGAGGAGAGAGGGGGGAGTAATGTAAATAAAGGGATGATGAATGTGAATAAAGGGATTATGATGGAGATGTGTGACCTCCCCTGCGAGGGAGATTCCTTTATGTGAGAATGTTTAAAGGTGAGGACTTTGGTGTGTTTCCTCCTCTTTGTTCGCTGCTCAAGAATGAGAGCAGACTGTGGGAATGATTGCTTGAAATAAACTTGAATTAAATGCAATTCAGTTTCGTTATTCAAGGCTCCCCACAATTGGTGACCGACGACGTTGAGAATGACCGGAGAAGGTCTCAGGGTCCCGGACTCACAGAGTTCAGTTCTGGCGAGCGCAGTGGCCATCAAGCTGCCTGATTTCTGGCAGGATAACCCACGGTCGTGGTTCCTGCAAGCGGAGTCGCAGTTCGCGCTCGCAGGAGTAACGGTGGATGACACTAAGTTCCACCATGTCATCGCTAAACTGGATAACAGCACAGCTCGGTGTGTGCAGAGCTTGGTGGAGTAGCCACCCGCGACCGGCAGGTACGGCAAGCTGAAATCCACCCTCATTAAGTTTTTCACCCCCTCGGCCGAAGTGAGGGCGAGGAGGATCCTGTCTTTGCTAGACCAAGGAGGACACAGGCCGAGCGCCCTGATGGAGGAGATGATACAGCTGAGAGGGTCGGACAACGATGATTTCCTTTTCCAGTTCATCTTCCTCTCCAACCTCCCGACGCATGCGAGAAGCACGCTGGCCGGCAAGAAGTGTCACACCCTGGAGGAGTTCCGGGAGCTGGCCCAGGAAGCAGATGGGATTCTGGATGCCTGCGGTGGGCAAGCAACCACAGCGGCGACCCAAGACAGCGGGGAGCCAGAGGCGGCAGACCCAGGCTGGCCGACGACGGCGGCAGCACGGCCGTGACGAGGTGGAGCCAATGGTCCGGTGGCAGAGGCGCGGCCCCGACACAGCGGAGGAGAGGATCTCTGCTTTTACCATCGGAGGTTCGCTGATAGGGCACGCAGGTGTGTGCCGCCCTGCAACTTCAAGAGTTCGGGAAACGGCAAGACCGGGGGTTGCTAGCAGCTTCGACTCACGGAGAAGGCAACAAGCTGCTCTACATCACGGATGCGAGCTCCGGACGAGAGTTCCTCATAGACACCGGAGCCCAAGTGAGCTTCATCACCCCAACATACGCGAACTGGGTGGCTGGACCCCGCGGTAGCGGAGCTACGGCGGCAAATGGCTCGAGCATCAACACCTACGGGAAAAGGTCCTTGCCTTTATGCTTACATGGCCACACATATGAATGGACTTTTGTAATAGCGGCGGTGAGTTTCATCATGTTGGGCGCGGATTTTTTGTGCTCACACAATCTGTTAGTTGATCTTGCTAATAGACGGCTGGTAAATGCACTCTCTTTTTACTCTCTCCCCTGTGCAGCTGGAGTGTCCCCGCCACCAGTACAGACCCACGTCGCTACAGCAGGTGGTAAGTTTCACACACTCCTCACCCAATTTCCAGCGCTCACTGTGCCCACTTTTTCAGCGACAGTCACGAAACACGGGGTGAAACATTTTATCCCTACATCTGGTCCTCCCGTGTTTGCAAAAGCTCAGCGCTTGGATGCAGTTAAGCTCGTCATTGCGCGCGAGGAGTTCGCCAGCCTAGAGAGGCTGGGCATCGTTCGTAGGTCAAAAAGCCCGTGGGCTTCGCCGCTGCACATGGTACCGAAAGCCGATGGCTCCTGGAGACCGTGTGGTGATTACCGCAGGCTAAACAATGCTACGGCGCACGATCGTTATCCCATCCCGCACATTCAGGATTTTTCGGTGCACCTGGCGGGGGCGCGCATTTTTTCAAAGATTGATCTGGTTCGCGGCTATCACCAAGTCCCAGTCCAACCAGAGGACATTCCTAAAACAGCGGTAATAACCCCGTTCGGACTTTTCGAATTTTTACGCATGCCGTTTGGTCTCAAAGGGGCGGCGCAAACGTTTCAGCGGATGATGGATGCCGTGTTACGCAATCTCCCTTTCGTGTTTGTGTACCTCGACGACATTTTGGTCGCGAGTACTTCAGAGGACGAACACGAAACGCACCTCACAGCAGTTTTTAGGAGGCTGGGAGAGCACGGCTTAATAATTAACCCAACCAAGTGCCAGTTCGGCGTCGAGCAGATTGATTTTTTTGGTCACCGCATCTCCCCAGAGGGAGCGGTTCCGTTACCAGATAAAGTACGCACGGTAGCGGATTTTCCCCGGCCACAAACGATCAAATCGCTGCAGGAATTCTTGGGGATGGTGAATTTTTATAACCGATTCCTGCCCCACGCAGCTCAAATCATGCAACCGTTATATGCCGCGCTCAAAAAGCAAAAACCAACCCAGGCGGTCGAATGGTCCCCGGAGCGGGAGCGCACGTTCACAGAGGTTAAAAAAGCCTTGGCTGACGCTGCGCTCCTGGCCCACCCAGACCCGGCAGCACGTATCGCGCTGACGACAGACACTTCAGATTTAGCCATAGGGGCCGTTATTGAGCAACAGGTCACCGGGGTTTGGCAGCCGTTGGCTTTCTTTAGCAAATCCTTAAGAGCGGCTGAGCGAAAATACAGCACGTTCGACAGAGAACTGTTGGCGCTGCATTTGGCTATTCGTCATTTCCAGTTCTGGCTGGAAGGACGGTGCTTCACCGCTTATGTGGACCACAAGCCGCTCACATACGCCATGGCCAAAATTTCAGACCCGTGGTCAGGCAGGAAGCAGAGGCAGCTGGCCGCGATCTCGGAATTTACCCCTGACATTAGGCACGTTGCGGGCAAATTCAATGTAGTAGCAGATTGTTTCTCGCGCGCGGTCACGACTCCACCACGCGCAGAGGCAGAACGGGCCACTGTGACCGCGCCGCAGGAGAGCGGCGCGGTGGCGCGCGCAGCCCCGGTGCACGTGGGTATAGATTACGCAGCCATGGCAGCGGACCAGGGGGCGGACACAGACGTGCGCGCGCTCCAGTCTGGACCAACAGGGTTAAGGCTGGAGAGCAAGTGTTTACAAACCGGTATGCCCCCCCCTGATCTGCGACGTGTCGACGGGGCGCCCGCGTCCGGTGATTCCGGCCGCGTGGCGCCGCCGTGTTTTTGACTCGGTCCACTCACTGGCGCACCCGGGAGTGCGTGCGTCAGTGAAAATGGTAGCGGAAAAGTTTGTTTGGCCGTGCCTGCGCAAGCACGTGAAGGAATGGGCAAAAACCTGCATTTCCTGTCAACGGGCCAAAAATCACAAGCACAAAAGAGCCCCGTTAGAACCGTTTCGCATTCCAGCCAGAAGGTTCGACCACGTGCACGTCGACCTTGTGGGCCCCCTAACGGCATCACAGGGGTTCACGCATCTTTTGACAATGGTGGACTGAACCACACGTTGGCCGGAAGTGGTCCCGCTTGCGACGACCACTGCCGCGGAGGTGGCTCGCGTTTTTTTAACGGCTTGGGTGGCGCGCTTCGGGGTTCCGTCGGATATCACGTCCGATAGAGGACCTCAATTCTCGATTCTCGATTCTCACTTCCGCCTCCAAAGAGAGCAGATGCCTTTTTGCTTCTCTCTTGCTTCTGACTTTTTTCCTTCCTCCCCAACTAACTGGATCCCAGCTTGCTGTCGTCTGTCTGCGTTTTTACTGCTGATTATCGAAAGAAATTATGGAATTGATAAGCTGGGCTTTGAACGCAATTGACACTATCTTTTCAACGAGGAAAAGTGCCCCGGGGGAGGTTGTTTGCCCAGCAGGAACGGCTCCAGCGGGCTATTTACGGGAGACAAGTAATTGGAAGCTCTTGTGCCTGACTGATCTTTTTATCGAAGATGTAGAAGATCTTTACGTCTTCGCTGTAATGGTGATTGGGATCGTTCTGATTGGATCTGGAATCGTCCTGGTGTACCGCAAATTGCTGAAGATGGATACAACCTATCAAAATGCTGGCCAGGCGAGGTATATCCATCAAATTGAAAAAATGGAAAGGACCCTCATAGCGACAAATGGAGAACTGTCTCGGAAGGTGGATTACATCATGGTTTCGCTTAAGGACATCCAAGATAGATTCAACACCCAGCAATGAAGGATTATGTACTGAATCTGCAAGAGAATATAAAGTTATTCTCTGTGTTCAGTACCATTCGGCTTCATTCGGCTCCCTCACAAAAAATCCTCCTGATAATCTGCAGTCTTTGTTTCAAAACATTGAGCTCAAGGCCTTGGACAGGCAGCTGCTTGGCCAAGGACAAAAAACTGCCAGCAGTTAGACACAACATCTCCTGCCAAAGAGTCCTTGTTGTTCTTACTGATACAACACTCACACTCCAACATTACAATCATATTGATCCACACAACTGACGATAAAGATGACTCACACTCTGCTCTCTCTGTGTCTTGTGAACTTTTTGGTCTGCTGATTGTGCATCGAGGGCTTTTTTTTTCTTTGTAATCATAATATTGATCATATTTGGCCACTATTCTGAGTCAATGATTTTTTTGCTCCTTCCTATTGTATTATTCTTATGCCACCTGTACCCTCCTGTTGGCAGGCGCGTTTCAGATGCCGCCGTGTCACTGGAAATGCAGGTTCATTTTCAGTGTCAAGTCAAATCCCTCGTATGTTATCAGTGATCTGTTATCAGTGATCTGTTATCAGTACCTGTTAATGTACTTGGCAATAAATCTTTTCTGAGTTCTGAGTTCAATTCATCTCTGAGCTGTGGTCAGCGATGGCCAACAGCTTGGGAGCCAAAATTCACTGCACTACGGCTTACCACCCTCAGGCTAATGGTTTATGCGAGCATTTTCATAGGTCTTTGAAGGCAGCACTCAGAGCATTGCTCACGGATGCAGATTGGGTAAATAAACTACCATGGGTTTTATTAGGGTTGCGTTCTGCGCCCAAAGAGGACTTAGACGCCTCCCCAGCAGAGCTGGTATTCGCACAACCTCTTAGGCTGCCAGGCGAGTTTTTACCAGAGCCCCCGGAGCCCCCACCTCTCCCTGCTCTGGGACCGTTAGTTGGCACGGGAGCAGACACGCTTCCGGATCCGGTTCATCACGCTTTTCCACAAGTTTTCGTCCCCAAGGCTTTGAAAAATGCCGAGTTCGTTTTTGTCAGGCGCGAAGCCCTAAAAGCAACACTCAAACCACCTTACGAAGGGCCATTTCGAGTGCTGGAGGCAGGTGATAAGCAATTTGTGCTAGATTTTGGAGACAGAAAAGAGACAGTCAGTATTGACAGACTAAAACCTGCTTTTGTCATGAAGGACGGGTCTGTACCGGTCGCAGTGGCGCCTTGATGAGGCAGGCCCCCGCAGGGGGCAAATAATCACTCTCTCCCTCAGTCAACAGAGCCGGAGCAGAAAGGCGCCGCAGGCAAGGCGGGGCCAACTCACAGCAGATTCGGCAGATGGTTGAAGCCCAGGCGGCGCACAGACTGAATGTTGATGTTGATTATACAGTAGTCAGTAAGATGTTATTGAATTTTAGGGAATAGTCCGTTCTTCATCATTTGGGGGGGGGGGTTATATGGCGGTGTAGTTGTGCATGTACATGTTGGACATATGCATATGTGATTTAACTAGTTGTGCATGTATATGTTGGACATATGCATATGTGATTTAACCTCACGATGAAGGAGCCGCAGAGTCTGAGACCCCTGCGACGCAGTACATGTTGGACATATGCATATGTGATTTAACTAGTTGTACATGTATATGTTGGACATATACATATGTGATTTAACCTCACGATGAAGGAGCCGCAGAGTCTGAGACCCCTGCGACGCAGAGTCTGAGCCCCCTGCGGAGGACAGCGAGAGAAGACATAGGTGTGGACAGAAGACTTCCTGACCTCTGAGGCTCGAGAGGAGAGAGGGGGGAGTAATGTAAATAAAGGGATGATGAATGTGAATAAAGGGATTATGATGGAGATGTGTGACCTCCCCTGCGAGGGAGATTCCTTTATGTGAGAATGTTTAAAGGTGAGGACTTTGGTGTGTTTCCTCTTCTTTGTTCGCTGCTCAAGAATGAGAGCAGACTGTGGGAATGATTGCTTGAAATAAACTTGAATTAAATGCAATTCAGTTTCGTTATTCAAGGCTCCCCACAAGCTCTCCTAACAAGTCTCATCTAGTGCAGAGGTAGCAGAAGGAAAAGAGGCCGAATATCTCCGGCTCACTGACTTTATACTTGCACATAACAAAAGACATGCATAACAAAGGCTGACATCCCTCATTATCTTAATCCCCCCATTGTCTTGGTATTTCCTCTCCTCGCCCAGGGGGTGAGGGTAGCTCCTCCGGTCTCCACCGCAGTGTCTGGGAACATCTTTGTTCTTCACTTGGCGGTTGAGAGCCTTTGTCCTTTCAGAGGTGTGAAGTTGCTTTACATATGTAATTACCAAACATTTCCACATGCTTCAACATATGTAGGTTATGGAATATATGATTAATATAGCCCACAGCCCCCCCCCCCAAACGACTAAGAAAGGACAATAGAAAGGTTCACAGTCTAAGATAATTACTATGACATACTAAGTGTTACATCTCTTGCCACAGAAGAAACTTTCCAGCAGCCATGCCCCTAAGAGAGTTCAGTGGTAATCATAACAGCATAGTAAAATCATAAGTCAGTCCTAAACTGTTGCAGCACAATTAGTGAACAATTGTGGAGTGGTTTGCATCAGTCCCTGTGCTGTCTGGGTTTTAATCTTCTCCCAAAACTGCTGTGGGTTCATTTAGGCGTCCTGCTGGGACCTTCTTGTGAGGAATCTGCAGCATGGGAAGGAGAGTGGTTAATTGTTCCCTGCAGGGGGGCTGAGTCTTTTCTCTTGGGGGGTCTACCCCGCCGAGGTGCTCTCGTCAACTGTGCAGGCTCGTCTTTCAACAAGAAGGCAGGTTTAAGTCTGTCAATGCTGACTGTTTCTTTTCTATCCCCAAAATCAAGCACAAAGTGTTTATCACCAGGTTCCAGCACTCTGAATGGCCCATCGTATGCTGGGCGGAAAGTTGGTTTTAAAGCTTCATGCCTAACAAAAACGAACTCAGCGTTTTTTAAAGCTTGAGGGACAAAAACCCGTGGAAAGGAGTGATGAGCTGGACCGGGGAGAGAGTCCGGTCCGTTGCTGCCTAAAAACCTTGGGACTGGAAGATGCCCTGGCTCTGGGTTCTCTGGTAAAAATTCACCTGGGAGCCTGAGAGGTTGTGCAAAAACTAATTCTGCCGGAGAGGCGTCTAGATCCTCTTTAGGCGCAGCACGCAACCCCAATAAAACCCAGGGAAGTTTATTTACCCAATTTGTATCCGTTAGTGAGGCTCTGAGGGCGGCCTTTAAAGACCTGTGAAAACGCTCGCATAACCCATTAGCCTGAGGGTGATAAGCGGTGGTGCGGTGAATTGTTGCCCCTAAGCTGCTGGGCATGGCTGACCAAAGCTCTGAGACAAATTGAGGCCCCCTATCGGACGTGATGTCCAATGGGACGCCGAAACGTGCTACCCAGTTTGTCAAAAAGACGCAAGCGACTTCCTCCGCTGTGGTTGCCGCTAGAGGGACTGCCTCTGGCCAGTGTGTGGTGCGGTCTATCATTGTTAACAGGTGTGTGAAACCTTGGGAGGAAGGTAGTGGCCCCACGAGGTCGACATGAACGTGGTCGAACCTTCTAGCAGGGATTGGAAAAGGCTCCAGAGGGGCTTTTGTGTGTCTGTGTATTTTGGCGCGTTGACAAGAAATGCAAGTTTTTGCCCATTCTTTTACGTTTTTGCGCAGGCCTGGCCACACAAACTTTTCGGCGACCATTTTAACCGAGGCGCGCACACCTGGGTGCGCGAGGGAGTGAATTGCGTCGAAAATACGGCGGCGCCATGTAGCTGGTACTAACGGGCGAGGTCGGCCGGTTGAAACATCGCATATTAGGGGGGGCACGCTGTCGCGTAAACCCTTTTTCTCCAGCCTTAACCCTGTTGGTCCAGACAGGAGTGCGCGCACGTCCACGTCACTGCTTTGTTCCTCTGCCATGGCTGCATAATCTATCCCTGCGTGGATAGGTGCTGCGTATGTGTCCGCGTTAGTGAAGAGTTCTGCTGCTGAGGCAGTATAATCTGTCTCCTCGCGCTCTGGTGATGTCACAGCGCGAGAGAGGCAGTCTGCCACCACGTTAAGTTTGCCTGCCACGTGTCGAATGTCTGTGGTGAACTCTGAAATCACAGCCAGCTGTCTTTGTTGCCTGCCTGACCATGGTTCTGAAATTTTAGCCATAGCAAAGGTGAGCGGTTTATGGTCTACAAAAGCCGTGAAACTCCGCCCTTCTAACCAGAACCGGAAGTGGCGGATGGATAAATGAAGCGCTAGCAGCTCCCTGTCAAAAGTGCTGTATTTACGCTCAGTTTGGTTTAGCGATTTGCTAAAGAATGCTAAAGGTTGCCAGATCCCGCTGACATGTTGTTCTACAACTGCCCCTATAGCCAGGTCCGAAGCGTCTGTGGTTAGCGCGATGCGGGCCGAGGGATCTGGGTGATCTAACAATGTGGCATTAGCTAGGGCGCTCTTTACTTCCGCGAAGGCGCGTTCGCGCTCCGGGGTCCATTCAACCGCGTTGGAAGCTTTCTTTTTTCTGAGCGCGTCATATAGGGGCTGCATGAGCTGAGCTGCATGGGGGAGGAAACGGTTGTAAAAATTAACCATTCCTAAAAATTCTTGTGGCGATTTGACCGTCTGTGGCCGTGGGAAACTTTTTATCGCGTGAACTTTGTCTGGAAGTGGAACTGCCCCCTTCGGAGAGACTTTGTGTCCTAAAAAATCAATTTGTGACACGCCGAATTTGCATTTGGCTGGACTGATTATTAGCCCGTGCTCTTCTAGCCTCTGAAAAACCGTAGTGAGGTGCTGCTCATGTTCTTCCTCAGACGAGCTGGCTACCAGCATGTCGTCGAGGTAGACGAAGACAAAAGGAAGGTCGCGTAAGACCGCATCCATCATTCGTTGAAAAGTTTGAGCAGCGCCTTTGAGGCCGAAAGGCATTCGCAGAAATTCAAAAAGGCCGAAAGGGGTAGCTGTTTTAGGAATGTCCTCCGCTCGGACTGGGACTTGATGATAACCGCAGACTAAGTCTATTTTTGAAAAAATGCGCGCACCCGCCAGATGTAGTGAAAAATCTTGAATGTGAGGAATTGGGTAGCGGTCATGCGCTGTAGCATTGTTTAATCTGCGGTAATCTCCGCACGGTCTCCAAGAACCGTCGGATTTCAGAACCATGTGAAGTGGTGAGGCCCAAGGGCTCTTCGAGCGTCTAACAATGCCCAATTTTTCAAGGGTCGTAAACTCGTCCCGTGCTATGTTGAGCTTGGCTGCGTCTAAGCGGCGAGCTTTGGCAAATACGGGTGGACGCCTGTTGTGGGAATAAAGTGTTCAACCCCGTGTTTAGCCACAGTGGCTGAGAATTTGGGAATTGTGAGTGCTGGAAATTGGGTGAGGAGTTGCTCAAACTTACCTCCTGCCGTGGTGACGTTAGCCTGCACAGGTGGTGGAGAAACTCGAGCTGAGCATGGAATAGAAGCAAAGGACAGTGCATTAACCAAGCGCCTATTTGCTAGATCCACTAATAACCCATGTGCACACAAAAAATCTGCGCCTAACAAGTTAAAACTCACCGCCGCTACAACAAATGTCCATCTGTAGTTGCGGCCGTGGATGTGGAGGTGCAGGCTCTTTTCGCCGAAGGTGTCGATGTTAGAGCCGTTGGCTGCCACCGCTCCGTTGCCCCAGGTGCCCATGGCTCAATCTGCGTGGGAGGGCGTGACGAAACTCAGCTGAGCTCCTGTGTCGATGAGGAACTGCTTGCCGGTGTGTCCATCTGTCACATACAACAGCTTATTCTTCTCGCCGAGAACCGCTGCCGTTAACGGCTCTCGGCTTTGGCGTTTCCCGAAATCCTAAATCTGCAGGGGGGAACGCATTTGCGGGCCTTCTCGGCGAAACGGTGGTGATAATAACAGACGTCGCTCTGTCTGTTACGTTTTGGCCGTGTCGCTGTCACCGCGGGCTGGATCTGCTCAGTGGGTTGTGGCTCTTCGTGGTTCCGGGCATCAGCGTTGAGGTCTGCGGATGCTGCTGTGGGTGTCAGCTCCTTGCAGGCGTTGACGAGCCGATGAGCTTCATTGGCCAGCACGCGGAAGTCTTGGTGGTTGTTGCATCTCATGTTGGCGAGCGTCCCTCTCATGTGTGGCGGCAGCGTGCTGAGGAATATGAATTGGAAGAGGAAGTTGTCATTGTCCTCTTCTTTAAGCTGTAGCAAATCCTCCATGAGGGCTTTAGGTTTGCACTCTCTGTGGCCGTAGACTGCCAGGATCTTCTCGGCTCTCTCTTCGGCTGAGGGGACGTGATTCGCCACGATGGTTGCTTTAAGAGTTTCATATTTGTCTTGGGCCGGCGGCCGGCGGATCATGCTCCGCACACACTTCGAAGTGGCGGCGTCGAGTTTGGAGACGATATGGTAGAATTTGGTATCGTCAGCCGTGATGCCCGCCAGTGTAAACTGGGCTTCAGCTTGCTGAAACCACGAGGCGGGGTCTTCTTGCCAGAAGTCTGGCAGCTTGACAGCGACGGCATTCGTGTATACCATCACTGCTGTGTCCGCAGGGTGAGACTGCCTTGCTTCGACTCTCACAGCGGTGCTGGTGCTCGGTTGAGCCCTCTCAATCCCTTCTGCCGGGGGGGACAGTCGTCCATCTGTTCCCCCATCTGCGTGGTCGCTGGCGTCTGCCTGGGTTGCCACGGATGAGTCGATTGCGGGGGTATGCCTCAGGACCATACTCGCGTCAGGGGTCACCAGTGTAGAAGAGCTTGAAATGATGAGGGCGATTTGATATATAAACCAAAGTTTAATTATCAGCTCTCCTAACAAGTCTCATCTAGTGCATAGGTAGCAGAAGGAAAAGAGGCCGAATATCTCCGCTCACTGACTTTATACTTGCACATAACAAAAGACCATGCATAACAAAGGCTGACATCCTCATTATCTTAATCCCCCAGTGTCTTGTATTTCCTCTCCTCGCCCAGGGGGTGAGGGGTAGCTCCGCCGGTCTCCACCGCAGTGTCTGGGAACGTCTTTGTTCTTCACTTGGCGGTTGAGAGCCTTTGTCCTTTCAGAGGTGTGAAGTTGCTTTACATATGTAAATTACCAAACATTTCCACATGCTTCAACATATGTAGGTTATGGAATATATGATTAATATAGCCCACACATGATTAAAATCCCCAGAATAAAATTTGGAGCCTCTGGGGAAATCGACTGCAACCGCTGTACCACATCAATGATGGTGCTGGGAGGCGAGTCAGCATCCGCTCTCGGGTGAATGTACACAGTCGTTATGAAAGTTGGGGGAACTCGCGGGGCAGATAAAAAGGGGCGAGTGACACAGACAGAAGCTCCACATCTGGTGTACAGATGCGCTCTCTGACCGTGACAGATGTACAGTACTGTTTATTAATATATAAACATACGCCGCCCCCCCTGACGTTTCCCCGTTACTCTCTTCTGCCAATACCGAGCAAAGTGGGGCTCCAAACCGTCAATCCACAGTCCGCATCCTGGTCACAGTTCGCCCGTAAGACCACGTCTCTGTGTAAGCCATGACACAGCAGTTCTTGAAATCCTTCTGATTATCGTACATTCCCTTGAATTTCATCCACTTTATTTCTCAGGGATTGTACGTTCCCCATAATAATGGGAAGGAAGAGGAATGCGGTTAAGCTGACGCCTCCTCAGGCTTAATCTACGCCTCCACGCTTTCCGCGTTCCTCCTCTTGTCTCTCTTTCATCACATCTGTTTGTCTGTTTTACTATATATTATGTTCCCAACCAGATAATCCACCTCTAGGCCAAATATTTCATTCAAAGAGATGATTTTAGGCTGATTTTATTATAGCTTATTTCACTCTGGGACTGATTAGCAGTTTAAAACCATTATGGCATAAAATAGAGCATGCCTTCCTCGTGTGTAAAATTGTACTAGATTTTTTTAAACCCTTAAGTGTTTCGACCAAATGATACACCCACTACTGCGGGGAAAAGTCGTCATTTAATTCTCAGAATTTTTTAAAATTATTTTCAGCAGTTTGAGGCTTTGTTCTCATCTCAGTTTCCCTCAGTTTTCCCCCAATTTGACATTTTATTCTAATCAGTTTGTGGCTTTTATCCCATGTCCGTCCCTCCTCTGTAGTGATGTGGTTGGGGTCTCGCAGCTGGTCTTAGAGGCCTCTCCCCATCACACAGGGACCATATTGACCGAGGCACTCCGCCGATGGTCACTGCGGGCAGCCTCAGCCCGAATCAATGGTCCTCGTTGTTTAGTTGGAGGAGGAGGAGGTGGGGGTGGTGGTAAGTATGCTCTTCATCCTTCACTGTTAGTTTTGGAAGGCGGCTCAGATAAAATCCATATTAAAAATCAATTTATGCGCTAATATTCAGTAGACCCACCGCAAGAACTGGGAGTCCTTAGTCTGACTTCTCCTGGATCTCCCCCCCCCCCCCTCTGTTTTTTCCCTCTGGATGAGTGAATAGCAGGAGTCAGGGTTGGACCATGAAACACTGTGTGCTGCCGGAAAGTTCGAAGGGTTTTGACTGCTCTCTGGTTATGCAGCCAAGCGTTCCTAAACCTGGACACTTAAGCACAGCTGAGTGAGGATAAGTTAAAGCTTCAGTATTCAGTCTAATTAAGCACTATAACACAAGAGGAAGTCTGGAATCAGTTAATATAGTCCTATGATGATTTGATCGTAGATGCCATTGCTGTGCTATATTCATGATACCACGGGACTAATATTGCTTTTACACAGCAGTTCCACAAACACAGTTAGTAGGTTTACAATAAATAGTGAAAACAGATTAGGATTTCTTTATGTAATATTTAGTGGTGTCAAACAATCACAATTCTTAATCACGATTAATCTCAAACTATTGCATTTATTTGCAATTAATAATGATTAATTGCAACCCCCCTTCCTGTGTAATGTACCTTAAATTTGTCATTTCTCAAGTTTTTCCTACTCTTAACATGGGAGTAGACAAATACAAATATTTGTAATTAAGTTGATCAAAACATGAAAAATGTTTCAAATACAGAAAAAGCAGTAGAGTAAAGCATGTAAAAGGCAAGGAACCAGCTGAAATCCATAAGTTGTTAGAAAGTAGTTCTACCTCCTTCTTTCTGCTGCTTAGGGGTCGGTTACAGACGTATATTACAGCTTCTGAATCTTCCAGTAAGCACCATTTGGACTATTATTTGCAAGTGGAAGGAACATCACTCAACCATTAACCAGCCACATATAGGAGCTGCTCCCAAGATATCTGACCAGGGAGTCAGATGGACAGTCAGAAGAGCAACCCAAGTGCCAAGGACAACTCAGAAAGAGCTCCAGAAAGACTTGGAAACAGCAGGTACAATTGTGATGGCGAAAACAATAGGTAATGCACTCCATGTATGCTCACCTCAGCAAGAATCCATTATTAAAGAAAAGGCACATTGAAGTTCATTTATAGTAAGTAGCATTTGGGCAAGCTTATGAAATTACTAGGAGAATGCAGTGTGGTCAGATGAGACAAAAATAGAACTTTTTGGCTGTCACACTACACACCATATTTGGAGGAGAAATCGCACTGTACATCACCAAAAAAAAACTACTCCCAACAGTGAAGTTTGGAGGTGGAAGTATCTGGTGTACAGCTGTTTCTCATCTCATGGTACTGACAGACCTTATATAACTGAAAGAACAATAATGAATGAAGCCATAATCTTCTGCCAACCACCAGGATGATGTGGATAAGACAGGGTGGCTCTTCAAACAGGACAATGATCCCAAACACACAGCAAAGGAAAGTTTTGATTGTTTTGCAAAAAAAAAAAAAAAAAAAGTGTTAGAATGGCCCAAACACCTGACTAAAGTCCAACTGAACATTTGCGGAAAGAACTAAAGATTAGAGTTCACAAGAGGGTCCCCAGGATTCTTCAGAATGTAAAAGCAGTCTGGTAGTAGATTGGGCCAAACTCCCACATGAGCACTGCAGGAGAATAGTTTATTTCAGTCAGGAAAGGTCTTGAAGCTGTCATTGCAAACAAAGGCGTTTCCACTAAGTATTAAAGAAAATCAATTACCATGTTCAATGCTTTTTACTGTTTTGTTACACTTGATTACACCTAAATCCCCTGATGGTCTTAAATGTTTTGAGTTCTGTCTTAATACCAACATCTGGTGAAAATTTCCGTTATTCTTTAGAAATATCCATCCATCCATCTTCTACTGCTTATCCGGGATTGCAGGGGCATCAGTCCAGGCAGAGCACCCCAGACTTCCACCCAATTCACATAGCACCATGATCCCCATGATCCCTCCTGCAGGTGGTGAGCCCAATGGAGGGCAGACCTATGTGCCTCTTTGGGTACACTGGGTCCTTGATGTAACGTTTTTCATGGAGATCCACTGTACCGCTCTTGGTCTGGCCCTTCATCCAGGACCAGTTTGCCTTGGGAGACCGTACCAGGAGCAAGTTGTCCCCAACAACATAGCTCCTGGGATCATTTGGGCACTCAAACCCTTCCACCACGACAAGGTGGCGATCCAGAGGGGTCTTTGGAAATGTATGTACTGAAAAAAATGTTGACACTTTCAGTCCTTATTTTCCCCATTATATGTACAGTATTTTATGAGTATGCAGTAAATGAGGTCCTTGTAGCTCTGACCAATGATGACACCTAATGGTTAAAAGTAGTAATTTTGTTACACACTGGATTATTGAATAGACAAAAGGACAATACTTTTGTGACTTTTTGTAACATTTGAGACTTTATTCACATAAATTTGTTTTTTCATATACATCAAACATTCTCCTTTTAAAATTGTTTTTGAGACTGTTCTTTACAACTAACTTTTTTTCACCTAAGTTTGTAAGTTTTTGCTAAGAAATTTTGTACCTTTGTTCTAGTTACCTTGTAACGTGTGCTGACACCAATCTCAGTGAAATAAAAATACAAAGTCTACTACAATGGAAAATATGCAGTAATTTATAGTGAGGTATTACAGTATAAATAAGCATATTTCTGACCAGTTTTCAATCAGTGAAATCAAATAAACTGAATATAGTTTTTCTTCATGCTAAGACTGTCAGCATCAGTTTTTTATCAGAAATGTAACTTTCTTATAAATGTGCAGCTTTTCTTGTAAAATTGAGACCTTTTGTTCCAATCATATTTGTTTTTTTTTTTATAAACTAGTGCATTGCCCATAGAATGCAAGTATTCCTGTCTGAAACAGGTAGGACCAATCAGCTTTACAGGTCCAAACGTAGCTGTGTTAGAAACAGAGGTGTAGCCTATAGTTCGCAAATCACCACGTTACACTTTTGACAAATATGAAAGGGACTGAACTGAGATTTATTTGATTGTGTGAATATTAATTACAGAATAATTGAAAATTAACGGGACATCTGCTTACTTGTTTGTCAGATCACTTATTTGAGTGATCTTTTATGACATATTCATAATAGTGTATCTTGCACTTTGGGGAATGCGAGTTGTTTAGTAACTGGTTTAGTTTATATGTGTAGTTTATAGTGTATCCTGAATAAACTCATGCAGTACTATAACAGGACACGCTTACAATATTGAGAGCCATATACATACATCCTTCTATATTTTAGCTGTAAGTACAAAACACCCAATATTATATACACAGTAGAATGACCTATTTGGGGCGGCATGGTGGAAGAGTGGTTAGCACTGCGGCAGCACAGCAACTCACCCTTGGCCGGGGGGATCCTGGGTTCGATCCCAGCCCCCGACTAACAGTGAACTGTGTGGAGTTGCATGTTCGGGCAGCACGGTGGTGCAGTTGGTTAGCACTGTTGCCTTACAGCTAGAAGGTTCTTGGTTCGATTCCCCCAGGTTGGAACCTTTCTGTGTGGAGTTGCATGTGTCTCCCTGTGCTGCGTGGGTTTACTCGCGGGGCTCCGGTTTCCTCCCACAATCCAAAGACATGCATGTTAGGTTAATTGGCTGTTCTAAATTGTCCCTAGAATATCTGTTTCCTATAGGCCCTTAGAATAGGGGTTAGTGCTTAGTGAAAGCCGCTTTTGAGTGGTCTTTGTGACTAGAAAGCGCTATATAAGTGCAGGTTAGTTAGTTAGTTAGTTAGTTCTCCCTGTGTGCTGCGTGGTTTACTCCGGGGGATTTCTCCGGTTTCCTCCACATGCCAAAAACATGCAAGTTAGGTTAATTGGCATCAAACTGGGGATTCTAAACTGTCCTTAGGTATAGCTGTGAGAGTGAATGGTTGTCTGTCTCTCTGTGTTGGCCCTGCAATGGACTGGCGATCTGTCCAGGGTGTACCCTGCCTCTCGCCCAAAGATGCTGGGATAGGCTCCAGCCCCCACACGACCCGAAAAGGATTAAGCGGAAGAAGATGAATGAATGAATGTTGCATCAGTGTTGCCCATTTGTCTGTAAATATTTAAATAAAAATGATTTATTTCGTTATTTGGGCATTTTTGTGTCTTGTCATCGTTTAGTCAAAGCGTGCATATGTGTCTGCATATGATATGCAACTGATCTGGCCATTCCGCTCCACAATCATGGCGGTTGGACACCAGTGTTGGAGAAGCAGCAGCTGAACCGGTGGATCTCAGCCCTTCACAGGGAGCCAAGCCCAGCCCAGCCTGCCCGGTTAACGGGAGTGTCGGCTGCTGCTTACCCGTGTGCCACCTTTGCAGCACCATGGATCCCCGCCACCTCCCCCCCCCCACACACACACACACCTCGTGTTCTCCATGCCGAATTATCCATTAGGCCTACGCAATTAAGTATTATCTTTTTCTAGTCAAATTTGTCGCTTTTTGCTTCCTTGTTTTGCTCATGGAACACTGTGGTTACTGAGGCCGTGATGCCGCGTATTATCCAATCAATACGGAGTCAATCCGAAACTCCGCCCACACTTCTTGAAGCCTGGGCATGACACATAGCGGTGACTAAACTTCTGATAAAAATTACATATTTTGACTGAGCAACTCCATACGCGGGGATGCACAACCTCGTAACCTCAGCAAAGCACTTATGAAATCTCAGGTCAGTCTGACGGTTTGAGAGATGAGGAACAGACAGATTTGTTGCATTTATAGATAGATGTACAACTTTTTGTAAGTTAATTTTTTTTTCGTATACATTTGCATATATTTGGGGTGGGTGGGTGTAAATTTGACAAAGGAAATGTGGTTTACCTTTATTATCATCAAGCAGTTGAGAGGGAGCAAATATCCAAATGCCCAAGTTGAAAAGTGAATACCACTGCTACAGATAAATATCTGGATAATCTAATATTTGTGTACAGCCCCAACAATAAGTTAGTATTCCCCACTTCTGACCATCAAACACACACACATACAGAATTAAAAAAAGAATGCAGCCACAAAAAAAAAAAAAATACCTTTAATGCAATCGTGATTTCGATGTCAGTAGCCATGTGGCTGCTTGAATGAACAGTGTATTGCATAGGTTGCTGCTGGGGACAGCCCTACAAGAAAACTTAGTGGAAACAATGATGTTCTACAATGGTTTTATTGTCCCTCAATAATAAACTTCACTTTATTCGTTTTGTTTCATT
Source organism: Pholidichthys leucotaenia (assembly GCA_020510985.1). Classification (NCBI taxonomy): domain Eukaryota; kingdom Metazoa; phylum Chordata; class Actinopteri; order Cichliformes; family Pholidichthyidae; genus Pholidichthys; species Pholidichthys leucotaenia. Next base: position 19,494,809 of record CM035838.1, read on the forward strand.
TCTGCTGACCACCATGAAAGCTGTCAGCGTTCATTGCAGGCCGTTTCCCTAAAATGTAGCATCTCTCACAATTTATTACATAATAAAAAGGGGAGCAACAGTTCTGAATGCATGCCAGTGCACAGCGTGGAGGTGTTGTTCACTGTGGCTGTGATAAAGGGCCACTGCAGCGCAGAAAGTGTAGAGAGGCTTCTAGAGATGTGAGAAGAAATCCTCCTCCATTCATATATCCTGAAACACTTAAAAATCACACTGTGAGCCATCAACCCAGAAGCACATTTCAATGGTTTGTAAAAACAACATTTGAATCATTTATTTTTCACATTTAGATTAGTTCCAAGTTGTAACTTTTTAATATATATATATATATATATATATATATATAAATAAGTTACTAGTTTGGCTTTGATATAAATAATGTAATACATAGTTCAGACACTTCCCTCTAAAAACATTTACATATTTTCAAATATTGTATTTACAAAACCAGGTGTTGTGGTGCTCTTATTCATGTACAGAGTTCTAGACTGATTAGTTAAAGCCATTCTCAAAGGCTAAGCTTGTAGGGGTTGCACTAGTCTCCCATAATGTCAGGTTTAGAAAAACAATCTCAGCCTCCCTGAGCAAAAAGTCACAACAACACATTTTAAATATTAAACAAAAACACTCAAAAGCTTGGCAAAACAACAAACAAAAAAAAAACCCACACCACCCTCCATATTTCTTTCCAACTTTCTGTACAACTAGAAGAGTCAGAACTCTCCTTATTGTAGTCAGAGACTTGAAGTACGCAACGCAAAGGCGACTATTGTTGAACACGCTACCCATTGCAGTCCACACCATTTCTAACACTCAAACATGCTGTATATTATCTATACAAGTCAATAGAAGTCCTTGCTATTGCACAGAAATTCAGGGCATTTTTACTGGATACATCAAATGAGAAGGCAGGTAATACAGTGACATTTGTTGTTTGGTTTGATAGCATAAATGTATATTGCTCTCAAAGGAAAAATGAAAACTAATCCACCGTGTATGTATGAAGAAAATCCTCACCTCTGCTTTATGAAGTGAACATGCACCTTCCTGATTCCTAATTCTTTGAAAAGGCAATGCAGTCACTCCATCTTTATCAGACTGTGAAAAAGTTTTTGCCTCCTTCCTGATTTCTTATATTTTGGTATATTTGTCACAATGTTTCAGGTCAGACAAAGATAATCCGAGTAAATGCAAAATAAATGATTTCATTTATTAAGGGCAAAAAGCTATCCAAGCCTACCTGCCAAGTGATTGCCCCTAAACCTAATAACTGGTTGTACCAGCCTTGGCAGCAACTGCAATCAAGCATTTGCGATAGCTGGCAATGAGCCTTTTACATCGCTGTCGAGCAATTTTGGCCCACTCTTCTTCACAGAATTGTTTTAATTCAGCCACTTTGGAGGGATTGAGGTCATGAACTGATGGCCGGACAGTCTCCTTCATGATTTTCTGGTAGAGAGCAGAATTTATAGTTCCATCAATTACAGCAAAGTCGTCCAGGTCCTGAAACAGCAAAGCAGCCCCAGACCATCACACTACCACCACCATGTTTGACTGTTGGCATGATGTTCTTTTTATGAAATGCTGTGCTAGTATTACGCCAGATGTAACAGGACGCATGCCTTCCAAAAAGTTCAACTTTTGTCTCGTCTCCCCAAAGAAAATTTTCCCCAAAGTCTTGGAGATCATCAAGATGATTTTTTTTTTTTTTTGGCAAATGTGAGGTAAGTCTTTGTGTTCTTTTTGGTCAGGAGTGGGTTTTGCCTTGGAACTCTCCCATGGATGCCTTTTTTGCCCAGTCTCTTTCTTATTGTTGAATCATGGACCAGCGTCCAAACTGAGGCAAATGAGGCCTGCAGTTCTTTAGACGTTGTTCTGGATTTTGTTTCACATCTGCTCTTGAATTTCTTGAGATTGCGGCATGATGTGTTGCTTTGTGAGATCTTTTAGCCTACTTCACTTTGTCAGACATTTAAGTCATTTCTTGATTTATGGCTAGTGAAACTGAACTCAGCTTTTCAAAAAATGTGGCTAATCAGAGTTAATTCATGATGTAACAAGGTGGGCAATTACTTTTTTTTTTTTTTTTTTTTTTTTACATAGGGCCAGAAAGGTTAGGATACCTTTTTTCCCATAATAAATGAAATAATTATTTAAAAAACTGCATTATGTATGTACTTGAGATATTTTTTTTCTAATACTAAAATTTCTTTGATGATCTGAAACATTAAAATTTAACAAATAAGCAAAAATATAAGAAACTGGGAAGGGGACTAATACTTTTTCACAGCACCGGAACAATAAAGCCTTATGAGAAGAAAAAACAAACCTCTTTTAACCTCCACTGTGTTACAGTGAGTGATACTCAGACATGAACACATGCTAAGAGAGCAACCCAATGAAATGAGTCGAGAGCACATGGACAGTAAACACACAGGCCGAATATAAAATCTGCTCATAAAAACACAGCTGAAACACACATTTTCAGTGTACGGCTTTTCTCTCAAAAGCAAAAAAAGTTAAACAAATATGTTTAAAGGAGCGAAGAGACAAATACCTCTTTAGACCAGAGGTGCCCAACCTGTGGCTCCTGGAACGTTCAGGTTTCTCTGGGAAATTTTCCTCATTTCTCTTGTTAATTGGGCCAAAGATTTGCAAATAATTTGCTACTGTTGTGCATGGGTGCCTACAGAACACAAGCACAACAATGACAAATTATTTGCAAATTTTTGGCCCAATTAAGAAGTGAAATTAGAAAATTTCCCAGAGAAACCTGAACGCTCCAGGAGCCGCAGGTTGGGCACCCCTGCTTTAGACTGGGAGGTGGCTGATTTACAGTGACCTCACAGATGTAAATAGAGAGCAGCGATGTGTTCTGAAAGCCCACAAGCTCAATTCTGACCACACGCCTCATTTACATAAGCAGCTATTTTGATTCAGATTAAACAAATGGTGATGGAAATCGAAAAATGATTTAGACAGAAGACTTCCACACGTTCACCAGTGAAACATGAAACAGAAAACTGTAACTGATATTTAAATATTGCAAAACATATAAAAACAGTTTTCCTTAAAGTGTAAACATTGAATTGATGACTGATGCTTTTTAACACATGGACAAATGATAGAAAATAAGTCATCTGTCATACCTACAAAGTGTTATCATTAAAATGTAAAATCTCCCAAATCGTCACTTATATTATTACTGTAATATTTTGTTGTTAACATTTGGGTTGTACAAGTGTTCTGGACTGTACTGTTATAAAGAGTTATGTGTGTAACATCTTGATTCATACATTGTCTCCTCTGGCTTTGTCTTTACATGGCAAAAAAAAAAAAAAATACAATCGACTGAAGATGGCTCAACAAATTTCTTGAATAATTTTAAAAAAGTGAAATTAGTTAGTGCTACATGTGTGCTAAAACAATTAATTTGTGTCATCTTCATTTTTGAGATATTAAAAAAAAGTTAATTTTAAATTTGAATTTGACAAAGTTTTGGGCAGTGACATTAAATGACCTTTATTATATTCAAGCAATATTACAGGATAGGAAGTGCGGTATCCCTGAATGTATAACTGCAGTGATCGTTGTAGGCCTGACATGAAGCAGAGAGCCAAAGACATCACTGCAGTGATATATTCATGATACTGTACGACCTCAAGTATAATATTGCTTTCTTTTTTTTTACAACAGTTCCACAAGCACAGTTTTTTTTTAAATGACAGCAACCCTGGATAAAATATTATAATTTTTGTTTGTTTAACCAGTTATTTTGCTCCACAGAGAAAACAGTCCCTTCCGAATGTACTGCAATCAGGTAACTGTTGCCAAGCACCTCGACTGGCACAATGTAGAGAAAAATACGCCTACTGTCATTTCACACGTGACCAAATTAAATCTTGTCCAGTGCAGAAAGCAGTAGATACAGCGGTGTGAAAAAGTGTTTGCATCCTTCCTGATTTCTCATTTTTTTTGTATGTTTGTCACACTTAAATATTTCAGATCATCAAACAAATTTAAATATTCGACAAAGATGACAGAAGTAAACACAAAATGCAATCTGCGCATTTTGTGTTTACATAATGCAATCGGATTGGCAGCCACGTTTCCGTCAGCTTGCCCCAGGGCAGCTGTGGCTACAGTAGTAGCTTACCACTACCATTGTCTGTCTGGAGTGAATGAATAATGTATCTACTTGTAAAAAAGCGTCTTTGAGTGTCTATGATAAAGCGCTATATAAATCTGAGGCATTATTATTATTCAGAGGTGGGCTTGCTGGTGTGTTTTGGATCATTGTCCTGCTGCGGAACCCAAGTGCACTTCAGCTTGAGGTCATGAACAGATGGCCAGACATTCTCCTTCAGGATTTTTGGGTAGACACCAGAATTCATGGTTTCATTTACCACAGCAAGTCTTGCAGGTCCTGAAGCAGCAAAACAGCCCCAGACCATCACACTACCACCACCATATTTTACTGTTGGTATGATGTCCCTTTTCTAAAATGCTGTGTTACTTTTACGCCAGATGTAATGAGACACACACCTTCCAAGAAGTTCAACTTTTGTCTCGTCAGTCCACAGAGTATTTTCCCAAATGTCAGGGGAAAGATGCTTCCTGGCAAAACTGAGACGAGCCTTTATGTTCTTTTTGCTCAGCAGTGGTTTTTGTCTTGGAACTCTGCCATGCAGGCCATTTTTGCCCAGTCTCTTTCTTATGGTGGAGTCATGAACACTGACCTTAACTGAGGCAAGTGAGGCCTGCAGTTCTTTGGATGTTGTTGTGGGGTCTTTTGTGACCTCTTGGATGAGTCATTGCTGCACTCTTGGGGTAATTTTGGAAGGCCGGCCACTCCTGGGAAGGTTCACCACTGTTCCATGTTTTTGCCATTTGTGGATAATGGCTCTCACTGTGGTTTGCTGGAGTTCCAAAGCTTTAGAAATGACTAGAAAATTGAACTCAGCTTTCAAAGATGTGACAAACCACAGTTAATTTATGTTTTAACAGGGGGACAATCACTTTTTCATACAGGGCCATGTAAGTTTGGATTTTTTTTAACCTTAATAATAAACACCTTCAATTAAAGACTGAATTTTGTGTTTACTTGTATTATCTTTGTCTAATATTTAAATTTGTTTGATGATCTGAAACATTTAAGTATGACAAACATACAAAAAAAATGAGAAATCAGGAAGGAAGCAAACACTTTCACACCACTGTACCTCTTGAGTTGGCTGTGGGTCATGTTACATGTGCCGACAGCTAGTTAGCGATTTAGTGTCAGCACATTCCAGGTTAGTTTCCGTGCACTTCGCTTGCTTTTTCTTGGCATTTTCAGATGAAATAAAGAGTCCATCACCACAACAGTATTATGGTTTGTTAATCAAGAAAATAAATCCAACTCTAGCTTGTCTATTTTTTTGTAAATAAACGTGACTAACTAGATTTTTACAAGGGTGAGACTTCCAGTCACAGAGGTCTGGATTTTTAGGACCATCTTCTTTCAAATAGTACCGCACTGTGGAAATTACAGTATTCAACACAGTATTACAATTTTCACATATGATAAGAAGTTTCCGATATAAACTGTAATTTAAAGATTATTAGAACACTGCTGAAGTAAAGTGATACATAGTCTATGATTCATCCGAGTGCAATTATTAGGGAATATGGCAACTCCTGGAACACCATTGTCCAATCAGATTGCTCGTTCGGAACTGTTGTACAATGTTGCAACTGTCGCAAATATGTACATCTAAAAAAAAAAAACAGAGATGCAAGTGCATGTGTAAAGTGCAAGTAGATGTTTAACAGCACAAATATGGCACTAAACACCGTCACTGTTTTCATTCAACTTGGAGAAAATCGTTGACCCCTTTTCCTCTGGGTAACCTTTATTATAATTGTTAATATCTCAAAACCAAAAACAGCACAAATGTTACCAGAGTTTTTCACCACAAATAAAACATTAACCAGTGGCACTGTTTTTTTTTTCATTATTTAAAGAAAATTGTTGTGCCAACTTCACTAACAAACAATACTTGTGTCTCCGCCACACATTCATGCTCACAAATGTACATCCCTGTAAGATCAAACATAATAATCATACATACAAGCTGCCACAGTCACACGAGTTGGGGGTTTAGTTGGTGGTCACCAGGAGGCTTTATGTGCGATTGAGGGTTTGGAAGATTCTGGATATTTGGAGCATGACAGGTCCCGTCTCAGGGTCGTTCATCCACTGGGTGCTGTTTAGAGGATTCTCCAGCATGTCTTCAAATGCTGCATGTAAACACAAGACATATTTGTGTGAGAAATACTTTTACCTCCAATTTCTTTTTCCTTTTGAGAATAACAACTGACCCTTCATTTTTACAGTAAAAAGAGTATTAATTATTAGAAAGAAATTGGAGCAGCATCTGCAGTGATGCGGACGTTGTACCGGTCTGTTGTGGTGAAGAGGGAGCTTAGTTCTAAGGCAAAGCTGTCGATTTACCAGTCAATCTACGTTCCTACTCTCACCTATGGTCACGAGCTTTGGGTAATGACCGAAAGAACGAGATCGCGGATACAAGCGGCTGAAATGAGCTTTCTCCGTAGGATTGCTGGACTCACCCTCAGAGATAGGGTGAGGAGCTCAGTCATCCGGGAGAGGCTCAGAGTAGAACCGCTGCTCCTCCACATTGAAAGGAGTCAGTTGAGGTGGTATGGGCATCTGATTAGGATGCCTCCTGGACGCCTCCCACTTGAGGTGTTTCAGGCACGTCCCACTGGGAGGAGACCCCGGGGCAGACCCAGGACTCGGTGGAGAGACTATGTCTCCCAGCTAGTCTGGGAACGCCTTGGTATCCCCTCTGAAGAGCTGGAGCAGGTGGCTGGGGAGAGGGAAGTCTGGGCTTCTCTGCTTGAACTGCTGCCTCCGCGACCCGGACCTCCGGAAAAGCGGTAGACGATGGATGGATGGATGGATGGAGTATTAATTATAATAATTGAAATTATATAATCATGTGTATTATAATTTAGTGTTATGTAAAAGAAACTAATTGAAACTAAACAAAAGAATGCCAAATGGTTCAGCTGTAACATCACCATCAACCTCCTCTGCAAGCCCTGCTTGTAGAAGTTACAAACCAAACTTAAAAAAAGTCCTGTTTATATATTTTGAATTTTATAACCATCACCTTGAATAAATGTCTATCAAATTACTGTTTAATGCATGCAAATCTAATTTTGATGATAACTCCAACTAGGGGTAGGAATCACGAGGGACCTCATGATATACTGTATGTATCGCGGTATTTGGGTTGCAATGCAATACTATCTCGATACGATGATTCCTTAAGTATCATGATATCACATATTATATATATATAATTAATAAAAGATTGGTACCTGCGTTTAGGGTTCGGTGCATCATTACGAGTGTCAAATACTATGATACGACACCAAATCCATCTTCTCCCCACCCTTAGCACCATCTAATGGACTGAAAAGTCAAATGGTTTTTATTACTCTGGTACCTAAATAGGTAATCTTGGATTTGTAACATTTATTAATCATTTTTAATAACGTATTAGGATAATGTGTCTCTGAATCGATCACCACCACAAACTATCGCGATGCACCGATTTTTCCCCCTACCCCCAACTCCAACTCCGTTACAAAAATCAGAAGCCGAAACAGCAGCAGCGGGTGGGACGTCACTGTGTACTACAGCAGTGAGTTAAAAATCTGCTTGACAGATAGAATGTTCAAAAAACTAGGGCTGGGCGATATGGCCTAAAAATAAAATCCCAGATTTTTCATGCCAAATTTTTTATTTTAATCAATATTTTTGTTTGGAATTATTTCAAATAGTTTTTTCTCCCCCAACAAACTTGATTCACTATTGGAAACAAAGCCACTTTCAAACTACAATTCCGGGCACTGCTCTGTGGCTGCCCTGCACCTGTCACTCATGGGTACAGTCAAGTTTATGTGGATGAAAATTGGAATTTTATGTGTTTGCACCTTGCTTTTAGTGTTACACACTGACGTATAGACATGGGTCCAGCTCTTTGGAGTGCAATTGGAATCTTGGCACTGATTTTAAATATGTACTGTATTTTATTGAAGGACTGAGCCACGGCAGCATAGCCCGTACAGTTCAATAGAGCAGGGAAACCCAACTGCTGCTATGCTATGACAGAACACTGGACTATCAAACTGTTGTGGACTCTATACCTGAACGCCTTGGTGTGAGGACGAGCAGGAAACGCAGATGCAACGGCGGCATTTGGCAACATCTGAGGAAGCTTAAAAACAGATTCCCTCTGCCGACAACACTACTGATCAACACGCAGTCTCTGCAGGCAAAAAGCGATGAACTGTTAGCCAATACCCACTTCCTTCACGAGTACCGGAATGCCCATGTTCTGGCAGTCACTGAAACATGGTTGGACAGAAACGATGCATCCAGTGAGGTGGAACTCATGTGCTTCTTGGCTTTCAGAATGGACAAGGGCCCCAACATCATGGAGAAGGCTTGCAGAGGCGGAGTCGGTCTACTCATCAGGGGACAAGTGGTGTTGGGACAAGTGGTGTTGGTCAGTGGTGGTGAAAGAACAGTTGTGTACTCCTGACATCAAGCTGCTCTGTGTCTCTTCGTCCTTTCCATCTGCTAACGGAGTTTCCCCAAATTTTCTCGACTCTGGTGTACATTCATCCAAAGGCAAATTTTAATAAGGCATCAGAGTGTATTTTTAACATATCACACAAACTTGAATCACTTTCCCTTGATGCTCCAAAGTTTATTCTAGGAGATTTTAACAACTGTCCAGTTAAAAAGCACCTACGCATGTACGATCAGTATACAGACTGTCCCACTAGGAGACACAGGATATTAAATACTGTATGTGTTTTGGTACTGTTAAAGATGCGTACTCTGCATCCCTGCTCCAACCTCTAGGAGCATCAGACCACAGAGTGGTCTATCTCTGTTCCACATACAGGAGGCTCCTAGAGACGGAGAAGCCACAGACAAAATTAGTCAGAATGTGGAACAATGACAGTATCACAACTGTGCAGGGGTGTTTGGATTGTACATCATGGCAAGTCTTTGATAGCCCAGATTTAAACTGCTAGGTTGAAACTGTATCCGACTATATACAGTGGTGTGAAAAAGTGTTTGCCCCTTCCTGATTTCCCATTTTTTTGTATGTTTGTCACACTTAAGTGTTTCAGATCATCAAACAAATTTAAACATTAGACAAAGATAACAAAAGTAAACACAAAATGCAGTTTTTAAATGAAGGTGTTTATTATTAAGGGGAAAAAAAATCCAAACCTACATGGTCCTGTGTGAAAAAGTGATTGCCCCCTAAACTTAATTGGTTGGGCCACCCTTAGCAGCAACAACTGCAATCAAACATTTGTGATAATTGGCAATGAGTCTTTTACAGCACTGTGGAGGAATTATGGCCCACTCATCTTTGCAGAATTGTTGTAATTCAGCCACACTAGAGGGCTTTCGAGCATGAACTGCCTTTTTAAGGTCATGCCACAGCATGACTAGGCCACTCCAAAGTCTTCATTTTGTTTTTCTTAAGCCATTCAGAGGTGGACTTGCTGTTGTGTTGTGGATCATTGTCCTGCTGCAGAACCCAAGTGTGCTTCAGCTTGAGGTCACGAACAGATGGCCGGACATTCTCTTTCAGGATTTTTGGGTAGACACCAGAATTCATAGTTTCATTTACCACAGCAAGTCTTGCAGGTCCTGAAGCAGCAAAACAGCCCCAGACCATCACACTACCACCACCATATTGTACTGTTGGTATGATGTTCCTTTTCTGAAATACTGTGTTACGTTTACGCCGGATGTAATGGGGCACACACCTTCCAAAAAGTTCAACTTTTGTCTTGTCAGTCCACAGAGTACTTTCCCAAAAGTCTTGGGGATTGTCAAGATGGTTCCTGGCAAAACTGAGACAAGCCTTTATTGCATTTTTGCTCAGTAGTGATTTTCGTCTTGGAACTCTGCCATGCAGGCCATTTTTGCCCAGTCCCTTTCTTATGGTGGAGTCTGGAGTGAGGCCTGCAGTTCTTTGGATGTTGTTGTGGGGTCTTTTGTGACCTCTTGGATGAGTCATCGCTGCGCTCTTGGGATCATTTTGGTTGTCTGGCCACTCCTGGGAAGGTTCACCATTGTTCCATGTTTTCACCATTTGTGGATAATGGCTCTCACTGTGGTTTGCTGGAGTTGCAAAGTTTTAGAAATGGCTTTATAACCTTTTCCAGACTGATCGATCTCAATTACAGACATGGACAAAATTGTTGGTACCCCTCTGTTAATGAAAGAAAAACCCACAATGGTCACAGAAATAACTTGAATCTGACAAAAGTGGTAATAAATAAAAATTCTATGAAAATTCACCAATGAAAATCAGACAATGCTTTTGAATCATGGTTCAACAGAATTATTTTAAAAAACAAGCTCATGAAACAGGCCTGGACAAAAATGATGGTACCCTTAACTTAATATTTTGTTGCACAACCTTTTGAGGCAATCACTGCAATCAAACGATTTCTGTAACTGTCAATGAGACTTCTGCACCTCTCAGCAGGTATTTTGGCCCACTCCTCATGAGCAAACTGCTCCAGTTGTCTCAGGTTTGAAGGGTGCCTTCTCCAGACGGCATGTTTCAGCTCCTTCCACAGATGTTCAATAGGATTTAGATCAGGGCTCATAGAAAGCCACTTTAGAATAATCCAATGTTTCGCTCTTAGCCATTCTTGGGTGTTTTTAGCTGTGTGTTTTGGGTCATTATCCTGTTGCAAGACCCATGACCTACGACTGAGACCAAGCGGTCTGACATTGGGCAGCACATTTCTCTCTAGAATACCTTGATAGTCTTGAGATTTCATTGTACCCTGCACAGATTCAAGACACCCTGTGCCAGATGCAGCAACGCAGCCCCAGAACACAACAGAACCTCCTCCATGTTTCACAGTAGGGACAGTGTTCTTTTCTTGGTATGCTTCATTTTTGCGTTTGTGAACATAGAGCTGATGTGCCTTGCCAAAAAGTTGCAGTTTTGTCTCGTCTGTCCATAGGACATTCTCCCAGAAGCTTTGTGGCTTGTCAACATGCAGTTTGGCAAATTCCAGTCTGGCTTTTATATGATTTGTTTTCAACAGTGGTGTCGTCCTTGGTCGTCTCCCATGAAGTCCACTTTGGCTCAAACGACGACGGATGGTGCGATCTGACACTGATGTACCTTGACCTTGGAGTTCACCGTCATACGTCAAACAGGTTCATTTTGTCTTCTTTCAATTATTTATCCTTTTTTTTTTTTTCCTTTGAAAGACAAAAGTAAAATAGAAAGATGTCTTTACCTTCTTTACATGTTTCAACTGCACTGCAGCCTTCATCAGAAGAGTGCCAGGTGACATTTATCAGCTGATTTTCGTAGGCGGGGCCAGCTCAGCAGATCTGTCAGATCCGCCGAGCCGGCCCCGCCTCCCGCCGTCAGATGGTCTCTGGAGAATGTGGTCCCAGGTGTGAGAAAGCATAAGAAGGATTTGCAATGGGAGACCCACTATCAGCCATCATGAGCAGTTTTTTTATGGAGGATCTGGAAAATAAAGCCATCAACACAGCACCCACAATATGCAAACCCACCCTTTGGAAGAGATACGTAGATGACATTCTGGAAAAAATAAGGAAAGGACATACACAAGAACTCACTGACCATCTGAACAGTACAGACAGTACGGGGAACATAAAATTCACACACGAAGAAGAGGAAAATGGCACCATAGCCTTTCTGGACATGAAAATCCACCACAACGAGGATGGCAGCATAAAAATCACAGTCTACAGGAAACCAACCCACACAGATCAATACCTACTTTGGACATCGGAACACCCCACAGCACACAAGCTATCAGTCGTCAGGACATTATATGAACGAGCCACCATCATCACGGAACAAGAAGACAGACAGGAAGAGGAAAACCACATAAAACATGCACTTATACGCTGCCAATATCCAGTATGGGCCATAAATAAAGGGAAACAGCAAGTCAAAAACAAAGAAAATAAACAGGACACAAGACACAGAACAAAAGCTGAAATCAAAAACAAGGAAACCATAACTATACCATACATACGAGGGATCACGGAACCAATTCAAAGGATCATGAAAAAATACAAAATAAACACAGCAGTCAAACCACACAAAAAATTAAGACAGTTATTAGTACACCCCAAGGACAGAATAGAACAAGACAATAAATGCAATGTATTATATGAAATATCATGCAGATCATGTAACAAAACCTACATTGGAGAAACCGGAAGATTATTCACCACAAGAAAAAAAGAACACCAAAAGGAATGTGAGAAGGAAACGCAAGGACGACTCACAAGATCACAAAAAGAAAAAGCAGAACAAGAAACATTAAAATCAGCTATATCGGACCACTGCAAAAGAAATAATCACATCATGGACTGGGACAACACAAAAATTATTGGATCGGAGAGCAACAGACACAAACGTTGGATCAAGGAGGCAATAGAGATCAGAAAGCGGGGAAAAGACACCATGAACCGAGATGAGGGGGCCTTTATGCTTTCTCACACCTGGGACCACATTCTCCAGAGACCATCTGACGGCGGGAGGCGGGGCCGGCTCGGCGGATCTGACAGATCTGCTGAGCTGGCCCCGCCTACGAAAATCAGCTGATAAATGTCACCTGGCAGCAATCAGCTGACTCTTCTGATGAAGGCTGCAGTGCAGTTGAAACATGTAAAGAAGGTAAAGACATCTTTCTATTTTACTTTTGTCTTTCAAAGGAAAAAAAAAAAAAAAAAAAAAAAAAAAGGATAAATAATTGGAGTTCACCATCAATGTGTTCAGAGGTTGTTCTGGGCTCTTTTGTTACCATTTGTATTATCCGTCTCCTCCTGAGGCCACGTCCAGGGAGGTTGGCTACAGTCCCGTGGATCTTAAATTTCTGAATAATATGTGCAACTGTAGTCACAAGAACATCAAGCTGCTTGGAGATGGTCTTATAGCCTTTACCTTTAACATGCTTGTCTATAATTTTCTTTCTAATCTCCTGAGACAACTCTCTCCTTTGCTTCCTCTGGTCCATGTTTAGTGTGGTACACACCATGTCAACAAACAGCACAGTGACTACTTGTCACCCTTTAAATAGGCCGACTGACTGATTACAAGTTTGTAGACACCTGTGATGTTAATTAGAGGACACATCTTGGTTGAACATGTCCCTATGGTCACATTATTTTCAATCTTTTCTAGGGGTACCATCATTTTTGTCCAGGCCTGTTTCATGAGTTTGTTTTTTAAAGTAATTCTGTTGAACCACAATTCAAAAGCATTGTCTGATTTTCATTGGTTAATTTTCATAGAATTTTTATTTATTACCACTTTTGTCAGATTCAAGTTATTTTTGTGACCACTGTGGGTTTTTCTTTCATTAACAGAGGGGTACCAACAATTTTGTCCACGTCTGTACTTTGTTTCTCATTTGTTCTTGAATTTCTTTGGATTGCAGCATGATGTCTAGGTTTTGAGGATCTTTTGGTCTACTTCTCACTTTGTCAGGCAGGTCTTATTGAAGTGATTTCTTGATTGAGAACAGGTGCGGCAGTAATCAGGCCTGGGTGTGGCTAGAGAAATTGAACTCAGCTTTCCAAAGCTGTGATTGTCATAAACTCTCCATGCGCTTTTCCACAGCGCACAGAGGAGGAGAAAAGGACAAATGGATTTACATGCAGGGTTTCACCAAACACAAATTAATTAACACAGCAATGAACATACTGGAGACAAGACAGCTCGGGTACACTTAAGAGTCCTCCAGGACGCCCAGCACACACGGGAGGACTACACTGGGCGACAGCCAAAGCGTAGCGGGTGTGCTGCAAGGGGGGAAATGCTGCGGAAAGCGTAGCAGCACAGCGGCAAACAGAAACACAAACAGTGGGTATTCACAGTGAGGGGGCAGTTCAAGTAGTCACAGCGTTTACCAGCGAGCACACACAAAAATAGTCCTCAAGGAGATGTGACGGTTAGACGGCGGAGAACAGCCATCCAACGTGTACAATGGTCTAGCGGTGTTTGTCTAGCAAGGAGCCGCTTAAGTACAAACACCACTGGCCACACAAATTGGGCACACCTGGGCGAGGCGCGGGAAAGATAATTACTGGGGCTGGGAACAGCTGATGAAAACCAGAGGGAGAGTGAGGGGGACACGGCTGGACCGGCAGACTGTCAGCAGCGTGGGAGAAAATAGGTCACAGAGGCTGTCTAACAGCTGCCGGTCAGGCAGTGGCTATGGAAAGGGGATGAGTACAAAAATACACAAAATGCACATAAACAGTAGAACCAAAACCCACATAGAGATCGAGGCCGAGTCAGGGAAAGCCAAGCCGGCTCGGCTCGTGACAGAGCCCCTCCTTTAAGGGGTGGATTCCCAGACACCCAAGGTAACATCAAGAAAACCCCCCCACCCCCAAACAGGAGCAACAACAACAAACAACACAAACCTGGGTGGGAGGTAGGGGGAACAGGAAAGGAGGGAACACAATGCCCCGCTCAGGGCCCACAATTATCCCCCCCCCCACCAAGTCCACGGGCGTTGGGGCTCAGGAGACCGCCCACAGTTCCAGGCTCAGCAGAGGGTCCGGTAGACTGAGTCCAGCGGCCTGCCGGAAAACATGAGCCACCTGACCTGGGAAGTCAATTCCTCTGGTGGCTGGCCAGCGTTGTTTAGCCACCAGGACTGAAGGGGTGAAGCAGGAGGCTGCCTGCCTACCAGAAGGCTCACTGGTGGGTAACTGGACTGGGGAGAGGGGACCTCCACGGCGTCGGGTAGTGAAAGGGGAACCACGATGTCCTCAGGCTGATCAACAACTGCACCCGTGGTGGACCCCAACTGGGCCAGCTCCGCTGCACCCGCGGTGGACCCCGACCGGGCCGACTCCGCTGCACCCATGGTGGACTCCAGTAGAAGCCTTGCAGCACCCGCGATGACCTATGGCTGAGGCTCTGCAGCACCCGCGGTGACCTATGGCTGAGGCTCTGCAGCACCCGCGGTGACCTCCGACTGAGGCTCTGCAGCACCCACGGTGACCTCCGGCTGAGGCTCTGCAGCACCCACGGTGACCTCCGGCTGAGGCTCTGCAGCACCCACGGTGACCTCCGGCTGAGGCTCTGCAGCACCCACGGTGACCTCCGGCTGAGGCTCTGCAGCACCCACAGTGACCTCCGGCTGAGGCTCTGCAGCACCCACAGTGACCTCCGGCTGAGGCTCTGCAGCACCCGCGGTGGACCCCGACTGGACTGGCTCTGCAGCACCCGCGGTGGGCCCCGATTGGGCCAGCGCTGCACCCATGACCGTCCCGGTCTGAAACGTGGATGCACCCGCGATGGGCTCCGGTTGGACCACCATTGCACCAGCGGTGACCTGCATCGGGGGCCTCATTGCTCCCGCGGTGGCCTCCCCAGCGAGGGAGGTGGTGCTCCTAACATCACCTGGCACTGCATCCCGATCCTCGGTGGCTTCCGGCGAGGTCAGCTGCTCTCCGGCGACCCTGGCAGGGGGCTCCGACCCTGGAGGGAGAGAAAAAGAGACTGGATCAGGGTTGCCAGCAGCGGCAGAGCCCGGTGAGGCGGCCCTGAGGGTTATTACGAGCTGCCCCAGGCCCTCCTCGCCATGAGTCAGGCAGTGTGACTTTGACATATGCAGAATTGACACAATGGAGCACACTTGCCTGAACTCGGGCTCCACTGCTGTCCAGGACTCCGGTGATTTGGGGTGCGTAGCCTCCGTCGTCGCCCCTGGTGCTGTGCCCCCGTCGACCTCCTCTGGGACCGCCAACCTCCCGTCGTCGTCAGTAGGCAACCCTGGTGAAGGCGGCTCTTCTCCGGCGACCCTAGTGAGGGACTCGACAGGCATGGGAGAGAAGGAAAGGTTAGGGTCACCGGCAGCGGCAGAGCCCAGCGAGGGGAGCCCGACTCTCCTCCCCAAGAGCCAGACAAGATCTCTCAATCACAGGCAATTGAACTACAGGAGAGATAACTTGCCTGTGCTCGAGCCTACCGCCATCCAGGACTCCAATGCTGTCGATGATGACAGTCCAGGTTCCGTCGGCTGGGCGTCTGGTCCGGGGGATGACTCTGCTGCAGCGGTCCCCACAACAGGCGTGATGGTGGTTGCAATCCTGGTCCTCTGACGCTCCTCCTGGGCCCAGCCATTGACTACGGAGAGCAGATTAGCCCACTCCTCGTCTGAAGGCGAATCCGGGGGCTGAGCAGGCGTAGAAGGTGGAACCCTCACAGCCAGGGAAGTGCGTCTTCGGACCTCCCTCTCACGGCGCTCCTCCTCGACCCGGCGGTTGACTACTGCGAGCAGGTTCGCCCACTCCTTGTCCGCCGGTGTGACTGCGGGGAAACGCCTCCGTGCGGGCTCCTGGGCAGGATCATCCAGGGCCTCAACCTCCTCCATCGTCAGGTGGCCCGGTTCTTGGACTGGCAGGCCCTCAGGGAGAATGGGAGGAGACACGGAGAGAGGGAGAAATTAATTAATTTTTGCAGCTGGAGGAGAGGACCCAGCGGACTGCTTAAACTGGGCCTCTCCCTCGGGAGGCAGACAAGGTTTGTGATTAGACTGAGTGGAATGAAAAAACACTTGCCTGTCATCCTGGTTCCCGATGTTGACAGCTGCAGACAATTGGCAGTCACCCTTCTCCGTGTCACTGACCTCCTTCAAGGATTGTGGAGGAGCCGGCTCCGATGATGCGGAGGTGGGCGCAGCCAAGACAATCTCGGAGGATCTCTCGGGGACTGAAGCGATGACCGAGGGGGGCTTCTTCCGGCGAGGCTTCCTTCTCCTTGCGGGCGGTTCGAGCACCAGATAGTCCGGGATCCTGATCATACCACCCGGCTGCAAGTAATCAAGGCCGATAAGCTCCGGAATATCAGGAACTGAAGGTGGTGTAGCCACAGGGGGCTTGAGCACTGGGAGCTCCACACCCGACCCCTTGCATGGGACAGTGAAGATATCCCAGAGAATCTTGGTCGCCTTTGGATAGTCCCACAGGCTATTCCGATTCACAACTTTCACCGCCGTGTCCCGAGCCCATCGAGCTGTCTCAGATGAACAGAGGTCCAGCGTCCGCAACAGTATGTCCTCCAGTAGACCTAGCGAGTGCAGCTCCCTCTCCAGCAGCTCAACCATCGTGCCAGGAAAGCAGGTGGGTGAAAAATGGGACAGTCCAGAAAATGAAAAAAAAAAAAAAAAAGATTTGTGTGTGTGTAACCCGCTAAATCCTCTTATTGGGCTGGACCATTCTGTCATAAACTCTCCGTGCACTTTTCCACAGTGCACAGAGGTGGAGAAAAGGACAAATGGGTTTACGTGCAGGGTTTCACCAAACACACATTTATTAACACAGCAATGAACATAC
The DNA here is from genome assembly GCA_020510985.1 of Pholidichthys leucotaenia. NCBI lineage: Eukaryota > Metazoa > Chordata > Actinopteri > Cichliformes > Pholidichthyidae > Pholidichthys > Pholidichthys leucotaenia. The sequence goes on from CM035838.1 coordinate 19,512,321, forward strand.
TGGAGACAAGACAGCTCGGGTACACTTAAGAGTCCTCCAGGACGCCCAGCACACACGGGAGGATTACACTGGGTGACAGAAATGCTGCGGAAAGCGTAGCAGCACAGCGGCGAACAGAAACACAAACAGTGGGTATTCACAGTGAGGGGGCAGTTCAAGTAGTCACAGCGTTTACCAGCGAGCACACACAGAAATAGTCCTTAAGGAGATGTGACGGTTAGACGGCGGAGAACAGCTATCCAATGCATACAATGGTCCAGCGGTGTTTGTCTAGCAAGGAGCCACTTAAGTACAAACACCGCTGGCCACACAAATTGGGCACACCTGGGCGAGGCGCGGGAAAGATAATTACTGGGGCTGGGAACAGCTGATGAAAACCAGAGGGAGAGTGAGGGGGACATGGCTGGACCAGCAGACTGTCAGCAATGTGGGAGAAAATAGGTCACAGAGGCTGTCTAACAGGTGCCGGTCAGGCAGTGGCTATGGAAAGGGGATGAGTACAAAAATACACAAAATGCACATAAACAGTAGAACCAAAACCCAGAGAGATCGAGGCCGAGCCGGGGAAAGCCAAGCCGGCTTGGCTCGTGACAGTGATAAACCACAGTTAATTTATGTTTTAACGGTGGGGGGGGGGCACTTTTTCCACACAGGGCCATGTAGGTTTGGATTTTTTCTTTTCTTTTTTTTTTTTACACTTAATAATAAACACCTTTATTTAAAAAATGCATTTTGTGTTTACTTGTGTTATCTTTAACTAATATTTAAATTTGTTTTATGATCTGAAACATTTAAGTGTGACATACAAAAAAATGAGAAATCAGGAAGGGGGTAAACACTTTTTCACACCACTGTATCTTTCTGTGTCAAGTCTGTTATACCCACCACGTCTTTTAAAATATGTCCTCATGATAAGCCTTGGGTGCCAAACAAGCTAAAAAGTTCCTAGTCGTGAAGAAAAGAAGCTTATTTAAATCAGGATAAAACAGCCAGAAGAGGCACACAGAGACAAAAAGACAAATTTAGGCAGACAAGTGAAATTACAAAAATAAAATACAGGCTACTCTGGAGTCTGGTAACCCTAGAAGTGCATGGCAGGGAATCAAATCTATGACAAATGTTCCCTATAAGGGGAAAAGAAAACCTTCTTTTACTCTGCAGGGTGTGTACATGGCAAATCAGCTTACCTTTTTTCTGTCGCATAGAGAGCAGTAACAGCGCAGAAACTGCCCCATTTATGCCCCTCCCCCTCCCCCCTCCAACCACTCTAAATTTTACCATTAATGAGTCAGATGCTTTTAATCTTTTTAGAACCTGTAACCCATGAAAAAGCCCAGGCCCCGACAACATCTGTGGGAGAGTTTTAAAACACTGTGCGAAAAAATTGCACCTGTTTTTACAGACACCTTATTTTTAAATCCTCCCTTCAGAATCACAAAGTGTCTACCCTTTGGAAAATGTCCACAATCATACCCATACCCAAAATCTCCAGACCCACAGAGGCCAAAGACTTTCGTCTAATTGCTCTAACCTCTCTGGTTATGAAGCGTTTTGAGCGTCTGGTGAAGAGACACATTCCATGCAGTTTGCCTATTAGGCCTCTAGAGGGGTGGAGGATGCCATCACAACCCTTCTCCACCTATTGCACACTCCCCTTGAGCGACCTAAAGCGCATGCCAAGATTCTATTTATTGATTTTACTTCAGCTTTTAATACAGTTCAGTACTGTATTAAAATATTTTAGCAGACAGATTAGCCACTCAATTCTCCCTCGATGCTCACTTGATTCTTTGGATTTTTGACTTTTTACACTGTAGAACCCAGCAGGTCAAAGTTGGTGTCTCACTGTCAGACAAGAAGACCACCAGTATAGGCTCCCTACAAGGATGTGTTTTATCTCCTCTATTATCCATTTTATATACAAATTCCTGTACAAGCACGCTTCAAAACAGGCACTTTATTACCTCTGCAAAGGAGGTAATGTAAACGGGGTGGCTTGTCTGTCTGTTAGCAGGATTATGCAAAAACTACTGGATGAATTTTGATGAATTTTTCACCAAAGGTAGCCCTTTGGCCAAGGATGAACACACTAAATTTTGGTGATGATCTGAGAGTGCATATCTCCACCAAGGACCTTGTTTGTATTTGTGCAGCAGGATTACACAAAAACTACTGGATGGATTTGGATGAAATTTTCACCAGAGGTGGACCTTGGGCTAGAGAGGAACCCATAACACATACAGTGGTGTGAAAAAGTGTTTGCCCCTTCCTGATTTCTCATTTTTTTGTATGTTTGTCATACTTAAATGTTTCTGATCATCAAACAAATTTAAATATTAGACAAAGATAACACAAGTAAACACAAAATGCAGTTTTTAAATGAAGGTGTTTATTATTAAGGGAAAAAAAAATCCAAACCTACATGGCCCTGTGTGAAAAAATGATTGTCCCCTCAACTTAATAACTGGTTGGGCCACCCTTAGCAGCAACAACTGCAATCAAGCATTTGTGGTAACTGGCAATGAGTCTTTTACAGCACTGTGGAGGAATTTTGGCCCACTCATCTTTGCAGAATTGTTGTAATTCAGTCACACTGGAGGGTTTTGTTGGTATAATGTTCCTTTTCTGAAATGCTGTGTTACTTTTATGCAGGATGTAATGAGACACACACCTTGCAAAAAGTTCAACTTTTGTCTCGTCAGTCCACAGAGTATTTTCCCAAAAGTCTTGGCGATCAACAAGATGTTTTCTGGAAAAACTGAGATGAGCCTTTATGTTCTCTTTGCTCAGTAGTAGTTTTCGTCTTGGAACTCTGCCATGCAGGCCCTTTTTTCCCCCCAGTCTCTTTCTTATGGTGGAGTCATGTACACTGACCTTAACTGAGGCAAGTGAGGTCTGCAGTTCTTTGGATGTTGTTGTGGGGTCTTTTGTGACCTCTTGGATGAGTCACCGCTGCACTCTTGGGATAATTTTGGTAGGCCGGCCACTCCTGGGAAGGTTCACCACTGTTTCATGTTTTTGCCATTTGTGGATAATGGCTCTCACTGTGGTTCGCTGGAGTCCCAAAGCCTGAGAAATAGCTTTATAACCTTTTCCAGACCGATAGATCTCAATTACTTTGTTTCTCATTTGTTCCTGAATTTCTTTGCATCGCAGCATGATGTCTAGCTTTTGAGGATCTTTTGGTCTACTTCACTTTGTCAGGCAGGTCCTATTGAAGTGACTTCTTGATTGAGAACAGGTGTGGCAATAATTAGGCCTGGGTGTGGTGAGAGAAACTGAACTCAGCTTTCCAAAGATGTGATAAACCACAGTTAATTTATGGTTTAACGGTGGGAGTACAATCACTTTTTCACACAGGGCCATGAAGATTTGGATTTTTTTACCCTTAATAATAAACACCTTCATTTAAAAACTGCATTTTGTGCTTACTTGTGTTATCTTTGTCTAATATTTAAATTTTGATGATCTGAAACATTTAAGTGTGACAAATGTACAAAAAAAATGAGAAATCAGGAAGGGGGCAAACACTTTTTCACACCACTGTACCTCCGTCAAGGCTCTTATCTTCTCAGTGTGTTCGCAAGAATCCTCCAAAACTACTGGATAGATTTTGATGCAATTTTCACCCGAACTGGCTCATGGCATACACACAAACCCATTACATTTTGGCGGTAATCCACGAGGAACAGAAGGAGCCTTGGCAGAGGTCTGTGCTCTCTGAGTGCTTTTCTAGTTAAATATGTTGATGATACAGTTCTAGTAAGCCTGCTACATGATCAAGAGGAAGAGCATGGACCAGTTTTAGACTATTTTCTAAAGTGGTGTGAAAATTCAAATCTACTACATCTTAATACCTCCAAAGCCAAAGAAATGATCATTGATTTCAGAAAACAACAAAACTCCCTCCTAACCTTCATCAATGGTGAGGAAATTAAATTAAATCACCCTTTATTGTCATTCAACTGTACAACCAATCATGTACAGTAGAACGAGATTGTGTTTTACCTATCTACTGTGTTAATCACACACACCCCAAGTGCAGAATCAGAGGGCCGCTGCCATGCAAGGCGCCGCCACAGAGTTCTCTCCTCCATTCCATTATTGCTGAGCACCAAGCTGGACGGCAGGAAGTTCCACTTTTATATGGTCTTCGGCATGACCTGGCCGGGATTTGAACCCCTGCCTCCCGGGTGTGGGGCAGATGCTCTACCAACTGAGGCCACCACTCCGGTGGTTGCAAATGCAAATCGTCTTTGAGTATAAGTACCTGGGCAACACACTGGACCACAAACTAAAATGGGACATCTGGACTGATTTCATAAGCACCAAGGCTCAGCAGAGACTGTACTTTTTAAAGAAACTGTTGTCTTTTAATGTTAGCAACAATTTTCTTGGGATTTTTTTTATTGTGCTTTTCTTGACAGTGTCTTAACCTTTGGACTTACTTGCTGGTTTGGCAGCGCTACGGAAGCACAGAAAAAAGACTCCGAAAGACAATCTCCATCGCCAGTGGGATAATTGGAAGTCCTCTTCCCAGTCTGGAGAGCCCGTACAGGGAAAGAACTATGAAAAAGGCCTGTGGCATTGTGGGTGATCAGAGGCACCCACTGGCTTCATCTTTTGAATTGCTGCCTTCTGGACGTTGGTATCGCCCCCCCTCCTTTCACAAAAAACCCCAAACAAACAAACAAACAACAACATTCTCTTTTCTTCTTTGTACAGGGCTGAGGTGAGGTGGGGTATCAAGTTTCATGTCCTCACATTCCTGATGTCACATGAATGCACCGGTTAACCTGGAAGCTGCTGATACTGGCCACTATTGAATCACCGGCATTTTTAAAAGTCTTCTAAGTTTGTTGCCCCATGTCAAACTCAGCACAGATCAGTGGTGGCTATAGGAATACATGACCAATAAGTTCAAAATTACTGTCATTTTTTTTCCCATATCCGCACTGAACAGCGTTCATATTTACAAGAAGAGACAGTGTGTGTGCGCGTCATTGAGTGGGATATATTTTACTACAGAGGGGGCTGTCACAGGGAAAAAAAAATAGATGAGCAGAAGATAAATTAATGTGAGGTTAATCAGGATGCCTGAACGAGCACAAAGTGGAGCTAAACAGAGATTGCCCCTACTTCATCACACATTTATCCGTGTTTCCTATTCAAATACCCACAGGGCTGAGGTGAGGTGCCCAACAACCCACCTCATTTGCAGGGTCATTTAGCCATCTAGCCAGATATGCCATCTGGCGCAGGTTAACGCTAGACAATAGCGACAAGCCAATTCGTACTGGGCTTGAAGTGAAAACCTGGCTTTAACCAAACCTCTTTTTATTAATAAAGGATTGAGCAAAGAAAGATTAATCCACACATTTCTGATTAATAAAGTACCAATTTAACATTTATAAAATGATTTTCACAATAATCATTTTTTACATTGTCCAAACAAAATAATTCGAATTTTGAATTAAAATCAAATTATTGCCCAGCCCTAGCTCAAACCTTCAGTGAAACTTTTCAGTGTGAAGTTCACGTTTTCCCTGAGGCTGAATGGTTGTCTTCAGAATCTCACCTTTTCCACTCACAGTGGAGAGAAACCACGTTAGGCTAATCTGAGACCAGTCACAAAAATGTGAAGTTGTGTCGCTCTGTGTTGACTGAGCGATAGAGATTTGTGCAGCCTCTTACCTTGCCACCGTTTACAGATACTGCCTCTAGCAAAAAATATGTAACCACCCATCTTCAAGGATATTCAGTCAGCTGTTAGTTTGTAGGGGAAAAAAAAACACCAAATCACAGACATGACTAAAGCCCCTTTCAAACTACCCCAGCAATCCAGAAAAATCCCAGTACGATCCGGGTTGTCTCTGTTGTCTGAATAGGGTTACCCACTAGGGTAATCGTCTTTCGATTAATTGCTGATAAGAATTTAGTTGACTAAATTAGTTGTCAATTAATTGATAACTCGACAGTCCTTTTCAATGGGAGTTTATTCTATAACATGTAGTGGCGTCGCCATCCAGGCAGGGGCGCACATGCTCACCCACTGCCGATCACACCAAAATTTCAAGCTGAGTTGCGAAAGTGTACAAAAAGCACCCACTTAAAAACATGAGTAATGACTTCAGTCTTGAAGGTTTCTCTAAATTTGCAACCACTTTCCTCAAATTTGTAATTTCCTCTGGTAAAATTATGATTTTTCTTATACATTTGAGACTTTATTATAAATTTGTGGATTACTTTATGACTAAGGCACATCCATTATTTTTTATAAAATTGTTTATCTATATCTACTGTATATATACATACATGCATGCATACACACACACACACATAAATTACCAAAGATGCAGTTATTTCTGTTATATTTCTATATATTTACAGTATTTTAGAACTCTCCTCACCACCCAGACAACAGACCCCCCCCCCCCCGATATTCTGAAATCCAAATGTTGGCAGGTTTTGTTTGTCTGAAGGCTGGAGGATGTTGACGGCTTAAAGTCACCAACTCTGTGAATTTCGATCATTTTAAATTGCCAGATACATTATAATGAACATGAACATAAATTAGTTATATTGTAGTGGATGGTGAAGTAAACTTTCAACAATTCAGTCGCCCTTGCCTTTCCCTCAATTAACCTGCATATGAAGTAGGGATGCAATTTATCAATCATTTCATTAATTTATTCACCTTATCGATCGATTAACAATTAATTGATAAGCAGCAACTTTCCTGAGAATGTGAATTTCCCTCAGTACAATATGGCCTATTGTTAACATATAAAAAGTTAATTATTACTGTTTTGGATATACTGAATAAAACATGAACACCATATTCCTCAATGATTTATTGTACCATCTGCATTTTTTTTTTTACTACAGACAATGGCATTTTTTTGTAGTTTAACAAATTTTGTACTGTATAGTGTGTACTATGTGCTGGTACATCTCAATAAATTACAAATGGCATTATGTTTAATTTATTTTAAAAACTATTACCAATAATAGTTCCCAGTTTGGAATCAATAAAGTACATCTATCAATATTCATAAAATGTATCTCTTTTAGTTATATTACCAAAAAGTAACTTTCACTTTCTAATTTAATGAGATGCACTAGTAGACTGTTTTAACAGGAAAATAAATTGTGAGCTGCTTCATCTGTTGCATATTAAACATTATCACAGTACCCCAGCAATCCAGGAAAACCCAGTACAATCTGGCTCCCTCTGTTGTCTGTTCCCTCAATGGTAACTTGAGTCCGGTCTGCTTTCCTGTCTAGTGGCAGGTTGAAGGCAGCAGAGATGGGTTTTGGGGCTTGTGTAGTTTTTTCTTTGCTTCGGTCCATTTCTCCACCCTGCTGATTTGAAGCAGGTGGGTGGCTCTTTAGGCTTGATTGCCACTGAAACTTGTTGTGGCTCTCCGACATAACCCGGAAAGGTGAGTTTTTTCTCTCTATACAGTGCATGTGCTCTTTGGGGAAGGGGGTGGGATGGGTAGGGGGGGTTGGTGCCTTCTTCTGCTTTTTCTTTAGTTTCGGTTGAAAGGTGGCAGTGGGTGACTGTGTGCATCCCTTCCTGAATGGCAACACCACTACATTTCATAGAATAAGCTCCCACTGAAAAGGACTACTGAGTTATCAATTGACAACTAATTTAATTTAGTCAACTAAATTCTTAGACAATTAATCAAAAGTCAATTAATTATTAACATCCCTAATATGAAGCTTAACCACACCTATTAGATAAGTGACTCATTCGTCGGCCTCCGTCGGTCTATGATGACCATGGAAGAGAATCCTAAACGTCTACTCTGCTGGAACAGCACCGCCTGTGGCTGAACAGGCCGATGCGCACCGGTGTTCTACCTTCCAGTGTTGGGCGTTGGTAGGATTCAAGCCTGGGCAGGAAGATATGGAGGACAAGATGTTACCCAAGCAGCATGTCCCCCCTCTCCACGTCACTGATGAATCCAAAGGAACAGCAGGGCTGCTATAGTTTGGCACCAGCGCCGTCGCAGGAGCTGCCAGAACGATGTTGAGCACAACAGAGAACTGCCTTAGGGGCTCCGACTCCAGATTTTTCCTCAGGGTTGACTCCCGAAGCCTTTCCCGTGACCGGGTGTGCCGCAAGGCAACAGAAGTTTGAAATCAGGGTTTACCTTCCCCTAGATGGGCTACCTTCCCAGGTTGACGAGCCACCATCAACCCGAAGCATCTGGTTTTAAGGCGCCAGAGATCCGCCCTCGCCCCTTCTCCTATTAGTAAAAGCAGTTCCGCCAGGCTTAGAGACTAAACCACACGGGCAGGCTAGGAGTTGGACTTAGTTGTCAGAGGCTTTTCGAGATGCACGCCGTAAGGAGCATTTTATGAGCACTGGGAGCTTAACCCCAGTGCCGCTCCTGGCTATGACAACCTTGGAACCAAGTGACTCATTATTGTTCCTGTTACCAGTGGGTTAAAACCACGATAAATGCCTCCATTGCTTACATACCTCTTCTGCTTTTTTCCTCATTTAAAGTATTTAAATAAGCTCATGCTTTGCTTGACGTGGAATCAGGTTTGTCTCTCAGACAGCAACGCTACATAAGTCTACCTGCCGACTGGAATGGTCAGTCGGGCGGTGCTCTCCCAAACTCCAATGGACGGGGGTGGCTGTCACGTGCGTTGCTTGCATGTGTGCTTGCGGAGCGTCATTCCTTCATTTATTTTTTTAGCGTGGTGGCTCAGTTTCTGGCGTGGTAGGCCAAGGCCCTACCGTCCGGCCCAACCGTGCAAGGCCCCCGGGCCGGACGGTGTGTCTCCCTCCACCCTGAGACACTGTGCGAAAGAGCTGGCTCCTGTCTTCACAGACATTTTTAACACCTCTCTTAAGCAATGTCACGTGCCGACCTGCCTCAAATCCTCTACCATCATCCCTGTCCCCAAGAAGCCACGGATTACTGGACTTAACGACTACAGACCTGTAGCGCTCACCTCTGTAGTCATGAAGTCCTTTGAGCGCCTGGTCCTGTCTCACCTCAAGTCCATCACCACACCCCTCCTAGACCCGCTGCAGTTTGCCTACCGTGCTAACAGGTCTGTGGACGACGCAGTCAACCTGGCCCTCCACTCCATCCTGCAGCACCTGGACTCCCCGGGAACCTACGCCAGGATTCTGTTTGTGGACTTCAGCTCCGCATTCAACACCATCCGCCCCGCTCTGCTCCAGGACAAGCTGTCCCTGCTCAACGTGCCTGACTCCCTCTGCAGGTGGATCACTGACTTCCTGACGGACCGGAGACAGCATGTGCGGCTGGGGAAGTCTGTCTCAGACTCTGTTAGCATCAGCATTGGATCACCCCAGGGCTGTGTACTTTCCCCCCTACTCTTCTCCCTTTATACCAACTCCTGCACCTCCTCCCACCAGTCTGTTAAGCTGATTAAGTTTGCGGACGACACCACCCTCATCGGGCTCATCTCCAACGGTGACGAGTCCGCCTACAGGGAAGAGGTGGCCCAGCTGGTGTCCTGGTGCAGCCACAACAACCTGCAGCTGAATGCTCTGAAGACAGCGGAGATGATTGTGGACTTCAGGAAAGTCACATCCCCCCTGCCCCCCCCTCACCATCACAGGCTCTCCCATCACCTTTGCAGATTCCTTCCGCTTCTTGGGCACCACCATCACCCGAGACCTCAAATGGGAGCCAACCATCAGCTCCCTCATCAAAAAGGCCCAGCAGAGGATGTTCTTTCTGCGGCAGCTGAGGAAGCTCAAGCTACCCACCAAGATGTTAGTGCAGTTCTACACGGCCATCATCGAGTCCATCCTCACCTCCTCCATAACTGTGTGGTACGCAGGAGCCACTGCCAGGGACAGACTAAGGCTGCAGCGCGTCGTGCGCACTGCTGAGAAGGTGATAGGCTGCAAGCTCCCATCTCTCCAGGACCTGTACATCTCCAGGACCCGGAGGCGTGCTGGCCGGATCATAGCCGATCCTTCACATCCTGGTCACGTGCTGTTTGCCCCCCTCCCCTCAGGTAGAAGGCTTCGGTCCATTCGGACTAAAACCTCTCGGCACATGAACAGCTTTTTCCCCTCTGCCATCAGACTGCTGAACACTAAGTGACTTTTGACTCTCGTGCACTATGTACAGCAGCTCAACCAGACTCATGTCATTCATCACTGTTTTTCTGTTGCATTATTGACTGCACTATGTGGTACTTCACATTATCTGCTACATGCTAATTTTTTAAACTGCCTTGACTAGTACTACTCATTATTACTAGTATTATTATTATTATTACTTATTATTACTTATTTTTCTACACTTATTGCACGTTTCTAGTCCTTTAGTTTTTTAGTTTATCCCTTTTTCTCATTATGTTTTTAATGTTGCAGCATGGCACCGAGACAAATTCCTAGTTTGTGTATCACATGAACAATGGCAATAAACCTGATTCTGATTCTGATTCTGGTGGTATACCACCAAGCAGTCAAAGAATCAATCTTTTCAATTCAAACTTCTCCACCACCATGGGCAACACCAAAGAGCTGTCAAAGGACATCAAAGACAAGATTGGAGACCAACACAAGACTGCAATGGGCTACAAGTCCATCAGCAAGAAGAGTGGTGAGAAAGAGATCACTGTTTGTGAGATAATTCAAAAGTGGAAGAAATGTAAGATAATGGTCAATTGCCCTCACTCTGGAGCTCCATGCAAAATTGCACCTTGTGGGGCAAGGATGATTCTGAGAAAGGTGAGGGATCAGACCAGAATTACACAGGAGTTTGTTAATGATCTCAAGGGAGTTGGGACCACAGTCACAAAGAAAACCATTAGTAACACACTTCGCCATCATGGACTGAGATCCTGCAGTGCTCACAAGGTCCTCCTGCTCAAGAATGCACATCTAAAGTTTGCCATTGAACAAATGAATGATTCATAGAAGGCTTGGGAGAATGCGGTGTGGTCAGATGAAACCAAAATTGAGCTCTTTGGCAACAACTCAACTCGACACAATGCTGAATATGACCTCAAGAACACCATCCCCACTGTCAAACATGGAGGTGGAAAACATTCTGCTTTGGGGGTGTTTGTCTGCCAAGGGTACAGGAAGACTTTGCTACATTGAGGGGCCGATGAACAGGGCCATGTACTGAAGAATCTTGGAAAAGAACCTCCAGAACGCTGAAGATTAGATGACCCAAAACACAGGGCCAAAGGAGTGGCTCAAGAAAAAGTACATTAAGGTCTTGGATTGGTCTAGTCAGTTGCCAAACCTTTATCCCACTGAAAATCTGTGGAGGGAGCTGAAACTTCGAGTTCCAAGCAACAGCCTCAAAACCTTCAGGAACTGGAGAGTATCTGTAAAGAGGAGTAGACCAAAATCCCTAGAGATGTGAGCAAACATGGTGACCGACTACAAGAAACGTCTGACCTCTGTGCTCGCCACCAAGTACTAAGTCACGTTTTGCTTGAGGATAAAAAATACTTACAGGTACATCTCAAAAAATTAGAATATCATGAAAAAGTTCAATATTTTTTGTCACTCATTTCAGAAAGTGAAACCCATACATTATATAGATCATTACACAGAGAGTGATATATTTCAAGTGTTTAATTTTGACGATTATGGCTTACAGACCATGAAAACCCTAAATTCAGTTTCTCAAAAAATTAGAATATTACATAAAATTAATTAAAAACAAAACAAAACTGTTTTTTAATACAAATGTGAACTGACTGAAAAGTATGTCCATGTACACACTCAATACTTGGTCGGGGCAAATTTTGGATTAATTACTGTATCAATGTGGCGTGGCATGGAGGTGATCAGCCTGTGTTACTGCTGAGGTGTTATGAAGGTCCAGGTTGCTTTGATAGTGACCTTCAGCTCGTCTGCATTGTTGGGTCTGGTGTCTCTCATCTTGCTCTTGACAATACTCTATAGATTCTCTATGGGGTTTAGGTCAGGAGAGTTTGCAGATCAATCAAACACAGTGATGCCATGGTCATTAAACCAGGTTTTGATACTTTTGGCAGTGTGTGTGTGTGTGTGGGGGGGTGGGGGTGCAAGTCCTGCTGGAAAATGAAATCAGCTTCTCCATAAAGCTTGTCAGCAGAGGGAAGTACCACAAGGAAGTGGATCGTTACCACAAGGAAGTGGATCGTCACTTCCTTGTGGTAACGTATCGTCACTTCCTGTTCTGCTGTCTGCCTGTGTGGTTTGCTTTGTGGTTTGCTCTCTAGCCACTAGCTATGGCTACTGGCTCTTTTTCCTCTCCTCCTCTGGTGTGCTCTCTCTGTCAGATGTTTAGCTACACCTCTGCCTCTTTTAGCGAGAACGGTAAATGTAATAAATGTTGTCTTTTTGAGGCGCTCGAGGCGAGGTTGTCTGATTTGGAATCCCGGCTCCGCTGCATTGAAACACCGTCTGCGCCAGTTAATCTTGACGGACGCCCATTAGCTGCAGCAGAGCTAGCTAGCTTAGGTCCCACTGTCAGCGGTCCCTCAGCTCTCCTCAGCAACGAGGAGACTGGGTGGGTGACGGTGAGAAGGAAGCCTAGTCGCAAAGCCCCGGTACACCACCAACCTGATCACGTTTCTAATCGTTTTTCCCCGCTCAGCGACACACCTGCTGAGGAAAAAACTCTGATCATTGGCGACTCTGTAGTCAGAAACGTGAACCTAGAGACTCCAGCGGCCATAGTCCAATGCATTCCTGGGGCCAGAACAGGCGACATCGAGTCAAATTTGAAAATGCTGGCTAAAAGTAACTGTAAATATTCCACAATTGTTATTCACGCCGGCATTAATGACATCCGTCTCCGGCAGTCGGAAGTCACGAAACTTAATATAGAATCGGTGTGTGACTTTGCAAAAACGATGTCTGCCACTGTAGTATTCTCTGGACCCCTCCCCAATCTGACCAGAGATGACATGTTTAGTCGCTCGTCATCCTTGAACCGCTGGCTGTCTGTGTGGTGTCCTAAAAATGACGTGGGCTACATTGACAATTGGAGCTCTTTTTGGGGAAAACCTGGTCTTATGAGACGAGACAGCATTCATCCCACTTTGGATGGTGCTTCTCATTTATCTAACAATCTGGCATCTTTTTTATCCAAATTTCCAAAACCATGACTACTCAGAGTTGGGACCAGGACGCAGAGTCACAGTCTTACACGCCTCTCTGCAGCTCCTCTTCATCCTCCACCCCTCAGCTTAGCCCCTGACTTCCCCATCAGAGAATTGTTGTCTGCTCCCTCCAAAGTGAATAAAAATATAATGTATAAGCATCCCAAAGTGATAAAGCAAAATATTGGTAAAACTCAAATTAAACATAAAGCCTCTAAATTGAATGATTTGGCCTCTGTTCCTCCTCATAATTTAAAAATTAAATGTGGTTTATTAAATATTAGGTCTCTAACTCCCAAGTCTCTGTTAGTCCATGATTTGTTAATTGATCATCAGATGGATTTAATTTCCCTTACAGAGACTTGGTTAGGACAAGAGGATTATGTTGGTTTAAATGAATCAACTCCCTCTGGTTATTTAAACTGTCAAAATCCCAGAAGTTCTGGTCGTGGAGGAGGAGTAGCAACAATTTACCATTCCAAATTACTAGTTAATGTAAAGCAAAAAACATGTTATAATTCCTTTGAGGGCCTGGTCCTCAGTGTTGGGCACTTTAGCAATTTTAGGTTAAACCCAATTTTATTTGCCATAGTTTATCGTCCCCCATCAACCTACTCAGAATTTTTATCCGAATTTGCTGATTTCTTAGCTGATTTAGTGCTGAAATCTGATAGAATAATTATAGTAGGGGACTTTAATATACATGTGGATGTAGATAGTGACTGCCTTAATGTGGCATTCAATTCAATATTAGATTCGATTGGGTTTTCTCAGAAAGTAGGAAATTCTACTCATTACCTCCACCATACATTGGACCTTGTTTTGACATATGGCATAGAAATAGAAAATCTTGTAGTGTCTCCTCATAACCCTGTACTGTCAGACCATTGTCTGTTAACCTTTGATTTTACTATTTCTGACTATTTGGCTCCTAAAGAAAAATATTATTACAGTAGATGCCTCTCAGATGATGCTGTTTCCAAATTTATGCAGATTGTTTCCTCTATGCCATGTGTCAACACAACGGAAATAAGCTATAGACAGCTTGCTCCTTCTGTAATTGATAACATGGTGGATAGTGTTTCAGCTTCTCTGCATCAGACTCTAGACTTGGTGGCCCCCTTAAAAAAAGAAAAAGTCTAATCAGAGATTTCTAACTCCTTGGTTCAACACAGAAACTCGTAGCTTAAAACAGAAGACTCGTCAATTAGAAAGAAAATGGCGCTCCACTAATTTAGATGAAATCTATTTAGCTTGGAGAAATCATCTTTTAATTTATAAAAAATCTCTCAGAAAAGCTAGAACGAGTTATTACTCTGCATTAATAGAAGAGAACAAGAATAATCCCAGGTTTCTTTTCAGTACTGTAGCCAGGTTGACAAAGAGTCAGGACTCTGTCAATCCTAGCATTCCCTTAGAGCTTACTAGTCAGGACTTTATGAACTTTTTCAATAATAAAATTTCATCCATCAGAGATAAAATCAATCAGATTCTTCCCACAGTTAACTTAAATACTGTAACTACTACAACTCCTTCTATTGATGTCTGTCTTGATGAGTTTACTTCAATCGACCTTTGTGAGTTAGACAAAATAGTTTCCTCATCCAAACCTTCAACTTGTCTTTTAGACCCTATTCCTACCAGGTTATTTAAAGAAGTCTTCCCACTTATTGGTAGCTTTATTCTTCATATAATCAATTCTTCATTAACTTTAGGCCATGTACCGCAGGCTTTTAAAACGGCTGTAATTAAACCCTTACTCAAAAAGCCAACGCTAGATCCAGGAGCTTTAGCTAACTATAGACCAATCTCTAATCTCCCTTTCATTTCAAAAATCTTAGAAAGAGTTGTTGCTACGCAATTATTTGACCACCTACAGGGAAATGGTTTACTTGAAGAGTTTCAATCTGGGTTTAGAATCCATCATAGTACTGAAACAGCCTTAGCGAAGGTCACTAACGACCTCCTCATTGCATCTGATAATGGACTAGTTTCTGTACTTGTCCTTTTAGACCTTAGTGCAGCTTTTGATACTATCGATCATAATATTCTACTTGATAGATTAGAACACTATGTTGGACTTAATGGAACTTCGTTGCAATGGTTTAGATCTTATTTATCTGATAGGTTCCAGTTTGTTCATGTAAATAATTACTAACTAACTAACTAACCTGCACTTATATAGCGCTTTTCTAGTCACAAAGACCACTCAAAGCGCTTTCATTAAAACTAACCCTCTATTCTAAGGGCCTATAGGAAACAGATATCTAGGGACAATTTAGAACAGCCAATTAACCTAACATGCATGTTTTTGGCATGTGGGAGGAAACCGGAGAAATCCCGGAGTAAACCCACGCAACACGGGGAGAACATGCAAACTCCACACAGATCACTGTTGGTCGGGGGCTGGGATCGAACCCACGATCCCACGATCCCCACAATCCCCCGGCCAAGGGTAAACTGTACTGCCGCAGTGCTAACCACTGCGCCACCGTGCAGCCCATGAGTTTTCTTTCAACTCAAAGCTTAGTCATGGAGTTCCACAGGGATCTGTGCTAGGCCCTACTCTTTTTAGTTTATATATGCTTCCGTTAGGCAACATTATTAGAAAGCACTGTATACATTTTCATTGTTATGCAGATGACACACAATTATACCTGTCAATGAAGCCAGATGATAGTAATCAATTAGCCAAGTTAAAGAAGCCTGTCTTAAGGAAATCAAAGCTTGGATGACTTGTAATTTCCTGCTATTAAATTCAGATAAGACTGAAGTCATTCTTGTTGGTCCAAAAAACCTTAGAAATTCCTTTCCAAATCAAACTTTCAGTTTGGATGCGGTTACTCTTTCTCTTAATAGCTCTGTGAGGAACCTTGGAGTTATTTTTGATCAGGATTTGTCCTTCAATTCACATATTAAATTTGTTTCTAAGACTGCCTTCTATCATTTGCGTAATATTGCCAAGATTAGGAGCATCTTGTCTCAGAGTGATGCTGAGAAACTGATCCACGCTTTTGTTAGCTCGAGATTAGATTATTGTAATTCTTTATTATCAGGCTGTCCTAAAACATCTTTAAAAAGTCTTCAGCTGATCCAAAATGCTGCAGCAAGAGTTTTAACAGGTACTAGAAAGAGAGATCATATCTCTCCGGTTCTGGCCTCCCTTCATTGGCTTCCCATAGAGTTTAGAATTAAGTTTAAAATCCTTCTTCTTACTTACAAAGCTCTAAACAATCAGGCTCCTTTTTATTTAAAAGATCTGATACTACCGTATTATCCTAACAGAGCACTACGCTCCCAAAATGCAGGATTACTTGTAATACCTAGAATCTCCAAAAGTACAATGGGAGGCAGAGCCTTCAGTTATCAAGCTCCTCTCCTGTGGAATCAGCTGCCAATCTGGATTCGGGAGTCAGACTCGATCTCTGTTTTTAAGAATAGGGCTAAAACCTACCTTTTTGATATAGCCTACAATTAGGGAGGGATCATGTGTTTCTGAACCCTCCCTTAGTTATGCTGCTAATAGGTTTAGTCAGCCGGGGGACCTCCAGTAATGCACTGGGCCTCACTCCTTTCCTCACTCTCTATGAAATATTTTTTTTTGCTGGTCATTAACATTTGTTTGTTCTCTCCCATAGATTGAGTCCCCATCGTGCTGTTTGCTCTCTGCATGTCTGTTCTTTTCTTTTTCTCTATCCCCTCACCCCCCAGCCAGTCGCAGCAGATGACTGCCCCTCCCTGAGCCTGGTTCTGCTGGAGGTTTCTTCCTGTTAAAAGGGAGTTTTTCCTCTCCACCGTCGCCAAGTGCTTGCTCACAGGGGATCGCCTGATTGCTGGGGTCTTTCTGCAACTGTGGGGGTTCCCCCCTACAGTTGATAGTGCTATGAGATGACTGTTGTTGTGAAATGGCGCTATATAAATAAAGTTGAATTGAATTGAAGTATGAAGTGTTCTTAAATTTCCTGGTAGACGACTGCACTGACTGGTCTTGATAAAACACAGTGGAAAAACACCAGCAGATGACCTCTGTTCAGATATAAGTAAATTTTGCATTTCTGTTGGAAATCAAAGTCCCAGAGTCTGGAGAAAGAGTGGAGAGGCACAGAATCTTAGTTGCTTGAGGTTTAGTGTGAAGTTTCCACAGTCAGTGATGATTTGAGGAACAATGTCATCTGCTGGTATTGATCCACTGTGTTTTATCAAGACCAAAGTCAGCGCAGTCGTCTACCAGGAAATTTTTAGAGCACTTCAAGCTTCCCTCTGCTGACAAGCTTTATGGAGAAGCTGATTTCATTTTCCAGCAGGACGTGGGGCCCCCCCACACTGCCAAAAATATCAAAACCTGGTTGAATGACCATGGCATGACTGTGTTTGATTGGCCAGCAAACTCTCCTGACCTAAACCCCACAAAGAATCTATGGAGTATTGTCAAGAGGAAGATAAGAGACACCAGACCCAACAATGCAGACGAGCTGAAGGTCACTATGTATCAAAGTAACCTGGACCTCCATAACAACTCAGCAGTGCCACAGGCTGATCACCTCCATGCCACGCCACACTGATACAGTAATTAATCCAAAATTTGCCCAGACCAAGTACTGAGTGTGTACATGGACATACTTTTCAGTCAGCCAACATTTCTATTTAAAAAGTATTTTTTTAAATTAATTTTATGTAATATTCAAATTTTTTGAGAAACTGAATTTGGGGTTTTCATGGTCTGTAAGCCATAATCATTAAAAATTAAAATAAATAAACACAAAATATATCACACTCTGTGTAATGAATCTATATAATATATGGGTTTCACTTTCTGAAATGAGTGACAAAAAATATTGAACTTTTTCATGATATTCTAATTTTTTGAGATGTACTGTACCTGTATTTCCTTCGATCAAATGCAAATTCATTTATAACCCTTATTTAATATTTTTTCTGGATTTTTTTGTTGACATTCTGTCTCTCTCTGTTAAAATAATCCTACCATAAAAATTATGAACTGTTCATTTCTTTGTAAGGTTCTAAACTTACAAATTCAGCAGGGGATCAAATACTTATTTTCCCCACTGTAGATCATGTATTCCAGTCCACCACTGATCTTAGCTGAGTTTGACATTGGGCGACAATACTAAAAGCCTTGTAAAAATGGCAGTGACTCAACTAATCAGTAGAGGGTTGGGATCCCCAGCTTCCATGCTGACCAGCATGTTTGTGTTATATAGTTGATGTGAGGAGTTGAAACTTGATACACCAGAGCGATGCACTGCTATCTGCAAGAGATCAGACCTGTAGTTTGAAAAAGCAATGGAGGGTCGTTATTAATTTATACTCATGTATCCCACAACTGTGGCTCACCAACTGTAGTTTGAAAGTGGCTATAAAACTGTTTTAACGGAACATTCTAGCTTTGCAAAACATCTTAAAAAATTGAATAAAACTGTTGTAACTAATAGCATTTTTTCCAGGTCAATTAGAGGCAAAAAAAATATGGCATCATCTTGTTTTTTTTTTTCTTCATTAAAACGAATATCTGCACAAATCTAAATATGTCACTTTCAAATAGAACATGGCCCAAGTCTTAGCTTATTCTCTTGGTTGCAGTTTTACCTAGTAGAGTTTTTGGATTGGTTAGACCCAGCTGGACCACTGGATTTTCCAGAATGGCTTGGAACAACGGGCTGTTGGTGTCGATGCCTTTGTCCAGGTCTTCTGGAGAAGGTTTCCTGTCTCCCAGCAGCCATTCACACTGGAAGAGGGAAAACATTGAAAAACTAAAGTTCTGTTATTATTAACTTATTGCAGCTATATCTTACTGAAAACACATTAATGGTATGGGAAATACCATATTATATAATACAGCATTTCTCCAGTTCATGTCACTGCCAAGTACTTATCATTGCTCTGGCACAGTGGTAGGTGGAATCGAAATCTATCCTATAGATACAATACTGGTAACACAGTGAGGTGTAAACAATGATTATTGATCCAAGCCTGATATAATTAGAAGATATGATTTTTGGCTTTTAAAGTTCAACTATATTGTCAAGAATTGGTAAGCAGAGGGAAGAAAATGTCACTCTCAAAAAGTACTTCAACAAAGTATTAGTTTAATAGTGTGCAGACGTATGCAACAAGCTTATAGAGGGTATGCCCATGATGTCAGAGAACTCATGCAGTTACACAGCACTGAGTGGTAAAAAATGGGTGACAGCTTTAGACTGTATGCAGCAAAGCACAAAAAAAACAACAACAAAACAAACACTGCATTCAGTCAGCAGTATACAGATTACCTGTTGCTGTTGCAGGTCCTCCTATCATTTTATCTTGAATTAATTTACATAGAAAAAAGGCTCATAACCACCATAATCATTTATGCGCATTCATTGTTCTTTACCCACACATCAATACATTCATATAAATGCTGTGGTATCAACATCTAAAGTAATAAAGGCACAATGTATACTGCTGTGACTGAATATTGTGTGTTTTTTATGTTTTTCTGTACACTCAGAGTTGCATAACCTCCACAAGTTCTGTTTCAGTGCATACCCTTTATTGCACTTTTTAATTTTTTTTTTTTTAAATATTCCATCAAACAGATTTGTTTGAGTTTTTTTTTTTCCAGTTGAATTGTACAGGTTATGGGTCACATTCATGGGGTAAAGTTTGGACCCAATTTATCATTGCCTCATTTTTATATCACAAAATCCTGGCATTTTAACAGGGGTATGGAGACTTTTTAGAACCACTGTATGTTGAACTCTGTTCATATTGCAATGTTTTGAACTGCATACATTCATACGTAGATCATCATTTCTCTCTTGCTTATTCTGTAGACCAAGGGTCACCAACTGGCGGACTCCGGTCTGGATCCGGACCCCGAGAGTCCTCCGTCTGGACCCCGAAGGCTTTTGATACAATTTGGGAAAAAGGGAGACTTGTTTTATTTTGGTAGGGGAAAAAAGGCAGAACTGAACAGCTGCATCGGCGACTGCCCGGACAGATTATGGCATGAGCCCTTGGGAGCTCTTGTCCTGCTGCAGACCAGCCCCCCCCCCCCCCAAACCGTCCCACAAACGCCACTCTCTGCAGAGACTCTGCGGCTCCAACCGCTCCAGAGAGTATGCAGCAGGTTGCAAAATCAAGGTTCGCTGTCCCACCCAGGACATCCACCCACTTCGTTTCAGGTCTGTACCCATAAAAAGAATAGCTGTTGTGAAATCGAATGTATTTACTGGGGCACTTCTTCCTCTATTCTGCTGATAGTAGTCCATACCGGGATGCAGGAATGAGGTTGCTGGTTATGGAGGCCCTTTTGTAACCTCCAATATCACTTAAAAACTCAGTAAATGCTCCATTTGTTACTGAACATGAAAAGTTCCACCTCCCCTTTGTCTGTAATTATAGAGTTACAGCTCCATCCATGCTGTAACAGAGTTTAATGGTGAAATTAAAAAAATGTTGGAGGAATTCTGTTGTGTGGAATTATATTTTGTCTTTTTTTTTTTTTTTTGTCGAACAGTTTGAAACAGTTTTTCTGCACTGAAAATACTGTATAGAGGTGGACTTTTAGTGAAATTTAGTTTTTTAGATATTAATCTTTTTTGAAATGCAATACAATTTAGTTTGTGTTCTCCTGTAAACATTTTTTAGGATTTTTGCTATAGATTTTAGAATTTTAGACCTATTTATTTGGAGTCAACAAACACATTTAGTGTTCTCCTGTGTAACAAAATTTTATATTAGACTTTGTTTGAAATTGAACAAAGAATTCATTTTAATTTTTTTTTCTATAAAAATTAATATAGAGCTAAAAGCAGCTAAAACATGAGCTTAATAAAATAATGTGTGAATGATACTGGCCTGTCCGTAGACAGCTGTGGTCTTCTGAAAGAATGTCCATGAAAGGACGACGGTTCTTAAAAGCACATTTTGAGATAAATTTGTCCATGTGTTAGATTTCTCTTCCATTTGTTTTAAAAGATACTGGAAGTAAATTCATGGGTCATTGCAAATACTTTGCTTTAAAAGGACCAAGTTGTCACACAGTGGGAGAGAAAAATCTTGAATAGAAAAAAAATGCATCGAGATGCATTGAGGAATGGTTTTAGAACCAAGTCGGAGTTCTGAATCATAATTGAATCATGAGGTCCCTAAAGATTCCCACACCTAGTTCAGACCTCGGCTGGGGAGGAGGACTGACTTATCAGACCTTTTGCAGTTTTAGATGGTGACCCCTTCTGCAGACCCTTTGTACAGTATTCATGGCAGGAAAAACTTCAATGAATCCAATTTCCCCCCTAAGATCTATCAGTCCCTCCAGGATTTTGCGATGTTGTGATCGCACCAATTCATGCAAAATCAGCCAATCAGCGTAACTATTGCGCGACCTTGCAACTTTGTCCAATCACCGCAACTTTCCCACAATTTTGGCCAATCCTCGTCAACCTCCACCAATTTCACCAATCAAATTTGTCTTCAATGCGCTGAAACTCTCAGTCTAACCAACCAAATGCATTGCTGCACCGCGTTCGCTTCCGTGTTTACAGTGAGTAGTGAGTTTACAGTTTACAGTGAGTAACGGAACAAATCAGCAAACAAAGTGTGTGATTTAAAAAAAAAAAAACTCACCCGTGCGGTTTTCAACACCGTCCTTCCTCCATCGCCCCCAGCCTGCCCGTGGACGCCTTGCCACGTCAGTCCTGACCGCGTGTACGAAGCGCTGGGTTTGTGTTGAAAAACACGTGCCTGTCCAAAAGCACCCCGTCGCGGGACAGCGCGTGAGGAGAGTACACTACACTACATCAAGTATTTGAACATTTTATACATATTTAGAGGTAAAATCATTAGTACATCTGGTCAGTGAGCTTTAAAACCATTACTCTCCGGTGTGGACGGACAAACGCACCCAGCCAACCATCCCCCCGCCGTCCTGCTGTAAATGAAAGGTGTGTGTGTGTGAAGCCCGACATGCAGACAGACAGATAGGTAGGCATGGAAAGAGAGAGAATATTACTTTTTTTTTTCAGAAAAACACAGACTCTAATAGCCAATACAGTTTATTTATTTAGCGAATGCAAAGTCCTTAAGCCAAGCAGTTGCCTCCTGGTTTGCTGTATGGAGGGTGTGTAATCCTCCTTCCAGTCTTTGGAGCGGGCAAGCCTCTATGATGTGTTCCATAGTTTGCTCCTCTCCACATGCGCACAGTGGGCTAGGGCTACTGCCCCATCTGTGAAGGCTGGCCAAGCAGGGGCCATGTCCAGTCCTGAAGTGATTGAGTGTAGACCACTGTCTCCTTGGGAAGTTGGTGCCCGGGACCTGTTGGTTGGGGTTTATCACCAGCTGTTTGTTTGGGACCTCCTTGGTCTCCCATTCCTCTTGCCAAGCTGTCTGGATGGTAAAGTCAGCTGGGGGAGGGTTTTTCCAAATCGGCCGTCTGGATGAAAGTCGGGCAGTGGGTGGGGTATAGATATCTGCATGGATTGGTAAGTGAGGAAAATCTTTAACTTTTTGGAGCATCCTTTGAGTTAATGCTGCTCGCCGGATGTGTGGAGGGGCTATGTTTGACAGTACAGAGAGCCAGGGGAGTGGTGTTGAGCGGATTGTTCCAGTTATAGTTCTCATGGTTGAGTTGAGCTGGGTGTCTACATGGTGTGTGTAAGATGACCTGGACCAGACAGGGGCACAATATTCTGCTACAGAGTATGAAAGGGCCAGTGCTGAGGTGCGCAGGGTGGAGACTGCCGCCCCCCCATTTTGCACCAGCGAGCTTGCAGAGCAGGTTGTTTCGTACTTTCACCTTAGCAGCCGTCCCCTTTAGATGTTCCTTGAAGGATAAGGTCCTATCAAGGGTCACTCCAAGATAAGTTGGATTTGGGGCATGCTTAAGCTTGAGTCCGCTCAGGTGGATGTTTAGTTCTCTGGCAGCTTTTGCATTGTGGAGATGAAATACACTGGAGACGGTTTTTGCTGGGCTTGGTTTTAGGCGCCAGATTTTGCAGAACTGGTCCAGTTTAGCAAGATCTTCCGTGAGCACCCGTTCCAGTGGTTCAAAGTCTGGTGCTTGGAATGCCAAACAGATGTCGTCTGCATAGATGAATTTGCGGGATTTTTTAGTAGGCAGGTCGTTTATGTAGAGGTTGAACAGAGTTGGAGCTAGAACTGAGCCTTGTGGGAGTCCGTTTTTCTGCATTCTCCATGCACCTGTGTTCTGACTGAGGTGGACTCTGAACCTTCGGTTGGTCAGCAGGGTTTTTATAATTGCTGTTGCCCAAGCAGGGATCGCCTTTATAAGTTTCAGGAGGAGGCCTTTGTGCCAGACCGTATCATAGGCGGCTGTAAGATCGATAAACACAGCCCCTGTCTTCAGTCTGCTCTCGAAGCCATTTTCAATGAAGGTGGTTAGGGCCAGTACTTGTTCTCCTGTACTGCGGTCCTTGCGGAAACCTGCTTGATCCACACTTAGAATATCCTCTATTTCTGGGGAAATGCGTTGCAGTATTAGGCGCTCCATGATTTTGTAAGGAACGCTGAGTAGGGAGATTGGGCGGTAGCTTGCTGGTAGTTTGTGGTCTTTGCCAGGTTTTGGGATGGCAATGACCTTTGCTGTCCGCCATTTCTTTGGGATCAAGTTCGTTTGTGTGATCCTTGTGTAGAATTGTGTCAACCAGGTTAGGGCTCGGGGGCCAAGATTTTTCATGAATTCTGGGAAGATGTTATCGTATCCTGCTGCCTTTCCACATTTCAGGCCCTGTAGGACTTTCTCCAGTTCAGCAGCCTCGAAGGGTTCAGGGTTCGTTTCCTCTACAGGCATTTTTTGGTGGTTTTTTTTAGCTCAGTTGTAACTGCTCTTCTGGTGTCTTTGTCTTGGGGTGCTTTGGCGATAGTCAGTAGGTGGGATGCAACTTGGTTGGGTGTGACGGATGCTCGGCTTTGGCTAGGGGGCTTCTGTGCAGCTCCTAGGCGACGGATGAGGCTCCAACATTTCCTGCTAGAGTGGGTAAAGCTCCGGTCAGCAACTGTCTCCTCCCATTTCTTTCGCCGGGCTGTATTTAGTGATTCAATGAGATGGTCTGCTATCTCTGGGTCCCCTGATGTTTGATAGGATTGTAGGAGGGCAGCACTTTCTCCGTCCAAACATGGGACATAGAGGGGTCGGTAGCCTCGTGGGATTGCAGTATGGGCAGCCTTGAAGATTGCACTGCAGAAGCGGTTGTATGCTTCATCTACAGTGATGGTGTGGAGTGGGATGGTAACAACGCTCCGGTCCAGAGTTTCACTGAATTTCTTCCAGTTGGCTTTGCGGAAGTTCCAGCGCATCTTCCTTGGGCTGTATATGACTGGAAGTTGTAGGCCAATGTGTACAAGCAGGGGCCGGTGTTGGCTGTGTGGAAAATCATCAAGAATGAGGATCTGTGTAGGATATGGCTCCCCATTCAAAGAGCTGACCCAACACAGGTCAGGAGAATAGTCCTTCTTCCACCTAGCAGAGTGGAAGGTTAATCTTTGTTTGGGGTCGTATATCAAAGCGAGGTCATTTCTGGATGCCCAGTCTGAAAGTGCCTCCCCATCACTGTCCACTGCTGGGTACCCCCAGTCAGGGTGATGGCTGTTAAAGTCCCCCACATAGATGGCAGGGTGGGGTAGGGTGGGTAAGACCTGCAGATCCCAGTTGGCATTAGGGGGCTTGTACACATTGACAATATGGAAGCCACCAATGATTATGGTGTCTGAGAAATGTGTTGTTATCAGGTGATTTGCTTCAACTATGTCAGAACGCACATAGATGGCACGTCCATGTTTAGCATGTAGAACATAGCACAGGAGGTCAAAGCCTTTGATGGTGAAGCGGCCAGCTTCCTCTGTGCCAATATGAGTCTCTTGGAGGCAGATTACATCAATCGAATGTTGGAAGGCGAGGACTTCGATAAGGCTTCGCTTGGCTGCAGATAGGCCTTCAACGTTTAGTTGTAATATGCGAAGGGCAGATCCTACCACAAAGTGCTCTTGGGGCTGTTTGCTTTCGGCTTTAGGACTGTGACTAGGATTCTTCTTTGACTTGGCACAGAGGCGTCGTCTCTTCGAATTTAGTCTGCTGGTAGGATCATTAGCTTCCCCAGGCGAGCCCGGGTACTGGCGGAGGGCGCGACGAGAACGCTGATCCATTGCCCCCGCCAATACAGTGCAAAAGAATAAATAATTTATTTTTTTCCCCTCTCTGCTCGGTACCAAGTGGTTGGAAACTGTAGGAAGTTTTCAAATGAAGGTGCTGCCAATAATTTCCAAATCTCTACTCTTTAACATGCATTCAATGCAATTTAGCTGTTGTAATGGATATTGTGTTAATGTTTGTATTTGCTGTTGCACAAGAGTTTTTCTGTATAGCAGAAGTTTCTGCTTAATTTACAAATCACTATTATAGGAAATGTTTGACAATCCTGAACTTTTCTTGTATTGTTATATACAGGTACATCTAAAAACAATTAAAATATCATGAAAAAGTTCAATATTTTTTGTCACTGATTTCAGAAAGTGAAACCCATATATTATATAGATTCATTACACAGAGAGTGATATATTTCAAGTGTTTTTTTTATTTTAATTTTGATGATTATGGCTTATAGACCATGAAAACCCCAAATTCTGTTTCTCAAAAAAAAATCAGAATATATTTTAAAAAAAAGTTTAATAGAAATGTTGGCCGACTGAAAAGTATGTCCATGTACACACTCAATACTTGGTCGAGGCTCCTTTTGGATTAATTACTGTATCAATGTGGCGTGACATGGAGGTGATCAGCCTGTGGCACTGCTGAGGTGTTATGAAGGTCCAGGTGTCTTTGATCGTGACCTTCAGCTCGTCTGCATTGTTGGGTCTGGTGTGTCTTATCTTCCTCTTGACAATACTCTATAGATTCTCTATGGGGTTTAGATCAGCAGAGTTTGCTGGCCAATCAAACACAGAGATGCCGTGGTCATTAAACCAGGTTTTGATATTTTTGGCAGTGTAGGGGGTGCCAAGTCCTGCAAGAAAATGAAATCAGCTTCTCCATAAAGCTTGTCAGCAGAGGGAAGTATGAAGTGCTCTAAAATTTCCTGGTAGACGACTGCGTTGACTTTGGTCTTGATAAAACCCAGTGGACAAACACCAGCAGATGACCTGTGTTCAGATAAAAGTAACTTTTGCATTTGTAAATCAAAGTCCCAAAATCTGGAGAAAGATTCTGTGCCTCCCCACTCCAAGCTGTTTGAGGTTTAGTGTGAAGTTTCCACAGTCAATGATGATTTGAGGGACCATGTCATCTGCTGGTGTTTGTCCACTGTGTTTTATTAGACCAAAGTCAGCGCAGTCGTCTACCAGGAAATTTTACAGCACTTCATGAGTCCCTCTGCTGACAAGCTTTATGGAGAAGCCGACTTCATTTTCCAGCAGGACTTGGCACCCCCCCCCCCCCACACTGCCAAAATATCAAAACCTGGTTTAATGACCATGACATCACTGTGTTCGATTGGCCAGCAAACTCTCCTGACCTAAACCCCATAGAGAATCTATGGAGTATTGTCCAGAGGAAGATGAGAGACACCAGACCCAACAATGCAGACGAGCTGAAGGTCACTATCAAAGCAACCTGGACCTTCATAACACCTCAGCAGTAACACAGGCTGATCACCTCCATGCCACACCACATTGATACAGTAATTAATCCAAAAGGAGCCCTGACCAAGTATTGAGTGTGTATATGGACATACTTTTCAGTCAGTCAACATTTCTATTCAAAAACTATTTTTTAAAATTAATTTTATGTAATCAAATTTTTTGAGAAACTGAATTTACGGTTTTCATGGACTGTAAGCCAAAGTCATCAAAATTAAAATAAATAAACACTTGGAATATATCACTTTCTGTGTAATGAATCTATATAATATATGGGTTTCACTTTCTGAAATGAGTGACAAAAAATATTGAACTTTTTCATGATATTCTAATTTTTTGAGATGTACCTGTAGAATATCACTGCAAGTAAACTGGAAAAAAGCATCTGCTTTAAAATTTTGAATTCTTCCCACAACTTTTAGTGCAAAAAACACACTAAAAATATCGCAACTTTTATCGCAACATTTTAAAAAAGCTCCCACAAATTCAGGCTTTTTGACCCGCAACAATCATAAAAACATCCCGCAACATCCTGGAGGGTCTCATCTATACATAAATGTATATGTGTGTGTAAAGCATTTGCAAGAATCAAAGTGATGACACTAAAACCAAGAACAAAGAAAATCTTAAAACTCAATGATTTGTCTGCTTAATGAGATATAGTAGGAGTAATATTACAAACAGCTGAGGAATAAAGAACCAGTTATGGAAGGTTACTATGTAATACAACTATTATGGATGTGTAAACCTACCGCAGCATCCTGCTGGTTGTTGTTGACTCTCAGAGCGTCTATCACCTCCTTTTCATCAAACCCCATCTCCATCAATGCAATGACAGCCTAGACAGACAAAATCATTCAGTTTAACATAAAAATGACAACAAATATATGGTGCTCAGTGAATATCTTGGAAACATAAAAGTAATTTAGAGGAAAACTGTCTTCTGACAAAAGCAGGGAAATGAAAATAACATCAGTGTCCATAATTAATCATCCTGCTAATTAGTGTTGTAGACTCAAGGTCTCATCAAGACCAGAGTCTCCCAAGACCAAAGGGTCAAGACCAGTGTTGGGAGTAATGCGTTACTGTAATGCCACTACTTTTGCAGCAACGTGCTGTGTAACAAAATTAGTTTAAAAATTCAGTAATGTGATAGTTATTGAAATTTGATAAGATGCGTTACTTGTTTTATTAATATGGATAGATTTTTTAGTGCAAATAAATGAATATACAGACTGAGTCCTACAATAGCTGAGATGTAACCGTCAGTCGATGTGACCTGTTGCAGAGAGGTGAGTCTTCACTACTGAGAGGAGGAAAAGATGAAGCTACTTTGTTTTTGTGGAAATAGATTATTTTTTCCTTTGCCCCAGTTAAGGACAAAAGCATATTGGTGGGTTTCAAGCTAAGTGCTGGTTGAGACCTACTGAAATTTTCAGAAGTGCCTGAAAACAGCAACAAAGCTCTGACAAAGCTAGTGCTATACTATGCTAACAAACAGCACCGTGTTTGTGGATCTAGGCTACCTGAACAGCCACGGCTGGATGTAAAGTGGAAATACTCGTTTCAACACTTACGTCTGGATTTCAAGCACAAGTATGCATCTGGACAGTTTGTGACTAAGGCTGCAACTAACGATTATTTTTGTAGTCGACTAATCTAACGACTATTTTTTCGATCAGTCGACTAATCATGATTATTTTTCTCATGTCCACCAGTTCAGCTTCCTGCTGGCACAGTTCCTGTTTGGGGCTCTAGGTCATGTTTTACCTCACCCGTTTAAGCCTGCAGACCTTTCAAAAACACTTATCAGTCTCTGCCTTAATATAATGTAGCCCATTATAAAAGGTTCTCATAGCTAAATAAAATAATGACCATCAAACATGAGTTTGAAACTTGAACTTGACAGCTTAATCAGAAGTGTTTGTAGCAACACAATTAAATAATGGATGTTAAAGTGCAAAAACTCAAATAGGAGCTCTGCTGCTCCATAAAGGTTCTTGTAACTGTGTGTTAAAAACAAACTAGGGTAATATTCAACTCCATTAAAGTAAAAAAGAAAATAACAAGCTAGTCCATCCTGTCTGAAACCTTGCTGGGTCAAGAAGTTTAAAAGTTTAATTAGGCTTCAGATGAAAATTAAAGTCACTTCTTCCAGTCCCCCCCAAAAACCCCCACTAAATATCGGTGCAGGAATGTGAACCTTCACGATACATACAGTGAAATATTTAAGCCATTTTAAATCCGTTTGTGATGATTATGTTCTTTTTTTAATTATTACAAATCATGGTATTCTAATTTCTTGAGATGCACTAATATTCAGAATGAAGGCTGATATTACAGTGACAATAATAGAGAATATGAAAAAGAGTAAGTTGCTCCTGTAATTCACCCATTTACTGCAGCTAACATACAGTATAGCCAGCATAACGGAAGAAGCTCAGCTGTCAGCAACCATCGTCAAAGAGATTATTGTCCAACAGCAGGTAAACTATTTAAACAACATATACTAATAGTGTGGTCAGTTTTCTAAAGCTGAGAGTTGCTCATTGAAAATGAGAAGCACTAACATTACTTGCTAACCTTACTGGTGCAGTCCGCTGACAGGTGGCAGGAGACGGAGGAACGGAGAGGAGGAGGGAATGGATACATCACTGTAGTGCAGCTGTGATATGACAAACTGCTTTACAGTCTACATTTAATTTGTTTTATTTGGAAACTTTTGGCCTTCTCTGTGATTTTCTCTCTTCGTTGCCATGATGTGTTCCTCTTCTTCTTCGCTGGAAAAGTTAAACTGAACATTTCTGTGGCATGTATATAAAATTAAACGATTTGTCAACAGTAAAAATCTGCATCGACAAATTTTTATGACCGACGTTATCAAAACGTTAAACCGGAGTGGTGGCTCAGTTGGTAGAGCATCCGCCCCACATCCGGGAGGCAGGGTTTCAAATCCTGGCTGGGTCATGCTGAAGACCATATAAAAGCGGAACTTCCTGCCGTCCAGCTTGGTGCTCAGCAATAATGGAACGGAGGAGGGAAATTTGTGGCAGCACCTTGCATGGTAGTGACCCCTCTGATACTATATATGTGTGTGATTAACATTGTAGATAAGAGAAACATAATTTCGTTCTACTGTATGTGACTGGCTGTATGGATTGAATGACAATAAAGATTCCTTATCCTTATCAACAACGTCCACTAATAGTTTCAGCCCCATTTGTGACCCAGCAAGAATTAAACCGACTGATTGCCAGACACGTCGTTACAGACTGAAGACGTGATATCAACAGTGACTTTCCATCAGACAGCTGAGACTGTGATCCACTGAAATTAAAACTCATTTACTTGCTACCTGGATAAAGATTATTCAGAAATGGATTCTGATCTCCAAAAAGGAATTTGAGGGACTGGATCATGTCTCTGTCACAGCAGACATTTGGACTGTGGATAATGGACATTTTCTTTGGATCACTGCACATCGGATGAATCCATAATCATAAAGGTAAGAAACGGACAGCTTTATGCAGTGCTGGCAACTCTCACTCTTTTGAAGTAAGTCTCCCTCTTTTTCCCTCTCTCTCACTCCACAAACCCCATTTCACACTCCAAAATTAGGCAAGACTGGCAATAGCGTGTTGATTTTCTTCAGATTTTTCCCACAAGAGCTCTCAAGGCAGGATAAAGCAGACTGAACATGTTCTAAAAGCTCTGTCTGAAACCATCTTGTTTTCAGCCTGACATGACTAATCCTGTGATGTAATCCATTAATTAAATTATGTTGCTATGTGTGCAAGATGATTTAAGTACGCATTTAAAAGTAATGTGAAAGTTACTTTTTTCCAAGTAATTACTTTAATCATGCAGTAATTGGTAAAGTAACTTAATTACTTTTGAAAAGAAGGAACTAGTAACTAATTAGTTACTATTTTTTAGTAACTTGCCCAACACTGGTCAAGACAAAGACTTTCATACACAGTGGTCTTGTTCTGGACTTGGTCTTTCTATGCTCTGGTCTCGGTCTGGTCTTGACTACAACACTACTGCTAACAATCTGGCTTTTCTCTGCCCAGCTCCATACCCATGCATCCAATCCCCTTCAAACCTGGCTGGAAAACTGCTGAGGACCCGAAGACAAGGAGAGTTAGAAGTTGTACAGGTGCATCTCAATAAATTAGAATCTGACCGAAAAGTTGATTTATTTTAGTAATTCAATTCAAAAAATGAAACTCAAATTATACAATTTCACACACAGCGATATATTTCAAGTGTTTATTTCAGTTTTGATGATTATGGCTTACAGCTCATGAAAACCCCAAATTCAGTTTCTCAAAAAGTTACAATATTACATAAAATTAATTTTTAAAAACTGATTTCTAACAGAAATGTTGACCAACTGAAAAGTATATCCATGTACTTGGTCAGGGCTCCTTTTGCATGAATTACTGCATCAGTGCGGCATGGCAAGGAGGTGATCAGCCTGTGGCATTGCTGAGGTGTTATGAAGGCCCAGGTTGCTTTGATAGAGGCCTTCAGCTCATCTGCATTGTTGGATCTGGTGCCTTTCATCCTCCTCTTGACAATATCCCATAGATTCTCTATGGGGTTTAAGTCCTGTGAGTTTGCTGGCCATTCAGGGACCATGATACTGTAGTCATTAAACCAGGTATTGGTACTTTTGGCAGTGTGGGCAGGTGCCAAGTCCTGCTGGAAAATGAAATCAGCATTTCCATAAAGCTTGTCAGCAGAGGAAAGCATGAAGTGCCCTAAAAATTTCCTGGTAGATGGTTGTGCTGACTTTAGACTTGATAAAACACAATGAACCAACACCAGCAGATGACATGGCTCCCCAAATCATCACTGACCATGGAAACGTCACACTGGACCTCAAGCTACTTTGATTCCGTGCCTCTCCATTCTTCCTACAGACTCTGGGACCTTGATTTGTAAATGACAGGACTTGACACCTGATTTAGGGAGCCATGTCATCTGCCAGTGTTGGTCCACTGTGTCTTATCGAGTCTAAAGTCAGTGCACCCATCTACCAGGAAATTTTACAGCACTTTATGCTTCCCTCTGCTGACAAGCTTTATGGAGATGCTGATTTCATTTTCCAGCAGAACTTGGCACCTGCCCACACTGCCAAAACTATCAAAACCTGGTTTAATGACCATGGTAACATGGTGCTTTATTGGCCAGCAAACTCTCCTGACCTAAACCCCATAGAGAATCTATGGGATACTGTTAAGAGGAAGATGAAAGACACCAGATCCAACAATGCAAACAAGATGAAGGCCACTATCAAAGCAACCTGGGCCTTCATAACGCCTCACCAGTACCACAGGCTGACTGCCTCCATGCAATGCTGCACTGATGTGGAATTTCATGCAAAAGGAGCTCCAACCAAGTACTGAGTGCGTACATGGACATACTTTTCACTCGGCCAACATTTCTTAAAAAAAAAATAAAATAAAAAAAAATTAAATTAATTTTATGTAATATTCTAACTTTTTGAGAAACTGAATTTGGGGTTTTCATGAACTGTAAGCCATAACTATCAAAATGAAAAGAAATAAACACTTGAAATATATCACTCTGTGTGTAATGAATCTATATAATATAGGAGTTTCATTTTCTGAAATAAATCAACTTTTCGATCACATTCTAATTTATTGAGATGCACCTGTACAAATGAGAAGTTCTAATAATTACCTCCACCAAGGAGGTTATGTTTTTGCCGGCGTTTGTGTGTCTGTCTGTCTGGTTGTTTGCCTTTTAACAGGATTACGCAAAAACTACTGGATGAATTTTTATTAAATTTTCACCAGGGGTTGTCCTTGGGCTACAGAGGAAGCCATTAGATGTCGTAGATGATCCATGAGCACAAATGTCCACCAAGGTCCTATCTTGCAATGTACGACGAGGGGGAGGCAGGGACGTACAGACAGATGGATGGAAAAAGGGGAGGAAGGAAAGGAGCCTTGGCAGCACTATGCACTCTGTGCTTTTATAGTTATTAAGTAAAATGTGTTTTTTGTTGGTTTCACAGCCATGACATGTCTCCATGTGTACACATGGATGAAGGGCTTGCTAAAGTACTCATTTCTGGTAAATGCATAAATGCATCTTGAGAATCAATAATGAAGTCATAATTCTTTGTTTTTACAATCTCATGGAAGGAGTACACCATCATAAGCTCCAGTTTGCACTGATAGGCTTGCTCTTTTCTGCAGACCTGGTGGGACGTTCTGGTAAACTTTGTGTATACCGTAATGAGCTGCTTTTCTTTTAGCTTGGAGCTCATCCTGAAGAGAACAAAAACTATTGCTGCTAGCTGCAGTCAGAGTATGGAGTGTTTCTGGCTATGAAATTAGAAACTTTGAAGAAGCCAAATAAAGACATACCAGTAACCAGACCAGTCAAGTTGTAGAGAAACAGAAAACCAGACTGTCAGTGACTGAGTAGCTCATTCTGGCCTGATGAAATCACCCCAAGACCTTAAGTACAGCCTAGATGCATAGCCATCTAGGATGTGCTTAACTTAGGATGTGCTTAAAGTCAAGGTCTATGGCCTAGAAGGAGTATCGTTTTTCTTTAAGTCATAACTGTTCAGAGCTCCTGACCTTCGACCTTGACCTTCAGCACAACTTGGATGCAGACCCACTTGAAGAGCATTATGAGAGAGTTTGGTGAATATTGAGGCAATTTCCTAGGAGGAGTAGCGATTTTTCTGAAATCACAAATGCCCAGATCTCCTGATCTTTGACCTTGAGCCCAACTTGGATGCAGACCCACCTAAGGATCCTTGTGAATTTGACGACTATCGAGGAAATTTCGTAGTAGTAGCGATTTTTATGAAATCACACAGGTGCCCTGATTTCTTGATCTTTGACCTCAGTGTTGAACTTGAGCACAACTTGGATGCAGACCCACCTGAGGATCATTGCGGGTAAGTTTGGCGAAAACCGAGGCAATTTCCTATGACGAGAAGTGATTTTTCTGAAATCATGTAAGTGCCCAGATCTCCTGACCTTTGGACGTTCAGCACAACTTGGATGCAGACCCACCTAAGGATCATTGTGAGTGAGTTTGGCAAATATTGAGGCAATTTCCTAGGAGGAGTAGCGATTTTTCTGAAATTACATTCATGCCCAGATCTCCTGACCTTTGACCTTTACCTTGAGCACAACTTGAATGCAGACCCACCTGAGGATCACTGGAAGTGAGTTTGGTGAGCATCGGGGCAATTTCCTAGGAGGAGTAGCGATTCCCGTGAAATGTGGACAGACAGATGGATGGACGCCACGTCATCACATTAGCTCCTTTCGGCTTTGCCAAAATGAACTAACTAGCAGCTAACTGATTAGCTGTGAGTGAACTTTCAAAATAAGATTAAGGGGATTACTGAATAAAATGAAAGCATCTTTCCCACCAATTGATTAAAAAAAGACTGCAAATTACATCTGAGCATTTAACACATCTATAAAACCCTCAAATAGTCAGTGTGTGATAAACACTGCGTTGTCTGATAGACTGCAAGCCCCAAATCTAAATTGCCGAAACCAGGTATGTGCAGCATCAAAACTGAAGCTGCTCAATTATATTCAGATGGTTAAGGTCTAATTTTCATGATCTATTTTATGTGGATAAATTTTATGTGGGGAGCCTATCAAAGGGACTAACATTTCATCGTCATCAAAAGAGAAAGTTACTCAAGGTTTAAAAGAAAAAGTTTATACTGTGACCAATTATGACTAATTTCTTCCTTTTGGGTGCACTAGTAATAAGTAACAAAAACAATAACTAATGATGATAGTAGTAACTAATAATAATACCAAACCGTCAAATAATTATTTCAACAGCTGAAGATGTACTATACTGAGAGGCATTAAAAACACAACACTATCAATTTCAGAAAGTGGTGCAAGTTGTCACTGAAAAAAAAATACAAATGAAGATACATTTCATGGTTATTAGCGAATGGTAATTAGTGCAGAAATTCAGATCAGCTGGATTTACAGATATGCAACAAAACTTAATCTTAATCATTTCTCTTGATTTTAATCATTCATTAATATTGTGTGTGTGACCTCCACTTGCTGGCAGCAAAGCCTCAATTCTGCGTGGGACTGATACCACTATGTTGTCAGTGTGATGCTGAGGAATGTGGTCTATTCAGCAAACAGTGCCACCTCAAGCTCAGCATGATTTGTTGGTGCAGGATCCTGACTACATACATGCTGATCCAGAACATCCCATACATGTTCTGATGGGGAGTTTTACGCATTGAGATGACAAGACATTGTTAATGTATGTACAACAAAATAATGTAAAAAAACATTAACAGTTTTAAAGTATATAATCATTATAAAGATATACAGCACTGTTTCCTTTTTAGTTAGCATTTTTAATGCCTCTCAGTATATGTATAGAACGTTCTGAAATTCAGGTTTAGTGACATCTTGTGGTTGCTGAATGAACTGCAGGACAATTCATTCAATTCTTACAGGTCAAAGCCTCAGTTACTTTGGGGAAATGTACTTCACTTTGTGTCCACAAGGTGTTCCTAAAACCCGGGTTTCCAAAAGTTTACAACTGTACCTTATACCATTACTATATGGAAGATAAACCCTATGACAAAGTGGCAGCTGTGAACTCTGGGTTAAAAATAAAAACCCAAACAGATTAAACTCATTCACCCTTGAATCTGGTCTGAACTCCCTTTTCCTGCGGATCCTCTTGAAGATCTCTGTAAGTTCATCTTGCCTGCTGCTCTCGTCTGTGCTTGATTGGCTGGAGAGGCTGCGGACAGGGTTAGGACCCGAGGCTGAGGCAGAGGCTGAAGACGGGCTGGGTGTGGCAGCTGCTGTAGCTCCAGCTGCCCCAGAAGAGTCCTGGCCTGGTAGTGGGGAGTCTACAGTGGGGTCGTCTACGTGTTCGATTAGCCACTCCATAGCCTGGGTCACAGACATACTACAGGGAGATTGAATGAGAGGACAGAAGAAATTTCCAACAATACACTTATTCACATGCGGTAACAAATAATTCAAACTGTACAAAAAAAGACAATGGGAAACACTGATGAATCACATCTTACTGGTTCAATCTAAGAGCTTTGATTGCTCTGCTCTCAGGGAAGCCCATTTCAGTGAGCTGCTGAAGAGCCGTCTCATCTACCCGATCCTCTTCATCTTCATCCAACATTGCTACAAGACACAGTACACAAAGGGATCAAATACCTAAAAAAAACTAAAAAAAAATAGAAAACAAATGAAATTATAGAGGTACATCTCAATAAAATAGAATGTCAACAAAGTTGATTTATTTCAGTAATTCATTTCAAAAAATGAAACTTCTATATCATATAGATTCATTGACACAGAGTGATATATTTCAAGTGTTTATTTATTTTAATTCTGATGGTTATGGCTTAACCCAAACGTATAGTGAGGGTATGCTGGGAACGTCTGGCTGAGGCCCCTGTCCGGGAGGTCTTCAACTCCCACCTCCGGAAGAACTTCAACCACATTCCGAGGGAGTCTGGAGACATGGAGTCTGAATGGGCCATGTTCTCCACCTCTGTTGTTGAAGCGGCGGCCCAGAGCTGCAGCCGCAAGGTGGTCGGTGCATCTCGTGGTGGCAGCCCCCGAACCAAGTGGTGGACACCAGTGGTGAGGGGGGCCATTAAGCTGAAGAAGGAGTCCTATCAAGCTTGGTTGGCCTGTGGGACTCCCGAAGCAGCTGAGGTGTACCGGCAGACCAAGCGGAGTGCAGCTCGGGTGGTTGCTGAAGCAAAAACCCGGGTATGGGAGGAGTTCGGTGAGGCCATGGAACAAGACTTTCAGTCGGCCTCGAAGAGATTCTGGCAAACTGTCTGGCGGCTCAGGAGGGGAAAGCAGCTCCCTGTCCACACTGTGTATGGTGCGGATGGGACACTGTTGACTTCGACTGGGGATATTGTCGGGTGGTGGAAGGAATACTTCGAGGATCTCCTCAATCCCACTGATACGCTTTCCACAGAGGAAGCAGGGTTTGTGGACGAGGGGGATGACTCGCCTATCACAGGGGCTGAGGTCGCCAAGGTGGTTAAAAATCTCCTTGGTGGCCGGGCCCCGGGGGTGGACGAGATTCGCCCTGAGTACCTCAAGGCTCTGTATGTTGTTGGGCTGTCATGGTTGACACGCCTCTGCAACATTGCGTGGAGGTCGGGGGCAGTGCCTTTGGCATGGCAAATCGGGGTGGTGGTTCCTCTTTTCAAAAAAGGGGACCGGAGGGTGTGCTCCAACTTTAGAGGGATCACACTCCTCAGCCTCCCTGGGAAGGTCTATGCCAAGGTACTGAAGAGGAGAGTCCGGCCGTTGGTCGAACCTCGGATTCAGGAGGAGCAATGTGGTTTTCGGCCTGGCCGTGGCACATCGGACCAGCTCTTTACCCTCTCGAGAATTCTCGAGGGTTCGTGGGAGTTTGCCCAATCAGTTTACATGTGTTTTGTGGACTTGGAGAAGGCATTTGACCTCGTCCCTCGTGGTTTTTTGTGGGGGTGCTTTGGGAGTATGGGGTATCGGGCTTGTTGTTACGAGCTATTCGGTCGCTGTACGGCCGTTGTGAAAGTTTGGTTCGTATTGCCAACACTCGGTCGGACTCATTCCCAGTGAGAGTTGGACTCCGCCAGGGCTGCCCTTTGTCACCGATCCTGTTCATAATTTTTATGGACAGGATTTCTAGGTGCAGCCAGGGAATGGAGGGTGTCATGCTTGGTGACCACCGGATCTCATCTCTGTTGTTTCCAGATGATGATGTCCTGTTGGCTTCATCCAGCAATGACCTACAGCTCTTGCTGGGACGGTTTGCCGCTGAGTGTGAAGCGGCTGGGATGAGAATCAGCACCTCCAAGTCCGAGTCCATGGTCCTCAGCCGGAAAAAGGTGGATTGTCCTCTCTGGGTTGGGGACAGGCTCCTACCCCAAGTGGAGGCGTTTAAGTATCCTGGAGTCTTATTCACGAGTGAGGGGAAAATGGAGCGAGAGATTGACAGACGGATTGGAACATCTGCAGTGATGCGGACGTTGTACCGGTCTGTTGTGGTGAAGACGGAGCTGAGTCCTAAGGCAAAGCTGTCGATTTACCAGTCAATCTACATTCCCACTCTCACCTATGGTCATGAGCTTTGGGTAATGACCGAAAGAACAAGATCGCGGATACAAGCGGCTGAAATGAGCTTTCTCCGTAGGATTGCTGGACTCACCCTCAGAGATAGGATGAGGAGCTCGGTGATCCGGGAGAGGCTCAGAGTAGAACCGCTGCTCCTCCACATTGAAAGGAGTCAGTTGAGGTGGTATGGGCATCTGATTAGGATGCCTCCTGGACACCTCCCACTTGAGGTGTTTCAGGCACGTCCCACTGGGAGGAGACCCCAGGGCATACCCAGGACTCGGTGGACAGACTATGTCTCCCAGCTGGTCTGGGAACGCCTTGGTATCCTCTCTGAAGAGCTGGAGCAGGTGGCTGGGGAGAGGGAAGTCTGGGCTTCTCTGCTTGAACTGCTACCTCCACGACCCGGACCTCTGGAAAAGCGGTAGAAGATAGATGGATGGATGGTTATGGCTTATACAGTAGCTCACGAAAACCCCAAATTCAGTTCCTCAAAAAATTAGATTATTACATAACATTAATTAGAAAAAAAAATTATAGAAATGTTGTCCGACTGACAAGTATGTCCATGTACGCACACACAATACATCAGGGCTCTTTTGCATGAATTACTGCATCAGTGCTGTGTGGCATAGAGGCGATCAGCCTGTGGTACTGCTGAGGTGTTATGAAGGCCCAGGCTGCCTTGTTAGCGGCCTTCAGCTCATCTGCATTGTTGGGTCTGGTGTCTCTCATCTGCCTTTTGACAATACATCATAGATTCTCTAAGGGGTTTAGGTCAGGAAAGTTTGCTGGCTAATCAAGCACAGTGATACGGTAGTCATTATGCCTCAGTGAAAATGGAGGCATACGGTAATCACTCAATGCGTTTCTGTGTGGATGGCTGTGTGTATCTGTCTGTCAGCCTGTCTGTTTCAGCTCG
The DNA here is from genome assembly GCA_020510985.1 of Pholidichthys leucotaenia. Taxonomy (NCBI): domain Eukaryota; kingdom Metazoa; phylum Chordata; class Actinopteri; order Cichliformes; family Pholidichthyidae; genus Pholidichthys; species Pholidichthys leucotaenia. The sequence continues at coordinate 19,551,168 of CM035838.1, forward strand.
CCCAGTCAAAATTAAGTGCAACTAAAGACTTGTATGATTATACCACCATATTTTCTCGACTTTTAATTTGCCAGAATTCCAAGATAAGGCTTCGTTTTCAAAATAAACATAAATTTAACTCACCTTTAATGTCAATGGAGCCGGGAAAAGGTAGTGTAATAACTATGCTGGGCCACTAGAGGTGGCAGTGCCACTACACAACACAGCACGTTTTTTTTACAGCAGGTGGAGCTGAACTGTTATAAAAAAGCGGTTACTGAAAAAAAAAATACAGTCAGCAACTACACCATTTATTCATCACATCGATTGTTTTCAACTGGTTTTGCTGTTTAGTTTTGAAGAGGAAGGATGAGGTAAAACTTGCTAAAAACTCGCTAAAAACTACAAGTCCCAACATTCCTCGCCCACAAATGGTCGCAGTGGACTGCGCATGCGCCTGGAAACTCCCGCCAGAGGGAAGTACTGAGCAATCCGCCAAAACTGGGTGAACAAATATCCGTCTTTTTGCCCGTCTGTTTTCTTCCTCTGCCACGAAACGGCAAAAGCTCCTGTTTGTCTTGACTGTCATATTCACGTACCTCCATCGCTTCTGCCATTTAAAATGTCTGCCATTGTGCTCTTCTTCTGTGTTTGGATTACAGCTGATCAAATCAGTTTGGTGGCTCTTGGCTGCCGCCGACAGTACAGGCATGTGAACTGTAGATTATTTTCACTGCGTGTACTCCAAAACTACTGGATGGATTTGGACGAAATTTTTACCAGAGGTGGTCCTTGGGCTAGAGAGGAACCCATAACATTTTGGTGATGATCCCAAAACGCATACCTCCACCAAGGCTCTATCTTCTCACAGTGTGTTAGCAAGAATACTCCAAAACTACTGGATGGATTTGGATAACCATCAACCAGAACACAGTCCCCTGCTGCTTCAAAATGACAACCATCATCTCCCTCCCCAAAAGGAGCCCGCCGACCTGTCTGAATGATTACAGACCGGTAGCACTCACTCCAATCATCATGAGGTGCTTAGACAGAGTGGTGCTGCCCCTCATTCAAGACAGCATACCGGGCACCCTGGACCCCCTGCAGTATGCCTACGGCCCAACAGGTCCACCTCGGATGCCATCGCTGCAGCACTCCATTATTCTCTCCCCCACCTGGAAGATAAAGACTCCTACATTAGGATGCTCTTTGTCGACTACAGCCTTCAACATGGTCATCCCGCACAAACTCACCAACAAACTGTCTTCACCTGGCCTGCACCCCACCCTCTGTGACTGGCTACTGGACTTTCTAACTGGCAAGCTTCAGTCTATTAGGATGGGTAACAGGACCTCAGCCAGCATCATCACGAACACAGGTGTCCCACGGGGTTGTGTTCTCACCTCCATCCTCTACAGCCTCTTCACCCATGACTGTGTTGCCTCCCACAAGGACAATATCATCCTAAAGTTTGCGGATGACACAGCATTGATAGGACACATCACTGGTGATGACGAAGCATTCTACGGGGGAGGTGGCCAACCTGGAGTCATGGTGTGAGGACAACAACCTCACCCTCAACACGGACAAAACAAAGGAGATGATAGTGGACATGAGGAAAGAGAGGAGGAGACCCCATGGGCCGCTATTCATCCGGAAGCTTGAGGTGGAGAGGGTGAGCAGCTTTAAATACCTGGGCATCCACATCAGCGAGGACCTTAAGTGGACACACAACACCACAGAGCTGGTTAAGAGAGCTCAACAGCGACTGTACTTTCTGAGGAGGCTGAAAAAGTCTGGCATGTCCTCCAGGATCCTCAACAATTCCTACAGCTGCATCATTGAGAGGATCCTGACCAACTGCATCACTGCGTGGTATGGCAGCACCACTGCCCTGGACTGCAAGCGCCTGCAGAGAGTGGTGAAGACAGCGGAGAAGATCATCAGGACTCCACTCCCCTCTCTGCAGAACATCTACCACTGCAGAGTCCAAAGGAGAGCTGACACCATCCTCTGGGACCCCACCCACCCCCAGCACAGACTGTTCACACTTCTACCCTCAGGCCGGAGGTACAAAAGTGTGAAATGCAGGACAACAAGACTGCAAAACTCCTTCTTTCCCCACTGCCATCAGACTCCTGAACAAATAACAACTCCCAAACTCCGCAACACAGCTTTGCATATAGGAACTCTCATACTGGCTGCTAAATTTGCACATTGCTCACCTGTACAGTAGATACAGTCTCACCCGTCTGATGTCCATATCATCTCTGCTGCTATTTATCATGCACAGTCTACTGGTACTATTGTTAGAGAAATTAGCACCGGGTGCTAATTTTTAATTATACACTGCTCATTGCACAGTGCTCATTTGCACACTGTACATAGGTTTATGCCATCTCAGGTTCACATCAGGTTGCACAATGCTCATTTACACACTGTACATACAGTAGGTTTATGCCATCTCAGGTTCACATCATCTCTGATATCAATATACCACTATCACTTTAGTCATTCCAGTGAATTTTCAATTTCATTCCTCTTGTATGACTGCTTTAACTGTCCAAACTGCCTAGTGTGTGTTATTAGTACTCACTAGTATTTAGTATCAAGGTGTGCTTAAGGAGTCCTAATTGTCTGAGTGTTGGCATGCGTGTCATTAGCATCCATTAGTATTAGTATTGAGAATTCTTGTTTCTGTACCTATTACCTTGGTATTCATTTGGAGAGCAAAGTCAGAATTTCATTGCTCAGGAAATGTAGCATTTCTTAACTGTGCACACGATGATAAAGCCTCTGAATGATGAATAAAATTTTTTACCAGAAGTGGTCCTTGGGCTAGAAAGGAACCCATAACCTTTTGGTGATGATCCAAGAACACACACCTCCGCTGAGGCTCTGGCATCGAGGCATCAGCACCTTGGTGCTTTCATTCAACCAGGTTTCGGTACTTTTGGCAGTATGGGCAGGTGCCAAGTCCTGCTGGAAAATGAAATCAGCATCTCCATAATGCCTGTCAGCAGAGGGAAGTATGAAGTAAAAATTTCTTGGTAGACAACTGCACTGACATTGGACTTGATAAAACACAGTGGATCAACACCAGCAGATGACATGGCTCCCAAAATCATTGGAAACGTCACACTGGACCTCAAGTAACTTGGATTATGTACCTCTCCACTCTTCCTCCAGACTCTGGGACCCTGATTTCAAAATGAAATACAAAATTAACTTTCATCTGAAAAGAGGTCATCTGCTGATGTTGGTCCACTGTGCTTTATCAAGTCCAAAGTCAGCACAGTCGTTTACCAGGAAATTTTAGAGCACTTCATGCTTCCCTCTGCTGACAAGCTTTATGGAGATGCTGATTTCATTTTCCAGCAGGACCTAGCACCTGCCCACACTGCCGAAAGTACCAATACCTGGTTTAATGACTATGGTATCATGGTGCTTCATTGGCCAGCAAACTCTCATGACTTAAACCCCATAGACAATCTATGGGGTATTGTCAAGAGGAAGATGAAAGACAACAGCTCCAACAATGCAGATGAGCTGAAGGCTGCTATCAAAGCAACCTGGGCCTTCATAACACCTCAGCAGTACCACAGGCTGATCGCCTTCCTGCCATACTACATTGATGCAACAATTCATGCAAAAGGAGCCCTGACCAAGTATTGAGTGTGTACATGGACATACTTTTCAGTCAGCTGACATTTCTATTAAAAAATCAATTTTTTAAATTAATGTTTTGTAATATTCAATTTTTTTGAGAAAGTGAATTTTGGGTTTTCATGAGCTTTATTAAGCCATAACCATCAGAATTAAAACAAACATTAGAAATATATCACTGTGTGTAATGAAGCTATATAATATAGGATTTCATTTTATAAAACTAAATTACTGAAATAAATCAACTTTTCATTGACATTCTAATTTACTGAGATGCACCTGTACAAGAAAATTAGATACAATATTCTTTTTTAATGGACTGTCAAGGAATGAATCCCCAGGCTGGCAGGGGTTGGAACCTTTCTGTGTGGAGTTTGCATGTTCTCCCTGTGCTGCGTGGGTTTACTCCGGGGGCTCCGGTTTCCTCCCACAATCCAAAGACATGCATGTTAGGTTAATTGGCTGTTCAAAATTATCCCTAGATATCTGTTTCCTATAGGCCCTTAGAATAGAGGGTTAGTACTAGTGAAAGCGCTTTGAGTGGTCTTTGTGAAAAGAAAAGCGCTATATAAGTGTAGGTTAGTTAGTTAGAATGTGTTTGATGTAAAATATATACCACATGAATTCATCTCAAAGCCCCAATTTTGATCAATACGTCTCCTCTACCCTTAAAAGAACAAGTTGTTGAAAACAATAATCCATTTTTGCCCCTACTGCTCAAAATGTTTTATTTTTTGAAACTGTACCTCCAACATACCAAATACAATCGATTAAGACATATACATATATATATATACACACACACACACACATATATATATATACAGTGGGGAAAAAAGTATTTAGTCAGCCACCAATTGTGCAAGTTCTCCCACTTAAAAGATGAGAGAGGTCTCCAATTTTCATCATAGGTATACCTCAACTATGAGAGACAAAATGAGAAAAAAAAAAATCCAGAAAATTACATTGAAGGATTTTTAATGAATTAATTGGTAAATTCCTTGGTAAAATAAGTATTTGGTCACCTACAAACAAGCAAGATTTCTGGCTCTCACAGACCTGTAACTTCTTCTTTAAGAGGCTCCTCTGTCCTCCACTCGTTACCTGTATTAATGGCACCTGTTTGAACTCATTATCAGTATAAAAGACACCTGTCCACAACCTCAAACAGTCAGACTCCAAACTCCACTATGGCCAAGACCAAAGAGCTGTCAAAGGACACCAGAAACAAAATTGTAGACCTGCACCAGGCAAGCAGCTTGGTGTGAAGAAATCAACTGTGGGAGCAATTATTAGAAGATGGAAGACATACAAGACCGCTGATAATCTCCCTCGATCTGGGGCTCCACGCAAGATCGCCCCCCGTGAGGTCAAAATGATCACGAGAACGGTGAGCAAAAATCCCAGAACCACATGGGGGGACCTAGTGAATGACCTGCAGAGAGCTGGGACCAGAGTAACAAAGGCTACATCAGTAACACACTACGCCGCCAGGGACTCAAATCCTGCAGTGCCAGACGTGTCCCCCTGCTTAAGCCAGTACATATCCAGGCCCGTCTGAAGTTTGCTACAGAGCATTTGGATGATCCAGAAGAGGATTGGGAGAATGTCATATGGTCAGATGAAACCAAAATAGAACTTTTGGGTAAAAACTCAACTTGTGTTTGGAGGAGAAAGAACACCATACCTACTGTGAAGCAAGGGGGTGAAAACATCATACTTTGGGGCGGTTTTTCTGCAAAGAGACCAGGACGACTGATCTGTGTAAAGGAAAGAATGAATGCGGCCATGTATTGTGAGATTTTGAGTGAAAACCTCCTTCCATCAGCAACGGCATTGAAGATGAAACGTGGCTGGGTCTTTCAGCATGACAATGATCCCAAACACACCGCCCGGGCAACGAAGGAGTGGCTTCGTAAGAAGCATTTCAAGGTCCTGGAGTGGCCTAGCCAGTCTCCAGATCTCAACCCCATAGAAAATATTTGGAGGGAGTTGAAAGTCCGTGTTGCCCAGCGACAGCCCCAAAACATCACTGCTCTAGAGGAGATCTGCATGGAGGAATGGGCCAAAATACCAGCAACAGTGTGTGAAAACCTTGTGAAGACTTACAGAAAACGTTTGATCTCTGTCATTGCCAACAAAGGGTATATAACAAAGTATTGAGATGAACTTTTGTTATTGACCAAATACTTATTTTACCGAGGAATTTACTAATTAATTCATTAAAAATCCTTCAATGTGATTTTCTGGATTTTTTTCCCCCTCATTTTGTCTCTCATAGTTGAGGTATACCTATGATGAAAATTGGAGACCTCTCTCATCTTTTAAGTGGGAGAACTTGCACAATTGGTGGCTGACTAAATACTTTTTTTCCCCACTGTATATTATATATATATATATATATATATACACATACACACACACACACACACACACACACACACACACACACACACACACACACACTACCGTTCAAAAGTTTGGGGTCACTTAGAAATTTCCTTATTTTTGAAAGAAAAGCACTTTTTTTCAATGAAGATAACTTTAAACTAATCAGAAATACACTCCATACATTGCTAATGTGGTAAATGACTATTATAGCTGCAAATGTCTGGTTTTTGGTGCAATATCTACATAGGTGTATAGAGGCCCATTTCCAGCAACTATCACTCCGGTGTTCTAATGGTACAATGTGTTTGCTCATTGCGTCAGAAGGTTAATGGATGATTAGAAAACCCTTGTGCAATCATGTTAGGTCTGCAATGCTGTAATTGCTGCAATTGGAGGATTCTTTGACGAAAGCAAAGTTTGAAGGAAAAAATTATTATTTCAAATACAAATCATTATTTCTAACCTTGTCAATGTCTTGACTATATTTTCTCTTCATTTTTCAACTCATGGTGGTAAATAAGTGTGACTTTTCATGGAAAACACAAAATAATTGTCTGGGTGACCCCAAACTTTTGAACAGTAGTGTATACAGTATATTATACACACACACACACACACACACACACACACACACACACACACACACACGTTCAAAAGTTTGGGGTCACCGAGACAATTATTTTGTGTTTTCCATGAAAAGTCACACTTATTTACCACCATGAGTTGTAAAATGAATAGAAAATATAGTCAAGATATTGACAAGGTTAGAAATAATGATTTGTATTTGAAATAATAATTTTTTCCAGATACTCAACCTGCTCAAAGGAAGGTCAGTTTTATAGCTTCTCTAACCAGCTAAACTGTTTTCAGCTGTGCTAACATGATTGCACAAGGGTTTTCTAATCATCCATTAGCCTTCTGACGCAATGAGCAAACACATTGTACCATTAGAACACTGGAGTGATAGTTGCTGGAAATGGGCCTCTATACACCTATGTAGATATTGCACCAAAAACCAGACATTTGCAGCTAGAATAGTCATTTACCACATTAGCAATGCATATTAGATATTAGAGTGTATTTCTGATTAGTTTAAAGTTATCTTCATTGAAAAAAACAGTGCTTTTCTTTCAAAAATAAGGAAATTTCTAAGTGACCCCAAACTTTTGAATGGTAGTGTATATACCCACACACACAGTGCATCTGGAAAGTATTCACAGCACTTCACTTTTTCCACATTTTGTTTTGTTACAGCCTTATTCAAAAAGGGATTAAATTCATTTTTTCCTCAAAATTCTATATACAATACCCTATCAAGACAATGTGAAAAAAGTTGTTTTTTTTTTTGTAAATTTATTGAAAATAAAAAAAAATAAATAAGAAGTCACATGTACATAAGTATTCACAGCCTTTGCTCAATACTTGGTTGATGCACCTTTGGCTTTTTGAATATGATGCCACAAGCTTGGCACACCCATCTTTGGGCAGTTTGGCCCATTCCTCTTTGCAGCACCTCTCAAGCTCCATCAGGTTGGATGGGAAGCATCGGTGCACAGCCATTTTCTGATCTCTCCAGAGATGTTCAATTGGATTCAAGTCTGGGCTCTGTCTGGGCCACTCAAGGACATTCACAGAGTTGTTCTGAAGCCACTCCTTTGATATCTTGGCTGTGTGCTTAGGGTTGTTGTCCTGTTGAAAGATGAACCGTCGCCCCAGTCAGAGGTCAACAGCGCTCTGGAGCAGGTTTTCATCCAGGATGTCTCTGTACACGGTTGCATTCATCTTTTCCTCTATCCTGACTAGTCTCATAGTTCCTGCCACTGAAAAACATCCCCACAGCATGATGCTGCTACCACCATTGGCACGGTTATGAACAGTGCCTGGTTTCCTCCAAACATGACGCCTGGCATTCATGCCAAAGAGTTCAATCTTTGTCTCATCAGACCGGAGAATTTTGTTTCTCATGGTCAGAGTCCTTCAGGTGCCTTCTGGCAAACTCCAGGCAGCCTGCCATGTGCCTTTTTTTATAAGGAGTGATTTCCATCTGGCCACTCTACCATACAGGGCTAATTGGTAGATTGCTGCAGAGATGGTTGTCCTTCTGAAAGGTTCTTCTCTCTTCACATAACAATGCTGGAGCTCTGACAGAGTGACCATCGGGTTCTTGGTCATCTCCCTGATTAAGGCCCTTCTCCCCAGATTGCTCAGTTTAGACGGCTGGCCAGCTCTAGGAAGTCCTGGTGGTTCTGAACTTCTTCAATTTACGGATGATGGAGGCCACTGTGCTCATTGGGACCTTCAAAGCAGCAGAAATTTTTCTGTACCCTTCCCCAGATTTGTGCCTCGAGACAACCCTGTCTTGGAGGTTTACAGACAATTCCCTGTAACATCATGCTTAGTCTGTGCTCTAACATGCACTGTCAACTGTGGGACCTTATAGAGGGGTTGCACATGACGTCAGTGGCCATGTGCCACATTGTCTGCCATTTTGGACGGCAAATAGCGTGGACCCTGTGTTGAGAATAATAATAATTCCACTAGCACATACTCAGCCTGACTTACCACAGTGTTGTTTGTTTTCCATTACGACTGAATACCACCTTAAGTGAGTGAGATCTTTACAGCAAAGCGGCCCGAGACTCCCATGACATCGCTTGTATATGACAAGCAAAATACAAGATGGATAGCGAGGCGAGCCTGCTGCTTGCTGGCTTTTTGTCAGCGTAAAGGCAAAAAAGGAGAGCCACAGAAGGCTACAGGCCGTGAGATGAAACACTCTGGAAAAGTACTGGAGAGTTCAAGAAACCATGGAGCAGTTTAAGCCAAAGATGTGAGGATACAACCTAGATCCCATATGAAGGTAAGCTAATGACTGCTAATGCTAGTTAAGCACTAATCCACCGTACTACACTGTAATCACGGCAAGTTATCGCTATTAGGTATTAAAATATGTACGGTGTGTGTGTTTCAGATGGCTCTCTTGTGGCAAAATTATTGCTTTAAATTGTCGGTCTGGTCGTTCAACCAAGCCTCCCAGTAGTGGGATGTCACCCCAGCTTTACAAACGTGCAATGGTTGCAGAGCTTCAGAATGTCTGAAGAAACGTTTAGCTTCCTGTGCAACAAATTGCTTTGATCTGTGTGAAAATCATGGAGAGACTTGAGACATCACGGGATGTACCTGCTCCAGCCAGTGGTGTCGCGGCAAAAAGTGATCAGCTGCCAAAAATTGATCACCAGGTGCCATATTATAGTTATGGGGTATATATCATGGAAAATACATGGATTTCCTGGATACATACATGTAGATACTATATAAATATATATTCTATGTGTGAATAATGTACTATGTACTCTTTTTGTATTGCACTAGGAATTTTTACAATAAACTTTTGTGCCTTTTGCAGACATGTCTCCACTTTTGTTTAGGTTTTATTTGTGAAAGTTACCAAGATTTAGTGACAAATTAAATGCTAAAAGATTGGAAAAGCTATCTAAATAACCCAGCAGTTTGAGAAATCACTTTTGGTTTGGGGGCCATTCGTCCTCCAAGGCAAGATCAGTAAGTTATACGTGTCTGCCACCTTGTGAGGTGTAATACTTAGCACAACTGGGGATTTATTATGGTTTAAGACCACGTCACATGATAGTGACAGAACTGTGACACAGACACTCCACAGCGCTACCTGTCCATGAAACCAAGACTGACAAAGGGTTAAACCCTAACTCATTATTAGGAAATACAGATGCTAATATGGCACAGAAATCCTCCATATACTGGTACTATCACTAAATTGTGCAGTGTTTTCTGCACTGGCACATCCAACAGTACAGTCTTCAGTAAATAAAATAGTTGTTTTTGGTTACCTTTTCTTAAAAATGAGCCATTATTTTCAACGTCATTGATAAAAGTTTGGTTTGTACTGTCGACTCTTCCCACCGGTGTCTTAACAGACAAAATAGAAAATTATGATGCAAACACGTAAGTCACTAAATTGTTTATTACAATCACCAGCAAAATCCAGATTATTTAGAATGTGCAAAATTCAAACTTGAAACTGTATAAAAAAAAATAAAAATAAAACAAAACTCAGAATGGGTCACACACGCTGACTCATCGCCTTTGCAAGGTGGCCCAGCACACCAAGGAACGCTTGATTGAAGGCAGCATTCTGAGCCATCTCCTCCCTTCTCAAGGTAGTTTCATGGGATACAGGTCAAGTGGACCCCTGACCAAGTGAGCACTCAAAGTGATCACCCCAAGTGGACACGGGGATCCAATCTGTACATGTACATTCTCAATCCAGTGATTTGTAAATGTGAAGAAGGAGAACAACAAGAATTTGTGTAAAACTGTTGGAAAGGCTTCCCGGTCACCACGAAGTGTAAAATATACAGTGGGGCAAAAAAGTATTTAGTCAGCCACCAATTGTGCAAGTTCTCCCACTCAAAAGACGAGAGAGGTCTCCAATTTTCATCATAGGTATACCTCAACTATGAGAGACAAAATGAGGAAAAAAAAAATCCAGAAAATCACATTGAAGGATTTTTAATGAATTAATTGGTAAATTCCTCAGTAAAATAAATATTTGGTCACCTACATACAAGCAAGATTTCTGGCTCTCACAGACCTGTAACTTCTTCTTTAAGAGGCTCCTCTGTCCTCCACTCGTTACCTGTATTAATGGCACCTGTTTGAACTCGTTATCAGTATAAAAGACACCTGTCCACAACCTCAAACAGTCAGACTCCAAACTCCACTATGGCCAAGACCAAAGAGCTGTCAAAGGACACCAGAAACAAAATTGTAGACCTGCACTAGGCTGGGAAGACTGAATCTGCAATAGGTAAGCAGCTTGAATAAGAATCAGAATGAGATTTATTGCCATTGTTCATGTAGTACACAAACTAGGAATTTGTCTCGGTGCGATGCTGCAACATTAAACATGAGTAGCACTAAAGATAAAAATAGAAAACTATGCACGCAATAAAATGTAGAATATGAATGAGTAATACTAGTCTATGCAATTTTTAAATATATTAACAAGCAGCAGATATTGTGGAGTTCCACATAGTGAGTCGGTAGTGCAAAAGAAAACAGTGATAATTATCATGAGTCCGGTTGAGCTGCTGTACGTAGTGCACGAGAGTCTAATAAGTCACTTAGTGTTCAGCAGTCTGATGGCAGAGGGGAAGAAGCTATTCATGTAGCGGGAGGTTTTAGTCTGAATGGACCGAAGTCTTCTGCCTGAGGGGAGGGGGGCAAACAGTGCGTGTCCAGGGTGTGAAGGGTCGGCTATGATCAGACCTGCACGCCTCCGGGTCCTGGAGATGTACAGGTCCTGGAGGGATGGAAGCTTGCAGACGATCACCTTCTCAGCAGCGCGCACAACGTGCTGCAGTCTTAGTCTGTCCCTGGTGGTGGCTCCTGCATACCACACGGTGATGGAGGTGGTGAGGATGGACTCGATGATGGCCGTGTAGAACTGCACCAACATCTTGGTGGGTAGCTTGAGCTTCCTCAGCTGTCGCAGGAAGAACATCCTCTGCTGGGCCTTTTTGATGAGGGAGCTGATGGTCGGCTCCCACTTGAGGTCCCGGGTGATGGTGGTGCCCAGGAAGCGGAAGGAATCCGCAGTGGTGATGGGAGAGTCTGTGAGGGTAAGGGGGGGCAGGGGGGCTGTGATTTTTCTGAAGTCCACGATCATCTCCACTGTCTTCAGAGCGTTCAGCTGCAGGTTGTTGTGGCTGCACCAGGACGCCAGCTGGGCCACCTCTCTCCTGTCGACGGACTCGTCGCCGTTGGAGATGAGCCCGATGAGGGTGGTGTCGTCCGCAAACTTGATCAGCTTGACAGACTGGTGGCTGGAGGTGCAGGAGTTGGTGTACAGGGAGAAGAGCAGGGGGGGAAGTACACAGCCCTGGGGTGATCCGGTGCTGATGCTAACAGAGTCTGAGACAGTCTTTCCCAGCCGCACATGCTGCCTCCGGTCCGTCAGGAAGTCAGTGATCCAACTACAGAGGGAGTCAGGCACGTTGAGCAGGGACAGCTTGTCCTGGAGCAGAGCGGGGCGGATGGTATTGAATGCAGAGCTGAAGTCCACAAACAGGATCCTGGCGTAGGTTCCCGGGGAGTCCAGGTGCTGCAGGATGGAGTGGAGGGCCAGGTTGACTGCGTCGTCCACAGACCTGTTGGCTCTGTAGGCAAACTGCAGCAGGTCCAGGAGGGGAGTGGTGATGGTCTTGAGATGGGGCCAGGACCAGGCGCTCAGAGGACTTCATGACTACAGAGGTGAGCGCTACAGGTCTGTAGTCGTTAAGTCCAGTGATCCGTGGCTTCTTGGGGACAGGGACGATGGTAGAGGTTTTGAGGCAGGCCGGCACGTGGCATGACTTCAGGGAGGTGTTAAAAATGTCTGTGAAGACAGGAGTCAGCTCCTCCGCACAGTGTCTCAGGGTGGAGGGAGACACGCCGTCCGGATCGGGGGCCTTGCGCGGGTTCAGTCTGGAGAACTGTCTGTGCACGTCCTGCTCACTGATGGCAAGGGCAGGGGAGGGGGGGGGCGCCTTTGATGAAGTGGGGACCATGGAGGCAGTGGCGCTGGGGGGAGGGGGGGGAGTTGGACACAGCTGACAAGGTGTCAAAACGGGCATAGTGTTGGGACAGTCTTTGACAAAGGGCTTTGTCATCCTGTCCCTTAGAAGCCTGAGGCCGATAGTTGGTGATTTGCCTCAGTCCTCTCCACACAGAAGCAGAGTCGTTAGCAGTGAACTGTTGCTGGAGTCTCTCAGAATACACAGGTTTAGCTCTCCTCAGCTCTCTGCTAAACCGGTATTTGACCTCCCTGTAGCAGTCCCTGTCTCCACTTTTCAACGCTGCCTCCTACTCCTTCCTGATCTGTCTGAGCTTAGCTGTGAACCAGGGCTTGTCATTAGAGTAACTCACCTTGGTGCGCGATGGAAGAATGCTCTCCTCACAAAAGTGGATATATGAGGTCACAGTGTCCGTGTACTCATCCAGATCATGCGTGGTTCCTTTAAACATGCCCCAGTCAGTTATTTCCAAGCATGTGCTCTTGGTGTGAAGAAATCAACTGTGGGAGCAATTATTAGAAAATGGAAGACATACAAGCCCACTGATAATCTCCTTTGATCTGGTGCTCCATGCAAGACCTCACCCCGTGGGGTCAAAATTATCACGAGAATGGTGAGCAAAAATCCCAGAACCACATGGGGGGGACCTAGTGAATGACCTGCAGAGAGCTGGGACCAAAGTAACAAAGGCTACATCAGAAATACACTACGCCGCCGGGGACTCAAATCCTGCAGTGCCAGACGTGTCCCCCTGCTTAAGCCAGTACATGTCCAGGCCCGTGTGAAGTTTGCTAGAGAGCATTTGGATGATCCAGAAGAGGATTGGGAGAATGTCATATGGTCAGATGAAACCAAAATAGAACTTTTTGGTAAAAACTCAACTTGTCGTGTTTGGAGGAAAAAGAACACCATACCTACTGTGAAGCATGGGGGTGGAAACATCATACTTTGGGGCTGTTTTTCTGCAAAGGGACCAGGACGACTGATCTGTGTAAAGGAAAGAATGAATGGGGCCATGTATCGTGAGATTTTGAGTGAAAACCTCCTTCCACCAGCAAAGGCATTGAAGATGAAACGTGGCTGGGTCTTTCAGCATGACAATGATCCCAAACACACCACCCGGGCAACAAAGGAGTGGCTTCATAAGAAGCACTTCAAGGTCCTGGAGTGGCCTAGCCAGTCTCCAGATCTCAACCCCATAGAAAATCTTTGGAGGGAGTTGAAAGTCTGTGTTGCCCAGCGACAGCCCCAAAACATCACTACTCTAGAGGAGATCAGCATGGAGGAATGGGCCAAAATACCAGCAACAGTGTGTGAAAACCTTGTGAAAACTTACAGAAAACGTTTGACCTCTGTCATTGCCAACAAAGGGTATATAACAAAGTATTGAGATGAACTTTTGTTATTGACCAAATACTTATTTTACTGAGGAATTTACCAATTAATTCATTAAAAATCCTTCAACGTGATTTTCTGGATTTTTTTTTTTTTTTTCTTATTTTGTCTCTCGTAGTTGAGGTATACCTACGATGAAAATTGGAGACCTCTCTCATCTTTTAAGTGGCAGAACTTGCACAATTGGTGGCTGACTAAATACTTTTTTACCCCACTGTGTGTATATATATATATATAAATAAATAAGATGACAACTAAGCTGACCCGGAGAAGGTTTTGGCTCCGTTTCTGCTTTCAAAAGACTTTTCTTCTCCACTGCTGGTGCTCCTCACTGCTGGCTGCCCCCAGATGAAAATCCACAAAATAGGTATGTTGTGTGCCGACACAACAGAAGATGGCACTCCACCCAGGACTTGAGGTTGGTGGGAGAGAAGGAGGTGACAGATGGTAATGGGGAGAAGAAGTGAGAAGCCAGCGAAGGGCGGCAGAGCGCTAGAGGGTATGAAACTAGAATAAGAGGTGCCTTCGCTCCTGCTGTGCCAGGTGTTCATGCATTGTGCAAAGGGCAAGATACTTTTCACACCTGAGGACACCAGGGCGCAAAAGTATTGTATTAAGCCATGCTCTGTGATGTGCATGTGGATGTGTGTACATGCTTTGTGACTTGTATGTTAATGTTTCTCACCCTGGGTGCCAAAGGCAGGAATAAAGTAGATAAAAGGAGTCACTTTGGTACCCAGGTCAGTCTGTTCTGTTTGTTGGCGGTGAAATAAAGTTCTGTGTTGTCAGCTCCCATCCTCCACAGTGGGACTATAATGTTCTGAATAAGGCTTTAGAAAGCCCTGAATCAGTTTGTAAATCACTGGATTGAAAATGTACTTGTACATGTACAGATTGGACCCCAGGGTCCACTTGGGGTGCTCACAAGGTGTGCTCACTTGGTCAGGGGTCCACTTGACCTGTTCCTGTTTCATGCTCTCTTGCCTCACTGAGAGGCAACTGGATGTGCTGCTGGTCCCGGTTCAGCAGATCTTCAGCCTGCGGTGGGACTCTAGAATGAATACACACACAACTTAAGTACATGCACAACACGAAAGTGCAACATGTAAAAAAACAAGCTTTCCACCACTGGAACGGCAGAGATGCATAATATCAAATCTCACCATCCTCTATCACTGTTTTCAACAATGATGATGCCGTAGTCAGGTCTACGCCACTCTGCCTCTCGTCTGCCTTCACCGGTCAGTGGCCGCGAATTCATTTCAGGTCACTCCGTCCAGCTCCCTCTGGATTTCTTTAATCAGCTACCAAGCACAGAAAAGTCTGCACCTCATTGTTGGACCATGGTATTGATTTGTGTGTAGCCATTTATCTCGTTGATTACACTCACTCACGCTTGCTGTTGGTGATTTGACTGTTCGATGCCATCCAAAATGGTGCAGTAAACAAAAGACATGTGAACCATGTGAAGTCAGTGCAACCCCTCTATATAGACAGGTGTGTACCTTTCCAAGTCATGTCCAATCAACTGAATTTACCACAGGTGGACTCCAATTAAGCTGTAGAAACATCAAGGATGATCAGTGGAAACAGGATGCACCTGAGCTCAATTTTGAGCTTCATGGCAAAGGCTGTAAATACTTATGTACATGTGATTTCTTTGTTTTTTATTTTTAATAAATTCGAAAAAAATCTAAAAAAAAAATAAAATAAAAAAATTACATTGTCATTATGGAGTATTGTGTGTAGAATTTTTGAGGAAAAAATGAATCTAATCCATTGTGGAATAAGGCTGTAACGTAACAAAATGTGGAAAGATTGAAGCGCTGTGAATACTTTCCAGATACAGTGCATATATAATATTTTGTTGGCAAAATAATGAAGAAAAATTAGTGGGTTTGTCCACTGTACCGTTGGCCTTTTTGAAGAGTTCCACAGCATCGGGGTTCAAGGCAAGAAGCTTCTGGGCAACTTCAATCAGAGAAACCAGGATTTTTCGAAGCTCTGTTTGAAACTAACACCGTAAGTGTGAAAGCACAATTACCAGCTTGACAAACACAAGAAGTCCAGGTTCTGTCTTCTACTATTATCTGCATCTTTATCTGTAATCCTTACGTCTCTGATGTTGTGCTGCGTGACAGTTCGGTCAGAGTGACGTGTGGTCAGGTTAGTGGTAGCTTTCAGAATAGCGTCTTTGTCTGGAGCTTTGCTTTCTTGTTTCTTCTGCAACACCCAAAGTGAAAAACAAATGTTAACATAAAGACAAGCAAAATAAGACTTTTAGTCTGTTATTTTATTTTTGATGAATTTACCTTTTCATCTGAACTAACATCAGCCATTTTTGGAAGGGTAGGTGGTGGCCTTTTCTTAATGAGCAGCAAAACATCTGTAACAAATATAACAGCAATAATCCAAGATCAGGTAATCGGGTAATGAAAAACAGTAAAAAAAAAAAAAAAAAAATGTCACATAAGAGGGATGGTGAATACCTTTATCTTTGAGATTTTCATCCACGACAGTTTTAGTATCGTTAAGGACTCTTTCTGTAGCAGCATGTATAAGTTTATGATGTGTAAGTGTTTTTGGATCCTCTAGGCTTGCGTGTACACACTACAAAAAAAAAAAAAAAAAAAGAAAAAGCACAAAACAAAACAGCTGACCAAAGCTGCAACCAAGAATTGTTACCAGGAGGACTGTAACTAGCTAATCCAACATTATAACAATCTGAAAAAAGGAACAATCATTTAGTCAGAAAGATAAAATACACATTACAACATCTGTGAAACCATGTGAAATTTTTCACCAGAACAGGCATAAAACCCAAAAATATCAAAACACACTCAAAATCAATAAGCATGAAAAAGAATTGAAGTTAACACAACAAATACTAATAACTGCCCCTGATCTCCAGTATCATGAGTCTTTCTGGGTAAGGTTTGCATGTCATCTCTGTGCCTGATGGTGTTCTGGTTTCCTTTTACATTCCCACATAATCATTGGGATAATTAGTGATTCCAAACTTCCCTTAGGTGTGGAAGTGAGTGTGTATCTCACCAATACCCTAAGGAAATGCCCCTGCCTGAGAAGTTCCAGCCTTCCTGCGACCCTGGACTGGATATGTTATCAAGAAATGGGGTGGATAAGCAAACATTTTAAAGAAACTTCAGTTAATGAGTGAAGAAGAAGAATTCCTTGGGAAAATGTTGCAGCAGTACAGAAAATTACATAATATTTAAAAATCATTTTAAAGTCCTAAAAGTTCGCTTCAAGTAAATAAACTTGTACCATTAAATATTTATCATTGGGTAAGCTTCTATTAATCAAGTAGAACTGAAACATTACTACTCGTAATGTGCAGACAGAAGAGACCGTATTCTTTTATGACAGGCAGTTATTTACTAAATAGTTTGTAAAGACAACATCCTTGCTTCGTAGGAGCAAAAATAAGGCTGGATTTATGCTCCACTTCCGGGCTGCAGATCTGTGATGCACACAACCCCGATGCACGCTTGGCTGTATATATTCTTCTTTTTTTTGTGTCTACCAAGCCAAGCGTTTGACGAATGTGCATAACCATCATCTGCAGTTTCACCCCAGCTCCACAGATAGCGCCAATGAGCAGACATGCCAGTTTGTTCTTCAGCTATACAAAAGAGAAGAAAAGCTGTGGCAGCACAGTGGAGGATCTTCGGTCAGCTAATTGAGTCATCATCATCATCCGTATTCATTTTTGACAGGACACAATTAATCCCTCAGTTGGAGCGGGTCCTGCTTGACTGCACTTCTCAGACTCCCACTCCAGTGGTTCCTGTCCATTGGTTCAACCTGGGCCAGTTGTAGCTTGACCTGGTCCATACGGACACCTTCTAGCCATGTCTTCTTCGTTCTTCCTCTTCCTTGACCTCTGCTGCTACCAGGATCGTCCTCCATGACCTTCTTAATCCAACCAACACTCCTCTCCACATGGCCAAACCAACACAAACAGCGTGTGCGGATCACATCCTCGAGGTCGTCTAGCTGCAGCCTAACCAGGAGTGCTTGCGAGCTGACCTCATCCTGAGTGGAGACGCCACACATCCAGTGGATCATGGCCCTGTCATTCCATCGCAGATGGTTAAGACAGGCAGCAGTCATGGTCCATGTCTTGCTGGCATGTAGCAACATGCTTCTCATGCAGGAGTTGCAGATACGGCCTTTAGAGGATGGTGGGAGCCAGCGGGTCTCGAGAATTGGGAGCACTTGCCTGAACTTGTTCAAGGCAGCCTGGCATCTTGTGATGGTGGCAAGCTCAGATCCACCACCAGCAGACAGCATGTCACCCAGGTAGCAGAAAGATGCCACCACTTCCAACTTGTCGTCACCAACAGATCGCCAGTCCATCATAGGGCCAACACAGGGAGACAGACAACCATTCACTCTCACAGTCATACCTTGACTGGCGCCTAGCGGCTGCCCCGGCCTTGGATGCGCTCTGCAGAGCGTGCCCAAATGCCAAGTCACGTTTCGTTACCTTGTATTCATACATGTGTAATGACAATAAAGTTGAATCTCATCTCATCTCTCAACAGCCAACTGTATCATAGGTCGACCATCGACTGGCCTGGCCTCCCCACGACAGAGCTTACATCGGAAATCTTGGTCATACAGTGGGGCAAAAAAGTATTTAGTCAGCCACCAGTTGTGCAAGTTCTCCCACTTAAAAGATGAGAGAGGTCTCCAGTTTTCATCATAGGTATACCTCAAATATGAAAGACAAAATGAGAAAAAAAAAATCCAGAAAATCACATTGTCTGATTTTTAAAGAATTTATTTGCAAACTATGGTGGGAAATAAGTATTTGGTCAATAACAAAAGTTCATCTCAATACTTTGTTATATACCCTTTGTTGGCAATGACAGAGGTCAAACGTTTTCTGTAAATCTTCACAAGGTTTTCACACACTGTTGCTGGTATTTTGGCCCATTCCTCCATGCAGATCTCCTCTAGAGCAGTGATGTTTTGGGGCTGTCGCTGGGCAACACAGACTTTCAACTCCCTCCAAAGATTTTCTATGGGGTTGAGATCTGGAGACTGGCTAGGCCACTCCAAGACCTTGAAATGCTTCTTACGAAGCCACTCCTTCATTGCCCGGGTGGTGTGTTTGGGATCATTGTCATGCTGAAAGACCCAGCCACGTTTCATCTTCAATGCCCTCGCTGATGGAAGGAGGTTTTCACTCAAAACCTCACGATACATGGCCCCATTCATTCTTTCCTTTACACGGATCAGTCGTCCCGGTCCCTTTGCAGAAAAACGGCCCCAAAGCATGATGTTTCCACCCCCATGCCTCACAGTAGGTATGGTGTTCTTTGGATGCAACTCAGCATTCTTTCTCCTCCAAACACGACAAGTTGAGTTTTTACCAAAAAGTTCTATTTTGGTTTCATCTGACCATATGACATTCTCCCAATCCTCTTCTGGATCATCCAAATGCTCTCTAGCAAACTTCAGAAGGGCCTGGACATGTACTGGCTTAAGCAGCGGGACATGTCTGGCACTGCAGGATTCGAGTCCCTGGCGGCGTAGTGTGTTACTGATGGTAGCCTTTGTTACTTTGGTCCCAGCTCTCTGCAGGTCATTCACTAGGTCCCCCCGTGTGGTTCTGGGATTTTTGCTCACCGTTCTCGTGATCATTTTGACCCCACGAGGTGAGATCTTGCGAAGAGCCCCAGATCAGTGGTCTTGTATGTCTTCCATTTTCTAATAATTGCTCCCACAGTTGATTTCTTCACACCAAGCTGCTTACCTATTGCAGATTCAGTCTTCCCAGCCTGGTGCAGGTCTACAATTTTGTTTCTGGTGTCCTTTGACAGCTCTTTGGTCTTGGCCATAGTGGAGTTTGGAGTCTGACTGTTTGAGGTTGTGGACAGGTGTCTTTTATACTGATAACGAGTTCAAACAGGTGCCATTAATGCAGGTAATGAGTGGAGGACAGAGGAGCCTCTTAAAGAAGAAGTTACACGTCTGTGAGAGCCAGAAATCTTGCTTGTTTGTAGGTGACCAAATACTTATTTTCCACCATAATTTGCAAATAAATTCTTTAAAAATCAGACAATGTGATTTTCTGGATTTTTTTTTTTTCTTATTTTGTCTCTCATAGTTGAGGTATACCTATGATGAAAATTGGAGGCCTCTCTCATCTTTTAAGTGGGAGAACTTGCACAATTGGTGGCTGACTAAATACTTTATTGCCCCACTGTATGCCCGACCACCAGAGAGTCCACTGCACCTCTTGTGCACCCATCTCGCGCAACCACTGCAAAAGACGGAGCCATGGCCAGTGCCAGTGAGACACACAGCACATGGATACTTGCCAGACTTCTGAAGAACATCCAGGCCTGGGCCGGAGACCATGATCTTTGTCTTTTCCATGCCATTCTTCCAACGGACTAGCTTCACAAGCATCTCCTCCAGCATCTCTGTGATGATGACCAGGTCATCAGCGTACAGGATCTCCCAGGGACAACCAGTACAGAACTCACAAGACAGGGCCTCCAGAACAATGATGAAAAGCAGTGGGCTCAGACAGGAGCCCTGGTGCGTGCCAATCTTGTCCTCAAACTCCTTGCTCAATTCATCATCAACATGTACTCTGCTACGGGTGTTCTCATACATGCACTGGGTGAGTTATACAAGCCACTCCTCCACACAGAGTTTCCTCATGGCCCACAAGATGACTTGCCTGGGGACTCGGTCAAACGCCTTCTCTAGGTCAACAAAAGCCATGTACAGGGGCTTGTTGACACCGTGGCACTTCTCCTGTTGCTGGTGCACAATGAAAATGGCGTCTGTTGTTCCACGACCAGGCATGAAGCTGAACTGAATATCATCAATGCACACCTGCTGACTGAGGAAGCTCTCAGCCACCTTCTCCAACACCTTTATAACCTGGTCGAACAGCTTTAGACCACGATAGCTACCTCGCTCAAGCGCAGCACCCTTGCCTTTGTAGAGGCTGACAATGATACTCTCCTCCCAGTCAGCGGAGATCCTCCCGTACTTCACGAACGATGCGATAAGGTTGTGAATCAGCATGGTGCCATTGCTGCCAGAAGCTTTGAGCATCTTGGTGACAATCTGTGATGGGCCGGCTGCTTTGCCATTTTTCATCTCGCCAATGATCTTGGACACCTGCTCCAGTGATATTTGAGGGGCAGGGCCTTCAACAGGAAGCTACACCGACAGGATGTCGGGATCCCAGTCGAACTCCACATTGGCCAAGGCCTCATAGTGCTCCCTTCAGGCTACCTTCTTCAACTCCTCATCCAGGTACATTTCACCCACACTGTTTAGTACAGGTTTCTCACCCGTGACATCCTGGTTCTCCCGCTGTATCTGGTTGACAAGATGGAAAATGTCAGAGCTGTCGGGGGTAGATGTCTGCAAATGCAGTTTCCTCGGCCTGGGCTTTGGCTAGGTAGATGGCATGCTTGTCCAGGTTCTTGACCCCAAAAAAAACTGTCCAGCTAGTCGATGCTTGTATTGCTCTACACAGCTTCTGGCTCTTCTTTTTGCACCAAGCTGAACAGCCCCATTGTTATTTCTCCCTTTTTTCTTCTTCATCTACTTCCTCGTCATTATTTTTTTTAAAATGTTGTTTCAGTGGTGCCACTGTTTGGACTGGAGGTTGAATCTTGCACATGCGGGCAACACAGTCACAACATTTGGGCTGCAAGCACTTAGCCGCAGAGGGGCCCCGCAACTGGAGATAATGACAAAATTTATGTGACACAAGCCACTCCACTCCAGCAAATGCACAGCATGGAGGTGCAATATAAATCCAGCTTAAGAAACACTAGTGCATTTTCAAAAAAAAAAAATTGAGTATCATGATTCATAATTTATTTTAGAAAACCATGTCATAATTAAAAATAAGGCTTGAAATAGATTAGTTTATGTTTAATAAACAGATTATATGAAAATTTAGCTTTCTTTTAAAAAACTGAATTATCAAAAAAAAAAAACAACAAAAAAAGCAACATTTGAAGGCTATTGTGTAGCGATATCATGGTTAGCATGCGTAAAGAGCTTTTATCGCAAAAACTGCACATTTCTATTTCATGGAAATTTAAAAAAACAAACAAAAAAAAAATGTTTTCTCGAGCTAGTTTATTCAAGTCCTACCCTAAAGGTCAGCCCAAGACACGCCTGTGTAACAATAATGCTTTTCAATTAACCTCTCGATATCTGACACCTCTCAGGTGGATGGCTTCTTGCAGCTCAGGAAAAGTGCCCTTTCCCCACTACTGTCTCATTGGACAATTTCTGTTTTGGAATGTTGATCTTTTTTTAAACTGCTCCCAGAGGGGCCAAAGCTCTGCAATGAGTTTCACTCACTGTATGTACGTGTTTCCACACATTGTAAAAAAGAAGTAAATGCATACGGGGTGGGGGTGGGTGGCTAAAAAGTTCATAGTGGTCAAATTTGACCAAATGTGGTTTATTTTTCAACAGTCTCCCCTTCGGTCCACACACTTCTTTCATCGGTGTTGCAGCACTTGGATCTCTGTGGTTGAAAAATAAACCACATTTGGTCAAATTTGACCACTATGAACTTTTCAGCCTCCCCTCATACATAGATCTGACTTCTTAATGCATTATACCCCCTTTACACAGCGGTAGAGATTATTGAGAGATCTGGACAATTTTTGATCTATCAATGATCTTCAGTGATCGCCACAGCCACCATGGTCTCCTCAAAGTTTTAACTCAGTCCAAAACACACAAGGATCTCCCAAAGATCAAAAATTGGTAAAATCTCTCAACAATTCCTGTGCTGTTTAAAGGGAACCTTACATCCACATAAGCAACTGAATGAATCAACTGTTAGGTAGTGCAGCAGTATCCCAACCCAACCCTTTCTCCATCTGAGCCAATCTAGTAACAGCAGGTCAGATTACACCAGCACTGCTCTGAGGAGTGGAGCAACTGAGTCAATCTGTCAACTCTTGAGGCATAAAAAAATAAGTCCATATTTTAAAGAATTATCCATTTTACATTCAAATTACACATGAACAAAGTTGGCAAAGTTTGAGCTTGTTTTAAGAAAGCAATCTCTCAATTTTTCAAAACTGTCTTCACTTTGTTGGTTGTAAATGGTGTCCGCATGTCCCTCAGGCGACACTCCAGCAAAAATCAAGTTTTTTCTGTTGTTAACATGTTTTTTTTTGTGACTTATAAGACATATCAAGAGCAAAATTTCACCACAGAAGCAAGTCTGTTTTTCTGCTGTGAATTTCCAGGTTGATAATGCCCCCCTCAAACAGGCAAGTTTGGACAGACCGTTTCTAGCTATGCAAGTATTCCTACTTAGCCTGATTGGTTAATGTTATAACCAATCAGAGGAATACTCTTAGCTACCTTGGGGGAAGAGGAAGGAGCAGAGGAGCAGCAGGATTGAGGGGGCTGAAAGTGTCTGTTTTGCATAGTGATTAGCGAAGCAGTGGAGAAGGACAGACCCGGCTTGAACGTTGTTCAGCGAGACCGCTACTCTCAGCTGATTTTGCCAGCAGACGGGGCACCAAGCTGTAGAATGAGAGCTGCTCAGTGGGCCACTTTTAGTAAGCAGAACTGGCGCCGGCTCACTGCAGCCGCCGGTGGGCGGAGTGCCGCGCTCGGCGAGACCGCTTTCAGAAAAATGTTTTGCTTTTTATTTTTGAAGATATAGGCAAAACTTTAATGTTCGGAAGCGTTGTGAACAGACTAGCAGCTCACCCACCAGGCGTCGCGGCGACCCATTACGTGCAAGTTTGTTTGTAGATAAAAAGCCACAATATACTATTTTGGACAATACATATTTGTTTTTGAGGTGGTTTTAGAGATGCCCAAGTGCATCTTTAAAAAGTCTTATATTTGATTATCCACAATCCATGTGTTAATTATACTTCAAAATAATAAAGAATGCTTATGTTTTTGTTCTGAGTTTGGCATGCCTGACATAATTTGCCTCCAAGCAAAAACTGGGGAACCCTGTACTGCACTATAGAAACCACAGATGAGGACTGTGTATACAGGATATTAGTTCAGTGAAGTCAGTAATTCATAATGAGGGTTCAGCATGGCAGGTGAAGTCTACCATCTATGATTGCCTTGTTGGTTAAAACACCATCCTACAGTGCATCCGGAAAGTATTCACAGCGCTTCACTTTTTCCACATTTTGTTATGTTACAGCTTTATTCCAAAATGGATTAGATTCATTTTTTCCTCAAAATTCTTCACACAATATCCCATAATGACAACGTGACAAGTTTGAGATTTCTGCAAACTTATTAAAAATAAAAAACTAAGAAATCACATGTACATACAGTAAGTATTCAGACTTTGCCATGAAGCTCAAAATTGAGCTCAGGTGCATCCTGTTTCCACTGATCCTCCTTGAGATGTTTCTACAGCTTAATTGGAGTCCACCTGTGGTAAATTCAGTTGATTGGACATGATTTGGAAAGGCACACACCTGTCTATATAAGGTCCCACAGTTGACAGTGCATGTTAGAGCACAAACCAAGCATGAAGTAAAAGGAATTGTCTGTAGACCTTCAAGGCAGGATTGTCTCCAAGCACAAATCTGGGGAAGAGTACAGAAAAAATTCTGCTGCTTTAAAGGTACCAATGAGCACAATGGCCTCCATCATCCGTAAATGGAAGAAGTTCGGAACCACCAGGACTCTTCCTAGAACTGGCCAGCCATTTAAACTGATCGATCGGGGGAGAAGGGCCTTAGTCAGGGAGATGACCAAGAACCCGATGGACACTCTGTCAGAGCTCCAGTGTTCTCTGTGGAAAGAGGAGAACCTTCCAGAAGGCCAACCATCTCTGCAGCAATCCACCAATCAGGCCTGTATGGTAGAGTGGCCAGACGGAAGCCACTCCTTAGTAAAAGGCACATGGCAACCTGCCTGGAGTTTGCCAAAAGGTACCTGAAGGACTCTCAGACCATGAGAAACAAAATTCTCCGGTCTGATGAGACAAAGATTGAAATCTTTGGCATGAATGCCAGGCATCATGTTTGGAGGAAACCAGACACCACTCATCACCAGGCCAATACCATCCCTACAGTGAAGCATGGTGATGGCAGCATCATGCTGTAGGATGTTTCTCAGTGGCAGAAACTGGGAGACTAGTCAGGATAGAGGGAATGCTGAATGCAGAAACGTACAGAGACATCCTGGATGAAAACCTGCTCCAGAGCACTCTTGACCTCAGACTGGGGCAATGGTTCATCTTTCAGCAGGACAGCGACCCTAAGCACACAGCCAAGATATCAAAGGAGTGGCTTCAGGACAACTCTGTGAATGTCCTTGAGTGGTCCAGCCAGAGCCCAGACTTGAATCCAATTGAACATCTCTGGAGAGATCTGAAAATGGCTGTGCACCGACGCTTCCCATCCAACCTGATGGAGCTTGAGAGGTGCTGCAAAGAGGAATGGGCCAAACTGCCCAAAGATAGGTGTGCCAAGCTTGTGGCATCATATTCAGAAAGACTTGAGCCTGTAATTACTGCCAAAGGTGCATCGATAAAGTATTGAGCAAAGGCTGTGAATTTTTATGTACATATGATTTTAGTTTATTTTTAATAAATTTGCAAAAATCTCCCCAAAAAATCCACGCTGTCATTATGGGGTATTGTGTGCAGAATTTTGAGGAAAAAAAAAAATTTAATCCATTCTGGAGTAAGGCTGTAACATAAAATGTGGAAAAAGTTTAGTGCTGTGAATACTTTCTGAATGCACTGTAAACACCGTTGAATCCCACAGGCAGTTTCTAGTTCCCTATATTCTGGTTAAACAAAGTAGAGCATCTGAAAGTCTTACATTTAAAAGCAGTTACACTGAGGAGTTGTGCAAGACACCACTGTTACTGGGGACGATACTCGGAGAAAGCAGACATTACACCACTACTTCATAAGCTCTACTGAGGAGTGAAAGGAAGTGCATAACGATTCAGCTTTTTAAATTATCTAGTTACTACCTTTTTAATCTTACCCACCCCAAAATACTAAGGCTAACTTCTTAATTTTAATTCTAAATTCCATCTCATGTCAAGTAAAATGGTGTTTGTATGGCGGTGAGAGCAAGGCACGAACCACCAACCCTCCGATCAGAGGTCGACCATGCTGTTCACCTACTGCATGCTACAACCGCAGCAGGCTGGAGTCGACCTGAAAAGGTTTTGCCAGATTGTCAACTTTTCCATATTAGTAGACACTTTGTATAAGGATACAGCTTCCGTACTCTCCCTAAAAAAAAAAAGGCTGAAACAGCATCATGCTTCTCTTAACCACACACTGGGCACTGAGAAGGGGCAGCCTGCCTGCTAAATTATAAATAGCAAAGTCTACCCAGTTACTATAAATACAAAGCCAATGACAATGACACTCAGTTTACTGAGGGCATGGCAGTGGAGGAGTGACCAGGAACCCCCCCCCCCCCAAAAAAAAGGCAACAGGGGAGACACACGCCTTCCAAAACTTACATGTTTTAAGCACTTTTCCTTCAATTTTTCAACAGTCGTGTCTTCTGTGACCTCCTCCAGCCACTCCGTGCCGTCCATTGTGCAGATGTGTATTTTTAGCACTTTCCCGGCGAAGATTTTCTCCTCCTGCACAAACATTGCTGCAGTCTCTGAGGCTCAACAGTACCAGTCCGCTGACGTTAGCTAGCAGCAGTTGCTATGTGCCTTTTTGGCAAGCTAGCGTGCTAACCCTAGCACCCAGCTAGCCGTCTTCAATAAATCCACCGACAACACGGAGCGAGCGGCCGCCGGTTAGCTGAGGCCCATGTTCGGCTTCCTCCGGCCCTGGGTGAAGAAGTAACCGAGGGGTGTCTGCTGTGCGCTAGCCCTGTTAATCGCGCCCCTGTTAATACATAAGAAAACAGCCACCAGCGAATACCCTATTTTTACTGTAATGCTTGACCTTTGAACTTCAACTGCCGCTGCATTATGGGTGTCGTGGTTCTTTTAAGTCACAGGCGTGTAGCCACCGAGGCGACCAAACTGGTTCAGCAAACAAAGCACATTCTCCCTAAGTCGTGACTAAAGATGTCATGCTACAACTTTACTGCAGATATTTTGACTCTAAAAATCATGGATAGGTGTTGTCATAATATTAAAATGATCTCATTTTTGCAGTGAGACATAAAGGTTATTTATTGGGATTGTTACATCTCTTTTTCTGCAAGTTTTTTTTTTTTCAGAAAAACCGCAATGATGAAATATAGGCCAATATCCCACCTTGCAACGGTTTATTTACTTGACGTTTAAGTTCAAATTCCATCTTTTTCTTTCAAGTTAAGAATGATTATGGCCCCTTAATGTCACCGCAGTGTGGCCCCACAGTGGAATAAAGTAATAAGTAAATTAAAGTTAACTAAGATTCAAGTCGTTGATTAAAATAAGCACATACAATGCAAAGAAAATTATTCTACTTTATTTCTTTAGTTTCAATCAATCATTCAATCAATCAATCAAAAACTTTATTCTAGACTCATGGGCCATCAAAAATAAAATAAAATAAACAAGACAATTGAAGCAGTTAATAAGAAAAACAATCAAAAAGTTACAAAACAATAAGACATAACTACTAAAAGAAGTACAAAAACAGTACAGACTTTAAAAAGACTTAAAAAGACAACTGTACCAATGCCTTCTAAACTGTGACTGATGTGGGGAGCGTGAAATAACGAAGCTGAATTGGTTCTTAATTCAGGTTTTATTCAAGCACTTCATCCCCAGCCTTCTCTCAAGAACAAAAGAGGAAGAGCTGCATCAGACCTTCACATTTATACCTCTCACACAAAGGGAGAATCACATATCCCTGTCAAAACCCCCTATTGACATTAACTCCCCCTCCAGTCTCTCAGTCCTCCACCTGTCTCCCAGGAGGTCGGGAAGTCCTTTCAGCCCCTACCTCCGTCCTCTTGTTGCTAACCGTAGGTGGTCCAGACATATTGTTCCATCCAGGACGTGAAGTCAATCCACACATGCAATCTCCAGCATCCCTTTTATGCTTATGCATATGTGGGCAAAAATACATGGGCTACAACTGACAGCAAATAGAATTGAGCTTAATGCTAGACATAACTTGAATGATTTCATTTCCAGATACATCAAGCCGACAGATGAATTTATACATAAGATTCCTTATTACTGCATGCAGAGTATTTACACGTGATGAGACAAATAACTCGGAAGCACTGCACCATCGAGGCTTTTTAAGAAAAATTCTTAAAGCATCATTGTAAGCAACCTGTAATTTCTGCATACTTTGTCTCCTATAATCTATCCATAAATGAGCAGTGTGTGGAGAGCGTGAAATGAAGAGGCTGAACTTATTTCTCAATTCAGATTTATTAACCATCTCACATCTCCAACCATCTCTCAATCAGGAAAAGAGAACGAACTACTCCAATCCACCTGGGACATCAAAGTACAGCATCACATTGTCATTAAACCCCCCATCAACAATACCTCTCCCCCAGGCCTCTTCTTCCTCCACCTGACCCCAGGAGGTCAGGAAGTCCTTTCAGAGTCATTGCTAAAGGTACCTCCACCTCCTACTGTTATCCCCAGGAGGTTCAGACTTATTGTTCCTTCTAAGACGTGAGGTTACAAAATACATATGCAGTCTTAAGCATCTCAATCACTGTGCTATACATATGCAGTCAAAGCATCCAAAATATGTGTGCCACATAACCCCCCCAAACGTCGATATGTGTGCCACACAGTGTATAAAGGTGTACAATAGGTTTTAAAAAGAACCAGCTTCACCTCATCTGAACAAAAGCCAAACCTACGTGCAAGAATATTTGCTTGCATGTAGATTTTGCAGCGTTGTCTGAAAATATCATCATCATCAGTCATTCTATCATTAATAAAATGTCCCAGATATTTAATTTTATCCCTGACAATTAAGTTTGATTAGAGAATTATTATTATTATTATTATTTATCAACAACAATAATGATTTTACCAAAATACTTTTGCCATAATAAATTATGTATCAATTTTAAAAAGTTACCTAGAGGGCACTCAGAAAGTGCACATCTTTCTGTCTGTCTTGTCAGTTTGTTTCTTTGTTTGTCTGGGAGCAGAATTACAGAAAAAGTACTGGAGGTGATTCATGTCAGAATGTGGATTCTGGATTGCGGCGGCATAAAAAATAAGCAGCGATGTGAGAGTTTTAGGTAGGTTTATTATCATACCGCCGTCACGGAGCTCGCCCCATGGGCGGCTCGGAGGCTCTCCAGCAAAGTGTACAGATGAGCAGTAGTCGTCAGAGTGAGAGAGAGGGTTACAGAATAATAAGATAAGATAAGATAAGATTATGGCTGTGTTGTGAGACATGTATATGTTGGACACTGCATATGTGATTTAACCACGATGAAGGAGAGCCAGCCCCCTGCGGTGCGGAGCCACAGAGCCTGGACCCCCTGCGGAGGACAGGGGACAGAAGACTTCCTGACCACTGAGGCTTGAGAAGAGAGAAGGGGGAGTTATGTAAATAAAAGGCTAATGAATGTGAATAAAGAGACTTTGATATAGATGTGTGATTTCCCCCGCGAGGGAAATGGTTTGATGTGAGAATGTTTAAATGAGAGAACTTTGGTGTGTTCAGCCTCTTTGTTCGCTGCTCAAGAATAAGAGCAGACAGTGGAATGATTTCTTGAATAAACTGAAATGAAAGACAATTCGGTTTCGTTATTCAAGTCTCTCCACATTGGTGACTGACGACGTTGAGAATGAACGAAGAAATTCTCAGGGTCCCGGACTCACAGCGCTCAGAGCTGGCGAGCGCAGTGGCCGTTAAGCTGCCTGATTTCTGGCAGGATAACCCACGGTCGTGGTTTCTGCAAGCAGAGTCGCAGTTCGCGCTCGCAGGAGTAACGGTGGATGACACTAAGTTCCACCATGTCATCGCTAAACTGGACAACAGCACAGCTCGGTGCGTGCAAAGCTTGGTGGAGCAGCCACCCGCGACCGACAGGTACGGCAAGCTGAAATCCACCCTCATCAAGTTTTTCACCCCCTCGGCTGAAGTGAGGGCGAGGAGGATCCTGTCTTTGCTAGACCAAGGTGGACACAGGCCGAGCGCCCTGATGGAGGAGATGATACAGCTGAGAGGGTTGGACAACGATGATTTCATTTTTCAGTTCATCTTCCTCTCCAACCTCCCGGCGCATGCGAGAAGCACGCTGGCCGGCAAAAAGTGTCACACCCTGGAGGAGTTCCGGGAGCTGGCCCAGGAGGCAGACGGGATCCTGGACGCCTGCGGCGGGCAAGCAACCACAGCAGCGACCCGAGACAGCGGGGAGCCAGAGGCGGCAGAACCAGACTGGCCGACGACGGCGGCAACACGGCCGCGACGAGGGGGAGCCAATAGCCCGGCGGCAGAGGCGCGGGCACGACACAGCGGAGGAGAAGATCTCTGCTTTTACCATCGGAGGTTCGCAGAGAAGGCACGCAGGTGTGTGCCGCCCTGCATCTTCAGGAGTTCGGGAAACGGCAAGACCGGGGGTCGCTAGCAGCTTCGACCCTCGGAGAACGCAACAAGCTGCTCTACATCACGGATGCGCGCTCCGGACGAGTGTTCCTCATTGACACCGGAGCACAAGTGAGCTTCATCACCCCAACATACGCGGACCGGGTAGCTGGACCCCACGGTGACGGAGCTACAGCGGCAAATGGCTCGAACATCAACACCTACGGGAGAAGGTCCTTGCCTTTATGCTTACATGGCCGCACATATGAATGGACTTTTGTAGTAGCGGCGGTGAGTTTCAACATGTTGGGCGCGGATTTTTTGTGTTCACACAATCTGTTAGTTGATCTTGCTAATAGACGGCTGGTAAATGCACTCTCTTTTTACTCTCTCCCCTGTTCAGCTCGAGTGTCCCCGCCACCAGTACAGACCCACGTCGCTACAGCAGGTGGTAAGTTTCACACACTCCTCACCCAATTTCCAGCGCTCACTGTGCCCACTTTTTCAGCGACGGTCGCGAAGCACGGGGTGAAACACTTCATCCCCACTTCTGGTCCTCCCGTGTTTGCAAAAGCTCGGCGCTTGGATGCAGTTAAGCTCGCCATTGCGCGCGAGGAGTTCGCCAGCCTGGAGAGGCTGGGCATCGTTCGTAGGTCGAAGAGCCCGTGGGCTTCGCCGCTGCACATGGTACCGAAAGCCGATGGCTCCTGGAGACCGTGCGGGGATTACCGCAGGCTAAACAACGCTACGGCACACGATCGTTATCCCATCCCGCACATTCAGGATTTTTCGGTGCACCTGGCGGGGGCGCGCATTTTTTCAAAGATTGATCTAGTTCGCGGCTATCACCAAGTCCCGGTCCAACCGGAGGACATTCCTAAAACAGCGGTAATAACCCCGTTCGGACTTTTCGAATTTTTACGCATGCCGTTTGGTCTCAAAGGGGCGGCGCAAACATTTCAGCGGATGATGGATGCCGTGTTACGCGATCTCCCTTTCGTGTTTGTGTACCTCGACGACATTTTGGTCGCGAGTACTTCAGAGGACGAACACGAAACGCACCTCACAGCAGTTTTTAGGAGGCTGGGAGAGCACGGCTTAATAGTTAGCCCAGCCAAGTGCCAGTTCGGCGTTGAGCGGATTGATTTTTTGGGTCACCGCGTCTCCCCGGAGGGAGCGGTTCCGTTACCAGAGAAAGTACGCGCGGTAGCGGATTTTCCCCGTCCACAAACGGTCAAATCACTACAGGAATTCTTGGGGATGGTGAATTTTTATAACCGGTTCCTGCCCCACGCAGCTCAAATCATGCAACCGTTATATGCCGCGCTCAAAAAACAAAAGCCGACCCAGGCGGTCGAATGGTCCCCGGAGCGGGAGCGCGCGTTCACAGAGGTTAAAAAAGCCTTGGCTGATGCTGCGCTCCTGGCCCACCCAGACCCTGCAGCACGTATCGCGCTGACGACAGACGCTTCAGATTTAGCCATAGGGGCCGTTATTGAGCAACAGGTAGCCGGAGTTTGGCAGCCTTTGGCTTTCTTTAGCAAATCTTTAAGCGCGGCTGAGCGAAAATACAGCGCGTTTGACAGAGAACTGTTGGCGCTGCATTTGGCTATTCGTCATTTCCAGTTCTGGCTGGAAGGACGGTGCTTCACCGCTTATGTGGACCACAAGCCGCTCACATACGCCATGGCCAAAATTTCAGATCCGTGGTCCGGCAGGCAGCAGAGGCAGCTGGCCGCAATCTCGGAATTTACCACTGACATTAAGCACGTCGCGGGCAAATTCAATGTAGTAGCGGATTGTCTCTCACGCGCGTTCACGACCCCGACACGCGCAGAGGCAGAACGGGCCACCGTGACCGCGCCGCAGGAGAGCGGCACGGTGGCGCGCGCAGCCCCGGTGCACGTGGGTATAGATTACGCAGCCATGGCAGCGGACCAGGGGGCGGACGCAGACGTGCGCGCGCTCCAGTCTGGACCAACAGGGTTGAGGCTGGAGAGCAAGTGTTTACAAACCGGTATGCCCCCCCTGATCTGCGACATGTCGACGGGGCGCCCGCGTCCGGTGGTTCCGGCCACGTGGCGCCGCCGTGTTTTTGACTCGGTCCACTCACTGGCGCACCCGGGGGTGCGCGCGTCGGTGAAACTAGTGGCGGAAAAGTTTGTTTGGCCGTGCCTGCGCAAGCACGTGAAGGAATGGGCAAAAACCTGCATTTCCTGTCAACGGGCCAAAATTCACAGGCACACAAGAGCCCCGTTAGAACCGTTCCGCATTCCGGCCAGAAGGTTCGACCATGTGCACGTCGACCTTGTGGGCCCCCTACCGGCATCACAGGGGTTCACGTATCTTTTGACAATGGTGGACCGCACCACACGTTGGCCGGAAGTGGTCCCACTGGCGACGACCACGGCCGCGGAGGTGGCTCGCGTTTTTTTAACGGCTTGGGTGGCGCGCTTCGGGGTTCCGTCGGACATTACGTCCGATAGAGGACCGCAATTCATCTCTGAGCTGTGGTCAGCGATGGCCAACGGCTTAGGAGCCAAAATTCACCGCACTACGGCTTACCACCCTCAGGCTAATGGTTTATGCGAGCGTTTTCATAGGTCTTTGAAGGCAGCACTCAGAGCGTCGCTCACGGATGCAGATTGGGTAAATAAACTTCCATGGGTTTTATTAGGGTTGCGTTCTGCGCCTAAAGAGGACTTAGACGCCTCCCCAGCGGAGCTGGTATTCGCACAAACTCTGAGGCTGCCGGGCGAGTTTTTACCAGAGCACCCAGAGCCCCCACCTCTCTCTGCTCTGGGACCGTTAGTCGGCACGGGGGCAGACACGCTCCCGGGTCCGGTTCATCACGCTTTTCCACGAGTTTTCGTCCCCAAGGCTTTGAAAAATGCCGATTTCGTTTTTGTCAGGCGCGAAGCCCTTAAAGCAACGCTCAAACCACCTTACGAAGGGCCATTTCGAGTGCTGGAGGCAGGTGATAAGCAATTTGTGCTAGATTTTGGAGACAGAAAAGAGACAGTCAGTATTGACAGACTAAAACCTGCTTTTGTCATGAAGGACGTGTCTGTACCGGTCGCGGTGGCGCCTCGACGAGGCAGGCCCCCGCAGAGGGCAATTAACCACTCTCTTCCTCAGTCAACAGACCCGAAGCAGAACAGCACCGCAGGCAAGGCGGGGCCAATGCACAGCAGATTCGGCAGACGGCTGAAGCCCAAGCGGCGCACAGACTGAATGTTGGTGTTGATTATTCAGTAGTGAGTAAGGTGCTATTAAATTTTGGGAATTAGTCTGTTCTTCATCGTTTGGGGGGGGGTTATATGGCTGTGTTGTGAGACATGTATATGTTGGACACTGCATATGTGATTTAACCACGATGAAGGAGAGCCAGCCCCCTGCGGTGCGGAGCCACAGAGCCTGGACCCCCTGCGGAGGACAGGGGACAGAAGACTTCCTGACCACTGAGGCTTGAGAAGAGAGAAGGGGGAGTTATGTAAATAAAAGGCTAATGAATGTGAATAAAGAGACTTTGATATAGATGTGTGATTTCCCCCGCGAGGGAAATGGTTTGATGTGAGAATGTTTAAATGAGAGAACTTTGGTGTGTTCAGCCTCTTTGTTCGCTGCTCAAGAATAAGAGCAGACAGTGGAATGATTTCTTGAATAAACTGAAATGAAAGACAATTCGGTTTCGTTATTCAAGTCTCTCCACAAAGATAAGCCTTTATTAGTCCCACAACGGGGAAATTCCGGGATTGCAACAGCACAGGGATAGCAACACTCAGAGCAACAATCAGAAGGCAAGAAAAAAAAAACAAAAAAAAAACAAGCAAGCAAGAGCAGCTAATATACATATGTACATATTACTATAAAATATATATACACACACACACACACACACAGACACACAGTGCAGAGCATTGTAGCTGGATGGAATAAATATATGAATATATGAACACACAGTGCAGAGCATTGTAGCTAGATGGAATAAATATGTAAATATATAAACACCCACAGTACGGAGCATTGCAGCTAGGTGGAATGCAGCTTATATACCCAACTACAGACAATACATGAAAGGCATTCACAGCAGTAGGTATGGGCATTTGCATTTGAGAGACACACATAACAATAAGGAGATTGCTGGCCGTAATTCGCCTCAGCTCCGGAACTGTAGGACAAAAGAGGTTACAAGGCACATCTACATATTGTTATCAGTCATTGGATCACAGTAAGGGCAGGAAGCATGAACAATGCATGAATGGCACATTAAGATAAGATAAGATAAGATAAGCCTTTATTAGTCCCACAATGGGGAAATTCCAGGATTGCAACAGCACAGGGACAGCAACACTCAGAGCAACAATCAGAAGGCAAGAAAAAACAACATCTAGC
The DNA here is from genome assembly GCA_020510985.1 of Pholidichthys leucotaenia. Classification (NCBI taxonomy): domain Eukaryota; kingdom Metazoa; phylum Chordata; class Actinopteri; order Cichliformes; family Pholidichthyidae; genus Pholidichthys; species Pholidichthys leucotaenia. The sequence goes on from CM035838.1 coordinate 19,586,103, forward strand.
AAACATATGTCCATATTACTATAAATGTATATATATAGACACACAGTGCAGAGCATTATGGCTGGTGGATGTGCAGCAGAAAGTCTAAGCTCTCTCTCCGCGGATGCAGTGGGCCAGCTGGAAGTCTTTGGGCATGATGGTGACCCCCTTAGCGAAGAAGAGACCACCAGGTGGGTCTCGCTGGTCTCCTGCAGAGCCATGACGGCGAAACTCAGGAAACGCAGGACGGTCTTGAAGTCCTGAGCGATCTCCCTCACCAGGCGCTGGACGGGCAGCTTACGGATGAGCAGCTCCGTGGATTTCTGGTAGCGACGGATCTCTCTCAGAGCCACGGACCTGTGACGGCGAGGCCTCTTCACTCTGCCGGTGGCCAGAGCGCCTCTCCGAGCAGCCCTGGTGGCTAGCTGTCTCCTGGGGGGCTTCTTCCTCCAGTAGATTTTACCTCCAGTAGATTTTACGGGCGGTCTAACATCACAGTTCCAAGGTTCCAAGGTTGTCATAGCCAGGAGCGGCACTGGGGTTAAGCTCCCAGTGCTCATAAAATGCTCCTTATGGCGTGCGTCTCGAAAAGCCTCTGACAACTAAATCCAACTCCTAGCCTGTCTGTGTGGTTTAGTCTCTAAGCCCGGCGGAACTGCTTTTACTAATAGGAGAAGGGGCGAGGGCGGATCTCTGGCGCCTTAAAACCAGATGCTTCAGGTAGATGGTGGCTCGTCAACCTGGGAAGGTAGCCCATCTAGGGGAAGGTAAACCCTGATTTCAAACCTCCGCTGCCTTGTGGCATACCCGGTCACGGGAAAGGCTTCGGGAGTCAACCCTGAGGAAAAATCCATCCGGAGTCGGAGCCCCTAAGGCAGTTCTATGTTGTGCTCAACATCATTCTGGCAGCTCCTGCAACAGCGCTGGTGCCAAACTGTAGCAGCCCTGCTGTTCCTTTGGATTCATCAGTGACGTGGAGAGGGGGGACATGCTGCATGGGCAACATCTTGACCTCCATATCTTCCTGCCCAGGCTTGAATCCTATCAACGCCAACGCTTGAAGGTAGAACACCGGATCACTGGAGAGGATACTCCAGCTTCGCCTTTGGCGTAGAAAAAACACGGGGAATGACAGTTACCGGTTATAAGCCACCACTCAATTGGCGTAGAGCACGGCGCCAGGGGTTGTTCCCGACGGTGGGAGGGATCATCGGATCTCACTGGACAGCTACCGCCCGCCTCAAGCTGGGCAGCCCCCAGCCAATAAGGTGTTGTCCCGCCACAGCTTGCTTTCCTCATTGGGTGCATGGGGATGAGGAGAAGTCCGAACAGCAGGCTGAGAACCTTCGCACCAGGCAAGACAATAAAACAAAAGAGACCAACTCTAAAACTGGGAACTTGGAACGTCCGCACTATGATGACAGGACTCGCTGCTAACCTCAAGGACATCAACGACACCAGGAAGACTGCCATCATCAATAATGAGCTGAAGAGACTGGGAGTGGATATCGTCACTCTCCAGGAAACACGGTTGGCTGACGCAGGCACACTGAGAGAGAAGGACTACACGTTCTACTGGCAGGGAAAGGGCAGCGACCAACACAGGGAACACGGAGTGGGCTTCGCAGTGAAGAACACCTTGCTGAAGATGGTGGAACTGGGCAGCACTGGCTCTGCACGACTCCTCACCCTCCGCCTGAACACCACTCAAGGCCCAGTCACCCTCGTCAGTGTGTATGCCCCAACACTGACAGCCACACCAGAGGCAAAAGATGAGTTCTACAAGAATCTCGCAACAACTGTCAGGACCATCCCCAACTCTGAACAACTCATTCTCCTTGGAGACTTCAATGCCAGAGTGGGTGCTGACCACGACTCCTGGCCCTCCTGTCTTGGACCTTTTGGCGTGGGCAGAATGAACGACAACGGACAGCGGCTGCTCGAGTTCTGCACATATCACGATCTGTGCATCACAAACTCGTTCTTCAAGACCAAGCCCCAACACAAGGTTTCCTGGCAACATCCACGCTCAAAACACTGGCACCAGCTGGACTTGATCCTGACCAGGCGCACCTCACATGAAGAACGTGCTAATCACCCGTTCGTTCCAGAGTGCAGATTGCGACACAGACCATTCATTGGTGTGTTGCAAGGTCAAGCTACAGCTGAAGAAATTTCATCGTGCTAGACAGCCTGGAAAGGCACGGATTGACACCAGCAAGATGGCTCAACCAGAACTTGTTGAGCAGTTTGCCTCCACCTTTGAGACGGAACTTGGTGTACCACAAGAAGGAGAATCTGCAAAGCAGAAGTGGGAAGTGCTGCAAAACACCATCCACCGCACAGCCTTGGCTACCTTTGGGAGGAAGACCTCGAAGTCACAGGACTGGTTTGATGCCAAGTTGACCGAGATGACCCCCGTCATTGAAGCCAAGCGCTCAGCACTTGCTGAGTACAAGAAGTACCCAAACGAGAAGAATCTCCAGATTCTCAGGGCTGCGAGAAGAAAAGTTCAGCAGACTGCTTGGCGCTGTGCCAACGAGTACTGGACTCAGCTCAGCCAAGACATTCAAACCGCTGCCATAACTGGGAACATCCGTGGTATGTACAATGGCATCAAGAAAGCACTTGGTCCGGCTCAGAGCAAGACGGCCCCCCTCAAATCCTCCACTGGGGTGATGATCACAGAAAAGAACAAACAGATGGAGAGATGGGTGGAACACTACTCCGACCTCTACTCCAGAGAGAACACCATGACACCGTCAGCCCTTGATGCCATTGACTGCCTGCCATCCATGGACAAACTTGACGCCGAGCCAACCATCGACGAACTCAGCAAGGCCATTGATAGCTTGGCCGCTGGCAAGGCACCCGGCAACGACGGCATACCCCCTGACCTGATCAAGCACTGCAAGACCGCCCTACTGCTGCCATTGCATGACGTCCTCTGCCAGTGTTGGAAGGAAGGTGCCGTACCACAGGACATGAGGGACGCCAAGATCATCACCCTCTACAAAAACAAAGGGGAGAGAAGCGACTGCAACAACTACAGGGGCATCTCCCTCCTCAGCGTTGTTGGCAAAGTCTACGCACGAGTTGTTCTCGTTCGTCTCCAGAAGCTTGCCGAACGTGTCTACCCCGAGTCTCAGTGTGGCTTCCACGCTGCACGATCGACGGTAGACATGATATTCTCCATCCGCCAACTCCAGGAGAAATGCAGAGAACAGAACATGCCCCTGTACGTCGCCTACATCGACCTCACCAAAGCGTTCGATTTGGTCAGCAGAGAGGGCCTTTTCAAGATCTTGCCAAAGATAGGATGCCCACCAAAGTTGCAAAGCCTCATCGAATCGTTTCACACCAACATGCAGGGGATAGTGCAGCACGATGGCAACGTCTCAGAGCCATTCAACATACGCAGCGGAGTGAAATAGGGCTGTGTACTTGCGCCAACCCTCTTTGGGATTTTCTTTACTATGCTCCTGAGGCATGCCTTCAGCACAGCAACAGAGGGAATCTACCTGCACACAAGATCTGACGGCAGGCTTTTCAACCTCGCCCGCCTGAAAGCCAGAACCAAAGTACGCGAGGCTCTAATCAGAGACATGCTGTTCGCAGATGACGCTGCAATCGCAACCCACACACAGCAGGAGCTTCAGACCCTGATGGACCGCTTCTCCCAGGCATGCAAGGACTTCGGGCTTACCATCAGCCTGAAGAAGACTAACGTCTTGGCGCAAGGCACGGAAGCACAACCAACCATCATCATCGACGACTACGAGCTGGAGGTCGTGAATCAGTTCACGTACCTGGGGTCCACGATCAGCAACAACCTCTCCCTTGATACAGAGATCAACAAGAGGATTGGAAAATCAGCCTTCACACTCGCTCGCCTCACCACACGAGTGTGGGAGAATCCCAAACTCTCTGTCAAGACGAAGATGGCAGTGTACAACGCCTGCGTCATCAGCACACTGCTCTATGGGAGTGAGACGTGGACAACATACGCCCGGCAGGAAAAGAGACTGAACTCCTTCCACTTGTGCTGCATTCGCCACATCCTGGACATATCCTGGCAGGACAAAGTGCCCAACACAGAAGTTCTGTCCCGCGCCGGCCTTCCCTCCATGTTCACTCTACTCAGGCAGCGCAGGCTCCGCTGGCTAGGCCACGTTCACCGTATGGAGGATGGCAGAATCCCAAAAGACGTCCTCTACGGAGAACTGGCAACTGGCAGGAGAGACGTTTGCCGCCCACAGCTGCGCTTTAGAGACGTCTGCAAGAGAGACATGAAGGCCCTGGAGATCAACACAGAGTGCTGGGAGGACCTTGCAACGGACTGCTCCAAATGGAGAGGCACCCTGACCAGACAGCTCAAGGCGGGTGAAGAGAGACTGACTGCTGCAGCAGATGAAAAAAGGACCCACAGGAAGAACTGCCACAGACCCAGCAGCATGGAGACCACCCACAAGTGCGACCTGTGTGACAGGGACTGCCGTTCGCGCATCGGCCTGTTCAGCCACAGGCGGTGCTGTTCCAGCAGAGTAGACGTTTAGGATTCTCTTCCATGGTCATCATAGACCGACGGAGGCCGACGACTGAGCCGGAAAAAGCCAGAAGAAGCGGGGCTGCCTGTAGACATTAATACACACATTTCACTGTTCTGTTAATTGCTCTAGCCGAGCGCTGTGCCTGACCCAGTCTGTTGTGGGGATTACGCCACACGCTCCCCCCCAGAGGGCTCGGCAGGCGGCCGAGGCCTCGATAGTCCGGCTTTGGCAGCGAGCAGGGAAAGCTCTGTGCAGGCGGAGGTGGAGGGGGGTGGGGGGTAGTAAATGCCGGCTGGAGACGGTGAAATCGTCTGAGCCGCGCAAAAATTGCTTGTTGGTCCGCGATGTCGAGGGGCTGTCCCGTTGAACGTGCGGAGAACCACAAGAAGAAAAATTAGTCACTGGCTCCTCCCGCGATTAAGTCCTTCAAGGATTAATAGTGGCCGTGAAGAAAAAAGGAAGCGGCGAGGATTAACAGCGGCCATGAAGAAAACAGGGGCGGTTGTAAGAAAAAAACAAAAGCAAAGGGACTTGGCGTGTTGACTTTAGGTGCGGGCGCAACCCTAAAGCCCTCGGGAACCGCAGACTGCTGAATTCCCTGTGTGCTAAGACCATTAACAAATCCTGTGAGCATGCTGCGTGCGTGCCTCAGGTGAACGAGCAACCCTGAAGGGCCTGTGTGCAGCGGCGAAGGAGGATGGGGGTCTGTAGAGCCGTATGCGTCCCGTGCGTGGTGCGCTGTCCTCGTAACTCCCCGGTGCGTGTGCCGGGGCTCTGTGCGTGGGTGGGCCAGCTGGGGAGGAGAACCAGGGTCAGGGAGCTTAATCATCCCTGTTCATTGTGTTGGAGCGGTGAAAGGAAGTAGATGATCTTTGTCCCTCGAGCTCGTGTAGATGTGTTGGAGCGGTGAGAGGGAGGAGACGATCTTCATCACTCGCTCGGCCATGGTGCGTTCAGGTCCACGCGTTGCATTCTCCGTCAGCCATGGAGGTCGCCGTCGTGGAGAGAGGACAAGGTGCGTGCGCTCTCGTATGGAGAGAAACTGTGAGAACGGCCGGTCCAGCGTGGATGTGCAGATCTCAGACGTGCAGATCTCACCATGAAGAACGGGTCACCAGTGCAGCTGTCCAGACCAGAAGGTTGCATTCTCGGGGTCACCAGCATAACTGTCCAGACCAGAAGGTTGTGTCGCACAAAATGTGTGCTTCCTCGGGGTCACCAGTGCGGCGGCATAAAAAATAAGCAGCGATGTGAGAGTTTTAAGTAGGTTTATTATCATACCGCCGTCACGGAGCTCGCCCCATGGGTGGCTCGGAGGCTCTCCAGCAAAGTGTACAGATGAGCAGTAGTCGTCAGAGTGAGAGAGAGGGTTACAGAATAATGCAGCTTATATACCCAACTACAGACAATACATGAAAGGCATTCACAGCAGTAGGTATGGGCATTTGCATTTGATTGACACACATAACAATAAGGAGATTGCTGGCCGTAATTCGCCTCAGCTCCGGAACTGTAGGACAAAAGAGGTTACAAGGCACATCTACATATTGTTATCAGTCATTGGATCACAGTAAGGGCAGGAAGCATGAACAATGCATGAATGGCACATTAACATCACAGTACTGAGCCGGAAAAAGCCAGAAGAAGCGGGGCTGCCTGTAGACATTAATACACACATTTCACTGTTCTGTTAATTGCTCTAGCCGAGCGCTGTGCCTGACCCAGTCTGTTGTGGGGGTTATGCCACATGGATCACGTTTTCACTTTCTTTAACGTTGCCAGATCTGGTGGAGTTATGCACTCATGGATCCCCTCCAAAATCTAATGGGTTCATCCACAGCTTAAGGGCCACCTCTGATGAAAATTTCATCAAAATCCATCAAGTAGTTTTTGCATAATCCTGTTAATAAACAGACAGACAGACAGACAGACAAATAAACAAGCCCCCATTACATTACCTCCTTGGCAGAGGTAAAACTTAGAAATAAAATCAAATAAAAACTAAGAGTTGCAAGGTACTGTACAAATTAACAAATTAAAAATGTTCTAATATAGACAGTCGCCACACATAGCACCCCTGAACGTTTCCAGTGCATTTGTGAATATGGAAAACTAAAACAAGTGATCATATGATAGTCGGACAGAATCACACTGAACCACAAGCATTAGGGGAGCTCTCATCAAAACATCCAGCAAGGCACCACATTTTTGAATATCACTTTAGAATCCTTTAAAAAAGATTTGTATTGTGGCACACATATATGCACATATGTTGATTTCAGATGCTCCACAGATATATCACTGTATGCTTATTGTATACTTCACGTTTCAGGGGAACAAAGGGGCTGAGCCTTCCAGAGGTAACGGGAGGGTGTGAGATCTGGCCTTTTGTTTCAAGGAGATGGCCTTGAGAGATTTCCTGACCACCGGAGACTAGGAGGTGGATGGTGTGAAGATCGGGGGAAGTTACATTGTGACTGGGATTGTGGTAGACTGCAAGTCTAATTTAAAACATTACTGGCACATGCCTCTAGGGGGAACTACCTGTATTGTTTAGCACTACTATTAAGGGGACACATTAGAATAAGAGTGTGAAAACCCCGCGCAGAATCCATGTTCAGTCTATTATGTGTGTTGCAGAATAAACGGCAGAGTTAGCCAAAGAAATAACTCAAGTGTGATCATTGCTACACGGTAGGATATCACACAATTGGCGACGAGGATTAAAAGAAAAAAATCAGCGGCGAGAAACAGAGAACATTGCAAGTGTGGCGAACTCAAGTGACTCCAGTAGTTCGAGTGCAAGTTCAGAGGAGGAAAAACGAGGTTTCCCCACCACGACGAGCAATGGCGGCTGTAATCGGAACGGTAACCCCTTTTGATAACTCGACTCAGTCATGGGAAGAATATAGTGAAATGTTGGACTTTTTCTTCCAAGCTAATGATATTGAGGAGCCAGACAAACGGAAGGCTGTACTGTTGAGTGGAGTTGGTGCAACTACTTACAGCTTGTTGAGAAATTTAATAAGCCCTGCATTACCGAAAGATAAAACGTACGACCAGCTTACTGCTGAGCTTCAGAAGCACTTCAGCCCCAAACCGAGTGAAATCGTGCAACGATTCAAATTTAATTCACGCATAAGGAGGAACACTGAGTCCATAGCAGAGTATGTGGCAGAATTGAGGAAATTAGCACTGCACTGTGATTACAAAGACTCATTGGAAGAAATGTTAAGAGACAGACTTGTGTGTGGAGTGAATGATGACCGAATGCAACGGCGACTTTTATCTGAAACAAAACTCACTTTTGCAAAGGCTTTGGAATTATGCCAAGCGATGGAAACAGCATCTAAAGATGTGAGAGAGATGCAAGGGAAGCTAACAGAGGACACAGCAACGCATGTTCGTGTGCCTAAGACCCAAGTAGGTGTCCACAAAGTGTCGACTGACAAAAATCAGCACAAATTCCCCAGTTGTTATCGCTGCAAAGGCCAGCACAATGCCGCCGAGTGCAAATTTGCCACTGAGCTGTGTCATAATTGTGGCAAGCGAGGGCACATTAAGAAAGCATGTAGAATAAAGGTGGACAGCGCACAGGTGCTGAAAGCGACAGTTAATGGGCAAAAGTATGAAAACAAGGGCCCAGGAAAGGAACAGCGAGCGAATCAACTGAGAGGGGAGGGAGAAAGTGATACAGAAGACATGGGTTTTCACACAATTTACAACACGTCAGAGGAGCTGACCAAGGTAGCGCCCATCACGCGTACCATGAATGTTAATGGAATGAAAGTAACATTTGAAGTTGATACAGGCTGTGGAGTAACCATATTAAGTAAACAGCAATATACACAACTGTGGAAGAAAACAGACACAGCAGAATTAAATCCCTGTTCATTAAAATTAAAAACATACACAGGAGAGAAGCTAGACGTGCTAGGCATGGCACAAGTGAAGGTGCAGCACGAAAACAAAGAAAAGGACTTACCTGTAGTAGTAGTTGGGAGCGAAGGACCAAATCTACTAGGGCGAAGTTGGCTACAAGAACTGGCCATGATTGATCAGTTGGTGAATAAAGTGGAATCTCAGCCCAAATTGCAGCTGGAGGAGATCCTCGAAAGACACGCTGAGGTGTTCAAAGAAGGCGTAGGACAGCTAAAAGGTGTCACTGCAAAGATTAATGTGGACAAGGAGGCCCAACCACGATTCTGCAAACCCCGACCGGTACCCTATGCAGTCAAGCCACTGGTTGAAAGCGAGCTACAGAGGCTGCTGGATGACAAGATCATTGAGCCAGTGCAGGTTGCAGAATGGGCGGCGCCCATAGTCCCAGTGAGAAAGCCGGATGGCTCCATTAGAATATGTGGAGATTACAAACTCACTGTCAATCGAGCATCACGGGTGGATCAGTATCCAATTCCTAAAGTGGAGGACCTCTTCGCACAGCTGAACGGCGGCCGACACTTCACGAAATTAGACATGAGTCACGCCTACCAACAAGTAGTCTTGGAAGAAGAATCAAGAAAGTATGTAACCATCAATACACACAAAGGCTTATATACCTACACACGCTTACCATTTGGAGTAGCTTCCAGTCCTGCTATATTCCAGAGAACTATGGAGGGCATCCTAGGTGGAATTCCGAATGTTGCCATTTATTTGGATGACATCCTTTGTACAGGACCAAATGAACAAGAACATCTGAAAACGCTGGAGGAAGTGCTTCAACGATTGGAGAAAAGCGGTCTGAGGTTGAAAAGAAGCAAGTGTGAGTTCATGGGAAAAGAGGTGGTGTTCCTAGGCCACAAGATCAACGCCAGTGGTCTACACCCTCTAACAGACAAAGTGGAAGCCATTGCGGAGGCACCTGAGCCACAAAATGTTACTGAGTTAAAAGCCTACCTGGGCTTGTTGAACTATTACCATAGGTTCCTCCCAAAGCTCTCCACGCTGCTGGCACCACTACATACCTTACTTAAGAAGGAAGAAAAATGGTCATGGGGGGTCAAGCAGCAGAAGGCGTTTGAAGAGTCCAAAGCGCTACTTCAGTCCTGTAGTGTGTTAGTGCACTATGATTCAAACAAACCACTCATCCTGGCGTGTGACGCATCACCCTACGGTGTGGGAGCTGTACTATCTCATCGTATGGAGGATGGCTCAGAGAGACCCATAGGGTTCGTCTCAAGAACTCTTAGTGCAGCTGAGAAAAACTACTCCCAGCTAGACAAGGAGGGCCTTGCAGTAGTATTTGGTGTAAAAAAATTCCACAAATACCTGTACGGGAGACAGTTCGCTATAGTGACTGACCACAAGCCACTAATTTCACTGTTCAGTGAAATGAGAGCCATACCCCAGATGACATCTCAGAGAATTCAGAGATGGGCCGTTACATTAGCAGCGTATGAGTACACCATCGTTTACAAAGCCGGACGGGACCATACGAATGCTGACGCGATGAGTAGGCTACCCTTGGATGGAGGAAGAGACAGCACGCCTGAGGAGGAGGAGAGAGTGCTATTGTTTGAAGATATCGGCGTGCCCCTGGTGAACGCACAACAAATAAAGAAGTGGACAGACAAAGACCCTGTTCTAGCAAGAGTGCGAGAATACATCTTGCGAGGATGGCCGAAGATGAACAGTCCTGAGTTCATTCCCTATGCCCGACGACAGGATGAGCTCAGCACCCAGGAAGGTTGTATCCTGTGGGGAGGACGCGTGGTTGTTCCACCACCTGGTAGGAATGCCTTACTGCAACAACTACACCAAGCACACCCTGGCATCACTCGCATGAAAGCGTTGGCGAGGAGTTACATGTGGTGGCCCAACATGGATGCAGAGGTGGAGGCGCTTGTGAAGTCATGTGCGGCATGCCAGGAGAACAGGAACAGTCCTCCAGCAGCCCCACTACATCCCTGGGAAGTTCCAGATAAACCATGGAGAAGAATTCACATTGACTACGCAGGTCCATGGATGGGAAGAATGTTCCTGATCATAGTTGACGCATACTCAAAGTGGATCGATGCATATTCTGTGAGTAGCTCTACTTCTACTGTTACCATTGAATGTCTTAGAAAGAGTTTCAGCCAACATGGGCTACCTGAAATCATAGTATCAGATAACGGTACATGTTTTACGAGTGAACAGTTCCAAGAGTTTTCTGAAAAGAATGGCATACGTCACATCACGACTGCGCCATACCATCCTTCTTCTAACGGCTTAGCCGAGAGGGCCGTGCAGACGTTCAAGTCACTCATGAAAAAGATGACAGGAGACTCTATTGAAACCCGAATGTCGAGAGCTCTGTTCAGCTATCGAATAACACCCCAATCTACAACTGGCAAGTCACCAGCTGAGCTGTTGTGTGGAAGGAAGTTGAGGTCAACATTTGACTTAATACATCCAGACTTCAGAAACAAAGTGCATGACAAACAAGAGAAACAAAAAGGTTATCATGACATGCATGCTAGAGAGAGAATACTGAGAGAAGGAGACGTGGTCTACACCCGCAACTTTGGCTCAGGACCAGCCTGGGTACCAGGAGAAATAACAGAAAAGACAGGCCCTGTGTCATTCAAGGTGACATTAGGCCATGGACAAGTGGTGAGGCGACACATCGACCAAGTTCGTGGTAGGAGCTCCATTCCCCTGCCGATGGCACCAGAGGTGTTGTCTGACACCCATTCTGAGGAGAGCATCAACGAACCACCACTTCAGGTGAAACCTGAGGTAACCGTCTCTGCAGATTCTACGGGCAGCACTGCAGCAGCCGAAACAGTGGAGCAGTCTGAGTCTTCACCTGCAGTTGGCTCACCCGCCGTGAGAAGATCTCAGCGAGCTAGGAAAGCTCCAGACTACTTGAAGGACTATACTTAGTCAGTAGTGAGTTCCCCAGCCACAGGACAAGAATGCGTCCTGGAACCTCACTGGGATGCGGTAGTCAAACCAATTCCCCAGTTAGACTGTTATGTGTGTTATACATGTGAAAAAAAAAAAAGAAAAGAAAAGAGAAAGAAATTATAGGTATGGCACATGTGTTTAAGAAGTTAAAAGTAACTGTGATTGTTTAGGATTAAATGGGAGTTCCAGGATGTCTAGCATAATTGGCTAGTGTAATTAAAAGTAGTTTAATCTAGAGGGGAGGGATGTGGTAGACTGCAAGTCTAATTTAAAACATTACTGGCACATGCCTCTAGGGGGAACTACCTGTATTGTTTAGCACTACTATTAAGGGGACACATTAGAATAAGAGTGTGAAAACCCCGCGCAGAATCCATGTTCAGTCTATTATGTGTGTTGCAGAATAAACGGCAGAGTTAGCCAAAGAAATAACTCAAGTGTGATCATTGCTACACGGTAGGATATCACAGGATTAAGTACCATGTGACTGTATGTTTGATTAAGCACCATGTGATTGTATGTTTGATGTCCTGGTATAAAAGGACAGATGTGAGAAGATTCATCCTCTTTTTCTGCTTTTGAATGTTGGAGAATGTCATTGTGAATAAAGCTGAACCTGAGGAATACACTCAGTCTCGTCCTTCACAACTCTCCACAGTATCACGCTTTAGATCAACACCAAATTCTAAAGGAATTTTCCTCTGCAACAGCCCACCACTACTACTACTACTACTACTACAAAAAAAAAAAAAAAAAAAAGTCCGGAACCATTTTCAGACCTTTAGATACTATAATTAATTGTGTACTAAATGGAAAAGAGTGCAGTCCTCACAATGTAAACATTGAGGCTAACTGGCAAAAACAAGATAGGTTCCTTAATACAATATGGAGGTTTTTAGTTTGTGCTTTGATTTGGGGTTGATTTTCAGCATATTTATAAGTGTAATTTATAGTGTTCTTCTTCTTTTGGCTGGTCCCTTTAGGGGTCACCATAGTGGATCATCTGTCTCCATCTCACCCTATCCCTTGCATCTTCCTCTGTAACACCAACCCACTCCATGTCCTCCTTCACTGCATCCATGAACCTTCTCTGTGGTCTTCCTCGTTTCCCCCTGCCTGGCAACTCCATCTTCAACATCCTTTGTCCAATATCTCCACTATCCTGCCTCTGCACATGTCCAAACCATCTCAGCCTTGCCTGTCTTACTTTGTCTCCAAACAGAGATGATCCCTGGTGTGGATTCACCCCCACCTTGAATCCATCTGTCACTCCTACAGCACACTTCACCACCGTCTTGCTGTCCTCATACACATCCTGCACCACCCTCACATACTTCTCAGTCACTCCCGACTTTCTTATACAGCACCACACTTCCACTCTTGGCACCCTATCATATGCTTTCTCTAAATCCACAAAGACACAGTGCAACTCTTTCTGACCTTCTCTATACTTCTCCATCAACACTCTTAGAGCAAACATTGCATCTGTAGTACTCTTTCTTGGCATAAAACCGTACTGCTGCTCACTGACTGTCACTTCTCCTTTTAACTAGGGATGAGCCAATACCACTTTAATTTTAAACTTTGCAACATTGGCAGCATTTCACTGGTCAGCACTTGCATTCTGAAGTTTTAAGTGCAAGTTTATTGCACTTAAAACTTGCACTGTTTATTGCACTGTTTTGTTTTGTTTTTTTTCACTTCTGGCGCCACACGAGTCGGCTGCCTTTTTGCAACAGCGGCTCAATTCTGAGTTTTTTCTTCCTCTAACTTTCTGATCCGGCGACAACTTTCTGATCCGGCGACACCTTATACATCACGGACACACAGATCGCCCCAAATGTCTCCCGAGCCGGTGGACAGAGCCACTGTTTATAGCAGGAGACAGTACAACAGGGACCAGCTGTTAGCACTTAACCGCCACTCGGTCCTAACGAAAAAACTTGACATACCGGGAGAGATAAGACGAAAACGACGTGGGTGTCGTGCTGGTGTAAGACGGCGGGCAAGGAATATAAGGTACAGACCCACCCTCCCATCTGTTGTGATGGGGAATGTAGGAAAGACAGATAAGCTAGCAGCTATCTCCCGCTACGATAGCATATACCAGGAGTGCTGCCTTATGCTATTCACTGAGACGTGGCTATCAGAACTAGCAGCAGATGCTAACATTGAACTGGAGGGTTTCCACGCAATACGAGCAGACCGAACACCAAACAGTGGGAAGGCAAAGGGCAGTGGAGTGATAATGTATGTTAATAACAACTGATGCAGACCGGGACATATCACGGTTAAACAACAACACTGCAACAAGGACATGGAGTTGCTAGCTGTTAGCATGCGGCCTACCTATCTCCCGAGGGAATACTCACACGTGATCTTTTTTTTTTTTTTTTTTTTTGTTACTTATTTGTACCCGTAGGTAGACTTGGTTTGCAGTCTGATGACAAGCCACCGGCTGCTGGTCGCTGCGTGCGCGAGCGCCCTAAACCTACATGTTTTTTTTTTTTTTTTTGGTATGCGGGAGGAAACCGGAGAAATCCCGGAGTAAACCCACGCAACACAGGGAGAACATGCAAGCTCCACACAGCTCACTGTTGGTCGGGGGCTGGGATCGAACCCACGATCTCATGATCCCCGCGATCCCCCGGCCGAGGGTAAAACTGTGCTGCCACAGTGCTAAACTACTGCGCCACCGTGCAGCCCATCTGCATTGTTATTTATGCAAATCCGACAGCGAACGCTGGGACAGCGTGTGACATCATCCACTCAGTAACTGGCAGGCTGCAGACAGAACACCCAGATGCTCTTCTCCTCATCTCAGGCGACTTCAACCATGTTTCACTGTCTCCCATTCTACCCACGTTTACCCAGTATGTCACATGCCACACTAGAGACAATAAAACACTGGACTTATTCTACGCAAACACTAAAGAGGCGTACATCTCTTCACCACTCCTCCCACTCGGGAGATCGGATCACAACTTGGTTCATCTCCGGCCGGTGTACAAACCCCTAGTGCACAGACAACCTCCGGCCATGCACACTGTGGAGTTATGGTCTGAGGAGACAATGGACACCCTAAAGGGCTGTTTTGAAGCCACCGCCTGGAAGCAGCTCTGCGATCCACATGGTGAGGACATCGATGGCCTCATTCACACCTTCACGGGCTACCTCAGCTTCTGTGTGGACAAATCCGTTCCCACCAAGACCATATGGTGTTGCTTGAACAGCAAACCCTGGATCAACCCTGGGATAAAAACACTTCTGAGAGAGAAGAAGAGGATCTTCAGGTCGGGGAACAGGGAGATGCTGAAGTCCGTACAGAGGGAGCTGAGGAGGAAGATCAGAGAAGTTAAGGACAGCTTCAGGAAGAAGATGGAGGACAAGCTGCAACAGAGTGACATCGTGGGGTCTGGAGAAACCTTAAAACCATCTCTGGGCTCCAGAATACCTTCCCCCAGGCCACGGGGGGCAGGGAGTGGGCGAACAATCTGAACCTGTTTTTTAATAGGTTTGACCAACCGCCCTCCCCCCCGACTCCACAACAACCACTGCTGCCTCTGAAGACATCGAGTCCTGCTGCCCACACCCCACTCCACCATCACCCCCCCCACTCCCAACACACAGCCCCCCAACATGACCCTCACTAAGACCCAGGTGAGAAAGGAGCTGAGGAAGATCAAGGCAAGGAAGGCGTCGGGACTGGACGACATCAGCACAAAGCTCCTCAAGTCCTGTGCAGACCAGCTGTGTGGGATTGTGGAGCACATCTTCAACCTGAGCCTGAAGCTGGGGAGGGTACCACAGTTGTGGAAAACATCTTGTGTGGTACCTGTACCAAAGACTTCCCACCCCAAAGATCTGAACAGCTACAGACCAGTGGCCCTGACGTTCCACATGATGAAGACCCTGGAGAGACTGCTCCTTGCTCACCTCCGCCCCCTGGTGGGACCAGCGATGGATCCACTCCAGTTCGCCTACCAGCATGGCATTGAGGTGGAGGATGCGGTGATCTTCCTCCTTCCCCGTTCTCTGTCCCATCTGGAGAGGCCCGGGAATGCGGTGAGGATCATGTTCTTTGACTTCTCCAGTGCTTTCAACACCATCCAACCGATGATCCTGAAGGACAAGCTGCTGTGCGCAGGGGTGGACCAGCACCTGTCATCATGGATCCTGGACTACCTCACTAACCGGCCACAGTTTGTGAGAACCCGGGACTGTGTGTCCGACACGATCATCGGTAGCACGGGGGCCCCCCAGGGAACGGTTTTGGCTCCCTTCCTGTTCACCCTTTATACTGCGGACTTCTCACACAACACAACACACTGCCATCTACAGAAGTTCTCTGACGACTCTGCGATCGTTGGCCTCATCTCCAATGGAGATGAAGCTGAGTACAGAGGACTTATCCAGGACTTCGTGGACTGGTGCCATCGGAACTGCCTCCAGATCAACGCGAGGAAAACTAAGGAGCTGGTGGTGGACTGCCGCAGGCAAGGACAACCCCTCACAGCACCAGTAAATATACAGGGAACAGACATCAAGATGGTGACATCCTACAAGTACCTGGGTGTTCATCTGTACAATAAACTAGACTGGTCACACAATACTGACGCACTCTACAAGAAGGGACAGCGCAGGCTGTTCCTACTGAGGAGACTCAGGTCTTTTGGTGTACAAGGGGCGCTGCTGAAGACATTCTACGACACGGTGGTGGCATCAGCCATCACTTTTGGAGTGGTCTGCTGGGGCAGTGGCGTTACAGCAGCCGATAGGAAGAGACTGAACAAACTGATCAAGAAAGCTAGCTCTGTCCTGGGGCAACGCCTTGACCCAGTGGAGGAGATGGGAGAGAGAAGGATGGTGGCTAAACTGTCATCTCTGCCGGAGTCCGAGTCCCACCCTATGCAGGACATACTGAACGCACTGAGAAGCTCATTTAGCAGCAGACTACAGTACATCATCCTAGGTGCACAACCGAGAGGTTTCGCAGGTCCTTCCTACCTACGGCTGTCAGACTGTATAACCTAAGCAGGGCTGCTCGCAGAGATAGCAAAAAAAAGTGACAACCTAATAGTAGTGAATGCAAAAGACGCAATAGACTTACACAATGGTCCCCTCCGGTATACAACTAGGAAAATACCGGTCGCTACGGAGGGTGACAATATGTATGGGCACATAATCATACCATGTAGGATAACTAGTAGACGGTTATGCTGTTCATTCCACCTAGCTGTGTGTGTTTATATATATATATATATACTGTATATGTATATTTATTCCATCTAGCTACAATGCTCCGCACTGTGTGTTTATATATTTATATGTACATATGTGACTGGACTCTGTACAAGCGGGCCAGAAACATGCTGACGAAGGAGACCAGGCTTGCTAAGAGGAGCTACAGTGTGAAGTTACAAAAAAACTTCTCAGCTAACAACTCTGCTTCTGTCTGGAGAGGCCTACGGAATATCACCAACTACAGGAGACCATCCCCCCACCCTGCGGAAAACCTCCAGCTGGCTAATGACCTAAACAGCTTTTACTGCAGGTTTGAAAAGAACCTACAGTTCTCACCTCCCACCCACACAAAAGGATTATCTGCAGCCCCAGGAACTCCATCCCTCCTCCACTCTGACCTCCCACCAGCACTAATGATCTGTGAAGAGGAGGTGCGCCGGGTCTTTCAGAGACAAAAGATCAAGAAGGCTGCAGGACCTGATGGTGTGTCTCCGTCCTGCCTGAGAGTCTGCTCCAACGAGTTGGCCCCCATCTTCACCCGGATCTTTAACAGATCACTGGAGCTGCGTGAAGTGCCTTCCTTCTTCAAACGCTCCATCATCATTCCAGTTCCCAAGAAACCCTCTATTACAGGATTAAACGACTACAGACCTGTTGCCCTGACCTCTGTGGTCATGAAATCCTTGGAGAGATTGGTGCTGAGCCACCTGAAGGTCATCACAGGCCCCCTGATGGACCCACTGCAGTTTGCCTACCGGTCAAACAGGTCAGTGGATGATGCAGTGAATATGGGACTACATTACATCCTGCAACACCTCGACTCCCCAGGGACGTACGCCGGGATCCTGTTTGTCGACTTCAGCTCAGCGTTCAACACCATCATCCCAGGCATTCTTCATCAGAAACTCCTCCAGCTCAAGGTGCCCCCCTCCACCTGCCAGTGGATCTCCAGCTTTCTGACTGACAGGTGGCAACAGGTGAAGCTAGGGAGATTTACATCCAGCTCCGGAAAAATTAGTACTGGCGCCCCCCAAGGATGTGTCCTTTTCCCACTGCTCTTCTCCCTCTACTCCAACGACTGCACCTCAGAGGACCCTTCGGTGAAGCTCCTGAAGTTTGCGGACGACACCACAGTCATCGGTTTGATCCGGGATGATGATGAGTCTGCATACAGGCGGGAGGTGGAGCAGCTGATCCTCTGGTGCAGCCAGAACCATCTTGAACTTAACCCAGCCAAAACGGTGGAGATGACTGTGGATTTCAGGCGACACCCCCCTTCATTCCCCCCACTCACCATCCTCAACAGCACAGTGTCCACTGTGGACTCCTTCAAGTTTCTGGGTACCACAATCTCCCGGAACCTGAAGTGGTCCTCCCATATTGACACTGTCCGGAAAAAGGCCCAGCAGAGGTTGTTTTTTCTGCGTCAGCTCAAGAAGTTTGATTTGCCTCAGGAGCTGCTGGTTGTCTTCTACACCGCCATCATCCAATCTGTCCTCTGCTTTTCCATCACTGTCTGGTTTGGATCTGCCACTAAACAGGACAAGACCAGACTGCAGCGGATCATTAAGTCTGCGGAGAGGATCATTGGTACCGACCTACCCTCCATTGAGAACTTATATCGGTCCATAACCAGGAAACGGGCGGGAAACATCTGTGCTGACCCATCACACCCCGGCCACAAACTGTTTGAACTTCTATCTTCTGGTCGTCGTTACAGATCACTGAAGGTCAAAACCACCCGTCACAGGAACAGTTTCTTTCCTCAAGCCATCACTCTGATGAACTCCTAACATTCACCTAGTCCTACCTGTTGCTGTACTCATGACTTTTCATCCATTATTACATTGCACATAACTCTCACACTGCTTTTTACTTCATTCACATTATATCACTGAATCTGAGTCCACATTGAAATACTGTGTGATTGTATATTTTTTCATATATTTCTGCAAAGTGTGGTTAGTCCGAGTAAATAACTGCATATATTCCTGTATATATTTGCATCCTTTTATAGAAACGTGGACAGACTGTAATTTACTGTACATACTCTGGTTGTCATTGAATCCTTATTTAAATCCTTCACCTGAACAACGAGAGCAAGTTTTTCGCCAAAGTCAAATTCCTTGTATGTGTTGTGCATACTTGGCCAATAAAGCTGATTCTGATTCTGATTCTGATTCTGATATGTATACTCGCTGCTCTTGTTTTTTCTTGTCTTCTAATTGTTGCTCTGAGTGTTGCTGTCCCTGTGCTGTTGCAATCCTGGAATTTCCCCATTGTGGGACTAATAAAGGCTTATCTTATCTTGTTGCAAAACTTTAAAGCTTTTTGGGATTTTCTCCAACTCGAATAGTCCCACATTTATTTTATCTTTATTTTTAGATTCGCTGACCATGAAAACATACCATTAGCAATTGGATTCACATTGATATCATTATTAGTTCAGTTGTTATTAACAAAAATCACTTTTTCGGTAATGGCGGTTTTCTTCTGGATCTAGCTCCATAGTTTTTGAAGATACTGTGGAGAATGTGGAAATGATGAGGCTGAGTTTATCTCATGAGTCAGGTTTATTCACATTCTCCAACATCATCAAAAACAGAAAAGAGAGAGAATCCCCCAGACATCCATCCTTTTATACCCCAGGACATCAAAGCACACAGTCACATTGTATTTAATTCCCAATAACAATGCGTCTTCCTCCAGGTCTTATCACCTCCACCTAAAGTCACCAGCAGCCAGGAAATCTCCCACAGCCATCTCTTTGCATGCCAAAGACCACATTTCACATCCTCCTGTTATCTCCTAGGAGGCTCAGTCCTTTTGTTCATCTGAGACGTGAAGCATACAGTAAGCATACAGTGATATACATATGAAGCATGTGAACCCCACATATGTGTCCCAATGACCCCCCCCCCCAAAACGTCTAAGATGGAACAATGTAATAACAGTCTGCATGTCATGATAAAATCACACACATCAGTCCACATGCTGCTTGGGCCTCAGTCTTCTCCCGTATCTGCTGTAAGCGGGCTTTACCACCTCCACGGCGCCCTCCTGCTGGGGAGCTGCTGTCTGAGGATGAGAACTGTTAGTCAATCCCTGTGGGTGCTCTGGGGAATGCTCCCTAGGGGGTCTGCCGCGCCGAGGAGCCCTGGCCAACTGCACACCTTCGTCAGCCACCATAAAAGCGGGTTTGAGCCTGTTTATGCCAATAATTTCTTTTCTGCCCCCCAAATCTAGCAAAAAATGCTTATCCCCTGTTTCCAGCACTCTAAATGGTCCATCATAAGGTGGTCGTAACTGTGGGCAATGGGCATCGTGTCTGACAAAAACAAACTCTGCATTTTTTAAAGCCTTAGGCACAAACACGCGCGGAAAACTGTGGTGAACGGGGCCAGGCAACGTGCTCGATTCCGTGCTACTCTGTAACCGCTGAGCTGGGGAGCACTCTGGCGCAGGATTATCTGGGAGAAATTCCCCGGGCAGCCGAAGTGGTTGTGCCACAAAACTAGCTCAGCCGGGGAGGCTTCTAAATCCTCTTAAGGTGCAGAACGCAACCCCAATAAAACCCATGGTAGCCTGTCCACCCAATTTGCATCCGTAAGCGACGCTCTGAGGGCCGCCTTCAATGACCTGTGAAAACGTTCGCATAACCCGTTAGCCTGCGGATTGTACGCGGTCGTGTGGTGGATCGTTGCCCCCAGGCTGCGGGCCATTGCTGACCAAAGTTCGGAAACAAATTGAGGGCCTCTGTCGGACGTAATGTCCGATGCAACTCCAAAACGCGCTACCCATGCCGTTAAAACGCGCGCGCCACCTCCTCGGCTGTGGTTGACGACAGTGGGACCACTTCCGGCCAACGTGTGGTGTGGTCAACCATTGTCAGAAGATGTATGCACCCCTGTGAGGGCGGGAGGGGGCCTACGAGGTCCATGTGAACATGATCAAACCTCTTAGCCGGAATGTGAAATGGCTCCAAGGGAGCTCTTGTGTGTCTGTGTACCTTGGCTCGTTGACAAGCCATGCAGGCTGCCGCCCACTCTCTAACTTGTTTGTGCAGGCTCGGCCATACAAATTTCTCTCCCACCATTTTGACTGACGCGCGCACTCCCGGGTGCGCCAGAGAATGGATCGAGTCAAAAACGCGGCGGCGCCACGTGGCCGGTACCACAGGACGCGGTCGCCCAGTGGAGACATCGCAGATTAGTGGGGGGCATACCGTCTTGCAGCACCCTGTTCTCCAGCCTTAACCCTGTTGGTCCAGACTGGAGCGCGCGAACGTCCGTGTCGCTAACCTGATCCGCGGCCATGGCTGCATAATCTATCCCTACGCGGACTGGGGCCGCGCGCACTTCTGCGTCGCTAACCCGATCTGCGGCCATAGCTGCAAAATCTACACCTACGTGGGCTGGAGCCGCCACGGCGCGCGAGAGGCAGTCTGCCACTACATTAAGTTTACCCGCCACATGCTGGATATCGGTAGTAAACTCCGAGATCGCGGCCAGCTGTCTCTGCTGCCGGCCCGACCACGGTTCTTAAACCTTGGCCATTGCGAAAGTCAGCGGCTTGTGGTCAACGAACGCGGTGAAACGGCGTCCCTCCAGCCAGAACTGGAAGTGGCGAATGGCCAAGTGGAGAGCTAACAACTCCCTGTCGAATGCGCTGTATTTTCGTTCACTATCGCGCAAGGTCCTGCTGAAAAAGGCTAGCGGCTGCCAAGCTCCGGCGACATACTGTTCCACGACCGCCCCTATGACCACATCTGATGCGTCAGTAGTGAGCGCTATGCGGGCCATTGGGACTGGATGTGCTAACAACGCAGCATTTGCCAGGGCTGTTTTGACTTCCGAGAATGCGTGCTCTCGCTCCGGAGACCATTCGATTTTATTTGTGGGTTTTTGTTTTTTCAGTGCAGCATACAATGGTTGCATGAGCTGCGCTGCGCGGGGGAGGAAACGGTTATAAAAATTCACCATTCCCAAAAACTGTCATGGCGGCCTCTGGGCCGTCATTGGCATCATTAGCTTCAGCTGCGCACAGACCAACAGGTGTTAATCAACAGCTGTTAAAAGCCAGCGTTGCTGACAGCCCGGCACGGAGTCGTCTGTCCTCCTCGTCGGAGAAAGAACCTGAACTCCGCTCTCTGGCCTCGTCAGGATTCTCTCTCGTCTCGTCAGGAACTTCTCTGGCTTCGTCAAGAACTTCTCTTACCTCATCAAGGACTTCTCTTCAGAGTCAGACACGTAAGAGAACCATCTGTTACTCTACTCCTAACCTTTACCCCTGTGCACAGGTGGACCCCCTTGGCGGCGGACCTGCGGCCCCAGCTGACGGGGTTACGCCAACACGCACACGTAGCGGCTCGCTACCACCACGACTACCGGTACGTCTTGCTCCTCAAATTCCAGAACTATTATTGTATCAGTTGCAGGAGTATTGGCCACCGTTATCAGTGGAGTTACTGTCATCAGCATCAGTTGTTTCATCGTCACCACGTTCTGTGGAATCACTCACCTCGTCATCGTCTGGATTGTCATCGTCCCGGTCTGTGGTGTCACAGCCGGTGTCTCGGGAAGAACTGTCCTTGTCACAGCCACGGGTGGAAGCCCCAGCACGTTCACGGACACCTTCACCTCCATGTTGCACGGCCGCTGGATCTCAGCAGGACGAAACCTGTGCTACAACCAAGTAAGCTTCGCTACTTGTAGCTTGTCACTTGCGTGGGACAAAAGTAATTGTTTGTGCTTGTATGTTCCAGGGTTGCTGGGTCTCCGTCCAGGGCGCTCAGCTCCAGTGACCAGAACTCTATCCACGCACTCACACTTGCACTACACACTCTCTCACTTAAATAAAGATTATTGTCACTATCTGCCCGTGTCAGTGTCTGTCTCCTGGGTCCCGAAACATGTCAAAAACTCCTGTAACGCTTTGACCGTTTGTGGCTGGGTAAAATTTGTTACTGCGCACACTTTGTCAGGCAGAGGAACCGCTCCTTCTGGAGAGACGCAATGCCCCAAAAAATCAATCTGCGTCACCCCAAACTGACACTTCGCTGGGTTGATTATTAACCCGTGCCCTCCCAACCTCCGGAAAACTGCCGTGAGGTGGTTTTCGTGTTCGTCTTCGGACGCGCTGGCTACCAATATGTCGTCCAGGTAGACGAACACGAAAGGGAGATCGCGCAACACCGCGTCCATCATGTGTTGGAACGTCTGCACCGCGCCTTTAAGCCCAAACGGCATGCGCAAAAACTCAAATAGCCCGAACGGAGTTATTACCGCTGTTTTGGGTATGTCCTCAGCGCGCACTGGGACCTGGTGGTAACCGCGTACCAAGTCTATCTTAGAAAAAATGTGCGCCCCCGCCAAATGAACTGAAAAATCTTGGATATGCGGGATTGGGTAGCGGTCGTGCGCTGTAGCGTTGTTCAACCTGCAGAAATCTCCGCAAGGTCACCATGAGCCATCAGCTTTCGGGACCATGTGAAGCGGTGAAGCCCATGGGCTTTTCGAACGCCGGATGATGCCCAACTTTTCCAGGTTGGCGAACTCCTCGTGCGCTATGGTCAGTTTAGCTGAATCCAAGCGCCGGGCTTTTGCAAAAACGGGCGGCCCGGTGGTAGTAATAAAATGTTCCACCCCGTGCTTAGCCACGGTTGCCGAAAATGTTGGGACCGTGAGTGCTGGGAACTGAGTGAGCAGTGTGTGGAACTTACCACTTGCGGCTGCGACGTTGGCTTGTGCTGTTGGCGGGGCCACTCGAGCTGTACAGGGAATAGAATAAAAAGACAGTGCACTAACCAGGCGTCTGTTAGCAAGATCAACCAACAAACCATGTGAGCACAGAAAATCAGCCCCTAACATATTGAAATTCACTGCAGCTATGACGAAAGTCCACTCAAATGTGCGGCCGTGTAGGGACAAAAGCAGAGCCCTCTCACCAAAGGTCTTAATCGCCGAGCCGTTCACTGCTGACACCCCGGGACCACTGGAAGACGCCAGCCGATCCGCGGAGGAAGGTGTGATGAAACTCAACTGGGAACCTGTGTCCACGAGGAAATGCCTCCCCGAGCGCGCATCCTTCAAGTAGAGCAGCTTGTTCTCCTCCCCAAGGGCCGCAGCTGCTACTGACCCCCAGTCTTGGCGTTTCCCGAGCGCTTGAAATGGCATGGTGGTATACATTTGCGTGCCCTCTCTGCGAAGCGGCGATGGTAGAAACAAAGGACGTCGTCTGTTCCGTGTTTCTTGGCCCCTGCCGCCGCTGTCGTCGGTGCGTCTGGTACTGCTGCCTCTGGCCCCCTGCCATCTCTGGACGTCGCGCTGAGCTTTGCTGCCGCGGCCGTGGCTGCGCGCCGTTTGGTGGCGTTGACGAGTCGTTGCGCCTCCTGGCCCAGCTCGCGGTAGTCTTGTTGGGCCAACAGTGGCGAACTGACCAGGGTCGCTCTCACCGCTGACGGTAGGGTCCTGAGGAAGAGGTGGGTGAAGATGAAGTGATCATCGTCAGAGTCTTTCAACCTCAACAGCTTCTCCATCAGGTCAGCAGGCCTGTCGCTTTCAAATTCAGTCAGCGCAAGGAGCCCCTCTGCTTGCTCCTCCACCGAGGGGGTGAAGTATCGGATGAGTGCAGCCTTCAACGCGCCGTACTTGTCGCTGTCCGGCGGTTGGTTGATCAGGCTCTCCACATGCTGGGCTGTGTGGTTGTCCAGCTTTGCAACCACATGGTAGAACTTTGTGGCGTCTACCGAAATCCCCCGGAGGTTGAACTGCGCTTCAACCGCGTTAAACCAGGAGCGCGGATTGTTCTGCCAGAAGTCCGGTAGCTGAACTGTGGCTGTATTCGCTTGGCTGGCTCCTGACGAGTCTGGCTCGGGGGAATTTCTTTCACTCATGATACGTCTTAGGGTCACCAGTGTGGAGAATGTGGAAATGATGAGGCTGAGTTTATCTCACGAGTCAGGTTTATTCACATTCTCCAACATCATCAAAAACAGAAAAGAGAGAGAATCCCCCAGACATTCGTCCTTTTATACCCCAGGACATCAAAGCACACAGTCACATTGTATTTAATCCCCAATAACAATGCGTCTTCCTCCAGGTCTTATCACCTCCACCTAAAGTCACCGGCAGCCAGGAAATCTCCTACGGCCATCTATTTGCATACCAAAGACCACATTTCACATCCTCCTGTTATCTCCTAGGAGGCTCAGTCCTTTTGTTCATCTGAGACGTGAAGCAGAATCAGAATCAGAATCAGAATCAGATTTATTGCCATTGTTCATGTAGTACACAAACTAGGAATTTGTCTCGGTGCAATGCTGCAACATTAAACATGATAAAATAAAAGAAATAAACTATACATGCAATAAAGTGTAGAATAAGAGTGAGTAATACTAGTCAGCAGTTAAAATATATTAGCGAGCAGCAGATAATGTGGAGAACCATATAGTGCAGTCGGTAATGCAGGAAGAAAACAGTGATGATTGACATGAGTCTGGTTGAGCTGCTGTACATAGTGCACGAGAGACAATAAGTCACTTAGTGTTCAGCAGTCTGATGGCAGAGGGGAAGAAGCTGTTCATGTGACGGGAGGTTTTAGTCTGGATGGACCGAAGTCTTCTACCTGAGGGGAGGGGGGCAAACAGTACGTGACCAGGGTGTGAGGGATCGGCTATGATCCGGCCAGCACGCCTCCGGGTCCTGGAGATGTACAGATCCTGGAAAGATGGGAGCTTGCAGCCGATCACCTTCTCAGCAGTGTGCACGACGTGCTGCAGCCTTAGTCTGTCCCTGGCAATGGCTCCTGCGTACCACACGGTTATGGAGGAGGTGAGGATGGACTCGATGATGGCTGTGTAGAACTGCACTAACATCTTGGTGGGTAGCTTGAGCTTCCTCAGCTGTTGCAGGAAGAACATCCTCTGCTGGGCCTTTTTGATGAGGGAGCTGATGGTCGGCTCCCACTTGAGGTCCCTGGTGATGGTGGAGCCTAGGAAGCGGAAGGAATCAGCAGTGGTGATGGGAGAGCCTGTGAGGGTGAGGGGGGGCAGAGGGGTTGTGACTTTCCTGAAGTCCACAATCATCTCCACTGTCTTCAGAGCGTTCAGCTGCAGGTTGTTGTTGTTGCACCAGGACGCCAGCTGGGCCACCTCTCTCCTGTAGGCGGACTCGTCGCCGTTGGAGATGAGCCCGATGAGGGTGGTGTCATCCGCAAACTTGATCAACTTGACAGACTGGTGGCTGGAGGTGCAGGAGTTGGTATAAAGGGAGAAGAGTAGGGGGGAAAGTACACAGCCCTAGGGTGATCCGGTGCTGATGCTAGCAGAGTCTGAGACAGTCTTTCCCAGCCGCACATGCTGCCTCTGGTCCGTCAGGAAGTCAGTGATCCACCTGCAGAGGGAGTCAGGCACGCCGAGCAGGGACAGTTTGTCCTGGAGCAGAGCGGGGCGGATGGTGTTGAATGCGGAGCTGAAGTCCACAAACAGGATCCTGGCGTAGGTTCCCGGGGAGTCCAGGTGCTGCAGGATGGAGTGGAGGGCCAGGTTGACTGCGTCGTCTACAGACCTGTTGGCTCGGTAGGCAAACTGCAGCGGGTCCAGGAGGGGGGTGGTGATGGACTTGAGGTGGGGCAGGACCAGGCGCTCAAAGGACTTCATGACTACAGAGGTGAGCGCTACAGGTCTGTAGTCGTTAAGTCCAGTGATCCGTGGCTTCTTGGGGACAGGGATGATGGTGGAGGATTTGAGGCAGGACGGCACGTGGCATAGCTTAAGGGAGGTGTTAAAAATGTCTGTGAAGACAGGAGCCAGCTCTTTCGCACAGTGTCTCAGGGTGGAGGGAGACACGCCGTCCGGACCGGGGGCCTTGCTCGGGTTCAGTCTGGAGAACTGTTTGAGCACATCCTGCTCATTGATGACAAGGGCAGGGGGGGAGGAGGGGGGGCGCCTTTGATGAAGTAAGGATCGTGGAGGCTGTGGAGCTGGAGGGAGGGGGGGAGTTGGACACAGATGACGAGGTGTCAAAACGGGCATAGTGTTGGGACAGTCTTTGACAAAGGGCTTTGTCATCCTGACCTTTAGGAGCCTGAGGCCGATAATTGGTGATTTGCCTCAGTCCTCTCCACACAGAAGCCGAGTCATTAGCAGTGAACTGCTGCTGGAGTCTCTCAGAATACACAGATTTAGCTCTCCTCAGCTCTCTGTTAAACCGATATTTAACCTCCCTGTAGCAGCCCCTGTCTCCACTTTTCAGTGCTGCTTCCTTCTCCTTCCTGATCTGTCTGAGCTTAGCAGTGAACCAGGGCTTATCATTAGAGTACCTCACCCTGGTGCGCGATGGAAGAATGCTGTCCTCACAAAAGTGGATGTAAGAGTTCACAGTGTCCGTGTACTCATCCAGATCATGCGTGGCTCCTTTAAACATGCCCCAGTCAGTTATTTCCATGCACGTTTCCAGCTTCTCCTCAGCTTCACTGGTCCATTTCTTCGTAGTGCTCACAACAGGTTTAGTGAGCTTTAATCTCTGTCTGTATGTGGGAATGAGGTGGACCATCACGTGATCAGATAGTCCGAGCGCAGCGCGGGGAACAGCGCGATATGCGTCTTTCACTGTGGTGTAACAGTGATCCAGCGTGTTTATTCCTCTGGTGGGGCATTTAATAAACTGTTTGTATCGGGGGAGATCGTGGCTCAGATTGCTCTGGTTAAAGTCGCCAACCACAATAACCAGAGAGTCTGGAAAAATCCGCTCCGTGTGTTGGATGTGATCCGCGAGCACGCGCTGAGCTTCGCGCGTGTCCGCGTCGGGAGGGACGTACACAGCGACGAGGATGAATGAGGCGAACTCCCGCGGGGAATAAAATGGCTTGCATTTAATAAAAAGAAATTCCAGGGCGGGAGAACAGTGTTTGGAAATTACCGTTACATCAGAGCACCAGCTGCTGTTGATGTAGAAGCAGACTCCTCCTCCTGAGGATTTACCGGAGAGCTCTGTGTCACGATCAGCACGAAACAGCTGAAATCCCTCGAGGCGCAGCGCGCTGTCTGATGTATTTTCCCTGAGCCAGGTCTCGGTAAAACAGAGGGCAGCCGAGGAAGAGAGGTCCTTAAAACGCATCAGCAGTCTTAGTTCATCTACCTTGTTAGAGAGAGAATTGGTATTGGACAGAAATATGCCAGGCAAAGCCGTGCGCGTGCCTCTCCTGCGGAGCCAGACGAGAGCGCCCGCTCGCCTTCCTCTCTTTCGCCGTCTCACTTTTCGAGCTAAGCAATGAACCAGATCGGCGGCAGGAGCTAAAAAAACTGGGAGTAGGTCCATGGGAGTGAAAGTCCTGATATTTAGAAGCATACAGTAAGCAAACAGTGATATACATATGAAGCATGTGAACCCCACATATGTGTCCCACAATACAACAAATCCATTGGCACACTACTGATTCGTCAGTGTCTTGTCTATATTTTGGTATTTGTTGCATGTTTATATCTTAATTTGTTAACTTTCAGTGATGAAAATTCCAAAGGTACCCTATTATTTCCTCCTCTGGATCTAGTATCCGGAATCTTGCCAGGATCCAGATCAATCTTTGATATCTTGTAGAACCTGTTGGGAACTTCATTCATTCATTCATTCATTCATCTTCTTCCGCTTAATCCTTTTCGGGTTGCGGGGGGGCTGGAGCCTATCCCAGCATCTTTGGGCGAGAGGCAGGGTACACCCTGGACAGATCACCAGTCCATCGCAGGGCCAACACAGAGAGACAGACAACCATTCACTCTCACATTCATACCTAAGGACAATTTAGAATTCCCAGTTTGATGCCAATCAACCTAACTTGCATGTTAGGTTGAGACAGACAATCATGAATAATTTTTAAATTGTCAACATGGTTAAGTTTAAAAGAGAAAAGCAACTGTAAATCGTCAGCGTAGCAGTGATAGGACACTCCTTTAAATTTGCTGGTGGTAGAACCAAAAGCCAGCATATACAGGGCAAATAAAAGTGGACCCAGAATAGAACCCTGAGGCACCCCACAAGTTAAAGGAACAGAGTCAGATGAATAAGAGCCAACAGCCACGGAAAAACTCCTACCAGAAAGGTAGGAGGAAAACCAATCCAGGGCTTTTCCAGAAACTCCTTCCAGAAGCCATCTTTATATTCAGACAGAAAATTACTGCGCATGCGTGACTTGTGACTCAAACTGTACGGCAAGTGCCAAGGTTCAAACACATTGTTAAACTTATAAACATTACGGTCAATACACTACATCATCATTACCCTTTAAAGTGTGACTCACTATATCCTAATGAACTTCAATAGTGTGCTAATCAATACTTAACTGTAACTGTTAGTCATGAGAAACAAGATTACCTTATCTTAAACCTTTTTTTCTGTTCTGACATGCGTGTGTAATAAATGCACTTCAATGAAATACACATTCTCATTGCATAAATTGTTTAGGTGGTCCATGTACTCGTGTTGAGTGCCTTAAAGCCACAGGATCAGGCTGAAAGGGCTCTGATTTCTGTTGAGTAGGATCAACAGTTTCTTGAGAGCTGCTGCAGTTCTCAGGATAAGACTGTTCAACCTGTAGATCAGTACCACCCGTATCAGGTTCAGCAGTCGCTCTCGATCGCAGCTGGTCTCCATGGCATCTGTGCACTGTCTCTGAGTCGCGTTCTCTGACGTCATACGACACCAGGCCAGTCTGTCTCATCACCAGTCCTGGAATCCATTTATGGGATCCTCCTCCAGTGTTTTGCAGATACACCTCGTCATCCACGTTGAAAAAGTGATCTTCTGCCCTGCAGTCATGGTGCTCCTTTTGTAAATACTGTTTCTTGCGCATGGTTTCTTAAGTGCATGGCTTTAGGAAATCAAGCCTTGTCCTGATGTGTCTGTGGAGAAACAGATCTGCTGGAGACTGCCCTGTTGTGCAGTTGGGTGTAGTGCGATACTGCAGCAGGAACAATGAAATGTTGTCCTCAATGTTCAAATTAGTATTAGCCAGTTTTTTTCATTCCAGCTTTGAATGTTTGAACATATCTATCTGCAAGACCGTTAGTTGCAGGATGTCCTGGTGCACTTGTCGTATGCAGGATTCCATTTTGTATGACAAAAGTTTGAAACTCCTCCAATGTAAAAGTGGTTGCATTGTCCATCACAATTTGTTCAGGCAAACCATAAGATGCAGTCTCTTTAATCTTGTAATGGTAGCTTGTGATGTGATCTGTGACATGCGGAACACTTCCAGCCATTTAGTGTATGCGTCAACAACAATCATGAACATGTTATTCAGACACAGCCCAGCAAAGTCTATATGCAGTCTTTTCCAGGCTTTACCTGGGAACTCCCAAGGGGGCAGTGGAACGTGCTGAGGCATTTTTTGTTCTAGCTGGCATGTCTAACAGTCTTTGCAACATTGCTCCACGTCCGAGTCTATGTTTGGCCACCATACATATTTGCGAGCAAGAGCTTTGGATTTCACTATACCCTGATGTCCGGAGTGAATCTCTTTTAACACTGCTCTTCTCATCTTTTCAGGTATTATGACTCTGGTCCCCCATAGGACACAACCTTGCTCTGTTGACAGCTCATTTCTCTTCGTGAAAAACACCTTTAAGTTTTCCTCAGTTTCAGTAGGCCAACCTTCCATGACATATTTATAAACTCTGCAAAGCTCACTATCTGTACGCATTGATTTTGCAATCTGTGTAGCCTTTAGCGGTGCTTTCTGTAAATGCTCTGCTAGCAATGAGTGGACTACAGCTGAACTCTCTGCAGTTCCTGCATCACTGGTCTCCGGTAATGGACAACGGGAGCGTCCATCTGCATTACTGTGCTCTTCAGACTTGCAATAAACAATGTGGTAATATATGCTGATAATATTATTGCCTATCGCTGAATGTGTGCTGCGGCTAGTGAGCCAGACATTTGTGTTCCCCAAACAGTGTCAACAGTGGGCGGTGGTCAGTCACTAAATCAAAATGTCTTCCCCACAAGTACTGATGGAACTTTTTTACACCAAAAATCAGTCCCAGAGCCTCTTTTTCTATTTGAGAATATTTCTTTTCTACTGCAGACAGAGTTCGGATGCATATGCGATTGGCCTTTTTTTCTCCATTTGGCATGGTGTGCTGAATCAGGAGATTCCAAGATTAGGAGCATCTTGTCTCAGAGTGATGCTGAGAAACTGATCCACGCTTTTGTTAGCTCGAGATTAGATTATTGTAATTCTTTATTATCAGGTTGTCCTAAAACATCTTTAAAAAGTCTTCAGCTGATCCAAAATGCTGCAGCAAGAGTTTTAACAGGTACTAGAAAGAGAGATCATATCTCTCCGGTTCTGGCCTCCCTTCATTGGCTTCCCATAGAGTTTAGAATTAAGTTTAAAATCCTTCTTCTTACTTACAAAGCTCTAAACAATCAGGCTCCTTTTTATTTAAAAGATCTGATACTACCATATTATCCTAACAGAGCACTACGCTCCCAAAATGCAGGACTACTTGTAATACCTAGAATCTCCAAAAGTACAATGGGAGGCAGAGCCTTCAGTTATCAAGCTCCTCTCCTGTGGAATCAGCTGCCAATCTGGATTCGGGAGTCAGACTCGATCTCTGTTTTTAAGATTAGGGTTAAAACCTACCTTTTTGATATAGCCTACAATTAGGGAGGGATCATGTGTTTCTGAACCCTCCCTTAGTTATGCTGCTAATAGGTTTAGTCAGCCGGGGGACCTCCAGTAATGCACTGGGCCTCACTCCTTTCCTTACTCTCTATGAAATATTTTTTTTTTTGCTGGTCATTAACATTTGTTTGTTCTCTCCCATAGATTGAGTCCCCATCGTGCTGTTTGCTCTCTACATGTCTGTTCTTTTCATCTTCTCTGTCCCCTCACCCCCCAGCCAGTCGCAGCAGATGACTGCCCCTCCCTGAGCCTGGTTCTGCTGGAGGTTTCTTCCTGTTAAAAGGGAGTTTTTCCTCTCCACCGTCGCCAAGTGCTTGCTCACAGGGGATCACCTGATTGCTAGGGTCTTTCTGCAACTGTGGGGGTTCCCCCCTACAGTTAATAGTGCTATGAGATGACTGTTGTAGTGAAATGGTGCTATATAAATAAAGTTGAATTGAATTGAATTGAATTGAATCACTGTGCCAACACCATATGCGGAAGCGTCATGTGCTAATGTGAGTGGCAGGCTGGGGTCATAGTGTGCTAGGACCCGATCACTGATCAGCATTTCTTTGCACTTGACAAAAGCAGCCTGCTCCACTTTAGTCCATTTCCAAGTTATCTGTCCTTTGAGCAGTCTGTAAAGTGGGGCTAAGATTGTACTTTGCTGTGGTACAAATCTTCCATAATAATTAACAAGTCCCTAAAAAGCTTGGAGCTCTTTGACATTTGTAGGAGCAGGAGCCTCCTGGATTGCTCTCACTTTATCTTCAGAAGGGTGAATACCATGTTCATCCAACACGTGACCCAGGTATTCAGTTTGAGTTTTGCTGAACTCACATTTGGAGCGTTTCACTCGAAGGCCATTTTCTTGAAGGCATTGCAGGACCTTCTGCAGGTTGTGGATACGCTCCTTTTCTCTGCATCCTGTGATAAGGTCATCTAGGTAAACTACCACGGGTAAGTCTTTCATCAGGTTTTCCATTATACGCTGGGAGATGGAAGGAGCAGCACTTATTCCAAAAGGGAGTCTGTTGTACACAAAAAGTACCTTGTGAGTGTTGATAGTTGTGTACTTTTTGGAGTCATCATCCAGTAAGTCTTGTTGATAAGCTGCTGCTAAATCTATTTTAGAGAAGACTTTGCCTCCACTAAGGATTGCCAAAAGCTCTTCCAGCCTGGGTAAGGGGTAAATGTCTGCTTCAACAGCCTGGTTTACTGATACTTTATAATCCCCACATAAATGGATTGATTTATCTCTTTCTTCTACTGGCACTACAGGTGCTGCCCATTCACTGTGCTTAACTGGAGAGATAAGATGTTTGCTTCTTCCAGCCTTTAAAGCCCTCTCTCCACCCTCTTTCACTGCAAATGGGAGGGGTCTGTGCTTACAAAATCTGGGAGAAATATCAGGTTTAACCTTAATGGATGCTTTAATGTCCTTTAGTGTCCCCAACCCCTCAGTGAAAACATCAGAGTATTTATCCAGTACTTCTGTGAGTAAATAGGCATCCATTTCTTTCAGAGCCTTAATCTGCTGCCAGTTCAACTTTAGCTTCCTAAGCCAATTTCTGCCACACAGGGCTGAACCATCGCCCTTTACAATCAGTAGTGGTAGATTTTCAGTTTGCCCCTCATAGACTACTCTGGCTGTAATCTGTCCTAAAACAGGGATTCTGCCTCCATTATAACCTTTAAACTTAACCTTAGCACTCTCTAGTGGCAGGTGTGAGAATTTCTTTCTGTATGTTGCCTGTGATATTACACTCCTAGCTGCTCCTGTGTCAATTTCCATCTCTAAATCAACATCAGCTACAGAGAATATTTCCTTATAAAGGTCTTCATCCTCGCTCGTGACCATCAGAATGGTAGACATCCCCAGTTCTGTGTCCTCTTCAGCTTTCACATACCTAATGTGTTTACTAAGCTGTTCTCTGCTCCGTGAACTTTTTGCACTTTCAGTTTGTGACTTAGAACGACAGGCCTTTTTTATGTGTCCAGTTTTCCCACAGTTATGGCATTTGGTCTCTTTAAAATGACATTCACTTCCATGGTGATTCTTCCTTTTGCACCTGTAACAATTTTTAGTTGTCTGTGGCTTCAGTGCTGGCTTTTTCACCTTCCATTCCTCTCAGCTACTGTGTGTCTCTGTCGGCTGTTTCCATGTTGAGGGCTATCTCAAAAGCTTTGGCAAAGGTAAGATCATTTTCTGTCAATAATCTCCTCTGGCATGCTTCGTTTTTTTTTATTACGCTAACAAATCGGTCTCGTAATGATGAATCCAAGTTGGCGCCAAACTCACAGTTAGCAGCACATTGCTTCAACTCAGCTGTGTACTGTGCTACTGTCTGGCCTTGTTTTTGGTTGCACTGATTAAAACGGAATCTTTCTGCCACCAGTAATGGCTTAGGCTCAAAGTGTCCTTTCAGAATGGTCACTATTTCAGCAAATGTTTTGTCTTTCGGCTTACTGGGCTGCACCAAATTTCAAAGAGTTGGTATGTAGCTGCGCCCATAACACTTCGCAGTGTGGCTGCTTGCTTGTCTTCGGCTGTGCTGTTGGCTACAAAGAACTGCTCCACATGTTCAATATATGCAGACCATTGCTCATTTTCTGGCTTGAACTCATCTGTTCTTCCAAACAGGGCCATTGTACTCACTAGTACCGACACCGTGTGTCTCTTTCCCCCCACAATTTATCCTCATCGCCAGTTTCTGTGGTGTATTGAATAAGGGCTCAGACTTAGCATTGCATGTCTTGTTGCCTTTTACTTCGCCATCTTTATACTCAGACAGACAGTTACTGGGCATGCGTGACTTGCGGCTCAAACTGTAGGGCAAGTGCCAAGGTTCAAACACATTGTTAACCTTATAAACATTATGGTCAATACACTACAGGTCAGTTTATATTTATTTGCATATGTATTTTGTTGCCTTTGCCTTTGGCATGACAATCTCCAGTGGCTTGAGGCCGCTGGTGGTGCTGGGGATGGCAGTCCCGCCAATAGCCACCGAAACTGTGAGGAGGGTGTCCAGCAACTGCAAGTTGTATGATCGTCTATTTGCGCTAAAAATCTTGATCCATATTAATAAAACGAGTAACGCAAGTAATGCGTCTGATCAAATTTCAGTAACTGTAACGCATTACTGAATTTTTAAACAGTAATTTCGTTACACAGCACGTTACTGCAAAAGTAGTGGCGTTACAAACACTGCTGGTACCACACAGCAACATACTCTGAGACAAGTCCCACAGACAGGCTCCAGTGATTTGACATGTTGCCTTTGTTTACAGAAGCCACGCATAGTGTGGCTGAGAACATGATTGTGCCTTCATTTTAATATTATTAGTGTATCGATCGGTAAATTACTTTTATTCCTTACTGATACTGATCCAGCCATTTTGCCTGGCTCGAACCCGACACCGATACGGTGGATTGGATTGGCTCGTCCCTGCTCTTAACCAGGCTTCAACAACTCTTTCCCATATTTTCATAGTGTGGCTGATCAACTTTATGCTTCTGTAGTTACTACAGCTCTGAGCATCATCTTTGTTCTTGAAAATTGGTACAAAAACACTTCTTCTGCACTCCTGGGGCATCCTCTCATTCTCCAAGACTGTGTCAAACAATGTGGTTAAAAAGTCCACTGCCATCTCTCCTAAACATCTCCATACTTTCACAGGTACAGTGGTATGAAAAAGTGTTTGCCCCCTTCCTGATTTCTCATTTTTTTGTATGTTTGTCACACTTAAATGCTTCAGATCATCAAACAAATTTAAATATTAGACAAAGATAACACAAGTAAAGGAAAAATGCAGTTTTTAAATTATGGTGTGTATTATTAAGGGTAAAAAAAATGCAAACCTATATGGCCCTGTGTGAAAAAGTGACTGCCCCCCCCCCCCAACGTTAAATTAATTGTGGTTTATCACACTTTTGGAAAACTGAGTTCAATTTGTCTAGCCACAGCCAGGGCTGATTATTGTCACACCAGTTTTCAATCAAGAATCACTTAAATAGGACCTGCCTGACAAAGTCAAATAGACCAAACAATCCTCAAAATCTAGACATCATGCTGCAATCCAAAGAAATTGAGGAACAAATGAGAAACAAAGTAATTGAGATGTATCAGTCTGGAAAAGGTTTTATAGCCATTTCTAAAGCTTTGGGACTCCAGCAAACCACAGTGAGAGCCATTATCCACAAATGGCAAAAACATGGAACAGTGGTGAACCTTCCCAGGAGTAGCCGGCCAAGCAAAACTACCCCAAGAGCACAGCGACGATTCATCCAAGAGGTCACAAAAGACCC
Source organism: Pholidichthys leucotaenia (assembly GCA_020510985.1). Taxonomy (NCBI): domain Eukaryota; kingdom Metazoa; phylum Chordata; class Actinopteri; order Cichliformes; family Pholidichthyidae; genus Pholidichthys; species Pholidichthys leucotaenia. The sequence continues at coordinate 19,621,749 of CM035838.1, forward strand.
CACAACAACATTCAAAGAACTGTGGGCCTCACTTGCTTCAGTTAAGGTCAGTGTTCATGACGCCACCATAAGAAAGACACTGGACAAAAATGGCCTGCATGGCAGAGTTCCAAGACGAAAACCATTGCTGAGCAAAAAGAAGATAAAGGCTCATCTCAGTTTTGCCAGAAAACATCTTGATGATCCCCAAGACTTTTGGGAAAATACTCTGTGGACTGATGAGACAAAAGTTGAACTTTTTGGAAGGTGTGTGTCCCATTACATTCGGCGTAAAAGTAACACAGCATTTCAGAAAAGGAACATCATACCAGCAGTAAAATATGGTGGTGGTAGTGTGATGGTCTGGGGCTGTTTTGCTGCTTCAGGACCTGTAAGACTTGCTGTGGTAAATGGAACCATGAATTCTGCTGTCTACCAAAAAATCCTGAAGGAGAATGTCCGGCCATCTGTTTGTGACCTCAAGCTGAAGCGCACTTGGGTTCTGCAGCAGGCAATGATCCAAAACACACCAGCAAGTCCACCTCTGAATGGCTTAAGAAAAACAAAATGAAGACTTTGCAGTGGGCTAGTCAAAGTCCTGACCTGAATCCGACTGAGATGCTGTGGCATAACCTTAAAAAGGTGGTTCGTGCTCGAAAACCCTCCAATGTGGCTGAATTACAACAATTCTGCAAAGATGAGTGGGCCAAAATTCCTCCACAGCGCTGTTAAAGGCTCATTGCCAGTTATTGCAAATGCTTGATTGCAGTTGTTGCTGCTAAGGGTGGCCCAACCAGTTATTAGGTTTAGGGGGCAATAACTTTTTCACACAGGGCCATGTAGGTTTGGATTTTTTATCTTTGTCTAATATTTAAATTTGTTTGATAATCTGAAACATTTAAATGTGACATACAAAAAAAAAAAAAAAGAAATCAGGAAGGGGGCAAACACTTTTTCACACCACTGTATGTCATCTGGTCCAGCCGCCTTTCCATTCTTCATCCTCTTCAAACCTGCATTGCTAATCCTTGGGACTTCCTTGTTCACCATCTTTCCTTCATCCATGCTGCTCTCTCTCATTTTCTTTGTTCATCAGCTCCTCAAAGTACTTCTTCCACCTTCTCAATACACTCTTTTCATTTGTTAGTACATTACCATTTCTGTCCTTAATCAACCTAACCTGCTGCACATCCTTTCCAGCTCGATCTCTCTCTCTAGCCAATTGATACAAGTCCTTTTCTCTTTCCTTAGTCTTTAGCCACTCATACAACTCGCTGTATGCCTTTGCCACCTCTCTCTTTGCCATGCACCTAGCTTCCAAATACTCCTACTTTCTCTATCTCCCTGACTATCCCACTTTTTCTTTGCCAACCTCTTCCTTTGAATACTTTCCTGTACCTCCTCATTCCACCGCCAAGTCTCCTCGTTTTCCTTCCTTTGTCCACTGGATACACCACATACCTTTCTACCCATTTCCCTCAATACTTTTTCTGTACTTTCCCAGTCATCTGGTAATTCTTCCCTGCCACCCAGAGCTTGCATCAACTCCTCCCTGAACTCTGTAACCTTCCTTCTGTTCATATATTTTTTTATATTCACCTTCATTCCCATAATTGGTCATGCCTCATAAATGGTGTGGCTGGACTTTTTTTTTTTTTTTTTTTAAGTCAAGTGAAGTGCTGTGTTGGTAAAATAATTTGTTCCACCAGATGGAGACATTGTGATTTTAAAGTACACATTCAGATTTACTCTCCTGAATGCAACAAGGAAAATATATTAACATCTTGAAACACAATTCAAAGAAGAAAAAAAACAACAGTTCTCATTAAGTTGAAGACACACATGTGCCCTTTATTATAACAAGAAACAGTTTTACAGATTGAAAAATGAAAAGGGGATAAAAGCCAATTCATAACTTGATGAAAGGAAGGAAATCTGTTGCAGATATTACAACATACAGCCTAATATGTGTTTAAAAACAGAAAAAAAATCATGGTGTATCTCACAAAATAAAGTGGACATAACTGAGAACTTCGCCAACATTCTTGGTATGTAATGTAAAAAAAAAAAACCTGTTCAAACAACCTCAGTTCGTTCCTCTGTTTTTGTATGTTACAGAACAGCATACAAATATTGACTTATAAAACCTTGTTGTTTCCGCCATTTTCTTAATTATGAGAAAAACATTACCAAACATTATATCGAATCTATCTGTATATAGTTCAAATTTCCTTATGTATAAGGGACAATAAGATAGAAAATATAAAATCTGTTTTACATTTTAGAGGCTGTTTGGCGCGAGACCAATCAAAACTGCATGCTTAAGACATAAGATTTCTTCAACAAAATCTTGCTTACATGGGACATATTTACAAAAGAAGGAACACAGCCATAGGCTCAAACTAATAGGAGGGAGTGCGGAAGCGAAGCTTTGCGTCCCCCTCCGTGTAAGGAATATACACTGTGGCCGACGGGCCAGTTCTCCAACACCACAGGACTAACAGAAACTCAAGCCTGCCTTGACTGCCAATCTCCAAGATGGCCTCATACTGTACAACACATCCCATCCCCACCGCATCTCAGCATGTGAGCGAAATCAGATCTACATGCACAACGTAGCGCTGCTCCACTGATTCGAGAAATTTACACCACTCTAGAGAGTGCAACTAATAATCACATCTTTAAAGAAGGGGAAACGGCTCCGCTATTCCACAAGAGCTGTGAGTGAAACACGTGTCTATAGCCAACTGATGTTTTCCACTCTAACTGAAATAACACTGAAACATAATGCGCGCTATAAAAATGCCCCTTAATCACAATTTTCATTATAAACAAGATTATACAAAATATATATATGTATATAAACAAAGACTGAGAACCCATATAAAAAAGGCAAAGACAAAGAGTCCCTAAGTTAAAATAAATACCCAGTGTGTATGCTGCGACTTCACTGCTAAAACAAAAGAGTTTCTATAAAGGATTTGATCTGCTCTACCTCTGACCCAAATCCATGGAGCCCCAAATTTCTGTGAGTGGGCAATACTCATAAATAAGACATTAATAAATAAAAAAAAAACAATTGGATGATTACAGATGTTCCTGTTAGTAAGAACAGCTTAAGTCTTTTTCAATGTTTACAGCTTTGCCCCCCCCCCCCAACAATGCTTTCTTAAAAAAACACAATCAACAACATCTACACAGCAGCTCATCTGGGTGAAGAAGAGAGAAATCTATTTAAACTGTTCAGGTATGTGTCCAATCTGAGACTGCATGCTCGTCGGCGGACTTGAAATTCCTTCCGACCAGTCGGACATGTTGGAATGAGGAGATGAACTGGACCACTGGTCGGGGGAGCCGGGGGAGGGGGTCAGAAAGGGGTGGTCGGGGACCTGGACCTGATGGTTCGGGGTGTTGTCCATGGGGCCCGAATAACTGTGCTGGGAGGGCGGGGTGAGGAACTGGGTGCTGGGCATTGACTGGTTGATGGAGGGGGGCATGATCTGGGTCTCCTGGGGCAGGATGGTGTGGATGGGCATGCTGGAGTTGCCCGAGCCCTGCTGGAGCTCAGGAGAGCCAAGTTCCCCGCCGATGAAGTTCTGGCTGTTGGCTGAGTTTGAGTTCTGGTGCTGCAGCTGAATGGTCTGCTGCTGCTGCTGCTGCTGTTGTTGAAGTTGTTGGAGGTTTTGCATCTGCTGGATCTGTTGAGCCTGCTGCTGTATGATGTGGGGCTGCGGGCCCAGCCTGGCGCCCTGGATCCCCTGGTATGTAATCAACTGCGGCAGGCCGGCGGTGGGGTGGCCATTGTGGAGCGACGTGGTCATCATCCCATGCTGCCCTCCCCGATGCAAACCCCCTTGACTACTAGGAGTGCCCTTCATGGGGTTGTACTGACCGGGCTGGCTGATGGTGCTATGCATTCTGGCCAGCCAATCGCACTGGCCATTCATGGTCGCCTGACCACTGGAGCCAGACACGGGTAGGTGGGTGAGACGAGGAGGCAGTGGGTCAAACTGCATTCGAGCAAGCTCCTGCTTGTTCGGCATCACCATGTGGTTTACAGCCAGGTGTGGGTCGGACATACCCTGCAGATGGTTCAGGGACACTGATGGCGACTGCTGGAAAGGCGAGGTCATCATGGGTGGTGAAGCCACATCTGACACGTAACCGTGAGGAGACTCCAGCGAGTCAACTGGTGACAGAACAGCCGAACTGTCCAGGAGGTTCCCAGGCTTCCCGTCCTGGGAGTTCTTCTTCTTCACCTTCATGTCTTTGCCCTCCTTGCAGCCAATCCCCTTGGTGCTGGGCTTGCGTGCCTTTTTGCCCTGGCCTTGACCTTGAGGCTGGGGCTGCTTCATGCTGCCTAGGAAGCCGTTTGGCGAGCAGAGAGGGGGTGACAGTGTGGTGCTTAGTGACCCTCCATGCATTGGGGGACTTCGCACCAGGTTGTACTCGTCCATGAGCCGCACAATGTCGTGATGCTTTCTCTCCTGTGCAATGTCCCTGGGTAGCCGGTCCATGTGGTCAGTTATTTCTCTGTTGGCAAAGTGGTCCAGTAAGACCTTGGCAGTCTCGTAACTTCCTTCCCTGGCAGCCAAGAACAGAGGGGTTTCCTCCTGAGAGAAACAGAAAGGGAGACAAAATCAAACAGTGCGTCAGCTGCAGTGGGAATGCTTTACTGTTCACACGGGGAGAACACAGACGTCGTTCCTTTACCTTGTTATTCTGCATGTCCTTGTTGGCACCGTTCTTCAGCAGCACGACTGCAGCTTCCACGTTATTCACTGCAGCAGCCCAGTGTAGCGCTGACTTACCTGCACAGACAAGAAAGAAGCTGTTCATTGGTGTTTGAATGGATTTAGCACTAAGCTGTAGTAACTTGTAGTGCTGCAATGATTAGTCAACAGAAACATAACAACTAATATGATTATTGGCTAATCACCTATGCACCATTTCCCAGTAAAAATTCTAAAAGTATGATTGTTTCCAGTTCTCAAACTTGACAGCTTGCTAGTTTTCTTGTTTTTGCATTGTAAGTTAAATAATTTTTGGTTTTGTACTATTTGTATGACCAGCCAAGACTATCGATGAGGCAACCTCGAGCTCTGGGAAATTATGATGAAGATTTTGGACTGTTCTTTAAATATTCTATAGAACAAATTATTGGTCGACTAATAAAAAACAAGGCAGATTAAATGGTAACAAAACTACTCGTTAGTTGCAGCCGTAGTTATTTTCAGGGTCTTAAAGCAACAGCAAACAGAAACGTACCAAAGTCATCGATTGCATTGACATCAGCATGACAGTTGATGAGCTCCTCCACCATGCCCTCCACAGCCAATCTGGCAGCCAAGATCAGCGGTGTGGTGCCATCGTGCATGCGGGCATCCAAGTCTGTGGCGCGGTTCCTTATGAGAATCTGCAGAGAGCATCAGACACGTTATACTATATGAGCTACCGTTCTGTTCTTGCACAAAATCAGAGGAGTACTCTGAGCTATTTAAATCTGGTAACAGGCCTATGAAGTTGATCTAACAGCTCCAACACTACCTTCATTATTGAGCCGCATAAAATGCAAATGAAAATATAAGCTGCACTGGGCTGTAAACTGCATCAGCATCAGTGTTTTTCAGAAATGTGACTCTTCTTGTAAATTTGGAACTTATTCCATGTAGATATGCGACACTAATAAATTTGCATACTTTCTTGTAAATTTCCGACCCCTTTTTCCTCATTTACATTTTTAATATGCAGTGGATCTAATAAGTGTACACTTGTCTGTGAAAATCCCAAGTTTTTGTGATGTCAGAATAACAATATCGCAGCAAATCATTTCCAAACTTTTCCCACCTTTGTTGCGACCTTTAATCAGTACAAGTCTATTGAAAAACAAATAAACCTGTTAGGTTTAAAAATGGTTTTTTTTAAACTGAAAAACAAAAAACAGGTTGCATAAGCATGCACATCCTTGAACTAATACTTTGTTAAAGCACCGCTATATTTAATCAAAATGTTTTGATTTTTTTCCTCCTCTTGGGTCTGTAGGACATCTCACATTGAGCATAATACGGGGTAAGGACCTGTACTTACACAGCACTTTTACTAGTCACAGAGACCACGCAAAGCACTTAACTAGTAGCAACACTAACCCTCTATTCTAAGTTAGAGGCCTAACAGAGACAGAGACAATTCAGAATCACCAACTAACCTAACAGGCATGGCTTTGGACTGTGGGAGGAAACCTGAGCCCCCAGGGTAAACCCACACAGGACAAAGAGAGCATGCAAACTCCACAAAGAAAGGTTCCCACCCCTGCAAGCCTGGGGATTCAAACTTGGAACCTTCTAGCTATGAGGCAACAGTACTAACCTCTGTACACCACGCTGCCCAATAACGACATGAATAATGGGGGTTACTCAGAATATAAGCAAGATCAGCTAAAACGGCTTATTTCAAACAATGGACAACATGAGAGGCAGCAGAAATTCTGACTTATTAATTCTATGTCAGTACTAAAGGACTTGGCGTGAGCAAACTCACCTGGAAGACTCCCTGGGCGTCAGCTGCCACGGCGGCATGCAGCGGCGTCCTGCCCATGTTGTCCTGGATGTTGGCGTCGGCGCTGGCCTCCAGCAGACGTTTGGCCGCGTCAGAGCGAGCATAGCGAGCAGCCAGGTGAAGAGCCGTCTCGCCAGTTCGGTCAGTCTGGTTGTGAAGGTTAGCACCTTGGTAGATGAAGTCGTTAATGACGTTCGCAGAGGTGTCCTCCTCTTCCTCGCTGTTGCCCGTCTCTAGACCTCCTCCGCTGCAGGAAGCGATCATCAGGGGGGTGAAGCCATCTGCACAAGGGAGGGGCGGAGAGCGAAGAGAGGCAAATGAAAAGAGGCACAGCACGGCGGACGCTGCAGAGACAGTAACTGCTACTGGAAGACGGGGCTGCACTTCAAAGCAGCTGGCAGATCAAAACAAGGCAACAAACAAATCGAATGTGGATTTGACACTTTTGCCTGAGTTGAATCATCACAGCGCTGGCGTTTCGATAATGGATTCTGATCAAGGCCCCAGCACAGGAGAAGCTTCAGAAGGAAAGCGAAGCTAGGGGGATAGAGGCCGGGGCTCGCTAAAGCTAGACTGCTGCAAAAAACCGGAGCATTAGTATCTGACTGTGAGAGGCAGCTCAGTCGGTCGACTTGGATAGGTTTTCTCCTCTTCAAAAGGATAGCAAGCCCCAGATCTCACAGATTTGGTCGATTCAAGTGCATCGATCCACGGTGGGGAAAAAGTGTGCTCTCAACGTGTTAAACCTGTTACTTTGATTTTTCATCGCTCTCCTTCAGGGAATTTGCCACTTGCTACAAAATTGGGTTTTTGCATCTGACGCCTTCATGGTTTTTTTTTTTTTTTTTTTTGTAAGGCATAATTTTAAAAAGAGAAGGAAAAACAGGGGCCCATTAGTGGTCAAATGATTAATCTGATCAGGAATCAGTGTTTTCCCCCAGGCGCCGGGCTTCCCGCCAGCTGCTTTGAAGAAGATCCTTTACCCCGAGGACATTTAAGGCTTTAGCTACTCCTACACGCTCAATTACACGCACGCACACGCGCAAAGCCAGGCACGCACACCAAACCTCGGTGAAATGCAGAGTGCTCACTCGGAAAAAGACACATACTCGTGCGCAGGTGCACTCGCTCAGAAATGTGTGACGGCTATAAATACTCGCACAGAAAAGCAATGTTCGCAGCATACGACTTAGACAGACGTGCTTCCGTTGCAGCGGCACGCCAAACGATGCCCAATATCGACAAACAGCAGAGTGTGGTGATTTTTGAACTGTTTGAAATACGCCACAATAGTGTGTTTTTTTCTTCATTTTTGTTCAGTTTATGAAATAAAAAGGAAGTATGCATTAATGTTTGTTAGCATATTGATTCTCCATCTACTACAGAGGCTGTGTTTAGGTCTTTTCAATTAATGCGCTCTTTGTTTAGGAATGGCCAAATAAAGTAGAAACAAAGTAGGAAAATAAAAAGAAAAACTGAATTTGAGTAAAATATATTTTCTTTCTCATAAATAAGCAAATCAATAATTTCTTTATATAGACAGAATTTTTTGAACAAATGTTCATCATCACTTTTCTAACCAGAGAATCATTTTTAATTTTCCAACCACTCTAAACTTTTAGGAGCAGCTATCATTTAAGAGACTTTAATGATGACCAAGCATGTTCCTGAGGATGGAAGAAAGGAAAAACGGAGCCTTGAGCAACCAAATTACCCAGAAGACATCACATCTGTACACACGGGCACACGAGGTCCCTTCAAGCTACTAAATATGCATGAGCGGCGTCCCACCTGGTCCCCGCACGTTGACGTCCATGCAGTCGCTCTCGATCTCACCCTGGGGGGGTGTGGGAGCGATGGAGGGGATGCGCAGGTCGGCGGCGTCCAGGTGCTGCTGCGTCCACTGGCGGCGGTCCGTCTGCTCGTCCGCGTCCGGAACGGGCTGCTCGTCAAACTGCCCAAGCGGAGTCAGAAAGAAGGTAGAAACAACAAGGATTTAATTATAAAAAATAAAAGGCTACACATTATTGGGGGAAAAAACATATATAGAGTAAAAAAAAATAGATATAAAAAGATCACCCACAAAACTGTTATTTTTTTTGTTGTCAAAATTGTTAGAAATCTTAAATTAAAAAAAAAAAAAAAAAAAAAAAATAATCTCACCTTAAACCGTTTTGCATCCAAATGTTCGTCATCCCCCCATTCATTGTGGGTGTCATCCATAAGCGAGATGTCCGACGTGTTTTTCAGTGGCCTGTGACAAAGCAGAAGACTCTTAAAAAAAAATCCTTGCTCTCTTCAGTCCCCTGCTTTCATCTCATGCAAGGTGCCCACCCATAATGGTGCCGAAAAACCAAAAGCATTGATTAAAGTCATTCCCCACCCCTCGGCCCTCACAAGTCCGTTAATTCACTTTTAACCCCACGGGAGCATTATCATTAATGATTCGGTGGGGGGAAAAAAAAACGGTGCTCCAAATCCGATCACCAGTAACACCCGCTTTCAACGTCACCCGACCTCAGAAAACAAGCCAAAACAAACGTGAACTTACTTCAGTCCCACTGAATCTTCTCCAACGGGCTCCCGTCTCTTCTTCTTGCTGGTCTCTGTGGTCTTGAAGCCCTCGGGGAGCCAGAGGCGCCCGTGCTCGTGGCGCCGCTTGCGGGCGGCGACCATGCCCACTGCGAGCAAGGCCAGCATCCCTAAAGCGGCCAGGACCAGGTAGATCGGGTAGAGCTCCTGAGCAGCCTGGGGCTCCACTCCACCTGTCAGGACAAGGGACATTGTGGACACGGCGGGCTGAGGAAAGACAGACCGGGTCCGGCTCCGCTCCCTCGCCCCGTGGATCCCCGCTCCAGAAAGCGTGGCAACCAGCAGCCGGGGTCTGAACCCGACTGATGAGCCTCCCCGCTTGTAAAGCTAGCTTCTACTATCTATTCTGTAATAATCAGAATTGCTAACTACTTTTCATCAAAAAAGGAAAAAAAAAGGGATGGGGCGTGATAAAAAAAAAAAGAAAAGGGGGGAAGAAGACCAGCACCTCCTCCCTCCCTCCCTCGCTCTCTCTTCAGCTCAGGGTACCAAGAGACAACTTTACCATTTCTTCTTTAAGAGAAAAAAGGGAGGGGGATTAATGAACTTCAAATTACTGCACGCACTTTAAGCTGTAAAGACGAAGGATTTATTAGGATTTTCGAGATAACAAAGACTCCCAACTTCTAGCACACTCCCGATCAATTTTTCCCCTTCTCCTTTTTTTTTTTTTTTTTCCGCTAACGATTTTGAAATGATAAACTCCCCCAACCTAAACCCTCAGAGATACATTAAGTCCTGGTATTACATTTGGCGAGGTGAAGGTTGCAGCAGCCCCTTGCGCTGTGGGATGAACATGTGCACGTGCGTGCGCGCGAGTGTGTTATCGGCAGACGTATATGTGTACATGTCTGAGAATGAGATGTGGATATATTATGTGACTGGGGGTGGGGGTGGGTTGGTGGTGAGTTGATTTGCAGCAATTAACCATTTTGGAGCCCGAAGCCACTGGATTTACACACAGAGGGAAGGATTGATTGTTTAGGCCAAGAGATTCCCAACTGCATTTGTTCACCGCCGCATAACAAATACACAATCAAAGAGTGGCGGGGCGAAGACCCGACCGGAGGCCCGGACGGCGGACGCTTCTGGCTGCAACGTGAAAGAGCACGTGGCTTATAAGAGGAAATCAGACGGCACGGTGTGTTTTCATTTGAGGACCGCTTTCCTGTTGTGCGACTTTTACGTGACAGTAAGTTGTGGAAAATATGCACAGATATAAGGTAGGATTTAACTGTTCTTAGAAGACCCTTGGACCGAGTCAAGAACTGTATAATCATCACAAAAGAAAACACGCATGCATCGAAGTTATTTAAAGAAAATTCAAGCGGATTTTTGTGCTTTTGATTTTGTCAGGAAATCTAATGAAAGCACCAAATTCCACAGTTATGCGGTCAGTCTAGCGCTGCAGGTGGAAACATCTGCTATAGAACAGAGAAGCCAATCCCATATTTACTATCAGTGTCACGGTCGATCCAGGCAAAATCACCGGATCAGTATTGGGGAGCAATAAATACTGTAAATAAAAACCAATCCATTAAAACAAAGTAAACCAATAAACGCCTACTAAACTGCCGACATTCCGTAAACATCTCTCACTCCCTCCGTTGCCGGTGGGTCCTGAGGAACCGGCTCCAGGCTGAGCAGAGACTGCACGTCAAACATGGAATGTCAGACACATGCTGGTTAACAACCATTTTTTTAGGATTTAAAAATAGATGAAAAGTAAATAAAATATATGATTGCAAACAAAAGCATCGTTAAAAATAAATATAAAAACAAAATGGAAGACTTGGAGACAAATGCATAACAGTTTATGTGTTCTGCATATTTAACTCTTCATAAAATCTATCCAGACTGACGGTGTGAACGCTCTTGCTGCAGAGAAGATCTTTTTTGGTTTGCCCCCCCGGTAGAGCTAAATTTTGTTTTCTGGAGGGTAAAAATGCTCTGAAATAATTTCAAACAGACAGATTAAAGAGAATTTTTCCATCTGTCAGATACCTGTGATGGTAAGGAGAGCAGTTGGTTATTTAGGATGTTATTATAAAAAAAAGTGTTTTTATGTCGGTGTTCAGCTCTAATACAGCAGACATTTCGCCCCACAGATATTTCTTTAATCATAATTAGATGTTACAGAAAATGAATATTATTTAACTTTATGTTCGAGCCGTGGCTAGTCTGAGTTCAGACTGTCCTTTGCAATTTATTGACTATTTTTTGATTGATGAAGTTTATTATTTGTTATGTGATATTAATGTCCACAACAGATATATTCTAATAATCAATCTAAATGTTAATCAGTTACATTAATGCTGCTGTTTTGTGGTATAAAAAAAATAACACAATGACCTTTCTGCTGTTAACAATCTTAGGCAGTATAAATATTACAGCTTAATATCTTCTATTATTATTTTTATTAAAATTAATGTAATTGTTTTATTCTTATTAAAATGAATATAAATTAATTTATATGCTTGATAAATGACGAAATATTTCCATAAAACACTCAGTTGTAAGAGTGTAGTTTTACAGCTCTCCAACCTTAAACAACTGCAGAAATACCATGGATTTGTGGAGGCCACGAGCTGCATATTGCTTCTGTATTGCATTGGCAGATATCCAAATTTAAAAATGCTGGATTGGATCGGGCATTGAAAAAGCTGTATCGTTACATCCCTACTATGGAAATGCAATTTTTGGTTTAACGAAATCTGCACAGAACTAAAACATATCTGTGCCTTGAGATGGAAGTAAAGCAGCTGAGGCAGGAGAGGAAGCTGGCCTATCAGCAGGTCAAGGTACAGTAAATTGGTGAGTTTTTCTTCATACAAATTTGTGACATTTCTTGTAAATATGCAACTTTGTCTCATAAATAAGCATTTTTTCCTAGTGAATAGGAAAGTATTTCATTGTAAAAACCTGAATAGTATACAATGTATTGTAATTAACAAGAGGCCTCATCCCTCCACCAAGGGAGGCAGTGAGAGTCTTCACCATTGTCAGTCTGCATTTTACCAGACTGCATACCTTCACCGAGTCCGACAAGACATTTAAAATATTAACTGTTAAAACAACGCTTCATCCTTTTCACGATTTGGATCAACTGCACTAGTTCATCCCTTTTAAGTCAGCTGACCTTTGGTAAAAAATTCATGTAAATCCTTCCATTAGTTTTTGCATAACTGCTAACAGTAAAACAAACCAACTGGACAGACTGCATAATATCTGTATAATAATACTTTGTCAGACCTTTTTTTGAGGACATTTGATCAGCTTTTAATACAACAAAAAGTGATCACATCCTGATTTTTCTGAAATCAGAATATGACGTCCAGATCGCCAGACCTTTGACCTTGAACTTGAGCAGAACTTGGATGCAGACCCACCTGAGGATCATTGTGAGTTTTGTGACCATTGGGGTAAATACCTAGGAGGGGTCGCAATTTCCATGAAATGTGGACAGACGGACAAACGAAGTATCATTGCATTAGAAGAAGAAGCCATCTCTGTTCTCATTCAGTCCATACAGCCAGTCATGTACAGTAGAACGAAATTACGTTTCTCCTATCTACAATGTTAATCACATCTAGAATCCGAGGGGTCGCTGCCATGCAAGGCGCCGCCACAAACAACTTCTCCTTCCCCCACTCTGTTATGCTGAGCACCAAGCTAGAAGGCGGGAAGTACCATTTTTATATGGTCTTTGGTGGGGCGGATGCTCTATCAACTAGGCCACCACTTCGGTTAGCTCCTTTCAGCTGTGCCAGAATGAACTAAAACCTAATACACCTCGTTGCCCTAGACAAGCAATCAAGTTTAATCACCGAGGTAAAAATATTTAATTTTCCCACACAGAGGCAGTAGTTGGGTCATCTGTCCTGGTCTGTTAACAACTGCCATGACTAAATCTGGTTGCGTATTTTTGTTCTTCATTGGTCTGAGACAACAAAGCAATCAGTTATTTGATGGCCACCTTGATCTTATTTTGAAAGTTTGTTCAGCCCGGATATAACAGGAAAAAAAACAACTTTATTTTGAAAGCTCACTTGCTGTCGCACTGTTTTTAGTTTTGTAGTTGTAGTGTGCAGCTAGTTATCTTTAAGCGTGTGACGGTGCCAACCCTCTATCTTGAATGAAAAAACTTGATATATCCTAAAAAGTCAAACCCAGCCCTAACTTAAGCACACAGTGCTTTGGACATACAAGGAATGTTCCACTCAGCTAGGTGGAGTCCTCACCAGACTTTTTCAGCATCTCTTGGATTCTGGATGTGTCCCTGATCAGTGGAAGGAATCTACCAACATTCCAATCCTCAAAAAGACTCACCCTAAGGACCTGAAAGACTACAGACCAGTGGCCCTGACCTCTATGCTCTGTAAATGTATGGCGCGAGTGGTGTGTGACTTTTTGACTAACATGTTGCCACAGAAATTGGATCCCCTCCAGTTTGCCTATAAGGCAAAACGGGGTGTAGAGGATGCAGGTCTTACACTTTTAGACACTGTCACTAAACAACTGGATTCTTCACACCCACACACACGGATTTTGTTTATGGACTTTTCTTCTGCTTTTAACACTGTACACACGGGTACCTTGCTACATCACTTGACAGACCTGCAGGTTCACCCAGCATTGATTTTATGGATTCACAGTTTTTTATATGACAGGCCACAACAGGTGTTTTTAAATGGTTTTACATCTAACAAGTTGATTTTAAACACAGGTCTTCCTCAAGGTTGTGTTTTATCTCCGGTTTTGTTCTCTGTATACACAAATAACATCTCCTGTGACAGTGAAGGAATGACTCTTTTTAAATATGCAGCTGACACGGCCTTGGTGGCCCATCTGACAGACAGCACTGCACTGACCCGCTATCAGCAGGCAGTCAACGATCTAGCTCAGATTTTTAATCAAAACTCTCTGGAGTTAAACACTACAAAGACTAAGGAGATGTGCTGTGGGAGCAAAGAGAAACTTTCAACTACTCTCTTTACACCCCTCAGTATTCAGGGTCAGGCTATTGTGCAAGTTCAAGTTTTTAAATACTTGGGAATAGAGATGGACTGTAGCCTGTCTTGCACAACATGTTGGCTCTGTTTATAAAAAAGCACAACAACGCCTCCACCTATTGCGGAAACTGAGGACTTTTAATGTCAGCAGACACATTTTAACTCTGGTTTACACTTCATTAATTGAATCCATCCTTTCTTTTAACATTTCATCCTGGTACAGCTCCCTCTTCATTAAGCACAAAACAAAGCTTTCCCGTATCGTTAATCAGGCTAGCAAAATCACTGGCTCACCACAGACACCGTTGTCTGAACTGCATCAGCGCTCCGTGGTCAGGAAAGCCACCCTGATCACAGAGGACCCATCTCACCCCCTCCATCACTCTTTTCAGTTACTGCCATCAGGCAGACGATAGAAAGTTCCGTTGGCCCATAAAAACCATTTACAAGAAATCATTTATTCCTTCTGCAGTAACAGTCCTAAACAAAATCAAGTAGTTATCATAGCTATCAATATTATCAATATTAGTCATCAGCATTTATCTATTAATCACTATTAATTTTTTAAGTTATTAATATTTTCTGCCACATGATTTTATTTGCCGTTTCCTTTTTAACCAGGTTTCCTTTTTTAAACTGTTTTTATCCTGTGAGTTTGAACATGTTTTTGAGAGTGCTGAATGTGTAATATTGTTGTAGCCGTGTCGAAGAAGAATTTCTATCACTGATTGGGACAGACAATAAAGTTATCCATCTATCTATCGTTCTTACTATAAACGGCTTCAATGGCGAAATTGACATCCAGATTTTTGCTGGCGTTCAGTGCTCCTAGGAAGGCTGCAGCCTCGGTGGTGCTCTGGAAACACTCGGAAAACTGCTGAAAGCACTGACGATTGTCCACCTCTAAGTGGGCAATTGAGCTGGAGAGAGAAGAGGAAGCACATGGAAAAAAATGGTTGCTATCAGAAAAAATCAAAACAAGACAAAAATATGTGTACTTTTGTGTGCTACATTCATATGTAGCTTTTTTCATATGCTTCCTCACCCTTTGATCTGTAAATGGTCCAGCTCCCTCCTCGCTCTCCTGCTTGCTCCCGCCGCATCGAACAGATTCCTCTTCACCACGTTCAGCACCTTGCCGGGGACGTCGGACCACGACTCCACCGAGCGCTTGACGTTGTACTTTTTCAGCTCGTGTTCGCTCCCATAGTAAGGGTAGACCATCATTTGCCCCTTTCCGTCCTTCCTGAATATCACGTTGGTTCGGAGGACGCGGCTCAGGTCACGCAGGAAGCCGAAGGAGTTGTTGAGGATATGCTCGGGGGTGATGTTGACGAGCAGGACCAGCTGACCCACAGCTAGCTTCTCTGGCGTGTTGTTGGAACAGTCCAAGCCGTCCCACCCGCACTTAGCATTGTTGCAGCCCTGGTCACAGTGGCCATCAGCATAGTGATCCTTGCAGTACTGGTCGTACAGAGGGCTGAAGAAGGAAAGCAGAAGATTTAGTCTTGCAGTTTCAAATATGAGAGAAATCTCTCATATTTGTCCTTGGTACATTAAACTTATCTTAACATCCATTTGAGCAAAATGTGTCCTACAGTATTTGGCTGTTTCTTGCAAACAGAAGGTCTGAAGAGAAGATGGGCCGAATTCTTGTATATAAAAACTGTGATATAAGAATATTTGTAGATATGCTAACCTTTTAATTTCAACCTTTATCCATGTTTAATATGAGCACTGCAACAGTTGTGAACGAACTGAAGAAAAATCCTGTAAACATGCAGCTGCCCACAAAATCAACATAAAAATAACTTTTTCCTGACTAAAAACAGCCTTTTGACTATACATCTAATGCGACAGGCCTTCAACCTATGGAGCCAACTATTGCTCATATTCAGTGAGACCCTGTGATGTCGACATGTAAAACTTGAAAGATAAAACTCACAAATTTATAAGAGTGCAAATTTATAAAGTGAAATAAAAAAATATGAGAATGTCATAGATTTAGGAGAAAATGGAAAACAAATCTGAGATTTTTTTCATGTAAATTTATAATGTTTTATTGTCATAAATTTGCACCTTTTCTTGCTAATTTTAGACATTTTTCTCTTAAATTTTTCCTTGTTATTTGGCTTTTCTGGTAAATTAGGAAATTTTTTTTTGATAGATTTTGTTTTTTCCTCACCCACACCCACACAGAGAGACACAGAGTGGTGTGAAAAAATGTTTGCCCCCTTCCTGATCCTCATTTTTTTGTATGTTTGTCACACTTAAATGTTTCAGATCATCAAACAAATTTAAATATTAGACAAAGAGAACACAAGTAAACACAAAATGCAGTTTTTAAATTAAAGTGTTTATTATTAAGGGTAAAAAAAACCCCCATCCAAACCTACATGGCCCTGTGTGAAAAAGTGATTGCCCCCTAAACCTAATAACTGGTTGGGCCACCCTTAGCAGCAACAACTGCAATCAAGTGTTTGCGATAACTGACAGTGAATCTTTTGCAGTGCTGTGGAGGACTTTTGACCCACTCATCTTTGCAGAATTGTTGTAATTCAGCCACAGTGGAGGGTTTTTGAGCATGAACCGCCTTTTTAAGGTCATGCCACATCATCTCAATTGGATTCAGGTCAAGACTTTGACTAGGCCACTCCAAAGTCTTCATTTTGTTTTTCTTAAGCCATTCAGAGGTGGACTTGCTGGTGTGTTTTGGATTATTGTCTTGCTGTAGAACCCAAGTGCGCTTCAGCTTGAGGTCACGAACAGATGGCCGGACATTCTCCTTCAGGATTTTTTGGTAGACAGCAGAATTCATGGTTCCATTTACCACAGCAAGTGTTCCAGGTCCTGAAGCAGCAAAACAGCCTCAGACCATCACACTACCACCACCATATTTTACTGCTGGTATGATGTTCCTTCTCTGAAATGCTGTTACTTTTACACCAGATGTAATGGGACACACACCTTCCAAAAAGTTCAACTTTTGTTTCATCAGTCCACAGAGTATTTTCCCAAAAGTCTTGGGGATCATCAAGATGTTTTCTGGCAAAACTGAGACAAGCCTTTATGTTGTTTTTGCTCAGCAGTGGTTTTCGTCTTGGAACTTTGCCATGCAGGCCATTTTTGTACAGTCTCTTTCTTATGGTGGAGTCATGAACACTGACCTTAACTGAAGCAAGTGAGGCCCGCAGTCCTTTGCATGTTGTTGTGGGGTCTTTTGTGACCTCTTGGATGAGTCGTCACTGTGCTCTTGGGGTAATTTTGATTGGCCGGCCACTCCTGGGAAGGTTCACCACTGTTCCATGTTTTCACCATTTGTGGATAATGGCTCTCACTGTGGTTTGCTGGAGTCCCAAAGCTTTAGAAATGGCTATATAACATTTTCCAGACTGATAGATCTCAATTACTTTGCGTCTCATTTGTTCCTGAATTTCTTTGGATCGCAGCATGATGTCTAGCTTTTGAGGATCTTTTGGTCTACTTGACTTTGTCAGGCAGGTCCTATTTAAGTGATTTCTTGATTGAGAACAGGTGCGGCAGTAATCAGGCCTGGGTGTGGCAAGAGAAATTGAACTCAGCTTTCCAAAGATGTGATGAACCACAGTTAATTTATGTCGTAACAGGGCAGGGGGCAGTCACTTTTTCACACAGGGCCATGTAGGCTTGGATTTTTTTTTTACCCTTAATAATAAACACCTTCATTTAAAAATTGCATTTTGTGTTTATTTGTGTTATCTTTGTCTAATATTTAAATTTGTTTGATAAGCTGAAACATTTAAGTGTGACAAACATACAAAAAATGAGAAATCAGGAAGGGGGCAAACACTTTTTCACACCACTGTGTGTTTTTACATATATGCAAGTTGATTCATTTAAATTTGTGGCTTTTTTGATAGATTTCTTGTGAATTCTTTCTTGTGAATTTGCTAGATTTTCTCCTATATTTGAAGTTTTTTGTAAATTTGATAATAAAGTACTTTCCAAATTCAGTGCTTACAATAATCTTTTTTATATTTTTCTTAAACTAGTGCATGCCCATAGAACGCAAGTATTCCTGTCTGAAACAGGTATCCCAATCAGGCTTTACAGGCCCAAATGTAGGCTGTGTTTGAAAGTGGAATACAAAGAGGTGTCGTCTTTATGTCGGCAATCACACGTTAAAAGGGACTAAATAGCATTAAGATTTATTTGACTGTGTGAATATTAATTACAGAATACCTAATTATTGAAAATGAATGGGACATCTAATATTAGCGACTGTTTGAGATCCCTTGTTTATTTGTTTTTTTCACATCACTTATTTGTCTGATCCTTTATCACTTATATTCATAATAGTGTATCTTGCACTTGGGGGAATAATTACACTGGTCAACACCAAATTTATTGTCTAAGTTTTTTTAGTTGATGTAGGACAATTTTGATGTGCCGAATCCAAAAATCACATTGGTTTTGCTCAATCAGGTCAACTTTTTGAACTATGGCCACATGTTGTTTTTTACGTCTTTGTTTACATGTACGGGTATTTTCGCTTTATATGATGCAAAATTCTTTTATTTCTTGAAATTTCTTGAACTCTGAAGAGTCTGCGTGTGCCAATTTATGACATGATGTCATAAATTGTCATGATGGCTGATTACTGTTGGACTCTGAAGAGAGACATCCCTGCCGCTGAGCATTCTAGAGGTTCAAATAAACGAAAGTTGAAGCTTGGAATTTTGAACAATGATGACGTAACATTCAATTTACATGTACTTACCTTTATCAATGTCTACTATTCAATTTACAGTAATCGAAGTTTGTAACATTTAATCAATAAATTGTGTTAGAAAACAATTTTCTCTCTTAAAAAACTATTTTGGATGAAAAATATTAACAAAAATCAACCAGTAATGTCACAAAAATGTAATCGATTTAGTCAGAAGATCAGATTTTTCAAAAATCAACTTGGCATAAAAACCTGACCTGATCGAGAGAAACGGATGCCATTTTCGGATTCAGCGGTGCAAAATTGTCTTAAATCAGTTGAAAAAACACAGACAACTTACAAAAAATTATTTTTGTAACCCTGTGTTATTTTAGTTTATATCACTGTTCAGTGTAATATTGAATTTCTTCTGTGTATCATCAATAAACCCATGCAGTGCTATAACAGGCCACATTTACAAATATTTGTGACCCATTGTAGTACATCATTTTATATTTTAGCAATATTTTGTTATTAAAAGTTTTTTTTTTTAAAACTGTAGTCAACCGAATTAACTACAAAACACCCAACATCAATAAAGTACATCTACAGTATCTATTATTATTCACAGCAGAAGGACCCGTTTGACTGCAACCGTTGTATCAGTGTTGCCCATTTGTCAGTAAATATTTAACTAAAAATGATTTATTTCATTATTTGGGTGTTTTTGTGTCCTGCATTTGGTCGTTGAGTCATTCCGGCCATTCCGCTCCACAATCATGGCGGTATTTTTTAATTTTTAGATACTCGCGAGGGAGGGGGGACTCGCAGTCCTGCAAAGTACAGTGGTACCACACGGGTGAAGCAGAAGTGGGTACTCCCGTCTACTACTGACTGGGCAGGCTGGGTGTGCCTCCCCGCGAAGGACCGTGGTCCACCTAGTTAGGCTGCTGCTTCTTCTGGCATGTTCTGTGTTGATACACCGGTATTCTTTGTCAGACCTGGGTCCCCACTGACTTTCCACCCATTCTGCTCATGCACCTCATGTTCTCCACACATGCCAAATTATCCTTTAGACCTACGCAATCTTGGCAACTTTATAGTATAATGTTTTTTAAGCATTAAATCTTCAGTATTATGTTTTTCTAGTCAAATTTGTCATTTTTCACTTCCTTGTTTTGTCGAGAGAACACTGTGGTGACTGACAGGTTTGCGGCACCACGGGTCCCCAGCAGCCCCCCCCCACCGCCACCGTATTCTCTATGCCGAATATATCCATTAGACCTATGCAATCATAGCAACTTTATGGTATATATTTTCAGTGAGCAGCTCCATACTCGTGGATGCACACCTCAGCAGCAAAGCACTTCTAAAATCTTTGTTTGTGAAACGTTGTGGTGACTGACAGGTCGTGATGCTGTGTTATCCAATCAGCATGGCCGTGATGCGGCGTATTCTCCAATGAGCACGGAGTCGATCTGAAACCCCGCCCACACTTCTTCAAGCCAGGGGATGAAGACATAGAACGGTTACATAGCGGTGGCTAAACTTTTATTGATAAAAATTACATATTTTGACTGAGTGACTCCATATTCGAGGATGCACACCCTCGCAGCTTCAGCAAAGCACATTTAAACTCTTAGGTCAGTGTGATGAACGGTTTGAGAGATATCTGAGGAACACACAGACAGACACACAAACAGACAGAGATGTCTTGAATTTATAGATGTATGTATGTAATATTGTAGTATGACTTTTAAATGTGTGCTATTTAGCATACCTTAGAAAACAGAAATATAAACACTGTAATGTGTATATTTTATGGTAATCTTTTTTTTTTTTTTTTTTTTTTTTTTTTACATTGGAGATTCAAGATATCCAAATTTTTATTACTATAAACGAGGAACTATGATCAACAGTCAGAAAAAAATGCTACTGTGATGTTTTCAGCAATAAATCATCACATAATTACATATAGTTAAAAACCTCACACTAAAAAAAATGTATAAATATGCATAAAAGTGTTTAAAATGTGCTTGCAGTCTTGCATGACATTTTGTTGTCAATAAGTAACAAAAGTAATAATGAAAATCAGTGAAAACAGACCTAAAATGAGTCCATGGACACATTTAACAGAAAGTCACTAACTTGTGGATCTCAGGCTTGTGCTGAGATATTCTCAGAAGCCATAATTGTTTCTTGGGTTTCTCTGTCCCCCCACCCACTTCATATCCCTTACACTCCCCCCCCATTCCCCCCTCAGGTCCAGCACAAGTAAGACAATTTAAAAAATAAAGTATTAAAGTTATTATACAGCAAGAGGAGCCTATAAATACTATTTACGCATATACAGCATATATCAAACACATGCAGAGCTCCTTTTGGTGAAGTAAATGTGTTGGGCACAACAAGGCAAGCAAATACAGTATTTGTTCTGCTTGCCAAGCCGCTGTACAGGACAGGTTTAAAAAAAAATCCACTCACTTGCATTGTCCCTCCAAGTTTTGGCAGTCAAAGCCGTCATAGAGACATCCGCTATTGTCGCACTGTGGATCACACTTTTTGTTGTTGAAGTATCGCCAGCACTGCAGCGAGGCCGAGCAGTTCTTCCATGGATCGTCAAAGTTCAGCGAGCAGTCGCCATTGTCCCAGCCGCATGCGTGGGTGTTACACAGCTCATCACAGTACTTGTTGTGCTTAAGCTCCTCGCACTGTGAGATCTCGCAAGTGACCTCCACATCTGGCGGTGGTGTGATGTTGACACCATTGCCTCCCTTGAAGCTGTAGTCGAGGATGTGGCAGAAGAGGCCGTTGAACTTGGAGGGGCAGACGCAGTAGTAGAACGGCGCCTCGGAGGTGTGCTTGCAAGTGCCGCCGTTGTAACAGGAGTCGGAACTGCAGTGACTGTCAGCGGGATACTGGCACGCAGGTCCTGTGAAGGCTTGGGTGCACAGACACTTAGGGCTGTTGTGACCAGAGATGCAAGTGCCTCCGTTATGACAGTGAAAAGTGCCACAGGCCTGGGAGTCATATTCACAAGTAGAGCCAGTAAAACCCTGCATCAAAAATAAAATATACAAAATTAGAAAAATCAATTCTTTTAGATCAGTGTTTTTTTAAACCAAGGTTCCTAGGACCCCAGGGGGTCCTTGAGAGAATGTTCAGGGGTTCTTAGGAAAGTGACTAATTTCACTTCTTAACTGGTCCAAAAAATTGCGAATAATTTGCTACTGTTGTTCATGGATACCTGTAGTAGCTCTTCCATGTCAGTAGGTGACCGTATGAATACAATAATCATGGCTACCATCTTTTTCTTCTTCTTCTTCCTCGTCTTCATTTGTTTTACAGAGATTAATGACCTTGTTTCGACATGCTAGAGGTCACAGTGACGAGATGGAAAACAGCGATGGATAAATGTTTGAAGAGGAAAGATTCAGACTCCGAACTGAGCCCTGGACAAAATTCTAACCCAGGTGGTTGCCAAAACAAAGCTAAGAATGTGAAGACAAGGCAGTATAATGAAATTACTATATCTTAAGATAAGATAAGCCTTTATTAGTCCCACAATGGGGAAATTCCAGGATTGCAACAGCACAGGGACAGCAACACTCAGAGCAACAATCAGAAGGCAAGAAAAAACAACATCTAGCAAACTTATGTCCATATTACTATAAATGTATATATATATAGACACACAGTGCAGAGCATTATGGCTGGTGAATGTGCAGCAGAAAGTCTAAGCTCTCTCTCCACGGATGCAGCGGGCCAGCTGGAAGTCTTTGGGCATGATGGTGACCCCCTTAGCGAAGAAGAGACCACCAGGTGGGTCTCGCTGGTCTCCTGCAGAGCCATGACGGCGAAACTCAGGAAACGCAGGACGGTCTTGAAGTCCTGAGCGATCTCCCTCACCAGGCGCTGGACGGGCAGCTTACGGATGAGCAGCTCCGTGGATTTCTGGTAGCGACGGATCTCTCTCAGAGCCACGGACCTGTGACGGCGAGGCCTCTTCACTCTGCCGGTGGCCAGAGCGCCTCTCCGAGCAGCCCTGGTGGCTAGCTGTCTCCTGGGGGGCTTCTTCCTCCAGTAGATTTTACGGGCGGTCTGCTTGGTTCTTGCCATCGCTCTTTATTATTCTGTCTTATATTTCTTTCACGCCGCCTAAACTCCAGCCCGGCACCCGCTTCGTTTTCGCTACAGCTCCCGGTATGTCGAGTTTCCCATTAGCACCGGGCGGCGGCCAAGTGCTAGCTAGCACTAGCTCCTCCCCGCTGTAACGTCTCCCGCTGCAAACCGTGGCTCCGTCCGCCGACCCGGGAGACCCCCGGGGCGATCCGTGCGTCCGTGATATATATACAGAGTGAAAGGTGTAGAAAGAAGAAGGAAGATTAAAAAAAAGGCTGTTGCAACAGGCAGCCGACTCGTGTGGCGCCGCCGGTCCGGCAGAGCCGGAACCGGAAACTTTCACTGGGGCCAGCTGCATCAAGTCTGTTATACTTGGTGTGCAGGGAAAAGCTATCCAACAGTATTGTACTCCCATGCAAGCTTTAATGTCATCTCCAAACAAAACACCTGTCTGCCTTTGTTCAGTTCCTGCCAGGATATCAGTAAGGCTGAGTGATATAGATCAAAAAATGCATCTCGATAAAATGTCTCTATATCGCGATACACAATATACAGTGGAGAAAAAAGTACTGAACATGTCAACATTTTTCTCATTAAACACACACTACTCACAAAAAGTTAGGGATATTTTATATACTTTTGGGTGAAATTTCAGGGTGCACTTAAAATGCACTATAACCTTTACAGGTAAATTTAATTTGACCTCCTCTAACCTTTTGAATGCACACGTCCAACTGTTCAGTGTTGAATGACACAATGTATTCAATGTGGAGCCACAGGAGGACCACGCTCCACCTCAGCCACCTGCCGTTCCTGAGGCTCGGGAACCTCCACCTGCCATTGTTCCAGAGGCCGGGGGGCCTCCATCTGTCGTCATTCCAGGGGCCGGGGGGCCTTCATCCATCGTTCCAGAGGTCGAGCAGTCTGCTCCACCTAGGCTGTCTGGGCAGTCTGCTCCACCTGTCGCCCCGGAGGCCGGCACACCTCCACCTGTTGTCCCAGAGGCTGGCGTGCCTCGACCTGTCATTCCTGGGGTCAGCGTGCTGGAGTCACCGGTCACAGAGCATAGAGCTCCTTTGTTAGTGTTTGGTGAGCTCTGTACCCCTGCAGCCATTGTTCCACCTTGCTCGGTGGTTCTGTGGCAAGTCACCGGGTCTACTCTGCATTCCGGTTCGGGGGTCCTCAGACTTTGGCAGACCACCCAATCCGCCCTGTGCTCCGGTCCAGTGGGCCATGGACTTGGACAGACCACCCGACCTGTTTTGGGGCTTAGGTCTTGGGTTGGCCTCACAAGACTGTGTGTTTGGGTTTGAACTCTGTGGGGGAGTTAGGAGTTGTTTTGGCCCACCTGGCCTGGTACTCCCACCACCCACCCTGAGAGGGTTTTTTTGGTTTTTAGTTTTCTGTTGGTGTTACTCTTTGGGGTCATCTGGTCTCTGCCCCTTGGGGGGGGGGGGCACTGTCATGACTTTATTTTCTTGTTTGGACTCATTATTACTATTATCATTATTAGTTTGTTCTTCCTTGCCTTCAGTTATTCAACCTTAGTTATGTCTTATTCTTTGTATGGTCACTGTTATCCTGTCTTGCCCATCATCTTGTGTTTATTTGTCATGGCAGCGCTATTTGTTGTTTTCTCTGCTCCTCATTATTGGTCTTTGTTATTAATTGTTCACGGCTGTGCCTCATTCTGCTAATTATTGCCAGCTCTATATATAGTACACATCTCACACTCTACCCTCAGCATGGCACACTCGTCATTTTCTGCTACATCTTTGGTTGCTCTGCCCGTGTTCCTACACATATAGCTTCACCTCAATTTGCCAGGACTGTTTGGTATTATTGTTATTTGTTTATTCTGTCTCAGCCCTCGTGCCATTTTATTTTGGCAATAAAATATACCCAAACGTTGCCCAGCATGTGAGTCTGTCCTTAAGCCCCGCAGGGGCAAACCTGACAATCTGGGTAAAATCTGACAGAAAATCTACATGGATGTACTTTTAATTCATCTTTTGAAAATCAATTTTCAATGTTATTCTGCTTTAAATGGATCAAAATCTGCTAGTGCATCTCCAGAGTCAGTCTACAATATTGTGTCCTGTATTTCTAGAAAAGAAAGAAAAAGAAAGATCAGTGAAGACGTAGCAATGTGTGAACTTACAGGTGGACATTTGCAGATGAAGCCATGCGGTGTGTTACTGGCTACAGCACAGGTGCCTCCGTTATGACAGGGTTTACTCTTGCAGCCATCAAACACGGAACCACACCGCTGACCTGTAGACGGATTCACACAAACAGACATTGTGTTATGCATAGCTGGAAAAAAAGAGTCCTCACAATTCTTCTTGTGATTTAAGCATTGCTTTATAGCTAATAAATGACTCGTTGATACAACAGGCCCTAAAACTGCTCCCAAAAATCTTTATTATATATATTTATATAATTATTTTTACATCTTGACATATAACAAGAATGTTTATGCATACAGTATATCGACATTTGTTTTACATGAACTAATCCATGTAATCAGGGCTTCTCTAGTTTTTGGAAGTATTTTCTAGTGTTCAGTTGAAGTTAACAAATGGAGGCGTATTAAGTTTTGGAAAACTAATAAAAACTTAAACTTAAAAAGCATTGTCTTATAGCAACTGTCTTGATTTCAGCAAATTCTGTCATGAATTGCTCTTCAGGGGCAGAAAGGTGAGACACATGCGCTGAACTGTGAGCTTGTGAAATTTCATGAAGAAAAAAACAACAAAGTCCAACACAGTGCACAAAATACAAACAACAAATTAACTTACAGAAGAAGCGCACCAGAGCGAGGCAGGGCTCTGGTGGAGACAAGGGGAAACCCAACAAGACTGCGGCACTGGGACATGAAAATGACAGTCTTTAAATAAGGCGAGACACAAATGAAACAAGTGATCACAGGTGTGGGTCACCTGAGCGGGCAGGAGATAATAAGAATTCAATTAGACCAGCTGGGAGCAGTGAGGGAGGAGAGACCAGGTTGACAGCTAACAGGGACCCCACCTACATGGAGCAAAACCCTGGAAACGTCACTTGACAGCTGTCAACCCACAACAGAATAAAAATGTAATGAAATGGCAAAATAACGATGAATAACCTCAACAGTGTAAATAAAAAACTATATAAGCGACTTTCGCATTACGAGGGCGCATGTGCGGACTATGTGAAGTTCAAAGTTCACGACTACCAAACATTTCGGTAGCTGCCTTGCTTTTGTATAGAGACAGTACTGTCACACCTGAACAATTGCCATTTAAAGTCTGCTTCAAGCTTTAAATTGCTGTTATGCCAGGTGCACATTGTGCCGTAGTGAAGTGTGGGAATGGCATGTATCATCTAGAGTGGTGGAAAAGCAAACTTGCAGCATACATGTGTGTAACTTCGGGACCAGCGTGTGCACATGTCCACCGCCATTCACGTTATATACATTCCCCACGGAGCTGAAGGATCCGGACGGACGTAATTGTTGGATTAAAGCAGTAAGTCTATATTATAATATAATTAAATAGTGTTGTGTATTGTTCAAGTTCTAACCTAATTGACATGAGTCTAAACCCTGAAGTAGTAGGTACGGATAGGCAGGCCTGGATCTAGGATATAGTTCTTTGTATATTGGTAATGAAGCTTGATCTACACACACATGCAATTAAGGCCATTGATAAATAGGCTGGTATAAAATAAAATTGCAAATCATTGAAAATATGTGGTACTTAAACTATAGTAGTATTGACCTATAGATCTAAGTAAGCAGGCTATGCCTTGTAGTGAAATTTACTCATAATGACAAAACCAAAGTTGAGCTGTCAAACCACTCGCTTAACTTCTTTGTAGTTGTTTCGGAGTCTTGCAAGTAAGGGTGCTTGGTCCTTTGACAACAGAAAATCTGCTATGTCAGCGTACATACAGGGGGGCCATTTTGGCCAATTTCTGCAACGTGGCCGCGAATACGTGTGACTAGTTCATCCTTGCGTTTGCGGGTACAACCGGGAAGAATAAGACTACGCTTACAATATGTTCGTAGATCAGGAACTTTCCATAAATTAAATGTATCGATAGAGCATGTTTGGTAGCCAAGTTCCCATGATGCTTTGCGCAAGCCGAGATGCGAGTCGCTTATTGAACGTAAACAGGAAAATAAATTATACTAAGAAACAATACAGAATACATGACAAATCAACCAAGGATAAAATAACAGAATTGTAACTCAAAATGACAACACTGTACAAATAAGAAAAAAGGCAAAAAGGCTGAGCCCGGTGAAATCCCCCCACGCTCGGATCATGACAGAGCCCCCCCCCCCCAAGCGGTGGATACCACACACCCTGGCAACATCAAAAGGAAAGAACCCCCACACACAAAAACCCCACCCCGATAAGAATACAAGAGGAGGAGTGGGAGGAGGGGGACCCTGGAATGGGGGGACCGAACCAAACCAGAGAAAATAAGAAAACTTTCAGAATAAACATCCCAGCAGAGTCCAGACTAAGAGGAAACACACACACACACACACACACACAAAAAAACAACAAAGGCCCCACTCAGGACCCACACAGAACCGGGCATCTAGGCCCACTGGACCAAAGAACTAGACTGTTCTGGTGGCTGGCCGAAGTCCCAGGCCTGGCAGACGGCGTGGTTGTAGGAGTCGGGTGGTCTGCCGGAGAATAAGAGCCATCCAACCCAATGGCACAGTCTGTCAGGTAGTTGGCCAGAGTTCTTTAACCACTGCCACAGAGAGGGTGGTCCAGGAGGCTTCCGCCCAACCGGGACAACCAGAGGTGAGGGGAAAAGAGAAATAGGGGGAACCTTGACAACATCAAGCAGAGGAGGGGTAACCTCAACAACGTCAGGAAGGGGAGGGGGAACCACGACGGCATCTGGTAAAGGAGAGGGAGCCTTGATGCCCTCAGACTGGCCTGTAGCACCCTCGGTGGTCCCGGACTGGGACATTGCAGCACCTGCGGTGGCTCTGGGCTAGAGCAAAGCAGCACCTGCGTTGGCTCCAGGCTGGAGAAATGCTGCACCCGCGGTGGCTCCGGACTGGAGCAAAGATGCACCCACTGTGGGCCTGGACTGGGCCATACCTGCACCCACGATGGGCCAAGACTGGGCCATAGCTGCACCCACGATGGGCCAAGACTGGGCCATAGCTGCACCCACGATGGGCCAAGACTGGGCCATAGCTGCACCCACGATGGGCCAAGACTGGGCCATAGCTGCACCCCCAGTGGGCCCAGACTGGGCCATAGCTGCACCCCCAGTGGGCCCAGACTGGGCCATAGCTGCACTCCCAGTGGCCCCCGGGCTGGAGCACAGTACCCACGCTGGTCCTTGAATAGGACACAGCACCCACGGAGATCCGGACTGAGGAGGAGCTGCACCCACCGAGGACCCGGGCTGGGACGGAGCAGCTGCGACGGCCTCAGCTAATGGGGAAGCAGCACCCTTGGAGGTCCCGGGCTGAGACGGACCACCCTCGACGACCTCAGTGGGAGGAGCTGGACCTATGGGGATCTCGGGCGGGGAGCCGGGACCCACAGACACCTCTGGCCATGATGGACAATCCTTGGTGACCCTGGTGGAAAGCTCAGGCAAGAGAGGCAAAGACACAGGGTCAGGGTCACCGGCGTCAGTGGAGCCCGGCGAGGTGAGGCTGCACTTGGCTCTCTCCACCACGACCCAGGCAAGATTTCTCCAAAAGAGAGACAACAGAGACAAAGGAGAGCACCTGCCTGATCTCAAGCTCCACCACCGTCCAGGACTCAGTCAATCCAGGTGATGGTTCTTCGGGCCCGGCCCTCTGGAGGTCCTATTCCGGCTCTGCTGTGGCAGCCCCTGCAGCAGGCGTGGTGGTCAATTCAGTCCTGGGACCCTCCAGCGAGGTGACCAACGCAGGTGGCTCGCCCTGCATGGTGACAGGAGGTCGATTTCCTGCTGGCACTGAATCCTGCTCAGCTGAAGCCCAGGGACGCTCTTTCATTGGCGCAGGCATCGGCTCAGTCTCAGCGCTCACCCTCCGTCCAGAGCATGGCTGCGGGGCTGGAACCAGGTTCTCCAGGGCTGCAGGCTCCTCCAACATCTGGCGGCTCAATCCTGGGGCCAGCGTACACTCAGAGGGCAGAGGAGGAGACACGGAGAGAGCACGTGACAAGTTTTAGCTGCAGCAGGTGGTGAGAGCTCACAGGACTGTGGGAACTGAGCCTCACCACCGGGAATCAGACAAGAAAATTCATATGTTGGTAATAGAGAATGAAAAGTCACTTGCCTGTGTTCCCGGGGCATGATGTTTTCTGCTGCAGCTGGTTGGAAATCAGCCCTCTCCGTGACTTCAGTGGTTGGAGGGCCCTCAGAGGAACGTGGAGGAGTCGCCCCTGCAGACACGGTGTCGGGCGGAGCCGGGGAGAAAACAGCTCGACTCTCAGCAGCGGGAGGAGACATCAAGGAGAAACAGGAAACAGCAGCTGCAGAGAGGGAAGAAGCTGATGATACAGCGGGAGAAGAAAAACACTGAGGGTGCACTGCTGATGGAAGCTTCTGTCTTGGCATGGAGAAGCTGCAGACAGAGATGGGAGCGTTCTTCTGGAGGGATTTCCTAGAACAACGGCGGGGAGCGGGAGGTGGAGATGTAGGTTCAAGGTGAAGAAGGAGAGGCTCCAGAGTCAGGGGACGTTCCTTCGTCGGCTCAAACTCCAGGCCCCCCGGTGAAATCTCCTCCAGCTCCTTAGCAAGATCTGGGAGGAGCCATGGCTTAACTTCCAGAAGGAGCTCAGTCTCTACTAGCAAGACCTGCCTGCACTCCTCCAGCTCCTCGGCCGATGGAGCAGGCCAGTGCTCTGGAGGAGGAGGCAGAGCTGCACCCGGAGAGCGGTGAGAGGCTGGAGGCTTCCGTGTGCACGAGTGCTTGCTCTTCGTCGGTGCAGGCACATCTGAGCAGATTCCCCCAGCTCGTGACTCGTAGGTTGTGGGAGAAATATGGAGAGGAGTAGGTCTGTGAGCTCCGGGTGGTCCCACAGGCTGGGGCATGCCTCAAGTACCTGCGCTGCACCCTCCAGACACTCTTGGGCTGCCTCGGGAGTACGGGAGGCTCAAGCCTGCAAAAGAATGTCTTCCAGAACACACACAGCCCACCGCTCCACTTTGCCCAGTCCCAGGGTTGACACATCTGGGGTGATGGACATGGTTAACCCCAGGTAAGAAAAGAAAACCAAACTGGGGAAAAATAAGGAAAACCTGCAAGCCTTTGCCGCTGCTGGAGTTAAAAAACGGCAAAAAAAAAAAAAATTAAAAAAAAAATCAACAAACTCACAGCAGCTGGGTCTCTACTGGCTGCAGTCTTCCGTGATGAATTGCCCTTCAGGGGCAGGCAAAAACTTAAACTTAAAAAGCATTGTTTTATAGCAACTGTCTTGATTTCAGCAAATTCTGTTGAATTGCCCTTCAGGGGCAGAAAGGTGAGACCCATGCGCTGAACTGTGAGCTTGTGAAATTTAATGAAGAAAAAAACAAAGTCTAACACATTACACAAAATACAAACAACAAATTAACTTACAGAAGAGGCGCACCAGAGCGAGGCAGGGCTCTGGTGGAGATGAGGGGAAACCCAACAAGACTGCGGCATTGGGAAATGAAAATGACAGTCTTTAAATAAGGCGAGACACAAATGAAACAAGTGATCGCAGGTGTGGGTCACCTGAGCGGGCAGGAGATAATAAGGATTCAATTAGACCAGGTGGGAGCAGTGAGGCAGGAGAGACCAGGCTGACAGCTGACAGGGACGCCGCTTACGCAGAGCAAAACCCCGGAAACGTCACTTGACAGCTGTCAACCCACAACAGAATAAAAATGTAATGAAATGGCAAAATAACGATGAATAACCTCAACAATGTAAATAAACTATAATGAACGTAAACAGTAAACGTAAATTATACTAAGAAACAGTACAGAATACGTGACAAATCAACCAAGGATAAAATAACAGAATTGTAACTCAAAATGACAACACTGTACAAATAAGAAAAAAGGCAAAAAGGCTGAGCCCGGTGAAATCCCCCCACGCTCAGATCGTGACAAATTCTTTAAAAACATAATATCTAACTTACTATTTTAATGTCTTACTGAAGGTAGAACGATGTGCTCTTTTGAAAAACACAGTAAAGTAGGCAATTTTTTTTTTTTTTTACCTACAGTGCTGCTAGGAAGTTAGCTCAGCAGTACAACCAGGACCACTAAACTAGACATCCACATGTCCATATGGTTCATTAATCCATAGTTAATTACATACCTCACATCATTCTGGCTAATATTTAATATTTTGGACATAATGGCCCTGTAATCTCAATGGTAGTTATGTGGCATAACATTATGTAGCTCACATATTCCTTGGCAGAGATCCAGACATGAGGGAACTTGGAGCTCGCACTGTGTATTGACATCACGCCTCATACGGACATTGAGTCTGGACCCCCTGCGGACTAGAGACGAAGTGAGAAGATCTGAGAGTGGACCTGAAGAGACGGTCTGACTCCTAGGGTCAGACAGAGATGCCGAGAGGACAATAGGAGGATTAGATATGAATGGAATTCTGTGTTTGATGTGAATGTGTTTTGTGTCTGGTGTTACAGTATAAAGGTATGTGGTTTACCTCAGCTAACCCTCTTCATTCCCTGACAGAGAGGAGCTGTAGGCTTGAGATGGAATAAACCAATACTGAAAAATCATTCAGTCTCTTCATTTCGAGTTTCCTACAGTTATCTAATTATAGCTAATGCCTCTATCTCCCCTTGAGTATGCAGTGCTAACATTCAGCCATTCAAACTAAATCTAAACTAAAATCTAAACTCTGTGCTTATTATACCCACAGGCACTGTATGCCAGCAGGCAAGGCAGGAAAATACTTGGGGCCAATCAACTTTGAATCACTACAGCAGTGACAATGTTGAGAGTTTGCAATGACAGTGGTAGGCCAGCCCAGAAGTTTCAAAAGCATCCCCACCCCCACTTCTCACTTTCGCAACTACCAGTGTTGTCTTATGTGAACAAACAAGTGAGAGCAGTTTTATCAAAATGAAGCAAAGTTATCAATCTGGCAGTGACAAAAGAAAGAAGAAAAAAGATGAAGAGTAGAAAAGAAAGCAAGATAGAGGTAAGTACCACAAATAATACAGCAGCTAATTTAGCTTAGAACAGCTTAGTGTATCCTGCCTCCGCTTTTCCTGATGCAGTAAGGATTCTTATTTTTAAAAGATACTAATGTGCACTTTTGAAATAAAGTTTACATTTCACATTTTTGTTATTGTCAGATTATTTAAAATATAAGGGAGATGAATGGTGGCTGGAGGGCCCCCCTGTGAATTTTTGCCTAGGGCCCCAATCCCCTCATGGATCGTCACCTTATTGTGGTGGGGGGTTTGCGTGACCCAGTAATCCCAGGAGCTACAGTATGTTGTCCGGAACAATTTGCCTCTGGTAGGGTCACCCAAGACAAACTGGTCCTGGGTGAAGGGCCAGACTAAGAACGATCCAACAGACTCTAATGATAAATACTAGAACAAGGATTCAGTGTACCCCGCCCGGTATGGGGTTACCGGGGCCCCACCCTGGAGCCAGGCCTGGGGGAGGGGCTTGATGGCTAGTGTCTGGTGGCCAGGTTTCCACCCATGGGACCCGGCTGGGCTCAGCCCGAAGGAGTTACATGGGTCCACCCTCCAGTGGGCTCACCACCTGCAGGAGGGATCATGGGGGTCTGGTGCTATGTGGATCAGATGGCGGTCAAAGGCCGAGACCTTGGCGGACTGATCCCAAGCTTCCTAAACTGGCTTTTGGAACGTGGAATGTCACCCCTCTGGTGGGGAAGGAGCCTGAACTGGTGCATGAAGTTGAGAGATACCGGCTAGATATAGTCGGACTCACCTCAACACACAGCTCCGGTTCTGGAACTAGTCTCCTGGAGAGGGGCTGGAGCTTGTCCTACTCTGGAGTTTCCCCAGGCAAGAGGCAATGAGCAGGGGTGGGTATTCTTGTATCCCCCCACCTTGCTGCCTCTTTATTGGGAGTTTTCCCCGGTGGATGAAAGGGTTGTTTCCCTGCACCTTTGGGTTGGGAAACGGGTCCTGACCATCATTTGTGCCTATGCACCAAATGATGTTTCAGAGTACCCACCCTTTTTGGAGTCTTTGACTGGGGTGCTGGAGGGTGCTCCTCTTGGAGACTCCATTGTCCTACTGGGGGACGTCAATGCACACGTGGGCAACAACAGTGAAACCTGGAAGGGGGTGATTGGGAGGAACGGCCTGCCCGATCTGAACCCGAGTGGTGCTCAGTTATTGGACTTCTGTGCTAACCACAGTTTGTCCATAACGAACACCATGTTCAAGCATAAGGGTGTACATATGTGCACCTGACACCAGGACACCCTAGGTCACAGGACAATGATCGATTTTGTTATTGTGTCATCAGACCTGCAACTGTATGTCTTGGACACTTGGGTAAAGAGAGGTGCAGAGCTGTCAACTGATCACCACCTGGTGGTGAGTTGGATCCAATGGCAGGGGAGGATGCCATTCAGACCTGGTAGACCCAAACGTATAGTGAGGGTGTGCTGGGAACATCTGGCTGAGGTCCCTGTCCTGGAGGTCTTCAACTCCCTCCTCCGGAAGAACTTCAACCACATTCTGAGGGAGTCTAGAGACATGGAGTCTGAATGCGCCATGTTCTCCACCTCCATTGTTGAAGCGGCGGCCCAGAGCTGCAGCCGCAAGGTCATCGGGACATCTTGTGTTGGCAACCCCCAAACCAAGTGGTGGACACCAGTGGTGAGGGGGGCTATTAAGCTGAAGAAGGAGTCCTATCAAGCTTGGTTGGCTTGTGGGCCTCCCGAAGCAGCTGAGGTGTACCGGCAGGCCAAGCGGAGTGCAGCTCGGGTGGTTGCTGAAGCAAAAACTCAGGTATGGGAGGAGTTCGGCGAGGCCATAGAACAAGACTTTCGGTCGGCCTCGAAGAGATTCTGGCAAACTGTCCGGCGGCTCAGGAGGGGGAAACAGCCCCCTGTCCACACAGTGTATGGTGCGGATGGGGCGCTGTTGACTTTGGGGATATTGTCGGGCGGTGGAAGGAATACTTCAAGGATCTCCTCAATCCCACCAATACGCCTTCCACAGAGGAAGCAGGGCTTGTGGACGAGGGGGATGACTCACCTATCACAGGGGCTGAGGTCGCCAAGGTAGTTAAAAATCTCTTTGGTGGCCGGGCCCCAGGGGTGGACGAGATTTGCCCTGAGTACCTCAAGGCCCTGGATGTTGTAGGGCTGTCATGGTTGACACGCCTCTGCAACATTACGTGGAGGTCGGGGCCAGTGCCTTTGGCATGGCAAACCGGGGTGGTGGTTCCTCTCTTCAAAAAAGGGGACCGGAGGGTGTGCTCCAACTTCAGAGGGATCACACTCCTAGCCTCCCTGGGAAGGTCGATGCCAAGGTACTGGAGAGTCCGGCCGTTGGTCGAACCTCGGATTCAGGAGGAGCAATGTGGTTTTCGTCCTGGTCGTGGCACATTGGACCAGTTCTTTACCCTCTCGAGAATCCTCGCGGGTTTGTAGGAGTTTGCCCAACCAGTTTACATGCGTTTTGTGGACTTGGAGAAGGCATTCAACCACATCCCTCGTGTTTTTTTGTGGGGGGTGCTTCGGGAGTATGGGGTATCGGGCTTGTTGTTAGGAGCTATTCGGTCTCTGTACGACCGTTGTGAGAGTTTGGCTCATATTGCCAACACTCGATTGGCCTCATTCCCAGTGAGAGTTGGACTCCGCCAGGGCTGCCCTTTGTCACCGATCCTGTTCATAATTTTTATATTCAGGATTTCTAGACACAGGCAGGGAATGGAGGGTGTCATGCTTGGTGACCACAGGATCTCATCTCTGTTGTCTGCAGATGATGTTGTCCTGCTGGCTTCATCCAGCAATGACCTACAGCTCTTGCTGGGACAGTTTGCCGCTGAGTATGAAGCGGCTGGGATGAGAATCAGCACCTCCAAGTCCGAGACCTTGGTCCTCAGCCGGAAAAAAGGTGGATTGTCCTCTCCGGGTTGGGACAGGCTCCTGCCCCAAGTGGAGGAGTTTAAATATCTTGGGGTCTTATTCATGAGTGAGGGGAGAATGGAGTGAGAGATCACAGACGGATCGGAGCAGCATCTGCAGTGATGCGGACATTGTACCGGTCTGTTGTGGTGAAGAGGGAGCTGTGAGGTCTAAGGCAAAGCTGTCGATTTACCAGTCAATCTATGTTCCTACTCTCACCTATGGTCACGAGCTTTGGGTAATGACCAAAAGAACGAGATCGAGGATACAAGCTGCTGAAATGAGCTTTTCTCTGTAGGATCGCTGGACTCACCCTCAGAGATAGGGTGAGGAGCTCAGTCATCCGGGAGAGACTCAGAGTAGAACTGCTACTCCTCCACATTGAAAGTTGCCAATTGAGGTGGTATGGACATCAGGATGTCTCCTGGACGCCTCCCACTTGAGGTGTTTTGGGCATGTCCCACTGGGAGGAGACCACGGGGCAGACCCAGGATTCGCTGGAGAGACTATGTCTCCCAGCTGGTCTGGGAATGCCTTGGTATCCTCTCTGAAGAGCTGGAGCAGGTGGCTGGGGAGAGGGAAGTCTGGGCTTCTCTGCTTGAACTGCTGCCTCCGCGACCCGGACCTCTGGAAAAGCGGTAGAAGATGGATGGATGGGCCCCAAGAGACTCTAGAATCACCTCTGATTATACCCCATGGACTGGTTACATCTCATAAGTCACTTAAAATAAACACCGCTTTCCCCAACAATGTTGTTTTTTAGGGGGGCTTTTACATCGTCACATTCAGCCAGTTTTACATTAGTCAGCTCAGGCTGCCTCCCATGGCTGAAGCTAACCAGCTAACATTAGCATGGCATCACCCATGACTCTCAGCAGTGGAGAAAGAAGGAGGATGAAGTGAACTGGGGTTCATCATCATTTAAAGCAACATGCACTGAAACGAGTCATTCTAAAGAAGGGTGTTTAATCTGGCTAATAAATGGTGCTGTAATATTTAAACTATGAGGTGTTTTGACCAAAGTATGTCACAGGCATTTCATTAACACCTCTGATAACTGTTACCATGTGGAAATGTGCATAGTATATCCTCATTTAAAAAGTAGTAGGTGGCATAACAGTGGCAGCATAATTTTTTTTAAACTGTCAGATAATTAAACAGCCAAATAAATTATTAAAACCATGATCTTACCCAGTAGAAAGCACTAGCAAATGTATATATTACTGGTCAAATTTGATCTGAAACATTAAATGTATGAATGTTAACATTTCCGAGCATCAATTCAAAGAAGATGAGTTAGCAATCTTTCATTCATTCATTCATTCATTCATCTTCTTCTGCTTAATCCTTTACGGGTTGCGGGGGCGCTAGAGCCTATCCCAGCATCTTTGGGCGAGAGGCAGGGTACACCCTGGACAGATCGCCAGTCCATCGCAGGGCCAACACAGAGAGACACACAACCATTCACTCTCACAATCACACCTAAGGACAGTTTAGAATCCCCAGTTTGATGCCAATTAACCTAACTTGCATGTTTTTGGCATGTGGGAGGAAACCGGAGAAATCCCGGAGTAAACCCACACAGACATGGGGAGAACATGCAAACTCCTCACAGATCACTGTTGGTCGGGGGCTGGGATCGAACCCAGGATCCCCTGGCCAAGGGTGAGTTGCTGTGCTGGCGCAGTGCTAACCACTCCACCACCACGCCGCCCGGAGTTAGTAATCTTACTAAAAAAAAATTAAGAAATCTCATTATAGGAAAGTCTGACTTCCTGCCAATGTTTTAAAATATTTTCTTTCAAACCCAAACATTATAAGCAGAAGGAATACATGCAAACATATCCCCAAATCTCCTTTCCTATTCCACATTTAAAGCCGTGTCCTTACCCGTGTATCCGGTGCGGCACTCGCAGCGGTAGTTATTGGTGAGCTGGATACAGCTTTGCGTGCCCCGTGGGTCACAGGGGTTGGACAGACACTCATTGACGTCTCCCTCGCAGCGCTCTCCTACGTATCCAGCAGGGCAGATGCAGTGGTAGCCCCCAATCCCGTCCACACACTTGCCCTTGTTGAAGCACTTCGGCTCTTTGGTCATAGGGTCAGTGAACGGATTGCAGTCGTCAATGTTAATCTCGCAGTGCACACCTGGGGGGTGATGATGGAAGGGTAAGAACATCTTGTTAAGGAGTTAAGAACACTGTGTTTTTGGGGTAATTTGATCTCAACCTGCTTCAGTCATATTTTTTATAATAATAATAAATAACTGGAAGTACCCCCTCATATTTAAATTTCTCCTAAAAGCCTGCTAGTTTTCAGCAGACAGCACCCTCTCTTGGTGACAATAAAACGTCTGACAAGGCACTGCATTCTGCTTCAAAAAAATTCCCGGAGGTAGACAGTGATTCAGAAAACCCCTAAATTCTAACCAACTGGTCATTTGTCCATTAAAAACCTCCACTTGAAATTTCATCAAAATCTGTAACATTCTGAGTTATTCTGTTAATACAGAGACTGCAAACGATGATGGGGACAGCAGAGATCTCCTAAATTAAGGCTGGTGGATATCTATCGCCCTCTGGAGGCTGGTTGCAGTAAGACTTTGACCACCTCCCCCCATTTTCAGATCAGTTCTGTTTATTCAGTTATTTGATGCTACAAAAATGTGGTCATGATTGAGAGTGGTTATCATGCCTTGATGAAACCTACACATACAGTAGTGTGTCAGAGTGCCTGTGTGTCTGTCTGTCGGTCTGGTTGTCACCAGGTTTTCAGCTTGCCCGGTCTTCTTTTTCTTCTTCTTTTAGATTTGAATGGTGGTTGGCAACCAGCTTACAGGTGCATTACCGCCACGTACTTCTAACTCAAAATTACTCTAATTAAAGAAATCTCTGTCAGTGTGTCTGTGTGTCTGTCTGTGTATCTGTCAGCTTGCCTGGTCAAAATAAAGTGGAACTAAAGCCTTGTGCCAATGGATCACTATATTTTCTTGACTTTTAATTTGCCAGACTTTTGAGATAAGGCTTTGTTGTCAAGATAACCCCCGATTTCCACTGGCTTCAGATGAACAGTGGCCACATTGTGCTTCTTTGTTGTTATCATGTGATTGCGATTGGTCCTCCTTGGTCTCTCTCAGGCTTTCGCATTATTAATCATAATTCTCGCAGGATCTTATGGTGCTAACCTCTTTCTGATCCATGGTGTGTCAAAACACAAACGTAGCCGGTGGGGAGTAAGACAAGGCAGGGACTGGATTGCATATCTGTAACAGACCGCAACCATAATTGGTGGTAATTAAGGTTAAGACATGATTTGCTCACCTTAATGCCACAAGCACCGAGGCACCAGCACCTATGGAGCTTTCCTGTTTGACTATGGCAGTTGGCTGCTGTATAAAATGTAATGGGCGGCCGTATGGGTGGAAACTCATGGCCATTGCTCTACTTCAAGGTTTCTACTGCTAGAGACTCTGGATACATAAGACAACACCAGCTCAAATTGGCAGCACCCATCCAGGAAGTAATGCTTCACTTTTCTACAATGGAATTAAGTGGCGGTATGTCCATACTTTATATACAGTCTCTGCAGTGTTTCTCCTAGACATTTTTAGGCCCAATAGCAATAGCTAATAGAGACTAAGCGTGGTTGTTCATATTTCATGTGATGCAAGGTTGTTTGCTAGTAATTTCCACATAAAACACTTATACAGGTGCATCTCAATAAATTAGAATGTCATTGAAAAGTTGATTTATTTAAATAATGCAATTCAAAAAGTGAAACTCGTATATTATATAGATGCATTACACAGAGAGTGACGTATTTCAAGTGTTTATTTCTTTTAATTTTGATGGTTATGGCTTATAGCTCATGAAAACCCCAAATTCAGTTTCTCAAAAAATTAGAATATTACATAAAATTAATTTAAAAAAATGATTTTTAATAGAAATGTTGGCCGAATGAAAAGTATGTCCATGTACACACTCAATACTTGATTGGGGCTCCTTTTGCATAATTACTGCATCAATGCAGCATGGCATGAAGGCGATCAGCCTGTGTTACTGCTGAGGTGTTATGGAAGCCCAGGTTGCTCTGATAGCGGCCTTCAGCTCGTCTGCATTATTGGGTCTGGTGTATTTCATCTTCCTCTTGACAATACACCATAGATTCTCTATGAGATTTAGGTCAGGAGAGTTTGCTGGCTAATCAAGCACAGTGATACCATGGTCATTAAACCAGGTATTTGTACTTTTGGCAGTGTTGGCAGGTGCTGTGTCGTGCTGGAAAATGAAATCAGCATCTCCATAAAGCTTGTCAGCAGAGGGAAACATGAAGTGCTCTAAAATTTCCTGTTAGATTGCTGCACTGACATTGGACTTGATTAAACACAGTGGAAAAACACCAGCAGATGGCATGGCTCCACATGCCATCACTGACTGTGGAAAATTCACACTGGACCTCAAACAACTTGGATTCCATGCCTGTTCACTCTTTCTCCAGACTGTGGGACCTTGATTTCCAAGTGACAGGACTTGGCACCTGATTTGGGGAGCCATGTCATCTGCTGGTGTTTTTCCATTGTGTTTAATCAAGTCCAAAGTCAATGCAGCTGTCTGCCAGGACATTTTAGAGCACTTCATGCTTCCCTCTGCTGACAAGGTTTATGGAGACACTGATTTCATTTTCCAGCGGGACTTGGCACCTGCCCACACTGCTGCCAAAAGTACCAAAGCCTGGTTTAATGGCCATGGTATCACCATATTTTGCTGGCCAGCAAACTCTCCTAACCTAAACCTCATACAGAATCTATGAAGGATCATCAACAGGGAGGTGAGAGACACCAGACCCAACAATGCAGATGAACTGAAGGCTGCTATCAAAGCAACCTGGGCCTTCATAACACCTCAGCAGTAACACAAGCTGATCGCCTTCATGCCATGCCACAGTGATGCAGTATTATTTCATGCAAAAGGAGCCCTTGTCATGAGCTGAGCACTGGAGGTTTCCGCTGCTCAGGCTCATGGCTTTTTCTCTATATTTATATATTTGTGGTATTTTGTGCTTTTTGGTTTCTGTTATTCTCGTACTGTTTTCTATTTTCCTGTTTATGTCTTAGTTTTGTTATGCTCTTATTTTGTATTAATTTGTATTTATTTCTCAGTCTGTACTTGTTGATATTTTATTCTTTATATCCTTACTGTTGTGTTCTCTCTCTGGGTTGACAGCTGTCAGTGGCATTTCCTGGTTTGTGCTCCGTGTGGGCGTAGTCCCTGACAGCTGTCAGCCACTCACTCCCCTCTCATTGCTCCCAGCTGATACAATTATGAATCATTGTTTCCTTCTGCCTGCTCATGTGACCCACACCTGTCAGTACTTATGTGATTTGTTTCTAATCCTATTTTAGGGCAATTATTTTCATTTCCCATCGCCATAGTCTTGAGTTTTCTTTTACTCATCCCCACCTGAACACTGCCCTCATTCTGGTGCTCTAATCTGTAATTTACTTGTTTGTTTGGAATTTTGTGTTGAGCACTGTTTGGACTTATGTTTTGTTGTTTTCCATAAACCTCACAAACTCAGAGTTCAGCGCGTGGGTCTCACCTCTCTGACTCGTGGGGCAATTCATGACAGAAGACTGCGACCAGTAAGAGACCCAGCTGCTGTGAGTTGTGGGGTTTTGTTTTCTTTTTCTGTTTCACTTACAAGTTTCTCTGGAGTGAATCATGTCCCCAGTCCATACAGACTCTGCAGGTGGGCGCAGCTACTGATGAGACTGGGGTGGGAGTGCTGCAAAGCCTTGATGGAGATGGATGGGCTAATGTACGCAGCACGCATCAGCCCAACCCCGAAAGACGCATTATGGTATCTGGGTTTCGTGGAGGCAGCTGCTCACCGGTGCTGTCAGCTTCAGGAGCATGCTGAGTTGGTGGAGAGGATTTCTCTGGTGGAGGTGCTGCAACCTGAGAACAGTGAGATGGTGAGGAATTCCCCGAGTAAACCTGGGCCCGCGCTGAAGGGGAGGCGTTCCCGGACCTCTGTGGCATCAGCTCCTCAGCAGTCTCCGGCACCTGTTCCTGCTCCACCTGCTCCAGAATGCCACTATCCAGGGAAATCCCGCCGGAGGAACGCCTCCACCTCTCAGGCAGCAGTTTTTCCTTCACCGAGGCAGAAGACTTCCGCAGCAGTGCCCCCTTTGTGTTTCTCCTCTCCAGCGGTTCCGGCAGCTTCCCCTCTCTCTGCAACTGCTGTTTCCTGCTCCTCTTCGGTGATTCCTCCTGCTGCTGAGAGGTCAGCCGCCTCCTTCTCGGCTCCACCCGTCACTGTGTCTGCAGGGGCAGCTCCTCCACGTTCCACTGAGGGGCCCACAACCGCTGAAGCCACGGAGAGCGGATTCTACACCTGCTGCAGCAGAAAACATCATGCACCGGGAACACAGGCAAGTGTCTTTTCACTCTCTATTTCCAACATATAAATTATCTTGCCTGATTCCCGGCGGCGAGGCTCAGCCGCCGCAGTCCTGTGAGCTCTCACTACCTGCTGCAGCTAAAGCCCTGCAGCCACGCTCTGGATGGAGGGACAGCGCTGAGAACGAGCTGACGCCTGTGCCGATGAAGGCACTCCCGGGCCTCCCCAGGCCTCAGCTGAGCAGAATCCAGTGCCAGCAGGAAATTGACCTCCTGAATCCACGCCGGATGAGCCACCAGCGTGGGTCACCTCACTGGGGGGTCCCAGGGCTACATTGACCACCATGCCTACTGCAGGGGCTGCCGCAACAGAGTTGGACTTGGACTTCCAGAGGGCCGGGTCCGAGGAACCATCGCCTGGATCAACAGAGTCCTGGACGGCAGTGGAGCTTGAGCTCAGGCAAGTGCTCTCCTTTGTTTTCATTGTTTCAATTTTGGAGAGCTCTTGTCGGGCTCTTGGTGGGGAAAGCCAAGTGCAGCCGTCAGCTGCACCTGAGCTCGCCTCGGCGGGCTCCACTGCCACTGGTGACCCTGCCCCTGTTTCTCTGCCTCTCTTGCCTGAGCTTTCCCCTAGGGTCACCGAGGATTGTCCAGCTCTGCCAGAAGTCTCTGTGGGTCCCAGCTCACTGCCCGAGATCACCATGGGTCCAGCTCCTCCTGCTGAGGTCGTCACGGGCACTCTGTCCCAGCCCAGGACCTCTGTGGGTGCTGCTTCCCCTCCGGCTGAAGTCGTCGTGGGTGCTCTGTCCCAGCCTGGGACTTCCATGGGTGCTGGTCCCCCTCCGGATGAAGTCTTCGTGGGTGCTCTATCACAGTCTGGGACCTCCGTGGGTGCGGTGTCCCAGTCGGTGACCATCGTGAGTGCTGCATTCCAGTGTGGGCCCGCCAGGGGCATTACGCTCCAGCCCAGGGGCCACTGTGGATGCAGCTCTGGCCCAGTCCGGGTACACCGAGGGTGCAGCTATGTCCCAGTATGGGACCACCATGGGTGCAGCTCCGCTCCAGCCCAGATCCACCGTTGGTGCTGCAATGTCCCAGTCCGGGACCACCGAGGGTGCTACAGACCAGTCCAAGGGTGTCGTGGTTCCCCCTCCTCTGCCTGACGCCGTTGTGGTCCCCCCTCCTCTGCCTGATGCCATTGTGGTTCCCCCTCCTCTGCCTGATGCCATTGTGGTTCCCCCTCCTCTGCCTGATGCTGTCGTGGTCCCATCTCCTCTGCCAGACAATGTCGTGGTCCCCTCTCCTCTGCCAGATGCCATCGTGGTTCCCCCTCCACTGCCTGACGCTGTTGTGGTTTCCCCTCCTCTGCCAGACGCCGTCATGGTTCTCCCTCCTCTGCCAGACGCCATCATGGTTCTCCCTCCTCTGCCAGACGCCATCATGGTTCCCCCTCCACTGCCTGACGCTGTTGTGGTTTCCCCTCCTCTGCCAGACGCCGTCATGGTTCCCCCTCCTCTGCCCGAGGCTGTCATGGTTCCCTCTCCTCTGCCCGAGGCTGTCATGGTTCCCTCTCCTCTGCCTGAGGTCGTCGTGGTTCCCGCTCCTCTGCCTGAGGAAGTCGTGGTTCCCGCTCCTCCACCTGACATTGTCATGGTTTTCCCGACTCCCCTATCATGCTCGCCATTAGCTCTTCCCATCGGGCAGCTGCCTCCTGGACCACTCCTTCTGTTCAGGTGGTTGAAAAACTCTAGCAGACTACCCAACAGACTGTGCCTCAGAGTTGGGTGTCCCACATTCTCTGGGAGGCCACCCGACTCGTTCCATCATGTCATCTGGCGGGCCTGGGACTCTGGTCACCAACCTGAACTGTCCAGCTCTTCAGTCCAGGGGGCTTAGGGGGGTTGGGGTTTTGCCTGGTGTGGAGCCTAAGTGGGGTTTTGTTTCATTCCCTCCTAGCCTGTTCCCCCCACCACCCACATGGGGTGGGTTATTGTTGTACTCCTATTGGGGGGAGGTCTTTCTT
This sequence comes from Pholidichthys leucotaenia, assembly GCA_020510985.1. Lineage (NCBI taxonomy): Eukaryota > Metazoa > Chordata > Actinopteri > Cichliformes > Pholidichthyidae > Pholidichthys > Pholidichthys leucotaenia. The sequence continues at coordinate 19,665,217 of CM035838.1, forward strand.
TTTCTTTTGATGTTTCCCTGGGGTGTCTGGTAACCACCCCTTGAGAGGGGGGCTGTGTCATGAGCTGAGCACTAGATGTTTCCGCTGCTCAGTCTCATGGCTTTTTCTCTGTATTTATACATTTGTAGTATTTTGTGCTTTTTGGTTTCTGTTATTCTCATATTGTTTTCTATTTTCCTGTTTATGTCTTAGTTACCTCCACCAGGCCGGAGGCCAGGAGGAGGTTATGTTTTTGCCAGCGTCCGTCTGTCTGTCTGTCTGTTGGTTAGCAAGATAACTCAAAGTTTTGGACGGATTTTAATGAAACTTTCAGGCGTTGTTGGAAATGGTACAAGGAAGAACTGATTAAATTTTGGGGATGAGCCGGATCACCGTCTGGATACAGGAATTTTTTAAAGGATTCTTTAACATTGTGAGATATGGCCATTTTCAACATGTGTGCAGGCCCAATGGAGGGCGCTGCTCGTCGTGTCTGATAAACACAAACTCCGCCTTCTTCAAAGTTTTAGGCACAAAAGCACGTGGAACACAGTGCTGAGCAGGGCTCAGCAGCGTGCCTGTGTGCCTGTGTTTGCGCCACGCTGCAAAAGCTGAGACGGGCAGCTGTCCGCCACCGGATTATTTGGCAGAAATTCCCCGGCCAGCCATAGTAGCTGCGCAAAAAGAAGCTCTCTGCCGGGGAAGTTTCCAAATCCTCTTTTGCCGCGGAGCGCAACCCCAATAAAACCCACGCCAACCTGTCTACCTAATTTGCATCAGTCAGTGAAGCCCTCAGTGCTGCTTTCAGTGATCTATGAAAACGCTCGCATAACCCATTGGCCTGTGGGTTGTACGCCGTTGTGTCATGATTTCTTTTGTTTTTTCTTTTGAATTCTTGGATGGAACATGGGTGGGCAATATAAGCTGCGAATTCAGCCATCACACACTTCAGATAACTTATGTTGAACTGTATAATCAGAGGAGTTATTGTCTAATTTGACCTTGTTGGATTTTATTACCCCCTTTGTTATACAGTATTATTCACTTTCTTTTAACGTGTACTCTTAATCTATTCGAAATAAAGATTAATTCATTCATTCATTCAATTGCAACGCCTGCAGCCTGGGAGTTTGCAGATGCAGGAGATGGACACAACACCAACACTTCAGTTTATTACCTCCGCCAAGGAGGTAATGCGTTTACTACTGAACCACAAATCCTATCATTGTGAATCCAATTGCTAGTCATATGTTTTCATGGTCAAGGAATCTGAAAACGTACACACAAACACTGTATGGGGGGGAACTGTGGCGCTTGGCGGAGGTCTGCACTCTGAGTGCTTTTCTAGTTTTGTCATGCTCTTATTTTGTATTAATTTGTATTTATTTCTCAGTCTGTACTTGTTGATATTTTACTCTTTATATCCTTATTATTATGCTCTCTCTCTAGATTGACAGCTGTCAGTGGCATTTCCTGGTTTGTACTCCGTGTGGGCGTAGCCCCTGTCAGCTGTCAGCCGGTCGCTCCTCCCTCATTGCTCCCAGCTGGTACAATTATGAATCATTGTTTCCTTCTGCCCGTTCATGTGACCCACACTTGTCAGTACTTATGTGATTTGTTTCTAACCCTATTTTAGGGCAGTTACTTTCATTTCCCATCGCTGCAGTCTTGAGTTTCCTTTTCCTGATCCCCCACCTGAATGCTGCCCTCGTTCTGGTGCGCTAATCTGTAGGTTACTTGTTTGTTTGGAATTTTGTGTTGAGCACTGTTTGGACTTATGTTTTGTTGTTTTCAATAAACCTCACAAACTCACAGTTCAGCGTGTGGGTCTCACCCCTCTGCCTCGTGGGGCAATTCATGACAGCCCTGACCAAGTACTGAGTGTGTGCATGGAAATACTTTTAGTCGGCCAACATTTCTATTAAAAAAAATAATTTTTAAAAAATTGATCTTATGTAATCTAATTTTTTGAGAAACTGATTTTTGGGTTTTCATGAGTTGCAAGCCATAACCATCAAAATTAAAAGAAATAAACACTTGAAATATATCACTGTCAGTAATGAATCTGTATAAAATATGAGTTTCATTTTATGAATTGAATTCCTGAAATAAATCAACTTTTCGATGGTATTCTAATTTAGTGAGATGCACCTCTAAAGAGAATTGCTGCAAGGTGAGAATGACTTACTCCACTCTTTTTGTGACATGTTGTTGGCCCGATAAGGGGTGTCATTGGTCTGGCTAACTGGGCTTTTGTACAATGGGAAAACACTGGTTTATGGTCAACACACATATACACACGAAAGACCAAAAAAACAAAACAAAACAAAAAGACAAAACAAACAAATCCAGGCAAAAACATAGCCTCTGTGGCAGAGGTAGAAGGACTTTCAGAACCACTCTGGCATACATTATTAGCAAACAATATCCTTAGAAAAGCACCGCAATCTATTCAAAATAAGCAAAAGGTGATAAATGTGCCAAAGTGAGATATAAAACCTGGCCTGCTCAGAGAAAGGCAGAGAATGTAAAATGGAGGAGAACTCATACCGTGTGTTCCAATTAAATCAGTCATACTGCTCAAATGTTGCATGAAGAAAATTTGAAAAGGGCAAAAATCACAAGTTAATCTTATAAACATTTACTTTTGGAGGAAATGGGAAGTTTTTTCCTCCTCCTTATACACAAGGGAGAGCCAATTCCACTGCCACTTTAGGCTGACCCACAATGCACACTCCCTTTATGTCTGAGAAAAAAAGAAAAAAAAAATCAATGCCGTATTTGACAAGCAAAGGAAGAGACAGAGCCAAGGCGGGAGGAGGGGTTTCAATGCCCCGGGTGCTGTTAAGCCCTAATTAATGAAGTGTGGAGATGAGGGGGCGAGCATGGAGCTGCGGAGGGGCGTGGAGCAGTGTGTGCGTGGGGTCTGCTGACCTTGGGTTCCTCGGGGACAGGAGCATTTGTAGGTATTGATCAGGTCAATACAGGTGCCCCCGTTTTGGCACGGCTGGGAGAAGCATTCAATGATGTCCACAGAGCAGTTGGTCCCAACGAAACCTGGCATGCACTGAGGGAGGGGGAGAGAGAGAGGGGAAGCAAACGAGAGAAGAGAGGGCACAGTTAATCAATGACTGACATGAAACAAAGATAGTTTTTGTTTACCTGGCTGTTTTCTGGCTTCCATCCTGCCAAGGCCAGGAGGTTCTTTAGTCAGGAGGAGATTAACATAACCAAGCAGTTTGGTTTCTATTTATAAGCAGGCCTCTTCATTAGAGGACTGCTGCTAATAGGCAGTAGACAACTACAACTGCAGCCCATTGTATGACTCTGCCAACCATTTACACCGGCACTTTACACCCATGTTTTTCAGAATCGGGAACACACTTTATAAAGATTGTGTATTTATGTATGTTTTCATGCAAAATAAAAGTGATTCTGATACAGTTGTAACCATTATAGTAGACAACTGTACTTCAAGCTGTTGTTCAAATGTACAACCCCATTTTCAGAAAGGCTGTGTAAAATATTTGGTGTGATCTTGATCTTTTGACGATATTGTGGTGCGTGTGTGTTTGTGTGTGGGGGGTGGTGGTGGTGGTGTTATTGAACTACGTATAACTGTGTTTAATGCAGAAAATTTATTTCACAATGCACAAGAGGAGCAAACACACAAATACAATACAATACTTTCAGCGTGCAGAGTTTTTTTTTTTTTGTGCAGCTTTAGCTACCTTGCAAGTGTATCCACCCAGAAAGTCAGTGCAGGCGGCTCCATTCTGGCAGGGGTTCGGCGTACAGTCGTCTACCTGTTCTTCACAGTAGCTGCCTGTGTAGCCAATCTGACAGTGGCAGTAGTGAACGTTTCCCGCGTCCAGACACTGGCCTGAGTTTTGGCACAGGTGGGCAATGTCGACTCCTACGCAGAAAGCACGAGCGGAATAAAGCTAATGTTAGTGTCTCAGTTTAAGGCCAGACCAGACCAGTTGCATATGTTTTCAGTGGAACCGCTACTGAGTCTTACCCCTCTGTTTGGCCGCCACTTCACAGGAAACACTTGGCACGTCGCAGTAGAGGCCCGTCCAGCCGGTCTCACACTCACACCTGTAGGTGGTGCCCCTCTGCCAGCAGGTGCCCCCGTTTTTACAGGGGGACAAATCACACCAATGGACCAGGTTCTGAAACACAAATCACACAGAACAGATGCTGATTAGGTCTGGTTATACATACAGCTTTTACATTTAGGCATCGCATTTGTGAAGTGACTAACAGGTGGGATTCCATGTGGATATGTGTGGCTACTTTTTATATGGTTGGGGGGGGGGGGGCTGAAAAGTTCATAGGCTGACCATGATGCAGTGGTCAAATTTGACCAAATGTGGTTTATTTTTCCAACATTTCAACATCGGTGTTGCAGCGCTTGGATCCCTGCAGTATTGAAGTTTTCTTCTTGGTCTTCAAAGAAATAACTCCTTCTTAGTCAGCCTATGAACTTTTCAGCCCCCCTTCCTCATATGTATAATATTACAGTGGATGTAAAAAGTGTACCCACCTCTGTTAAAATGCTAGGTGTTCATGGTTTGAAAGAGAACAAAACAAATCATTTCCAAACTATTTCCATCTTAAAGGTGACATATAACCTGTACAGTTCAATTGAAAAACAAACTCATTTGTTAGGTAGAAAAAAGGATGAACCTGTTGGACCCTTAAATTAACAGTGTTAAACCACCACTTGATTTCCACCCCAAAAGACTGAAAGCTGTAAATAAATGAAAAATTGCTTCAACAAAGTATTAAAAGGGTCATTGACTGCACTTTTTCCACATTTTAACAGCTCACTCATGTCTTACTGAATTGTTTGTGACATATTTTGTTCACATTTTCTTTAATTTTTTTAAATTATTGAAGCAATTTTTTTTTAAAAATTTTTCTTGGCTTTCTTGAAACACTCTGATTTAAAGCCCGTCACTTTAAGAAACATCCTTCAGCTGTTCAACTCCACCCTCCCTCTTATGTCAGTTAGCCATTAGCTGAGTAGCTTCTAGCCTCCTTCTAGCTTGGATGAGAAGCACTGGTTCACCGATCCGCAGTCGTTTCAATTCAATTCAATTCAATTCAACTTTATTTATATAGCGCCATTTCACAACAACAGTCATCTCATAGCACTATTAACTGTAGGGAGGACCCCCACAGTTGCAGAAAGACCCCAGCAATCAGGCGATCCCCTGTGAGCAAGCACTTGGCGACGGTGGAGAGGAAAAACTCCCTTTTAACAGGAAGAAACCTCCAGCAGAACCAGGCTCAGGGAGGGGCAGTCATCTGCTGCGACTGGCTGGGGGGTGAGGGGATAGAGAAGAAGAAAAGAACAGACATGTAGAGAGCAAACAGCACGATGGGGACTCAATCTATGGGAGAGAACAAACAAATGTTAATGACCAGCAAAAAAAAAATATTTCATAGAGAGTGAGGAAAGGAGTGAGGCCCAGTGCATTACTGGAGGTCCCCCGGCTGACTAAACCTATTAGCAGCATAACTAAGGGAGGGTTCAGAAAACACATGATCCCTCCCTAATTGTAGGCTATATCAAAAAGGTAGGTTTTAGCCCTATTCTTAAAAACAGAGATCGAGTCTGACTCCCGAATCCAGATTGGCAGCTGATTCCACAGGAGAGGAGCTTGATAACTGAAGGCTCTGCCTCCCATTGTACTTTTGGAGATTCTAGGTATTACAAGTAAACCTGCATTTTGGGAGCGTAGTGCTCTGTTAGGATGATACGGTAGTATCAGATCTTTTAAATAAAAAGGAGCCTGATTGTTTAGAGCTTTGTAAGTAAGAAGAAGGATTTTAAACTTAATTCTAAACTCTATGGGAAGCCAATGAAGGGAGGCCAGAACCGGAGAGATATGATCTCTCTTTCTAGTACCTGTTAAAACTCTTGCTGCAGCATTTTGGATCAGCTGAAGACTTTTTAAAGATGTTTTAGGACAACCTGATAATAAAGAATTACAATAATCTAATCTCGAGCTAACAAAAGCGTGGATCAGCTTCTCAGCATCACTCTGAGACAAGATGCTCCTAATCTTGGCAATATTACGCAAATGATAGAAGGCAGTCTTAGAAACAAATTTAATATGTGAATTGAAGGACAAATCCTGATCAAAAATAACTCCAAGGTTCCTCACAGAGCTATTAAGAGAAAGAGTAACTGCATCCAAACTGAAAGTTTGATTTGGAAAGGAATTTCTAAGGTTTTTTGGACCAACAAGAATGACTTCAGTCTTATCTGAATTTAATAGCAGGAAATTACAAGTCATCCAAACTTTGATTTCCTTAAGACAGGCTTCTAACTTGGCTAATTGATTAGTATCATCTGGCTTCATTGACAGGTATAATTGTGTGTCATCTGCATAACAGTGAAAATGTATACAGTGCTTTCTAATAATGTTGCCTAACGGAAGCATATATAAACTAAAAAGAGTAGGGCCAAGCACAGATCCCTGTGGAACTCCATGACTAAGCTTTGAGCTGAGAGAAAACTCATCATTTACATGAACAAACTGGAACCTATCAGATAAATAAGATCTAAACCACTGCAACGAAGTTCCATTAAGTCCAACATAGTGTTCTAATCTATCAAGTAGAATATTATGATCAATAGTATCAAAAGCTGCACTAAGATCTAAAAGGACAAGTACAGAAACTAGTCCATTATCAGATGCAATGAGGAGGTCGTTAGTGACCTTCGCTAAGGCTGTTTCAGTGCTATGATGGATTCTAAACCCAGATTGAAACTCCTCAAATAAACCATTTCCCTGCAGGTGGTCAAATAATTGCATAGCAACAACTCTTTCTAAGATTTTTGAAATGAAAGGGAGATTAGAGATTGGTCTATAGTTAGCTAAAGCTCCTGGATCTAGCGTTGGCTTTTTGAGTAAGGGTTTAATTACAGCCGTTTTAAAAGCCTGCGGTACATGGCCTAAAGTTAATGAAGAATTGATTATATGAAGAATAAAGCTACCAATAAGTGGGAAGACTTCTTTAAATAACCTGGTAGGAATAGGGTCTAAAAGACAAGTTGAAGGTTTGGATGAGGAAACTATTTTGTCTAACTCACAAAGGTCGATTGGAGTAAACTCATCAAGACAGACATCAATAGAAGGAGTTGTAGTAGTTACAGTATTTAAGTTAACTGTGGGAAGAATCTGATTGATTTTATCTCTGATGGATGAAATTTTATTATTGAAAAAGTTCATAAAGTCCTGACTAGTAAGCTCTAAGGGGATGCTAGGATTGACAGAGTCCTGACTCTTTGTCAACCTGGCTACAGTACTGAAAAGAAACCTGGGATTATTCTTGTTCTCTTCTATTAATGCAGAGTAATAACTCGTTCTAGCTTTTCTAAGAGATTTTTTATAAATTAAAAGATGATTTCTCCAAGCTAAATAGATTTCATCTAAATTAGTAGAGCGCCATTTTCTTTCTAATTGACGAGTCTTCTGTTTTAAGCTACGAGTTTCTGTGTTGAACCAAGGAGTTAAAAATCTCTGATTAGACTTTTTCTTTTTTAAGGGGGCCACCAAGTCTAGAGCCTGATGCAGAGAAGCTGAAACACTATCCACCATGTTATCAATTACAGAAGGAGCAAGCTGTCTATAGCTTATTTCCGTTGTGTTGACACATGGCATAGAGGAAACAATCTGCATAAATTTGGAAACAGCATCATCTGAGAGGCATCTACTGTGATAATATTTTTCTTTAGGAGCCAAATAGTCAGAAATAGTAAAATCAAAGGTTAACAGACAATGGTCTGACAGTACAGGGTTATGAGGAGACACTACAAGATTTTCTATTTCTATGCCATATGTCAGAACAAGGTCCAATGTATGGTGGAGGTAATGAGTAGAATTTCCTACTTTCTGAGAAAATCCAATCGAGTCTAATATTGAATTAAAAGCCAAATTAAGGCAGTCACTATCTACATCCACATGTATATTAAAGTCCCCTACTATAATTATTCTATCAGATTTCAGCACTAAATCAGCTAAGAAATCAGCAAATTCGGATAAAAATTCTGAATAGGTTGATGGGGGACGATAAACTATGGCAAATAAAATTGGGTTTAACCTGGAATTGCTAAAGTGCCCAATACTGAGGACCAGGCCCTCAAAGGAATTATAACATGTTTTTTGCTTTACATTAACTAGTAATTTGGAATGGTAAATTGATGCTACTCCTCCTCCACGACCAGAACTTCTGGGATTTTGACAGTTTAAATAACCAGAGGGAGTTGATTCATTTAAACCAACATAATCCTCTTGTCCTAACCAAGTCTCTGTAAGGGAAATTAAATCAATCTGATGATCAATTAACAGATCATGGACTAACAGAGACTTGGGAGTTAGAGACCTAATATTTAATAAACCACATTTAATTTTTAAATTATGAGGAGGAACAGAGGCCAAATCATTCAATTTAGAGGCTTTATGTTTAATTTGAGTTTTACCAATATTTTGCTTTATCACTTTGGGATGCTTATACATTATATTTTTATTTACTTTGGAGGGAGCAGACAATGATTCTCTGATGGGGAAGACAAGGGCTAAGCTGAGGGGTGGCGGATGAAGAGGAGCTGCAGAGAGGCGTGTAAGACTGTGACTCTGCTTCCTGGTCCCAACTCTGAGTAGTCAGGGTTTTGGAAATTTGGATAAAAAAGATGCCAGATTGTTAGATAAATGAGAAGCACCATCCAAAGTGGGATGAATGCTGTCTCGTCTCATAAGACCAGGTTTTCCCCAAAAAGAGCTCCAATTGTCAATGTAGCCCACGTCATTTTTAGGACACCACACAGACAGCCAGCGGTTCAAGGATGACGAGCGGCTAAACATGTCATCACTGGTCAGATTGGGGAGGGGCCCAGAGAACACTACAGTGGCTGACATCGTTTTTGCAAAGTCACACACCGATTCTACATTAAGTTTCGTGACTTCCGACTGCCGGAGACGGATGTCATTAATGCCGGCGTGAATAACAATTGTGGAATATTTACAGTTACTTTTAGCCAGCATTTTCAAATTTGACTCGATGTCGCCTGCTCTGGCCCCAGGAATACATGTGACTATGGCCGCTGGAGTCTCTAGGTTCACGTTTCTGACTACAGAGTCGCCAATGATCAGAGTTTTTTCCTCAGCGGGTGTGTCGCTGAGCGGGGAAAAACGATTAGAAACGTGAACAGGTTGGTGGTGAACCGGGGCTTTGCGACTAGGCTTCCTTCTCACCGTCACCCACCCAGTCTCCTCGCTGCAGAGGAGAGCCGGGGAACCGCTGACAGTGGGACCTAAGCTAGCTAGCTCCGCTGCAGCTAATGGGCGTCCGTCGAGATTAACTGGCGTAGACGTAGACGGTGTTTCAATGCAGCGGAGCCGGGATTCCAAATCAGACAACCTCGCCTCGAGCGCCTCAAAAAGACAACATTTATTACATTTACCGTTATCACTAAAAGAGGCAGAGGTGTAGCTAAACATCTGACAGAGAGAGCACACCAGAGGAGGAGAGGAAAGAGAGCTAGTAGCCATAGCTAGTGGCTCGAGAGCTGGAGAGCAAACCACACAGGCAGACAGCAAAACAGGAAGTGACGATACGTTACCACAAGGAAGTGACGATCTGTTCCTTCGTTTGTGCATCTCGCATCACCCCGGCCCACTCCCCAACAACCCCGCCGAGACGCCACAACAAATGACCAGCACCGCGTGCCAGGCAATCCACCGGTCGCTGCAACCTGAGGCCACTGGCCGAGCCACGGGATCTCAAAGGACAATGTCTCACTCTGCGGTACTCCGCTCCTCTCTCACGGCCAGCCGGGGGATGCTCCGTCACAAAGCGGCTCCCCCACGCTGCCCGCAAGAGTATTTCCGGAGGATGGTGGGAGAGCTGGTCATGACAGCCAGCAGCTCCAGGCAGCATTCCCAGGTCGTGGCAACTGCCTGCACAGCCCCGGGTTGTGGCGCAGGCAGTTGCTGCGACCCAGGGATGCTGCCTGGAACTGCTGGCTGTCACAGCTGGCTCCCCATGAGTGGCATGCCGGCGACCTGCCGTGGAACCACGATGAAACCACCAGGAGATGGGCCGGAGTGACGCGAAGCACATTGTGGACCGCGGACCGGTCAACCAGGTGGTAACAGGGATGGCTATTAGGGTGACTAAGATCTGAAGAAAATAACAATATAAGCCATGCTTAGTTCAGGCTTCCTGTTACCAGTGTTAGCTTGGGGGCTAATAGGCTACCTTTAGCACCCCTTCCATCTACATGACAGACAGCTAGGTGGGCCAATAGAGCAGTAGGCTGGTCTCAAGGACGACAGTGGGGCTTTTTCTAGATATGACATATAAGCGTTCCACAAAGTCAAAAACATTTCTGGCGTTTCTGGGAGAGGAAAAATGAGATAAAGGCTGTGTGTTTTATTTTTTTTAAGCAAATTGACTGTTGTAAAAATTTTTGGATAATTAGGTGACCAGTAAGGGCAGCGCGGTGGCGGAGTGGTTAGCACTGCGACAGCACAGCAACTCACCCTTGGCCGGGGGATCCTGGGTTCGATCCCAGCCCCCGACCAACAGTGATCTGTGTGGAGTTTGCATGTTCTCCCCGTGTCTGCGTGGGTTTACTCCGGGATTTCTCCAGTTTCCTCCCACAGGCCAAAAACATGCAAGCTGGGTTAATTGGTATCAAACTGGGGATTCTAAATTGTCCTTAGGTATGACTGTGAGAGTGAATGGTTGGTTGTCTCTCTGTGTTGGCCCTGCGATGGACTGGTGATCTGTCCAGGGTGTACCCTGCCTCTCGCCCAAAAGATGCTGGGATAGGCTCCAGCCCCCCCGCGACCCAAAAAGGATTAAGCGGAAGAAGATGAATGAATGAATGAAGGTGACCAGTAGACTCATTTCAGACAGTTAAAACCTACAACTACACCATTTTTCAGTCAACGACCCCTTTAATTAAAGGGTGTGCAGGTTTATGCAACCAGTTTACTGTAGATTTTTTATTTTCACCCCCCCCCCCCCCAACAGATTTGTTTTTCAATTGAACTGTACAGGTTATGCATCATATTAAATGTGGGCAAAGTTTAGAAACAATTTATCATGGTCTCTTTTTTACATCACAAAAAACTTGCATTTCTTAGATCCACTGTTTATTATATCCACAGAAAGATCAACAGAAGTCATTGCAGAACAAAAAATGCTTAATATGTCAGCAAGGATAAAAGCGCACTTCGCATAAGTCATTCAGTCCACCTGTCAGGACCTCCAGCCCCTCTGAGAATGCTTCCTTTCATTGCCTGTCCCTTTAATTCACCCTCCCACCGCCCTACAGTTAACATTAGCTGGCTACCTCCTAGCTTTTAGCACAGATGTATCCTGAGCACACTAATGTTTGTCTTAAAGAATAAATGAAATAATGCATCACTGGTTGACAGGAGTGTGTGGTTTCACTGGTTGATAGGATATGACCGGTCCCTGGAGTACAATAAGCACAGAAATAGAATGAGTGAATGGTAGTCCAAGGCGGCTAATAGATGTCAGCAACTAGCTAGCATTAGACAGCTGCTCAAAATAACATCTAAGAATGACGTATATGGTCAAGTGTTGTCAGATGAACAAGGATTCCTGTGGGGTTGGATAGAATTTATAGTAAATAGCAATTAAAACTGGCCGGCTCAACAGTCGGTCAGTCAGTGGGATCTGTGAACAATGCTGACCCCCTAGCCAAGCTAACGCTAATGGCAATCAATGTAGCATCATGGCAAAAATATAACAAAATAAGCCAGAATGACCTGAGATATATTATTGACTGTGGATTAGTGAACCAGATGGAAACAGGGATGTCAACTAGGGTGAAATCTAAAGAAAATAACCATATAAACCATGCTTGGTAAACTAACTTGCTAGCTCACTGTTCTTCATCAGACTGACAGGCTGACATATAACAGAGCAGCAGGCAGGTGTCAAGGGTGGTGCTGGGCTCAGTTTACTATGTCAATGATGTCCTGTGGCAAATCCGGAACAGCCAGCTTTGCTTTTTGGAGTGAAAAAAAAAATGATATAAAGGCATTTTATGTTTAATTTTAATTTTTTTTTTTTTTTTGATAATCACATGCCCAATAGATTCCTTTCGGAAGGTTAAAACCTACAAAAACAATTTTTCAGTCAATGAAGCCCTTAAAATACTGATTATACAGTTGCTGCACAGGCCGTCTTGACCAAGTTTCCCTCGAAAAAGAGATGGAACTCTCAAGGGACTTCCTGGTTAAATAAACGTTAAGAAGAAGAAGAAGGTGTGGCTCGGAGTGGCCATGAAATAGCTCTCCAAAGCATTGATTTTGAGCAATAGTAGAAAATAGAGACATCCAGGTTCAGACACAGGAATTTAAATCTCTTAAGCATGCTGAAACAGGTTCAAGAAAAGTGTATCGAACAGAACATGCCACTTTATGTAGTCTTCATTGACTTCAGTAAAGCCTTCGATACTGTTTCACAACAAGGACTTTGGCAGGTACTCAAGAAATATGGCTGTACAGAGAAGTTTGTCAGCCTGATCGAGGCACTCCATACAGGTATGCAAGCAAACGTGGCAATGAGTGGTTCAGTATCTAAAGACTTTTCAGTAAGCAACGGGTGAAACAAGGGTGGGTGCTGGCGCCTACACTCTTCTCGCTATATCTGGCAGCCATGCTTGAGGTGGCCTTCAAAGACACTTCAGAAGGAGTATACATTCAAACAAGGAAAGATGCAGACTTGCTCAATGTGGCACAGTTTAAAGCCAAGAGTAAGACATCGATAAAGGTAGTAAGAGAAATGCTCTTTGCCAACGACAGTGCTCTAGTTGCACACTGTGTGGAAGATATGCAATCTTTAGTGGAGAAATTTGCAAGAGCAGCTAGCCAATTCAGCCTCAAAATCAACATCAAGAAGACAGAGTGCCTTTATCAACCACCAAAGTTCCAATTATCAGCATCACTATCAGAAGAGATCAGCATTGGCACAGAGCCACTAGTCAAGTGCAAGACTTTCAAGTATCTAGGGAGTACTGTTTCAGAGAATGCTAGGCTGGAGGGTGAACTATCTCTCAGAATGGGAAGAGCGAGTGCTGTGTTTGGAAACTTGAGGGAGAGACTGTGGAACAATCGACATGTGTCTATCCGTGTGAAATGCAAAGTATACAGAGCGACAGTACTGGCTACTCTATTGTACAGTGCTGAAACTTGGACTGTCCACAGAGTGCAGGTAAAGAAACGCCACGCATACATGATGAGACACCTTCGAGCCATAATGAACATCTCATGGAAAGACAAGATAACCAACATAGAAGTGTTGAAACGAGCTGGTCTACCATCAATGGAGGACATGCCAATACAGACGAACCTGAGATGGCTCGGACATGTTGAGAGGATGGACCACCAGTGTCTCCCTCGGCAGTTACTCTACTCACAGTTATGTGAGGGCAAACGCAATCAGGGTAGACCAAGGCTCAGATTTAAAGACACTGTAAAAAGAAACTTGAAGAAGTTGGATATAGACAGGAGTTCCTGGCAGCGGAAGGCTAAGGACAGAGCTGTGTGGAGGAATCTGATCAGACCTAAATGAAACAGTCATTGTCACCCATGACAGACTGCGATGATGATGATGATGATGATGATGATGATGATGATGATGATGATGATGATGAAGCATGCTAAGAAATAGCCTTTGACTAATGATCTATTCAGACTGATGGACAGAGGCCACTGCACTATTCTTATACAGGTACATCTCAAAAATTAGAATATCGTGAAAAAGTTCAATATTTTTTGTCACTCATTTCAGAAAGCGAAACCCATATATTATATGGATTCATTACACAGAGAGTGATATATTTCAAGTGTTTATTTTAATTTTGATGATTATAGCTTGCAGCCCACGAAACCCCCAATTTCAGTTTCTCAAAAAATTAGAATATTCCATAAAATTAATTTTAAAAAATAGTTTTTAAATAAAAATGTTGGCCGACTGAAAAGTATGTCCATGTACACACTCAATACTTGGTCGGGGCAAATTTTGGATTAATTACTGTATCAATGGGGCGTGGCATGGAGGTGATCAGTCCGTTACTGCTGAGGTGTTATGAAGGTCCAGGTTGCTTTGATAGTGACCTTCAGCTGGTCTGCATTGTTGGGTCTGGTGTCTCTCATCTTGCTCTTGACAATACTCTATAGATTCTCTATGGGGTTTAGGTCAGGAGAGTTTGCTGGCCAATCAAACACAGTGATGCCATGGCCATTAAACCAGGTTTGGATACTTTTGGCAGTGTGTGTGTGTGTGGGGGGGGGGGCAAAGTCCTGCTGGAAAAAGAAATCAGCTTCTCCACAAAGCTTGTCAGCAGAGGGAAGCATGAAGTGCTCTAAAATTTCCTGGTAGACGACTGTGCTGACTTTGGTCTTGATAAAACGCAGTGGACCAACACCAGCAGATGACATGGCTCCTCAAATCATCACTGACTGTGGAAACTTCACACTAAACCTCAAGCAACTTAGATTCTGTGCCTCTCCACTCTTTCTCAAGACTCTGGGACTTTGATTTACAAATGAAATGCAAAATTTACTTTTATCTGAACAGAGGTCATCTGCTGGTGTTGGTCCACTGTCTTTTATCAAGACCGAAGTCAGTGCAGTCGTCTACCAGGAAATTTATTTATACCAGGAAATTTCCAACATTTCTATTTAAGAACTATTTTTTAAAATTAATTTTTTTGGAATATTCTAATTTTTTGAGAAAATGAATTTGGGGTTTTCATGGGCTGTAAGCCATAATCATCAAAATTAAAATAAATAAACACTTGAAATATATCACTCTCTGTGTAATGAATCTATATAACATATGGGTTTCACTTTCTGAAATGAGTGACAAAAAATATTGAACTTTTTCGTGATATTCTAATTTTTTGAGATGCACCTGTATAGGATTAGGATTTACAGGTTAGAAGATGTAAAAGTTTTCCCTTTGCAGCCAAATGTGTCCAAGTTTTTATCAAACTAAAACACTGTAAGTGATGCCTACCTGACAGCTGAGCCCAGTGTAACCGGGCGGGCAGGTGCACTTGTAGGTGCCGTAGCTGTCGTGACAGGTGCCACCATTCTGGCAGGGCCTGGAGTCGCACTCGTTGATATCGTGTTGGCAGTAGCTCCCAGTGAAGCCTGCTGGGCACAGACATGTGAAGGCGTTGATGCCGTCCACGCAGGTGCCGCCATTGAAGCAGGAGCTGTACAGAGTGAGAGAGGGGAAAAAAAAAACCCCAAGATAACAACATAAAAAAGCTGCTTAATAATATTTAGGAACTCTTCAGGAAAACGCGAGCAGCTCAATAAAACTCCTATTATCTGATCTGCAGGCAAATTCACATCTGATTTTTTCACATAAACCACACAGATCTTTTTTTTTTTTTTTTTGGCTGCAATGCCCTACTTCACATCTAAATTTCTCACACACAACTGAGGAAAACTGCTCTTGCTCTGTATTTCTGAAAACAACTCTTCAGCCCTGCGTTCATTAATAGCACACAACTGGCTTCTTCACCGCCCGCAGGACAACAGGAGAGGTTGAAATCAGCCGCTGCGAATCAATAATCCGCCAGAGAGGGCAGTGCTGGACAAGAAACGGAGGTCTACATCAACATGTGGCCAAAAAACCCTGTTGATCTCTGAAGTTGAAGTCTGTGGAAATACCCACAATGGCCCGTGCTCATTGGTCTGATTTATCTCTGTGGGGGTTAAATATGACACCCTGACACTTCCTGTGGGTTGCTTACCTCTCAGTGCAGTCAGGGGTGTTGTTCTCACAGTGGATTCCACTGAAGCCTGGCGGGCAGGTGCAGGTGTAGCTGTTGACACAGTTGGTACAGTTGGCTCCATTCTTACATGGGTTGCTCTCACACTCGTTGATGTCCTCCTCGCACCTTGTTCCTCGAAAACCGGGCGGGCAAGTGCACAGGAAGCTGTTCACTTCGTCCATACACATTCCTCCGTTGCTGCACGGGTCTGAGGGAAGAGGCGCGGGTCTTAGATCGGTGAACATGAAAAGGAAAGGTTAGAGGCTAAAGGACTGATGGACTCACTGGGCATGCAGTCGTCGATATTGGTCGCACAGTTGAGCCCAGTGAAGCCTGGTTTGCAGCTGCAGCGGTAACTGCCCAAAGTGTTCTGACAGGTCGCACCGTTGCGGCAGGGATTCTTCTCACACTCCTTGATGTCCACCTCACATGTTTGACCTTAGAGAATTTGAAAGGAACATTAAGTCATTTTTACCTGCTTTTTAACAGATGCAATGAAACAAGTACTGCTTTATTCCACCTGTTAAAGGTCCTGAATGTAGAATTTAAAATATTTTTATAATCCTATATTTATAATTAAGAGTGTTTTAGAAACACAAGTTATGGCATAATACCACAGAGGCAAATGTACTGCATTACAGAGATGGATGATGACTTTTCCCTCAGGGCCAGGACATCCCTTCCGGCTGTACCACTGTTTTACCAGCAGAATGACTATTGCAGGGAATCATCAATGATTTCCAGAATCAGTTCAATTCTGATTCAGAAGGTACTGATTTAACAGTGAAAGCATTAATCAAGTTAATCATGATTTTAACTCAACACCCCAGTGATCGCGATCAACTGTTTGTCAGGTTTTTGAACTTATTTGCTTTCCATCTTTAAGATGTGCAGCCCGCCATATGTAAATCAGGAAGTAAAGCAAAGCAACACACGCTGGATTGCAACATGGGATAAATGCAAAAATGGATAAAGACAGGAAGCTTTTGAATGGCAGCTTCAGCTTCAAAGAATTGCCAGATGGATCTCTCACCAAGAGCGAGGTAATTTGTCTTCACTATCGGTCTGAATTCAGTTACCACCAGAGCACGTCTAGTCTTAAACACCACTTGCTAGCTAAGCACACAGCCGATACGGACAGTTTGCAAGCGAGATGCCCAGACAACTTCACAGCCAACAAACCCTCAACAGCGATTGCCAAATGAACTGCCACCTCTGCACACCGACCAGCACTGTAGCACCGTAAGGAACCAAGATCCACCCAGGCATACAGAGGCCCACCACGCAAACAACAAGTGAGCCGGACAGCCAGAGACCCCATTGCAGCACTGAACCGTCTCAGTATGATAAGGTCAATATGCCCTGCCCATTGGTTGTTTGCATGTGCAGTATTTCTGGACAACATCCTGGATCGTGTTTGTCCTTTTAGACATGTTGAAAGCTTAAAATAAACCTGCAGTTGTGGAAAGCAGGCATATGTGTCCACTCCCATGTCAATAAGAGTATGAAAAACTTGAAAAATGATCAATTTAAGGTACATTGTATAGAAAAAAAATTGTGCGGTTAAAGTGCGATTAATCGAGATTAACTAGCAATTTCAAAGGATTTATCGCGAATAAAAATTTTAATTGTCCTTCACAACTAATTTGATTAGATTTCAAGCTGATTCTCTTTGATCATTATTGATTTACTCATGGATATTGCCATTTTACTATTTTCCTTACATATGAAAGAATTTCTCAGAGGTCTAATGCTGTAAATTGTAGCAGGAACCCTCTAACTTAGTGACATAAATACTGTATATGAAAGTGAGAGTTCAGCCACACCACTGACCTCTTGAAAACCTCTTACAAGTTTGACACATGAAAACGCATTAAATTAAAAGATCACACTTAGGATTTGTGAATTCATATCGGATCATTCAAATGAAATCGAGTCAGTACTGATTAATCAATATATTAAACCAACATCTACTCCCGGCTGTGACTGAAATTGTCAAGCTAAATAAATAATCTGTATTCAAACCAAATGATGAAAAACTTTAAACAGCCACTGTAGTCTAGGTCATAAGCAGCTTTACTGAATTTTACTGCAAACTAAGCAAGTTAATAACCTCGTTTCAAAACTAGTTTTGGTCTCTATTGCTTAATTTTTTTATTGCTCATCCATTCACGATTATTAAAGCCGCATTACAATTGATGTAAGGTGCATGCTTTAGCATCTCTTTGTGTGAGCATCGTAAAGAGGCAGTTCACCCATGTTTTTGAGTGAGCAAAATTCTTTTATTTGATTTTATCTTAAGCTAAAACTGGACGCACCTCACAACCAGGTTACTAGCAATAGTTGCTAACTTTACAACCCACCTTCTCACCTTTTTATGGTCATGTCTGAGTCCAAAGTAGAAGGCTGTGGCCATGACACTAAAGTCAGTGGATTTATATTATGATACCATAATATATCCATTCTCTTTATATAGTGTGTAACTGTAACCCAACAAAACCAATTCACCAATATAGAAATGTAGTGATAAAACAGTAAATTTTTTGCCCTTTTTCCAGATCTGAAACTGCAGAATCTGTTGTTCTGGTACCTAAAAGGAGGTTTTCTGATTTGGGTACTCATACTGTAACTGAACTGACCCACTCTGCTGACAAATGAATAATTCCTGAAGCCCATTCACGTGTGTATATAGTAACAATCACCTTGCCATCCTTCAGGACAGACACAAGAGAAGCGCAGATAGTCCTCTGACTCCTTACACACTCCCCCACGTTTGCAGGGATTGGAGCTACAGGGGGCCATCAAGGTTTCACAATTCTCTCCTGTAACACACAAAAAGACACCCTTTAAACCAGTTAAACTACACACTGAAAGATATCAAGATATCAGGCAGGAGTCATGGACTTGGAGATAACCCAAATCAAACAGACACTGAATCATCTTTCAATCAATGGTATCAGAAGATTTTAGCCAGGTTCTGTCAGTATCAGAGGCCTGCGGAGACATTTCCCTATCTGTTTCCACAACACATGGCTCACACAGGAAGTCAGCTCCAGTTTCCGGCCATTGTGAAGGCATTTGCTGTTCTATGAGACAGGAAGCAGGCAAACAGGAATTGTGTGAGGCAGCCTGTTCCCACCCCAGCACAAAGCAAGAGGCTTTTATTATGTTTTTCCCAAACAAATACAAGAAAATTTGCCCTTAGACTTTCAATCAGTACCTATTTGGTCAAATAATATGCAAACATGACATGAAACTACTTCTCAGCTCTCGTCGGGGATGCTCACATATCACAGAGGAGCACAATGTGTCAGAGGTTCGGTGTCTCCGAGCCCTGAGGAAGTCTTGCTGCTGATCTTTGCTCAACATTTATTTCACCCGCTGTACACTTTTCCTCTTGGCTCAGAAACGTAAAAGACAAAGCCAGTGGAAAGTGTCCTCCGCAGCAAGGAAATGCCATAATGACAGGTCAACACGTGGGCATATCAAATATTTTCAATAATATTTTCATACCGGTGTAAGGCAGGACACAGATGCACTTGTAGGCCGCAGCGTCATCGATGCAGGTCCCCTGGTTGAGGCATGGGTTGGAGGCGCATTCATTGATGTTGGTCTGGCAATTTGGTCCTGTGTAAAATAAAACATACACACTCCATTTAAAGGACAAGTCACGTGGTGTGTAGTGAATGAAACACAATGTAAGATCACAAACGGCAACCTGTGAAGCCCATGAGGCAGGTGCAGACATATCCGCTGGTCATGTCCTTGCAGGTGCCTAAATTCATGCACGGGTTGGATTCACACTCATTGTTGTTGATGTCACAGTTTTTGCCGCTCCAGCCAGAGTCACAGAGGCATTTATAGCTGAAAAGGGGGAAAAAGTCTTATTATTATCTTTATTTACTGGCTTAATCTGGTTCAGTTTATGCCCCCTTCCAGTCCTCAGTCTTACCCGTTGATCTTGTCTTCACAGTGACCATGGATGCAAGGATTACTGACGCACTCGTTGACTTGGGCGAAGCAGGTAGCATCCTGGTAGCCATCTGGACAAGCGCAGGTGAAGCCGTTGATGCCATCAATGCAGGTGCCACCGTTGTGGCAGGGGCTGGTGGCACACTCGTCGATGTCGATATTACACATGGTACCTAAAGCGATAAGTTTCTTTACTTGGAGGTGCTACATATGTGTTCTACTCAACACCAGAAGATATCTGTACTCCCAGCTGGTTCATTAATCCAAAGTCAAGTATATATCTTGTTTGCAAGTGTTATTTTGGCTTATCTTTTGCAGTTTGCAGATATATGGCCCTGTAATCACACTGGCAGCTAGTTTAAGTGAATGCTTCTGGCTCCGACTGACATAATTTAACCACCCTATCCAACATGTGTGATCCCAGCCAGTTCATCTGCCAATACTTGACCTGATCTGATCTAACTTGGTCTGATTGTAGATACTATTTTAGCTTATTTTACTTTTGTTTTATTTTACTCTGGCCAAGATGGCTCTTTCACTAGCGAAGGTTATCCACAATTAAAATGGCCTCAGTGACAAATATCAGATATGGCAAAAACTGAGCCAGGGATGAACTGTGGTTCATCAGCCTTTAAAGAAACATGCAATGAAAAAAACAAACAAACCCTGAGGTATTTTGACTAAAGCATGTGACACCCATTTCATCAACACCTCTGGGAACTGTGACAAGATGTAGTAAAAGGGTGCAACAGGACTTTTTTTAAGTTAGCAAAATGATGGCTAATAAAGGAAAAGTAGAGGATGAATACTGAGTTTAAGTGTGTGGAAAAAACTTAAGTGTCACAGTGTCCATTTTGCTTAGGATTGACACATATACAAGGCAAGATACATTTACAGTAGGGATATAGTATATACAGCAAATTTGCAATATTTTTTGAAAGCATTTATACTGCTTTTTTTTTTTTTAATAGACAAACGCACCGTTAACTGTTTAGTTCCGCCAATCCAAGCCAATAAAAGGATGCGGCTCAGAAATGGCAAAACATGAAAGAGTAGACCAGTGTTTTTCCAACCTTTTTTGAGCAAAGGAACCTTTTTTTAACAATGAAAAAATCTTGCGGGACTCCACCAACCAAAAATGTTACAAAATGACACACTGTAGCCTATTGCAGCACATATAATGACAATTAAGTCTTGTAATTATTTATACTCACTGTCTGTGAAACTGAGCATGAAACTTGGATGAATACAAAGCTGATATCCTAGTAGGAACTCAAGAAAGGCAGATGGGCGTTTCATTTTGAGATGTTTAAGCTTGCTTGGGACCACTGACACCGCTGGACAGCTTTTCTCCCCACCCCAAGCATAACGGAGTCAGTGGATCCTCAGCGAAAAAAAAAAAATCCAAATGAAAGATAGTTTTCACTGAACTGCCTTGCCGTTACCATCTTAGCTCTCCATTGACAACCACCCCACCCTTCACCTGGGTTAGAATTTTGTCCAGGGCCCAGTTCAGAGTCTGAATCTTCCTACTTCAAATATTTAGCCATTGCTGTTTTTTTTTTAATCTAGTCATTGTGACCTCTAGCACATCTTAAGAAAATGAAGAAGAAAAGGAAGAAGAAGAAGAAGCAGCAGCAGGTAGTGATTATTTTGCATTCATACTGCCACCTACTGACATGAAAAAGCCACTACAGGCTCCCATGCACAACAATGGCAAATTATTTGCATTTTTTTTGTCCAGTTAAGAAGTGAAATTAGACAATTTCATGAGAACCCCTTAACATTCTCATAAGGAAAACCTGGGGTCTTAATATCTCTGGTTGAAAAACACTGGCGTAGACAGTATATTATAACTATTTAAATAAGTTACAAATACACCTATATTGGTTAATTAAAAAGATAACTATAATGAAAGCCTGATTTCATTTGTTGCCCTCTGGTTGAATTTGACATCCCTGCATTAAAGGAATGGCACAGAGAACTGATGACTCAGTGTAGCTTCACAAAACACAGCCATGCAATAAAGTCTATACATCCATTGAAAGTATATATTAATTTCCAGAAATGTAAGGGGTTTAAAGTCGGCTTTTGTCGGCCACTTGAAGGGCCGATGCTATTCAGGCCGGTGCCACGCACAGGGATAAAGGCAGCCCATTTAGCTTTAAAGCAGGGAGCGACTTCCAAGCTTTTAAAAGCTCAACTTTCAGGAATCTTTCAGGGAATCTTTTCTCCCGCTCAAATCCCAGCTGACTCAGTGTGCCAGAGTGTGTGCGCTCCCTCTTTGTGAGGGAGGGCAGCTTGCGTGTCCTAACAGCAGCAGGCTGGGGACAGGGTGGAGTTGGTAAATGATACTGGTTGGGCCTCGGAGAGCATGCTTACTCGCTCGCCATATGTCACCTCTATCTATGTTCAAACCATAGACACTCCATTCCTGCTCTTTAAACACTCATTTTGTTCACCTGAGACAGATGTCATGTTTAACCTCTACTGATGGTTACAGTTATTGAAAAAATGTACAGTTATGTGAAAAAATTAGGACACCCTATGAAAGCCTGTGTGTTTTTTTAAAACATATTTGGACATATGGATATTTCATATCAATTTCCACAATACTTGGAGATTCAAGTAATATAACTAAACAAAACTGAAGAAAAGACGTTTTAAAATTCTCTGTAAAATGTAATTCTAAAAACATGCAATTTCTGGTGAGGAATAAATTAGTGATCCTAGTGATCCCAGGAGCTATGTTGTCCAGGGCAATTTACCTCTGGTAGGGTCGCCCAAGATAAACTGGTCCTGGGTGAAGGGCCAGACTAAGAATGATCCAACAGGCTCTCATGATGAATGTTAGAACAAGGATTCAGTGTACCCCGCCCGGTATGGGGTTACCAGGGCCCCACCCTGTAGCCAGGCCTGGGGGAGGGGCTCAATGGCTAGCACCTGGTGGCCAGGTTTCCGCACGTGGGACTCGGCCGGGCTCAGCCCGAAGGAGTTACATGGGCCCACCATCCAGTGGGCTCACCACCTGCAGGAGGGACCATGGGGGTCCAGTGCTATGTGGATCAGGTGGCGGTCAAAGGCGGAGACCTTCGTGGTCTGATCCCAAGCTTCCTAAACTGGCTTTTGGGATGTCGACCTCTCTGGTGGGGAAGGAGCCTGCTGGTGCATGAGGTTGAGAGATACTGGCTAGATATAGTCGGCCTCACCTCAACACACAACTCCAGTTCCAGAACCAGTCTCCTGGAGAGGAGCAAGAGCTTAGCCTACTCTGGAGTTGCCCCGGGTGAGAGGCGACAAGCAGGGGTGGGTATTCTTGTATCCCCACACCTTGCTGCCTCTATATTGGAGTTTTCCCCGGTGGACAAAAGGGTTGTTTCCCTGTGCCTTCGGGATGGAAAACGGGTCCTGACCATCATTTGTGCCTATGCACCAAATGATAGCTCAGAGTACCCACCCTTTTTGGAGTCTCTGACTGGGGTGCTGGAAAGTGCTCCTCTTGGAGACTCCATTGTCCTACTGGGGGACTTCAATGCGCATGTGGGCAATGACAGTGAAACCTGGAGGGGTGTGATTGGGAGGAACGGCCTGCCCGATCTGAACCTGAGTGGTGTTCAGTTATTGAACTTCTGTGCTAACCACAGTTTGTCCAAAACGAACACCATGTTCAAGCATAAGGATGTCCATATGTATACCTGGCATCAGGACACCCTAGGTCACAGGTCGATGATTGATTTTGTTATCGTGTCATCAGACCTGCGACCGTATGTCTTGGACACTCGGGTAAAGAGAGGTGCAGAGCTGTCAACTGATCACCACCTGGTGGTGAGTTGGATCCGATGGCAGGGGAGGACGCCATTCAGACCTGGTAGACCCAAACGTATAGTGAGGGTGTGCTGGGAACGTCTGGCTGAGGTCCCTGTCCGGGAGGTCTTCAACTTCCCCCTCCGGAAGAACTTCAACCACATACTGAGGGAGTCTGGAGACATGGAGTCTGAATGAGCCATGTTCTCCACCTCCATTGTTGAAGCGGCTGCCCAGAGCTACGGCTGCAAGGTCATCGGTGCATCTCGTGGTGGCAACCCCCAAACCAAGTGGTGGACACCAGTGGTGAGAAGGGCCATTAAGCTGAAGAAGGAGTCCTATCAAGCTTGGTTGGCTTGTGGGACTCCCGAAGCAGCTGAGGTGTAGCAGCAGGCCTAGCGGAATGCAGCTCAGGTAGTTGCTGGAGTAAAAACCTGGGTGTGGGAGGAGTTCGGTGAGGCCATGGAACAAGACTTTCGGTTGGCTTTGAAGAGATTCTGGCAAACTGTCCGGCAACTCAGGAGGGGGAAGCAGCTCCCTGTCCACACTGTGTATGGTGCGGATGGGATGCTGCTGACATCGACTGGGGATATCATCAGGTGGTGGAAGGAATACTTCGAGGATCTTCTCAATCCCACTGACACGCCTTCCACAGAGGAAGCAGGGTTTGTGAATGAGGGGGACGACTCGGCCATCACAGGGGCTGAGGTCACCAAAGTGGTTAAAAAACTCTTTGATGGCCGGGCCCCGGGGGTGAATGAGATTCGCCCTGAGTACCTCAAGGCCCTGGATATTGTAGGGCTGTCATGGTTGACACGCCTCTGCAACATTGCGTGGAGGTCCGGGACAGTGCCTTTGGCATGGCAAACCGGGGTGGTGGTTCCTCTCTTCAAGAAGGGAGACAGGAGAGTGTGCTCCAACTTTAGAGGGATCACACTCCTCAGCCTCCCTGGAAAGGTCTATGCCAAGGGACTGGAGAGGAGAGTCTGGCCGTTGGTCGAACCTTGGATTCAGGAGGAGCAATGTGGTTTTCATCCTGGCTGTGGCACATCGGACCAACTCTTTAACCTCTCGAGAATCCTCAAGGGTTTGTGGGAGTTTGCCCAACCAGTTTACATGTGTTTTGTGGACTTGGAGAAGGCATTCAACCGTGTCCCTCATGGTTTTTTGTGTTGGGGGGGTATCAGGAGTATGGGGTATTGGACTTGTTATTACGAGCTATCCGGTCTCTATACGACCATTGTGGGAGTTTGGTTCGTATTGCCAACACTCGGTCGGACTCATTCCCAATGAGAGTTGGACTCTGCCACGGCTGCCCTTTGTCACCGATCCTGTTCATAATTTTTATGGACAGAATTTCTAGGCGCAGCCAGGGAACGGAGGGTGTCATGCTTGGTGACCACAGGATCTCATCTCTGTTTGCAGATGATGTTGTTCTGTTGGCTTCATCCAGCAATGGCCTACAGGTCTTACTGGGATGGTTTGCTGCTGAGTGTGAAGCGACTGGGATGAGAATCAGCACCCCCGAGTCCAAGTCCATGGTCCTCAGCCGGAAAAGGGGTAACACTAGCTATTATGCAATAGGGTGTCCTTGGGCTGGACAATCAATCGAATTTTGATCAGGATCACAATTTTGGCTGCCATGATTAAATTAACATAATTGTCGACAACACTGACAGTTAAAATGCGGGCTCTGCTGCATATCAAATCAAGCATTTTCTCAACCAACAACCAGCTGACCACCAGGGGGTGAACACACGTTAGGGCAACATTAAGCTGAAGAACTGACAAGCGAACACACCCTGTAGTGGCAGCCTCAAGTTTTCAATAGCAGACTGGTGTGATGGTGAAATACAAACCAGATGTTGGGAGCAGAAGGTGACACCCTCATTTTTGTGGGTGGGGCCAAACGTACACAAATTTTCAAGGTCTATGGAGACTGTAAACTTTACCGTAGAGACATAAAATTTGGGTGAGATGTGCATCACCTCAAGACATGCAAAAAATATCATTGTGGCCCATACCCACCGCAGGCAGTATGGCAACACGTGGAGGCAAGGAGCCAGTGCCTCGAAAGGATCATCATCCATTGTCTGGACGTGTTTTGGATTCGGGGCAAGTGATGCCGACTAAAAAGAAATTATATGCAAAGAGTGCCATAGAGCTTTGTCTGCATCACAGGGCAACACAACTAACTTATTCAACTACCTGAAAAAAACATCACAAACACAAGCACTATAAATGCATGAAGGCTAAAGCGAATGTCACTTCACTAAATCACAGTCAGTGTCTGGCGGTGACCCAGGCAATCAGTATATTAGTATTAACGTGTATTAAGTATTAAAGTGTATTAGTATCAACCCTGCACAGAGCTTCACCGTATCCATCCGCCTCCCAAAGACACGCTAAAGTAACTGATGCAATAACGTTTTATTTTTTTTATTTGGCCAAAGACATGTGTCCAATAAATACTGTATGAGCAACAAAGGCTTCAGAAACATGGTCAAAACACTGGACAATACGTGATCCCCACGTGATTCTCCAAAGTTGCATTACTTGCGCTGTATGAAAAATACAGATGGATATCACAACTGTTGAGTACTTTGCAACGACAACTGACCTATGGTCAAACAGAATAACGGAGCCGTACCTGTCCCTGACAATTCACTACAATGATGGAGATTTTAAAATGAAGAGTCAATGCTTGCAGATGTCGTTTTTCCCCACAAGACCACACAGAAGCAGCTATAGCCCATGGGCTGAGGGAAGCGCAGTCATCTTGGAGCCTGCAGGAGGAGGGACTAGTCTGCATAACAACAGACAGTGGAGCTAATGTCATCAAGGCAGCTTCTCTAAATAAATGGACGAGGCTCCAGTGCTTTGGCCACATGCTTCATCTAGCAATTGGTAAGTAGGATGAATTTAAAAAAACCCTGAATTTTATGTAATCTGTGTTTTTCCTAAAGCTAATGAACAATCACAATTAATAATTGTGATTTCAATATTGATCAAAATAATCGTGATCATCGTTTTGGCCATAATCATGTAGTCCTAGGGTGTCCTAACTTTTTCCTCAGAAATCATTTTTGTTGATATCTTTTGTTTAATGAATAAAACAAGGTTATTTTTTTTTATTTACCTGCAATTAAATCACCTTTTCCAGAGATAAATAAAAACAAGATTAGACATCAATATGTGAACATTTAATAAAGAACTGAATATTTAATG
Organism: Pholidichthys leucotaenia; assembly: GCA_020510985.1. NCBI lineage: Eukaryota > Metazoa > Chordata > Actinopteri > Cichliformes > Pholidichthyidae > Pholidichthys > Pholidichthys leucotaenia. The sequence continues at coordinate 19,692,050 of CM035838.1, forward strand.
GGGTGTCCTATTTTTTTCACATGACTGTAGATATTCAGTATTCTATTTTAGTACACATTAGCAATCTGGTTAGAAAAATATGTGTGCTGGGTATCAAGTTCAATACTTTACTGTGGTATAATTTTGTGTGCCAATAGGTTAAACTCTCATAGCTGTGCTTATCCTGACAAGAGATAACTTCTTCTCCTCCTCCTCCTTTCAGCTGCTCTACGGGCCTCCACAGCAGATCATCTACCTTCATCTCAGCCTGTCCCGTGCATCTTCCTCTGTAACACCAACCCTCTCCATGTCCTCCTTCACTACACCCATGAATCTTCTCTGTGGTCTTCTTTTCCTCCTGCCTGGCAGCTCCATCTTCAATATCTTTCCAATATATCCACTATCCCTCCTCTGCACATATCCAAACCATCTCGGCCTTGCCTCTCTTACTTTGTACCTTGTCATCCTAGACTCTACCCTGTCCTCCGAGTCACACATTAAATCTGTCACCAAATCTGCTTTTCATCGCCTCAAAAATGTCTCCAGACTTCATTCCTCACTCTCAGATTTTGTGGCCGAGACCCTCATCCATGCCTTCATCACCTCCCGGTTGGACTATTGCAACTGAAGTCCTGTTTGGAGTCCCCAACAAAGCCCTCAACAAAGCTCAGCTGCCAGCGTTCTAACCCGTACTAAGCCTTGGCAGCACATCACCTCCCACCCTCACTGACCTACACTGGCTACCAGTTAAGTACCGTATCACCTACAAACTTCTTCTGCTTGTCTATAAATTGCTCCACAAACTGTTTTACTGTTCTCTGCTCCTTCTTCAGGAGTCAATAATATTTTTTTCTTTTTTATTTCATACGAAAATTTCAGTCAGCCACAAGCTACATGCCAGTAGTCATGCCCCTTCTACTTCCGCATATGGGACCTTAAATTGGAAAAATTCTCCATTGAGATGAATGGCAAGAGTGAAATTTTCTTTTGATCCCGATCAAATTTTGCCATGAGTTACACATATGATGTTTGTCAATTTAAAAGATAATTTTCCACATAAATAGTGGTGTAGGTTGTTGTCTAACTGTTAAGGTATAAGGTTGTGAAAATACATACAGTAAATAAAAAGACAACAAACACAAATAGACGGTGCTTACGTCATCTTTTCAATGCACGCCCAGGGTGAAGTAACAGTTCTCTGGATCAGCTCCAGCTCTCAAAATACAAAACAATTTGCAATATATTTCTAATACTTTTATTTCATGAATGAAGCTATATAGTATAAAGCTTGACAGTTTTTTTTTTTTTTTTTTTTTTTTTAACTGTTTCCACTGTTGTAGTATGAATTCATTGATAAGATAAGATAAGATAAGATAAGCCTTTATTAGTCCCACAACGGGGAAATTCCAGGATTGCAACAGCACAGGGATAGCAACACTCAGAGCAACAATCAGAAGGCAAGAAAAAAAAAAAAAAAAAAAAAAAAACAAGCAAGCAAGAGCAGCTAATATACATATGTACATATTACTATAAAATATATATATACACACACACACACAGACACACAGTGCAGAGCATTGTAGCTGGATGGAATAAATATATGAATATATGAACACACAGTGCAGAGCATTGTAGCTAGATGGAATAAATATGTAAATATATAAACACCCACAGTACGGAGCATTGCAGCTAGGTGGAATAATATGTAGATATATAAAAACACAGTACGGAGCATTGCAGCTAGGTGGAATAAATATGCAAGTATATAAACACACACAGTGCAGAGCATTGTAGCTAGATGGAATAAATATGTAAATATATAAACACCCACAGTACGGAGCAATGTAGCTAGATGGAATAATATGTAGATATATAAAAACACAGTACGGAGCATTGCAGCTAGGTGGAATAAATATGCAAGTATATAAACACACACAGTGCGGAGCAATGTAGCTAGATGGAATAATATGTAGATATATAAAAACACAGTGCGGAGCATTGTAGCTAGATGGAATAAATATATAGATATATAAATATAAACACACCCAGTGCAGAGCATTGTAGCTAGATGGAATAAATATGTAAATATATAAACACACACAGTGCAGAGCATTGTTGCTAGGTGGGATGAAACAGCATAACCGTCTATTTAGTTATCCTACATGGTATGATTATGTGCCTATACATATTCTCACCCTCCATAGCGACCGGTATGTTCCTAGTTGTATGCCGGAGAGGACCACATGTGATGCCACATAATATTCAGAGCTATGTATATAAAAATGTTTATAAGCAGCATAATCTTTATTTTAAAGATCAAATTGCCAGTGTGGTCCTCAGCCACTTGTATTTTAGTCGGAGGCAGGCAAAATGGCTCTTTGGTTGGCAAAGGTTGCAGACCCCTGTGCTAGGGGAAAAGGGCCCCTAATGTTGCCCTTCTCGAGGTGAGAAATCTCTGAAGTATCACCAAAGGAGGGCAGCAACATGTTACCCTGCTGAGGAGGGGAAAAAATAATTATCTCCTCACAGGCCACAAGTCTGTTTTTTCAGTCTACTGTGTGTTCAAAGAAGAAGTTTCAAAACTGAGCAACCATTAATTTCAAGTGGTTTACCAGTGTAGCCGGGTTCGCAGGTACACTCGTAACCATTGATCTTGTCAATGCAGGTCCCGGAGTCACATGGGTTGCTCTTGCAGTCATCAATGTTGATTTCACAGTTGATTCCTGAAAAGTTTTTTTTTTTTTTTTAATTTAGTTTATGTTTCAACAACTATTCATGCTTGTACGTCTCATGTTCATGCCTCACCCATGGTTCCCTTGGGGCAGCTGCAGATGTAGCCGTTCTCTTGGTCCTGGCAGGTGCCTCCGTTCTTGCATGGCTGGCTCAGACACTCGTTGATGTTTGTCTCACACAGACGGCCCGTGAATCCGGGGTTGCAGTGGCAGCTGAAGGAAGCCAGCCCGTCTATGCAGGTACCATAGTGGCAGGGGTCAGGGTAGCACTCGTTGATGTCCGTCTCACAGTGTCTTCCCGTGTAACCTGGGAAAAGATTTTGTTTTCATTTCAAGTGATGGTTTAACTCTTGAGTTTGAGCTTTGGTGGACCTTTTTGGTTTTAGTCAAAGCTCGTTTACCTTCAGTGCACTCGCAGGTGTACTTGTTGGGGCCGTCTGTGCACTTGGCGCCATTTTTACACGGTGTGCTGGCACACTCGTCGATGTCTATCTTGCAGAGGTTCCCAGTGAAGCCTGGGAAAACAACAAAAGGCTATTATTGTGTGCATATGTGTGTGTGTGTGTGTGGAGGGGGGTGCTTGCGTGTGTGTGGATGTGTACACACACGACTGATGGACCTTCAGACCAGTCCCCATCATAATCCCAAGCCCATGTTTTAAGAGCTCTCAATGAAGCAGAAATCTGCATATTAATTAACGACTGCGCAGCACCACTGGCTCTCCAGTTTCCCTTTTGATTCTTTTCAGCACAATCCGAAAGGGAGAGAGAGAAAGTGGTGGTGGTGGTGGGTGGGTGGGGGTTATCAACTGGTTTAAAACAGGGGAGAAGGGGAGGGAAAGAAATAAGGGAAGAATGAAAGTATCGAGGCCCCCTGACCAAGGGGAGACAGACAAAGGGGGGCCTGTCTGCTCAAAAGCAGTGCCAAACTGAGCCTGTTGCCTCCTTTGTCCCCAAAGACTTTTCCATCACAATGTGCATTCTCTTGTCTTGCTTTCACACACACCCCCGGCTCCTTGCCCACCTCTAAAAAAAAGACCCAGCGTGACCTTTGCCCATCCAGTATTCAAGCACTTGGTCATTCAAAATCAAGCAGTAGACTTTCTTGTTTTTTTTAAATGAGTGATTCTCAGCTCTAATGTTTACTCCTTGTCTCTTCTTTGTCAAAGTCCAAAAACTAGTAGGATGTATGTAGTACCATGTCTGATGAAGAGATTAAAAGTTCCGATTAACCCCCTCAACATTGCAGACACACAGTTTATGGCTTAAAAAAAAACAAGAGACAAGACTCACTTTATTTCAAGTGGTATTTTGTGTGATGAGCTGCAAAAACCAGTGGATTTCTGTGCATATCAAAAATTGTGATTATTAGTTATACAATTCAAAAGCTTTAAGTCATAATTTTAAAAATTAAAACAAAAAAAGGCTTGGCATATTTCACTTTTTGTGTAATAAACAGAGTACTTGAACGTTTAGCTTTTTTAATTGTATTGCAAAAAAAAATATATACATTTTGAGACACTGTAATTTGAGCTTCACTTGTATATTACACCAGTGTGAAGCAGAATTTTTTTCTACTTTGGATATAAAACTACAGAACACTTTAACGAGGACCTATCATGCTTTTTCTTTCTTTTTAGCATATAAACAGGAACTAGGGATCAGCAGTACGGACTAAAATTCATATTGAGGTAAAACTGTAAACATAGAAACATAGATGGTAACTACAGCGGGGAAAATAAGTATTGAACATGTCACCATTTTTCTCATTAAACACAGTTCGGATGGAGCCATTGATCTGAAATTTTCACCAGATATCAGTAAGAACCCAAGTAATCCATATATACAAAGAAATCAAGGCAACTGTGTTCACAAAACAAGTTACATTTAGTAAAATGGAATGACACAGAGAATAAGTATTGAACACGCTTGGTGAAATTCATTTAATATTTAGTAGAAAAGCCTTTGTTGGTAATAACAGCTTCCAGACGCCTCCTGTATGGAGAAACTAGGTGCAGGCATTGCTTAAGAGTGATTTTAGCCCATTCTTCCACACTGTCATCTACTACTACTACTACAAGCTGTCTTCAAATCTTGAAGGTTCCGTGGGTGTCTTCTATGAATTCTGATCTTCAGTTTGTTCTAAATTTTCAATTAGATTCAGGTCAGGTGACTGACTGGGCCATTCTAGTAGCTTTATTTTCCTTCTCTGGAGCCAGTTGAGAGTTTCCTTGGCTGTGTGTTTGGGATCATTGTCTTGCTGAAATGTCTACCCTCGTTTCACCTTCAGCATCTTGGCAGATGGCAACAGATTCTTATCAAGGATGTCTCTGTACATTTGTCCATTCATCTTTCCTTCAATTATATGACGTCTGCCTGTACCATGTGCTGAAAAACACCCCCACACCATGATGCTCCCACCTCCAAACTTCAGTGATGATATGGTGTTTTGGGGCTGATGTGCAGTGCCATTTCTCGTCCAAACATGCTGTGTGTTGTGGCATCCAAAAAGTTCAATTTTGGTCTCATCTGACCAGACTATATTCTCACAGTATTTTACTGGCTTGCCCAAATGTTGTGCTGCAAACTTTAAACGAGCTTCAACATTCATTTTTTTTTTTCTCAGCAATGGAGTCTTGCAAGGTGAGCGGGCATAGAGCCCTTGTCGGTTGAGTGCATTACTTACTGTTTTCTTTGAAACAGCAGTACCTGCTAACTCCAGGTCTTTCTGGAGCTCTCCACGAGTGGTCTTTGGCTCTTGGATAACTTTTGATAATTCTTTTGATTCTTCTGTCAGAAAGGTTATCAGTCAGGACTTAACTAGCTGAAATTAATTTGCACTGATGGGGATGGGATGGCTTCCTAAATTCTGATGGATTTCAACTGGTTTCTTGGCTTTTTATGCCTTTTTGCACTGCTTTTTCTTCATGTATTCAATACACCCTGTGTCATTCCACTTTATTAAATATAAATTGTTTTGTGAACACAGCTGCCTCGATTCCTTTGTATGTATGGATTACTTGGGTACTTGGGTTGATACTGATATCTAGTGAAAATCTCAGGCCAATGGTTCCATCAGAAATATGTTTAATGAGTTCAATACTCATTTTCCTCGCTGTATATATTGCGATATATACAGTGGGTATATACATTTCAATATAACTTTTTTCCTTTTTTGTCCTGTACAGCAAACTTGGCAAGTATAACAAATATCTGCTTGCCTTATTGTGCCAAACAGATTTACTTTGCCAAAAGGAGCTCTGTTCAAATTTTATATATGCTGTATATAAATAGTATTTAGAGACTCCTCTTACTGTATAATAATTTTAATGCTTTATTTAAATTGTCTTAATTATGCTGGACCTTACAGAGGGTATTGGAAGAGGGAACTGAAGGGATATGAAGTGGTTGGAGAGGGTGGGGTGAAGGGGTGGGGAGGGAGAGAGAAATAAAGAAACACAAAGAAAAAAAATAAAAGAAACATGAGTGATGAGTAACTTCCTGCTAAAATAAAGGTTATAAAAAAAAGTGAAGCACTTTGTGAATATTGTGGCTTCTAAAACTGGTAATACAATTTTAATACAATTTTTTTTAATTATTCAGTTTTAAATTTTGAAATTCAATTTAATCTTGGGGGGAATTGGGAGGGAGTGGGGGGTCGGGGTATGAAACTGCAGATCCTGGATGCAGCAGAATGCAAATGGCACACCAAACAAATCAGACAACAATACACACACTGGTACAGACAGTCAGTAGTATTATTAGTAGAGGTGTGAACATTTCTCAATTCTTAGATGCATTGTGATGTGGGCCTTTGCATCGATGCAGAATGTTACTCATCGAGATCTTGCCCCCCCCTCCCACATATATGCACAAAAAATTACACTCATAGAGCAGACAGTTTTCAGTTTCACTACTTCCCCCTCCCTGTCTGCAGCACAATCTCACCCTTCTCCACCCTCCTCCCTTCTTTCCCGCCGAACACATAACGGCCCCTCCCACACCTGCTCTGACCGGTGAGCGGCTGGAAGAATTCGCATTATAGAGCAGTCCCCAACTGTTTTTGCTTCACAGACTGGCAACAAGCTAAATTTTTTTTTAAAAAAAATGCATGCATTTGTGTGTGCGTGCTTGACCTTTTATTTGGTGGGGCTGTGTTTTTGTTTCGCGTTTCGTGTCCAGCGCCACACAAAGTGAGATACATTTTTTTTTTTTTGGAGGGGCTGTCACAGAAAAGAGGAGCAGAGCATGGCAGAGTAAAAGTTAAGGCAGAGTTGTGATGCACGAATGAGCACAGAGCGGTGCTGAAGGGACACCTGAACAAGGACAGGCCGAAGTCGCTCCTCGGCTGCTGGAGACAGTCATGCTGCGTGCCCACCTAGGTGTCTGTTATGGGAAGTTCCTGCGCCTCCTCTGCATCAGGGATCTGTTGGGAGTGTGAATGGGGCATAGGCGGGAGTCATGGAGCTCCGCCAGCCTATCCGTCTATCAGCCCCTAGTAAGTCTCATTTTCAAACTAATTTATTCTCCTGGTACAGGCGGAATATCAACACTGATTAGTATGTAATCATGCTGTGTAGGAAACAAATAGAAATGTGTAGTCTTATGCATCGACCACCGCTGAAACTAAAAGTTAGTTCCATAAACTATCAGACCTGTTAATGTGTGTGAGAGAGAGATATGACGTGTGCTACCTACTGTATAAATTTGAATTATAGCTGGTTCAGTTATATATATTTTACAAAGCAGCTGAAAACATTTGTGTTTAATCAGACTTTCTAATGTTTTAAATCAACTGCTTTTTAATGGTCTCATATTTTAGAATTATTTTAATCTTTTGTTTCAACTTGGGTTTTTTTGTATTTTATGCTAATTTTGTTTTATTTCTATTTTATCATGTCACTATCGAGTTCTTTTACTTGTATTTTATTATGTGGTGCTTTGTGACTATATCTATGAAAATCATTTGCATTAAACGAGCTGCAGTTCACTCCACCCTCCCTCTTACAGATTTAAACTTTACTTGCTTTTTTGCTGATGTATTCTGTGAATCAAAAAAATATAAATCCATAACTCGATCCACACAGCGATTCAATGTTTTTCCTTTCATAAATTACAATAATAAATGTTGAAATCTAAAAATAAAAATTACATAGAAATTTAAAAAATGAAGATGCATCATACAGACGTATCAAGAGCCATCATGAATCATTTTGCATTCAAATCATTAATGCCTGAATCATAATCGAATCGACTTGTGAGTTCACTGAAGATTCTTCTTCTTTTGCCTCATCCTTCATATGTGAAGTTCACAAACCCTATGACACTGAAGATTCACACCTATAATTATTAGCAGGAATTCAGACTTTAAAAAAGCAGTATTGGTATATGCTATATTTAGACCATTCTCAGCACTTTACCTGTTGACAAAAAAATTGACAGCTGTTGAACAGCACCAGACATTAAAAAGTTAGTCACAATTTGCATTGCAGACTTCAGTTTCTACGCTAATTTTATACGTTTTGTTGTTTTAAGTAATCTGGTGGCTTTGCAGAAAGCAGTTAAGTTCTTATTGATTATTTTCACTCTAAATAAATAACAGGCAACTGAAACATTAACATGCTTACAAACTGCTGTAGTTACCCAAAATATTAAGCATAAACATAAAAACACTACACAATTTTTCAAAATTAGATCAACTAGTCCATGCCTGTAGAAAGCAAGTATTCCTGTCTGAAACAGGTAGCACAATCAGGCTTTGCAGGCCCAAACGTAGGCTGTGTTTGAAAGTGGAATGCAGAGGTGTAGCCTATATGTAGGCAATCACACACATCAGACTTTGACAAATATGAAAGGGACTGAACTGAGATTGATTGTGTGACTATTAATTACAGAATAATTGAAAATGAATGGGACATCCAATATTAGCCACTGTTTAAGAACCACTTGTTTGTTTTTTGTCAGATCACTTATTTGTGTGATCTTTTATAAGTTATATTCATAAATGCTGTATGTTGTACTTTGGGGAATGGGAGTTTTTCAGTCACCATTACAATTTAGTTTATGTGTAGTTTATAGTCTATCATCAATAATGTCATGCAGTACTATAACAGGACATGTTTACAAATATTTGAGACCCATTGTAGTGCATCCTTCTCTATCCCCTCACCCCCCAGCCAGTCGCAGCAGATGACTGCCCCTCCCTGAGCCTGGTTCTGCTAGAGGTTTCTTCCTGTTAAAAGGGAGTTTTTCCTCTCCACCGTTGCCAAGCGCTTGCTCACAGGGGACTGCCTGACTGCTGGGGTCTTTCTGCAATTGTGGGGGTTTCCCCTACATTTGAAAGTACCATGAGATGACTGTTGTTGTGAAATGGCACTATATAAATAAAGTTGAATTGAATCCTTTTATATTTTAGCAATATTATAAGTACAAAACACCAAACATTATTATTATTACCATTTTTTTGTATTTGTATCTTGTATACTTTATTGATCCCCAGAGGGAAATTCAGGGCATCCATGTATGGTGCCGATCCCTTCTTTTGTTTTCTACCCTGAGGGGGTTTGGGTTTGGGAATATGTTTTTGAGGTGGGTCAATCTGCTATACACTGGAGCTGAGTGTTTGGTGAAGGTGGGGGCGGGACTGAGTCGGCCAATCCCTGTACACCGGGGAATACGCCAGGGGTGCCCACTCTCGGGTCAGCTGTACAGCTTGGCTATTGAGCCTTTGCTGTGCAGGTTGCGCGCTCGGCTGGGTGGTCTGGTTCTGCCGGGGCCATCAAGCTGTGGCCGCCCGATTGTCTTGTCTGCTTATGCAGATGACGTCGACGTTTTCATCACCTCCAACGGGGATGTGCAGCGTCTGGTGGACACTTTGACAGTTTATGAAAGGGCATCTTCTGCACGGGTTAATTGGGCCAAGAGTGAGGGTCTATTGGTGGGCCACTGGTCGCGTCAAGCCATCCCTCGCCTGCCCGGCGGCCTTCAGTGGGGGACGGCCGGTCTCAAAGTGTTGGGGGTTTTTCTGGGTACGGAGGCTTTTGAACGAAAGAACTGGGAGGGTGTTAAGGACAAGGTGTGTGCTCGCATTTCTAAATGGAAATGGTTGCTGCCACAGCTGTCATATAGGGGCAGGGTTCTGGTCGTGAATAATCTGGTTGCCTCGGCTCTCTGGCATAGGCTGGTGGCTTTGACACCGCCAAGGAGCCTCATGGAGGAGATTAAGAAGACAATCGTGGACTTCTTTTGGTCTGGTCGCCACTGGGTACGCGCGCCAGTTCTCTACCTGCCTGTGGCCGAGGGGGGACAGGGCCTGGTGGACATACAACGACTCCTTTACGGATGCAGACCCTGCTGGATGGACACTGCTAAGCTGCTTTTGAGGAGAGTTGGTCGCTTGGGCTATGATAAGTAGCTCTTCCTCGTGACATCTGGGGAGGTGGACCTTACTGGACTATCTGCTTTTTACACGTCCGTTTTGCATGCATGGCGAGTCTTCAATGTGGCCCGCTTCCGTGACGAGGCGCCAGGCATGTGGCTGTTTGAAGAACCACTGTTTTTCCAATCGATTCATTGCAGCAGAGGTGCTGCAGCCTGCCAGTCTGCGGAGTTGTTTGCGGGAGGCACGCTGTACCAAGCTGGGTCATCTTATGAGGATGTCGACCACATCGATGGATACACTGAGGCGGAGTGCAAAAATTACATCTGTCAGACTGCTGCAAAGGGTGGTGGAGGACGTGTGCGCCGCCCTGCCGCAGCCGCTTCGAGCGTTTGCGACGAACCGCACTCTTTCCAGTCAATGGGATGACGACACTGCGTCCACCTTTCCTGCAATTTCCATAACTCCAGATGTGGGGGAGTGGCAGGGAGGAGAGGATCACCTACTGACCTTCAGGATTCCTCGCCTGGGCAAGTTCCAGTTTGTCGGGACAAGGGCGGTGTATCACATCTGTGTGAAGGTTCTGAATCTGCGCTCTCTGAAGGATGTCACGGAGTCGAGGTGGGCGGGTTGTTTGGGGCCAGGGGTCTCCCCAAAGGGCAGCTGGCGGTGCATGTACAAGCAACCTATTGAGAAACGCACAGCAGATCTCCAGTGGAGGATTGTGCATGGGGCAATAGCCACAAATAAATACAGGGCACACCTTGATCCGACTGTGGGGGCGGGGAATGTTTGTTTTGTTCCCAAGTTGAGACCCTCGACCATTGGTTTGTCCACTGTTTTCGTTTATCTGGACTCTGAGATTTTGCGCGAGTGGTTTCGGGCTTTGGGTGAACGATTCTCTTTTGGTCTGTTCATTTACAGTCAGAAGTATAAAGTGGCAAGGAAGGCTGCCCACACTTTGATGAACTTCCTATCTGGGACTGCTAAGCTTGCCATCTGGCTGACGAGGAAAAATCGGGCAAGCAATGCTGGCAATGTGGATCCTGTGTCCGCTTTCAAGGTCTTGTTGAAAGTCAGACTCCGGGTGGAGTTCTCTTACTATCAAATGGTAGACAATCTGGAGGCGTTCGTCAATAGATGGGCTGTAGGGAATGTTTTGTGTTCAGTGGGTCAGGGGGATGAGTTATGTTTGGACTTTTGAGATGTGACACACAACTGATATTGGTCTTTCTGCAATTTTGAAATGTGCAATAAAGCCATTTTTTAAAAGTCTCTCTCTCTCTCTCTCTCTCTCTTTGTCATTGAGGCTGTCATATTCAGCAGAAATCTCTGATGAGACAGACTTAGCCTCTCCCTTTGCTTTCACTAACCGCCTGACTTGTTTCAGTCTCTTCATGCACGTCTCTCTTCTTTGCTTCAGCTCATGAAGTGGGACATGCCTGAGTTTTGTTTGTGCAGTGTTCTGGTTAGTCTTGCCAGTGGCGCCATCTTCTGGATCACTTGCATCTTCTTTTTCTTGGATTCCAGCCACCGCATTCTCTCCTTCTGGTTGCTTCTCGTCACCATTATTCTTTTCTTGTTCACTGATTGTAGCCAACTCCATTTCAAGAGTTTCTATTGCATCATGTACTGTTTCTGCATCAGTGTTGAGTTGAGCTCGCTCTTCCTCAGACAAGGTTTCAACTGCCAAGTCAGCATTTATGGCTTGTAATTGCTCTTTGGCAGCTGTGATCTGCTCTCGCAGTTCTTGCTCAGTTGCATTTTTGTTAGCTGCAGCCATTTTGTTGCAGTACAGTGTTTATGGAAAATAGTGAGGAAATGGGACAAAAAATGAAATGGTAATTTATATTACCTCTTTGAATAATTCACCAACCAGATTTCTTGAGTGAAAACCTGGAGATAAAAAATATTATGCAAACCTGAAACACAATGCGTTTTTTATGTTTACCTTGAAATTTCCACTCAAAATAACTGAATGGAAACTATACTTGAATTAGGGAATTCTTATCTTTGGGGTATACGATTCCCTAAATACTTTGAACTTGTACTTGATTTGATTAATTCAAAATTGAATTAAATTTGAGGAATCTTGAAATATACTTATATCATTGAATTGAAGCTCAACCAGCCCTTACCTCAGCCCTTGATCTTACTTAATCTTACTAGCCTGATTTAAATTGATGTTCAAAAATACTGATTGAAATACGCTAGCAACAGGATGTGCACAAGCAGTACATGTACAATGAAAACAGAATAATGCAAACACTTCTCTCAACATCAGCACAAAATAAACACAGTATTCAGTGACTAATAAACTTGACTTTGCACTTGAGAAACACGAACTTAACTTGACTTGACTTAAAATGTGTCCTCAAGGTTCAATCACTGGATACATGTCCTTCACTTACAGGCTGTAGCAGAAAAGTGAATGTCTCTTACTTAATTGTCACATACTAGCACTAAGCACACTGGTGAGTGGTACCGACAGGATGTCACCATCCCGATCTCGATGACACGGCACGACCCAACCTCTTGAATCTGCAGCGTTCTTTGCTTGCACACCCACGCTCGTCCACGATGACTTGGTACAGACGAGTAGGAGGTAGTGTCTTTACTAGTGTCTTCACTCTCGAAGACTGAGAAAGGTGATGAGCGAGCTCATTCATGTAGACCAGACTTACTGTGTGCCTGGCAGGCTGATTAGTGACAACGTCACTTTAATTCGGGATATTTTGGAGGTCTCTGGTTCATTGGCGGTAGAAACTGGTTTGATTTCAATTGACCAGGAAAAGGCGTTTGATCGGGTTGAACACCAATATTTATGGACAGTTTTAACAGCTTTTGGGTTCAGCCCAGGCTTCATAGCCAGGATACGGGTCTTGTACAGTGACATTGAGAGTGTACTGAAGATAAATGGGGGCCTGTCTGCCCCTTTAAAAGTCCAGAGGGGGGTTTGGCAGGGCTGCCCTCTCTCAGGGATGCTGTACTCCCTCGCCATAGAGCCTTTGCTTCACTGCCTGAGAAGGGATCTATCAGGAGTTACTTTTCCTGGCTGTGACACCACGTTCAAGCTGTCGGCCTATGCAGATGATGTAGTCATTCTGCTAAATAAGCAGAGTGACATTGACGTTCTGGTTAGGAGTGTCAATCTTTTTGGCCAACTTTCCTCTGCAAAAATAAACTGGGGAAAAAGCGAGGCTCTGATGGTGGGGGAGAAACTAGAAAATCAGCTTACGCTGCCTGGTGGGTTGATTTGGAAAAAAGGAGGTTTTAAGTATCTTGGTGTCTTTATTGGAAATCAGCAGTTTGAGCAAAAAAATTGGGATGGGGTCATAGAGAAAATTAACGGGAGACTAAACAAATGGAAGTGGCTAATGCCAAGAATATCTTTTAGAGGAAGAGTGCTCATTTTAAATAATCTTGTTTCCTCATCCCTGTGGCACCGCCTCATGTGCATGGACCCCCTTGCTGGTTTGTTGTCCAAAATTCAGTCTGTTTTGGTGGACTTTTTTTGGGGGGGTGGACTCCACTGGGTTCCTCAAGCCCTGTTATTTCTTCCCAAAGAGGAGGGGGGGGGGCAAGGAGTGATTCATTTAGCTAGTAGAGGTGCTGCTTTTAGACTGACTTTCATACAGAGACTGCTGACGGGCCCCCAGGACCTAGTATGGAGGCCTTTGGCCTGTGTTATTTTACAGAGAGTCCTTGGGCTTGGGCTAGACCTCCCTGTGTTTTTAATGGATTTTAAGAACTCTAATGCACTGTCTTTACCCAGTTTTTACCGCAGTCTCTTTTCAGTGTGGACTCTTTTTAAAAAACAAAGAGGGCCATGCGATTCCCTCTACTGGTTGTTGAGGGAGCCGCTGGTTTTTGGTGGTCGCCTTGGTGTCCTGCCGGGAGTTGGAAGGACCTTCCTTGATAGGCTGTGTTCCAGGAACGTTCTCACTCTGAAGCAAGTGGTGGAACTGGCTGGTCCTGGCCTCAACAACGCCTCAGCTTTAGCAGCTCATCTTGGTGTCAGGTCGAATCGTTTCATCGATGGTCTTCTTGCACACTGGAAACAGGAGCTTCATGGACTTGAGCACTCCCTACTCTTGGACTTTAGCAATGGCACGCTGCAGCCGGAAAGCACGGACCCCTTTCCCTCTCTCACGCTCTATATGGACGTTGACGTCGCTCCTTTCTCCTTACTGGCATTCTGTGCTCCCACTGGTGTGGACTTTGGAGGAGCCAGTGGTAAGGCACTCTACAGACTGGTGGTGATGGCACTCAACAAGGACAGATTGAACACCTGTGTGGACACTCCTTGGAGAGCCTATTTTAAACTAGGAAAAGGGCATCGGCCTGCCTGGAGGGCTCTTTACAAAGCCCCTCTCCCTAAGAGGCATGGAGACTTACAGTGGAGGGTCCTGCATGGTATTATAGCTGTCAATGCTTTTGTTTCTGTGATTAACAGCAGTGTCAGTGATCAGTGTGTTTTTTGTTCCTCTAGAGAGACTGTTTTTCATTGTTTTATTGAATGTCAGCGCCTGAGTGGCCTCTTTGAACTTCTCACAGAACTTTTTCATATTTTTAAGGAAGTTTTCTCTAAGCAGGTTTTCATTTGTGGTTTTATGTACAATCGTCGTTTTAAGCAGAAGTGTCAACTACTGAACTTTGTTTTAGGGCAGGCAAAGTTGGCTATCTATGTAAGCCGGAGAAGAAAACTTGAGAATGTTGAGAGTGATGTTGATGTCAAAATTTTATTTGTGAGGCTACTTAAAGCCAGAATCAGGCTGGACTTTCAGTTTTTTATGGGGAATGGGGATGTGGAAGGTTTCAGGACCCTCTGGTCCCTGGAGAATGTCCTCTGTTCAGTTCATGATGGACAGCTTTTTTTGGGGCGTTTTTTGGGGGATTAATTTTCTGTGTAATATAGCATGACATAGAAATTGTATTGACTGATGGACAAATGTGTTTATTAAAGATCTTTTAATCTCTCTCTCTCTCTCTCTCTCTCTCTCTCTCTCTCTCTCTCTCTCTCTCTCTCTCTCTCTCTCTCTCTCTCTCTCTCTCTCTCTCTCTCTCTCTCTCTCTCTCTCTCTCTCTCTCTCTCTCTCTCTCTCTCTCTCTCTCTCTCTCTCTCTCTCTCTCTCTCTCTCTCTCTCTCTCACAGAGCAGAATGAGCTATTTGGCTGCAACTTTTGCATCACTGTTGCCCATTTGTCTGTAAATATTTAAATAAAAATTATTTATTTCATTATTTGGACATTTTTGCATCTTGCTGTCGTTTAGTCAAAGCATGCATATGTGTCCGCATGTAATATGCAGTTGATCTGGTCATTCCGTTCCACAGTGAAGCAGCAGTTGGGACTTTCGTGTACCACTGACCGGGCAGGCTGAGCGTGCTTCCCCCCCGAATGTTTGTGGAGCACCCGGTGAGATAGGACGGGAGTCTCGGCTGCTGCTTTACCCGTGTGCCAGTGATGTCATTCAAGCCACCACGGGTCACCAGCAGTGCCCACCCCCCGCACCATGTGTTCTCTATGCCGAATATATCCATTAGACCTATGCAATCACAGCAACTTTATGGTCTATATTTTGACTGAGCGGCTCTGTACTCGTGGATGCACACCTCAGCAGCAAAGCACTTCTAAAATCTTTGTTTACGAAGGGCTGTGGTGACTGACAGGACGTGATCCTGTGTTATCCAATCAGCATGGTCGTGATGCTGCGTAATGTCCAATCAGCATGGCCATGATGTGGCATATTCTCCAATGAGCACAGAGTCAATCCGAAACTCCGCCCACACTTGAAGTCAGGGGATGAAGAGCGGTCACACAGCAGTGGCTAAACTTTTATTGATAAAAATTCCATATTTTGACTGAGTGACTCCATATTCGGGGATGCAAACCCTCGTAGCTTCAGCAAAGCACGTTTAAAATCTTAGGTCAGTGTGACAAACGGTTTGAGAAATATCTGAGGAACACCCACAGACAGACGGACAGAAACACAAACAGACAGCGAGATCTTGAATTTATAGATAGATATATTTACGTATGTTCAATTACGCTAATTGGTCAAGAAGCACTATTGCAGCTAGCCACATTAATAAAATGTCATGGCAGCATGATCTAGGATTGCCTTCTGAGAGTTATCTTGTTATTTTGGATTGTTATTATGATGAATTGTTCTTGTTCAATTCCAGTCTTACATTGAAAGTATCTCAGATCTTATTCTTGTTTAGTTTAGGTTGTCCTGATCTTAGTTTTATTCTGAAAGTAATTATTGTCTTGTCTGGCCAACTTGCTTCCTGTTTTATTTTGTAAAGATATTTCCTGTTAGTCTTTGGTGATGATCTTCAATTTACCTTTTTGTCACATCCCTCATCAGCCTTATTCCTTACACCTTTGTACTCCCGTGTGAATCATTAGTTGATTGTTTGTTCCCTGTAAATTTAGCCTGGTCTTGCTGCTCACTGCAGCAACATTACATGTACCTGTTACAGATGTTCTGACGTGCTCCTCAGTTTCTAAGGTTTGTTTACCCTTAGCTTTCCGTTTGTCATTTCCAGTGTTGGGAGCAACACCACTACTTTTGCAGTAACATGCTGTGTAACGAAATTACTGTTTAAAAATTCCGTAACGTGCTACAGTTACTGAAATTTGATCAGATGTGTTATTCATTTTATTAATATGGATAGTATTTTTAGCGCAAATAAATGACTAACAAACTGACCCTACTGTAGCTGAGACGAGCCATCAGTTGGCGTGACCTGTTGCAGAGAGCCGAGTCTTGCACTACTGAGGAAGAGATGAAGCTACTTCGTTTTGTGGAAACAGATTATTTTTCCTTTGTCATGGTTAATGACAAAAGCATATTGGTGGATTGGAAGCTAAGTGTAAGTTGAGACCTACTGTAATCTTCAGAAGTGCTTGAAAACAGCAACAAAGCCCCAACAAAGCTAGTGCTAAGTAACGGCTAGCCATGCTAACAATACCACGTTAGTGGATCTACACCATCTGAACAGCCACGGCTGGATGTGAAGTGGAAATACTCTGGCCTCAACAGCTACGGCTGGATTTCAAGCACAAGTATGCATCTGGACGATTTATGACCCAGCAAGAATTAAACCTGATTGCCAGATAGGTCGTTACAGACTGAAGACATGATAATAGTCACTTTTCATCAGACAGCTGAGACTGTGATCCACTGAAGTTAAAACGCATTTACTTGCTACATGGATAAAGGTTATTCAGAAATGGATTTTGATCTCCAAAAGGAATTTGAGAGACTTGATCATGTCTCTGTCACAGCAGACATTTGGACTGTGGATAATGGACATTTTCTTTGGATCACTGCACATTGGATTAAATCCATATCATAAAGGTAAGATAAACATGGACAACTTTATGCAGTGTTGCCAACTCACTCCAAAATGAGGAAATTACTGGCAATATCATGTTGATTTTCTTCAGATTTTTCCCACAATAAGAGCTCTCAAGGCAGGATAAAACAGACTGAACATGTTCTAAAAGCTCTCCGTTTTCAGCCTGACATTAATGACACTAATGACATTAATGACATTAATGTGTAATCCATTAATTAAATTATCTTGCCATTTGTTCAAGATGACTTAAGTATGCATTTAAAAGTAACAGTTACTTTTATTTTTCATAAATGTGATTTATCTTATATTGAATTTTTCACATAAGTTTGCTAGTGATGTATCGCTGTATCAGCTGACCATCGGTACTGGCTGATAGTCAAGTGGTCAACTACCATCAGCTGGTAGTAGCCGATGGTCAAACCTCATGACTTTACAAACAGCCGCCGTGAGCGGGAAAAATTTATTCTCCATCCATGTCATTACGGGGATATTAATCCATAAATGTTAGAAACAAGCCAGCCACTTCCAGTATTCTGCATATTTATGCGCTTAAAAACTACATTTCCCATGGAGCTCGTCGTGGAAACAAAGCTGAAGAGATGCATGACTCTCAGCTTTTGATCAATGAAACAGTTGTTTTTCACAGAAGTGGTCTTTGTCATGTGACGGGTTATAAAGTTGTATGAAACATTTGTATGATTGAATTTATGCTTTCAAATATGTATGCTGTGATGAATGGATGAATTGCTTTAACAGTTCAGCTATTTATGATAATGCATATAGTGGTGTGAAAAAGTATTTGCCTCCTTCCTGATTTGCCATTTTTTTGTATGTTTGTCACACTTAAATGTTTCAGATCATCAAACAAATTTAAATGTTAGACAAGGATAACACAAGTAAACACAAAATGCAGTTTTTAAATGGAGGTGTTTATTATTAAGGGTAAAAAAAATCCAAACCTACATGGCCCTGTGTGTGTGTGTGGGGGGGGGAGTGATTCCCTGCCCCCGTTAAACCATAAATTAACTGGTTTACCACATCATTGGAAAGCTGAGTTCAATTACTCTAGCTACATTCAGGCCTGATTACTGCCACACCTGTTCTCAATCAAGAAATCACTTAAACAGGACCTGCCTGACAAAGTGAAGTAGACTGAAAGATCCTCAAAAGCTAGACATCATGCTGCCATCCAAAGAAATTCAGGAACAAATGAGAAACAAAGTAACTGAGATCTATCAGTCTGGAAAAGGTTATAAAGCCATTTCTAAAGCTTTGGGACTCCAGCAAACCACGGTGAGTATGGCTGTGTTGTGAGACATGTATATGTTGGACACTGCATATGTGATTTAACCACGATGAAGGAGAGCCAGCCCCCTGCGGTGCGGAGCCACAGAGCCTGGACCCCCTGCGGAGGACAGGGGACAGAAGACTTCCTGACCACTGAGGCTCGGGAAGAGAGAAGGGGGAGTTATGTAAATAAAAGGCTAATGAATGTGAATAAAGAGATTTTGAGAGAGATGTGTGATTTCCCCCGCGAGGGAAATGGTTTGATGTCAGAATGTTTAAATGAGAGAACTTTGGTGTGTTCACTCTCTTTTGTTCGCTGCTCAAGAATAAGAGCAGACAGTGGAATGATTTCTTGAATAAACTGAAATGAAAGACAATTCGGTTTCGTTATTCAAGTCTCCCCACATTGGTGACTGACGACGTTGAGAATGAACGAAGAAATTCTCAGGGTCCCGGACTCACAGCGCTCAGAGCTGGCGAGCGCAGTGGCCGTTAAGCTGCCTGATTTCTGGCAGGATAACCCACGGTCGTGGTTTCTGCAAGCAGAGTCGCAGTTCGCGCTCGCAGGAGTAACGGTGGATGACACTAAGTTCCACCATGTCATCGCTAAACTGGACAACAGCACAGCTCGGTGCGTGCAAAGCTTGGTGGAGCAGCCACCCGCGACCGACAGGTACGGCAAGCTGAAATCCACCCTCATCAAGTTTTTCACCCCCTCGGCTGAAGTGAGGGCGAGGAGGATCCTGTCTTTGCTAGACCAAGGTGGACACAGGCCGAGCGCCCTGATGGAGGAGATGATACAGCTGAGAGGGTTGGACAACGATGATTTCATTTTTCAGTTCATTTTCCTCTCCAACCTCCCGGCGCATGCGAGAAGCACGCTGGCCGGCAAAAAGTGTCACACCCTGGAGGAGTTCCGGGAGCTGGCCCAGGAGGCAGATGGGATCCTGGACGCCTGCGGCGGGCAAGCAACCACAACAGCGACCCGAGACAGCGGGGAGCCAGAGGCGGCAGAACCAGACTGGCCGACGACGGCGGCAACACGGCCGCGACGAGGGGGAGCCAATAGCCCGGCGGCAGAAGCGCGGGCACGACACAGCGGAGGAGAAGATCTCTGCTTTTACCATCGGAGGTTCGCAGAGAAGGCACGCAGGTGTGTGCCGCCCTGCATCTTCAGGAGTTCGGGAAACGGCAAGACCGGGGGTCGCTAGCAGCTTCGACCCTCGGAGAACGCAACAAGCTGCTCTACATCACGGATGCGCGCTCCGGACGAGTGTTCCTCATCGACACCGGAGCACAAGTGAGCTTCATCACCCCAACATACGCGGACCGGGTGGCTGGACCCCACGGTAACGGAGCTACAGCGGCAAATGGCTCGAACATCAACACCTACGGGAGAAGGACCTTGCCTTTATGCTTACATGGCCGCACATATGAATGGACTTTTGTAATAGCGGCGGTGAGTTTCAACATGTTGGGCGCGGATTTTTTGTGTTCACACAATCTGTTAGTTGATCTTGCTAATAGACGGCTGGTAAATGCACTCTCTTTTTACTCTCTCCCCTGTTCAGCTCGAGTGTCCCCGCCACCAGTACAGACCCACGTCGCTACAGCAGGTGGTAAGTTTCACACACTCCTCACCCAATTTCCAGCGCTCACTGTGCCCACTTTTTCAGCGACGGTCGCGAAGCACGGGGTGAAACACTTTATCCCCACTTCTGGTCCTCCCGTGTTTGCAAAAGCTCGGCGCTTGGATGCAGTTAAGCTCGCCATTGCGCGCGAGGAGTTCGCCAGCCTGGAGAGGCTGGGCATCGTTCGTAGGTCGAAGAGCCCGTGGGCTTCGCCGCTGCACATGGTACCGAAAGCCGATGGCTCCTGGAGACCGTGCGGGGATTACCGCAGGCTAAACAACGCTACGGCGCACGATCGTTATCCCATCCCGCACATTCAGGATTTTTCGGTGCACCTGGCGGGGGCGCGCATTTTTTCAAAGATTGATCTAGTTCGCGGCTATCACCAAGTCCCGGTCCAACCGGAGGACATTCCTAAAACAGCGGTAATAACCCCGTTCGGACTTTTCGAATTTTTACGCATGCCGTTTGGTCTCAAAGGGGCGGCGCAAACATTTCAGCGGATGATGGATGCCGTGTTACGCGATCTCCCTTTCGTGTTTGTGTACCTCGACGACATTTTGGTCGCGAGTACTTCAGAGGACGAACACGAAACGCACCTCACAGCAGTTTTTAGGAGGCTGGGAGAGCACGGCTTAATAGTTAACCCAGCCAAGTGCCAGTTCGGCGTCGAGCGGATCGATTTTTTGGGTCACCGCGTCTCCCCGGAGGGAGCGGTTCCGTTACCAGAGAAAGTACGCGCGGTAGCGGATTTTCCCCGTCCACAAACGGTCAAATCACTACAGGAATTCTTGGGGATGGTGAATTTTTATAACCGATTCCTGCCCCACACAGCTCAAATCATGCAACCGTTATATGCTGCGCTCAAAAAACAAAAACCGACCCAGGCGGTCGAATGGTCCCCGGAGCGGGAGCGCGCGTTCACAGAGGTTAAAAAAGCCTTGGCTGACGCTGCGCTCCTGGCCCACCCAGACCCTGCAGCACGTATCGCGCTGACGACAGACGCTTCAGATTTAGCCATAGGGGCCGTTATTGAGCAACAGGTAGCCGGAGTTTGGCAGCCTTTGGCTTTCTTTAGCAAATCTTTAAGCGCGGCTGAACAAAAATACAGCGCGTTTGACAGAGAACTGTTGGCGCTGCATTTGGCTATTCGTCATTTCCAGTTCTGGCTGGAAGGACGGTGCTTCACCGCTTATGTGGACCACAAGCCGCTCACATACGCCATGGCCAAAATTTCAGACCCGTGGTCCGGCAGGCAGCAGAGGCAGCTGGCCACAATCTCGGAATTTACCACTGACATTAGGCACGTTGCGGGCAAATTCAATGTAGTAGCGGATTGTCTCTCACGCGCGTTCACGACCCCAACACGCGCAGAGGCAGAACGGGCCACCGTGACCGCGCCGCAGGAGAGCGGCACGGTGGCGCGCGCAGCCCCGGTGCACGTGGGTATAGATTACGCAGCCATGGCAGCGGACCAGGGGGCGGACGCAGACGTGCGCGCGCTCCAGTCTGGACCAACAGGGTTGAGGCTGGAGAGCAAGTGTTTACAAACCGGTATGCCCCCCCTGATCTGCGACGTGTCGACGGGGCGCCCGCGTCCGGTGGTTCCGGCCACGTGGCGCCGCCGTGTTTTTGACTCGGTCCACTCACTGGCGCACCCGGGGGTGCGCGCGTCGGTGAAACTAGTGGCGGAAAAGTTTGTTTGGCCGTGCCTGCGCAAGCACGTGAAGGAATGGGCAAAAACCTGCATTTCCTGTCAACGGGCCAAAATTCACAGGCACACAAGAGCCCCGTTAGAACCGTTCCGCATTCCGGCCAGAAGGTTCGACCATGTGCACGTCGACCTTGTGGGCCCCCTACCGGCATCACAGGGGTTCACGTATCTTTTGACAATGGTGGACCGCACCACACGTTGGCCGGAAGTGGTCCCACTTGCGACGACCACGGCCGCGGAGGTGGCTCGCGTTTTTTTAACGGCTTGGGTGGCGCGTTTCGGGGTTCCGTCGGACATTACGTCCGATAGAGGACCGCAATTCATCTCTGAGCTGTGGTCAGCGATGGCCAACGGCTTAGGAGCCAAAATTCACCGCACTACGGCTTACCACCCTCAGGCCAATGGTTTATGCGAGCGTTTTCATAGGTCTTTGAAGGCAGCACTCAGAGCGTCGCTCACGGATGCAGATTGGGTGAATAAACTTCCATGGGTTTTATTAGGGTTGCGTTCTGCGCCTAAAGAGGACTTAGACGCCTCCCCAGCGGAGCTGGTATTCGCACAAACTCTGAGGCTGCCGGGCGAGTTTTTACCAGAGCACCCAGAGCCCCCACCTCTCTCGGCTCTGGGACCGTTAGTCGGCACGGGGGCAGACACGCTCCCGGGTCCGGTTCATCACGCTTTTCCACGAGTTTTCGTCCCCAAGGCTTTGAAAAATGCCGATTTCGTTTTTGTCAGGCGCGAAGCCCTAAAAGCAACGCTCAAACCGCCTTACGAAGGGCCATTTCGAGTGCTGGAGGCAGGTGATAAGCAATTTGTGCTGGATTTTGGAGACAGAAAAGAGACAGTCAGTATTGACAGACTAAAACCTGCTTTTGTCATGAAGGACGTGTCTGTACCGGTCGCGGTGGCGCCTCGACGAGGCAGGCCCCCGCAGAAGGCAATTAACCACTCTCTTCCTCAGTCAACAGCGCCGGAGCAGAAACGCACTGCAGGCAAGGCGGGGCCAACGCACAGCAGATTCGGCAGACGGCTGAAGCCCAAGCGGCGCACAGACTGAATGTTGGTGTTGATTATTCAGTAGTGAGTAAGGTGCTATTTAATTTTAGGAATTAGTCTGTTCTTCATCGTTTGGGGGGGGGGGTTATACGGCTGTGTTGTGAGACATGTATATGTTGGACACTGCATATGTGATTTAACCACGATGAAGGAGAGCCAGCCCCCTGCGGTGCGGAGCCACAGAGCCTGGACCGCCTGCGGAGGACAGGGGACAGAAGACTTCCTGACCACTGAGGCTCGGGAAGAGAGAAGGGGGAGTTATGTAAATAAAAGGCTAATGAATGTGAATAAAGAGATTTTGAGAGAGATGTGTGATTTCCCCCGCGAGGGAAATGGTTTGATGTCAGAATGTTTAAATGAGAGAACTTTGGTGTGTTCACTCTCTTTTGTTCGCTGCTCAAGAATAAGAGCAGACAGTGGAATGATTTCTTGAATAAACTGAAATGAAAGACAATTCGGTTTCGTTATTCAAGTCTCCCCACAGTGAGAGCCATTAGCCACAAATGGCGAAAACATGGAACAGTGGTAAACCTTCCCAGGAGTGGCTAGCCGACCAAAATTACCCCAAGAGCATAGCAATGACTCATCGAAGAAGTCACAAAAGACCGCACAACAACATCCAAAGAACTGCAGGCCTCACTTGCCTCAGTTAAGGTCAGTGTTCATGATGCCACCATAAGAAAGGGACTGGGCAAAAATGGCCTGCATGGCAGAGTTCCAAAACGAAAACCACTGCTGAGCAAAAAGAACATAAAGGCTCATCTCAGTTTTGCCAGAAAACATCTTGATGATCCCCAAGACTTTTGGGAAAATACTTTGTGGACTGACGAGACAAAAGTTGAACTTTTTGAAAGATGTGTGTCCCATTACATCCAGTGTAAAAGTAACACAGTATTTCAGAAAAGGAACATCATACCAACAGTAAAATATGGTGGTGGTAGTGTGATGGTCTGGGGCTGTTTTACTGCTTCAGGACCTGTAAGGTTTGCTGTGGTAAATGGAACCATGAATTCTGATGTCTACCAAAAAGTCCTGAAAGAGAATGTCTGGCCATCTGTTTGTGACCGCAAGCTGAAGCGCGCTTGGGTTCTGCAGCAGGACAATGATCCACAACACACCAGCAAGTCCACTTCTGAATGGCTTAAGAAAAACAAAATGAAGACTTTGGAGTGGCCTAGTCAAAGTTCTGACCTGAATCCGATTGAGATGTTGTGGCATGACCTTAAAAAGGTGGTTCATGCTCAGACTCTCCAGTGTGGCTGAATTACAACAATTCTGCAAAGATGAGTGGGCCAGAATTCTTCCACAGTGCTGTAAAAGACTCATTGTCAGTTATTGCAAACACTTGATTGCAGTTGTTGCTGCTAAGGGTGGCCCAACCAGTTATTAAGTTAAGATAAGATAAGATAAGATAAGCCTTTATTAGTCCCACAACGGGGAAATTCCAGGATTGCAACAGCACAGGGATAGCAACACTCAGAGCAACAATCAGAAGGCAAGAAAAAAAAAAAAAAAAAAAAAACAAGCAAGCAAGAGCAGCTAATATACATATGTACGTATTACTATAAAATATATATATATACACACACACACACAGACACACAGTGCAGAGCATTGTAGCTGGATGGAATAAATATATGAATATATGAACACACAGTGCAGAGCATTGTAGCTAGATGGAATAAATATGTAAATATATAAACACCCACAGTACGGAGCATTGCAGCTAGGTGGAATAAATATGCAAGTATATAAACACACACAGTGCGGAGCAATGTAGCTAGATGGAATAATATGTAGATATATAAATAAGTTTAAGGATAGTAGGAATAATAAGGAAGGACAGATGACCCAAAAAACAACAGTATTTGTAGCGGCTAATGTCCAATAGTCATTTTTAATTATAATATCAGCTCAAAATCTCAATCTGTACAGCCTTAAATTTTGCAACTTTTTTGTCACAAATATGCAGCTTTTGTCAGGTAATTTGAGTTAATTTGATTCAATTTATATTTGACTATTTTGGTAATTTTTGTGACCTTGTGCTATTTTTTTTGTTTTCTTTTTCTCTCCTAAAATTTGCATTTTTTTTTTAAAGCAATTTGGTCTGGGTAAATGTGATTTTTTCCTTCATTAAAATCAAGCAGTTTTGAGTGAAAAAAGTGAATATTCAAACACCAAGTGTGAAACTGAATACTATCGTAACGGACAAATATCCACATTATTAAATACTTGATTACAACCCGACAAACTACTTTGTCAGGGTGTAACGTAAATCCAAAAGCATCAAAGCGCCTCTCATACCCAGATGTGCACACAAAAAGGTGAAGCAGAAAAGGAAGTGTGCACGCAGACGTGGATTCTCACTCACGAGCATCACACACCTCAGCAGCCAAAGAGGGATTTATCCCCAGACTGCAGGAATCAGAGGTTTCAATGGCTCTCAGCAGGGTTTCCATGGCTATTGCATGTACAGAAATGAAAAAAGGGGAACCCTCGCCTCGGGACTGGCTCGTTGCAGGGACAAATTTACATCTCAAGCAGGACGGTTAATACCCCGCTCCCCACCGTTTCCCCTTCCTTCCCTAGCATAACGGTCTGTGCATCTTAACACCCTCTAACACCCCTCGACACCACCACCACTTTGTGCCGCTTCCTCACATCAGACTCTCACCGTCACACAGAGGCTTCTTAGGCGCTCGGCTCTTGTGTTCACTCTTGTTCCCCCCTTTATTAATTCTAAAGCTTTCTTGTTTGGGATGTCTTCCCCCCCCCCCCCTTTCTGTCTTTCCTTCTTTTCCTCTCAACAGCAGGAATCTTGCCTTTCTCCACCCAGGCTCGTCTTTGATCCACCCAATTCTGAGCTTTGCTATTTTCTTTTCCCAAAGACGACGAAGAAGAGGTGGGGAAAAAAAAAAAAAAAAAAAAAAAAACACTTCCACCTCAGTGATCCAAATGAAAGAATGCAAAACATAAAGCACGTTTGTGTTTGAAGATCCTTCCTTCCTTTCTTTCCATTTCTGTAGCTGCATTCCTTCACTGCTTAACAAAGCATCAATACGTTCTGTACCAACAGTGTAACTTCAATAGGGGGGGGGGGGGGGACAGAGCAGCAAAACAACTGTCTGCCCCCAAATAGCCCAAACAACCACCTCACTGCTGCAAAAGAGAAAATGTAATTCTGTGGCGTGCTTTAGCAGATCTGCCTTCCATTATTAACTCTCCCCCGCTCTCAGTCACAATCACAAGTTTCTGCTCCATCATCAGACTTGATAAAAAGGGAGAAGAAAACTTGTTCAAGAAGTTCAGACTTCCTCTAGCCTTTCCATATAGATTTTTAATTTTTTTTTTTTTTTTTTTAGAGCACTTCTCCTCCTCAAGTGCTGCGTTTGTGCTAGGCTACCCGGGCCAGCGTAAGCTCGCCTCAGGGCTGGGATTAGTGCCCGTCCAGATCGGCGTTTGTGAGTGTTTGTGTGTTCGAGGGAGGGGGAGAGAGAGAGAGAGATCAACCTCCCTGGCCCCCGGCCCTGCACCTTCTCCCTCCCCTCCCTCCCTCTCTCTCTCCACTCCCCTCTGCAGCACCAAGGCGGCCTCACCTGTGGGGCACTCGCAGAGGAAGGCGTTGATCTTGTCGATACACTTGCCGTTGTTTAGGCAGGGGCTGTTGGCACACTCGTCCGTATCGATCTGGCAGAACTTCCCCTCGTAGCCTGGCCAATTAGCAAGGGAGAACCGAGAGGGAGATGGATCGGTGAGACACAGGGAAAAAAAAAAGTAGTTTCACAGTGCTGCAATGTACTGCTGTGGTGGGTTTAAGTTTGGTTCTGACTCTGCGAACTAGAAAGGGCCCAGAGAGCTCATACCTCCACCTACAATTAAATACTCCAACCAATTTCAACCCTTCCATTCTTATAGCTGCACTTGCACGCACAGCGATGCTCTGATGTTAACCCAGGTAACATTGTACTCCAGACAGGACAATACTATGCAAACAGCAGTTTCTTCTCACTTGAATCAGAATAAGGTCCTACAGTATTTGTAGTAAGCAATAAAGTCATGTGAAAATGAACCCCTTCACCACACTGCATATTCCTACTGGAGTTTTTGCAGGATTCTCCAGTAGTTTGCGACACGCGCCCTGGTTTACAGCTGTTAAACTACATGTGTTGGCAAACAGAACGTGGCTCCTGCTATGCTATAAGAGATGTCAGTTTTGGGGAGCGTGAGAAACGACATCAAATTGTGATGTAAAATAACTAAAAAAGCACTGTATAATATAACAGAAGTGCTCATTTTCCGCTGATGAAATGGTAACTACTGCTGAAAATGTGGCTGCTGCCACCACGAGTGTCTGATGCTGCTTTATTCTGATGATGTTAACATGATGTTCCCATAGCTGCTGCACATGAAAACGCCTCAGAATACTGATTTAACCAGAATGTGGCCCTTAATTAGAATACGGAATACATGTAAAGGTCATCATTGACCCCGGTTACAAGTTCACAATAAAACGATTACTGGGAATAAATCGATCATGGTAATAATTAGTTCTGTCGTGTTTACATGCACTGAATAAATGGATTATTGGAGGGTAAACCAGGAGTTATTGACCACAGTTCCATGACCTTGATCAGATTATTCTGTTTACATGGCCACTTGAATAATCAGAACTCCAGAAATCCAATCATAACTGGTTTATTCACGTACACGTAAACGTGGTCAGTGACGTTTCCAAATTTAAGGCCTTTCATTTAAAATACAGTAGCAAAGTATATGGCCACATAATAAGTAGTTTTGTCCAAAATATTAACTGAAACTGAAATTGCTGCAAATTGTGTGTTATCAGTCCAGCCCACATTCAGCTGAACTGTCAGTGATGGATGTTGCCACTTAACAATAAGGTTATTTTGGAAGGTGCTAAAATGCACACAAATGCCTTTAATGTAACTCATTTTCATTTCCACTGAAGCTGGGGTAATGAAAATAGTTTCTGCAAGTGCAAAACGGTGACTACAAACTCCCAAAACTGGAAAAAACAAAAAGAAGATCTTTGACCCCAATTGGTGTAAAGTTTGCATTTGCTTACACCCCCTTTACAGATCATTGCGAGCTCACTGAGAGATCAGGCCAATTTCTGATCTGTCAGTGATCTGCAGCCGCCACGGTCTCCACAAGGATCTCCCAAACAATCCCAAAGATCAAAAAAATTGGCCCAACCTCTCAAGTTCCATGCTATGTACAGGGGCCCTTACTTTAGTTTCCTCCAACACGTATCACAAATATGGAAGCGACCACTGTAGGTCAGGACGCTAACACAGATGGCTGAGTATAGGTGAATTTTTCTAGTGGATGGCAATGGCTGCTTTCTCTTGACTGTGGCATTTGACCTTTGAAAGATAGTTTGAGGCATTTTTTTTTTTTGCCTTATGACTTAAGGCATTCCCTCTGAATAATCAAATTTAAGACTCTGAGGATCTGCAGGCACGCAGTATGAAAGCAGAGAGAAATAAAGGCAGCTTGCTCTTGTCCTGCTCAAACTGAAGCTACAAATATATCAAGCTGTGATCGCTAATATACACATAGCACAAAAACGTATTAAAGCTAATATGTAGCAGGGAGCATTTTGTTTTTTTGTCAAAACAAACAAAAAAAATCACCACCAAACTCCTCACCTGGCATACATATACAGTGAAAGCCTCCTATTTGGTCCAGACAGGTGGCCTCGTTCATGCACGGGTTGGACATGCACTCGTTGACGTCCAGCTCACAGCGCGGCCCCACATAACCCCGCTGGCACTTGCACTGGAACGAGCCCTTGGTGTTGATGCACTTCCCCGCATGCTCGCATGGGTTGGAACCTGTTTGGACAGATTTCACTTCCTTTAGCAGGACGTTATGTGCTTAACGGCACAACAGGCAGTAATTTTAGTGTAAAGACAAGAATAAAATGATTTGGGTGGTTTAGCAATGTCTGACAAACCCAAACCAATGCTTCAAATGTGTGATTATGGCAACAATCCCACACAGGGTGTTATTTACTGAAATTATAGGTACCAGAGCACCCATAACAAGAGAATGAATGAATAGATAAACGGATTACAAAAGAATGTATGATAATTGAGGCTTTCCTAACAGTAGTGTAACGAAAGAATGAATTACCATCTTCATGTGTGGGAAATTTGGTGGATCGGTGAGTGCGAGCTTTACCTAATGCGCACTCGTCAATATCCTGATCACAGGAAGCCCCGACGTATCCATTAGGGCAAGTACACACGTGGTTTCCAGTGAGGGGGTTGGTGTCACAGTTGGAGCCCTTCTGACATGGGTTGCTGATGCAGGCGTCGTCCAGCTGGCAGAGCAGGCCTGGCGCAGAGCACATGAGACGGAAGTTATCACGCAGAACATCGCCCTGTTCTTTTCATCAGTTTTACATTTAAAGGAAAACTTGATTTTTCAAATAGTAACACAAAATTTCTATAAACCAGGATATCAGGGGAGCAAGTATAATCAAAA
Source organism: Pholidichthys leucotaenia (assembly GCA_020510985.1). Classification (NCBI taxonomy): domain Eukaryota; kingdom Metazoa; phylum Chordata; class Actinopteri; order Cichliformes; family Pholidichthyidae; genus Pholidichthys; species Pholidichthys leucotaenia. The sequence goes on from CM035838.1 coordinate 19,721,708, forward strand.
CAATCTCTACAGGCAAAGTTTTATTTTTTTTTCAGTGCGCGGGTTTTTCAGATCTTCTGTTTGTGATGAACAGCCAATAAGAAGAAAGTCCCTTTAAAGGGTGAGGAGCTGAAAGAGATCATTTCAGACGGAGGATTAATTAAAGAGTTGTAGAAGGGATCAGACAGGCTGTGAACCACAAATCTTCATGTTACGTCCATAAATCTTCGTGAAACACGACACTTACACTGTCTTCCGTTTATTACCAGTATGAGTGACAGAAGCTGTTGAGAGCCTGTTAGTTACATTCCATTATGCAACAGATAGTTATAACCGAGCAATCTGATTGGACAACAGGCATTCCAGGAGTTACTATATTCTCTAAAACCTTGTTCAGACATTTTCCCTGGGTATGTATCACTCCACTTCAGCGGCATTCTAACAATTGTCCTTTACAGTAACCCCGCTGTCTGCAGCTCCATATGAAATGTATTGTGTAGTATTGCAATGCTCTGTTGTGTACCTTATTTTCCACATTCAGGCGCTGTTTGAAAAGATACTGCCTGCACAGCTGAGAAACTGTTTCTATGCTCTGGGTTCATGCTAATAGTTAGCCAGGTTGGTTTTTACTTTTCAAAGTAGCTCCACCAAAATTTAGATCAAAACCGTAGTGTTCGTTCTACTGAAGCCTCATAACGTAATGGACGCTTGTGACTTCACTTCACCTGAAGATGCCTATACGAAGGTATTATAATTCATGAAAGTTTATCACTACAACAACATGTGTGTTAGTTGTCATTTCCACTGACGGAACAATCTGGAGCCAGGTTGAAAAAAAAGAGTTTCCTGCATATAGCCATGGAATGCTATGGACTGTCACACAAATGGCTGAAGCAAAACGTTTACTGATGATTTCTTCAAGTTTGTCTGCTCCAAGTGAACTGGTAACATTGCGTGTTCTGCCCTACTCTAGAAGTTAACATAATTAAATTACAACTGAGGATTTTTGACTCTGAATTAATTCACAGCACTGCAGTATCATTCTTCACCATTCTTTGAACTCTAAATACATCGCTGGAATATTTGAAAATAGAAAATGCTGCATGTTCTACCTTTAAGTGACTGGAATGACGGTCTGTGACAAGGTGCATCTGTCTCTGGATGCTCATGTAAATCAACTGACTCGCTCCTCTTTTCTCTGTTTGAGAAACACTGCCAAACTGAGAGTCCAGCTTTTAATTCTTCTCATTTGGACTACTGTAATTCACTTTTTAATGTTCTTAACAAAACGTCTTGAAATTGGCTTCAATTTGTTCAAAATGCTGAATAAAAAGTGCACTCACCACCATTTTATCAGGTTTTCACTGGCTCCGTTTATTTCAGAGTTCAGTTTAAAGTCCAAGTTTTACCTTTAAATGTAATGCTCTGGACAGGGTTGCAGCCCCCGTCCACGCTTTGTGTTTCTTTTCAGACTCATTATTATCGTTGTCACTATTATTATCTTTGTTCCTGTCTCACTCATCATTTCAGGTTTATTTGTGGTGACAGCTCTGTTACTCCTGCTCCTCATTATTGGCCCCTTTGTGTTGTTAATTACTCACAGCTGTATCTGATTGTGTTAATCACCGGCTGCTCCATATATTCAGTTCTCGCCTCACTCTCAGTGCAGCGATCTACTGTTAGCCTCATCACTACGCTCACACACACAGTGTACTGTTTCTTTTCCAAGCTGTTCACAGTTTAGGTTATGTTCTCGTTAAATCCTGCCGTGCAGTTTGAGTGATTTGCTCCGGCCCTCGTGCTCCTATTATTTTTGCAATAATTATATTTCAACTACACCATGCGAACAGGTCCTCTCCTTCGCCCCGAAGGGGCAACTATGACATTAAGAGCTTTGCATGGTCACACTTCTACATCGTAGACCTCATTCAGCCATACTCCTTTCTGTGTCTCAGGTTTTCTGGTCAGATTTTATTAGACATACTGTATATCTACAGCATTTTAAAGCTTATTAATGATGTTTGTGGAACTGTTGTATAAAAGCAACATTCCCCTCATGGTTGTGCAGTATCAAAGAGATCTATTCAGCTATCTGGTGTACAACAGGACTATGACTGAATAACCACAGTGCTAAATTTATTGACGCCGCACTTCACTGCACTAAACACTTTCATCAGTGCTCTATCAGAATGAACGAAAATGTACCAGAAGAGAGTGTAGCGAAACAGAAGTCATATATTTGTTCCGGTTGTTAAAAAAAAAAAAAAAAAAAAAATGACAGGTACAATTCCTAGCCATATACCTGTGCGACCATGTGCACATTCACAGTAGAACGAGGCTACGCGGTCGTGGCAGGTGGATCCCTGGTAACAGGCGGCGCTGGGACAGTCATCGATGTTCTCGCTGCAGTCGTCCCCGGTCCAGCCATTCACACACACGCACTGGTAGCTGCCGTGGGTGTTGTGGCATGTGCCGCCATTTTGGCATGCGTTGGGCATCAGCGCACACTCATCAACATCCTCTGTACAATGCTGACCTGTTGGTGGGGGGGGGGACCTTGATAAGTGGCTCTATATCCTCTAATATTTAGTTCTAACTAATTAGGTATTATACTGGGCCACTCTTGCACAAACCTGTAAATTCTGGTTTGCACTGGCAGTTGTAGGTGTTGACTCCATCCACACAGATGCCTCCATTCTGGCACTCATGGCCCGGACAGTCGTCAATGTTGTGGTTGCAGTTTTTACCGGTAAAGCCTGAGAAAACAAAATGGCAGAAATATAAGCGACAGCATCTGCGTGCATTCACTGTTCCTCCTCTTCCATCCCAGACTTCAGATATTCAATTGCTCATTGCTCCTGTCACAAAAACAACAATCTCTGATGATTTACAGCAAAAGACATGAAACTTCTCTACAGTTAAATGCGGTCAACTGTCTTTCCTTTCCCTAGAAATGGGTACCATCCTGAAGTCTGTGGTGAGCCTGCCACGTAGTAACCTCAACACTGTTACACAATTACACAAGACCCAACCACTAGACTGTGCAGCTGGCATGTTGGGTAATACAAAATGCAAAGGCAGCAAAAAATAACACAAAGCAATCTTGTCTATTACATTGTTTTAGTTCCCATTTAAATTCAAGGTGAATAAAAAACACCATGAACCTCATCACATCATTTAATGCTGTTTCACATCAATGTGCATTCATTTTGTTTAAAATTGTTATACTGTATGTGTGTTGTAAACCAGAGTTCACGCCCCAGCCAGGTCATACCAAAGACCATATATAAAAAAAAAAAAAAAATTGGTACTTTCTGCCTTCTAGCTTGGTGCTCAGCATAATAGACTGGGGAAAGGAAAGTTAACGCACAGAGCTACCAGAGGACTGACCTCCCACTGTAGCTTTTACTGCTTACAGTAGCTGTGTGGCCTAGGGTCAGAGAAACGGAGACAGGCGCCACCCCATACACCGCATGGTGGCCCACATGCTGTGGAAGGGATTAACTTAATGTGTGTTGTAGGTTCATTTTGTGAGTTGAGTTTTATATTAAATTTCAAGATTTTCAAATTTAAGTGCTCATTTCTGGATTTGTGTGCAACCCCGTGGAAGGATCATTACAGTAAGTGATGAACAGATTTCATCCTGCCATCCATCAACTACCACTTATCTGGGGATCCGGGTTGTGGAGAGAGCAGTCTAAGCAGAGAATCTCTTCCCAGCCACCTCCACAAGCTCTTCGGGGGGGGGGGGGGGAGGGGGTACAAAGTGTTCCCATAGCTGACATATTCCTCCGGGACAGACCCAGTGTCCTGTCTCCTCCCAGTGGGATGTGCCCAATACACCTCAAGTAGGAGCTGTTCAGGAGGCACCCTGATCAGATGCCCAAACCACCTCAACTGGTTCCTTTTGATGTGGAGGACCAGTGACTCTACTCTCAGCATCTCTTGAATAACTGAACTCCTAACCCCACCTCTAAGAGTGAGTGCAGCCACCCTACGGAGAAAACTCACTTTCAGCCGCTCATGTCCGTAATTTAATTTCATCAGTCACAGTTCAGGATCATAGGTGAGGGTGGGAACGTATTGGGCGGTAAATCGATAGCTTTGTTTTGGAGCTCTGCTCCCTCTTCACCATGACCGACCAGTACAATGTCCACATCACTGCAGATGCTGCCTGATCAGTCTGCCAATCCCCTACTCCATTCTCCCCTTACTCGTGAATAAGACCTCAAGATATTTGAACTCCTCCCTTTGGGGCAAGATGTCATCCCCAACCCGGAGAGGACGAGCCACGTTTCTCTGGCTGAGGACCCTGGACTTGGAGGTGCCGATTCTCATCCTGGCCACTTCACATTTGGTAACAAACCATCCTAGTGAGACCTGTAGGTCATTGCTCAACGAAACCAACATAACAACATCATCTGCAAACAGCAGAGACAACATCCTGCGACCACCAAACATGATATCCTCTATTCCGTGGCTGTACCTAGAAATCCTGTCTATAAAAACTATGAACAGGATTGGTGACAAAGAGTGGCCCTGGTGGAGTCCAACTCTCACTGGAAATGAGTTTGACTGATTGTTGGCAATACAAACCCAACTCTCACAACGTTTGTACATAGAGACCCAATAGCTCGTAGCAATGAGTCCAATACCCCAAACTCTCGAAGCATCCTCCACAAGAAACTATGAGGGACACTGGTGAATGCTTAGTCCAAGTTCACAAAACACACGTAGACTGGTTGGGCAAACTTCCATGAAACTTTGAAGATTTTTGAGAGGGTAAACTGTTGGTCCGGTGTGTCAGGCCAGGACGAAAACCACATTGTTCTTCCAAAATCTGAGGTTCAACCAATGGCCAGACTCTCTGAATAGATTTTGCTTTAAAAAAACAAACAAAACCTAACTGACAGGATGGGAAAAACTAAACTAATTCACTGCTTTGTTAAGTAAAAGACAGAATTTTTTGTTCCTCTATTGCTGCCCTGAATAAGACTTTACAACCTATTTATTTTTCCACAAGACTGCATTCTCAAAGAGAAAAAAAAACTATCACCAATGACAGATATTTTATTTTTAGTTTTTTATTTTATAATCCTTTATTAGTCCCACAATGGGGAAATTCAGGGCATCCACCTGGATGGATGAAGCAGCCACGGTGCAGCGCCAATCCCTTCACCATTCACACACACATTCACACCTAGGGCCACTTTAGAGTCTCCAATTAACCTAACCTGCATGTTTTTGGCCTGTGGGAGGAATCCAGAGTACCTGGAGTAAACCCACACACATGGGAAGAACATGCAAACTCCACACAGAAGGATCACCGATGATCAGGGAGTGGAATCAAACCCACGATGGTCTGGGGTGGAATCAATCCCATGACCTTCTTACTGTGCTGTCACAGTGTTAACCACTGGGCCAACGAGCTGCCCATTTTAGTCCAATAAAATTAGCTTAATATTGAACTGTGCCTCAGTCTTAGCCAGTTAATTAATTACATTGCATTCATTATATTAAAATCCATGTGCATAGATATTTGCAAGTCTTTAGCACTCAAATTCTATGCATACTCACATGTAACCAGTACACATTTCACTTTTCTACAATCACATGTGAACAAATCCCCTAAAACAGAAAAGTGCTAAATAACTCATTAAACTTGTCCCCTAAACAATGGTCTCCAAATCATACTGGCAGGGGGCCAGAGGTCAGGATCTTCAGTTCAGGTTTGACACTGAAGTTTTTAATGCAGTTGGCTGTCCAATGACATTACTGTGTTTTTATATTTGAGGTTTTTCAGCTGTGGAGTGTGCATAAATAACAAATAAGCAGAGGTCTGTAATAGACAAATTTTACAGTTGTGAGAAACAAATGGCTTAAATTTTAATTATTCTGAGATGATTACCAAAAATCAGTGTGTATGGGGGACCCATGCTGTGGTGTTCATCTCAGACTGGAAGGAAGGGAGATGCAGTCATTTCCTCTGACGGAAGAGCATGGGGATTAAGGGGCTGAGGGACAATAGAAATTGTGATGCGAGAATGAACTGTGATGCAAGACCTCGGGCAGCAGAGACGTGTGAGTGTTGTAATATAAAAGAGAGTCCCTGCGACATGAGGTTAATTTCTTCTGATTCTGAGAGATGTGAGAGTGAATAAAGTTCATCTGCTCTGAATACTTGGCCTGATTATTCCTCTCTCCACAGTATATAATAAAAAGGTGTGCATATTGCCAATTAATGGACAAGCTGTTTACCTGCAGCTGTACTGCCTCACTGATACCTAAATAATTTTCACCATGTCAAAATTAACACTGAGCATCAAAAATGTAGGCATGTATGCTAATCTGATTAGTTTAACTTACTTAGAAAAAGCATGCAAACCAATTACCTTGAAAAAAATTAAGTGGAATTGAAATTGTATGTTGTGCAAACAAATGCTTATTTACAGTATAGGCTTGGTCGGGGTGGGGCCGGTTTACAAATGATTTGCTTCAGACAAACGTACAGCTGATGGGAAAATTGGAATGATGATTCCACTCCGACACAACAGGTAGACAAACCTGGGACATGAATGCCATTATTTAACATATTTAAAATCTCTTGTGGGCTGGTTACCTTCTGTGCCATTGAACAATAGTCCATAATGCTAAATATTAAGATAAGATGAGATAAACTTTATTGTCCCTCAAGGGGAAATTTGTCTTGGGCTTGACACCCGTGCTGCAGCCACACAGTCCACACATACACAATGGATGTAGTACATAATGAATGAAATAAAACCCAATAAATAATACAAGTACATACATACATAAATATATAACAGCAGTCATTAAGAACAGGAGTTATAAGTGTCCCTGACCTATTTATCTGAGTTTAAAAGTTTTACTGACGTCGGGGATAAATGAGTTCTTGTATCTATTGAACCTGCACTTGGGGACTCTGTAGCTCCTCCCTGAGGGCAGCCGCACATATTCATTGTTTAGTACATGGCTCATGTCACTGATTATTTTTTGAGCTTGTCTACAGGCCGCCTGGTCGTGTAAGATCTGCATGGGTAAATACTCTTTAACTCCAATAATTTTCCATGCTGTATGAATTAAACACAACACTCTGTTCTTTAGTTCCACAGAGAGGTTGCCAAACCAAGCTGTAATGCTGTATCTAATACAGCTCTCCAACACAGCCTGGTAAAATATTAGCATAATCCTTTTATCAACACCATGTATTCTTAATCTACGCAAGAAATGCAGCCGCTGTTGTAGTCTACTGCAGAGGTAATCAATATGTGTGCTCCAGGTTAATGAATTGTCAATAAATACTCCCAAATATTTATAGGAACTAACCTGTGTTATATTGTGGTTGTGGGTGACCACAGGCCTGTGGTCACCAACTCCCCGAGGGTCAAACACCATCTCCTTTGTTTCATCAGTATTCAAAATGAGATGACTGTCATCACACCAATTGACAAATCTCTGAATTTCTATAAAATAGCTTGACAGATCATGAGTCTTTTGAAGTAGTGATAAAATAGCAGCGTCATCAGAAAATTTAATAATTTGATTGCCTGGAGAGACACTTCTGCACTCATCAGTGTACAAGGTGAACAAAAATGGTGAACTAACACAGCCTTGGGGAGCTCCTGTGCTGAGGGTTCTGGATTTAGATAAAGTTCCATTTACACTAACTTGCTGTTTATGATAAGTTAAAAATGAGTGGTACCATTTAATAATGACAGGATGCATTTTAAAATCATTTAACCTCTTAATTAACAGGTGTGGCTGCAGTGCATTAAAAGCTGAAGTAAAATCAACCAATAAAAGACGTGCATATGAGGTTGTCTCCTCCAAATGTTTAAGCACAGAATGAGTTAAGGTTAGAATGGCATCCTCTGTACTTCTATTATTTTTATAAGCAAACTGCAGAGGATCCAAAAGTCCTCCAAAATCAGTTTTCAGAATGTCAATGACAATCTTCTCGAGGCACTTCATTACCACTGAGGTCAGTGCAACAGGACAATAGTCCTTATCCTCTTTGCAGCTTGCTTTTTTTGGTACAGGAATTATAATTGAGCTTTTCCAAATTACTGGGACAGAACACGTATCTAAAGACTTCTGGTAGATGGGACTCCAGGCTTCTGCTAGCTCCTCACTACATGACTTCAGTAAGCGCCCAGAGATCCCGTCTGGTCCAGATGCCTTCCTGGGGCACATACAAATATTGGGAGATCTTGTCTTCTCTCTGTATTATTTAAATATAGAAGCCACACATTAGCAAGCTTGGAAAGTTGCCACAGAAGCTCCCTCAGTCAGTGGAAACAGAAACAAGCGAGTGTGTGAGGAGGTGACGGGTGGTGGTGGGCGGCTCTTTACTCCCAGCGTGGTTTGCCCTACTCCACCATGTGAAAAGGATGTTGTCCTTTGACCATTTCCTAAAGATAAACCTAGATGTCTTCCTGCTCTGCTTCGTTCACACAATATACACACGACAGCAGGAACACCGCACACACGTTCATGAACGCACGCACATACACAGGATACAACACAAGCAGGGACAGCCTGGCCTTACATGACATCATTGCTTCAGCAGCAAATGATTCACCTGACCATACACGTGGATGGATATATTTCACCCCAAGTTTTGTTTTAAGAGTGATGTCTCTGAAGTACCTGGCACACAGGAGCATTCGTAGCTGGTGTCTCCCTTCTGGATGCACGTGCCTCCATTTTGGCAGGGTGACGGGTTGCAGGGCAGGTAGCGGCTTTCACAGTGTCTGCCCGTGAACTCCTGAGGGCACTGGCATCTGTAGCCTCCCACTTCGTTGATGCACGTCCCGCCGTTTTTGCATGGTGGTGTGAGTGCATTGCACTCGTTGACATCCTGCTCGCAGGTCTTTCCAGTGAAGGTGGGCGGGCAGGAGCAGAAGTACTGGGAGCCGATGGCAGAGCACTTTGCCCCGTTGAAACATGGATTAGAAACACAGGGGTCAGCTCGGTCGCACTGCGGACCTGAGGATGCAAAGACATTTACTCTAGTAATGACATCTTTTCAGTCTGGGTCAGTGTTAAGAAAATAGCACAAAGTTGAACAACTGACTTTTCCCAATTCAGCATATAATTTTATAATCTAATGTCCAAACCCTGCTTTGCTTTACCTAACCACCCAGTTGGGCAGCGACACTTGGGAATCTGAAGAATATCAAGCTCGCAAGTGCCTCCGTTACGACACGGTAAAGTGGAGCAGTCGGTGGTTGAGCAGCGGCGGTCGATGTATCCCGGTCTACAGCTGCAAGTGAAGTCCACCGTGTTTCCCCTGGCCTCGGCGCGACATGTGCCGCCATTCATGCATGGCGAGTTGATGCATGGGTCATGGAACTGGCACCTGCTTCCCAGGTATCCATCCCGGCACCTGAACACAGCGAGAAGGAAATGCTTAGGTCAGAATCATTCTTTAAAAAATGCTCAAACATCACTGGAGATTTCTTCTTTTTTCCTTTACTACAGATGTAATTCATTTTAGTAGATGAGATTTCTTTCAGCAGTCATGGAAACCCTGGCAACACTGGGAACAAAATATTTAAATCTATTATGGTATAAGCACAAATGGTATGCAACAGTGCTTGTGCACCCACTGTCTTATACTGAAAACAGTGACTGGACAATGCTAGAGGTAAATCATTGAAGAGTTTCTTCAACTTTTCTACATATATCTACAAGTCAAACAAAGAAAATCGATATCTGTTGCACACTCTGCTCAAATAAATCCTCTTATTTTTCTTGATTCCTGACACAAAAAATACAGCAAACTGAGGGACTTGATTAATTGTGAGCAATGCTGAAAATGAATTTTGCAAATCCCAGACACAAAGATTACACATATCATATTTTGATTACACTGGTGTAGCCGTACATCTGTATCCACTTACAGTATATGAAAAAGTAAAGTGTAAGATATACGTATACACACAGAATAAAGTTACAGATTTCTAATTTCTAGACGTATTTAAAATAATCTCAGTACCAGGATCACAAGCACATCAAGGAATACATTTACAGTTGCTGTACTTGTTAGCCAGTAGGAATGGGGTAGAGTAAAAGGATGCATGAGTTAAATAATTGTAACTACTAAGTAAATACAATTTGAATGTGCTAAAACATGAACAAAAGCAAACTTATTTGGATAAAAATATGGCAAGCAGTTTAACTGGCTGAAAGTATAAACTAGTGTTGGCTGTGCCTACAGAATAAATTGGAGAAAATGTTAGCTTAATTAAAATGTTGACCAGTGTTGATTACTAGAAATGTAGTAGATAAAAGGGTAAAACCAGTCACCTAGCATGAAAATAGTATGCCTTAAAGTAGCGGGTATGCTGAACTAGTACACCATTTTAAAAAAAAAATACTGGCGGCTGCCAGTGGTACCCCTCAGCCTCTTTCTTTGTTAAGATATAGTTTACATCGCATTCCAAATTATGCAAATGATATTTTTCTCTGATTTTTCTAAATGTGCAAATGACAGTCAGAATAATTTTCAAGTCATCAGCCGTTACAGCATAATTCAAATTTTATTGAACAAACCTCCCAATAACTATTTTTTTTTGAAAAAATAAAACTCAAAATGTGTGGCACATATGTGGGGTACATATTTTCCACAAATGTATTGCTGAAGGTTTATTGTGTGCTTCACGTCTCGAGGGACAAAAGGCTGAACCTGCAGGAGGTATCGAGGAGGTGTGAGGTTTGTCCTTTGTCTCAGAGAGAGGCCCTGGAGGGATTTCTGGACCATCGAAGGCTGAGAGACAATGGTGGAGGATCAAAGGGGTTACAATGTGACTGTATGTTTGCTCAGACACCATGTGACTTGAGTTTCGATGTTCCGGGGTATAAGAGAATGATGTGACTGTGATCTGTCTCTTTTCTTGCTTGGAGGTTGATAGAGAATGTGTTCTGGTAATAAAACTGAACCTGAGAAATAAACCCAGCCTCATCATTGAACACATCCTCTACACTGGTGACCCTACGACGAATTATGGCCGGTGACTATTCTTCTGCACCGGACTCATCAGGAGCCAGCCAGGCTAACGCAGCTACCACAGTCCAGCTACCTGATTTCTGGCAGCATAGCCCACGCTCCTGGTTTAATGCAGTTGAGGCACAGTTCCATCTTCGGGGAATTTCGGCAGACGCCACGAAATTCTACCATGTGGTTGCGAAGGTGGACAGCCACACAGCCCAGCGGGTAGAGAGCCTGATTAACCACCCGCCAGACGACGACAAGTACGGCGCATTGAAAGCGGCTCTCATCCGTTCTTTCACCCCCTCGCTGGGAGAGCGCGCAGAGAAGCTCCTGGCGTTGACTGAAGGCGAGGCCGAGAGACCTGCAGACCTGATGGCGAGGATGCTGAGTTTGAGAGACTCCGAAGATGATGGTTTTATCTTCGCCCACCTTTTCCTCAGAACACTGCCGTCAGCGGTGAGAGTTACCCTGGCCAGTTCACAGCTGCTGGCCCAACAAGACTACCACGAGCTGGGCCAGGAGGCGCAGCGGCTCGTCGATGCTCATAGACGACACACGGCCACGGCTGCAGCAGCAAAGCTGAGCGCAACACCCGGAGATGGCGGGGGGCCAGAGGCTGCAGCACCAGACTCACTGACGACGGCAGCGGCGGAGGCCAGGAGACACGGAGCGGGCGACGTCTTTTGCTTTTACCACTGCCGTTTCGCTGAGAGAGCACACAAGTGCATTCCACCGTGCCAGTTCAAGCGCTCGGGAAACGCCAAGACCGGGAGTTGGTAGCAGCTGCGGCTCTCGGCGAAAAGAACAAGCTGCTCTACCTGAGGGACGAGCGATCAGGGAGGCACTTCCTGGTGGACACAGGCTCCCAGCTGAGTTTCATCACACCCTCCTACGCTGACCGGCTGGCGCCTTCCAGTGGTCCCCTGGTGTCGGCGGCGAACGGCTCGGCGATTAAGACCTTCGGGGAGAAGACTCTGCTCCGGTCTCTACACGGCCGAACATTCGAGTGGACTTTTGTCATAGCAGCAGTCAGTTTCAACATGTTAGGTGCTGATTTTTTATGCTCACATGGTTTATTGGTTGATCTTGTCTTTTCACACCATTTCCTGCACAGCCTGGGTGGCTCCGCCGATTGCACAGGCCAACGTCATAGCCGCAGGTGGTAAGTTTCACGCACTGCTCACTCAGTTCCCAGCACTCACAGTCCCAACGTTTTCAGTGACAGTGGCTAAGCATGGGGTGGAACATTTTATCACTACCACCGGGCCGCCCGTTTTTGCAAAAGCTCGGCGCTTGGACTCAGCTAAACCATAGCGCGGTTTGGTAAACTCAGGTAAACTCCTAGCGCCATAGCGCGCGAGGAGTTCGCCAACTTAGAAAAACTGGGCATCATTAGACGTTCCAAAAGCCCCTGGGCTTCACCGCTACACATGGTCCCAAAGGCTGATGGTTCGTGGCGACCTTGCGGTGATTTCTGCAGGTTGAATAACGCCTCAGCGCACAACCGCTACCCGATCTCGCACATCCAAGATTTTTCGGTTCATTTGGCGGGGGCGCGCATTTTTTCTAAAATAGACTTGGTGCGTGGTTACCATCAGGTCCCAGTGCGTGCTCAAGATATACCCAAAACTGCGGTAATAACTCCTTTCGGGATTTTTGAGTTTTTGCGCATGCCTTTTGGATTAAAGGGCGCCGCGCAGACGTTCCAGCGTATGATGGACGCGGTTCTACGCGATCTTCCTTTCGTGTTCGTCTACCTGAATGACATTTTGGTAGCCAGCACGTCCGAGGACGAGCACGAAAGCCACCTCACAGAGGTTTTTCAGAGGCTGGCAGAACATGGGTTAATAATTAACCCAGCGAAGTGCCAGTTTGGGGTGGCGCAAATTGATTTTTTGGGGCATCGCGTTTCACCAGAAGGAGCGGTCCCTCTGCCCGATAAAGTACGCGCAATAACGGATTTTCCCCGACCTCAAATGGTTAAAGCGTTACAGGAGTTTTTGGGAATGGTTAATTTTTACAACCGTTTCCTCCCAAGCGCGGCGCAGCTCATGCAACCATTGTATGCTGCACTAAAAAAGCAAAAACCCACAAATAAAATCGAATGGTCTCCGGATCGGGAGCGCGCATTCTCCCAAGTCAAAACAGCCCTGGCAAATGCGGTTTTGTTGGCACACCCAGTCCCAACGGCCCGCATGGCGTTCACCACTGACGCTTCCGATTTAGCGGTGGGGGCGGTCGTTGAACAGTTTGTAGCAGGGACCTGGCAGCCGCTCGCGTTTTTCAGCAAAACCTTGCGCGATAGCGAGCGAAAATACAGCACGTTCGACAGGGAGCTTTTGGCCCTACACTTGGCCATTCGCCATTTCCACTTCTGGTTGGAAGGGCGCCGTTTCACCGTGTTTGTGGACCACAAGCCGCTAACGTTTGCGATGGCCAAGATTTCGGAACCTTGGTCGGGCCGGCAGCAAAGACAGCTGGCCGCGATATCGGAGTTCACCACCGATATCCAGCATGTCGTAGGTAAACACAATGTAGTGGCAGACTGTCTCTCGCGTGCTGTGGCGGCGCCAGGCCCCATGGGGGCAGACTCTGCAGCTGTGGCCGCGGGCCAAGGTAGCGGCGCGGAAGCGCACGCAGCCCCGGTCTGCGTGGGTTTAGATTATGCAGCCATGGCCGCGGAGCAGGTTAGCGATGCGGATGTGCGCGCGCTCCACGTCGCTCAACGGCGACGAGTCCGCCTACAGGAGAGAGGTGGCCCAGCTGGCGTCCTGGTGCAGCAATAACAACCTGCAGCTGAACGCTCTGAAGACAGTGGAGATGATTGTAGACTTCAGGAAAGTCACTACTCCTCTGCCCCCCCTCACCCTCTCAGGCTCTCCCATCACCACTGCTGATTCCTTCCGCTTCCTAGGCACTACCATCACCAGGGACCTCAAATGGGAGCTGACCATCAGCTCACTCATCAAAAAAGCCCAGCAGAGGATGTTCTTCCTGCGGCAGCTGAGGAAGCTCAAGCTACCCACCAAGATGTTAGTGCAGTTCTACACAGCCATCATCGAGTCCATCCTCACCACCTCCATAACCGTGTGGTACGCAGGAGCCACTGCCAGGGACAGACTAAGGCTGCAGCGCGTCGTGCGCACTGCTGAGAAGGTGATCGGCTGCAAGCTCCCATCTCTCCAGGATCTGTACATCTCCAGGACCCGGAGGCGTGCTGGCCGGATCATAGCCGATCCCTCACACCCTGGTCATGTACTGTTTGCCCCCCTCCCCTCTGGTAGAAGACTTCGGTCCATCCAGACTAAAACCTCCCGTCACATGAACAGCTTCTTCTCCTCTGCCATTAGACTGCTGAACACTAAGTGACTCTCGTGCACCATGTACAGCAGCTCAACCAGACTCATGTCAATCATCACTGTTTTCTTCCTGCATTACCGACTGCACTATATAGTTCTCCACAGTATCTGCTGCTGGCTAATATATATATATATTTTAACTGTTGACCAGTATCACTTAATCTTATCCTACACTTTATTACATGTATAGTTTATTTCTCTTATCTTATCATGTTTAATGTTGCAGCATTGTACCGAGACAAATTCCTAGTTTGTGTACTACATGAACAATGGCAATAAACCTGATTCTGATTCTGATTCTGATTCCAGTCTGGACCAACAGGGTTAAGGCTGGAGGACAGAGTGCTGCAAATGGGTATGCCTCCCCTAATCTGCGATGTTTCCACGGGACGGCCACGCCCCGTGGTACCAGCCGCGTGGCGCCGCCACGTTTTTGACTCGGTCCATTCCCTGGCGCACCCCGGGGTGCGCGCATCGATCAAGATGGTGGGGGAGAAATTTGTTTGGCCGTGGTTGCGCAAACAGGTCAAGGAATGGGCGGCAGCCTGCGTAGCGTGTCAGCGAGCCAAAATACACAAGCACACTAGAGCTCCTTTGGAGCCTTTTCACATCCCGGCTAAGCGCTTTGATCATGTGCATGTCGACTTGGTAGGCCCCCTTCCGTTGTCACAGGGGTACACACACCTCTTGACGATGGTGGATCGCACCACGCGTTGGCCAGAAGCGGTTCCTCTGGCGTCAACCACAGCGGAGGAAGTTTCGCACACGTTTTTAACAGCTTGGGTTGCGCGTTTTGGAGTTCCGTCGGACATAACGTCCGACAGAGGTCCTCAATTTGTTTCCGAACTCTGGTCATCGATGGCCTGCAGCCTAGGGGTGAAGATTCACCGCACTACCGCGTATAACCCCCAGGCTAACAGTTTATGCGAACGTTTTCATAGGTCATTGAAAGCAGCCCTCAAAGCGTCACTTACGGATGCAAATTGGGTTGACAAACTTTCATTGGTTTTATTGGGGTTGCGTTCTGCACCTAAGGAGGATTTGCAGGCCTCCCCTGCTGAGTTAGTTTTCACACAACCTCTCCGTTTACCTGATGAATTTCTCCCCGACAACCCTGCACCAAATTGC
The DNA here is from genome assembly GCA_020510985.1 of Pholidichthys leucotaenia. NCBI lineage: Eukaryota > Metazoa > Chordata > Actinopteri > Cichliformes > Pholidichthyidae > Pholidichthys > Pholidichthys leucotaenia. Next base: position 19,737,191 of record CM035838.1, read on the forward strand.
CCCCCCCCCCGCTCAGCTGTTGCAGAGCGACACAGGATCAAACACACTTCCTGGCCCGGTTCATCACAGTTTCCCACGCGTTTTTGTGCCGAAGGCTTTAAAAAATGCAGAGTTTGTTTTTGTTAGACATGATGCTCATCGCCCAAATTTGCGGCCACCTTATGATGGACCTTTCAGAGTGCTGGAAACAGGAGAGAAGCATTTTTTGCTAGATTTGGGAGACAGGAGAGAGTTGATTTGCATAAACAGACTCAAGCCTGCCTTCGTTTTAGCTGATGAACAAGTGCAGTTAGCGAGGGCCCCCCGTCGCGGGAGACCACCGAGAAGGCTTTCTCCAGAACCCCCCCAGAGTTTGGCTAACAGTTCTAATCCACAGGTGCAGGAAGACACTGCAGAAGCAGCAAGGCCGGCTCACAGCAGATAGGGCAGGAGGTTTAGACCTAGGCAACTGGTGGATTGAATTTTTGTTATGTGGTAATATATATATTTTTTTTATGCCATGCATCTCTGATTATGTTGTCCCATATTAGACGTTTGGGGGGGGGGGGGTTATGTGGCACATATGTTGGGTACATATTTTCCACAAATGTATTGCTGAAGGTTTATTGTGTGCTTCACGTCTCGAGGGACAAAAGGCTGAACCTGCAGGAGGTATCGAGGAGGTGTGAGGTTTGTCCTTTGTCTCAGAGAGAGGCCCTGGAGGGATTTCCGGACCATCGAAGGCTGAGAGACAATGGTGGAGGATCAAAGGGGTTACAATGTGACTGTACGTTTGCTCAGACACCATGTGACTTGAGTTTCGATGTTCCGGGGTATAAGAGAATGATGTGACTGTGATCTGTCTCTTTTCTTGTTTGGAGGTTGACAGAGAATGTATTCTGGTAATAAAACTGAACCTGAGAAATAAATCCAGCCTCATCATTGAACACATCCTCTACAAATGCACTGTTCCAAATTATTATGCACAACAGAGTTTCAAAAGATTTTATTGGTTGTGAAGAACTGAAAATGGTCATTTGTTGAATTTGCAGCATTAGGAGGTCATATTTACTGAAATCAAAAGCTATTTCAATCAAAAATGGGCCAAGTTCCATGTTAACATAGGACCCCCTCTTTGATATAACCTTCACAGTTCTTGCATCCATTGAACTTGTGAGTTTTTGGAGAGTTTCTACTTGAATTTCTTGGCAAGATGTCAGAATAGTCTCCCACAGCTGTTGTTTTGACATGAACTGCCTTCCACCCTCATAGATCTTTTGCTTGAAGATGCTCCAAAGGTTCTCAATAGGGTTGAGGTCAGGGGAGGATGGGGGCCACACCATGAGTTTCTCTCCTTTTATGCCCATAGTAGCCAATGACACACAGGTATTCTTTGCAGCATGAGTTTGTGCATTGTCATGCATGAAGGTAATTTTGCAACGGAAGACACGATTCTTCTTTTTGTACCATGGAAGAAAGTGCTCAGTCAGAAAGGGGCCAACCAGCTCTCTCCACATGATTCCGGCCCAAAACATGACTCCACCACTTCCTTGCTGATGTCGCAGCCTTGTTGGGACATGGTGGCCATCCACCAACCATCCACTACTCCATCCATCTGGACCATCCAGGGTTGCACGGCACTCATCACTAAACAAGATTGTTTGAAAATTGGTCTTCATGCATTTCTGGGCCCACTGCCACCGTTTCTGCTAGTGAGCATTGGTTAGGGGTGGCCGAATAGTAGGTTTATGCACAACTGCACACCTCTGGAGGATCCTGTACCTTGAGGTTTGTGGGACTCCAGAGGCACCAGCAGCTTCAAATATCTGTTTGCTGCATTTTAGCAGCTCCTCACTTAATCCGATGAATTTGTCTGGCAGAAACCTTTATCTGCATGAACCCGTCTGTGCTCTGAATCAGCCAAAATTTTTTTCACAGTACGATGATCACGCTTAAGTTTTCATGAAATATTTAATGTTTTCATACCTTGTCCAAGGCACTGCACTATTTCATGCTTTTCGGCAGCAGAGAGATCCTTTTTCTTTCCCATATTGCTTGAAACCTGTAGCATGCTTAATAATGTGGAACATCCTTCTTCAGTAGTTTTCCTTTAATTGGGCTCACCTGGCAAACTAATTATGACAGGTGTCTGAGACTGATATCAGTGATCAAAAAGCCCTGAGACACAATACCATCAATGAGTTTAATTGAAAAAGAAAAAACTGAATGTTTATGACATTAAAATCATAGTTGCATAATTTGGAATGTGGTGTATATGGCATTTTGACCTTGAACTTGACCTTTGACTTTGCAATCCCAAAACGATCACAGTTCAGGGTCACAGGGTAAACCTGTGTACAAAGTTTGTTGTTTGTTTTTCGACAAGAAAATAGAAAGTGGATTATTGATAAATGATATAAGCGACCACTTGCCAATCTTTGCACTTATCCATGGCCACACGGGGCCCAACCCAGAAAAAATCTCAAAATCGTTCAGACACAAATCACCAAACGCAATCAGTTCTTTTAAAGAGGACTTGCTGAAGCAAGACTGGACAGAAGTCTATGTATCAGATGTAAATGAAGCCTATGACACATTTACAAACATTGTAACCACTCTATGAAAAAAACTGCCCATTAGTTAAAAAAAAAGCTTAAACACAAATTTACTGACAAACCATGGCTAACCAAAGGACTACAAAAGGCGTGTAAAAAGAAAAATTTATTATATAAAGCTTTCATAAAGAAAAGGACAAAAGAAGCAGAGCAGCGGTATAAAACATACAAAAATAAGTTAACATATATAATAAGATGTAGTAAAAGAGACTATTACAGTAAAGAACTGGAAAAAAACAAAGACAATATTAAAAATACATGGACAATAATCAACAGTATCCTTGGAAATAAAAGCAGAAATACCAGCTACCCAACTAACATTCCAAAAAATAATAAATCGACTCCGAATGTGAATATAGCTTCACCTGCAGATGAATTTAATAATTTTTTTGTTAACATTGGACCTAAACTGGCCCGAGAAATACCCACTACGGTGCCAACAGGTGATTCAATATGCAATAACACTGCTGTAAAAGACACCATCTTCATAAAGAACACAGACGAAAGAGAGGTCATTGAAATTGTTAAATCGTTCAAAAGTAAAACATCTACTGACTGCGATGGTATTGATATGCTACTAGTCAAAACTGTTATCGAATGCATAGTGAAACCACTGACGTATATCTGTAACCTGTCTCTCCAATCAGGTATATTTCCCAATGCAATGAAAATAGCTAAAGTAATTCCGATTTACAAGACAGGCGACAGAGGGGAACTCTCCAACTACAGACCAATTTCACTATTACCGCAATTTTCCAAGATACTTGAAAAAATATTCTATGAGAGAATTGACAACTTCATACTGAAGAATGATTTATTGTGTGAGCAGCAATATGGGTTCAGACACAAAAGGACAACAGCATATGCCCTAATGGAATTTACAGAAAAAATATCAACAGCCATTGAAAATAAAGAGTATTCAGTTGGAGTATTCCTGGATCTTAAAAAAGCATTTGATACAGTAGATCACAATCTATTATTAAAGAAATTACAAAATTGTGGTATCAGAGGGGTAGCACTGTCCTGGTTAAGAAGTTACTTAAAGAATAGATATCAGTTTGTATGTGTTAACAACAAAAACTCAGAGCTACTGAAGGTCACCTGTGGAGTCCCACAGGGTTCAGTTTTGGGACCATTATTATTCAATATGTATATAAATGATATATGTAAAGTTTCAGAAAAAATGGACTTAATATTGTTTGCTGATGACACTAACCTGCTATGCAGTGGAAACAACTTGGAACAACTTCTGGATACACTCGGAAAGGAATTAGGAAAGCTGAAACTGTGGTTTGATTCAAACAAATTAACGCTCAATTTAAGCAAGACAAAATTTATAGTCTTTAACAACCATCACAACTACCCAGTACCCAAACTCAGTGTAAATGGTGTAGAGATTGAAAGGGTATCCGAAACTAAATTCCTTGGAGTAATAATTGATAACAAACTGTGTTGGAAGCCACATATTAATTATATAAAAGGTAAAGTATCCAAATCAATTGCAATATTACACAGAGTGAAAAATTTGCTGAATCAACCCACACTATACACCTTGTATCATTCATTAATACTCCCATACATGACATATTGTAATGAAGTATGGGGAAATACATATAAAACAAACATATATCCACTCTTTATGCTTCAAAAGAGAGCTATTAGAATAATCAACAAAGCAGCTTACAGGGAACCAACAAACCCACTTTTTCTTAAACAAAAAACTCTCAAGTTGAAAGATCTGGTTGACTTTAAAACCGCAATAATAATGTTCAAAGTGAAGAATCTATCACTGCCCGCAAATATCCAAAAGTTGTTCCAAACAAGGGAGAAACGATATCACTTCAGAGGAACATGTATATTTCAAAAGCCTACAGTGAGAACAACTACCAAGCAACACTGTATTTCAGTGCAAGGTGTCAGATTATGGAACGATTTTGGACCTGAATTAAAATCATGTACAAAGCTTGGACAATTTAAACAAAAACTAAAGGAAGAAATACTCCAAACATATTTACAAGACGACATGTAAACTCACATAAGGATTGACATTTCCAGCCTGTGTTGTGTTATAGCTTAGTTTTTCTTTTTTCTCTGTGACACTATGTCTTAGATTTGTTTTTGAATAGTAACCACTTAACTTAGACTAGCTCAGTTTTCTTTTTCTCTGTCATATTTTGTCTTAGCCTTGTTTTAAATTGTAATCGCTCTTGTCTTGTTTTCTCTTTTTTCTCCTTTGAATTCTTGGATGGAATATGGGTGGGCAATATAAGCTGCGGCTTCAGCCATCACCCATTTCGGATAACTCACGTGGAATTGTATAGTAGAAGGAGTCTTTGTCTAATTTGACCTTGTTGTTATATTATACAGTTTCTTTTAACCTGTAATGTACTATCCGAAATAAATTCATTCATTCATTCATTCATTCATTCATTCATTCAATGTAGTTTTACTCATTCAATAGCAATGGGGCATATGCACTGCTAACCTTGACCTTTGACCTTTTGTCCCCAAACCCATACTCAGAAATCAGGGTCTAAGCAGTCCAAGATTTGTCTTAGATACAATGATATATTGATTTGAAAAGTGTACATCTTTTCTTTCTGGAGTTATTGTGTTTAGAAGATTTAGGAAAATTAGGTCACCCAAATTCGAACTTCTTCGAGATTTTTCATAGATACAACTATGGTATTAAGTTGAAAAGTGTATATCATTTCCTTCTCTAGTTATCGCGGTCACAATGTAGGTGTTGTAACTAAATAAACTTAATGTATTACCCAGCTTAACTCTGCATTGGGAACTAATAAATGCTCATTATTTATTTCCCTCATTTAGGATTCACATGACAGAGAAACATTGGCACTATTTCCATCCATGCAGTCAAGAGTTCACGGGGCTGATACAACTTTAAACATGCTCCTTGGGTCAGCTGCTTGGGTCATAGCCTTTACCAAAAGGACTAACTGTTTAGCCATTTCCATTTATAGAGCTTCTGCATTGATCCTTTTATAGCACAGCAACACAGCCATGAGAAACTATGCTTCAAACGGGACATTCGTCTTTCTGCCATCACTCCCTGTGAACAATGTGTTTAAGGCTATAAAATGCCGTGGTCTGAACAGAGGGAGGATCTCCTCCGATGTTTCTCACAGGTTGTTTCTTTCGAGAATCGTAAGTAAGAAATTCCCAGAGAGTGAGTCACAAATCACAAGGATACATTTACAATTACAAAGAGAGTAGATGAAGGGATGTCCCATGAGGATACAACGGAGCTCAGCAAAAGGGCCCCACACATAGACGTACATGGACAATGTGCACACGCAGGCAGAGGGATTACACACACACACACACACACACACACACACACACACACACACACACACACACACACACACACACACACACACACACACACACACACACACGTAATGTACCTATAGTATAGCTACAGACCTGAAATTTTACTGGTGATGCTGTTTATATTTGATTAAAATAAAAGTTTATTTACAGTTGAGTATATATATAAAAAAAAACCCTAACATATGATTTTAACTTCCTCAGTATAACAGTGACCAAAGTGAAGACTAAACGATACATGTTGCAACTGTTGTTTTAGCTGTTATATTGACTTCAACTTGAATTATACAACAGTTAGTTATGACTTCAATCTGACTGAGCAGTGAAGACTTTGGGAGTTGCTATATCCCCTGGTAACTGTACTCAGATGTTTCAAATGTTGGATGGAATTATTATCAACAAATAAGTCCATTTCAGAAATGTTCTAATAATTAACTGTTAACCATCAGCGGCTTATTGTAATATGTGAGGATTGCTATGCCGTTTTGTGTACCTTACTTCCCACAATGAGGCACTGTTTGAAAAGAGACAGAGTTCATAACCCAGAAATAGTGCTCTTGTGTTCCAGGTTCATGCTAAGAGTTTACCTGATTAGCTGCATCATTTCAATTGCAAAATTAGTTATCTCAAAGTTTAACTTAAAACCTCACAGCATACAGTTTGTGCTGAAGTTGCATAATTTGTGTTTCTGACTCTTTAACTTATCCGAAGATGGATGGATGGATGATTGATCCCAAACTGGGAAATTACAGTGTAACAGCAGCATGACACAGTAAGATGATCAAAACGACAGAAACACACACAGCAAAATGCTAATAAAACAGCAGCACAGTGCGTAAACTAAAGTTAGCTAGAATGCTGTTTGACTAAAGCAACTGGACTGAGTCTGGAAAAGTATGTACATCTATAATCAATAACTAGTGGACAACAGCAAATTTTATTGAACATATGACTAAAATGATATTACATTTATTCTTAGCAACATTTAAAAGTAGTAGTTGAAAACTGCTTGTTTTCACATAGTGAGGCTGGTCTTGGAGGAAAAATATAATTTTAAATAAAACAAATTATACAATGGTTAGTTCCTTCTGAACAATCTGATTGGACAATAGGGGTTCTAGGAGTTGGCATATTCCCTGATAATCGCACTCAGATGTTTCACCGAATATGCATCACTCTGCTTCATATGTGTTCTAATAATCTTTAAATTATAGTTAATATCAGTGGCTTCTTATCGTATGCGAGAACTGTAATACTGTGCTGGATACCTTAATTTCCACAGGGCGCTGTTTGAAAAGACAATGCTAAAAACTCCAACCTCCATGATCCACAAGTCCTGCCCTTGTAAACATCTGGCTTGATATTTCACATTTGTTTACTACAAAATAGACAAGCTAGAGTTTTTTTTTTTTTGTTACTTATTTGTACCCGTAGGTAGATTTGTTCTGCAGTCCGGTGACAAGCCACCAGCTGCCGGTCGCTGCATGCGCAAGCGCCCCTTAACTCCCTAACCTGCATGTTTTTGGCGTGTGGGAGGAAACCGGAGAAATCCCGGAGTAAACCCACGCAACACGGGGAGAACATGCAAACTCCACACAGATCACTGTTGGTCGGGGGCTGGGATCGAACCCACGATCCCCGCGCTCCCCCGGCCGAGGGTAAAACTGTGCTGCCACAGTGCTAACCACTGCGCCACCGTGCAGCCCAGAGTTGCATTCATTGTCTCAACTAGTAAACCATAATACTGTTGTGGTGACAGATTCTTTGTTTCATCTGAAAATGCCAAGAAAAAAGCAAGGGCTTTGCACTGAAGCTAAATCGCTAACTAGTTGCCGGCACGAGTTATGTGACCCTCAGCTGACTCAACAGGTGACTGGTATGTACTGACTTCTGCACTGGACAATATTTAATTGGGTTACATGTGTGAAATGACGACAGGCCTATTCTTTTTCCATATTATGCTTATTGAAGTGCTTAGCAACAGTTACCTAGGTACAGTTGGAAGGGACTATTTTTCTCAGTGGAGCAAAATAAGTGGTTTAACAAACAAAAATTATAATATATTGTCCTGTATTGCTGTCATTTACTAAACTGTGCTTGTGGAACTGTTGAATAAAAGCAATATTACACTTGAGGTCATACAATGTCATGAATATACTGTATAACTGTGGTGGTGTCTTCAGCCCTCCGTTTCACGTTGGGTCTACGACCAAATCACCACAATTATATATTCATTGATACCCCACTCTCCTTTATGTAACATTGCTTAATCATAATCTGTTGTTGCTTATTACTATAAGTTTACTGCATTTGTCTAGATGTTCTATAATAACAGTGTATAATAATATCACCTTTTCCCCATCATTGTCTAAGCAATGATGCAAAGCTAAGTCTTTGTCACTTTTCAGCTCTATCCCAGAGTCCTTGTTGCCATTTTACATACAGTACTGTACATGCATTCCCTCTAATGGGTTGCAGTGGAAAACTTCAGAGTTAAAAGGAAGTTTAAAAAAAAAAAAAAGAGGAAAAAAAGCCTGCTTCTAATGCATGCTACTGCATTCACAGTTTAATTAACCATTCACACCCAATCCAAAAAAAGGATTGTGTAAAGAGTATCCAGCCTTTTTCTAGCTCTATTTAACACCAAACCCAATAAGACAGACCTGCTACTTTAGACCCCTCACATCGCTACATCTCACTGTTGTCAATAGCACTGGGTGGCCATGACACGGACAAAGCATCTACTCAACAGCACTGGAGAAGAGTGCAGAAGAAAAAAAAAATCTTTGGTATTTGGAATTCATGTTCCTAATCCATTCCTTCCAGAAGCTGAGACATGAGAAAAGCAGCTGTCATGGCACCCTTCAGTGACTGTCAGGACTAGAATGCACTTGCTCTGACCCCTGTGTCAGCACTCATTCATTCTAAGGACAAGGCAGCATCTATGCCACAGTGTTTGAGCTGCAAGCCAACATCATGGAAACTTCAAAGTACCGGGCCACCACCTCTGCAACTGTTATTCCTTCCTCCCAAGAGAAAATTTGCCAATGCATCAGACAAGAGGATGGGCAGTGGATGAGACAGAATAGACCATCTCAACCTCTATCAACATGCATGAAAGATTAATAAAAAATGAATTCCCTCAGATAAGAAAATTACACACTAAATGTCTGGACCTATTACAGAGAATCCTTCTTCACATACTTGACCTTCAAAAATTTTCCCTGATTATCGCTGTCTTTTACTCTCACGCGGAGGCAATATTGTGTATAAAACATGCTGTTAAAATCAAAGCAGCATTCCCATGACATTAAAGCCCCAAATCCTCCTCAAATACCTGAGCAGAGCCAGCCAGTCTGTTCGCCCTGAGGGTCTGACAGGACCGGGTACCCAAACATTCCCATGGCCTCCACCATGTGTGTTTGTATCTATAGGTGGGGGTCGAATTGTGGCCCCTCTGTGGGGACAGCCATGTGTTTGGACAGGGTCTCCCTCTCAGGGGATTAGACAGCCTTAGGACTGAGGCAAGAAAAAGAAAACATGACACGTGAGGCTGCCTGCTGCATAAACAGTAGTGGAAAGTGGTAGTATGTCATAGAACGGTACCTCGGGTGGGTGTCAACTATTATAACAAACATTAAGGTCAAAAAAGGTGGACACACATCCAAGTTAGCAAACGGCTCAAAAACAAGGAGCAGTTTTACAATTATTTAAAAAAAAAAAAAAAATCTTTTCCGGGACTTCCGGTCTGGACACCATGGTGGTAGCAGCTTAACGCTGAAGCCCCCAGATCCCATCCGTGAAAATGCCATGAAAATCAGATTTAACGGATTTATGGAAGAGTGAAAATCAAAAGACAAAGTTATTATGCCTAAAGGAAAACAGAGATCAACATTTACCAGGCCAAGACACGCATCGGCCGGAGAAGCTGACCTCGAAGACAATAACCTCTCGGAAATGGAGGAGCAAAATGAGGCTAGCAACACGGCTAGCTTAAAAACGATACTTCAAGAATTAAGAGAATTTCGCCGAGAGTGTTGGGCCGAATTTCGTGAACTTAAAGACAAAGTAAAAAGGACAAACAACAGAGTGGACCAGGCTGAGGACCGAATCATGGAAGCAGAGGAAAGAATAAAAGGGCTGGAAGAAACCATGCTGGAATTACTTAAACGACAGACAAGACTGGAGGCTAAGCTAATCAACCTGGAAGGAAGACTAAGAAGGGACAACATAAGAATTCCTGGTCTGAAAGAAGGAGTCGAGGATGGTTTCACCACAATGGCTGCATGCGTTGAAACCATACTGAGAGAAAAGTTGGAAATTCCCCAATCCACCGACTTGAAAATAGAAAGGGCGCACCGTTCATTAGCCCCAAGGCCGTCGGCGGAAGCTCCCCAGCAATCGGTGGTGGTGAAGTTTTCCAACTTCAGAACAAAAGAAGCCCTGCGATGGACTGGTGATCTGTCCAGGGTGTACCCTGCCTCTCGCCCAAAAGACGCTGGGATAGGCTCCAGCACCCCCCGCGACCCGATAAGGATTAAGTGGAAGAAGATGAATGAATGAAAAGAACAAAAGAAGAGGTTTTGAGACTGGCTTGGCAGAAAAAAGGATTTATGCACCAAGAAAGAAAAGTTTTTGTGGAGCATGACTACGTCCCGGAGGTCCTTAAAAAACGTTGGGAATACAATGACGCTAAAAAGGTACTAAGAGAGAAAAAACTGCGCTTTCAAACCCCATTCCCGGCGAAGCTGAGGGTTTTTTACGGGGAAGAGACGTGTCTCTACAACTCGGCAGAAGAAGCAACCAGGGATATGGCGAGAAGAGGGTTCCCGGTACCGGTGTATAAACCCGCAGCAGACCCGATCGAAAGAATCAAGGCTCAAACGTGGTGCACACAGAGACCCTCAAAATCCACGGGCCAGCAGCGGGAAACCCAGCGCCAGGGCTATAAGGAAAAACTGGACGCTTTCAGGAGGGAATAACGATATTTTTAGTCAATATGCACATCCAACCCTCCTCCTACAAGGTAACAGACATTAAAGGAGATGCAGAATCAGCAAATATGAAGTGGTAAAATATTTCATGGAACAGTCATAATATTAGAAACAAATAAGTCTTAAAAAAAAAAAAACTTGTTAAAATAGAAATGTGACAATGAACCACATGAACTCTCCACACTAACAAATACTGTATTACTGTGATTGTTTGCTGTGATGGTGGTGGGATTTCATATACCCTAATTTCATAGGGTATAGGCATTAAAAAAAAAAAAAAAATCTATACAAGTTCGGATTGGGATCCGAAAATCACGTTAAAAACATGGGACAACTTACAGAGGTAAGAGAGGGCCCTCAACATGTAACAAAGTTTGAGGAATTTCCCTCAGAGCCAACACACCATCAAGGCTCCTCTAAGGTCGCTAAAAAGACCTCAGTTCAGGAAGATCTTTTGACAGTTTTATGTTTTAAAGTTTTATATATTATGTTCTTAATGTTTTTTATGTTCTTAATGTTCTTTTAGTTTTTGAGTAGCATAAAAGAGGGCCACTATACTATTATACTAAATAAGACAATACAATGGAGAAATAGGGTTCAACCAAAATAATCTCATATAATGTAAAAGAGATCCTGAATCCAGTTAAAAGATCCAAGATTCTAGGCAAAATGAAAAAAGACAAAGCAGGAATAATATTTTTACAGGAGACCCACCTAACAGACTTGGAACACACTAAACTTAATAGACAAGGGTTTAAACTGATCTCTTCAGCTTCATATAAGTCAGGGAGGAGGAGGAGGGGGGGTAGCGACATTGATCTCAACCAAAATTATATTTGAAAAAAAAAAATCAGAACACAAAGATAAGGAAGGGAGATTTAGCATGATACTTGGTCGGCTAGAGGGAGAAGATATCACCCTGCTGAATGTATATGCACCTCCGGGGGCTAACTGGAAATTTTCTGAAAATGTATTTGACCTAATGATAACTAAAGCCCAAGGTTTAGTGATATGTGGTGGAGACTTCAATCTAAGACTGAATCCATACTGGGATGCATCAGGTAATTCTCCACATCAAAATAACACTCAAAGTAGAAAAACTCGGATGCTACTAAATGAAATGGGAATCTGTGACGTGTGGAGGGAATTCAACCCCAGTGTAAAAGATTCTACATTTTACTCAGCACTACATTCATCATATTCAAGGACTGACTATTTCTTATGTTTAATAGAGACATTGGAAGAGTAAAAACATGTAAAATAGGACTGATGGATCTCTCTGACCACAGTCCGATCTATATGGACTTAAATATCCAAAAATACACAAATAATACATTTTCTTGGAGGTTAAATTCAAATGTGCTGAAAGGACCACTGAAAGATGAATTGGAATCAGATATTCTCAGATATTTGGAAGAAAATGATAATGGAGAAGTATCCCCTTTAATACTGTGGGACGCATGCAAAGCTGTAATAAGGGGAAAGATTATTGCAAAACTGGCACTCCAAAAGAAATTGAGACAAGAAAAACTAATCACATTAGAGTCAGAACTTAAGAAACTAGAAAAAGAGCACAAAGACAACACTCATTCTAATGACTCGCTCAAAATTAAGGAAATAAAAAAACAAATAAACGAGATCTACACAACAGAAATCCAGAAGAAACTTACATTTCTGAAACAAAAATATTATGAAACAGGTAGCAAATCGGCAAAATTACTAGCCTATAAATTGAGGAAACAACAAACAGAGAGCAGTCTACAAAATCAGAGACCCAGTATCAAAGGAAATAAAAATTAGAATTCAGGAAATTCATAAAATTACTCTGCATTAATAGAAGAGAACAAGAATAATCCCAGGTTTCTTTTCAGTACTGTAGCCAGGTTGACAAAGAGTCAGGACTCTGTCAATCCTAGCATCCCCTTAGAGCTTACTAGTCAGGACTTTATGAACTTTTTCAATAATAAAATTTCATCCATCAGAGATAAAATCAATCAGATTCTTCCCACAGTTAACTTAAATACTGTAACTACTACAACTCCTTCTATTGATGTCTGTCTTGATGAGTTTACTCCAATCGACCTTTGTGAGTTAGACAAAGTAGTTTCCTCATCCAAACCTTCAACTTGTCTTTTAGATCCTATTCCTACCAGGTTATTTAAAGAAGTCTTCCCACTTATTGGTAGCTTTATTCTTCATATAATCAATTCTTCATTAACTTTAGGCCATGTACCGCAGGCTTTTAAAACGGCTGTAATTAAACCCTTACTCAAAAAGCCAACGCTAGATCCAGGAGCTTTAGCTAACTATAGACCAATCTCTAATCTCCCTTTCATTTCAAAAATCTTAGAAAGAGTTGTTGCTACGCAATTATTTGACCACCTGCAGGGAAATGGTTTACTTGAAGAGTTTCAATCTGGGTTTAGAATCCATCATAGTACTGAAACAGCCTTAGCGAAGGTCACTAATGACCTCCTCATTGCATCTGATAATGGACTAGTTTCTGTACTTGTCCTTTTAGATCTTAGTGCAGCTTTTGATACTATTGATCATAATATTCTACTTGATAGATTAGAACACTATGTTGGACTTAATGGAACTTCGTTGCAGTGGTTTAGATCTTATTTATCTGATAGGTTCCAGTTTGTTCATGTAAATGATGAGTTTTCTTTCAGCTCAAAGCTTAGTCATGGAGTTCCACAGGGATCTGTGCTAGGCCCTACTCTTTTATCCCTTTTTTTTTTTTTTTTTCCTTTGAAAGACAAAAGTAAAATAGAAAGATGTCTTTACCTTCTTTACATGTTTCAACTGCACTGCAGCCTTCATCAGAAGAGTCAGCTGATTGCTGCCAGGTGACATTTATCAGCTGATTTTCATAGGCGGGGCCAGCTCAGCAGATCTGTCAGATCCGCCGAGCCGGCCCCGCCTCCCGCCGTCAGATGGTCTCTGGAGAATGTGGTCCCAGGTGTGAGAAAGCATAAAGGCCCCCTCATCTCGGTTCATGGTGTCTTTTCCCCGCTTTCTGATCTCTATTGCCTCCTTGATCCAACGTTTGTGTCTGTTGCTCTCCGATCCAATAATTTTTGTGTTGTCCCAGTCCATGATGTGATTATTTCTTTTGCAGTGGTCCGATATAGCTGATTTTAATGTTTCTTGTTCTGCTTTTTCTTTTTGTGATCTTGTGAGTCGTCCTTGCGTTTCCTTCTCACATTCCTTTTGGTGTTCTTTTTTTCTTGTGGTGAATAATCTTCCGGTTTCTCCAATGTAGGTTTTGTTACATGATCTGCATGATATTTCATATAATACATTGCATTTATTGTCTTGTTCTATTCTGTCCTTGGGGTGTACTAATAACTGTCTTAATTTTTTGTGTGGTTTGACTGCTGTGTTTATTTTGTATTTTTTCATGATCCTTTGAATTGGTTCCGTGATCCCTCGTATGTATGGTATAGTTATGGTTTCCTTGTTTTTGATTTCAGCTTTTGTTCTGTGTCTTGTGTCCTGTTTATTTTCTTTGTTTTTGACTTGCTGTTTCCCTTTGTTTATGGCCCATACTGGATATTGGCAGCGTATAAGTGCATGTTTTATGTGGTTTTCCTCTTCCTGTCTGTCTTCTTGTTCCGTGATGATGGTGGCTCGTTCATATAATGTCCTGACGACTGATAGCTTGTGTGCTGTGGGGTGTTCCGATGTCCAAAGTAGGTATTGATCTGTGTGGGTTGGTTTCCTGTAGACTGTGATTTTTATGCTGCCATCCATCGTTGAGGATGGCAGCATAAAAATCACGTCAGTCGTCAGGACATTATATGAACGAGCCACCATCATCACGGAACAAGAAGACAGACAGGAAGAGGAAAACCACATAAAACATGCACTTATACGCTGCCAATATCCAGTATGGGCCATAAACAAAGGGAAACAGCAAGTCAAAAACAAAGAAAATAAACAGGACACAAGACACAGAACAAAAGCTGAAATCAAAAACAAGGAAACCATAACTATACCATACATACGAGGGATCACGGAACCAATTCAAAGGATCATGAAAAAATACAAAATAAACACAGCAGTCAAACCACACAAAAAATTAAGACAGTTATTAGTACACCCCAAGGACAGAATAGAACAAGACAATAAATGCAATGTATTATATGAAATATCATGCAGATCATGTAACAAAACCTACATTGGAGAAACCGGAAGATTATTCACCACAAGAAAAAAAGAACACCAAAAGGAATGTGAGAAGGAAACGCAAGGACGACTCACAAGATCACAAAAAGAAAAAGCAGAACAAGAAACATTAAAATCAGCTATATCGGACCACTGCAAAAGAAATAATCACATCATGGACTGGGACAACACAAAAATTATTGGATCGGAGAGCAACAGACACAAACGTTGGATCAAGGAGGCAATAGAGATCAGAAAGCGGGGAAAAGACACCATGAACCGAGATGAGGGGGCCTTTATGCTTTCTCACACCTGGGACCACATTCTCCAGAGACCATCTGACGGCGGGAGGCGGGGCCAGCTCGGCGGATCTGACAGATCTGCTGAGCTGGCCCCGCCTATGAAAATCAGCTGATAAATGTCACCTGGCAGCAATCAGCTGACTCTTCTGATGAAGGCTGCAGTGCAGTTGAAACATGTAAAGAAGGTAAAGACATCTTTCTATTTTACTTTTGTCTTTCAAAGGAAAAAAAAAAAAAAAAAAAGGGATAAATAATTGAAAGAAGACAAAATGAACCTGTTTGACGTAGGCCCTACTCTTTTTAGTTTATATATGCTTCCGTTAGGCAACATTATTAGAAAGCACTGTATACATTTTCATTGTTATGCAGATGACACACAATTATACCTGTCAATGAAGCCAGATGATACTAATCAATTAGCCAAGTTAGAAGCCTGTCTTAAGGAAATCAAAGCTTGGATGACTTGTAATTTCCTGCTATTAAATTCAGATAAGACTGAAGTCATTCTTGTTGGTCCAAAAAACCTTAGAAATTCCTTTCCAAATCAAACTTTCAGTTTGGATGCAGTTACTCTTTCTCTTAATAGCTCTGTGAGGAACCTTGGAGTTATTTTTGATCAGGATTTGTCCTTCAATTCACATATTAAATTTGTTTCTAAGACTGCCTTCTATCATTTGCGTAATATTGCCAAGATTAGGAGCATCTTGTCTCAGAGTGATGCTGAGAAGCTGATCCACGCTTTTGTTAGCTCGAGATTAGATTATTGTAATTCTTTATTATCAGGCTGTCCTAAAACATCTTTAAAAAGTCTTCAGCTGATCCAAAATGCTGCAGCAAGAGTTTTAACAGGTACTAGAAAGAGAGATCATATCTCTCCGGTTCTGGCCTCCCTTCATTGGCTTCCCATAGAGTTTAGAATTAAGTTTAAAATCCTTCTTCTCACTTACAAAGCTCTAAACAATCAGGCTCCTTTTTATTTAAAAGATCTGATACTACCGTATTATCCTAACAGAGCACTACGCTCTCAAAATGCAGGATTACTTGTAATACCTAGAATCTCCAAAAGTACAATGGGAGGCAGAGCCTTCAGTTATCAAGCTCCTCTCCTGTGGAATCAGCTGCCAATCTGGATTCGGGAGTCAGACTCGATCTCTGTTTTTAAGAATAGGGCTAAAACCTACCTTTTTGATCTAGCCTACAATTAGGGAGGGATCATGTGTTTCTGAACCCTCCCTTAGTTATGCTGCTAATAGGTTTAGTCAGCCGGGGGACCTCCAGTAATGCACTGGGCCTCACTCCTTTCCTCACTCTCTATGAAATATTTTTTTTTTGCTGGTCATTAACATTTGTTTGTTCTCTCCCATAGATTGAGTCCCCATCGTGCTGTTTGCTCTCTACATGTCTGTTCTTTTCTTCTTCTCTATCCCCTCACCCCCCAGCCAGTCGCAGCAGATGACTGCCCCTCCCTGAGCCTGGTTCTGCTGGAGGTTTCTTCCTGTTAAAAGGGAGTTTTTCCTCTCCACCGTCGCCAAGTGCTTGCTCACAGGGGATCGCCTGATTGCTGGGGTCTTTCTGCAACTGTGGGGGTCCCCCCTACAGTTGATAGTGCTATGAGATGACTGTTGTTGTGAAATGGCGCTATATAAATAAAGTTGAATTGAATTGAATTGAATAAAAGCTTTGAGAATTACTACAAGAACTTGTACTCCCTCAAAAAACACAAAGACACATCCGAAGCCTTCCTAAATACATTAAATCTTTCCCAACTTACTGAGTCACAAAATAAAAAACTATTGGCAGAAATACAACCTAAAGAATTAGAAAAAGCAATTATGAAACTTAAAGCTAACAAATCCCCAGGAGCAGATGGTTATACAGCAGAGTGGTACAAAACTTAAACAGCAACTATCTCCTCTCCTCCTGAAAACATTTAACTATGTCCTCCACACAGGGGAAATCCCCCCCCTCCTGGAGAGAAGGGGTCATTGCAGTCATACCTAAACCTGAAAAGGATAAACTAGACTGTTCCAACTACAGACCAATCAGTGTGTTAAATCAGGACTATAAACTGTTTACTGATATCCTTGCCAAAAGGTTAGAAAATATACTGACAGACTTAATTCATTTAGACCAAACAGGTTTTATAAGACAAAGACAGACACAAGATAACATTAGACGCACTTTACACATAATTCATTATATAAAAAAAATATAATTTAAATGCAGCCATACTGGGATTAGACGCTGAAAAAGCATTTGATTCGGTTGACTGGTCTCTCCTATATAGAATCTTGTCCAGTTTCAATTTTCATAACAACTTCATTAGAACTATCCAGGCATTATATAAAAAAACAACAGCTAAAATAAGGATTAATGGTAAATTATCATCATCTTTTGAACTGGAGAGAGGATGTCGTCAGGGCTGCCCCTTGTCTCCACTGCTCTTTGCAATCTTCATAGAACCTCTGAGCCAATGGATAAGACAGAATCAAAAAAATTCAAGGTATTACACTTGGTCAGAAGGAACATAATTCAATTCAATTCAACTTTATTTATATAGCGCCATTTCACAACAACAGTCATCTCATAGCACTATCAACTGTAGGGGGGAACCCCCACAGTTGCAGAAAGACCCCAGCAATCAGGCGATCCCCTGTGAGCAAGCACTTGGCGACGGTGGAGAGGAAAAACTCCCTTTTAACAGGAAGAAACCTCCAGCAGAACCAGGCTCAGGGAGGGGCAGTCATCTGCTGCGACTGGCTGGGGGGTGAGGGGATAGAGAAGAAGAAAAGAACAGACATGTAGAGAGCAAACAGCACGATGGGGACTCAATCTATGGGAGAGAACAAACAAATGTTAATGACCAGCAAAAAAAATATTTCATAGAGAGTGAGGAAAGGAGTGAGGCCCAGTGCATTACTGGAGGTCCCCCGGCTGACTAAACCTATTAGCAGCATAACTAAGGGAGGGTTCAGAAACACATGATCCCTCCCTAATTGTAGGCTATATCAAAAAGGTAGGTTTTAGCCCTATTCTTAAAAACAGAGATCGAGTCTGACTCCCGAATCCAGATTGGCAGCTGATTCCACAGGAGAGGAGCTTGATAACTGAAGGCTCTGCCTCTCATTGTACTTTTGGAGATTCTAGGTATTACAAGTAATCCTGCATTTTGGGAGCGTAGTGCTCTGTTAGGATAATACGGTAGTATCAGATCTTTTAAATAAAAAGGAGCCTGATTGTTTAGAGCTTTGTAAGTAAGAAGAAGGATTTTAAACTTAATTCTAAACTCTATGGGAAGCCAATGAAGGGAGGCCAGAACCGGAGAGATATGATCTCTCTTTCTAGTAAATTACCTCCATAAACAACGTCATACTGGCCCAACAGGGATGCAGTCCCAGGAAGGTGTGGAGGAGCAGCGGGGACCTTCCGTCAACAAACCCCCAGATGGACCCGTACCATTGCAGGCAGCCAGAGTGGCGGAGGACACAATTTTACAGCAGCATTTCATTCCGCGGGTTACACCGCAAAGGAAGCATGGCTGTCCGCCCGCAGCAAATGATGATTTTACCTCCCATTGTATCCCACAGAGAATGTCCAAGGTCCCACGCCATAAAATGTCTGAGCAGCCACCGCCGATACAGCGCTTCAGTTCCGCTTTTTCATTTGGTTCAAACAAAACTGTGTAATTTTTCCCCAAATTATATTAAAAAGCTTAGGAGTCTGGACAGAGGACTCTCGAGATCTGGATCTGGACTGGAGTCTGCCAGTTGGTGACCCCTATTACAGGCTATAGTGGAACTGAAGGGTGCTACAAGGAATCATCAGTGATGCCTGGTCCCTGTCTAATACACTTTTTCTTCCACACATGACCAGACAATTAGACTTTCTAATTATAAAAAAGAGGCAGCTGTAGCATAGGCTTTATAAGGCAATAGTCACAAGAATATTCCATGGCATCAGCAGCCATTTGCGCCAACTAGACTTACATCTGTTGCCACACAATGTGATGACTTGGTGCTACTTCTGATTGGCAAGACTTGCACTAAACCAAAGTTGGGGGCATCCTGGTATTTGGACTGGTGCTGGATATCAAAGCTTTAATACTAGTACTCAAAACTCACAATTTTGTGACAAGGGGCACAATAAAGGCACACATATTCGTACTGAACCGTTTGTCTGCCCCTCTTGAGTCTGTACAGATGTGTACTGAATGAATATTAGTGTTTCCAGTATGAGGCTTTTTCCACAACGAAACAATCTGTTTCCCCAGGAGCATATTCGTGTGCAGCATCCTAAGCAAAAAACAGGAGAGCTGCATAATGGACTAAAACACTTCATAGTAAGTTTTGTGCTTAAATTAACCAGTAGTTTTATTGCCAAGACTGCCAGCCCAGAAAATATGAGCTGCTCTTAACTTTACTTTTCACTTTCAGTGTCTAGTTCATTTTTAGCACATTCAATTGTTTTCTGAAATGGAATCAGTTTATCAATACTTAATACTAATGTCAATAATATAATAATGCGATTGTGTGACATTGCTGCTTGGATTTCACACGGTTAAAAATATCTTCTCAAGTCCTACGGGGCGGCTGTGGCGCAGATGTAGTGTGGTCGACTTCTGACCAGAGGGTCAATGGTTTCATTGCTGCCGTCTGCAGTCTGCATATCGAAGTGTCCTTGAGCAAGACACTGAACCCCCCAGTTGCTCCTGGTGGGTCAGGCCAGCGGCTTGCATGGCAGCTACGCTGCCATCAGTGTGTGACTGGGTAGACAGCAGGATCTGTAAAGCACTTTGGTCATCCAGATATGAGAAAAAGTGCTATACACATTCATTCATTCATTCATCTTCTTCCGCTTAATCCTATTCGGGTCGCGGGGGGGCTGGAGCCTATCCCAACAGTGGTGTGAAAAAGTGTTTGCCCCCTTCCTGATTGCTCATTTTTTTGGATGTTTGTCACACTTAAATGTTTCAGATCATCAAACAAATTTAAATATTAGACAAAGATAACACAAGTAAACTCAAAATGCAGTTTTTAAATGAAGGTGTTTATGATTAAGGGGAAAAAAAATCCAAGCCTACATGGCCCTGTGTGGAAAAAGTGATTGCCCCTAAACCTAATAACTGGTTGGGCCACCCTTAGCAGCAACAACTGCAATCAAGCGTTTGATGTGTGTGATAACTGGCAATGAGTCTTTTACAGTGCTGTGGAGGAATTTTGGCCCACTCATCTTTGCAGAATTGTTGTAATTCAGCCACATTTGAGGGTTTTCAAGCATGAACCACCTTTTTAAGGTCATGCCACAGCATCTCAATTGGATTCAGGTCAGGATTTTTGACTAGGCCACTCCAAAGTCTTCATTTTGTTTTTCTTAAGCCATTCAGAGGTGGACTTGCTGGTGTGTTTTGGATCATTGTCCTGCTGCAGAACTCAAGTGCGCTTCAGCTTGAGGTCACGAACAGATGGCCGGACATTCTCCTTCAGGATTTTTTGGTAGATAGCAGAATTCATGGTCCCATTTACCACAACAAGTCTTTCAGGTCCTGAAGCAGCAAAACAGCCCCAGACCATCACACTACCACCACCATATTTTACTGTTGGTATGATGTTCCTTTTCTGAAATGCGGTGTTACTTTTACACCAGATATAATGGGACACACACCTTCCAAAAAGTTCAACTTTTGTCTCATCGGTCCACAGAGTATTTTTCCAAAAGTCTTGGGGATCATCAAGATGTTTTCTGGCAAAACTGAGACAAGCCTTTATGTTCTTTTTGCTCAGCAGTGGTTTTCATCTTGGAACTCTGCCATGTAGGCCCATTTTTGCCCAGTCTCTTTCTTATGGTGGCGTCATGAACACTGACCTTAACTGAGGCAGTTGAGGCCTGCAGTTCTTTGGATGTTGTTGTGGGGTCTTTTGTGACCTCTTGGATGAGTCGTTGCTGCGCTCTTGGGGTAATTTTGGTCAGCCGGCCAATCCTGGGAAGGTTCACTACTGTTCCATGTTTTTGCCATTTGTGGATAATGGCTCTCCCTGTGGTTCGCTGGAGTCCCAAAGCTTTAAAAATGGCTTTATAACCTTTTCCAGACAGATGGATCTCAGTTACTTTGTTTCTCATTTGTTCCAGAATTTCTTTGGATCACAGCATGATGTCTAGCTTTTGAGGATCTTTTGGTCTACTTCACATTATCAGGTAGGTCCTATTTAAGTGATTTCTTGATTGAGAACAGATGTGGCAGTAATCAGGCCTGGGTATGGCTGGAGAAATTGAACTCAGCTTTCCAAAGATGTGATAAACCACAGTTAATTTATGCTTTAATAGGACAGGGGGTAATCACTTTTTCACACAGGGCCATATAGGTTTGGATTTTTTTTTTACCCTTAAAAATAAACACTTTCACTTAAAAACTGCATTTTTTGTTTACTTGTGTTCTCTTTGTCTAATATTTAAATTTGTTTAATGATCTGAAACCTTTAAGTGTGACAAACATACAAAAAAAAAAAAAAGAGAAATCAGGAAGGGGGCAAACACTTTTTCACGCCACTGTATGTGAACGCCATTTACCATTACAGTATATGGATGTTGGGATCAATTACACATTCATTTTAGTTTATTTTTGTATTCATCTGCCAAAGTTACATTTATTTGGCAGCCTGAAATAAACTCTGCTTTAACATTTACGTACGTAATTTTTAAAGAAAACAGAACAGTCTATCCCTGTCTGGAATTAGTCCATCTGTAATATTTTTATTTAATCATACTGAGATGATTTTTTTGATGATGACGATGAGTAGGAGGAAGAAAACAAGCAACAATCTGAGGAGAAGTTTGTGCTCTAGATTTATTGAACAAATATATGATATTAGATGTCTTGATGAAGGGTCATTGACTGAAAAATGGTGTTTTTGTATGTTTTAACCTTCTGAAAAGCCTTTATATCATTTTTCACTCCAAAAAGCAAAAGTGACTGTTCCAGATTTGCCACTGTTGTCACTTACACAGTAAATGCAGTCCAGCGTGTCCTTGATACCCGCTTGCTGCTCTGTCATTGGCCAGCAAAGCTGTCAATCATGAGGACAACAGTAAGCTAACAAGTTAGCTCTCCAAGCATGGTATATATCATCTTCCTTAGATTTTGGTCACCATCGTAGACATCACTGCTTACAGCTGGTTCACTAATCCACAGTCGATAGTATACATCATGGAATACTGGCTTATTTTGTTATATTTTCACCATGATGCTACATTGAGGTCTATTAGCATTAACTTGGCGAGGCGGTGGATCAACATAGGTTACATAACCATCAGGGCGTCCTTGAAAAAGAGAGGATGCATCTCAATGGACCAATCCTGTACAAATAAAGGTTTAATAAAAAATGTGGTCAGTTTGAATCACTAATTTCTAAAAATTCTATTCACCCTCACAGGAAACCTTGTTCAGCTACCAACACTTGACCATATACGTAGTTCTTAGATGTTATTTTGAGCGGCTACCTAACATCAGCTAGCCGGCGTAAAGCTAGCAGTTTAGCCACTAATTCACTAATGCTTTTGTGCTTATACTGTAAAAGCACAGAAACGAGAACCCGTCATTTCCTATAGACCACTGAATCCACACACCCCTCTCAACCAGTGGTGCATTATTTCATTCATTCTTTAAGGCAAACATTAGTTGGCTCAGTCAGGTCAAGTCGGCCCTGACCCAGCTGCCCCCCAAACTGGCTCCGGGATCCCCAATGGCACAAGCAAGGAAACTGTTACAAAGACTTTTCTCGATCACAAACAAATATAAGGAGTTCTACAGAAATTCGCCGCCTGTGCCCCAAAAGATCCTGGGGCCAATCCAACCCGTATTCAGCTCAGGATAAGTCCGAGTTCAAGGCTAGGAGCTAGCCAGCTAATGCTAGCAATATAATGTAAGACAGAGGGCAGAGTTGAATCTGCTCTGAAGACAGTTTGTTTCCAAAAGTTCATAATAAAAGACAAGCAGTGTTATAATCTGCTTTATTTTCCCTGTATTGTACCATAATTGACCCGAACCATGACTTCTACACCAAGGTGTATAACAAACTTCAATTTCTGTGTACTGATGCACACCAATCTCAACAGAAACTACCAGATAGGCTCTTGGATAAAGTACATTTTACAGATATGATTTGATAATTGCTGTTAGCCAAATTAAAATAATCTTAAAAAGCATTTACCTTTTTTTTTTAACAAAGCTACATGGTTACAGATTACTGAGCATCTGTGCTGCGGTTAGACACTGAGCTTTAATCTGATGAAATGATTAATCTGATAAAGCAACTGCACATCAAAACTGGAATTCTTACACACACAAGGTCAGATTATCAGGTCCCACAGGGGACAGCAGAGGTATTTGTGTAATACAGAAGGAAAAGGGGGGGGTCGGTGCAGGGAGGCAGCAGATCTGGCTGCTGGAAGGCCAGTCCAGTTAAGCCCCAGCGGTGGCGGGTGCTGAGGTCGTGAGGCGCCACGCGAGCTCTCTGGAAAAAGGGAGCAGGTGTGCATGTTAATGAGCAGACGGCAGCTGCTGCCCCGGCCAGTCGACTCCCCCCTCTTTCGCTCGCAACGCTTTCCCGCCCATCCTCCATGTCTCCCATATCCCCACTACTGTTCCTCTCCATGACGCCCCGTCCAACGACTGTCCTCAAATCTGCAGTACAGCCAATGTCCCACACCCCAGAAGTACAGAGGTTCAAAGAAGTCGGCATTTTTTTTCTTGGTATGACTGAGCTCCCATTACGAATGACAAACATGGAAACCCAAAAACTTGTAGGCTGCTGTTAATCTACTGTATATTTTTTTTTCCTGGTTTGACATCTATAGTTTTTCCAGCGTCACTATCTGAATGGCCTAGAAATGAGGAGTGAGAGGAGGAGAACGGAGAGGGAAGGCTGAGTGGGCCCACTGTCACCCCCCCCCCCCCCCATTCAGAGCTGACCACAGGCCGGGCATATTCAGCTGTTACACCTCCCCTCTCTATCTGCATCCAAAAAAATCTGTCTCAGAATCTGCCTCCATTATATAAGATAAGATAAGATAAGATAAGCCTTTATTAGTCCCACAACGGGGAAATTCCAGGATTGCAACAGCACAGGGATAGCAACACTCAGAGCAACAATCAGAAGGCAAGAAAAAAACAAACAAACAAAAAAAAACAAACAAGCAAGAGCAGCTAATATACATATGTACATATTACTATAAAATATATAAAATATATGGCTCATTCCAGTTTTTTTTGTTTTTAAATCCTGGTCTCACTTCCTCTCTTCAAAGCCGTATGGCTACTGGCATCTGCTCACTCCCCTCTGTGCACCTTCTTCCCCTCAAACTATTTATTTTCATTTGCAGGAGACTGCACTTAGATTTATAAGTCTCATGTGTCTGACGCTCATCCTCCCAAATCTTTCTTCAAGCTGTACTGCAACAATTTTTCTTTTTTTTTTTTTTTTGTGGTCTTGCAAAGTTGGACGCATGAAAAAGAAAGTTTAAAATCCAAGACACACACACAAACCCTGGGACAAACAAAGGAGCCAGGAGAAAAGAGACTGGAACTGGTTTGGTTTGCAGGGAGTGAAAGGCAGAGAGGGGTAGAAAGAGTTCTGGTGTTTACTCTAGAAAGTCTTCTGTCCCGATTCTTGACCCGAGAGATCTCTGCAGAGGCTTGCTGGCAGCCTCGCTTTACAGTTGCTTGAAGAGACTTTCACCTGCTTTGAAAGTGGCCTCTTCCTCCCTGCTGAACAGCCGAGCGTCTCACACCGAGGCCTAAAAGGCAAACAGAAGGAGCCCCCGCACCCTCACCTCGGCGCACGCGGACACACTGTCCAAACACACTCTGTCTGAGATGCTAGCATTAAGTCAACTGTAGCACACGCTCAGTGGAGAATGTTAACAGTTTGCTCTTTAAATTGGCAATAGCCAGTCAAATGCCCACTTGGCACAGAGCGGCTCTTATGGGCAACAAGCTCAACTGTCTCATCATAGACAAAACGGGTGGGCAACACAAAAGACCTTCAACGACTCCTTTATGCAGTCTTGGCCAGGCTCAAAACAAACAGAGCAAAGCAGCTGCTTCAACAAGAGAAATCTGCCACCCCGGCGAGTGGGATAATCTCGGCAGCAGCAGGTAAACTGGGCGGGTGGAAAGGTAAATATAGAGGATGTGAAAAGTGGGACATAAATCAGAAGCTGAGCAAATATCAGGTGTTTGGGAGGTATCGTATAACTGCAGGACAGCAGCGGAATTATCTCTGCGGTGAGGCAGATACTGTTATTATCTTTTCCGTCATCCATGCCCAGCAGCGCCCCATTGTTCGGCTCGGTGCTCTCCTCCCGAGCCGTCTCGTCTTCAGTGGCTTGCCGCGGTAGCCCGTGGCAACAGGTCCACGCCGCTGATGGGATGCACGCATGACGGGGGCCGGCAGCAGATGTTGTGGTGACATATGACCCTCGGCCAGGCGTCACTCTAAAGGGGTTTTCCTCAGTGTTGTCGAGCCACTCTGCCATCTGCCGTCTTTGTGAGGTCACACACAGATGGGACGGTGTAATATGTGGGCTACACATGAGCACTGTATACAAATAAAAAAAAAACTAGAACGAGTACTCAGATTTTGGCAGCTGTACGTGGCTCATTTTGGTGGCTTTTTAAGAAGCTTAGTGAATTAGGTTGTGGAGTCATTCAGTTACAGAGCAATTTAAAGCTCTGTGAGAAACAGAACAGTGTCTGGTTCCACTTCTGGACATAAGACGATTAAGCTGGATTCATGCTGCACCTCTGCTGTCCGTGTACGTGTGACCAGAAACCTCGTGTGATGAAATTTACGTCGTCTCCACTCCGCTAGTGTCCGCAGTGCTTGACCGCGGACGACCACGTGCAGCCCAAATTTTGTGACCGCGCTGCCTGCCCACGACCTGAACGCGTTGAAAAGCGCATGCGCAAGACTGAAAGTCCCATTCACGAGGTGGCGATATCGGCACAGAATACCAAGACAAATTAGATGAAGAAAACGAGGAAGCGGAAGACGAGAATAAACATACAGTACATGAATCATACATAAATACTTCAGCAGCAGCAGCATCTTCGTGGAAAAGGAGTGAAAACCGGGAAGTCAAGCAGCAGAAAGCAAGCAGCATTTCTTTGTTGGTGAAAATCCTGACGTGTCAGCGCATTGGCGCTACCTATTGGGCGGGAGTGAAACTACAAATAATGGTTGTGCGCATGCGTCAACCACTTGGCCCGGGTAGATGAAAAAAGTGAGCATGAACAGCGCCGCGTGCGTGCCGGGCTCGTCCAAAGCGCAGGTGGACCAAAGCGGACTAGAGGGGAAATGCAGCATGATTAAGGCTTAAGGAACATGTTTATTTTTTTTAGGTTTTGGTTGATCCTATATGTTTTAATAAGTGATGATTAACATAATATTTGATAACGCAAAAAAAATTGTCACAACTACATGAGATGGCAAAACCCCAGAGCATCTTCTTTATGACAGTATTGGCGTAGTACTGGAAACTATTAAAGTTAGTAATGGGTGAAAGACAACACAGATTCTTGGGTGTGTAGTCTACAGTGATGAAAATACACACTATTGTCTTCAGTGTTCATTGTTTACACGAAACATAACGGTGGTTAGGGACAAAAATAAAGCTTACCCTAGCACCCACAGGGACATTTATACCGTCAGCTTCACATGGTATAAACAAACTGAGCAATCTGTGTGATTTGTGGCATTTTGCAACACTGTGTTCTGCTAAAACTCAAAAGTAAATGTTTATATTCTGACTGAATTTCTCAGATTGACAGCAAACTGTATTATTGGAGCATGTTTGCTGCCCTGACCCCTCCCCACCACTCATTCTCATTTCCTGCCTGTTTGGTCCTCTTCCTGGGCTGAGCCCCTTTTAAACTTCTGAGTCTCAGTAGCATCACCCAATGGTGGAGGGGCTCTCTCTTCATTCCCGTCCTCCACATTTTATTCCCTCTTCCCTGCTTTCCCTGTAACCAAACCTGGCATGAAAACCAGGGTTATTATTTGTCGTGGAACTGAAACCAAAGTTACCATCAAATCCCGACTGGCTGCTGAAATTACAGAGAGAAGTGCTCCACTTCGTGCTCTCTCTTTATGTCCGTCCTTCTTTTCCTTCCTCTCTAATCGTCCAGGAGAGCTGACCTGGCCAGCCCACATCTGGGAGCCTTCATTAGAGACCCTGTTTATTTGGGAGCACTGCAGCCCATGGGAAACAACCAGCTCCCCCAGGGACAAAACACTCAGTGTGTGAGTATGCATGTCTCGATAGTCATAGCTGCTCTAATGACTTCTGCCACTGAATACTTTACAAGGCTGGGAACCGCTTAAGGGCTTCACGGGTGTCTTAAGGTGGAGCTGACAGCACAACCGGACCCTCAGATTGTTACTTAAGGAGTTAGAGACATTATCTCCATATTAAAGTGTTACGAATACGCAAAGCTTATACCATACACTCCCGTTCAAAAGTTTGGGGTCACTTAGAAATTTCCTTATTTTTGAAAGAAAAGCACTTTTTTTCAATGAAGATAACTTTAAACTAATCAGAAATACACTCTATACATTGCTAATGTGGTAAATGACTATTCTAGCTGCAAATGACTGGTTTTTGGTGCAATATCTAGATAGGTGTATAGAGGCCCATTTCCAGCAACTATCACTCCAGTGTTCTAATGGTACAATGTGTTTGCTCATTGCGTCAGAAGGCTAATGGATGATTAGAAAACCCTTGTGCAATCATGTTAGGTCTGCAATGCTGTAATTGCTGCAAATGGAGGATTCTTTGACAAAAGCAAAATTTAAAGGAAAAAATTATTATTTCAAATACAAATCATTATTTCTAGCCTTGTCAATGTCTTGACTACATTTTCTATTCATTTTACAACTCATGGTGGTAAATAAGTGTGACTTTTCATGGAAAACACAAAATAATTGTCTGGGTGACCCCAAACTTTTGAACAGTAGTGTATGTATGTGCAAGGGTGAAATGCCACAGTTTATGTTAAAAATCTGCATTCATAAATGATATGGGTGGGCATTAGTGATCACATTAAAAATGATTCTTTTCTATTTTTTCCAATAAATATGCCATTTTCCCCCCAATTTCCAGCTTTTCTTATAAATGTAAGATTTTTTTTTTCTCATGAACTGTCAATTTCTTCCCTCAATTTTCTTTTTTCTTGTACATTTCGGCAAGAAATGTACAAGAAAAAAGGGGCGGCAGTGGCTCAGGAGGTAGAGCAGGTCGTCCAATAACCACATGGTTGGCGGTTAGAATCCCACTCTCCCCAGATATCCTGCCGTTGTGTCCCTGGGCAAGACACTTCATCCCCAATTGCTCCTGGTGGGTCTGGAAGCGCCATGTTAGGCAGCATGCCACCATCAGTGTGTGAATGTGTGTGTGAATGGGTGGATAGCAGGATCTGTAAGGTGCTTTGGTCATCAAGAGATGAGAATAAAAGCGCTATATAAGTGAGTGCCATTTACCATTTCTAAATACACTAATATAAATCTTTGGCGTTTTTGACTTTTTTTCTTGTGAATTTGTGAGGTTTTTCTCCAAACTGGCATTTTAATTTACACTCATTAAAAATTGACTGTGAGGGGGAAAAAAAGGTGGATATTCCAATATCGTATTTGCAAACCAAATACCAATGTAGCAAACAAATATCTGGATAATCAAATATTTTGTTTTCTTTTTTAACCCAGCCATTTACTGACTGAATCAGGCCAAACCTTAAATCTCAATTTTCCTAGTCATCTTTTTGGCACCACTGGTACCTCTTTACACTGAATAAGCAACGTTTCATTCAGGTTTCCCTAATAATTTTTAAATTAATTTTTTTATTTATTAAAAGAAAATGATCCAGTACGTATAATAATACATATCTCTATAGGTCATGTGGTAAATTGCAGCTCTGAAATCCTAAGAGTTTTTCTTTTACAAGTGCTAGGGTAGAGTAAGGTGTGATTATGGAACCAGTTGAATGCAGACCAGTCGGTGGGTTCCTGTACTTGAGAGGTCGCATACCATGGGAGATGTTTGATGAAAGAGACTTATGAGGAGGATGACCCATCGTATGACATAGTCAAGCACTGGCATCAACAGTTCAAGTGTAGTTGGACATCGGTGGAAATGGCAATCCCGGTGACCACAGTGCACCATCAATGCAGACACCATCTGGCAAGTGGAGGCCACCATTTTGGAGGATCATCACATTTGCCAACTAGCATAAGATGCCAAGCTCAGTGTAGGGTCTGTGGAAAAAAAATCATCCATGACCACTTGCATATGAGGAAGTTGTCTGCACAATGGATTTCCCGGTTGCCCACACCTTTCCAGAAACGGGAACAAGTCACATGCTCCCAGGCTCTTTTGGCCATGTGCCAAGAAAACCAGGTGGACTTCTTCATCACTCCTCAGAGGACGAAACAGGGGTCCATCACTATGATCCAGAGACTAAAGCCCATTCAATGCAATGGAAGTATCATGACTCACCACCTCTGGAGAAGGCACATGTCCAACCCTCGGCGGGCAAGGTCATGCTCACGGTCTTTTGAGACCAGCATGGAGTATTGATGAAAGATTCCTGGCAAACGGTACCACAATCACTGGGACTTACTACAATTCACTGCTGCAGAAATTGCAGAAGGCCATCAAAACCGAGAAGTGTGGCAACCTGACCAAAGGTGTCAACTTTCTGCAAGACAACACCCTAGTCACAACTCGCACGTTGCCCAGTCGGAAACAGAGTCCCGTGACTATGAAATCCTTCCTCTCCCTTCTTACTTTTCTGACCTCACGCCAAATTCCACCTCTTTCCGACTATGGAGTAATTTTTGAAGGGCA
This sequence comes from Pholidichthys leucotaenia, assembly GCA_020510985.1. Lineage (NCBI taxonomy): Eukaryota > Metazoa > Chordata > Actinopteri > Cichliformes > Pholidichthyidae > Pholidichthys > Pholidichthys leucotaenia. The sequence goes on from CM035838.1 coordinate 19,767,503, forward strand.
AGCACTTCCAAGATGATGAAATGCTGATTTCCAAAGTCAAGTTGTGGCTTCTGTCACAACCTGCAGACTTCTACAGATGAGGTCTCCACAACTGCATAAAGTGATGGGAGAAGTGTGTGACCCATGAGGAACAAACTCCCAGAAAGCATCAGGGCTGCTGAAACTCTCAGCTGCTTTAAATCCAGGTTAAAAACTTCCCTATTTGCTGCGGCCTTTCAGTAGAACAATTGTTAATCTCCCACAATGTACGGTAACTTTTATTTCTTGCATGTTTTCTGTCTTATTCTATTTTAACTTGTTTTTGTTTCTCTTTAATTTACCTTTAGTTTGCTTTTAAATTCTTATGTATTCATTTTGCAACTTCTTATAATGTGTTAATGTTTTTATGTAAAGTACTTTGAATTATCTTGTACACAAAATGTGCTACACAAATAAACTTGCCTTGCCTTGGTGGTACCTATGTAGAGAGAGACTAATAACTGTGCCAAGTTTGGTTCCTCTCAGTCAATGAGAAATGAGTCAGGGGAAATCTTTATTGAACGGCTTTCGTACATGTGTAGCTTTAAGTTTAAGTACCATTATCTAACTTCAAAACATCATATCACTTTTAAAATTAGAGTCCAGTGTTGATTCAAATTAACCTTGAGCAGTTTCCTCTTCAACATCCCCATCATTCAGGGGTCTGCAATCTGCTACTCCAAAGCCATTTGTGGTTATTTTGCTTATATTGTAACTAGTGCTCACTGTAATTTTGACAAAAAAGAAGTCTCAAATTTATGAGAAAATTTGCAGATTTACTGGGAAAAAGTCGCAAATTAACATACATCAATAGCAGAGCAGGTCACTTCAGCCTGATGAACAAGGTTTGCTTCGCTTGTCCCTATATATACAGTCTGTCGTTGAATATGGCATGTAGTGTTTAAGGGTGGTGGGACTACAATAGTAATAGCAAGCAAGTTTCGTCCACATACATATAGACGTACACCAGTGAGACAGTGCATCTGGCATCATTAAGCATGATAATACAGAAAGAGCAATAGCAAGGTCATCATATAGAAACTTGCTGCACCAATGGACATTTTAGACATTTGCTGAGATATTAAGTGGCTAATTTGTACTCATTCACTTCAGTCATTCACATCTTAATCAGTTACCCTGCAGAATGGTCCATGGAATCCCATGAAATCCTTTTTCTATTGCTGGATCAGTAATTTTATAATATTGTGTTTTTGAGTTTTGGACAACCAACATTATGGAAAGGTGAAGTTAAAAAAAAAAAACTGAAGCTGGGAAATGTGGCATTTATAAATTATAGTACAGCCCATCATAATAACAGTAGGTCAAAACAAAGGGAAAATTATGCAAAACAGCAATAAAATACTAAGAGTATGTAAGAACATGCATGATGGGCACCAGATGTCACTGTTCTTAGTTAGAATGAAGCCTGTACGCTTTGAAAGCATTAGAGCTTCATTCATTCAGTCTTCTGAAGCTTCATTGAAGCTTCAGCTGGCCATCACTACTGAAAAGCTGTAGCATTTATTGTTGTTTAAAAGCAGCCTACCATGTACATTTACTGCTGTTTACAGCCTGTTCACGCTTACTTTACTCCCGTTCTGATCAACATGGACTCTGGTGCACACCGCTCCCTCACTCGCGCTCTTGCTCGGCCACTTACACAGAGTGTCATCTAGGTTTCGATTAGCGCTCCTTCTGCTGTTGGACATTGTAACTGCATTTAAGAATGAAGTTTCAAATCCAGACAAAATTATCAATCTTTGGTGGAAGCGGTCAGAGAAACTTGTCAGGTGCACTCTTCAGGTATTGTAGCACCACCATGAAAGAGATGAGAGCCTACGGTCAAGTGGCTTCTGAGTTAGTAGGGGGACAAAGTTTGCCACATACATACATACTAGGGGTGGGCAATAAGGCCTAAAAATATCACAATATTTCTGTTAATTTTCACAATAACATTTTTTGTGATATTGCACCATACAGCTTTCTTTTAAATGAATGCAAAAAGGACAGTTTCACAGGCCAGCATTTTTTACCTTCAACATATTCAGGAAAAATAAAACAAAAACTTATTTCTCCAGTTTATAAACAGCAGCTCAAATTTAGTTTAAAATATTTTCTAGTTCTGTATCAAATATTACAAGAAAATGGTATAAACCGCTACATCTTAACTGCACACAGATGTCGGGTTTTATGCTGAATCGCTTTACCTGTATTGTAACTCTCGTTGCACGGACTTGTTCTTGGGCTTTTTGGCTCTCGTTGCACTGAATGGATTTTTTTTTTTTTCTTCTCTCTTCGGGTGGTTGAATAAATTCAAAATGAAGCAGCCAAAACTGAACTGAAATACAACTACAGCCATTTCGACTGGCACAAAGTCCGATGTTAATACCGCTCCAGCGGTGTTGACATGCGGAAAAAATGCAGGTAGATTATCCACATTGCTGCACATTTTTTTTTTTTTTTTTTTTTTTTTTTTTTTAACATGATGGCAGTCTGAAACAAAGTGAAACTTAAATATTTCCACTCAACTGAATACAGACGGACTGACTTCGGAGCAGCAGCTTCCCACGCAATGTTTGTTTTGCCATTTCTATACTGACGCATAATTTCCATCGGCAGTGTAACAGTGTGACGTTGTCATGCAGCAGACTCCAAATATTGCGATATTCATTTTCACACTGGCATGAAAATTTATACCCGTATTATCACAAACAATGCGATATGGCATACCTCTAATACATAGCCACACCGCAGAATTCCTTTTATATATACAGATGACTTCGGCTGACTCAAAGTTGAAATGACACATACTTGTATCTTTGTACCTTTGAACTTGACCACAGTCTGAATTCAGGCCCACCTGAGAATCATGGTCTAGGAGAAGAACTATGGATGGAGGGCAGATGCAGCACCGCCATTAACTCATTTGGTCTTTGCTGAAATGAGCCAATATATGTAAATTTATAAGACAAAAATGGGTTGAGAGTTTGTTTTTTACACTTGCACATGTTTAAAAAGTCACAAATTTGTGAGAAGTTTCATGTAAGAGGATAAAAATTCACCCACAGTCTTATTAATGCTAATGTTTGCACTCTCGACTCTTCGTTTTCTTCATCTTTTAGATTTGATTGGCGGTTGGCAACCAGCTTACAGGTGCATTACTGCCACGTACTTCACTCTATATCATCCTTTGTCTCAGTCCTCCTGTCCCATCACTCTATAGGATTCAAATATGCGTTGTGGCTCAATGCTGATTTTCTTTTAGCCAACAGATGGTTACAATGGCTCTTTCTATAGTAGATGCGCCCAACCTCTGTTCCAGTTTAGAAGGGCACTTGTTCAAAAACTATACAGAATTTATGTTTAATAAACAGCATAACATATTGTTAATCTTTAACGGGGAACTTATTCTCAATAACAAAACATCCCCCAAAACTTGCGACTTGTTAAGTGTTGATCAGTGAATTTCGCAACACCTGAGGGTGAAAACAATTTTTTTTCCTCTGAGCATAACACAACCTTTGCTGCTTAATTGAACAAATGGCTCCATTTTGCTACAAAGCCAACACATTCAGTTCTTCCAAGGACCTTGTGCATGCGTTTCTATGGGGCACTGAGAGTGACTGCGAGCTAAAAGCACACCTGGCAGTCACAGTTGTGCATTTGGTGCAGCTGAATGGGCAAAACCACAAGTAATCATGGGTATTATGAAGCATATTGCTGTGTGGGAAGGACATGCCCCTCTTAGTTGTTATACTATAACCCACAGACAGGTGGTCCGGCCAAGAGAAAATAAAAGAAATAAGGAAGTGTGGATGGGAGTGTGCAAAGCACCCCCACCTGCGCGCGTGCGCGCACACACACACACACTAACAGCCAAACACACACACTGACTGTCAGTCGTCTCAGCCTGTGATCAAAGTTTAGGCGATTTGTCTTGGCATATGCCAAACAGGGAGGCTCAAATATCACTAATCCCCGGAGCTGAGGCTCCCCACCACTAAGTCGCTTCATTCAGCCAGAACCATCCTCTCACCAGGCAGACTCTTGCCAAAGCGAACCCAACCCTAGCGGCAGCGGCCATATAAAAGCCTTGCACTATGTGCTCCTGGTTATGTGATGATATGATCAGATACGGCACCTTGTCTTCCCTCGGGCCACTTGGAGGCTGTTTCCTGATACTGAATAGAGGTGTGTGGGGGCGGGGGGGGGGGGACGAGAAGGCGAGGCTGAGATAGACTCATCTGACCAGAGCAAACAGAGGTGCCATTGAAGAATACCCAGAACCAGAGAGACAAGGGCTCACTTTCATTGAGGTGGATACTGTAGCAGCCATGCATACAGCAAGGAATTAATGACTGCTTGTTATCTGAGGCTACTTTACTCAAACTTCAAATAATCAACAAATCTTAAAAGCAGGATTAAACTTCTCACTTTTTCTAATCCTAAATTCCTGTCACTCGAGCGGACATTTTGTCACATTCAGATATCAAACGGAAATCCCCGCAAGTACAGGTGTGCCAAACATTTTTGTCTAAAATGAACCAAAAGAATCAGCTTGATAGAAATCGAAAAGGATACAAAGTAATCCATCATTCTTTTTTGCTTTAGGTTTCACTACACTGCATCATTAGTGGAGGATGTTTCAAATAATGCAACAACTAGAATTGTACTCAACAGCAATGCAGACCCACGCCCTGGAGACCTCTTCTAATTGGGGTGGAAGTCAATGGTAAATTCTAAGTATTTCACTCCCTATTGTAATGGGAATGTCCAGATTAACTAGAATCAGACTTTACCAATCTTCTGGGTCAAAGGCAGGGTCAAGGTCATTTCATATTTGGATGTTGTATGACATCATAGCTTATATTCAAATTCTACTAGCACTAAAGCATAGTGCTGAACTAACTTCAGACCCTATCAATCCTCAAGGTCAAAGCCAAGGTCAAGGTAGAGCTGGGCGATTAACTGGAAAAAGCAGAACCAACATTTTTTTGTTTTTTCAGTTTTTATCCTCTCCCTGTTATGTGCATGTATGTGAGAGCTTTTCATGTACTTCCCCTTTAAGATGTGCTTGTGGAATCACAAGTGCGGGCACGCAACATCGGACTTAAAGACACACTTGTAACGAAAACATGCTGTCTCCATCTACACAATATGTGATGATTGTCTCTTTATTTCATGTGAAGATGCCAAGAAAAAGTGAGCGAAGTGCACAGATACTAATACTAAAATGAGCAGAAGCTAAAGTGGCTGTTAGCGTCTGATGGTGTTCCATGTCATCTCAACTGTTTTACAGAGGAAATGAACAAGCTAAAACTGTATCCGATAAGAGACTCATAATCACTGTGGTGGGAACACAATCATGGGTGCATAAAGGACTTCCCCAGTGCAGCTAACAAGCTAATTAGCTGCTGTACACATGACATGACCCACTAGCCCTTAAGAGGTGTGTGTCACGTGGTGAGAGATTGGACCCAAATGCTGGACATGAGATTGATTATATTTATTGGGAGCTTCTGTCAGACGCAGCTCAAGGACTTAACAGAAAATAACTGTGGCTTGGAAGCTGCAACAAAAACTCACAAATACAGCAGATCAGGCAGGATGCAGACACGAACAAGACAAGAACAGAAGCGTGTTGTTCACGCCGATATGACAAAAGGAACCCGAGCAGAACAGAGGTGGAACAGAACTTAAATAGACAAGGGGGCAATCAAGACAACACGGCACAGGTTGGGAGACCAATCATGACCGACAACTGACACATGAGGAAAACAGAGGTGACGGGACTGGCGGGGCTACACACACAACCACAGACGGAGGACGGACAGAAACATGAACGAAGGATCAGGGGAGACAAGACCATGACAATAATAATACTACTAATAATAATCACTGAAAACCAAGAACAGAATCATGACTAATAAAACAAATAATAATAAATGCAGAAAATCCTAAGATGCAAACTCAAAGTGAGGACGTGGGCTGGGACCCCATGTTCAGGTGACAAGGAAAATCAATAGTAAATCAGAGTGAAGACCTGGGGCCCAGTCCACGTCCTGACAGTACCCCCCCCCCCTTAAGAGGAGGCTTCCAGATGACCCCCAAGGTTACACCAAGAACAAACAAAAAAAAAGAGAAAAGCACCCTCCCGGGGTGGGTGGTGGAGGTTCAAGGCCAGGTGGGCCAAAACAAGCTTTTACCTCCCACAGAGTCCAAAATCAAACATAACCATGTAGTAAATTAGGTCCATGACCCCAAAGTTCAATACAAAATGGGTCAGGTGGTCTCCACGGGCTGGACCACCAGGCAGGTCAGGGGATCTACCCGAGTCCACAGGACCCCAAATCATAGTACAAGGTGGATCTGGCAGCCTCTCAGAGTCCCTGGGCCACCAGATCATGGGACTAAATAGTTCAGGGGGTCTACCTGATTCCACCGGACCCCAGTTCAGAGAACAAGGTGGGTTAGGTGGCCTACCAGAGTCTCTGGGCTACCTGACTGGAGGACAGGGTGTGTAGAGCATAAGAGGCAGTTCAGAAACGGCTGAAAGTGGCATGCTGCGCTCAGGAGCACACAAAGGAGGTCCCCTGACCTCTGGCATGATAGGTGGAGGCCCCTGACCCTCCTGGTGGTCCATGGACTGGGGTAGACCACCAGACCCGTTTTGTGTTGAACTTTGGGGTCATAGACTTCGTTTACCACCACGGCTATGTTGGATCTTGGACTCTGCGGGGGGTAAGAGTTTATGGCCCGCCTGGCCTTAAACCCCCACCACCCACCCTGGGAGGGTGCTTTTTTTTGTCCTTGGTGTAACCTTGGGGGTCGTCTGGAAGCCACCCCTTTAGAGGGGGGTAATGTCAGGTTGTGGGCTGCGTCTCATGCCTTCTTCTTAATTTATAATTTGTATTATCTTGGCTTCAGGGCAGGGGCCCCAGCCCACGTCCTTGCTTTGAGTCCATCTTTATTATTTCTCTGTGGATTTTGGTTATTATTATTATTCTGCTTTGTATATTCTTTTCTATGTTGGTTTTCTCTCTTAATTCAAGTTATATTTATTATCATCATCATTATGTGCCATTGTTTTGTCTCCCCCCTGATCCTCTGTTCATGTTTCTGCAGGTCCTCCATCTGTGGTTGTATGTACAGCCCCGCCCATCATGTCACCTCTGTTTTCCTCATGTGTCAGTTATCGGTCATGATTGGTCTCCCCACCTGTTCTGTGTTTTGTTGATTGCCCCCTTGTCTACTTAAGTTCTGTTCCACCTCAGTTTGTCTTGGGTTCCTGCTGTCATTTTGGCTTGATTACATGCTTCTATTCCCGCCTGAATTTAGCCTTGTATCCTGCTAAGCCACTGTGTGTGTTTATTTTGCCGTAGCTTTTTGCTCCAGCTTCTGAGCTGTGTGTTTATTTTTAATTTAAGCTCTCAAGGTGCGTCAGGGCAACCAGCTCGCAATAAAAAACAGTCAAACTCACGTGCAGCATTTGGGTCCAGTTTACCAATCTGTGACAGTGTGTGCTGTAAATTCTGGACAATGTTTAGTTTGTGTGTGAAATGACAATAGGCAAATTCTTTATATTATGCCCATTTACTACCGCACTGCAGCGATAGGATACCACTCTTGTATAATATTGTCTACTTACGAGTCTTGTCAATAAGAAGGGGCGAAAAAACCCCCATTAAAGGGTCTTTTGATGAGATGAGATGAGATTCAACTTTATTGTCATTACACATTTTAACCATGGTGCTGATTTAAGGTCAAATTGCCCAGCCCTAGGTCGAGGTTATTTAACATTTATTATGTGTGCAATACATCGTTTTAACGTGTGCACAGATTTCTTGCCCTTAGCTCTAGTAATAAAGTCACAATTGGCCAAAAACGATTTGGACCTTTTTGTGACCCTGTGACCTTGACCTTGTGCCCCCAAAAACATAGCAACACATGCTCAGCCTGAGGTTCACCCATATACCAAGTTTGGTGATCCTAGCTTCATTCTTTCTCAACTTACAGTCCGGGCAGACAAACGGACAGATGGAGGTAATCACCCTACCCACAACTCGACTCTGTCGGCGTGGACAATTAGTTCCAACCAAGCAATGGGTGTCGACACAACACACTCCAGGAGTGTGCATGTTTCATAATAACCATACTCGGACATTTGACAGTAACATTCTGCTTCACAGGCTTTCTAATAATTGTAAATTACAATATCTAGCTTTTTTGCTTTATATAACGTAAGCATTGTAATGCTGTATACCTTATACTCCACAATGAAGCGCTGTTTGAAAAGAGTCTTCACAACTCAGATATTGTGATGCTAATAGCCTATTTAGCTACCCTAAGGTTTATATTAAAGTCTCATAGTGTGCAATTTCTTCTAAAGCTCAATAGGGTAATATGTACTTCTGGTTCTATGCCAATAAGAATCCAGTGAAGAAAACAAACAAAAGTAGCGCTATCAAGGGTCTAGTACAGGCTTATTAGCCCATAGTTTAGCCTCTCCACAGGCAGCTCATCACTCTACAGTAAGTTTGTTACAAACACGGACTCTTAAAGACAAGCAGGACAAGCTGAGGTTTTATTTTTCATCCCGATCAGCCCTTTGGATAAACTGTGTGTTGGTAATAATAGAATAATGGCTTTATCTCAGAATCCTGATCAGTCAGTCTGACCAAAGTAATCCCGACCATGGAAGAAGACTGTCCAAGTACATCAACTTGTGTGTGACTGGTGGACAACTGAAAAAATATTGTTGTGCATTTGTAAACTGACCAACATCAAAACCTCCATCTGCTGAGAAAATATAGCAGGTTTATATTTTAAATATGGGCTCATCCATACAAGCTCTTATTCTTTTACCCCTCTGACTAAATTACAGCTATTCCTCATCACTTCACTCGGCTGTCAACGGGCTCTCGAACCTCCGTTGCCGTTTTTCATCACTCTGTGGAGAGAAGGTATGTGATCTCTCAGCGCCATCCTTCCTCGCCACCGAGCCCACCCGACGTCTCTCATCTCATCTGTCCATGCGCACAGCAGCTCTGCTTTGATTCTGGCTTTTGTGCCACTGGAACCTGTGAGCTATTTTTCCTCGCCTGGGTTGGCTCAGCTCTCTCGGAGCCTTCTAGCTGCTGCCAAGCCTCCACCACAGTAAATGAGAGGCCTACTCCCCACAGCTCTCTGGAGATAAACTTCAGTCAGCACGTCAGGCCAGATATGATGGGGAGATGGTATTTATGGTATGGCACGTCAAGTGGGCACCTCTGACAGACTATATAAAACTGAATAGCAAATGCCACTCATACGACCTCAGCATGACAATGGAGTTCAAGAGGGGCAACTAAATGATTTCAGTTCTGTCAATTATGAGGAAAGCTCAGGAAAGAAAATCTGTCAGGAGTTGAGCAGGATGTTGTAAACAGTTAACTGGTTCTAAACACTGTATGTTAATCATATAATGCACTCGCACCATTTTATAGACTGAGCTTCAAAGGGGATCCATCTGTTTCTAATTATTTCTTCCTGCTACTGTCCTGATACTGCTAGTTTACATCTTTAGGAGTACAGAAAACCTAAGTCACGACCCCTCTATTTCTGCATATGGGACCTTAAATCGGGAAAAAAAAAATTTCCATTGAAGCGAATGGTAAGAGAAATTATCTTTTGATCCTGATCAAATTTTGCCATGAGTTACACATATGTTTACCAACTTAAAAGATAATTTTCCATGTAAATAGTGGTGTAGGCTGTTGTCTCTATTAAAGTATAAAGTTGCGAAAATACGTAAACTGAAAGACTACAAACGCAAGCTCGCATAAGTTACGCCGTTGTTTTCAAAGAGCGCCCAGTGGGAAGTAACTAACAGTCCCATGGATCAGCCCCGCCTCTCAAAATACAATATACTACATTTGTGTTGTTTTTCTCCTCTTAGGATTCTTCTTTCATTGGTCAGAAAACAGGAGGTGAGCTTTGAGAGGAGAACTGCCGTGATTGTGTTTGGTGACATGTATTGCCTGAGACAATTGAGGATGTAGTCCACTAAGCGGTTTCACAAAAACTAAATCTTAACCTACAACTTTAATTACATGGAAAATTATCTTTTGGAGATGTAATTGTGAAGGCCATCGATCTAAGAAAATGAAGTTTAGCCTATGCACAAATATTGTCGGGGATTAGCAGGCAATGCAAAAACACATTGGCTCCTGGGTAACTTAAAAATGGCCCTAGTCATGTCATCACAATTATCTCAATCTGGCAGAAAAAAAACTCAATATATTCAAGTTGAAAAAAATCTGTTTCTCTTTATCATTCTGTGTTAGAACTCGTATGGGTTGCATCATACACAGTGTACAATCCAGTAAGTTAGCCAGTCTAATACAAGAACTAAAAGTCTCAGAGCAGCTCAAGTGAATTTATTCTGTTTCTTTTCATCTGAACCTATCAGTGTCTAATACTTCAGGTCAAAACAACTGTATAAGAAGTCAAGCCAGAGCCTAAGGTTTTCCACAAACAACATCAAAGTCAAACTGACATTCAGACCCATGAACCGAGATAATTTTGCCCATGTTTTGTTTCATTTCATTTTTTTCACCCATACTGTTTATAGTTCCTCCACTGTATGCGTTCATGCACTGTCCCCTGTATGTATGTGGATGTTAACTAAATGCTTGATTAAATTAAGTATGAAATAACAGTGCTTTGTGACCGTGAATAGCAGCAATCAGCGGATTTAGTTTCTCCTCTCCCTCAATGAACAGCTTCAGCCATGGGATGAACATTTAGCTCACCTCTAATTCTTTCCCTCTTCTCTTGTTATAAGCATACCTGCTAATGCTAGGCTAGCAGAAAGCCAGTCAGAGATATGGAGCTGTTTTAATGTTGATGATAGCTGCTCCAGCTCCTCATCATGAAACTGAAACCAATTAATCCCTCTAACTGGCTGCAAAAAGCATAGATATCCAACATATAGATGCTTCATTGGCCGCCAGTTGTACATATAACCATCTATGGGCAGGAAGTATAAACTTAAAACAACTGGACTTTCACAATGAAAGCAAGAAGATTGTCAGTAATAACTAGAGCAGGGGTGTCAGTCATTTTCATCCCGGTCCACATCAGTAATATGGTTGCCCTCAAAGGGCCGGATGTAAGATTAGATATGAAAACCACAATGCACTGTGGGACATGTAGTTTGTCACTGTACTCTAATGGGGCACATAATCATATTTTTAAGAAAGTAATATACACTACTCACAAAAAGTTAGGGATATTTGGCTTTCGGGTGAAATTTATGGAAAATGTAAAGTTCACGCTACAGTGATATAATATCATGAAAACAGGGCATTTAAGTAGAAGCATGCAATGATGATTTCCTCATCTCAAACAATTTATTGAAACAAAAGCCAACAACAGCGGTGGGTATACCACAACAAAAAATGTCAGTGTCTCAATAACTTGTCATGTGCCCATGAGCATCAATTACGGCTTGACAACGACATCTCATGCTGTTCACAAGTCAATTTACTGTCTGCTGAGGTATGGCATTCCACTCTTCTTGAAGGGCAGCCCTCAGATCATTGAGGTTGTGGGGTGCAGGGTTACGAGCCTCTACATGGCGACTTAGCTGATCCCATAGGTTTTCTATGGTATTCAGGTCTGGAGAAAGTGCAGGCCACTCCATTTGAGGTACTTCAGCCTCCAGCAGCCTTTCCCTAATGATGCGACCTCGATGAGCGGGAGCATTGTCGTCCATGAAGATGAAATTAGGCCTGTGTTATTCATGCAGGGGCACAATGACTGGATTAATGATGTTATTCAGGTAGTTTTGGCTTGTCACTGTACCATTCACAATGTGTAGGGCAGTTCTGTATTGATTAGACACACCTGCTCAGACTGTAACACCACCACCACCAAAGGCTTGTCTGGTGGCAACAGTGGCTGATGTATAGCTCCGCCCTTGACGTCTGCAACATCATTTGCGACCATCATTTCTGCTCAACGTGAATCGACTTTCGTCAGAGAACAGCATTGAGGCCCACTGGTCCTACCTTTTTGATATAGCCTACAATTAGGGAGGGATCATGTGTTTCTGAACCCTCCCTTAGTTATGCTGCTAATAGGTTTAGTCAGCCGGGGGACCTCCAGTAATGCACTGGGCCTCACTCCTTTCCTCACTCTCAATGAAATATTTTTTTTGCTGGTCATTAACATTTGTTTGTTCTCTCCCATAGATTGAGTCCTCATCGTGCTGTTTGCTCTCTACATGTCTGTTCTTTTCTTCTTCTCTATCCCCTCACCCCCCAGCCAGTCACAGCAGATGACTGCCCCTCCCTGAGCCTGGTTCTGCTGGAGGTTTCTTCCTGTTAAAAGGGAGTTTTTCCTCTCCACCATCGCCAAGTGCTTGCTCACAGGGGATTGCCTGATTGCTGGGGTCTTTCTGCAACTGTGGGGGTTCCCCCTACAGTTGATAGTGCTATGAGATGACTGTTGTTGTGAAATGGCGCTATATAAATAAAGTTGAATTGAATTGAATTGTCCAGCATAAATGCTCCCTGGCCCATGCAAGATGATGACACCTGTGCCTGGTGATGTGATCAGGTACCCTTGCAGGTCATGTAGCACACAGACCATGCTGATGTAAATGGTTTTGAATGGTCTGACATGATACTTGGGTGCCTCTCGCCTCCCTTAATTGTGCCTGGAGTTGAGTGGCATTCATCATCTGGTTCCGCAGGGCACTGTTAACAAGGAAGCGGTCATCAGCGTGGGATGTGGCCAAAGAACGTCCACTTCTATGCTTTCTGTGACTCTTCCAGTCTCTCTGTTTCAACCTGCTGACACTCTGTGACACTCTAAGCTCAGTGGCCACTTCCCTCTGAGAACATCCTGTTTGAAGCTTTGCAATGGCGAGGTACTGTTGATCAATTGTTTGGTGTCGTCTTGGTCTCATGATGTCAAAATGTGAACAGCATGATGAAGAGGACTGTTTAAATGCCAATTCTAATTGAACCAGAAAATTTATTGGTTGATTCATGGATCAAACACCTGTTGTGAATTTTGCCCTGAAGCACCTCGTTAGAGAACAGCAAGTTATGCAAAAAGTATTGAAACATTGAACAGTTGGACATGTGCATTCAAAAGGTTAGAGAAGGTCAAATTAAGTTCACCTGTAAAGGTTATAGTGCATTTTAGGTGCATCCTAAAATATCACCCGAAAGCCAATTATCCCTAACTTTTTGTGAGTATTGTATGCTGCCCTCCACGAACGTTGATGTCCAGTTTGGCAGATAGGTAAACAGTTCTTCACATGACAGTCAAAGGCTTCTAGTTCTCTTTGGAGTGTTTATTGACTGTCTAAGGAAGGCACTGTAAAACTACAAAAACACAACTAAATGCAAAATAAAATATGAATTTGGTCACATAATATATTTCTGATATCACATGACATGCTTTTAGGTCTTATATCAGCTACATTTTAAATTAATATCTACTCTAACATAGTAGAAAAACAATAAGCATCTATCCTTCTAGCTTAATGCTATCAAATAATGGAAATTCCCATAGATGGGCTAATGCATTAGCATTGACCCCATAACCATATCAAACAGGGCTACAGAGAACTATTTCACTTCACTTATTCAACATAAACTCACAATGTGCCGATAATTAAAAACATATTTTCTATGCTCTATGAAACACAACTTTAGAACTGTTCATTTGTGCAACGCTGCCAAGTTGACCAGACTCATTGCTTCAGCAACAGAAACACAGGTACTGAATCTCACTCACTCCCCCTAGTGTGGTGGTGGAACTACTTTTTAACCTCCTGCGGGCCACATGTGGCACATGTTAACTAGTACAAAGAATAAGACTTTAAGGGATCAAGACCAAATCAAGTCTTGAGATAAAGACAGGCAGAGACCAAGTCGACACAAAGATCACTGTGTGTGTATGTCATGGTCTTAACTTGGTCTTGGTACAGTCTAGTCTCAGTCTCGTCTTGACAACAGCACCAATAGACACCCAGAATCAAACTACATTTCAGCAATCTTACACGAGTGTAAGCGCAGTATCAGTGAATAGATATATATGTATATATGGTCCTATACCTTTTTATGTTAAGACAGACTGGATGTGCAGACTAAGCAGAGGCTACTATTTTTTGCTTTTTCACTTTAGCTTTAAAAAAAAAAAAAAAAAAAACAACTTGTATCAGTTGTTTGGTTAAAAATACATTTCAGTAAGCTGTTGAGCTTCAGTTTCAAATTTGTGTTCCATAGATCATTTTATTTAGCTCTGGAAACTGCTTATGCAGTAAAATGTTATATTAAAGCAGGGACTGACAAGGTGATTTTCACAGGTGTGCAGGCTTAAACAGGTGAGGTAAAACATGCACTAGAGCCCCAAACAAGAGCTGTGTTAACAGGAAGCAGAGATGGTGGACATGACCAAAATAAATGCGATTAGTTGACTAATCGAAAAAAAAGTCGTTAGATTAGTTGACTACCAAAATAATCGTTTGTGACAGCCCCAGCAATATAGTCTTGGTACTGCACGACCTCAAGTGAAATATTGTTTTATACAACGGTTCAACAAGCACAGTTTATTAAATGACAGCAATGTAGGAAAAAATATTGTGATTTTTATTTGTTTAACCAGTTATTTTGCTCTGCCGAGAAAATAATAAAATAAAATTAAATAGTCCCTTCTGAATGTAGCCTACCCAGTTAACTGTTGCTAAACACCTCAATGAGTATATTATAGAAAAGTAAGGCATATTGTGATCTCTAAGGTGGCTTGGCAAAGACTTGGCCTCGTGGGGCACTGTTACCGTCATCAAAAGCTCCCAGCAGGCCACCTGGTACTCTGGGAACCGACGCATTGCTTCCGCCGCCCAGGATGGCCATTAACATCATTCGTGGACACTCTGAAGGGAGGCACTGGGGCGGCCAACACTGGCGAGCTTGCTGCCTGTATGCTAGACCGTGAAGACTGGACCGCTAGGCGTGCAGCTCGGCTGAGGCCACTCTGACTGACTGACTTAGGCATATTGTCACTTCAATGCACATGTGACCAAATTAAATATTGTCCATTGCAAAATCCAGTCTTTATAGGCATACCGTCTACCTGTTGAGTAGGTTTTGTAGGTCATGTGACTTGTGCCAGCGGCTAGTTGGCATGTTAGCAATTAAGCTTCTGCACATTTCCATGTTAGTATCCGCACACTTTGCTTGCTTTTTCTTGGCATTTTCAGATGAAATAAAGAGTCCATCACAATGGTATTATGATTTGCTAGTCAAGACAATGAATCCAACTCTAACTGGTCTATTTTCTTGTTCAATTGTGACTTTCAGATGCTTACAAGGGCGGAACTTCCGGGTCACAGAAGTTTGGATATTTAGGACTGTCTCTTTTCAAACAGCGCCTCACTATGGAAATTAAGATATCCAACATGGTATTACAATTCTAACATACGATAATAAGGAGCCACTGATCTCAACTATAGTTTAAAGATTAAGATGGCTGCACGGTGGCGCAGTGGTTTAGCACTGTGGCAGCACAGTTTTACCCTCGGCCGGGGGATCGCGGGGATCATGAGATCGTGGGTTCGATTCCAGCCCCCGACCAACAGTGAGCTGTGTGGAGTTTGCATGTTCTCCCCGTGTTGCGTGGGTTTACTCCGGGATTTCTCCGGTTTCCTCCCACATACCAAAAAAACATGTAGGTTTAGGGCGCTCGCGCACGCAGCGACCGGCAGCCAGTGGCTTGTCACCAGACTGCAAACCAAATCTACCTACGGGTACAAATAAGTAACAAAAAAAAAAAAAAAAAAAAAAAAAAAAAGATTATTAGAACATGGAGTGATACATATTTGGTGAAACGGCCGGATGCGATTATTAGGGGTGGGGAAAAAAGATCAATTCAGTGATGAATTGCAATACCTGGTACTCGCGACAATGCACCAATCCATAAATGCATGGCTCGATCTTTTAATTTAATAATTTAATAACAATTTAATTTAATAATTTAATTTAATAATTTAATTTTAAAATGAGATTTACCTGCAGCCCAGCCCCGGTACAATTTAAGATGGCGAAGGGAGCAGAACCTACAGTCTACAAGCAGCACCGGGATTAAAAAAAACTGAGAATTGCAGTGTCAAAGTTTAAATTAAATGTCTGCACTTTTTTGAATTTTATAACAAAGGCGGGAGGAACGACCTAGATATGACGCATTCAGTTTGCAAGGACGGTTTTTGTCACATATTAAAACACTGAAGCCCAGATATGTGAGTTCATCTCGCTGTTACTTCACTGATTATTATTTATTTTAAGACTATATTTTATTATTAGTTGAACATTTATTTTAAGAACATTTGTTTTTGCATCCGCCCCATCAGTGTATGAATGTATACGTGAATTTGTGAATAGCAAGATCTGTAAAGCGCTTTGGTCATCCAGGGATGAGCAAAAAAGCGCTATGTAAGTGAATGCCATTTATTTTAAGAATAATTCACTGTAAAACTGTCCGGTTGCTGGACTGAATACTTTATTATATGAAAGGGATGTCAGCAGTTTTACTATGGGACATGATTTGAGGTTGAATAAGGTGAAAAAAAAATTGAAATATGTGGTATCGTGATACTCGATATCGCGATATCGTGATTATCATTGAATCATGATAGGATTGAATCGTGACCCAAGTATCGTGAGCTGAACTGAATTGTGAGGTCCCTCATGATTCCCACCCCTAGCAATTACAGCATCAGGGAATATAGTAACTCCTGGAACCCCTATTGTCCAATCAGATTGCTCGGTCAGAACTAACAGCTGTATAAACGGAAGTAAACCCTGAACGTAGCAGTAACTGTTTAATTATTGCTCATTAACAGGTACAGTCAAATACTTCAGCATCAATTAAACCTGGCATTATTAAAACTGTACCATTTTTGACAGCCTGCCCAACTTTAGGGCACCTCTGAACTTTTCCCCGGCCCTTCAGCAGCCCCGGTGACAACAAAAACAATAAAAAGAGAAACAGTGAATCAGACAACCACATGTCTAAAGTCTGTGCATGCACTGAGGCCATTTTTGGAGCAGGAGGTTGCCCATCTCTACGTTTAATTGGAGGAGGAAGGACAATGACGGCTTTGTGGTCCAGTGAGGAGGTGGGGAAGGTGGGTAGGTTGGTTGGGTTGGGGGGGAAGAACACACAACAAGACCAAATTAAGATGTGGCAGGGGGCCGAGATGGCTGCCAGGGTCTTTGAGTCTGGGGGCTGTGACCCGGCCGGGCCAATCATCCGGCGGTCACCAGTCTGAGTTGGAGTGAAGTGACACTGGCTTGTGCTAACCCTGCCAGGATGGAAACAGAGCCAAGGAAGGCTATTGTTTTAAGAAAGCAAGAACTCCAGGCAAAACAAAGCTAGTTAGAAAAAACTAAGAAGATAAAATGCATAACTGTTTCCCATTTCTAGCCTCTACCATCTGTCCAAGGGAATGAGAGAGTGAGAGAGTACTAAGAGCCACTGCGGAGGGGACAAAATCCCAGGAGGTAGGAGGGGCGGGTAGGAGGACAGGGGTTTGGGGGTCTCTCTGGGAAGCCTCACCCAGATTAGTCACACAGAATTAATCGCAGGGGAGAACAATGGTCGCCAAGCTTCTGGCAAACCCAGCTGTCGCTTTGTGAAAGGGAAGAAAAAACAAGATTTAGGGCTGCAAGGGTTCAACCGCATAGGGGACGGCGCACACCGTCCCCGTCTCACAGGGCGAACCCCGGTCCCCATCAATGTCCACTCGCTTTCTGTCAACCATTCACCTCCCAGATGCAGTGGCATGTGAGCCTTCACCCTTACGAGCCTTCACATGTCAGCCAATAAATCCTTCATTTTCACGTTTTAATGAGCAAATAAATGATTAAGACTCACTTGCACTCTCCATTTCCATCTGGGGTGGCCTCACATCTCCCCTGGTTCAAACACGACTCCGTGGGCATGGAGCATCGCAGACCTGCAAACAGAAACTTTTACCACAGGTGTACACCTACAAAATCGCGGGTCCGTCACAATAATGTGACGGTAATCCCAGCGAGGAGAGCGTCAAAATATTTGTTTTTCTCACAGGCTGCATAAATTACACAGGTGTTACTCCATAAATGTGACAACCGAGTGCGACTCCTTCTGCGGCTGAAAAGGGGACTCCACACAGGTTTGACAGCTCCTTTTTTTAGCAGGAGATTGAGCCATCTGGGGAGTAGCACAGCTTTGCAAAAGTGCATAAAGAGACACCAAAAACTGCTCTGGATCCAAAAGAAGACAGTCGAGCTCCATTTACTGAGATACAGCACATATACTGTAGGTGTTCCGCTAAAGTTTCCTTTTGGAGTAGTTTTTTTTTTAGCAAACTTTTAGCTCCTTCTCCAATGATGAAGAGAAACTACTTTGGAGACAGCTTACTGCAGTTCACTTTCTCTTTTTAAGATTTGGAATAAATTGTAAGGTGCATGTGGGTAGGATGCATTTTACCTTCTTTAGATGAATACTTTAATCTTCAATATTTGAAAGACTAAACCTGATCAAAGTTGCAAGTCACTCAAGTAACCGTTTTGCTACGCTTACTCAAGTTTTCTTGATATCTATTACTTCTTTTTATTATACTTGAGTGTATCATGAGGCAGCTCTACCTTCACATCATGACAGTTTCTGACCATTTTACACAGTCCGGCTAAGGAAAGGGAGCGCAGATCTCTGCACAACAAATGCAACAACACCTGCCTGTTTTGCAAAAGTAAAAAAAAATGCACAATTTAATGCAGGAGGTTTGAAAACAGGTGCAAGTAATCAGTAGAGTGATCCCCCCCCCCCCCCCCCCGCGTTCATGCAGGCAGCTTTGGTGAACTTTCCTAAAGTTAGGGCTCTACTGTCGCACAAGTTCAGCCCAGGCTCCACTGTGGCACATGGACGGGAAAATGAGCCTCGTTTATTTTGCGTTCTCATCTTAAAGTAATAAAAAAGCAGGAGCGTGTCGCTGCCACTCACCTCGCGTTAGTCCAATCAGCGACAAGAAAGTTAGTTTCACGAACAACATATGCATTCCTTCTGGTTTAAAATGGGTGTACAAATCCACGCGGGTTTTTTCATAGATCCGATCTGGGCTCGTCCTCTTCTTCGGGGGAAAATTAAAGTTGGGAAAAAAAAGAAGCTTTAAGTAAGTCCGGGGGTAAATCCACAGAGAGGGCAAAGTAAAGCCCGTGGGCTCCTGTCGCCGTGGCTCCCGAGTATGAAATGACGGCAGGATGGCGGTCTGTCTCCGCTCCGAGGGGCGTTTTTTTTTTTTTTTTACTTCTTCCACCAAACCCAGAAGGATCACTCAGCTGGTCCCAGACAGGCTGATGATGAAGAGATAACAGCCAAGTTTGTTTGGATTTTTCCATCCAGCGGTTTTCCCACGTAGTAAAACGGTTAATTAACACTTAAAGGGCTTTGTGGGGAAGTTTCTTCTTCTTCTAAGTCTGTCCAAGTTAACTGTAGATAAGAGACATAAAATTTTTTTTTTTTAAAAAATCACACATTTTGGGTGAATCAACAATTTACAAGAAAAGTCCCCAGCTGTTGAAAAAAGCAAATTTGACAGGTAAGTCTCATAAATGTATTTTAAAAGGTGAAAAAAAATACAGGTGAAACAACTGCACAGTTAAAAAAAAAGTTTTAAAATATTACTGTTACTTTTTTTTTTCTAACATGCAAGACAAAAGAAAGTCTGAAATTTATGCCAAAAGTTGAGCATTTAAGAGAAAAACCTGGCAAATGAGAAATGATCAAATCCAAAGGTGGAAAAGGCAGAGGGGAGGGGGTTTCACACTGGGGAGAAAATTTGCTGTGGGGGGGGGGGCTGTCAAATTTTGGAAAAAAAATCAAAAATTGCATGAAAACTGTAAATTATATATATATATAAATACTGGCGGCTGCCTCTATTTGACATATAGTCAAATGCGTCTTGACCGTGACCTTTGACTTTGCAATCCCATAAGCAGATGTTATGGTGACAGGGTGAACCTGTGCACAAAGTTTGGTGACCCTAGCTTTACTCATTATGTAGTGGCATATATGTTAAAACATGGCAGGTCAGGCATTGGTTTGCTTGCTACCGGATAACCATGAAAACCGGTACTACCTGTCTCATGGGTCGGGCCGTCGGCGACTCAACCGGCAACCCCGCCCTTCCGAGGGCGTGAAGGGTGAAACTGGGCATCCTGGCAGAACTAAAAACAATATCTCTCACAGGTCTGTGGTGGACCACTCCCAGTTACACGGGGTGAGACTGGACATCCTGGCAGATAAGCACATCTGTCGCAAGGTCTGTGGTGGACTTTTGCCAGTCAGTGCATTGTGACATGTACTACACAAAGAGCAGAGATAAACAAACCTATCATTTGGTCAGTCACTGCAACAGATACTGGAGTCAGTTTGTCTTGGCCTGTCCTTGCCACTGATAATACCTCTATCTGCCAAGAATGTGTCGCTAGTCCAGCAAAAGCTAGCGGTACTCAAATACTTTGCAAGTAGTTTCATGAAATGGTCAGTCAGAAAACAACTCATACCGGCTTGGACGTTGCCCGGGTTTGCGGGGTTGGGAGTTCCTGGCGGCAGAGGGTGGGTGTGGTAGACTGCAAGTCTAATTTAAAACATTACTGGCACATGCCTCTAGGGGGAACTACCTGTATTGTTTAGCACTGCTACTAAGGGGACACATTAGAGTAAGAGTGTGAAAACCCCGCGCAGAATCCATGTTCAGTCATAATATGTGTGTTGCAGAATAAACGGCAGAGTTAGCCAAAGAAATAACTCAAGTGTGATCATTGCTACACGGTAGGATATCACACAATTGGCGACGAGGATTAAAAGAAAAAAATCAGCGGCGAGAAACAGAGAACATTGCAAGTGTGGCGAACTCAAGTGACTCCAGTAGTTCGAGTGCAAGTTCAGAGGAGGAAAAACGAGGCTTCCCCACCACGACGAGCAATGGCGGCTGTAATCGGAACGGTAACCCCTTTTGATAACTCGACTCAGTCATGGGAAGAATATAGTGAAATGTTGGACTTTTTCTTCCAAGCTAATGAGATTGAGGAGCCAGACAAAAGGAAGGCTGTACTGTTGAGTGGAGTTGGTGCAACTACTTACAGCTTGTTGAGAAATTTAATAAGCCCTGCATTACCGAAAGATAAAACGTACGACCAGATTACTGCGGAGCTTCAGAAGCACTTCAGCCCCAAACCGAGTGAAATAGTGCAACGATTCAAATTTAATTCACGCATAAGGAGGAACACTGAGTCCATAGCAGAGTATGTGGCAGAATTGAGGAAATTAACACTGCACTGTGATTACAAAGACGCATTGGAAGAAATGTTAAGAGACAGACTTGTGTGTGGAGTGAATGATGACCGAATGCAACGGCGACTTTTATCTGAAACAAAACTCACTTTTGTGAAGGCTTTGGAATTATGCCAAGCGATGGAAACAGCATCTAAAGATGTGAGAGAGATGCAAGGGAAGCTAACAGAGGACACAGCAACGCATGTTCGTGTGCCTAAGACCCAAGTAGGTGTCCACAAAGTGTCGACTGACAAAACTCAGCACAAATTCCCCAGTTGTTATCGCTGCAAAGGCCAGCACAATGCCGCCGAGTGCAAATTTGCCACTGAGCTGTGTCATAATTGTGGCAAGCGAGGGCACATTAAGAAAGCATGTAGAATAAAGGTGGACAGCGCACAGGTGCTGAAAGCGACAGTT
This sequence comes from Pholidichthys leucotaenia, assembly GCA_020510985.1. Lineage (NCBI taxonomy): Eukaryota > Metazoa > Chordata > Actinopteri > Cichliformes > Pholidichthyidae > Pholidichthys > Pholidichthys leucotaenia. The sequence goes on from CM035838.1 coordinate 19,789,313, forward strand.
AATGGGCAAAAGTATGAAAACAAGGGCCCAGGAAAGGAACAGCAAGCGAATCAACTGAGAGGGGAGGGAGAAAGTGATACAGAAGACATGGGTTTTCACACAATTTACAACATGTCAGAGGAGCTGACCAAGGTAGCGCCCATCACGCGTACCATGAATGTTAATGGAATGAAAGTAACATTTGAAGTTGATACAGGCTGTGGAGTAACCATATTAAGTAAACAGCAATATACACAACTGTGGAAGAAAACAGACACAGCAGAATTAAATCCCTGTTCATTAAAATTAAAAACATACACAGGAGAGAAGCTAGACGTGCTAGGCATGGCACAAGTGAAGGTGCAGCACGAAAACAAAGAAAAGGACTTACCTGTAGTAGTAGTTGGGAGCGAAGGACCAAATCTACTAGGGCGAAGTTGGCTACAAGAACTGGCCATGATTGATCAGTTGGTGAATAAAGTGGAATCTCAGCCCAAATTGCAGCTGGAGGAGATCCTCGAAAGACACGCTGAGGTGTTCAAAGAAGGCGTAGGACAGCTAAAAGGTGTCACTGCAAAGATTAATGTGGACAAGGAGGCCCAACCACGATTCTGCAAACCCCGACCGGTACCCTATGCAGTCAAGCCACTGGTTGAAAGCGAGCTACAGAGGCTGCTGGATGACAAGATCATTGAGCCAGTGCAGGTTGCAGAATGGGCGGCACCCATAGTCCCAGTGAGAAAGCCGGATGGCTCCATTAGAATATGTGGAGATTACAAACTCACTGTCAATCGAGCATCACGGGTGGATCAGTATCCAATTCCTAAAGTGGAGGACCTCTTCGCACAGCTGAATGGCGGCCGACACTTCACGAAATTAGACATGAGTCACGCCTACCAACAAGTAGTCCTGGAAGAAGAATCAAGAAAGTATGTAACCATCAATACACACAAAGGCTTATATACCTACACACGCTTACCATTTGGAGTAGCTTCCAGTCCTGCTATATTCCAGAGAACTATGGAGGGCATCCTAGGTGGAATTCCGAATGTTGCCGTTTATTTGGATGACATCCTTTTTACAGGACCAAATGAACAAGAACATCTGAAAACGCTGAAGGAAGTGCTTCAACGGTTGGAGAAAAGCGGTCTGAGGTTGAAAAGAAGCAAGTGTGAGTTCATGGGAAAAGAGGTGGTGTTCCTAGGCCACAAGATCAACGCCAGTGGTCTACACCCTCTAACAGACAAAGTGGAAGCCATTGCGGAGGCGCCTGAGCCACAAAATGTTACTGAGTTAAAAGCCTACCTGGGCTTGTTGAACTATTACCATAGGTTCCTCCCAAAGCTCTCCACGCTGCTGGCACCACTACATACCTTACTTAAGAAGGAAGAAAAATGGTCATGGGGGGTCAAGCAGCAGAAGGCGTTTGAAGAGTCCAAAGCGCTACTTCAGTCCTGTAGTGTGTTAGTGCACTATGATTCAAACAAACCACTCATCCTGGCGTGTGACGCATCACCCTACGGTGTGGGTGCTGTACTCTCTCATCGTATGGAGGATGGCTCAGAGAGACCCATAGGGTTCGTCTCAAGAACTCTTAGTGCAGCTGAGAAAAACTACTCCCAGCTAGACAAGGAGGGCCTTGCAGTAGTATTTGGTGTAAAAAAGTTCCACAAATACCTGTATGGGAGACAGTTCGCTATAGTGACTGACCACAAGCCACTAATTTCACTGTTCAGTGAAATGAGAGCCATACCCCAGATGACATCTCAGAGAATTCAGAGATGGGCCGTTACATTAGCAGCGTATGAGTACACCATCGTTTACAAAGCCGGACGGGACCATACGAATGCTGACGCGATGAGTAGGCTACCCTTGGATGGAGGAAGAGACAGCACGCCTGAGGAGGAGGAGAGAGTGCTATTGTTTGAAGATATCGGCGTGCCCCTGGTGAACGCACAACAAATAAAGAAGTGGACAGACAAAGACCCTGTTCTAGCAAGAGTGCGAGAATACATCTTGCGAGGATGGCCGAAGATGAACAGTCCTGAGTTCATTCCCTATGCCCGACGACAGGATGAGCTCAGCACCCAGGAAGGTTGTATCCTGTGGGGAGGACGCGTGGTTGTTCCACCACCTGGTAGGAATGCCTTACTGCAACAACTACACCAAGCACACCCTGGCATCACTCGCATGAAAGCGTTGGCGAGGAGTTACATGTGGTGGCCCAACATGGATGCAGAGGTGGAGGCGCTTGTGAAGTCATGTGCGGCATGCCAGGAGAACAGGAACAGTCCTCCAGCAGCCCCACTACATCCCTGGGAAGTTCCAGATAAACCATGGAGAAGAATTCACATTGACTACGCAGGTCCATGGATGGGAAGAAAGTTGAGGTCAACATTTGACTTAATACATCCAGACTTCAGAAACAAAGTGCATGACAAACAAGAGAAACAAAAAGGTTATCATGACATGCATGCTAGAGAGAGAATACTGAGAGAAGGAGACGTGGTCTACACCCGCAACTTTGGCTCAGGACCAGCCTGGGTACCAGGAGAAATAACAGAAAAGACAGGCCCTGTGTCATTCAAGGTGACATTAGGCCATGGACAAGTGGTGAGGCGACACATCGACCAAGTTCATGGTAGGAGCTCCATTCCCCTGCCGATGGCACCAGAGGTGTTGTCTGACACCCATCCTGAGGAGAGCATCAACGAACCACCACTTCAGGTGAAACCTGAGGTAACCGTCTCTGCAGATTCTACGGGCAGCACTGCAGCAGCCGAAACAGTGGAGCAGTCTGAGTCTTCACCTGCAGTTGGCTCACCCGCCGTGAGAAGATCTCAGCGAGCTAGGAAAGCTCCAGACTACTTGAAGGACTATACTTAGTCAGTAGTGAGTTCCCCAGCCACAGGACAAGAATGCGTCCTGGAACCTCACTGGGATGCGGTAGTCAAACCAATTCCCCAGTTAGACTGTTATGTGTGTTATACATGTAAAAAAAAAAAAAAAAAAAAAAAAAAAAGAGAAAGAAATTATGTGTATGGCACATGTGTTTAAGAAGTTAAAAGTAACTGTGATTGTTTAGGGTTAAATGGGAGTTCCAGGATGTCTAGCATAATTGGCTAGTGTAATTAAAAGTAGTTTAATCTAGAGGGGAGGGATGTGGTAGACTGCAAGTCTAATTTAAAACATTACTGGCACATGCCTCTAGGGGGAACTACCTGTATTGTTTAGCACTGCTACTAAGGGGACACATTAGAGTAAGAGTGTGAAAACCCCGCGCAGAATCCATGTTCAGTCATAATATGTGTGTTGCAGAATAAACGGCAGAGTTAGCCAAAGAAATAACTCAAGTGTGATCATTGCTACACGGTAGGATATCACAGTGGGGGACAGAGCTGCGTAGAGGAATCTGATCAGACCTAAATGAAACAGTCATTGTCGCCCACGACAGACTTCTGTGGTGATGATGATGATGATATGTTAAAAAGGGATTTTATAACAGCAGCGTCATGCCGACATACGTAAGGGAAGAGTTGGCCATGTTATGGTTTCTTTGGTGACTCGCCCTCGGTAGGGACAGTTAGGAGCTCAATGCTCGTTCATGTTCTCTGTATTATTAAGCATTATGTAATAAAGTTTGAGTTCCTGCACAGTATCCTCGTCCATCTTCATTACCAGGTTTGTGGACATAACATTTTGGCAATGAGAATAAATGAACCTTGGAAGTGTGCCTAAGATCACTGAGGCCTTTCCTCGAGTCCCCAGGCAAACCGCTTGTCCCGTGGCCACATTGGCTGGACGTATTCAAGACCTACGTTGCAGCATTGTACCTACTGTAAGAAAGCTGGATAAAGGAAGGAAGCGGACATTGCTTGTCCACAACCTGGGTATAGAAGGTCAGAGGATTTTTTCACATGCTTGGTCGGACGGACTCATATGTAGATGCTGTAGAGCTATTAGCTAGCTACTTTGCTACACCGGACAACGTGCTAGCGTACTGTATAAGATTCCGCCAGAGGCAACAGGGAATTGGTGAGTCCACCCAAAAATTTGTCACTGATTTGAGACAACTGGCTAGCTTGTGCAGATTTGGACTGTTAGAAGATGAGATGGTATGGGACCAGTTAGCCGAGCACATGAACAACCCGAGACTAAGGGCTAAGATGCCAGCGGCTCCAAATGACATGACGCTAGGTAACACTATCGAGTTAGCGTTCCAATTAGAATCACCGGACAGGTTAGCATTGGAGCTAGGTGTGCGCCAACAACAGAGGCAACCAGGACAGACGACATTAGCCAATGCGGTGGACATGAAGCAATATGAAGACATGGTAGACAAGTACGAGGCAAACGCTGTTAACTAGAGGACCACTCTGAGGGGCCCCGCGTGTGGTAACTGTGGTTCCCCAACGCACCATGAGAGAGCATGTTTTTGCCCAGCAAGAGGACAATGATGTAACATATGTGGGAGGTTTGACCATTTCGCCAAAATGTGCTGGTCTCCGACACTGTGGGACCCGCCAAACAAACAAAGCTGCCCACCAACGACCCCCATCCACACGGTAAGCCATGAAATTAATTCATGCACATACGGCATGGTTGAATTGGATGACATGACTGTGTTGCTGCTGCTAGACACTGCAGCAGTTAAGTCGATGCTGAATTGGGCCACGGTGAAGAAATTTTTCCCTAACCACCCAATTAGAAAAAACCCTGTGGCGCTGTGTGGATATGATGGTCACAGAGTTAGCAACGTTGGGCCAATCGAGCTAACAGTCTACTACAAGTCAAAGATTGCTTATGGTTTTGAGTGACTACACATGGTGAAAACATTATGGGAGGTGACCTCTTCTACTGACTGGGCTTCACCATCCGCGATGGCGACGAGCTCAACTTGTCAAGCTACGGTAATTGGGACGTGTTTACAAAGGGTGACACTGATGCCAAACAAGCCTTTCCCAAACGCACAGGAGGAGAGCTGCCTGGAGGGGGGACAGCAGCCAGAACGGCCTCAGATCCTTGCCCAGCTGGAGACTATGGAGGCTGCTGCGGAGTTGCAGGAGAGGCAGCCCATGCACGCAGAGAACCTCGGGGCACAATAACCGGGCACGGACGTTATTCATGACACGGAACAACAACAAAAAAGTACATCAGACGGGGGAGAAGAAAAACCAGACTGTTTCAGTTCCCATGCTCAGTATCAGTCAATGGGGGTTACGACCGAGCTGATGGGTGAAGAGCCCGCAACAGTGAATGACACGGGAGAGACGCCGGATGCCTTCAGTACCCACGACCAGCTTTGAACTACGGAAACAACAACGGTGGAGTCGGGTGATGGGTACATGATGAACACTGTAACGACAGAACTGTTGCGGCACGACGGAGGTCCTAAAATGGATGGACACACGGCGCCACCGTGATCACAATGGCATATGAGGCAGAGCAAGGTGCCTCTCAGTCATAGACTAGGTTTGAGTCTGTACCGATGAGAGACTGGGACAACGGCAGGCCAAGGCACAGTCGACGAGACCGCAGACACTGAGGATCATGGCGCAGCTGGGACCAGCGTGCTTCAGGATGATGGATGGTTCGGTTTGGCACGCAAACCATCTCCAGCATGTCCAGGTGATGGCTCCAGATGGCGAGGCTTCGCGGGAGTCAGCTAATGCAGCATGGGACCCGGGCCCCAACATTATGAAGATTGGTCTTGGTCCCAGGGGCTCAGCATCTCCAGGGGCGCATCCACCACGGGCTTGCTACAAGGCCCCTCCAGCAGAGCCGCCTTCCCCATGGAAGACTGTTAAAAAGAAGCAACTGTTTAGTTAGGAGCACGGCAAAAGAAAAGTGGCAGAATAACCCACTTAGCTCCACTTGGCTGCACGGTGGCGCAGTGGTTAGCACTGCGGCAGCACAGTTTACCCTTGGCCGGGGGATTGTGGGGATCGTGGGATCGTGGGTTCGATCCCAGCCCCCGACCAACAGTGATCTGTGTGGAGTTTGCATGTTCTCCCCGTGTTGCGTGGGTTTACTCCGGGATTTCTCCGGTTTCCTCCCACATGCCAAAAAACATGCATGTTAGGTTAATTGGCTGTTCTAAATTGTCCCTAGATATTTGTTTCCTATAGGCCCTTAGAATAGAGGGTTAGTTATATTAATGAAAGCGCTTTGAGTGGTCTTTGTGACTAGAAAAGCGCTATATAAGTGCAGGTTAGTTAGTTAGTTAGTTAGTTAGCTGTGTCTGGTCCAGCGGCACATGCTCTGTATTATTAAGCAATATGTAATAAAGTTCGAGTTCCTGCACAGCATCCTCGTCTGTCTTCATTACCAGGTTTGTGGACATAACAATACATACGAGGGGGGCTGAAAAGTTCATATTTGGTCAAATTTGACCAAATATGGTTAATTTTTCTACATAGTCTCCCCTTCGATCCACACACTTCTTCCATCAGTGTTGCAGTGCTTGGATCCCTGCGGTTGAAAAATAAACCACATTTGGTCAAACTTGACCACAATGAACTTTTCAGCCCCCACTCGTATAGCGCATAGGGGAAGTTAACCGTGGCCTTTGATGACCTTTTGACCTCAAACACAGTCAGAGGTCAGGGTCTCAGAGTGAACATGTGTACCATGTTTGGTGACCCTAGCTGTACTTGTTCTATAGTAATAGTGCAAAGGAAAGGTCAACATCAACCTTTGACCTTTTGGCCCCAAAGTCAGAGGGCAGGGTCTAAGTCATGCAAGACTTGTCTTAGGCATGATGATATCAATTTGAAAAGGCTACATCACTCCTTTGTGTCATCCGATATTTTTCAAAGATACATACATGGTATGAATTTGAAAAGGCCATATCATTTCTTTCTCTAATTATTGCATTTACAAGGTAGGTGTTGACGCCGCCACCACTGCCTATCCACCCTTAGGGGTGGCAACAATACCCTTCAGCCTTTGGAGGCTGAGAGGTAAAAAAAAAGCACAACTATGGTAGAAAGGTTAAGAGAGAAAAAGCTTTGTTTAAGGAAAAAATATTGCAGATTTACAAAGTTTTTTTTCCTGTCATTTTACAGATGTTCACAATTTATATTATATTTAACTTTGTTACAGTTTCCAAAAAACGTAAGCCTTGAATGTAAAAGAAAAAAATATCACAAATACTGTATATGACAAAAATGACACAAATTTTTGAGAAAACAGTGGTAAATTTAGGGAAAAAAAATTAAAATTTATATGAAAACAGGTGCAAATTTAAAAGGAGAATTTTTTTACATCATTAAGATTTATATGTAAGGAAAAAAGTTGCAAGTTTTGAAAATGTATTCATTTTATGCAAATGATCAGCTCAACACAACCTGTCAAAACACTTTTAGGCTGAGTTGTCCAGGATCAACAGCATTTAACAACTGTTTTTATTGGAGATTTCTGCAATGGTAGTGGTCACAGAATCTGTACAGAATCCAGAAACATCAGTGTAACAGTTTTTTTTTAAAACTCACCATCAGTCTAAAGCTTTTTTCCTCTTTATTTTGCCACCATGCTTTCACAATCTAACAAAGCCTGATCTTCTACACTGATAAATCAATGCTGACAGAGACACACTTAAGTGAAAAACAGACTCAGCAGGTTCCCATCAGCTGGTTTGTGAACACGTTTTAAGCATCTTCACAGGAGTTGACCTGTCACACACAGGTGGAACAGACAAACATTTACAGTAGTTTTCCACGTTCTCACTGAGGCTGACAGAGGTTAGAGTGGGTTGTCACTCATTTTGTCCTGTATCTTTGTTTGGGGGCAGTTGTGGCGCAGGTGTAGCGTGGCCGACTACTGATCGGAGGGTGAGGGGTTGGATTCCCGCTCTGTCTGCAGTCTGCATGTCGAAGTGCCCTTGAGCAAGACACTGAACCCCCAGTTGGACCTGTGCATGTGTTTGTGGCAGCGCTGCTGTCATCAGTGTGTGAATGGGTGGATAGCAGGATCTGTAAAGCGCTCTAGTCATCCAGAGATGAGTAAAATGTTCAGGTTCAGGTTACTTTATTTGTACCTGTAGGTAGATTTGTTGCGCTATTTAAGTGAACACTATTTACCATCTGTTCAAAGTATAGTTACATTAAGAAAGTCATAAGAGCAGTATTAACTCATTCATTCATCTACAACTGCTTAATCCTACATTGGGGGTTGGGGTTGGCTACCTACCCCAGCAGGGTACACCCTGGACAGATCGCCAGGCCATCACAGAGAGCCAGACAACCATTCACTCTCACATTCACGCCTAAGGACAATTTAGAATCCCCAGTTGATTCCAGTTAACCTAACCTGCATGTCTTTGGCCTGTGGGAGGAACCTGGAGTACCTGGAGAAAAATAAAATCCATGCAGACACGGGGAGAACAAGCAAACTCCACAAAGAAGGGTCACTAATGGTCAGGGGGTGGGATCGAACCCAAGACCTTCTTGCTGTGCTGCCACAGTGCTAACCACTGCATCACCGAGCTGTCCCAGTATTGACTCTTGTTCATTTATTCATTAATCTTCAGATTATATTCCATTTTAGCTTGTTTTTGTTTTTCTTTAATATACTTTTTAATGTGCTTTTAAATTATGTATTCCTTTTGCAGCTTTGATTTAATGCTTTAATGTTTTTATGTAAAGCACTTTGAGTTGTCTTGTACACGAAATGTGCTATACAAATAAACTTGCCTTGCCTTCAGAGCCTGTCCCAGCATCTTTGGGCGAGAGGCAGGGTATGCCAAGGACAGATTGCCAATCCATCGCAGGGCCAACGCAAACAGACAACCATTCACGTTCTCATTCACACATAAGGACAATTTAGAATTCCCAGATGGTGCCAGTTAACCTAGGGTGAATGCTTTGGACTGTAGGAGGAAAAGGCCACGCAGACACAAAGAGAACATGCAAACTCCACACAGAAAGGCAGATCCTGGGTTCGAACTCTGAGGCAACAGAGCTAGCCACTGTTCCAGCGAACTGCCCCAGTATTAACATGAATCCTGAATTGATTACTAATAAATTACTCGATGTTTATCTTAGTCATAAACAGTTATAACCAGAAGATCTGCTGAGTTATATTTACTCAGGTAACTTTTGCATAAAACCACTTTACTAAGTATAAAATATGTGTCATGTGTTATACATGTAACACAAGTATAATCAGATTATAGCTATACTATAGAGGACTATTGTCATGGAAATTTATCCCCTGGTAATCTTCATCATGTTAATCAGCTTCTTCTATCAACTTCAGCACTTAAAGGATGGCCTGAATTTATTTAGTATTTTTTTTAAATCTTTTTCACATAGTTACAAGTGATCTAGATAAAGAGAAACTTCTATTAAAAATGATGTATGACCAAAATATCTTTGAGGAAGAAAAAAGGATTTATTTTAACTTTTCATTTTAAGTTGATAACTAAATGATATGCCTGTTCTTCAGTAGAAGTGCAGGATTTGAAGAAATCTTAAAGTGACACTCTGCACAAAAATAGTTTTTTTTTCTTGTTAAGATGTCTAACATATTTTTGACTTACAAGACATATCAAGGGTGAAATCACTCTAACATGTCATGTTTCTTTTTTTTTTTTGGACTGAAATTTCAGTTAGGGGTCGCCCCTTGGAAAAAGGCAAGTTTAAACGGAACGTTTTTGATGATGTCACTATAACAGGTCCATAGTGTTGAGCAAATCCGGACTCTCTGGTCTGACTGAAGTTAGCCTCTATGGTCAGTTAGAATTTTTGGACAGCTGCTTTGAAAACTTGATCCAAATTAACATGGGTTTAACATTAAACTGCTTTTAAGGACCAATGACGTTTCAGTCACTATCCTGGGCCACCGGGCAGACAACTGGGCATGTCCTTCAACCGGCAAGTTGTTTTATAACAGGATTTATTGTGTTTAATGTAGTGCTATAGTCACCACTAACCTTGTAGGATGTGGGTGGGCCTATTCACAGATCCTGGCGTTTGAAGGAGGAGGAAAAGCGAAAAGACTGTGACATGAAGCTGCAAGACAATAAAAGCTTTTTTGCAGTAAAAAGGGCGTAAAATACCATTTCAGACAATGTAGATTTGTTTTAACCTCTTGCGCTCCGTTGTACCGCGGACGGGCAAGTCTCTGCGTCCTAGAGCGCATGAGGGCGCTCTCGTGCGCTCTAGGACGCATGATGGAGATGGTGATGTAGGTGGTGATGGTGATGTAGTGGCGTCCAAGCGCGCACTGAAAATAAAAGCTGCAGACACAGCCGCGAACAGATTAGTTCATCTGATTGACCTCTCATTCGACTAATAAGAGCCTTGAATTGGGTTTCTGAAACCTTGAAGAGCCAATGACTGAAAACCTAGCCAGAAGGACCCGCCTACCAAGGCTGTGAATGCAGTGAGCCAATTGAAGCAGAGAAGTTCGCGAGCTGTTTTTTTTAAGGCTGGGTGAAGACTGACTGCTGGAGCGGATCAAAAAAGGACTCGCAGAAAGAACTGTCACAGACCCAGCAGCACGGAGACCACCCACAAATGCAACCTGTGTGACAGCATTCGCGCATTGGCATGTTCGGCCACAGGCGGTGCTTATTTTGTTTTGGTTCCAGCAGAGTAGACGTTATGATTTCTTCCATGGTCATAGACCGACGGAGGCTGACGACGAAGGCTGAGTGACACACACGCCTTCGCCAGTCTTTTTTTAATTACTACTGTTATTTGTTTTGAAAAATCTTTCGCCAAAAACTGCAATCATGGAAGCACAAAACCGCAATAATGGAATTATGTTTTGATCGGGTCGCGAGACCAGAACCACGAGCGGACCAGCGTCGCGTTCGTCTGACAATGGGGAACAGAAGTTCACCAGGACACTGCTGTGAAGAGGTAAGGTGTTATAAGCTAAATTATTCTTTATTCCTGACTATTCTTCTGTAGCGAGGGAGGGGGGGGGGAGGCGCGGTGACTGAGCTGCTGTCCCACATCCCACATGAGGCTAATCCGTCATGTAGCGATGGCCGATCTCCGTCCTCTGTAGCGAGGGGGGGGACAACCCCCCCCCCCCCACACACACACACACAGCTCTGAGTGTGACCTTTCATTAGAGCCCAAAATGAAGATTCTACATTGAATCATTCAAAAGTTACAGACGTTTTTCCAAACTGTGCCATTTGGCACAATTTGGCACAGTTCCAAAACGCCTGGGAACTACCTGAGGAAAAAGCTGTGTAATATATTCATTTTTTGTGGTATTGTTACAAAATTTGGACCTCAGCTGGATAACACTTGGTTCTACATTTCTGTTGTATTTTCCAGCCCGGATCTGAAGCTGTGTGTTATTTGCAAGCATTTGTATCCAAAAAAACACCCAGGCCAAATTTATTTTCTTCAAGTTCACTATGTTTAGATGACTGTAACTCAGTGGCCGGAGCACTTAGAGAAATTATGACTGTTTTGCCAAAAAATTCTAAGTGTTTTCTTTTAAATGAGACCAACCCCATGAAGATGCTGCAAAGGGTTGAAGAACAGCTTTCGATTTACTTTGGGCACATTATTTTTTGGCGTTTTTAGGAAAATTGACCGGAGTGCAAGGGGTTAATAGGGGATTTACACTACCGTTCAAAAGTTTGGGGTCACCCAGACAATTATTTTGTGTTTTCCATGAAAAGTCACACTTATTTACCACCATGAGTTGTAAAATGAATAGAAAATATAGTCAAGACATTGACAAGGTTAGAAATAATGATCTGTATTTGAAATAATAATTTTTTCCTTTAAACTTTGCTTTCGTCAAAGAATCCTCCATTTGCAGCAATTACAGCATTGCAGACCTAACATGATTGCACAAGCGTTTTCTAATCATCCATTAGCCTTCTGACGCAATGAGCAAACACATTGTACCATTAGAACACTGGAGTGATAGTTGCTGGAAATGGGCCTCTATACACCTATGTAGATATTGCACCAAAAACCAGACATTTGCAGCTAGAATAGTCATTTACCACATTAGCAATGTATAGAGTGTATTCTGATTAGTTTAAAGTTATCTTCATTGAAAAAAGTGCTTTTCTTTCAAAAATAAGGAAATTTCTAAGTGACCCCAAACTTTTGAGCGGTAGTGTATATCCACCAGAATCTATCTTTACTAGTGATTACATTTTTGTTTACATCTTGTATTGATATTTTGAAGATCAATATATGAATGGTAAAGCAGATACAACACTTGAGACATTCAAAGCATTTGATTTTTTTTTTTTTAATTGCGTTTGCATTTGGCAGTCTTTTTCCTCAAAATAATATCCCCTGCAGATGGACAGTGGTCTTACTGAATATGCAGAGCCATCAACATTTTCACACAGAGTCAGAATGTCTTTTTTTTTCTGGTCTCCATTCACTGTACGAAACTTACAATTATTAATACCCCAACCTCCACGGGATAGGCAATGTGCTTATTGTTTCACAATGTAAGATGGAGAGTAAACAGGATTTGTTGATTTCCTTCTCATTGTGTCGATCTGGGGGTTGAGGTCTGCCCCCATGACCAGTAGATGGAAAGATCTGTTCTCAAAAGAAGGCTGCTTGGCCTTAGAATGAGGGTAATGGTGGACCTACCTGCAGGGCTGTCTATGGAACCCAGCTAAAGCTTTAAAATGAAAAGTTTCTGAAAGAAGAAAACCCTGGAACATCTTTGAATGGTAGAAAATAATCATTGATCATTACAAATACAAATGAATGACGGTAATCAGGATTTGAGAGGTAAATTCATAATCGTATCAAATTTTATTGTGACACCCTTACGCTGTCATCACAGAATCACCTTTTGAAAGACACTAGGGGAGACTGTGGCCACATCTCATTTCTGTTGCAAGAAAAAAACTCCCATGGGGTTTGGGTTTGACCATTTGAGCTAAATGGAACATTTCACAGCAAGGAAACTAGAAGCATCACACACCATGTTTGAAAGGTTCAGTTTAAAATTGTTAAGCAGTTGTAGCAGCCACGCTATCAGTGTGATTGCATGGTCACCTTCAGTGTGTTAGCCTGAACACAGTAGGGCTATTTTCATACTATATCAGAGCTGCTTCTCTTGTTTTAGAAATATTGTCTTTTAAAATATCTTTATATATTAACAATAAGATTACATGTCTGTGAAGGCATTACTTTTTTAACCCTCACAGCTGGTGGTGATATGATTTAAATTTGCCCAAATCATTGTACACAAGAATGAGCTGAATGCCAAGAGCATAAATGTTAATATTGTTTTGCATAAAAGGTTTTCTGCTTGAGGAGAGTGTGGGTGGGCAACAGGCAGCTGACAACGGCAGGTGTGGTGTGTGAAAAGACGAGTTCAGGCATGTTGAAACACTCACCATCAGGAAGAGTACAAGTCAGTTTGTATAGGCTACTGTGTGTACAGCATATACTGTATGTAGCTTGATGAACAGCTGCATTTCTTTACCTTTTGAAAGTCAAATTTTACTACAGGTAGAAGAAATTCTTTGGTTAATCTGAAAATGAGCATTTGTTCATTTTTGGGTAAGAGGTTACACTCCAGTCAGATAGCCAGTCCAATCACACGGCCAACACAAAGAGACAGACAAGCTTTCACTCTCACATTTAGACCTACAGGTCTTTCAGGTAACCGGACAAAAGCCCACCCAGACAAAACTCCATAGGACATATCCCCAAAGGGAAAAACCACAATCTAATATGAAGACCCCGGACAAAACCCTCCTCAAAAACAAGACCAAACCTTGCTCATAAAAAAAGTAATTTTTAAATAAAAAGATTTATTTAAGGGAGCCTAGCATAAGTTCACTTCCAGCTCGATTTTCTCATTGTTTAACTCAGAAGTAATTCAGCATAGACTGAACACTAAGCACTGATTTACACAAGACATGGAAATTGACGATGTCACTGTGGCAAAACCATTATAATGATCGCATGATCCTGACCCATATCATACAATAGAGGATTGGCTAGCAGATGCATGTGTGGTTTTTCTTCAAGATGTACTCCAGTGAGAGACAAAAGGACCCCACAATCTGTCAAAAAGTTTGATGGATCCCACCCACTGATCTCTGACCCAACCCCCTGACCTCATAAGTTCATTGACCTCATACCTTTTAGGTCACTGACCTCTGTACCTACTCCTTCCCCTGGACTTTTTGACCGTTTGGATCCTCCTACCGATCTTTGAATGTTTGTAATTTACATACTGGAGGGTGATAACTCTTTGAGTCGCTAGTTTCAATCTGACCATGGAACAGAGCAGAGCTGTTGAAATGAAAAAGGCCTCGTTAGCAGAGATCTATCTATCTATCTATCTATCTATCTATCTATCTATCTATCTATCTATCTACTTGAGCTCTAAGTTGTCATAATCATATTTATTAAAGTTTTTATGTTTTTTCCATTTCAACTAACATATGAGAAAACAAATCACAAATTTACAGATTGGAAATGAATAGTTCATTGTATTACTATTGTCACTGGTGTAAGGTGACTTAAATTTAGTACTTTTTACTGGGGAGTTTTCCAACCAGACAACACACAGGAAGCAACAGTTTTTAAAATTTTATGACAAAAATATATGTATATAAAACAAATATAAAAAAAACCAAACAGCCCCCCCCAAACAAACAAGCAAAAAGATAAATAAATGGGCCACCTAAATTCACAGTTACAAAGGGTCCAGTGCCAGAGAATCCAGAGTTATCCAGAGTCCAACCAAAGTCCCAGTTAATCAGTCCAATTTCCTCAGCTGTAGTTGGAGGGATAAGCTTGAGCCTTTGATCCCTCCATCTGACAGAGATGAAAATACAATTCATCAGATTTCTGATCAATGAGCAGTGTCTATTGAGTCCAAACAAATCTGAGTTTAAACATTCATGTAAGAACAAACCATAATTCAACAAAACCAAACTAAAAGTACACACTGCAAATGAGAACAAAGTAACCACAAAAGCATTAGCTTCTCCTAATTGGATGTTCACTTCAAATACTTACTTAAGAGTCTATCATTTCTTGGAGTTGATCACAGCTTTTAAGGAGTCCACTATTGTAATATGAAATAACAGGAAATGGGAATGGGACTTAACGCAAGGAACTGTGAAACATCCCTGTACTGCCATCCCTGCTCTCGCCACTCTCTCGGCTCCACTTGCCTTCCCTCCTCTTCTCCTGGATCACCAGACCTGGCAAGGTAGTTGTTGTTTGAGCCCAACACCTCCATCTGATGCCTGACCGTCATGTCTTCACTGGTTGGCTTTTCTGTCCTGTCTCCAGTGCGCGTGCCGTGTTAAACACCTGCTTCCAATCTTCTCACCTAATGAGGGGAACAGGTAGGGGAAACAACCACTCCCCCCCAGAAAAAAACAAATTACATCAGATGAGTGTTTTGGCAGTGTGCACAAGCAGTAGAAAGGCCTATACTCTCCTGGGTTATCACCTGTGGCATCTAGCACCCCTTCATGGATCGTCACCTTATTGTGGTGGGGGGTTTGCGTGCCCTAGTGATCCCAGGAACTATGTTGTCCAGGGCAATTTGACTCTGGTAGGGATACTCAAGATAAACTGGTCCTGGGTGAAGGGCCGGACTAAGAACAATCCAAAAGACTCTCATGATGAATGTTAAAACAAGGATTCATTGTACCCCATCCGGTATGGGGTTACCGGGGCCCCACCCTGGAGCCAAGCCTATGGGAGGGGCTCGATGGCTAGTGCCTGGTGGCCGGGTTTCTGCCCATGGGACCCGGCCGGGCTCAACCCACACATGGGTCCGCCCTCCAGTGGGCTCACCACCTGCAGGAGGGACCATGGGGGTCTGGTGCTGTGTGGATCAGGTGGCGGTAAAAGGCGGAGACCCTGGCGGTCTGATCCCAGGCTTCCTAAACTGGCTTTTGGGATGTGGAATGTCACCTCTCTGGTGGGGAAGGAGCCTGAGTTGGTGTATGAGGTTGAGAGATACCAGCTAGATATAATCAGCCTAACCTCAACACATAGCTCTGGTTCTGGAACCAGTCTCCTGGAGAGGGGCTGGAGCTTAGCCTACTCTGGAGTTGCTCTGGGCGAGAGGCGACGAGGAGGGGTGGGTATTGTTGTATCTCCACACCTTGCTGCCTCTATATTGGAGTTTTCCCAGGTGGAGGAAAGGATTGTTTCCCTGTGCCTTTGGGTTGGGAAATGGGTCCTGACCATCATTTGTGCCTATGCACCCAATGATGGTTCAGAGTACTCACACTTTTTGGAGTCTCTGCCTGGGGTGCTGGAGAGTGCTCCTCTTGGAGACTCCATCGTTCTACTGGGGAACTTCAATGGGCATGTGGGCAATGACAGTAAAACCTGGAGGGGGGTGATTAGGAGGAATGGCCTGCCTGATCAGTTATGGATTTCTGTGCTAACCACAGTTTGCCCATATCGAACACCATGCTCAAGCATAAGGGTGTCTATATGTGCACCTGGCAGTAGGACACCCTAGGTCGCAGGTCAATGATCAATTTTGTTATCGTGTCATCAGACCTGCAACCGTATGTCTTGGACACTGGGGTAAAGAGAGGTGCAGAGCTGTCAACTGATCACCACCTGGTGGTGAGTTGGATCCGATGGCAGGGGAGGATGCCATTCAGACCTAGTAGACCCAAACATATAGTGAGGGTGTGCTGGGAATGTCAAACTGCATTGTCATTCAATGCAATTTAGCTGTTGTAATGGATATTGTGTTGGTGTTTGTGTTTGCTGTTGCGTGGGAGTTTTTCTGTGTACCAGAGGTTTCTGCTTAATCTACAAATCACTATAATAGGAAATTTTTGACAATCCTGTGCTTTTCTTATATTATTAAATAGAATATCACTGCAGTAAAGTGGGGGAAAAAAGCATCTGCTTGAAAATTAGGAATTCTTCCCACAACTTTTAGTGCAAAAAAAAAGGAAATTTATGATTTTATACAGAACCTCAGAATCTTATAAAATTCTTGTCTTGATCAAAACTCCACAAGACTGATTTATGTCTATGCCCCTGTCCAGGAGGTCTTCAACTCCCACCTCCGGAAGAACTTCCCCCACATTCCGAGGGAATCTGGAGACATGGAGTCTGAATGAGCCATGTTTTCCACCTCCATTGTTGAAGCGGCTGCCCAGACCTGCGGCCGCAAGGTTGTCGGTGCATCTCGTGGTGGCAGCCCCTGAACCAAGTGGCAGACACCAGTGGTGAGGGTGGCCATTAAGCTGAAGAAGGAGTCCTATCAAGCTTGGTTGACTTGTGGGACTGCCGAAGCAGCTGAGGCATACTGGCAGGCCAAGTGGAGTGCAGCTCGGGTGGTTGCTGAAGCAAAAACTCAGGTGTGGGAAGAGTTCAGTGAGGCCATGGAACAAGACTTTTGGTTGGCGTTGAAAAGATTCTGTCAAACTGTCCGGTGGCTCAGGAGGGGGAAGCAGCTCCCTGTCCACACTGTGTATGGTGCGGATGGGGCGCTGCTGACTTCGACTGGAGATATCATCGGGCAGTGGGAGGAATACTTCAAGAATCTCCTCAATCCCACTGACACACCTTCCACAGAGGAAGCAGGGCTTGGGGATGAGGGGGACAACTCGCCCATCACAGGGGCTGAGGTTACCAAGGTGGTTAAAAAACTGTTTGGTGGCCGGGCCCTGGGGGTGGATGAGAGTCACCCTGAGTACCTCAAGGCCCTGGATGTTGTAGGACTGTCATGGTTGACACCTCTGCAACATTGCGTGGAGGTTGGGGACAGTGCCTTTGGCATGGCAAACCGGGGTGGTTGTTCCTCTCTTCAACAAGGGGGGCCAAAGGGTGTACTCCAACTTTAGAGGGATCACACTCCTCAGCCTCCCTAGGAAGGTCTATGCCAAGGTACTGGAGAGGAGAGTCCAGCCATTGGTCGAACCTCAGATTCAGGAGGAGCAATGTGGTTTTTGAACTGCTGCCTCTGCGACCCGAACTCTGGAAAAGGGGTAGAAAATGGATGGATGGATGGCATCCAGAGCATCCATCCACATACTACACCCTGTGATACTAGTAATAATAAACTTGATGTATATAATAGCTTTCAAAACATGGTTATGATATGGCTTAATAATAATTTTAAAAAGAGTAAAAAAGTCATAAAATAGATGGTGTATAAAAATATTTAAAAATGACTTTTTAGAAGAGATAATTTTTATGTTTATGAGGACAGAAAGGAATGGTTCTTTGAGATTTCATCATAATGGTGTGAAGCTAAATTTGACTGACATCTGCTATGATGGATGTGGGTCAGGTTTGAACCAGAAAAAGAATCCGTCTGGGGTTCACAAAGTTAATATAAAAGCGAATAAATGTTACAAAGCCAAAGGTAGACCAAAAATCATGTTTATTTTAAAGTTAATAATATACCAGTATACCATACCATGCCACTTAAAAAACAGCAAAGTGCTGTACAATTACAACAGAGCCATGAAAAAAAAAACAGGAATTAAATTAATAATTAATAATAATTAAAACACCACAGAATGTATACCTGATGTCCACGGGTTCAGCCGATCCATGCGTATGTACACAGTACAGTGGTGTGAAAAAGTGTTTGCCCCCTTCCTGATTTCTCATTGTTCTGTATGTTTGTCACACTTAAATGTTTCAGGTCATCAAACAAATTTAAATATTAGACAAAGATAACACAAGTAAATACAAAATGCAGTTTTTCAATCAATCAATCAACTTTATTTATAAAGCACTTTAAAAGCAACACTCGCTACACAAAGTGCTGTACAGCAAGAGAACATAAAAGCAGGGCACTAACACAAAGGGCACTAACACAAGAACCACAGTAAAAAAAAAATAAATTCATAAATAAAATAAAAAGTAAAATAAAATAAAAATCCATTTTATTCAATAAAATCAATGTCTCATATTGGGTCAGAGGCCAGGGAATAAAAGTGTTTTAAGACGTGTTTTAAAAATGGACAGTGAAGGTGCTTGTCTGATGTACAGGGGTAAATCATTTTTAAATCTCCTTCATTTTTAATGAATGTTTATTATTTCATTTAAATGAAGGTGTTTATTATTAAGGGAAAAAAAAATCCAAACCTACATGACCCTGTGAAAAAATGATTGTCCCCTAAACCTAATAACTGGTTGGGCCACCCTTAGCAGCAGCAACTGCAATCAAGCCTTTGCAATAACTGGCAATGAGTCTTTTACAGCGCTGTGGAGGAATTTTGGCCCACTCATCTTTGCAGAATTGTTGTAATTCAGCCACATTGGAGGGTTTTCGAGCGTGAACTGGATTTTTAAGGTCATGCCGCAGCATCTCAGTCGGATTCAGGTCAGGACTTTGACTAGGCCACTCCAAAGTCTTCATTTTGTTTTTCTTAAGCCATTCAGAGGTGGACTTGCTGGTGTGTTTTGGATCATTGTCTTGCTGGAGAACCCAAGTGCACTTCAGCTTGAGGTCACAAACAGATGGCCGGACATTCTCCTTCAGGATTTTTGGGTAGACAGCAGAATTCATGGTTCCATTTACCACAGCAAGTCTTCCAGGTCCTGAAGCAGCAAAACAGCCCCAGACTATCACACTATCGCCATCATATTTTACTGTTGGTATGATGTTTCTTTTCTGAAATGCTGTGTTACTTTTACGCCGGATGTAATGGGACACACACCTTCCAAAAAGTTCAACTTTTGTCTCGTCAGTCCACAGAGTATTTTCCCAAAAGTCTTGGGGATCATCAAGATGTTTTCTGGCAAAACTGAGATGAGCCTTTATGTTCTTTTTGCTCAGCAGTGGTTTTCGTTTTGGAACTCTGCCATGCAGGCCATTTTTGCCCAGTCTCTTTCTTATGGTGGAGTCATGAACACTGACCTTAACTGAATCAAGTGAGGCCTGCAGTTCTTTGGATGTTGTTGTGGGGTCTTTTGTGACCACTTGGATGAGTCGTCGCTGCACTCTTGGGGTAATTTTGGTCTTCCGGCCACTCCTGGGAAGGTTCACCACTATTCCATGTTTTTGCCATTAGTGGATAATGGCTCTCACTGTGGTTTGCTGGAGTCCCAAAGCTTTAGAAATGTCTTTATAACCTTTTCCAGACTGATGGATCTCAATTACTTTGTTTCACATTTGTTCCTGAATTTTTTTGGATGGCAGCAATGATGTCTAGCTTTTGAGGATGTTTTGGTCTACATCACTTTGCTGCTTAACTGCTAGCATCCTAGCATTGTTTTTGTTGTTAGTAGTGCTAGCATGCTTCCCATTAGCATCAACTTTATTTTTTTTTGTCATTAGCTATAATATGCTTATAAACGATAAAGCAAGGTAAACGTGCTTCTTCATCATTAGCATGCTAGCTTTGTCTTTGTTGAGCTGTTAGCATTCTGATGTTTGCAGTTTTTTTTTTGTATACTTTATTAATTCCCCGAGGGAAATTCAGGGCATCCACCTGGATGGTTGAGGCAGCCACGGTACAGCACCAACCCCACAGTGCTAACCACTGCGCCACCGAGCTGCCCAATTCTGCTACCCAGAGCGGTTAGAATGCTTTTAGACACATGAAATTCATAAAATGACTGCCTCATTACCCATCACTCTGTTGTTTTGAAGTAAAGATTCCCAGCAGAAAGCAGATTTTTTATCTTTTGATTATATTTCTCTGTTATTATTTAGAGCCTTATTGCTAGCACAACCTTATTGGACAGTTCAGTCACCAGTAGTTCTTAATTTTTTCAGTAGAGGCATCATTTTATTATTTTAACTTACTGCCTATGCACTTTGTATCACTAATCTGTAATTTCAGTTGACATCTACATTCATTGACGTTCTAAGTTTAATAAAACTACTCACATAAATACAATTTTGCGAAAAAATTTCTTGAGTACATGTATTTGTGATCATGTGAACATATAGTTCGGTCCATATAGAGCAACAAGCTGTGTAGAGAAGTAGGGAGAGAGGTTCAGACAAGAAAATGATTAATTGACAAAGAAAACAAAAAATGTATATTTATCCTCCTACCTAAAGGTTGTAGCCACATTTATAACTAGTTTAACACCTGATATGTCAATATGATGGTCTACAAATATAGCAGCGACGGTTTCTGATTCGTAGCAATGGGATGACCTGGAATGGAGTCAAATTCCCGGCTTGAATTTTTATCCATGTCTGCCCCTGTGGTGGAGGCAGAGTGATGCATGAGCATACATTTCTTCCAGTGGCACGTTTATTGTTTATTAATGATATGACAGAAGCAGTTGGATGAATTCTGAAGTGTATAGTGATATACTGTCTGATCTGCTTCAGCCAAATACAGCAAAGCTGACTGGATGGCGCTTCACAGTACTGATGGACAATGACCCAAAACATACTGAGAAAGCAACCCAGTAGTTTCTTAGGTCAAAGAGGAGGAATATTCTGCAATGGTCGAGACAATCACCAGATCTCAACCATATCAAGCATGCATTTCACTTGCTTAAGACAAAACTTAAGACGGAAAGATACACAAACAAACAATTGAAGACAGCTTAAGTAAAGGTCTGGCAAAGCATCACAAAAGGAGGAAATGCAGCATTTGGTGATGTCTGTGGGTTCCAGACTTTAGGCAGTCACTGCCTGCAAAGGATTCTCAACAACGTATTAAAGATGAACAATTTATTTATGGCAATGTGAATTTGTTCAGTTACTTTTGCACCTCTGAAATGAGGAGACTTTGTATAAAAATGCCTGCAATTCCTAAACTGTAACTCCAATAAGGATGTGAATACCCTTGAATTACAGCGGAGATCCTGCCCTTTAAGCCCATATTGATTATACACACGTGGACAAAATTGTTGGTACCCCTCTGCTAATGAAAGAAAAACTCACAATGGTCACAGAAATAACTTGAATCTGACAAAAGTGGTAATAAATAAAAATTCTATGAAAATTAGCCAGTGAAAATCAGACAATGCTTTTGAATTGCGGTTCAACAGAATTATTTTAAAAAACAAACTCATGAAACAGGCCTGGACAAAAATGATGGTACCCTTAACAATATTTTGTTGCACAACCTTTTGAGGCAATTACTGCATTCAAACGATTTCTGTAACTGTCAATGAGACTTCTGCACCTCTCAGCAGGTATCTTGGCCCACTCCTCATGAGCAAACTGCTCCAGTTGTCTCAGGTTTGAAGGGTGCCTTCTCCAGACGGCATGTTTCAGCTCTTTCCACAGATGTTCAATACGATTTAGATCAGGGCTCATAGAAGGCCACTTTAGAATAGTCCAATGTTTCGCTCTTAGCCATTCTTGGGTGTTTTTAGCTGTGTGTTTTGGGTCATTATCCTGTTGCAAGACCCATGACCTGCGACTGAGACCAAGCTGTCTGACACTGGGCAGCACATTTCTCTCTAGAATACCTTGATAGTCTTGAGATTTCATTGTACCCTGCACAGATTCAAGACACCCTGTGCCAGATGCAGCAAAGCAGCCCCAGAACATAACAGAACCTCCTCCATGTTTCACAGTAGGGACAGTGTTCTTTTCTTGGTACGCTTCATTTTTGCGTCTGTGAACATAGAGCTGATGTGCCTTGCCAAAAAGTCCCAGTTTTGTCTCGTCTGTCGATAGGACATTCTCCCAGAAGCTTTGTGGCTTGTCAACATGCAGTTTGGCAAATTCCAGTCTGGCTTTTTATGATTTGTTTTCAACAGTGGTGTCCTCCTTGGTCGTCTCCCATGAAGTCCACTTTGGCTCAAACAACGACGGATGGTGCGATCTGACACTGATGTACCTTGACCTTGGAGTTCACCATGAATGTGTTAGAGGTTGTTCTGGGCTCTTTTGTTACCATTCGTATTATCCATCTCCTCCTGCGGCCACGTCCAGGGAGGCTGGCTACAGTCCCATGGGTCTTAAATTTCTGAATAATATGTGCAACTGTAGTCACAGGAACATCAAGATGCTTGGAGATGGTCTTATAGCCTTTACCTTTAACATGCTTGTCTATAATTTTCTTTCTAATCTCCTGAGACAACTCTCTCCTTTGCTTCCTCTGGTCCATGTTTAGTGTGGTACACACCACGTCACCAAACAGCACGGTGACTATTTGTCACCCTTTAAATAGGCTGACTGACTGATTACAAGTTTGTAGACACCTGTGATGTTAATTAGAGGACACATCTTGGTTGAACATGTCCCTATGGTCACATTATTTTCAATCTTTTCTAGGGGTACCATCATTTTTGTCCAGGCCTGTTTCATGAGTTTGTTTTTTAAAGTAATTCTGTTGAACCACAATTCAAAAGCACTGTATGATTTTCATTGGTTAATTTTCATAGATCTTTTATTTATTACCACTTTTGCCAGATTCAAGTTATTTCTGTGACCACTGTGGATTTTTCTTTCATTAACAGAGGGGTGCCAACAATTTTGTCCACGGCTGTATAACTGCATCTTGAATATGTTTATGTAAACAGCTAAAATAACAAAACTCATGTCAGTGTTCAAATATACAGTATATGAACCCAACTACAGATACATCTCAAGAAATAAGAATATCATGAAAAAGTTCAATATTTTTTGTCACTCATGTCAGAAAGTGAAACCCATATATTATACTGTATACATAGATTCATTACACAGAAAGTGATATATTTCAAGTGTTTCTTTATTTTAATTTTGATGATTTGGGCTTAGAGCCCATGAAAACCCCAAATTCAGTTTCTCAAAAAATTAGAATATTACATATAATTAATTAAAAAAATGTTTTTCTAATACAAATGTGGACCGACTGAAAAGTATGTCCATGTACACACTCAGTACTTGGTCAGGGCTCCTTATGGATTAATTACTGTATCAATGTAGCGTGGCATAGAGGTTTAGATCAGGAGAGTTTGCTGGCCAATTAAACACAGTGATGCCATGGTCATTAAACCAGGTTTTGAATCTTTTGACAGTGTGGGGGGGTGCCAAGTCCTGCTAGAAAATGAAATCAGCTTCTCCATAAACCTTGTCAGCAGAGGGAAGCATGAAGTGTTCTTAAATTTCGTGGTAGATGACTGCGCTGACTTTGGTCTTGATAAAACACAGTGGACAAACACCAGCAGATGACCTCTGTTCAGATAAAAGTAAATTTTGCGTTTCATTTGGAAATCAAAATCCCAGAGTGTGGAGAAAGAGTGGAGAAGCACAGAATCTAAGTTGCTTGAGGTTTAGTGTGAAGTTTCCACAGTCACTGATGATTTGAGGAACCATGTCATCTACTGGTGTTGGTCCACTGTGTTTTATCAAGACCAAAGCCAGTGCAGTCGTCTACCAGGAAATTTTAGAGCACTTCAAGCTTCCCTCTGCTGACAAGCTTTATGGAGAAGCTGATTTCATTTTCCAGCAGAACTTGGCACCCCCCCACACTGCCAAAAGTATCAAAACCTGGTTTAATGACCATGGTATTACTGTGTTTGATTAGCCAGCAAACACTTCTGACCTAAACCCCATAAAGAATCTATGGAGTATTGTCAAGAGGAAGATGAGAGACACCAGACCCAACAATGCAGACGAGCTGAAGATCACTATCAAAGCAACCTGGACCTTCATAACACCTCAGCAGTGCCATAGGCTGATCACCTCCATGCCACGCCACATTGATACAGTAATTAATCCAAGAGGAGCCCAGACCAAGAATTGAATGTGTACATGGACATACTTTTCAGTCGATCCACATTTGTGTTAAAAAACAAATTTTTTAAATTTATTATATGTAATATTCTAATTTTTTGAGAAACTGAATTCGGGGTTTTCATGGGCTGTAAGCCATAATCATTCAATTCAATTCAATTCAATTCAACTTTATTTATATAGCGCCATTTCACAACAACAGTCATCTCATAGCACTATCAACTGTAGGGGGGAACCCCACAGTTGCAGAAAGACCCCAGCAATCAGGGGTTGCTGGGGTCATCAAAATTAATCATCAAAATTAAAATAAATAAACACTTGAAATGCATCACTCTTTGTGTATTGAATCTATATAATATATGGGTTTCACTTTCTGAAATGAGTGACAAAAAATATTGAACTTTTTCATGATATTCTAATTTTTTGAGATGTACCTGTATATGGTCACATGATCACAGATACATGTACTCAAACTTTTTTTTTTTACAAAATTGTATTTATGTGAGTAGATTTATTGTAGGATAAAGGAGAAACTTTCTTAGAAAATGTATTGAAATGTCATAAATTTCTCAAACGCACAAATATACATGATAAAAAAACATTTTTAAATAAAAATTTAGTAGGGGTGAAGGAAAATCAATATGGTGTAACACTGCAACACTTTGTGGTGGAAATACTGTGTTGATTCAGAAATACTGATATTGCGATATTTTATTACAAATTAGTAATTATTATTATTACTCAGTGCCTTGCAAGGTCATGATAATATAATATTATGACGCAAGTATCGGGACAATATCACATCGTGTGTCCCCTAGTGATTCTCACCCCTAATATTTGGAATTAAAAATGTAAATTTACAGGAAAAAAAAAACCATCAACTACACAAGAAAAGCTGCAAATTCATTAAAAATTGTAAACTTACAAAAAAAGTTCCACATGAATAAGACGAACCACATTTCTGAAAATCTGATGCAGTTTATTGAGTGAGAAGAAAGACTGTAGAGAATATTCAGTCCCAAACTGACAGCTCTATCACTAGCTGACTATGAGTGGCAGAGGTTAAATTGGATAAACATGAGAATGAAATGCAAGTAAAATGTGGGAACTATAACAATGTTAAAAAACTCTCAATTTATTAAAAAAAAAAGCTTGAAGATAATTTTAAAGCTGCAGAAATGTCCCATAATGATGATAATTATAAACTTTCATTCAAAACTAATAAACTTTTCATGAATTGAACAGATTACTATTCAGTATACGGTGTCTGCTGCTAATTTGAAACATCATTAAAATTTAAAATAGTGGCTCTATGTTTTGTTTGCACTGAATGATTTTAAGTTCATCCTTTGCAAAAAATACTGTGAAATTTATATAATCTGATTAAGTTCACACACTTCATTTCACGTTGATGTGCTGCTTTCTCACCAACTTTAAGCCGTTTATAACATTTCCATAAATGTTTTGAACACAGTTAACCTTCCATTCAATAAACCTCATTTTCCCTCCACACTGACACACTCATGGCAACACGGATCATAAAGAAATATATATACATAAAACTTCTAATCAGTCACATGCTTCATGTTTACTTAATTGATTTGCATAAATAAAAACATCTTTTAAAAACAAGAATTAAGCGGTATCAAAGCTAAAGGTGCAATTAAAAATAATACACATACAGAAACAATAACAACAAAAAAGGCAATGTTATGTCTGAAATCAGAGACTGAAGTCTTCTTATGCCATGCAGCAAACTCACTCTTTAATGAGAGAACCACAGAATATATATGGTGCCACAGCCCACCTGACGTCACCACCAGGGTGGCTACGGCAAGCCCTAAGGGCCACGCACACACCGCACTCTCACACAACATTCCCCTCCCCTTTACAAAAGTCCAAAACACACAATTCAGACCCACCCCAATTTAGGACCTGAATCATGCACTAAGAAAATAACGGAAACAATGAACTGAAATGGCCTAACACATTCACCCAAAAACAACCAAAATAGGACCTTGTCTCTATACCAGGCACATAAAATAACCCCATATTTACAGGAAAAGCTGAAATTCATTTAAGATCAAGTGGTTCCTGTTATGTGTGGGATTTGACTCTCGGGGCTTGCCGAAGCCTGGCCGAGGGGGTTGGGGTAATGATGTCAGGTGGGCTACAGCTGGAGTGTATATTGTGTTGTTTGCGATAATAAAGTCAGTTCAGTGTTCAGCTGAGAGTGGCTCAGGTCTCTGTCACGAACGGGGCTGAGGCATCAGTCTCTGTTCCATGATTGTGGCTGTAGTTTTTGATTATTTGATAATTATCACCAGCTGGCAGACACTGAGCCTGAGCCTGGCTCCCTGTCAGCCTATGGCCACGCCTTCTTCTCCCTGCCAGGCATCCACCAGTTTACACTGTCACCGGTTGTTTATTATTATTTGTCCTCCTTGTTTTTACATCCTCATTTACACACCTGCACACACTCAAGCACACTCCTTCATTCACGCGCGCACACACACACACACACACACACACACACACACACACACACACACATATCTACAGTATTTTGGCTTGCAGTCTCACGCAGCTGTTCAGCCACACTCCTGCATCCATTTGACTCCGTTAGCTTACCAGGGTATTTATATGAGTCAGTGGGTGCACTCAGTGTGGCGATGTCTGGCAATCGTGACTAGTCTTTAGTCTGCAGTTTATTTTAGTCTGTTCCAACACCGGTCAACGTTGAGGTCCTGGAACTGTTGGTATTTTTCCCAATGGACTGCTCTGGCGTTGTTTTTTTCCCAGAGCCCACTGAGCTCCGATGCCCAATGTAAGTCTTCCTTAATATTATTTACTGCCCTTCCTTGTCCGCTGCCCAGTTCTGCCCTGGGAGCACATGGGGGCTCCTTCCCCAACCAACTAGCTCTTGCCTTGTGCGTCTGACTGTTCTTCACTGGACATTTTGTGTATTTTGTGTTTCCCCAGTCTGTTAATAAACACGTTCACTTCATCTGCATATTGGGCTCGTATGAACTCATTTGTACGCTGCGCAATTACGCAGCATACGTGACAGTCTCATGTTATTTGGACATAACATTTGGCGACGAGGATAAACCATGGGGGCGTGTATCAGACAACCATCTCCATTTTTACAGTCTCCGGGCACACCAGCTATACCATCGGCCCGCTGGAGGGAGATGTTCGACGTGTATGTGGCTGCAGCCGGCTTGAGCGGCGTCGATGAGGAGAGATGAAGGAGCCTAATGGTTCACTACCTTGATGAGGAAGACCAGCGAATATTTTTTGGGCTGTGTGGCAGCAGCTCACTGAGAGACGGTTTGGAATTAATGGACTGTGTTTTCGGAGATCATTCCACCATCACGGCATGGAGATATGAGTTTTTTGACTGCCAACAGCGAATGGGTGAGTCCACTCAGTCCTTTATTATGGAGCTCCACAGCCTAGCAAGAGAATGCACCTTCGGGCCTATCGAGGAGGAGCTGGTCTGGGATAAGCTAGCCCACGGTACTAACAACGTGTGGTTGAAGAGCAAGCTAAAGCTAACCTAAGATACTCTCTCGTTGGAAAAGGTGTTCGAACTGGTCAGGCAGATTGAGTCCACAGTTCAGCGGAGTCTGCTGGTGTTGGCTAAAGGGAGTGTAGCCACCCAAGCTTTCCCGCCAAGCACAGCCGTTAGCAAGGTAGCTAATTCTCCGGGGCGGATTCCCAGGAGGTGGCGGACTGGGGCGTGGGACAGGGCCTACACTATCACTGCTAAGTCATCGGCAGCGGAGTCCAGAGACACGACACAGGTGTGTGGCACGTGCGAAGAATGGACTGTTGAAATGGTATGTGTTAAAACTCGACGGAGTCGATGTGCCGCTTATGGTGGACTCGGGCTGGCAGGACCATACTGAATATGGCTACTTTGAAGAGACTTTTCCCAAATAAAACCATCAAGGCTGGAGCAGGGAAAATGTGTGGATACGGCCACGCTGGAATTGAAATGGCGAGTACGGTCAACTTTTCAGTGAAATGTGGGTTGAAGATGGTCCCTGCGTTCACTTTCCAAATTTCTCGCCAGGGGGCAGACTTAGATAGGGATAGGGATAGATTTGCTGGGTGAATTGGGATTCTCCATCAAGGACTCAGAGGGCTCAATGGTACTGACAGTGTACCCCGAATAGCATGTCTGCTGGCCGGCGCTGTTCAGAGGCCTCGGATACGTCAGTACGTTCCACCACTGCCCGCACATAGATCCAAGTGTGATGCCGAAAATTCAACCGCTACGGCGACTTCCCCTCGCCCTACAGGATGATGTCACAGCTGAGTTGACCAAACTGCTGGAAGCAGGCATCCAGACCCAGTGGGTCTGGTTAAAACTTGACCCACATCCATCACAGTAGATTTCGATCAAATTTAAGTTATGATGAAATCTCAAAGAACCTTTCCTTTCTGTCCTTATACAGAAGTCATCTCTTCTAAAACGTCACTTTTAAATATTTTTATACACCATCTATTTTGACTTTTTTACTCTTTATAAAATTATTATTAAGCCATCTCATAACCATGTTTTGAAAGCTATTATATCCATCAAGTTTATTATTACTAGAGTCACAGGGTGCAGTATGTGGATGGATGTGCTGGATGCCACAGTTGGTAATGCAGGAGAGTATAGGCCTTTCTACTGCTTGTGCACACTGCCATACCACTCATCTGGTGTAATTTGTTTTTTTTCTGGGGGGAGTGGTTCTTTCCCCTACCTGTTTCCCTCATTAGGTGAGAAGATTGGAAGCAGGCGTTTAACACCGCACGCGCAGCGGAGGCAGGACAGAAAAGCCAACCAGTGAGGACACGACGGTCAGGCATCAAATGGAGGTGTTGGGCTCTAACAATGACTACCTTGCCAGGTCTGGTGATCCAGGAGAAGAGGAGGGAAGGCGAGTGGAGCCAAGAGAGTGGCGAGAGCAGGGACGGCAGTACAGGGATGTTTCACCCCTCCTTGAGTTAAGTCCCATTCCCATCACTCTATAAAAGCAAGAAATCTCTGTGTGTGTGTGTCTGTGTGTCATGCTTCATAGGACATCATAGGAGGGCCTATGATCTCTGCCTGAACATCATAGGATGTCCTATGATCTCAGGCATCATAGGACGACAAATGTGTCTTTATGTCACATAGACCACAGAGATCATAGGATGATTTGTCTTTATGATGTCACACATAGATTTTATCTCCCCCCTCCCTCTCTCTGTTCTCCCTCTCTCCCTCTCTCGCCCTCTTTATTCAGCAGCATCCAAGGATTTTGACAACCTGACAGGCTCCAGGCCCTCCGCCGGGCTCCAGCCACCGGGCCTGGAGTCTGTCTGTGACGCTTCATAGAACATCATAGGACGTCCTATGAACTCAGGCATCATACGATGATAAATGTGTCTTTATGATGTCACATAGACCACAGAGATCATAGGACGATTTGTCTTTATGATGTCACACATAGATTTGTCTGTGTCTATGTGCATAGAACACAGACAAACGTGTCTTTATGATGTCACATAGACCACAGAGTTCATCGGACATCCTATGACACATAGACAAATGTGTCTTTATGATGTCATAGACCATGTGTCTTTGAACTCAGGCATCATAGGATACATAGACAAATGTGTCTTTATGATGTCATATAGCCCATGTGTCTTTATGATTTTCATGATCCTGCCCATGAACTGGAATTACGACACACCTATCCCTCAACAAAGAAGAAGACGACCCACCAGATGGAGAGCAATAGAATGACAACTGCTGCACGTCAGAAAAGATGCCAAGATGAAACACCTGAGGTTCCAGCAGTACATCACACCCGTCTGAGACAGGAGGACACCCTTCAGCAACATAGGGTACGACAGACTTTAAAGCACATTTCTAGGACATCATAGGACGGCCTATGATCTCTGCCTCATCATCATAGCGCGTCCTATGAACTCAGGCATCATAGGACGACTCACCATGCCTACATGACGGCAAATGTGTAACCTTGACAAATGCCAGTCTACAATACAAATGTGTAAAATGCCAAGCAAAGCACTGATTTCCTCCGGGTGCTCCGGTTTCTTGGTTTCTACAGGCATGCACAGGCCTTCCTGAACAGGGTCAAAAGCCACTTTTTCAGGATCGTGCCCATGAACTGGAATTACGACACACCTATCCCTCAACCAGTGGTCTGAACGAAGAAGACCCACCAGATGGACAGCAATAGAATGAGGAGAACTGCTGCACGTCAGAAAGGATGCCGTGAACATGAAACACCTCAGGTTCCACCAGTACGCCGCAGGCATGACTGTGAACAACACAGCCATCTGACACAGGAGGAGACCCTTCAGTGGTCTGAACAAAGAAGAAGAA
Source organism: Pholidichthys leucotaenia (assembly GCA_020510985.1). Taxonomy (NCBI): domain Eukaryota; kingdom Metazoa; phylum Chordata; class Actinopteri; order Cichliformes; family Pholidichthyidae; genus Pholidichthys; species Pholidichthys leucotaenia. The sequence goes on from CM035838.1 coordinate 19,820,304, forward strand.
GACCCACCAGATGATGTCTATATGACGGCACATAGACAGAGCACATGACTCCCTACAAGACATATATAGACACAGGTAAGCAACATAACACAGAACAGTGACAGGCAGGAGAAGAAGTAACAAGCAGGGCAAACAGCCCCAGATGGCAGGGCATATTTTGTGTGATTTTTATGTTTTTCTGCATACAAAAGCCGTCACATGTGATTGCCACTTAGTGCTGTGTTGCTATACCAACTGTCCTGTAACTGACAAGAATTCTGTTTCAGTGCATCCCCTCTATGGGCATTTTTTTTTTTTTTTTTTGTTACTTATTTGTACCCGTAGGTAGACTTGGTTTGCAGTCTGGTGACAAGCCACCGGCTGCTGGTTGCTGCGTGCGCGAGCGCCCTAAACCTACATGTTTTTTTTTTTTTTTTGGTATGCGGGAGGAAACCGGAGAAATCCCGGAGTAAACCCAGGCAACACGGGGAGAACATGCAAACTCCACACAGCTCACTGTTGGTCGGGGGCTGGGATCGAACCCACGACCTCATGACCCCCGCGATCCCCCGGCCAAGGGTAAAACTGTGCTACCACAGTGCTAAACCACTGCGCCACCGTGCAGCCCACGGGCGCAGTGCACCGGGCATGCACGGTTTTCTACGGGCATGCACGGGTATACACTAGTTTTGTGTTATTTAATAATACAATAGTGGACTCCTTAAAAGCTGTGATCAACTCCAAGAAATGATAGACTTGTAAGTATTTGAAGTGAACATCCAATTAGGAGAAGCTAATTCTTTTGTGGTTACTTTGTTCTCATTTGCAGTGTGTGCTTTTAGTTTGGTTTTGTTGAATTATGGTTTGTTCTTACATGAATGTTTAAACTCAGATTTGTTTGGACTCTACAGACACTGCTTATTGATAAGAAATCTGCTGAAATGTATTTTTATTTCTGTCAGATGGAGGGATCAAAGGCTCAAGCTTATCCCTCCCACTACAGCTGAGGAAATTGGACTGATTAACTGGGATTTTGGTTGGACTCTGGATAACTCTGGATTCTTTGGCACTGGACCCTTAGTAGCTGTGAATTTAGGTGGCCCATTTATTTATTTTTTGCTTGTTTGTTTTTTGTTTTATACACACATATTTTTGTAATAAAAATTTTAAAAACTGTTGCTTCCTGTGTGTTGTCTGGTTGGAAAACTCCCCAATAGAAAACACTAAATTAAAGTCACCTTACACCAGTGACACTAGTAATACAATGAACTATTCATTTCCAATCTGTAAATTCGTGATTTGTTTTCTCATATGTTAGCTGAAATGGAAAAAGACAAACTTTAATAAATATGATTATGACAACATAGAGCTCAAGTTATGTGTGCTTGAGTGAGTGAGTGAGTGAGTGAGAGAGAGAACTGTAGGATAGGGATGTCTATGCTAATGAGGCCTTCTTCATTTCAACAGCTCTGCTCTGTTCCATGGCCAGATTGAAACTAGCGACTCGGCGTTATCACGCTCCAGTATGTAAATTACAGATGTTGAAAGATCGGTAGGAGGATCCAGACCGTCAAAGTCCAGGGGGAGGAGTAGGTACAAAGGTCAATGACCTAGAAGGTATGAGGTCAATGAACCTGTGAGGTCAGGAGGTGGGGCCAGCGGTCAATGGGCGGGATCCATCAAATTTTCTGACAGATTGTGGGGTCCTTTACTCTCTCCAGTGGATATAAATCCCCTATAAAAACAAATCTGCATTGTCTAAAATGGTATTTTATAACTTTTTTGCTTCAACAAAACCTTTCATTGTCTTACAGTTTTGTGTCAAAACTTTGTCTTTCTCCTTCAAACACCGGGATCTGTGAATAGGCCCACTCCCATACCACAAGGCTAATTGTGGCTAGTGCTATATTAAACAGAATAAATCTTGTTATAAAAGGATGTACTGGATGAAGAACATGCCCAGTTGTATGCATGGTGGTCCAGGATAATGACATGAAACTGCATCGGTCTTAAAAACAGTTTAATGGTAAAACCCATCTTTAATTTGGGTCAAGTTTTCAAAGCCGCTGTTCAAAAATGCTAACTGGCCCTGGAGGCAAACTTCAGTCAGACCAGAAAGTACTGATTGGCTCAACACTATGCACATCTAAACTTGCCTTTTTCCAAGGGGAGGAGCTTAACTGAAATTTCACAGCAAAAGAACGCAGACATGACACATTTGAGTGATTTTGCTCTTGATATGTCTTGTAAGTCATAAAAAAATGTGTTAAAGACGTATTAACAAGGAAAAAAAAATTATTTTTGGTGGCGTGTCACTAAGTTACATCCTTCCTGACCTTAAATATAGATGTACTGATATATTATCGCACTATTGGTATTGGCCGATAGTCACGTGTTTGACTGCCATTGGCAATCAAAAACTGATATTTACAAACAGCAGTACAAGCACCATGCCGCCTGCGATGCATGTCAAGCCAAACACCCAAGGTGAGGCAGCACAACCTGGAATCCCAACACCTCAAATCCTAACAGCCACCTAAAAAGCAGACACGGAAGCCCGCACAATGACCACCTGAAAACCACACCAAGAAAGGAAACAGAGATGATGAAAAAACACCCACCAACAGCAAGACCCATTCAACGACGACAGCACCTGAGAAACAAAACAAATTCCACACAGACAATGCCAAAGCCAAAGAGACAACCAAAAAGGCAACAGGGTTCACCGTACTGGACCACCAACCATCCGCAGTGGAGAACATGGGGCTCCGAGGACTGATGGAGGAAATGAGCCACCGGCCCATGACACCCACGCCATCAGTGCCATGATAGACACAAAGAGCCCAGATGCCAGCCCAGTGAGCATGCAGGTTGTTTTCAATGCTTCAGTCGAGTTCCCTTGCACTGGCTTGAGTTCATGACATAACAACTTGCAAAGGTTTTAAACAATTAAATAGTTATTTTTCACAGAAACTGTCTTTCCCATGTGAAAGTTAAGGTTCTGTCAGACATTTGTAATATTGAATTTGTGCTCATTCAAATGTGGTGTGATGAAGGGTAGAAATACTTTAACCATTCGGTTAATTTTTATAATGCATATTTCTTTGTTCCTTGGCTTAAAGGAGGGACACAATGCATTATCGGTCGATAATCATTTTTATCTATTGGTATTGGTTCAAAATTCTATAATCGATGGATCCCTAATTATAAACACAGAACTTCTTGATAAATATTAAATAAGGCAGCAGTTTTTTGATACTTAATATCACACAGGTGCGATAATCAAACTCAGAAAATTTCATGCAAAAGGTCTTGACGCATAACTTCCTGCTGCCAATAGGGGGCACTGCAACTGTTTGTGTATCCACATAGAAGTGTTCAGAACTGCACTAGTATTCATAATAAAAATACTATGTCTTCGAAATCCACCCCGATACACACTGTGTGTACATTCTGATATTAAAATGACATTGAGCGACCACTAGTGGTTGTTTAAATAAGAGCATGGAGCAACATGGTGAAGAGTAACAATGTGTCTAATCTAGTCGATTACCTTTTCCTAACATTGTTCCTAACCATTTATCTTAACCACATAGACTATGTATTTAGTCTGTAAAAGAAGTGAACTGTCAAAAAAAAAAGAAAAAGAAAATGGAAATAACCACAGATGACAGTGACAAGAAGTCAAGACAGAGAATCAAACTCAAGTCTTCAGTGTGGAAATGCATTTTGTGGTGTCTCCCACCTCTATATTTGTATTAAACCCTTTTGAAACAAGGAGACGATGGTACATATGGGCGAATTATGAGGTGGAGAACTTAATCATCTTTTACGCTAGTTGGACGACTTCCTGTAAATACAATATCGACCCACCACTTTTACACTTTCAAAACAGATATTACTGGGAGGCTCGGAAAGCACTGTTATGACACCTCTATATTTCAGCTCTTTTTAGAAAAGCATGCTGCTGTAAATACAAATGTTCAAATGCTTCTTACAAACACACAACACAGTAGGTTAATGGCTGATCATACTTAACGCTATTTCCACAGCCATCTGACAATGGAGCCATCTTCTGATCCACCAACAAACAAGGGAGGATCAGTACTGATTACCTCACCACAACTGTTATGCCATCATCTCCATTCTTTGTGTCACAAGTCTACTGTTTTTGCCCCAAACAGTTGTGATCACGGTGCACCCCAGAGGATCCAAACAAGCACCAGACCAGCTGTTTCTGGCTTATTCCATCCCCTCTGGTCTTATTTCTTTTCCAGTGAGTTAGCAAAAAACAATCCTGTTTTTAAACAATAGCCTTGTTTACTACATACACATTCAGATCTCTACAAGTTTGGTGGAAAAGGAAAAAAACGACCCCAGTGCCCTCATGTCCCATGAGGGATCCTTCTTAGTCAGACAGATCTGCTCTGCCAAACTGAACTAATAGCCTGTAAAAGACTTATAAATACCATTAACAAGGTTAAGTGTAGTATTTTTACATGTTTTTTTCTGATGCACGTGCTCCTGTTTTCAGAGCAACACTATGTACGTAACATTCGTGTTCCTGATGGGAACCAGGGGTGTTGGACTGGGGGGGGGGTACTCTTTGTCCCGGGCCCACTGCAGGGAGAGGCCCTCAAAAAGCCTGGAATGAAAACATTTTTCTGTTTTGCATTCGTTTAATTTGTAATTAATTAATGTCATGATAAAATTCACCCTGGCTGAATGAAGTTGTCATGAAAGCTCGGCAGGGTGGAAAGGAGACCCAAATGCTGGCTGTGAGTTGCAATAGTTTGATGAAAAAACACAAAATATAACAAGGCACAAAACATACAAGGCTGGAAGGTAGACGAAAAAGGCAGAATAGCCCACAGGCTAAGATGTGGAACACACGTCGGAATAATAACCAAGGCTGAAGCGTGGGACACACACTGGTAAGACCAAATAGCTTAAGGGATAGAAGCGTGGGATACACACCGGTAGACAGTGTGAACAATGATGAAGGATGTCGCACTGAACTGCGGGGTGGCGTCCCTTAAATAAAACAAGGAGTAATTAACAAGATCGATAACAGGTGAGGAAGACAAGGTTCCAGATCGAGGATAATTAGTCCAAAATAACGACAGCTGTGACAGACCCCGAAACTAGCTTGGAGTAAACAAAAGTAAACAAGGAACCTTGTCAAAGTAAAAGCACAGGACAGAATGAATGATAAATGGTGATACAGAAAACAAAGAATAAAACCCCACCAAGGTGAGGACAAGATAAACAATAATAATTAATATAAACAATACCGAGAGAGAGAACTAGAGGTGAAGGTGGAGAAGGCTCATATATAACCTCATAACACCAAATATTATTATATATGTAAAAGTGCAAAAATATGATAAAATATGGTAATTCACAACTTAAAAAGTCACATATTTACTATAAGCAAGTCCCAAATTTATGAGAAAAAAAAAATTCAATTTTCATGAGAAAAACAGAGCTTCGAAATGGAAAAACGCCCTCAGGAAAAAAAAAAAAAATCAGAAATTTACAACAGTGAAGTCACAAATTTCTCTCATAAATGTCCAATTTTTTCCACCAATTAGTAAGGTTTTTGTTGTAAATATTTTTCTTGGAAAGTTAACTTTTTAAAAAACACATTTAAATTTTTTTTTTCCTGGTAAATGTACTCTTTTTCCTATAGATTAGCCGTGTTTTATGATAAACATGCTACCTTTCCTATAAAGTTTTTCTATAAAATTTGCAACTTTTTTTTGGTGAATTTTCATTATTTTTCATGTCAGTCACAGGGAGGTTTGTTAGTTAGTGGATAAAGTTGTGGCTTATGATTAGATTATGGGATTCAGGCTATAAAACTGCTGTGGACCAGTGTAAACCTGTGTAAACTGCCGCTCTGCGAGTTGCTCCCTGGCATACAGTTTGGAAACTACCATCAAATCAAATCAAATCAAACTTTATTGTCATATTGCTGTACATACCTTGACCCAGTGGAGGAGATAGGAGAGAGAAGGACGGTGGCTAAACTGTCATCTCTGCTGGAGTCCGAGTTCCACCCTATGCAGGACATACTGAATGCACTGAGGAGCTCATTTAGCAGCAGACTACATCATCCTAGGTGCACAACTGAGAGGTTTCGCAGGTCCTTCCTACCAACGGCTGTCAGACTGTACAACCTAAGCAGGGCTGCTCGCAGAGATAGCAGAAAAACATGACAACCTAATAGTTACCTCTGCCAGGCCGAAAGGCCAGGAGGAGGTTATGTTTTTGCTGGGGTTTGTCTGTTTGTCTGTCTGTCTGTCTGTCTGTCTGTTGGTTAGCAAGATAACTCAAAAAGTCTTGGACGGATTTCCATGAAACTTTCAGGCGTTGTTGGAAATGGTACAAGGAAGAACTGATTAAATTTTGGGGATGATCCGGATCACCGTCTGGATACAGGAATTTTTTAAAGCATTCTTTAACACTGTGACATACGGCTATTTTCAACATGTGCGCAGGCGCAATGGAGGGTGCTGGTCATCGTGTCTGACCAACATAAACTCCGCCTTCTTCAACCTTTTAGGCACAAAAGCACGCGGAAAACACCGTGCCTGTGTTTGCGCGACGCTGCAAAAGCTGAGACGGGCAGCTGTCCGCCGCCGGATTATTTGGCAGAAATTCCCCGGGCAGCCATAGGCGCTGCGCAAAAACCAGCTGCTCGGCAGCATGCTGTGTGCCTGTGTTTGCGCAACGCTGCAAAAGCTCAGACAGCCAGCTGTCCGCCGCTGGATTATTTGGCAGAAATTCCCCGGTCAGCCATAGTAGCTCCGCAAAAAGAAGCTCTCTGCCGGGGAATTTTCCAAATCATCTTTGGCCGCGGAGCGCAACCCCAATAAAGATAAAGATTAGATGTACCACGAAGGTCGAGTGCAAGCAAGATGTTTGTGTCTGTGAACATTCCGTCTTTTGGCGAGTTGATACGTAACGATGTTTACAGTTTGATGAGAAGGTTGCTGCCATGTAACAATCATCTTATATCAGCAATTGTCAACTCGTCACTCACACTTCAGCATTTGGAAGTGGTGGCGTTCCATTTTATACTGAGTCCAGTATTGTATGTTATTGTTGTTACAAGACCGCCGACTGTCTGCTGATCTGTATATACTTTTATTTATTTATTTATTTATTTTCTACTCCTTTTAGTTCTGCATTTAATATGAACCCTGAGTTTGAAATAAACGTTTGATTTTTGAATAAAACCCACGCCAACCCGTCTACCTAATTGGCATCCGTCAGTGAAGCCCTCAGTGCTGCTTTCACTGATCTAAAACGCTCACATAACCCATTGGCCTGTGGGTTGTACGCAGTTGTGTCATGACTTCCTTTTGTTTTTTCTTTTGAATTCTTGGATGGAACATGGGTGGGCAATATAAGCTGCGGATTCAGCCATCACATATTTCGGATAACTTATGTTGAACTGTATAATCAGAGGAGCTATTGTCTAATTTGACCTTGTTGGATTTTATTACCCCCTTTGTTATATTATTCACTTTCTTTTAACCTGTACTCTTAATCTATTCGAAATAAAGATTAATTCATTCGTTCATTCAATTGCAACACCCCCAGCCTGGGAGTTTGCAGATGCAGGACATGGACACAACACCAACACTTCAGTTTATTACCTCCGCCAAGGAGGTAATGCTTTTACTACTGAACCACTAATCCTATCATTGTGAATCCAATTGCTACTCAGATGTTTTCATGGTCAAGGAATCTGACAACGTACACACAAACACTGTATGGGGGGAACTGTGGCGCTTGGCGGAGGTCTGCGCTCTCCGAGTGCTTTTCTAGTTTTGAATGCAAAAGACGCAATAGACTTATACAATGGTCCCCTCCGGCATACAACTAGGAAAATACCGGTCGCTATGGAGGGTGAGAATATGTATGGGTACATAATCATACCATGTAGGATAACTAAGTAGACGGATGTGCCGTTTCATCCCATCTAGCAACAGTGCTCTGCACTGCGTGTGTTTATATATCTACATATTTATTCCATCTAGCTACAATATGCTGCACTGTGTTTTTATATATCTACATATTATTCCATCTAGCTACAATGCTCCGCACTGTGTGTGTTTATATATTTACATATTTATTCCATCTAGCTACAATGCTCCACACTGTGTCTATATATATATATACATATATATATATATATATATATACAGTATATACTGTATATATATATATATATATATATATATTTATTTATTTATGTTTATATGTACATATGTATACTTGCTGCTCTTGTTTCTTTTTTTTTCTCTTGCCTTTTGATTGTTGCTCTGAGTGTTGCTATCCCTGTGCTGTTGCAATCCTGGAATTTCCCCATTGTGGGACTAATAAAGGCTTATCTTATCTTATCTTATACAACTGTAGTGCAGGCAAGATGAAATTGCGTTTCTCTCAGCATCCATATAAATAGAAGCAGCATGATTTAAGACACATTCCCACATAGCTTCACCCCCCCACCCCCACCCCCCCATCCATTCACATATCCCTGAGACATACTTGGGAAAAAAAACTAACTAACTATAATATACAAATAATATACAAAATGTCCGTAGGTGCAGTAGTGTGTATGAGAGATTCCGGGTCAACTGTTCAGCATCCTGACAGCTTGTGGAAGGAAGCTGTTGATCAGTCTGGTGGTTCTGCCTCTGATGCTCTGGAATCGTTTACCAGATGGAAGAAGTTCAAAGTGTTTATGCAGAGGGTGAGAACGGTCCTTGACAATGTTCAGTGCCCTGCTCCTACAACGGTTCTGAAAAAGTTCTTGGACAGAGGGGAGGGAGACTCCAATTACCCTCTCAGCCCCCTTGACTATCCTCTGCAGGGCTTTTTTGTCTGACATACTGCAGCTGGAGTACCATGTAGCAATGCAGTATGTCAGAACACTCTCCACCACACCTCTGTAGAAGGTCCTGAGGATGCAGATGGGGAGAGAGGCCTGTTTGAGTTTCCTCAAGAAGTGCAGTCTCTGCTGAGCCCACTTCCTGATCTCCAAGGAATTCTTGCTCCAGGTCAGGTCCTGCGAGATCTGCACTCCGAGAAACTTGATGTTCTCCACTCTCTCCACTAAATGGCCGCCGATGCTGAGGGGGACGTGCTCAGGCTGTGATCACTGGAAGTCGATAATCATCTCCTTCGTTTTGTCCACGTTGAGCACCAGATTGTTCTCCCTGCACCAGCCTTCCAGGTCTCTCACTTCTTCCCTGTACATTGATTCCTCATCCCTCTGAATAAGTTCCACCACCGTGGTGTCGTCTGCAAACTTAATAATCTGGTTCCCCTGGTGTCTGGATACACAGTCATGTGTTAGAAGTGTAAACAACAGTGGACTGAGTACACAGCCTTGAGGGGATCCGGTGCTCAGCGTGACAGAGTTGGAGATGTTGTTTCCAACCCGGACAGACTGAGGTCTCTCTGTCAGGAAATCCAGGAGCCAGAGACATGTGGCGGTGTTCAGACCGAGAAGGAGTAATTTCTCCATCAGTCTCTGGGGAATAATGGTGTTGAATGCTGAACTGAAATCAATGTACAGGAGTCTGGCGTAGGTGTCTTTCTGGTTCAGGTGGGTGATGACAGAGTGTAGGGTGGTGACTATAGCATCCTCCGTGGAGCGGTTTGAAAGATATGCAAACTGGAGCGGGTCGTGTGATGCAAGGAGGCAGGCTGTAATGTGTGGTTTGACAAGCCGTTCAAAACACTTCATCACAATTGGTGTCAGTGCAACAGGACGATAGTCATTCAAACAGGACACAACTGGTTTCTTTGCCACCAGTACAATGATAGAGGTCTTGAAGCATCTGGGAACGATGGCCTGACTCAGGGAGATGTCATAAATGTCAGTCAGGACATCCACCAACTCGCTCGCGCAGTCTCGGAGCACACATCCCGGAACGTTGTCCGGACCTGCAGCTTTGCGTGGGTCTGGCTGACCTTGAATATGCTGATGATACCATCCTGTTCAGCCCATCCTACAGTCAGCTGAGAGATGCTCTAGTTGTCTACCATGAAGAGGCAGCAAAGTTGAGCCTTCAGGTGAGCTGGACGAAGACAAAACTAATGCATGTCAGCGATGGACCAGACCCACCCCCGTTACAAGTCGGGAATGATGCCATTGAGTTTGTCAATTCCTTTGTGTATCTGGGCTCCACAGCGACCAACAACGGGGACATGAAACCAGAGATCAACTACAGATGTGGCCTTGCTGTATCAGCCCTGTAGGCACTATGGAAACATCTCTGGCACAATTGTTCAATCTCTTGAAAGACGACGCTCGACATATACAATGTGTCAGCCCTCTCCATCCTACTCTGTGGGTCAGAGACATGGCCACTAAATAAGACTTTGGCCTCGAGAGTGGTTGGGTTTGATAGTTGGGCTCTCAGAACCACTGAGAACATCAAGTGGCCCCAACGCACTTCTAATGACACGAGCCCGCATGAGCCCGTACACATCAGTCTGCAGCATCCCACCTTATTACACAGTGGCGTATCTGCTGGTTTAGCCATGCCCTCTGCCACCCACCAGAACCCCCAACAAAAGCCATCCTCATGTTCGACCCCAGGGCCTCAGGGTGGAAAACACCTCGGGACAAGCCACGGACCTGATGGTTCGATGTGGTGGAGAGAGACCTCCGACAGCTCGGAGTCGCTGTTGACGACGCAGAGGCGCTGGCCCAAAACCGGCAATGTTGGTACTCACTGGTTAACCTGATTGGCTCTACGCACGGTGATGGCCACCCATCCCTCACCCCGCACCCCTTGTAGGTGGAGGCAGAATGAGCTCACCTTTATAAGTAACGGTGGTGGTAATTGGCTCTGACTGAACTGATGTTGGTGCTGCATATGACATCAATTGAGCTGAGACTGTGGTGACTGGCTACTTATCATGTCCTGATCTGTGTGACTTAGTTGAGAGACCTGAGGACCCAGATCAGTGCCCTGTAGGCCCATGTTAGATGCCGGACTGCTGCTTTGGCTGCAGTTGAATGGCTTGAGATGACTCCCATATTTGAGTGGACTGTTTCCTTGGAGTCAACACTTTTATTTTCTTTTACTGTTTGTGCTTAAATCAGATGTGCTGCAAGAGTATTGTTAGAGCCAATATTTTTGTTGGAAAAATTCCTTATCAAAAATCAGGCAGGATCAAAGTTTCAGCAAAGATAATATGCACTGATCAGCGGAAGACAATACAGAGAACAGCTTTCACAGACTGCTGCAGTGCATTGGCTTAACTAACAGAGTGATTCTAGCTATATATACTGTATATATATATATATATATCCAAAGGGCCGTTGGGGTGAGGTAGTTCACTCACGGCTCAATTGATAAAGTTGACTGAGCTTCTTGATTATTTCATTCATGACTCAGATTGTATCTGCTGACTACATGCAGGAAACCAGTTGACATTAGTGACAGGGCTGGACGCAGTCACAGTGATAGAACTGGACATTCACAGTTGATAACCTAAGTTACATCAGCATCCTTCAATCTGTTTTTTTCACTACTCAACAACTCCAAATATGGTAACAGGATTTCCTAAGTATACACATTAAGCTTTATATATATATATATATATATACGTACAGTATATATATATATACAGTTAGGCCCAAAAATATTTGGACAGTGACACAAGTTTTGTTATTTTAGCTGTTTACGAAAACATATTCAGGATACAATTATATAATCAATATGGGCTTAAAGTGCAGACTCTCAGCTGTAATTTGAGAGTATTCACATCCAAATTGGAGCAAGGGTTTAGGAATTACAGTTCTTTAATACGTAGCCGCCTCTTTTTCAAGGGACCAAAAGTAATTGGACAATTGACTCAGAAGGCTGCAAAAAAAAATAACAAGGCTGCATGGGCTCTTCCCTCGTTAACCTGTCATCAATTAAGCAGTTAAAAGGTCTGGAGTTGATTCCAGGTGTGGCGTTTGCATTTGGAAGCTGTTGCTGTGAACACACAACATGCGGTCAAAGCAGCTCTCAATGGAGGTGAAACAGACCATCCTGAGGCTGAAAAAAAAAGAAGAAATCCATCAGAGAGATAGCAGAAATGTTAGGAGTGGCCAAATCAACAGTTTGGTACATTCTGAGAAAAAAGAGTGCACTGGTGAGCTTGGGAACTCAAAAAGGCCTGGACGTCCACGGAAGACAACAGTGGTGGATGATCGCAGAATCCTTTCACAATCCCTTCACAACATCCACTCAAGTGAAGAACACTCTCCAGGAAGTAGGTGTATCAGTATCTAAGTCTACCATAAAGAGAACACTTGATGAAAGTAAATACAAAGGATTCACCACAAGTTGCAAACCATTAATCAGCCTCAAAAATAGAAAGGCCAGAATTGACTTTGCCAAAAAACACCTGAAGAAGCCAGCCCAGTTCTGGAACAGCATTCTTTGGACAGATGAGACTAAGATCAACCTGTACCAGAATGATGAGAAGAAGAAAGTTTGGAGAAGAATTGGAACAGCTCATGATCCAAAGCACTACATCTTCTGTAAAACATGGTGGAGGCAGTGTGATGGCATGGGCATGCATGGCTTCCAATGCCACTGGGTCACTTGTGTTTATTGATGATGTGACAAAAGACAGAAGCAGCCGGATGAATTCTGAAGTGTATAGGGATATACTTTCTGCTCAGATTCAGCCAAATGCAGCAAAGTTGATTGGGCGGCGCTTCACCAATAATCCAAAACATACTGCAAAAGCAACCCAGGAATTTTTTTAAAGCAAAGAAGTAAAATATTCTGCAATGGCCGAGTCAATCACCAGATCTCAACCCAATCAAGCAAGCATTTCACTTGCTCAAGACAAAACTTAAGGCAGAAAGACCCACAAACAAGCAACAACTGAAGACAGCTGCAGTAAAGGCCTGGCAAAGCATCACAAAGGAGGAAACGTTTGGTGATGTCCATGGGTTCCAGACTTCAGGCAGTCATTGCCTGCAAAGGATTCTAACAAAATATTGAAAAGTAACATTTTACTTAGGGTTATGTTTATTTGTCCAATTACTTTTGAGCCCCTGAAATGAGGAGCGTTTGTATAAAAATAGCTACAATTCCTACATGTTTAATCATATATTTTTGTTCAACCCCTTGAATTAAACCAAATATTTCTGGGCCTAACTGTATGTGTGTATATATATATATATATATATATATACACGCACGGTATAGACTGCCGCCTTTGCCAGGCTTAAGTTCAAAAGAGCATCTGTTGGGGTGGGAGATACGTGAGCGGCGGCAATATATCCATCCGTTTCCCGGAGCGCAGTGCAGAGCTCCCACCCCAAGCCTCTTGAAAACTGTCTTTCGCCTGCTGACATTATATATATATATATATATATATATATATATATATACTGCTCAAAAAAAATAAAGGGAACACTAAACAACACAATGTAACTCCAAGTCAATCACACTTCTGTGAAATCAAACTGTCCACTTAGGAAGCAACACTGATTGACTGAGCACATGTGACAGACGTGACAAAGTCTGGAGACGCCGTGGAGAACGTTTTGCTGCCTGCAACATCCTCCAGCATGACCGGTTTGGCAGTGGGTCAGTAATGGTGTGGGGTGGCATTTCTTTGGGGGACCGCACAGCCCTCCATGTGCTCGCCAGAGGTAGCCTGACTGCCATTAGGTACTGAGATGAGATCCTCAGACCCCTTGTGAGACCATATGCTGGTGCGGTTGGCCCTGGGTTCCTCCAAATGCAAGACAGTGCTAGACCTCATGTGGCTGGAGTGTGTCAGCAGTTCCTGCAAGACGAAGGCATTCATGTTATGGACTGGCCCGCCCGTTCCCCAGACCTGAATTCAATTGAGCACATCTGGGACATCATGTCTCGCTCCATCCACCAACGCCACGTTGCACCACAGACTGTCCAGGAGTTGGCGGATGCTTTAGTCCAGGTCTGGGAGGAGATCCCTCAGGAGACCATCTGCCACCTCATCAGGAGCATGCCCAGGCGTTGTAGGGAGGTCATACAGGCACGTGGAGGCCACACACACTACTGAGCCTCATTTTGACTTGTTTTAAGGACATTACATCAAAGTTGGATCAGCCTGTAGTGTGTTTTTCCACTTTAATTTTGAGTGTGACTCCAAATCCAGACCTCCATGGGTTAATAAATTTGATTTCCATTGATAATTTTTGTGTGATTTTGTTGTCAGCACATTCAACTATGTAAAGAACAAAGTATTTAATAAGAATATTTCATTCATTCAGATCTAGGATGTATTATTTTAGTGTTCCCTTTATTTTTTAGAGCAGTATATATATGATGCATATGAAAAATTTATATGCATCAAAATTCATATAACTCAGTGTAGCATAGAATTTTTCCATCAATTTTATATGGATTTTATGTTGCCTTTAGTATAGACTTTGACTTCCTGTCATGAACGGCCCTTTTCAAGGGCTGCTGAATGACACCAAATACTCTCTATGAGTTTGCACATTTATTAACATAAAAACAGACAAGAACATTAACATACAAAAACTAAAGCATGGAGTGCATGGCGCTAGCAAACAAGTACGCTATAATAAACACTGGAGGAGAGTGGGGCTCGACATCCAGGGGGACATGAAGCCGGGAACACCGAGCCAGGGGCGGATGCCAGCCGGAGCTCTCCCGAAGGCTGCGGGGGCTCGTGGCTGGAAATAAGCGAAACACATACCTCGGTGGAGCGCTCCTACTCTCCTCAACAGTGGGACCCAAACACGCTCGGGATGATAGCTCTGCTCCTGAGGATGGGTCCACATGGAAGAAGGACATGACAAACCCCAGAGGTTTGCTGTGCCCTTATAAGCAGTACATAATTAGTGACAGGTGTGGATGCATGAGTGGAGAAAGTAACAGAATGAATAACAGGTGTGCAGCTCCGACCAGCTGAGGCTCCTCTGCTCACCACTGATGTTCCCTGGGAAGGAAGCAGAGGCTCGGGTCTCAGGTGACGGAGGTGGGACGCCGGAGCTCGAGGCTGGGGAGGAGCCGATGGGGCCGAGGTCTGGGAATGCCCTCTCACTGGCACAGACCTCAGTTCATGGATGGAGCTCCTTCCCCAATACTCCTGCTGTAAATCCTCCAACTGAAAAACCCTCTCCCTTCCTTCGGCGTGCAGCAAGAGCCGAGGGTGATGCTGTACTGCCGCCTTTGCCAGGCTTAAGTTCAAAAGAGCATCTGTTGGGGTGGGAGATACGCGAGCGGCGGCGATATATCCATCCATTTCCCGGAGCGCAGTGCAGAGCTCCCACCCCAAGCCTCTTGAAAACTGTCTTTCACCTGCTGACATCTCAGCAGGCGTATGATGGCAAAAAGGGGGGAAAAAAAACCTTAATTACAGGAAAAAGAAAAAAATTACAGAACCCACAGAGGCTGGTGTCACGGTGGTCATGTCCTGTCATGAACGGCCCTTTTCAAAGGCTATTGAAGGACACCAAACACTCTCTGTGAGTTTGCACATTTATTAACATAAAAAAACAGACAGGAACATTAACATACAAAAACTAAAGCATGGAGTATGTGGCCCTAACAAACAAGTACACAATAATACACGCTGGAGGAGAGTAGGGCTCGACGTCCGGGGGGGGCATGAAGCCAGGAACACCGAGCCAGGGGCGGAATCCAGCCGGAGCTCTCCCGAAGGCTGCGGGGGCTCATGGCTGGAAAAAAGGGAAATGCATGCCTGGATGAAGCACTCCTACTGTCCTCAACAGTGGAACCCAAACACACTCGGGATGATAGCTCTGCTCCTGAGGATGGGCCCACACGGAAGAAAGACACGACAAACCCCAGAGGTTTGCCGTGCCCTTATCAGCAGTACATAATTAGTGACAGGTGTGGATGCATGAGTGGAGAAAATAACAGAATGAACAGCAGGTGTGCAGCTCCGACCAGTCTGACAGCTGGAAGCTGCACAGCACTGTCAAAATAAAACATAACCGGACACCATAATGATACAAACACAACAGAACCCCAAAATGTACATAATAATACTACAGATACAAAAACACGAGAATTAAACAGGAACCAAACACAGCAGACAGAAAAACACTAAAACTAGACAGGAAACTGGGCATGGCGCCCACTTGAGCCCCAGGATCATGACACTTCCAACTGCATACCTGATTTTGAGAACTTTAAAACAGCTAATTTTATTTTAATTCTTTTAACTGTTATTTTGAACCAACTGGCACTAATTTTAATTTACTTTGTCTAAGTGGTTGGAACTCCTATGGAGAGCTCATCCTGTGTATAACACCCCCTCCTTGCTTGTGTGTGCATTTGTTTTAAAGATGGTGGGTATAATTTTGTTGTCTTGATTTGTAGTGCACTTTTTATATGGAATAGTGTGTATGTGTGTATGGTGTCCCAATCATGCACCCTCCCACAGAGTCTCCTGCCTCCTAGTCATCAGAGGGTAACACTGGTTCTTCTTGCTTCCTTTATCATTTGGATTAATAAAGTTTTTAATTCCAATCTGTTTTTAAGTTACTATTTTAAGCCGCTTCAATTAAATCCAATTCATACTTTATGCATGTCTTCAGCCTTTCTTGAACTTGTGAATTGTGAACATTCTAGTGGTTGAAGCCAGGGTTGGCTTAAAATTTTAATTGTTTACAAAGTTGAGTACACCGTGGGGTGGGGCACATTTGGTTCATTATTAAAACGCTGAAAGCCCATTGCCTGCATTTGAGTCTGTCCTCGATGCCTCCTCTTGCAGCCCCAAACATAACAGAAATTAGATCATTTTGTGCAGACCCCTGAATATTTCTCACGGACCCCCTGGGTTCCGAGGACCACCAGTTGAAAAACAAGACTGTAAGTAATCAAGTACATTTAGTCTTACACTGAGTTACTTTCATGCTTGTATAATTCAAGAGAAACTGAAATTTGACTTGAGCAACATTAAACCTTTTATTACCTCCGCCAGGCCCAAGGCCAGGAGGAGGTTATGTTTTTGCCAGCGTTTGTCTGTTTGTTTGTCTGTTTGTCTGTCTGTCTGTTTGTTTGTCTGTCTGTTTGTCTGTTGGTTAGCAAGATAACTCAAAAAGTTTTGGATGGATTTCCATGAAACTTTCAGGCGTTGTTGGAAATGGTACAAGGAAGAACTGATTAAATTTTGGGGATGATCCGGATCACCGTCTGGATACAGGAATTTTTTAAAGGATTCTTTAACATTGTGATTACGGCCATTTTCAACATGTGTGCAGGGGCAATAGAGGGCGCTGCTCGTCGTGTCTGACGAACACAAACTCCGCGTTCTTCAAAGTTTTAGGCACAAAAGCACGCGGAAAACAGAGGTGGGCAGGGCCCGCCAGAGTGCCTGTGTTTGCGCTACGCTGCAAAAGCTGAGACGGGCAGCTGTCCGGCACGGGATTATTTGGCAGAAATTCCCCGGGCAGCCATAGGGGCTGTGCAAAAACCAGCTCTCTGCCGGGGAAGCTTCCAAATCCTCTTTTTTTCCACGGAGCGCAAACCCAATATAAAACCCACGGCAACCATTATCGCACCTTCTTTTGTCCTGCGGCTCCGGAACAGAGAGGAATCCCGGCGCCAGTAATGCTGCGCCTGATATGTGTGACTCTAATGCTAAAAGTGACTGCATCAGGGATTTTCGACCTGAAGTCACACTTTGCTACACAGCGCCACAAAAACTGTGTAGCCAAATTCGATCGATGGATGAACATTTTCAGCCAGTGAGAGAACCGACGCCTTCCAAATCCAATGCATCACTAGCAGAAGTGATGTTTTGTCATTTTGTGCCAGAGCACAATCTACTCCCATTGGTGGCAGATCACTTCAGTGATTTGGTGCCAACATTGTTTCCTGACAGCAAGAGCACTCAATTTTTTGGTGCTACTTGGCTTATTATTTTCACATTACCAAAAAGTTATGGCTCAAGATTGTGTACATATACAGTAAGTGTACATTTGAATAAATATGTTTGAAATAGTTCATGTTGCAGTTGCTGTTTGTTTAGTTTTTGTTTGTTTGTTTGTTTGTTTGTTTTTGCTTCAGTTTTCTTTCATCTGCCGATAAATACAGTTTTTAAGTACTCAGTACAGGTGTGAAAGCCCCCCCCCCCCAATAAGGGAGGCATGAGGTCAGTATAGGTGTGAAAGCCCCCAATAAGGGAGGCATGAGGTATGCCTTGACAGGTCGCAGCCTGGCACTTTGCAGATGGAGGAGATGGACAAAACAGCAACACTTCAGTTTATTACCTCCGCCAAGGAGGTAATGCTTTTACTACTGAACCACTAATCCTATCATTGTGAATCCAATTGCTAGTCACATGTTTTCATGGTCAAGGAATCTCAAAACGTACACACAAACACTGTATGGGGGGGAACTGTGGCGCTTGGTGGAGGTCTGCGCTCTCCAAGTGCTTTTCTAGTTGATAGTGTGGAGAGAGGAATAACCAGGCCGAGCGTTCAGAGCAGATGAACTTTATTCACTCTCTCACATCTTCCAGAATCAGAAAACATTAACATCATGTAGCAGGGACTCTCTCTTACATCACAACACTCACACGTCCCTGCTACCTGAGGTCCTGCATTACAATTCATTCCCGCATGACAATTCTTTTTGTCCCCCAGCCCTTTAATCCCCATGCTCTTCTGTCAGACGAAATTACTGCATCTCCCTTCCTTCCAGTCTGAGATGAATACCACAGCATGGGTCCCCTATACTGCCCCCCCCCCCCAGAGTCTCAGACTGAGTGTTAACCCTCACATCCTCTTGGCTTCAGCCTCTGCCCATAGCTGCTGTAACGAGGGGTCTTCGGCTCCGCGGCACTGCTGTGCTGGTGGGGGGTTCCTGGGAGTGTCTGTGGGTGGACAATGGGGGGGGGGACATTCAGCATGCTCGTGTGTCTGCTCTGATGAATCGTTTACCTGGGGAGTTCTCGGGGGGGTCTTTTGCGCCGAGGAGCTCGGGCCAACACCACCTGCTCATCTGCCACCACAAAGGCGGGCTTAAGCCTGTCTATACAGATTCTCTCCCAGCGACCCCCCAAGTCTAACACAAAATGTTTGTCCCCAGGTTCCAGTACTCTAAACAGGCCATCATAGGGTAGGCATAATGGGGGCTGGTGGGCATCGTGCCTGACAAACACGAACGCTGCGTCCTTCAAGGTTTTTGGCACAAAAGCACAGGGAAAACAGTGGTGGGCCGGGCCAGGTAGCGTCCCTGCGTCTACACTATGCCGTGAACGTGGGGACGGATGAGTGTTCGGTGCAGGGTTATCTGGTAAAAATTCCCCGGGGAGCTGCAGCGGCTGAGAAAAAACCAGCTCTGCTGGGGAAGCTGCCAAATCTTCTTTCGGTGCGGAACGCAACCCTAACAGAACCCACGGCAACCGATCCACCCAATTTGCATCCGTAAGCAAAGCCCTGAGTGCTGCTTTTCAGTGACCTATGGAAACGCTTGCATAACCCATTGGCCTGTGGGTTGTACGCGGTCATGCAATGAATTGAGATGCCCAGGCTCTGGGCCATTGTGGACCAGAGGTCGGAAACAAACTGAGGGCCTCGATCAGATGTGATGTCCGCAAGGGTGCCAAAACGTGCCACCCATGTGGTCAAAAAAAGCGCTTGCCACGTCTGCGGACGCGGTGGAAGCTAGTGGGACTGCTTCTGGCCATTGTGTGGTGCGGTCCACCACTTTCAGGAGGTGCGTGAACCCCTGCGATGGCGGGAGGGGGCCCACGAGGTCCACGTGAACGTGGTCGAACCTCTTAGCTGGGATATGGAACGTCTCCAAGGGGGCCTTTGTGTGCCTGTGCACTTTGGCTCGTTGGCACGCTATGCAGGCTGCAGCCCACTCTTTCACCTGTTTGCGCAGGCTCGGCCAGACGAACTTCGCTCCCACCATTTTGACTGACTCGCGCACTCCTGGGTGCGCCAGGGAGTGAACGGACTCAAAAATGCGGCGGCGCCAAGCGCGTGAGACCACCAGGCGCGGGCATCCTGTGGAGACGTCACAGAATGGGGGGGGGGCGTCTTGCAGTACCCTGCTCTCCAGCCTTAACCCTGTTGGTCCAGACTGGAGCACGCACACATCCGCATCGCCGATCTGCTCCGCGGCCATGGCCGTGTAACCTATCCCTACTTAGATTGGGGCCACTAATGCTCGCAAGGGGCAGTCTGCCACCACGTTGAGTTTACCGGCCATATGCTGAATGTCAGTCGTAAACTCCGAGATCATGGCCAGCTGTCTCTGCTGCCGGCCCGACCATGGTTCCGAAACCTTGGCCATCGCATACGTTAGTGGCTTGTGGTCCACGAACGCAGTGAAGGTGCGCCCTTCCAGCCAGAACTGGAAGTGGCGTATGGCCAGGTGAAGAGCCAGTAACTCTCTGTCGAATACATTGTATTTACGCTCACTGTCGCACAAAGACCTGCTCAAAAAGGCGGGCGGCTGCCAAGAACCGGCAACGCATTGCTCCACGACGGCCCCTATGGCCACGTCCGAGGCGTCGGAAGTGAGTGCTATCCGAGCCGCCAGGTCCGGGTGCGCCAGTAATGCGGCGTTTGCCAGGGCTGTTTCAACCTCAGAGAACACCTGCTCCCGCTCAGGAGTCCAGTCGACTGTCTGCCGGTTTCCGTTTCTTGAGCGCGGCGTACAACGGCTGCATGAGCTGGGCTGCGCGGGGGAGGAAACCGTTATAAACCTGCAGCGCCCTGACCGTCTGAGGCCGGGGAAAATTCGCCACTGCGCGCACCTTGTCCGGCAAGGGTATTGCTCCCTCCGGTGAGATGCGGTGTCCCAAAAAATTGATTCCCGTCATGCAGAACTGGCATTTCGCCAGGTTGATTATTAACCCGTGCTCCTCTAACCTCCGGAAAACCGTCCTGAGGTGGGTTACGTGTTCGTCCTCGGATGCGCTGGCCACCACGATGTCATCCAGGTTGACGAACACAAACGGCAGATCGCGCAACACCGCATCCATCATGCGTTGGAATGTCTGTGCCGTGCCTTTTAACCCGAAAGGCATGCGTAAAAACTCAAACAGACCAAACAGGGTTATTACTGCCGTTTTAGGTATGTCCTCCGTGTGCACCGGGACCTGGTGGTAATCGCGGACCAGGTCTATCTTAGAAAAAAAATATGTGCCCCAGCGAGGTGAACGGAAAAATCCTGAATATGGGGGATCGGGTAGCGGTTGTGTGCTGTGGCGTTGTTTAATCTGCGGAAATCTCCACAAGGTCGCCACAATCCCTCGGCCTTAAGGACCATATGTAGTGGGGATGCCCATGGGCTGTTTGATCGTCCGATGATGCCCAGCCTTTCCAATTTGGCGAACTCCTTGCGCGCTATGGCCAGTTTAGCTGTGTCCAGGCGCCGAAGTTGTGCGAAAACGGGCGGCCCGGTGATGGTAATAAAGTGCTCCACCCCGTGTTTAGTGATGGCCGCCGAAAACGTCTGGACCGTGAGTGCTGGGAACTGGGTGAGCAGTGTGTGGAACTTACCACCTGGAGCTGTGACATTGGCTAGTGTTGTTGGCCCGGTTTCTCGAGCTGTACAGGGGAGAGAATCAAAAGACATTGCATTAATCAGGCGTCTGTTAGCAACATTGACTAGTAGTCCGTGTGCACACAAAAAATCAGTGCCTAAGATTGGGAAACTGCATGCCGCTATGACGAATGTCCATTGGTACATATGGCCGTGCAGGGATACAGTCAGTGTCCTCTCACCAAAAGTCTTAATGTCTGAGCCGTTGCTGCCGTCAGCTCGGGGCTGCTAGTTTCCGCTAGCCGGTCGGCATAGGACGGCAGGATGAGACTCTTTTGGGAGCCGGAGTCCACGAGGAACCGTCTCCCCGAGCGTGAGTCTATCACGTAGAGCAGCTTGCTTTCTTCACCGGTGGTCGCAGCCGCTACCGACTGCCGGTCCTGGTGTTTCCCAAACGCTTGAATTGGCACGGTGGCACGCATCGGCGTGCATCCTCTCCAAAACGGCGGTGGTAGAAGCAGAGTGTGTCTCTCTGGCCCTTCCTGGCCGCTGCTGCCGCTACCATCGCTGTCTCCTCACTTCCGCTGGCCGTCTCACTGGGTTCTGATGCCGCTGCGTTCACTGTGAGGGCTCTGGTGGTGAGGATGATCCGATCTGCCTCCTGGGCTAGTGCACGGTAATTACATGCAGACAGCAACGGCGAGTTGGCAAGGACCGCTCTGGCCACCGTTGGGAGGTTCAGGAGGAAAAGGTGGGCAAATAGAAAATGCCCGTCGTCTGTGCCCATCAACGCCAACATCTTGTCCATCCGTTCGACCGCCGACTTGTCTCCTAACTCGGAGCGTGTCAGGAGTGTCTCCGCTCTCTCGCAGTCCGTGAGCGTGTATCGCCGGGTCAGCGTGGTATTGAGACCCCCGTATTTGTCACGGGCTGGGGGCTGTTGGAGCAGCCTCACTACTTGCTGAGTCGTGCGAGCGTCCAGCGCTGTGATGAAATAGTAACATCTGGTGTCATCTGCCGTTATTCCCTGAAGCGTGAACTAGGCCTCGGTGTGGAGGAACCAAGACTTCGGGTCGTGCAGCCAAAAGTCTGGTAGTTTGACCAAAACAGCACATGCATTGCTGGGGCTTCCCATCCGGGTCATCTCCGGGGTGTTCGCCTCGTGTTCCATTATTTGTCAAGGGTCACCAGTGTGGAGAGAGGAATAACCAGGCCAAGCGTTCAGAGCAGATGAACTTTATTCACTCTCTCACATCTTCCAGAATCAGAAAACATTAACATCATGCAGCAGGGACTCTCTTTTATATCACAACACTCACACATCCCTGCTACCCGAGGTCCTGCATTACAATTAATTCCCACATGACAATTCCTTTTGTCCCCCAGCCCTTTAATCCCCATGCCCTTCTGTCAGAGGAAATTACTGCATCTCCATGTCTTTCAGTCTGAGATGAATACCACAGCATGGGTCCCCCAAAATAGTGGCTATTCGTGAAAATATTACGATTTGCTAATTCTTCATATGATTTAGATTATATACAGATAGTGGCAAATGTATATGTAAAAAGTTGCAAATCTGCATAAAAAAGTCACAGATTTATCACAGATAAGTTGAATATGTATGAGGAAAAATTAATTGTCAGGATCTGCCCTCCACGCAGATGAGAGTTTAAAGGTAGGACCCATGAGCGCAGGCAGGAGTATGGTGCAAATAATAATTTATTAACAAAAGCAGTGAAAACTCAACGTGCAACATGGAGGCTGACAACAAAACAGGAGAAACGAAAAACTGGATACACTTTACCAGAGACACAATACCATCAGGGAATACAGGTGAGGAGACCAGACCGAGCACAAGTACAAACTGACATAAATAGGGGAACTGATTAAAACATGAGACAGCTGGGTGAACAATCAAGGGCTGAACAGATCAGACATGAGGGAGAGTGGCTATGGGTAAGGAAAACATGAGGAGCAGGAAACAATAGGTGAGCAGGAACAATAGGTAAACAGGTACACACACAGACCCAGGACCAAACAGGTGATGGCACAGAAGACAAAGACAAGGGACTCAGGGGAACACAGAGGGCAAAGAATGCAAATTATAATCATAATAATCTTAGAGAGAACACTGAAAGAACACAAGGCATGGGCATGATCTTAAGATCATGCCCAGATATGACAAGAATGAGATAAATGAGAAAAAAAATGTAAAGAATGTACAGAAAATGTCAAAGAAACTACAGTTTACTGTAAGTGTTACCTTTTAAGATAGTAGTCTATATCATAAGGTAGCACTATTTTAGTACAATTTCTGGCTATGCTACCAACTTCTGGTTAAAAGTGAAGTGTTCTGAATTTGATCCAAGGAAAGAAAACTTCAAATTCTTATGTGTAATTTTATTTCTCATTAAAAAAGTGAAGTCATTAGTCTCCATTATCATTTTATTAGTCTTTTTAAATGTTATTTACATGTTAACAATGGACTGTGATGGATTGGTGATCTGCTGTGGGTGTGCACTGCCTCTTGACCAGAGAGGCTCTGCAGTGTGGTCTGAGCTGAACCAGCTACTGAGTAATTTCTAGGAAAACCACATTAGAAAAATTGTGTGCAAAAGCTTGGTCAGCTTTTCTTGACTTAATTTCCTCTTTCCCACAAAACAAACGTGGTGTTGTTCAGTCCATGCATTTGACACCTCACACTCAGACGATTTTTACAACTGCTGCATCCAAAGCGTACCTAGTGGAAGGAAGATAGGCCATTGTATTGCAGTCGTATTATTTCCTTAGTGTTTCCAACATGGATTAATGTATCCTGGTGTTGCTGTATTGTTCTTATCGAGGAGGGGGTTTTACAGACTTTCATGTTGAATTGTAGATTATGTTACCCAATATGAGGAAATACAGATGAGGATCTTTGGCTCCTGCTTTCCTGCATTGGCAAAGTTAAAGGAAGCTAAAAGTAGGTAATTGTTGGGGGAGCTTGGGAAAACTAAAGTCAGAACTCCATTTAGATGGTTTACCTTCACACGCACATTCACAGTGTGTGAATGTGTGTGTGAATGGGTGGATAGCAGGGTCTGTAAAGCGGTTTGGTCATCAAGAGATGAGAATAAAAGCGCTATATAAGTGAATGCCATTTACCATTTACCATTTACCATTTTACCTTCTGGCATTTTCCCCCTGTCATTTTTAAGTCTTCAAAAAAGCGCAAGATTACAAATCGTGAATTTAGAGCAACACACAAAGTCCAAGTAACCTAAAGATCATTCATGCCATATTTATCCAAAACATACAATGGAGAAATCATATAGTCTGTTGCTGAGAGAAATTGGACCGGTGCGCATAAATTTTGTTTCCACCTTATTTTGTTTCACATCCTTTCATGTGTATGTGTTCTTTGTGTATTCCTGATTGTCTCTTGGTTTCCATTCATCTTCACCCTGCTTACCTGCTGTATAATTACCTCTATGTGCATATAAGGATGTTCTCAGTCCTCCCCTGATCTTCTAGCAGATTGTCTCTGCCATCCACTCAGCATTCTAGCATTTCTCGTCAGTCTTTTATTTACATCACCAGTGACTAATGCAGTTTTGTGTTTCTCAAAGCAACAACAACAGTTTTATGAAATATGACCAGCTTGCAAAATGACCTTCTGTAATTAGTACCGTCCCTTTGACCAGATTCTCTATAACAAAATGCATCATACTCGAAGACTCAGATGATACTGTAAAAATACACTCCCCTTTACATACAATGCCAATAAATATGAACATTGTGCTGACACTTACAGTACATCCATTGCAGAAATGTGAAGCTCTGCTTTCTGGATTCAAGGTGCTGCCATCTTATGCTGTGACATCGTTTGCAGCCTGAGTCCTTGCAGCAGTGACCATGAAGTGGAGCCACGACATCAAGATCCCTCCCATTACAGTCTGTATGGCAACTATAGTCAGAACCCAAAACATGACCAATCATGACCACCCCCAACTTTATAGCATCAAATAATTTACAGTGGTGTGAAAAAGTGTTTGCCCCCTTCCTGATTTCTCATTTTTTTGTATGTTTGTCACACGTAAATGTTTCAGATTATCAAACAAATTTAAAAATTAGACAAAGATAACACAAGTAAACACAAAATGCAGTTTTTAAATGAAAGTGTTTATTATTAAGGTTAAAAAAAAAATCCAAACCTACATGGCCCTGTGTGAAAAAGTGACCCCCCCCACAAAAAACCCCCATAAATTAACTGTGGTTTATCACAGCTTTGGAAAGATGAGTTCAATTTCTCTAGCCCACACCCAGGCCTGATTACTGTCACACCTGTTCTCAGTCAAGAAATCACTTAAATAGGACCTGCTTGACAAAATGAAGTAGATCAAAAGATCCTCAAAAGCTAAACATCATACTGCAATCCAAAGAAATTCAGGAACAAATGGGAAACAAAGTAATTGATATCTATCAGTTTGGAAAAGGTTATAAAGTCATTTCTAAAGCTTTGGGACTCCAGCAAACCACAGTGAGAGCCATTATCCACAAAGGGCAAAAACATGGAACAATGGTGAACCTCCCCAGGAGTGGCCAGCTGACCAAAATTACACCCAAAGCACAGCGACGACTCATCCATGAGGTCACAAAAGACCCCACAACAACATCCAAAGAACTGCAGGCCTCACTTGCCTCAGTTAAGGTCAGTGTTCATGACTCCATGATCCCCAAGACTTAAAATACTCTGTGAACTGACGACACAAAAGTTGAACTTTTTGGAAGGTGTGTGTCTCATTACATCCGGTGTAAAAGTAACACAGCATTTCAGAAAAGGAACATCATACAAACAGTAAAATATGGTGGTGGTAGTGTGATAGTCTGGGGCTGTTTTGCTGCTTCAGGACGTGGAAGACTTGCTGTGATAAATGGAACCATGAATTCTGCTGTCTACCAAAATATCCTGAAGGAGAATGTCCGGCCATCTGTTCGTGACCTCAAGCTGAAGCGCACTTGGGTTCTGCAGCAGGACAATAATCCAAAACACACCAGCAAATCCACCTAGTCAAAGGCCTGACCTGAATTCGATTGAGATGCTGTGGCATGACCTTAAAAAGGTGGTTCATGGTCGAAAACCCTCCAATGTGGCTGAATTACAACAATTCTGCAAAGATGAGTGTGCCAAAGTTCCTCACAGTGCTGTAAAAGACTTATTGCCATTTATTGCAAATGCTTGATTGCAGTTGTTGCTGCTAAGGGTGGCCCAACCAGTTATTAGGTTTAGGGAACAATCACTTTTTCCACACAGGGCCATGTACTGTAGGTTTGGATTTTTTCCCCCCTTAATATTAAACACCAGCATTTAAAAACTGCATTTTGTGTTTACTTGTGCTATCTTTGTCTAATATTTAAATTTGTTTGAGTCAATTCAATTCAACTTTATTTATATATTGCCATTTCACAACAACAGTCATCTCATAGCACTTTCAACTGGAGGGGAAACCCCCACAATTGCAGAAAGACCCCAGCAATCAGGTGATCCCCTGTGAGCAAACACTTGGTAACGTTGGAGAGGAAAAATTCCCTTTTAACAGGAAGAAACCTCCAGCAGAACCAGGCTCAGGGAGGGGCAGTCTGCTGCGACTGGCTGGGGGGTGAGGGGATAGAGAAGAAGAAGAAAAGAACAGACATGTAGAGAGCAAACAGCACGATGGGGACTCAATCTATGGGAGAGAACAAACAGATGTTAATGACCAGCAAAAATATTTCATTGAGAGTGAAGAAAGGAGTGAAGCCCAGTGCATTGTTGGAGGTCCCCTGGCTGTCTAAACCTATTAGCAGCATAACTAAGGGAGGGTTCAGGGGCACATGATCCCTCCCTAATTATAGGCTATATCAAGAAGGAAGGATTTAACCCTATTCTTCAAAACAGAGATAGAGTCTGACTCCTGAATCCAGACTGGCAGCTGGTTCCACAGGAGAGGAGCTTGATAACTGAAGGCTCTGCCTCCCATTGTACTTTTGGAGATTCTAGGTATTACAAATAATCCTGCATTTTGGGAGTGTAGTGCTCTGTTAGGATAATAGGGTAGTATCAGATCTTTTAAATAAAAAGGGCCTGATTATTTAGAGCTTTGTAAGTGAGAAGAAGGATTTTAAAGTTAATTCTAAACTCTATGGGAAGCCAATGAAGGGAGGCCAGAACCGGAGAGATACAATCTCTCTTTCTAGTACCTGTTAAAACTCTTGCTGCAGCATTTTGGATAAGCTGAAGACTTTTTAAAGATGTTTTAGGACAACCTGATAATAAAGAGTTACAATAATCTAATCTAGAGCTAACAAAAGCGTGGATTAGTTTCTGAGCATCATTCTGAGACAAGATGCTCCTAATCTTGGCATTATTACTCAAATTATAGAAGGAAGTCTTAGAAACAAGTTTAATATGTGAATTAAAAAAATAGATCTTGATTAAAAATAACTCCAAGGTTCCTCACAGAACTATTAAGAGAAAGGGTAACTGCATCCAAACTAAGAGTTTGATTTGGAAATGTATTTCTAAGGTTTTTTGGACCAACTAGAATGACTTCAGTCTTATCTGAATTTAATAGCAGGCAATTACAAGTCAATCAAGCTTTTATTTCCTTGAGACAGGCCTCTAACTTGGCTAATTGATTACTATCACCTGGCTTCACAGACAGGTATAATTGTGTGTCAGCTGCATAACAATGAAAATGTATACAGTGCTTTCAAATAATGTTGTCTAGCGGAAGCATACTAAAAAGAATAGGGCCTCCTAGCACAGATCCCTGTGGAACTCTGTGATTGAGCTTTGAGTTAGAAGAAAACTCATTATTGACATGAACAAACTGGAACCTATAAGATAAATAAGATCTAAACCACTGCAATGGAGTTCCATTAAGTCCAACATGGTGTTCTAATCTATCAAGTAGAATATTACGATTGATTGTATCAAAAGCTGCACTAAGGTCTAAAAGGACAAGTACAGAAACAAGTCCATTATCAGATTTAACAAGGAGGTCATTAGTGACCTTCACTAAAGCTGTTACAGTACTATGATGGATTCTAAACCCAGATTGAAACTCTTCAAATAAACCATTTCCCTGCAAGTGGTCAAATAATTGCGTAGCAACAACTCTTTCTAAGATTTTTGAAATGAAAGGCAGATTAGAGATTGATCTATAGTTAGCTAAAACTCCTGGATCCAGCATTGGCTTTTTGAGTAAGGGTTTAATTACAGCAGCTGTAAAAGCCTGCAGTACATGGCCTAATGTCAATGAAGAATTGATTATTTGAAGAATAGAGCTACCAATAAATGGGAAGACTTCTTTAAATAACCTGGTAGGAATAGGGTCTAAAAGATAAGTTGAAGGCATGGATGAGGAAATTATTTTATCTAACTCTAAAAGGTCAATTGGTGTAAACTCATCCAAACAGATATCACTTGAAGGAGTTGGAGTAGTTAATGTATTTAAGTTAACGTTGGGAAGAATCTGACTGATTTTATCTCTGATAGATGAAATTTTATTATTGAAAAAGTTCATAAAGTCCTGACTAGTAAGCTCTAAGGAAATGCTAGGATTGACAGAGTCCTGACTCTTTGTCAGCCTGGCTACAGTGCTGAAAAGAAACCTGGGATTATTCTTGTTCTCTTCTGTTAATGTGGAATACTAACTTGTTGTAGCTTTCCTAAGAGATTTTTTTTGTTTTGTTTTATAAATTAGAAGATGATTTCTCCAAGCTAAATAGATTTCATCTAATTTAGTGGAGCACCATTTTCTTTCTAATTGACGAGTCTTCTGTTTAAAGCTACGGGTTTCTGTGTTAAACCAAGGAGTCAGAAATCTCTGATTTGACTTTTTCTTTTTTAAAGGGGCCACCATGTCTAGAGTCCAATGCAGAGAAGCTGTAACACTATCTACCATGCTATCAATTACAGAAGGCGCAAGCTCTCCATAGCTTATCTCCGTTGTGTTGACACATGGCATAGAGGAAACAATCTGCATAAATTTGATAACAGCATCATCTGAGAGGCATCTACTGTAGTAATATTTTTCTTTGCCGGGGGATTGTGGGGATCGTGGGATCGTGGGTTCGATCCCAGCCCCCGACCAACAGTGATCTGTGTGGAGTTTGCATGTTCTCCCCGTGTTGCGTGGGTTTACTCCGGGATTTCTCCGGTTTCCTCCCACATGCCAAAAACATGCATGTTAGGTTAATTGGCTGTTCTAAATTGTCCCTAGATATCTGTTTCCTATAGGCCCTTAGAATAGAGGGTTAGTATTAATGAAAGCGCTTTGAGTGGTCTTTGTGACTAGAAAAGCGCTATATAAGTGCAGGTTAGTTAGTAGTTAGTTAGTTAGTTTAGGAGCCAAATAGTCAGAAATAGTAAAATCAAAGGTTAACAGACTAATGGTCTGACAGTACAGGGTTATGAGGAGACACTACCAGATTTTCTATTTCTATGCCATATGTCAGCACAATGTCCAACGTGTGGTGGAGATAATGGGTAGAATTTCCTACTTTCTCCCCATTGAGTCTAATACTGAATTAAATGGCATATTAAGGCAATCACTATCTACATCTACATGCATACTAAAGTCCCCTACTATAATTATTATTACCTCTGCCAGGAGGTTATGTTTTTGCCGGGGTTTGTCTGTCTGTTTGACTGTCTGTCTGTTTGTCTGTTGGTTAGCAAGATAACTCAAAAAGTTTTGGACGGATTTCAATGAAACTTTCAGGCATTGTTGGAAATGGTACAAGGAAGAACTGATTAAATTTTGGGGATGATCTGGAACACCGTCCAGAAGAAAACCGCCATTATGGAAAATGCCATTTTCGTGAATAACTACTGAACCACTAATCCTATCATTGTCAATCCAATTGCTAGTCATATGTTTTCATGGTCAAGGAATCTGAAAACATACATACAAACACTGTATGGGGGGAACTGTGGCCGCCATTACGGAAAATGCCATTTTCGTGAATAACCACTGAACCACTAATCCTATCATTGTCAATCCAATTGCTAGTCATATGTTTTCATGGTCAAGGAATCTGAAAATGTACACACAAACACTGTATGGGGGAACTGTGGCCGCCATTACGGAAAATGTCATTTTCGTGAATAACTACTCAACCACTAATCCTATCATTGTCAATCCAATTGCTAGTTATATGTTTTCATGGTCAAGGAATCTGAAAACATACACACAAACACTGTATGGGGGAACTGTGGCGCTTGGCGGAGGTCTGCGCTCTCCGAGTGCTTTTCTAGTTCTGTCTGATTTCAGCACTAAATCTGCTAAGATAAAAACTGAGTAGGCTGATGATGATGATGTAATCTGATGATGATCTGAAACATTTAAGTGTGACAAACATACAAAAAAATGACAAATCAGGAAGGAGGCAAACATTTTTTCACACCACAAAACTGAACTGATCCAAAAGAGTGAACACTTGAATATGCATCTCTACAAAAAGAAATACCTTCGAGGACAGAAATTATCTTTGGGGGAAAAATATTTGAGGAGTAGTTTTCAGTTTGGCAAAGTGCCACCCACAATAACAGAGGAGATAGAGCTTTTCATCCTATTGCAGCCAGGCATCAGAGGTTGAATGAGCTGTACAAGTTTAACATTTGGAGAGCTTTCATGACATCCATATTTATTTACAGGCTATTGCAGGGATGGGCAACTATGTGCCATGGAGGGCCATTCCACTGCAGGTTGTCTGTTCCACCCAGTCGCTTCAGGAGTTGCTTTCTCTAACTAGAAAAGCACTCGGAGAGCGCAGACCTCCGCCAAGCACCACAGTTCCCCCATACAGTGTTTGTGTGCACGTTTTCAGATTCCTTGACCATGAAAACATATAACTAGCAATTGGATTGACAATGATAGGATTAGTGGTTGAGTAGTTATTCACGAAAATGAAATTTTCCGTAATGGCAGCCACAGTTCCGCCCATACAGTGTTTGTGTGTACGTTTTCAGATTCCTTGACCATGAAAACATATGAGTAGCAATTGGATTGACAATGATAGGATTAGTGGTTCAGTGGTTATTCACGAAAATGGCATTTTCCGTAATGGCGGCCACAGTTCCCCCCATACAGTGTTTGTGTGTATGTTTTCAGATTCCTTGACCATGAAAACATATGACTAGCAATTGGCTTGACAAAGATAGGATTAGTGGTTCAGTAGTTATTCACGAAAATGGCATTTTCCGTTATGGCGGTTTTCTTCTGGACGGTGATCCGGATCATCCCCAAAATTTAATCAGTTCTTCCTTGTACCATTTCCAACAACGCCTGAAAGTTTCATTGAAATCCGTCCAAAACTTTTTGAGTTATCTTGCTAACCAACAGACAAAGAGACAGACAGACAGACAGACAAACCCCAGCAAAAACATAACCTCCTGGCGGAGGTAATTAGCAACTTTTGAAGCTCATCAGTGCAAACACCTGCTGAAGAGACTGAGTGGAACAGAAAACATGCAGTGGAATGGCCCTCGCTGCCCATCTCTGGGCTATGGTTAGCACCTGGATTTAACTAAGCAAATACTGTAAGTAAGAGAAATCCATTAGATATTTACTACAGAGATTACTGTGTTTCACCTGGTAAAAAGTTATTAACCCCTGATGCAGAGAATATTCTCATTTCTTACACAACTATGTCAGAAGACATGTATCATGGTTGTGGAAAACATGTTACTGTGTTTCAGAAGGGTCACATTATTGGCTGTATCACACAAAGAAAACAAATGGGGAGATTGCTGAAACAAGTAACGTAAACGGTCCAACACGTTATCAAAATGTGACGGGATAGTGATGGGATATTGGTGAACCATCATTGTTATCATCAACTCTTATACACTCTCCTATCAACAATTCATAATCTTGGAAAAAATTTATGAAACTGTCAAAAAATGTTGTGACAATGTACGTATAAGCTTATTATAATGTTGCCACTGCAAATGCATCCTGTAATCAATCTAAAGGCTGAAGTTCAATGAAATATTGGAGAGTGTCAGTTTTTTTGATGGGCAGTGCATATTTATACCATAAAGATTTTTATTATCCTTGTGACTGTGGCCCAGCTGCTGTGAGATCATTAACAAACAGAGTTTTGAGGTACAGCGAGTACGATTCGTGTATCTATATGGGCCATCATCTATTCATTTACGATGTACAGTGGGATAAAAAAGTATTTAGTCAGCCACCAATTGTGCAAGTTCTCCCACTTAAAAGATGAGAGAGGTCTCCAATTTTCATAACCTCCGCCAGGAGGTTATGTTTTTGCTGGGGTTTGTCTGTCTGTTTGTCTGTCTGTTTGTTTGTCTGTTGGTTAGCAAAATAACTCAAAAAGTTTTGGACGGATTTCAATGAAACTTTCAGGCGTTGTTGGAAAAGGTACAAGGAAGAACTGATTAAACTTTGGGGGTGATCCGGATCACCGTCCAGAAGAAAACCACCATTACGGAAAATGCCATTTTCGTGAATAACTACTGAACCACTAATCCTATCATTGTCAATCCAATTGCTAGTCATATGTTTTCATGGTCAAGGAATCTGAAAATGTACACACAAACACTGTATGGGGGGAACTGTGGCCGCCATTACGGAAAATGCCATTTTCGTGAATAACCACTGAACCACTAATCCTATCATTGTCAATCCAGTTGCTAGTCATATGTTTTCATGGTCAAGGAATCTGAAAATGTACACACAAACACTGTATGGGGGGAACTGTGGCCGCCATTACGGAAAATGCCATTTTCGTGAATAACCACTGAACCACTAATCCTATCATTGTCAATCCAATTGCTACGCATATGTTTTCGTGGTCAAGGAATCTGAAAACGTACACACAAACACTGTATGGATGGAACTGTGGCCGCCATTATGGAAAATGTCATTTTCGTGAATAACTACTCAACCACTAATCCTATCATTGTCAATCCAATTGCTAGTTATATGTTTTCATGGTCAAGGAATCTGAAAGCGTACACACAAACACTGTATGGGGGAACTGTGGCACTTGGCGGAGGTCTGCGCTCTCCGAGTGCTTTTCTAGTCATCATAGGTATACCTCAACTATGAGAGACAAAATAAGAAAAAAAAAACATCCAGAAAATCACATTGAAGGATTTTTAATGAATTAATTGGTAAATTCCTTGGTAAAATAAGTATTTGGTCAATAACAAAAGTTCATCTCAATACTCTATTATATACCCTTGGTTGGCAATGACAGAGGTCAAATGTTTTCTGTAAGTCTTCACAAGGTTTTCACACACTGTTGCTGGTATTTTGGCCCATTCCTCCATGCAGATCTCCTCTAGAGCAATGATGTTTTGGGGCTGTCACTGGGCAACACAGACTTTCAACTCCCTCCAAAGATTTTCTATGGGGTTGAGATCTGGAGACTGGCTAGGCCACTCCAGGACCTTGAAATGCTTCTTACGAAGCCACTCCTTCATTGCCCGGGCAGTGTGTTTGGGATCATTGTCATGCTGAAAGACCCAGCCACGTTTCATCTTCAATGCCCTTGCTGGTGGAAGGAGGTTTTCACTCAAAATCTCACAATACATGGCCCCATTCATTCTTTCCTTTACACGGATCAGTCGTCCTGGTCCCTTTGCAGAAAAACAGCCCCAAAGTATGATGTTTCCAACCCCATGCTTCACAGTAGGTATGGTGTTCTTTCTCCTCCAAACACAACAAGTTGAATTTTTTACCAAAAAGTTCTGTTTTGGTTTCATCTGACCATATGACATTCTCCCAATCCTCTTCTGGATCATCCAAATGCTCTCTAGCAAACTTCAGACGGGCCTGGACATGTACTGGCTTAAGCAGGGGGACACGTCTGGCACTGCAGGATTTGAGTCCCTGGCGGCGTAGTGTGTTTCTGATGTAGCCGTTGTTACTTTGGTCCCAGCTCTCTGCAGGTCATTCACTAGGTCCCCCCATGTGGTTCTGGGATTTTTGCTCACCGTTCTCGTGATAATTTTGACCCCACGGGGTGAGATCTTGCGTGGAGCCCCAGATCGAGGGAGATAATCAGTGGTCTTGTATGTCTTCCATTTTCTAATAATTGCTCCCACAGTTGATTTCTTCACACCAAGCTGCTTACCTATTGCAGATTCAGTTTTCCCAGCCTGGTGCAGGTCTACAATTTTGTTTCTGGTGTCCTTTGACAGCTCTTTGGTCTTGGCCATAGTGGAGTTTGGAGTCTGACTGTTTGAGGTTGTGGACAGGTGTCTTTTATACTGATAACGAGTTCAAACAGGTGCCATTAATACAGGTAATGAGTGGAGGACAGAGGAGCCTCTTAAAGAAGAAGTTACAGGTCTGTGAGATCCAGAAATCTTGCTTGTTTGTAGGTGACCAAATACTTATTTTACTGAGGAATTTACCGATTAATTCATTAAAAATCCTTCAGTGTGATTTTCTGGATTTTTTTTTTCTCATTTTGTCTCTCATAGTTGAGGTATACCTATGATGAAAATTGGAGACCTCTCTTATCTTTTAAGTGGGAGAACTTGCACAATTGGTGGCTGACTAAATACTTTTTTTGCCCCACTGTATATAAGTTATTTAGGCAGTGTTACTTTCCATGGGTAATCCCTTTTTCTTATTATTGTGTGTGTTCCTGTCGTTTTGGTCGTCTACTGTCACGCTGCTGTTACACTGTAATTTCCCAGTTTGGGATCAATAAAGTACACCTATCTATCTATCTATCTATCTATCTATCTATCTATCTATCTATCCATCTATCTATCTATCTATCTATCTATCTATCTATCTATCTATCTATCTATCTATCTATCATTTGCTCACTCACTCTTTCGCTCACTCCCTTGCTTGCACCTATTCACTCATGGTTGGGCCTTGAGATGACAACAGCATGGCGGACATATATTTTAACTGTTGACCAGTATCACTTAATCTTATCCTACACTTTATTACATGTATAGTTTATTTCTCTTATCTTATCATGTTTAATGTTGCAGCATTGTACCGAGACAAATTCCTAGTTTGTGTACTACATGAACAATGGCAATAAACCTGATTCTGATTCTGATTCTGACCCCAGGTCACCAGCCAGGCCCCAGGCAGAAGGAGGGCAGTGGAGGTGGAGGACCCCCACCCTCCACCCCCCCATGCGCAAATTGTGATGGGTGATTGTTACTTGTGTGGTGTAATTGGGTGCAGGTGTGTGAACTACCAAAGTGCAGTTAAAATTGTGGGGACAGTATAATAGTGCATCAATACCCATTGCTATTGGCGGCAGAGCTCTCATCTCCCAAGCCCTCAGTGTCTACAATGCAATTAAAATTGAGGTGAGAGTGGCCCCACGGCACAGTAGTAGACAGAGGGATCCTCTTTCCCGACACCACACAGCACACTCCCACCCCAAAACCCTAAGCGTATCTAATAAGATGTGTATGAGCCACCCAAAATTGGAGGGGGAGGTAAGATCGGGAGGGAGCAGTCCCAGAAAGAACACCCCCCTTCCCCCCAGAAGCCAGCTCCCAAACTGGATCTGGAAGCCACCCACCACCCCCAGATCCCATTCCAGGGTGAGGGATGTCAAGCCATGCAACCCAGGGCCACCAATGTCGTACCCCAGCGCTCTCCAGCACCATAGGCACGATGGGTCAGCCACATTCACACTCACTCTCACGCATCTTGTACACACCCTGTATGTGCATACACAAACATATATAATATTTACCTTTTTGTTCTTATTAAAGACAAAAATAAAAAGATGTTTTTACCTTCTTTACATGTTTCGACTGTTCACTGCAGCCTTTGTCAGAATATATAATAATAATACGGCGATCCACATGTCAAGCGACATCCCAAAGCTCCCCCCACGTGCCCACCCACCGTCCTCCCCAGCCAGACATCACCGACGGTAGGCTACCCCCGCAGCCACAGCCTCCTCGGGGCAAATCAATGGAAACGTGGCCACCAACCTGCAGCAACGCACCCCCCCACGACCACCACTGAACACCCACACACACCCATACCCAGCGCCACGGACACTGGAGAAAGTGGGGGCAAAGCGAACCGCCCCGGGACCCAATGACAGGATGGCCAGGGAGACCAGAAACTGAACCACTTTTCCCCCGGCCACCAGACGTCCCGCATCACCCCCCGCCGCCCAACAAGGTCTTCCCATCACATACACACCTTCCACAACTGTGTGTCCCCCACAGGTACTTGCCCCACACACACATGCACACCCTCACATGTACACACATATACATACCATCACATATGTCCACCTACACCCACACATGCCCTCGCATATTTACACACAACACACATATCCACACGTTCACACATACATGCACACACACCCATATCCACACCCACACATACCACACATATTTATGCGAACCCACACTCGCGCACATCTGCACATACGCTTGCATACACACACTCACACACACCCACACGCATGTTTGCACGCACCCCCCCCCCCCCCACACACACAGAGGCTCTGGAGGATGGGGGTGACCCCCCCCCCCCCCCCCCCCCCAGGACATAGGCATCAACTCCCGGAGTGCCGACAGTGCCCTGGGGAGGGCACAACCCTACCCTGCGGGGATGAGCTCGGGTCGGCCCGCATCGCCCGCGTACACCGGACCCCCAGAGGGGGAGACGGCCCCTCAGCACGAGATGCCCAAGGCCAGCCCCAGCCCCACCAGGAAGACAAGGCCAGCCAGCCTGGAGCCATGCCCCCGCCCCCCCCCCCCCCCAGGCCAGACGCATAGCCACCCCAGGGCAGGTTCCCAGAATACAGGCTCCAGTGGGTCACAGACCCCACCCCACCCCCCGCGGTCAGTGCGCAGCCAGCCACCAGAGGTGGCAAGGAGACCAAGCCACCGCTCGCCACCCCTCAAGTTACAGAACCAATAAGCGGGGACCAGAGAGAATTGAATTCAGCCAATTTGTTTTTTAGAGGAGGCAGACATTTTCTCCAGACTAATATAATCTAATAGGAGGTTTTTATAGTGGGTTGTACATGAAATATTTCTTGATTTCCAATTCACAAGGATAGCTTTCTTGGCTCGCACTTGATTATGTTACCCTAATTTATAGAATGTATTTATAGACATATATTGTATGTATTGCATTTATATGCATATTTTATTTATTGAATAAAATCATCATCATTATCATGAAAAACCTGCACAGGTGGCTGGAAGCACTGCAAATATGTAGCATGTCTTACTTTTTTAGAAGTCTTTTCTACTGGCCTTCTTTAAAGAAAAATCCTTCATTATGTCCTTTAAGTCCAGCTCATGAACATCGTCATACTCTATGGATGTATACTTGATCCAGTCTACTTTTTACCAAGTTCGGAGTCCACTGTCCCATGCATAGCTGTTGAATGTTTAAGCAATCATGGCCTTTCTTCTCCCTTCGCCCTTCTCCTCCAGGTGAGTGCTTTAATGGCCCACCTGTCTCCTCCATGCAGCAGCTCCACCTCCACTCGATGCTCCAGCTTAGTAAAATCCTTTACGCTTTGGGATTTTTGGAGCAATCAGATTTCCCTTAGCTCCTTTCCTCTCAATAATTTTATGAGTGCCACTTTCAAACTTTTTCCCGGACATTTTGACCGAGCTAATTATTTCTTACCTCTCACTGGCGCTTGCATAGTCACATGTCAAAACAATTCCTCTGATAGGCTATTGTTACGTGGTACCCACATGAGGCACTTGTAAATTAGACCAATCAGCAGCCACACATGACATAGAATAGACATAGAATTTGACCAATTAACAACAATGTGATCTTTTTCATTGGCTCATGATAGGCCCTGATTTTCATAGGCCCCTGGGCTTCAGCCCAGCTTAGCCCGTTCATTAAGGCGGTCTTAAATATATGGGGCAACGCACGTCCAGCTTGGGACAAACATATTTAGTCCAATAAATGGGACGTCCCGTCTAAAACGGGACAGTTGACAACCCTACCGACAAGGTAACAGGTCCTGTTAGGCTAACATTACTTCTATCTCAGCACTGCTACCTGTTGTCTTGTCTCCACGTGACTGTTCACATCTGAAAAGTTTGCCCCCTTAGAGTCCAACTGTTCTGTCAGTTCAAAGAAATTCAGTAAAGCTGCCTGTCTTACCAAATCAGTTTCCTCCTTGATGCTGAGAGCTAATTCAAACCTGACATTGTGTCAACTAAGTACTGGCCCCACTGCCCACTACCCACCTTGGTTAAATCCAATTCAAAATGCAGATAAAATAGGTAAATGAGGGACTTTTGTGCAACAAATGTGTAAAGACTAACACTCATTTACATATTTTCATAGTGACACAAGAGGAAGGGGATTCCATTAAAGAGTTTCCGGTCCCAACGTGGGAGGTGCTGGAACAAGATCTGGCAGGATCCAGCACAAATTAAGCCCTGGAGTCAAAAATATATTTCTCTTACTTTAACTATTTGTTTTTACATATATTGCCTGAACTTTGTTTTTAGCTTCTTTTGTGCTATGGATCTTTACATAGAATGAAAGGAAAACTGATTTTCCCAACAACACTTTTTATATTTGCACTGATATACTAGTATATAGTACAAACTGATAACTTCCTTGTTTTCTATACTGCCCTTTACTGTTAACAGTCAGATGGGTGCACTAAGTGAGGGTGGCTGAGAGTATAAAAGCCTACTCCTTCAGTCTGCTCAGGTCTCTTGGCCTTATTGTCACTCTGAGTAGGTCACTGAGTTGGCTCTCACTGAGTCTGGCTGTTTCTGTGCAGCTTGCGGTTGTTTGTCTGAGCTGGAGCTGTTCAGGATAGCCTGCCATGGCTGACTAACCAATGCAGTTCACTAATTTGTTTAGTTTATATCTGTATTCAGCAGGATCAGTCCCCCCCCCACTCTCATGCAATACTAACTTACTTACAGTCATTTAATTCCATAAATTGATTGGGCAAATGAACTATTATTTGTGGACTCCTTGCATTTGTTGACAACTCTGAGCCAGGTTGGTAACAGCATTAGTGAGAATTTTAGTGTTAAAGGTAGCATGTTATGGTTGAGAATAGAATAGAATAGAACAGAACAGAATAGGCTTTATTGTCATTGTACAGTTTTAAAGTATAATGAAATTTCCACATACTGATACAGTTATCAGAGATCTTTATGTACCTTCCATGACACCATTTTTCACCCAGTTTAACTTCTTCACAACTACCATATTCATTGGCTATTTCTTTAAATGTTAATGAGCCACAGTGTGATATATGATATTGAGCATATTTGGGAGTGGTGCACATCCTGTGGCTGAAGTCACCACACCATATACGTATATTGGGTGGTCCGCCATCTCAGGGAAGGCAGTTGTAGTCTGTGGTATGGGAGTTATGAAAGGTGGTTGGCAGCTGGCCCCATTACACACGCACTTGTATTATTATACTTTATTGTAATAAAGTTCAGTTCAACAGCAGCATCCTCATCGGTTGTCATTGCCAGGTTTGTGGACATAACATTTGGCGATGAGAGATTAAACCATGGAGGCGTGCTTGAGATCGCTAGAGCCCTTTCTGGAGTTCCTGGGTGAACCAACAGTCCCATGGCCGCGATGGCTGGACGCATTTGAGACCTACGTTGCAGCGTTGGACCTGGGTAAACTTGACAAAGTAAGGAAATGAGCACTTCTTGTCCACAACCTCGGCATAGAAGATCAAAGAATTTCCACATATTAGGACCGACGGAGTCGTATGTGGATGCCATCGAGCTCCTTGCTAGCTACTTTGCTACACCTGACAATGTGATAGCACGACAAATTTGTTTTCGCCAGAGATGACAGAGAATTGGTGTCAGTTCAACAATACATCACTGACCTGAGACATTTGGCTAGCATGTGCCGTTTTTGGACTGTTAGAAGATGAAATGGTGCCGGACCAGTTAGCTGAACACACGTGCAATGTGAGGCTATGAGCTAAGATGCTAACAGTGCCAAACGACATGATGCTAGCTAACACCACAGAGCTAGTGTTCCAGCTAGAGGTAGCGGAGAAGTTAGCCACGGAGCTAAGTGGGTGTTAAACACAGAAGCTAACCGGACAGATGACGCTAGCTAATGCGTTGGGCATGGAGGAAGAAGAGGACATGGCAGAAGAGTACGAGACGAACGCAGTTAGTCAAAGGTCTGCTCCGAGAGGCCCCGTCTGTAGTAGCTGTGGGTCCCCGACGCACCAGGACAGAGCACGTTTTTGCCCGGCAAGAGGACAATGGTGTACCAAGTGTGGGCGCTTAAACCATTTCACCAGAGTATGCTGGTCACAGGCACTGTGGGGCCCGCCAAGTAAGCCGGCCTGCCCGCCAACAACAACCACTCATGTGGTAAGCCCCGACAACAACGGTTATTCATACGGCATGATTGAGTTAGATGGGGTAGCCGTACCGCTGCTGCTCGACACAGCGGCGGTGAGGTCGATGTTAAACTGGGCAATGGTGAAGACAACATGGAGAAAGATTCTTCCCACAGTTAACTTAAATACTGTAACTACTACAACTCCTTCTTTTGATGTCTGTCTTGATGAGTTTACTCCAATCGACCTTTGTGAGTTAGACAAAATAGTTTCCTCATCCAAACCTTCAACTTGTCTTTTAGACCCTATTCCTTCTAGGTTATTTAAAGAAGTCTTCCCACTTATTGGTAGCTTTATTCTTCATATAATCAATTCTTCATTAACTTTAGGCCATGTACCGCAGGCTTTTAAAACAGCTGTAATTAAACCCTTACTCAAAAAGCCAACGCTAGATCCAGGAGCTTTAGCTAACTATAGACCAATCTCTAATCTCCCTTTCATTTCAAAAATCTTAGAAAGAGTTGTTGCTACGCAATTATTCGACCACCTGCAGGGAAATGGTTTACTTGAAGAGTTTCAATCTGGGTTTAGAATCCATCATAGTACTGAAACAGCCTTAGCGAAGGTCACTAACGACCTCCTCATTGCATCTGATAATGGACTAGTTTCTGTACTTGTCCTTTTAGACCTTAGTGCAGCTTT
This sequence comes from Pholidichthys leucotaenia, assembly GCA_020510985.1. Taxonomy (NCBI): domain Eukaryota; kingdom Metazoa; phylum Chordata; class Actinopteri; order Cichliformes; family Pholidichthyidae; genus Pholidichthys; species Pholidichthys leucotaenia. The sequence continues at coordinate 19,861,856 of CM035838.1, forward strand.
TGATACTATCGATCATAATATTCTACTTGATAGATTAGAACACTATGTTGGACTTAATGGAACTTCGTTGCAGTGGTTTAGATCTTATTTATCTGATAGGTTCCAGTTTGTTCATGTAAATAATGAGTTTTCTTTCAACTCAAAGCTTAGTCATGGAGTTCCACAGGGATCTGTGCTAGGCCCTACTCTTTTTAGTTTATATATGCTTCCGTTAGGCAACATTATTAGAAAGCACTGTATACATTTTCATTGTTATGCAGATGACACACAATTATACCTGTCAATGAAGCCAGATGATAGTAATCAATTAGCCAAGTTAGAAGCCTGTCTTAAGGAAATCAAAGCTTGGATGACTTGTAATTTCCTGCTATTAAATTCAGATAAGACTGAAGTCATTCTTGTTGGTCCAAAAAACCTTAGAAATTCCTTTCCAAATCAAACTTTCAGTTTGGATGCAGTTACTCTTTCTCTTAATAGCTCTGTGAGGAACCTTGGAGATATTTTTGATCAGGATTTGTCCTTCAATTCACATATTAAATTTGTTTCTAAGACTGCCTTCTATCATTTGCGTAATATTGCCAAGATTAGGAGCATCTTGTCTCAGAGTGATGCTGAGAAACTGATCCACGCTTTTGTTAGCTCGAGATTAGATTATTGTAATTCTTTATTATCAGGTTGTCCTAAAACATCTTTAAAAAGTCTTCAGCTGATCCAAAATGCTGCAGCAAGAGTTTTAACAGGTACTAGAAAGAGAGATCATATCTCTCCGGTTCTGGCCTCCCTTCATTGGCTTCCCATAGAGTTTACAATTAAGTTTAAAATCCTTCTTCTTACTTACAAAGCTCTAAACAATCAGGCTCCTTTTTATTTAAAAGATCTGATACTACCGTATTATCCTAACAGAGCACTACGCTCCCAAAATGCAGGACTACTTGTAATACCTAGAATCTCCAAAAGTACAATGGGAGGCAGAGCCTTCAGTTATCAAGCTCCTCTCCTGTGGAATCAGCTGCCAATCTGGATTCGGGAGTCAGACTCGATCTCTGTTTTTAAGATTAGGGTTAAAACCTACCTTTTTGATATAGCCTACAATTAGGGAGGGATCATGTGTTTCTGAACCCTCCCTTAGTTATGCTGCTAATAGGTTTAGTCAGCCGGGGGACCTCCAGTAATGCACTGGGCCTCACTCCTTTCCTCACTCTCTATGAAATATTTTTTTTTTTGCTGGTCATTAACATTTGTTTGTTCTCTCCCATAGATTGAGTCCCCATCGTGCTGTTTGCTCTCTACATGTCTGTTCTTTTCATCTTCTCTGTCCCCTCACCCCCCAGCCAGTCGCAGCAGATGACTGCCCCTCCCTGAGCCTGGTTCTGCTGGAGGTTTCTTCCTGTTAAAAGGGAGTTTTTCCTCTCCACCGTCGCCAAGTGCTTGCTCACAGGGGATCACCTGATTGCTGGGGTCTTTCTGCAACTGTGGGGGTTCCCCCCTACAGTTGATAGTGCTATGAGATGACTGTTGTTGTGAAATGGCGCTATATAAATAAAGTTGAATTGAATTGAATTGAAAGAACAGAACAGCACCAACAACACTCCATCCACTCCGTGCATTCAGGAGGAGAGCTGCCCGGTGGGGGGGGGGGGGGCAGCGACCAGACTTGCCTCCATTCCTCACTCAGCCGAAGCTGGAGGAGAAGAAGCCCATGCGTATCGAGAATGACACAGATCAGGTAATTCAGAATGACACTGGCACCAGAACAGCCACCCCGTGCTCTCAGAGAGCTGCCTGGGAAGGGGGCAGCAGCTGGACTCACCTCCATCCCTTGCTCAGCCAGAACTGGAGCCACGGGAGAGGGAGCTCGAGCAGGCAGAGAGCCCCAAAGCACAGCAACAGCAACTGGGCACAAACACAGCTCATGATGCGGCACAGCAGAGCACTTCAGATGGGAGAGAGGAGGAACCGGACTGCTTCCGTACCCTTGCTCAAAAAGCTTACAGCGGTTATGACTGAGCTGACAGGTGAGGGGTCTATTTCAACGACTGACACCAGAGAGGCACCGGACACCTTCTGTACCCACGACGAGCCTCAACCGACGACGGAGACAACAAGTGAAGCGTCCGCAATGAACACAGTGACAATGGAACCGCCGCAGCACGACGGAGGTCCGAACAAGCACGCAGAGCCACCAGGAGCACAATAACGCATAAAACCAAGTAAGACACCGCTCCAAGTCATGGACTGGGTTCGGGTTCGCACTGGTGAGGGACCAGGATGGCGACTGACTGGGCCACAGCCAGCGAAACAACGGGCGCTGCTGAGGATCGTGGCGAAGCTTGGAATGGTGCGCTTTCGGCTGACAGATGGTTCGGTTCGGCACGGTGTGGGCCCCGGGCCCCAGCGTCACAAAGATTGGCCCTGGCCCTGGGGGTCCGACAGCCCCAGGGAAGTGGCCGCCATGGGCCCACTACAAAGCCCCTCAGGCAAAACTGCTTTCCCCGTGGAAGACTGTCAGAAAAAAGAAAAAGACTGTTCAGGTAGGAGCGTGACTGACACGGTGGCAGAATAATCCACCCAGCTGCGTTGGGTCTTGCGGTGGTCTACTCACGGACCCTTGTTGTTAGGTTTTGGTTGTGTTCTTTAAAATGTATTCTCTAAGGAATTAAAACAAACTGTGTTCTTTCCAATTGATATACATAAATAAGAATAGAAGGTTCTTTGAAATATAGTAATAAGAAATTATATATACATAATGCCTGAACAGTAAAGTTAATTGTTTGATCTGATACTTACCTGAATGAGTGTGTAATGTGTAAAATAAGTAAATGTTTAAGTAGTGTGTGTGTTTAAGCAATTATAAGTAATTGATAAGGGAAATTGGTTATTAAATTAGGGAGGGCTATATGCTGACGCTAATATTACTTTTCTCAATTTTTGCAGGGGGGAGGAATGCGATGCATGATATTGGGCATATTTGGGAGTGGTGCGCATTCTGCGGATGACGTCACCACGCCATATATATATATTGGGCGTTCCGCCATCTCAGGGATGGCAGTTGTAGTCTGTGGTATGGGAGTTATGAGAGGTGGTTGGCAACCGGCCCCAATACATACATGCTTGTATTATTATACTTTATTACAATAAAGTTCAGTTCAAAGGCTGCATCCTCGTCGGTCGTCATTGCCAGGTTTGTGGACATAACACACAGTTTGCCCCACTCCACCCCCTCTCTGTCTTTGCTTATGAGATCTGTGGTTGATGCTAATGTTACCTCTTGGCTCCCATTGTCAGACTGATCCTGAGCTGCCTCACATAAAACTGACTGAATGTGAGAATGTCCATCCATTCATCCTCCATCTTCTTCCGCTTAATCCTTTTCGGGTCGCGGGGGGCTGGAGCCTATCCCAGCATCTTTGGGCGAGAGGCAGGGTACACCCTGGACAGATCGCCAGTCCACCACAGGGCCAACACAGAGAGACGGACAACCATTCACTCTCACAGTCATACCTACAGTAGGTACAATTTAGAATCCCCAGTTTGATGCCAGTTAACCTAACTTGCATGTTTTTTGGCATGTGGGAGGAAACCAGAGAAATCCCAGAGTAAACCCACGCAGACACGGGGAGAACATGCAAACTCCACACAGATCACTGTTGGTCGGGGGCTGGGATCGAACCCAGGATCCCCCGGCCAAGGGTGAGTTGCTGTGCTGCCACAGTGCTAACCACTCCACCACCGTGCTGCCCTGTGCCCTGTGCCATGCGAGAATGTAAAAGGCCAAATAAAGCATCATCAGGGATGGGGTGCCCAGCAACAACCTTGAATGACTGAATAGGTCTGCTAACTAGGTCTTCTAACTGCAGCTAACTGTGTTTGTTGGATAAGCCATCCCAGCCCGAATATAGAAAAAAAGATAAAATGACATTTAGCAATAAAAGACTATATGTAAGGTGTTGGTAGATGGCGAGGATCTAGCTGGGATCACAGATGTTGAATGGAGTCAGTTATGTAAAGGTAAAAGCAACAGCTAAGTTTGAATAACACGGTTTGGTTGCTGAGGATTACAGGGCCATCCTGGCCTAAATCTAATGAAATAAGCCAGAATAACATCTGCAAGTAAGATATGTAATTGAATGTGGAAAAATAAATGAGCTGGGAACACTGAAGTCTAGGAAAGTGAGTAGAATATATAGAAAATAGCAATAAAAACCACAGTTGCTAAGCAAAAGAAATAGCTTAATTGTTGAGTTATTCTTACCAAAATATAACAAAATAAGTCAGAATAATGCCCGCAAGTGAGACATAAAATTGAGTCTGAATTAACTGAACAGCTTGGAACATACAGTGGTGTGAAAAAGTGTTTGCTCCCTTCCTGATTTCTCATTTTTTTTGTATGTTTGTCACACTTAAATGTTTCAGATCATCAAAAAAATTTAAATATTAGACAAAAATAACACAAGTAAACACAAAATGCAGTTTTTAAATGAAGGTGTTTATTATTAAGGGGGGAAAAATCCAAACCTACATGGCCCTGTGTGAAAAAGTGACCCCCCCCCCCCCTACTCGTTAAAACATAAATTAACTGTGGTTTATCACATCTTTGGAAAGCTGAGTTCAATTTCTTTAGCCACACCCAAGCCTGATTACTGCCACACCTGTTCTCAATCAAGAAATCACTTAAATAGGATCTGCCTGACAAAGTGAAGTAGAACAAAAGATCCTCAAAAGCTAGACATCATGCTGCGAGCCAAAGAAATTCAGGAACAAATGAGAAACAAAGTAATTGAGATCTATCAGTCTGGAAAAGGTTATAAAGCTATTTCTAAAGCTTTGGGACTCCAGCGAACCACAGTGACAGCCATAATCCACAAAGGGCGAAAACATGGAACAGTGGTGAACCTTCCCAGGAGTGGCCCACCAACCAAAAGTACCCCCGAGCGCAGTGACGACTCATCCAAGGAGTCACAAGAGACCCCACAACAACATCCAAAGAACTGCAGGCCTCACTTGCCTCAGTTAAGGTCAGCGTTCATGATAAGAAAGAGACTGGGCAAAAATGGCCTAGATGGCGGAGTTCTAAGATGAAAACCACATAAAGGCTTGTCTCAGTTTTGCCAGAAAACATCTGATGATCCCCAAGACTTTTGGGAAAATACTCTGTGGACTGACGAGACAAAAGTTGAACTTTTTGGAAGATGTGTCCCATTACATCTGGTGCAAAAGTAACACTGTGTTTCAGAAAAGGAACCAATAGTAAACTAGAAAAGCACTCAGAGAGCGCAGACCTCCGCCAAGCGGCACAGTTCCCCCCATAGAGTGTTTGTGTGTACGTTTTCAGATTCCCTGAGCATGAAAAGATATGACTAGCAATTGGATTCACAATGATTATTTGTTTATTTGACATGGACGGTGCAATAAACAGACAATTAATGAATGACAATCAATGTGATAGTGATAGGATTAGTGGTTCAGTAGTGTAAAACGGGGCTATAAGGAACGGCGGGTTAATAAGGGACACTTTTCTGGGAAATGTTTTAAATGTAATTCTGCTTTTTTTATTTTGAGCAGGACGCTGAGTTGTGTTGTTATTGTCAAATATCCATGAATCCTTCATCAAATCTAGGCGGAAGCAAAATTAAAAAAGCAGAATTACATTTAGAAAAGTGTCCCATATTACCCCGCCGTCCCTTATAGCCCCGTTTTACGGTTGTAAAAGCATTGCCTCCTTGGCGGAGGTAATAAACTGAAGTGTTGGTGTGTCCATCTCCTCCACTGGCGGATGCAGATTGGTTAGACAGGTTGCCGTGGGTTTTATATTATATTGGGGTTTCGCTCCGCGGCAAAACAGAATTTAGAATCTTCCCTGGCAGAGAGGTCGTTTTTACGCAGCGCCTATAGCTGGGCGGGGAATTTGTGGCAAATAATCGGGCGGCGGACAGGTGGCCGTGTCAGGTTTTGCAGCGTGGCACAAAAACAGGCACTCTGGCGGGCCCAGGCCAGCAGTGTTTTCCGCGTGCTTTTGTGCCTAAAACGTTGAAGAACGCGGAGTTTGTGTTGGTCATACACGACGACCAGCGCAATGTGCACAGCGCCTATGGCTGGCACAGGCACGCTGGCGGGCCCAGGCCAGCAGTGTTTTCCGCATGCTTTTGTGGCTAAAACGTTGAAGAAGGCGGAGTTTGTGTTGGTCAGACACGACGCCCAGCGCCCTCCATTGCGCCTGCGCACATGTTGAAAATGGCCGTATGTCACAGTGTGGAAAAATGCTTTAAAAAATTCCTGTATGCAGACGGTGATGCGGATCATCCCCAAAATTTAATCAGTTGTTCCTTGTACCATTTCCAACAACGCCTGAAAGTTTCATTGAAATCCGTCCAAAAGTTTTTGAGTTATCTTGCTAACCAACAGACAGACAGACAGACAGACAGACAGACAGACACACAGACAAACACACAGACAAACCCCGGCAAAAACATTACCTCCTCCTGGCCTTTCGGCCTGGCGGAGGTAAATATGGTGGTGGTAGTGTGATGGTCTGGGGATGTTTTGCTGCTTCAGGACTTTGAAGACTTGCTGTGGTAAATGGAACCATGAATTCTGCTGTCTACAAAAAAATCCTGAAGGAGAATGTCCGGCCATCTGTTTGTGACCTCAAGCTGAAGTGCACTTGGGTTCTGCAGCAGGGCGATGATCCAAAACACACCAGCAAGTCCACTTCTGAATGGCTTAAGAAAAACAAAATGAAGACTTTGGTGAGGCCTAGTCAAAGTCCTGACCTGAATCCGATTGAGATGCTGTGGCATGACCTTAAAAAGGCAATTTATGCTCGAAAACTCTCCAATGTGGCTGAATTACAACAATTCTGCAAAGACAAGTGGAACAAAATTCCTCCACAGCGCTGTAAAAGACTCAATGCCAGTTATCACACGCATCAAACGCTTGATTGCAGTTGTTGCTACTAAGGGTGGCCCAACCAGTTATTAGGTTTAAGGGGCAATCACTTTTTCACACAAGGCCATGTAGGTTGTTTTTTTTTACCCTTAATAATAAACACCTTCATTTAAAAACTGCATTTTGTGTTTACTTGTGTTGTCTTTGTCTAATATTCAAATTTGTTTGATAATCTGAAACATTTAAGTGTGACAAACATACAAAAAAAAAAAAGAGAAATCAGGAAGGGGGCAAAGACTTTTTCACACCACTATAGATAGATAGATAGATAGATAGATAGATAGATAGATGTACTTTATTGATTCCAAACTGAGAAATTACAGTGGAACAGCAGCATGACAGTAGACAACCAAACGACAGAAACACACACAGCATAATAGACAAAGGGATTACCCATGGAAAGTAAATGTCATGCGGTGGCCCTCGTGAGCCACCATAAGACACCAAAAGTCACCGGTGAGGTTTGCATAGATGTTTTATTCACCAAGACAAGAACACACAACGTAACAGAAAGTAATGAGCCACGGTGGGCTAAAACACACAACACTAAACACAGGAGATTGTAAGGCTGACACGACGCTCACTTACAATCCTGACCATGAACAGGGGATGAGCGTTGACGATCCGTTACCGTGGAATTAAGAGGAATAATGACAAGACTGCTGCATCATACCACTCCCAGCGCCCGCTTAAGTACAGGGCTGCTGATGAGCCACAAATGCAGCACAGCTGTTAGGTTTTGACAGCAGGAAGCCCCTCCGAGCGCTGTCACAATAAGAGCTCGGGGAGCCAGAAGGTAAACACTGCTGTCAAACCTGGTGGGGATGATGTATGGCCCGAGCGCGGACGGAATCGGTGCTCGGATCATGACAGTACCTCCCCCCAGCCGCCCACCCTGGAGGGGGTGGAGTGGAGCAGGGTGGTCCATGGGCGTTCTGGAAGCCCGCCTTGGAGGGAGGGTACTGTTACGAAATGAGCGCCGGTCCTGTCTGCCCTCGGGCCACGCATAGCTCGCTGCCGGCCTTGACAGCTGTGGGTTGTATTCTGGCCTCACCGGGCTCTTATTGTGAAGGCGCTCGGTGGGGCTTCTGCCTGTCAAGGGCCGTCAGCTGGCTGTCATTACTGCTCATTAGCGTTCGCCTTTATAAGGCGGGCGCTGACGGCAGTCCAATTGCAGGAGTATCGTCAGACAGCATCCAAGCCTCGTCAGACATTCATCGTTCTGCTCTGGTCAGGTTCGTGTGTATATTCTCGTGCTTTGCTCGTTCATGTCATGCCATGTTTTAGACCGTAAGTGGCTGGGGTTAGCCTTACGGTCCCATGCTCAGTGTTCAGTGTTTTTTTGCCACAGTCATAGTCTTGTACGTGTGTCTCGTGTTTTGTAAATAAATCACCATCATTGCGAACTCATCGGTGGACTCTTGGCGTCTTATGGTGATCCGCAAGGATCACCGCATGACAATTATTTTCACATGACCAAAAAGTTATGGCTCAAGATTATGTCCATATAAGTGTACATTTGAATAAATATGTTTGAAATAGTTCATATTGCAATTGTTGTTGTTTGTTTGGTTTTTGTTTGGTTTTTTTTGCTTCAGTTTTCTTTCATCTGCCGATAAATACAGTTTTTAAGTACTCAGTACAGGTGTGAAAGCCCCCCAATAAGGGAGGCATGAGGTATGCCTCGACAGGTATGTGTGCGTAACATGTGCTACCAGCCTTAATTTGGTACAACGAATCACCGCCGGTTAAAATAATCATTGATACTGCACTCGCTCTCGTGTAATATTGCTTACATATAACCTTTCCTGCCATGTTTCCCTGTTTTTTGGGAATCTGCCTGTTAAAGTGACCCAGCAAGTTCAAACACCATTAGGGCTCTTTTCTCCAATGATGTCCATTAAGCTAATTACACTAATGATAGCTGTTGAATGTCACCAACAACAAGGATTTGTCACTTTTATGTCTGCTGCAGCTGCTTCCCAGTATTGTGACACCCTGGCTATGTAAGCACAATGTGTGGACAGCCAGCCGCAGTGGGTCAGTGGTTCTCTGGCTCAGAGTGAAAAGTCGTGGGAGGTCCAGGGGCCCGGGTTCTGTTTTTGGCCACACAATCACAAACAGGAAGTCCCCAGAAACCAGTCACAGAGCTCCACTTCCTCCCTTTGTTTACATGGGAGAGGCTGAATTAAACTCCCAAAGTTGCACCAATGTTTACTGCTCCTGCTGCTGTGACTCTTTATTTCTCAACTTTCTTTATTTTGTTCACAGTGGATATTCACCACATCTCATTTCAAACACTTGTGAATAATTGCAGTTGAGTCTTGCTAGCATTTTCACATCTCGCTTTATACATTTTGTTGGTTTAAATTTTGTATTAGAAAGAATTGTGATTAAAGCTACAAATAAAATGATGTCTGCTGATTACTCTTCAGTCCATGGGATTGGGATCAACATACCTTAGATGTGCTCCACTGCTGTCTCCAGAGGAGTAAGGTTGCTGTAATGATGCAGTGTTAACTACAAACCATGAAAGAAGGACCTGACTATGATGTCACCTACAGGTCTGTGAACCTGACTTAAAGCCTTGAGCTGAGCTGTGTTTGAGCTATCACCATCTTTGTGTTATGAAACCAGAACAAATTTGTGATTGAGACTACTGAGACAATAAACATACCAGAAAAATGTTTAAGTTCCATCCATCCATCCATCCATCCATCTTCTACCGCTTATCCTGGGGTCTGGGTCACGGGCACCAGTCCCAACAGAGAAGCCCAGACTGCCACCTCTTTTCATATAGCATCATGATCCTCATGATCTATCTTGCAGGTAGTGAATCCATTGGAGGTCAGACCGATGTGGCTCCTTTGGGTACACTGGCTCCCTTTTTTCATAGGGATCTACTGGACCTCTTGGTCTGGACCTTCACCCAGGACAAATTTGTCTTGGGAGACTACCAGTGGCAATTTGCCCCTGACAACATAGCCCTTGGGATTATTAGGGCACACAAACCTGTCCACCACTAAAAGGTGGCGATCCATGGAGGGGTGCTTACTGAGATATTATTTTAAATCAGCATCAAGGTTATTTTTTCTTTTAACCTCTACCACAGGTCCATTAGAACAATTCTAAAGTTGGGGTTCATTTTGGATTAGATGAATAGAGCATTCCTTTTCAAGCCACAAAGTTGGACTTTGGGAATTCTTGTCTAAGCTTCGTACCATAAAGCTGTTTTTTTGTTTTTGTAAAATTAGGAGAGCCTGTAGATATCTAACTAACTAACTAACTAACCTGCACTTATATAGCGCTTTTCTAGTCACAAAGACCACTCAAAGCGCTTTCATTAATACTAACCCTCTATTCTAAGGGCCTATAGGAAACAGATATCTAGGGACAATTTAGAACAGCCAATTAACCTAACATGCATGTTTTTGGCATGTGGGAGGAAACCGGAGAAATCCCGGAGTAAACCCACGCAACACGGGGAGAACATGCAAACTCCACACAGATCACTGTTGGTCGGGGGCTGGGATCGAACCCACGATCCCATGATCCCCACAATCCCCCGGCCAAGGGTAAACTGTGCTGCCGCAGTGCTAACCACTGTGCCACCGTGCAGCCCATTTAGATCTAAGATCTAAATCCAAGTTGACTGCACCTATTAGATACGCATCAAAAGAAGTGTAAAATTATTACGATCATTATCATGAGTAGCTCCATTGTAGATCGGAATCTCATCGTAGTGGAAGGGTTTGCGAGCCCCAGTGATCCCAGGAGCTTTGTTGTCAGGGGTAACTCGCCCCTGGTAGGGTCTCTCAAGACAAATTGGTCGTGGGTGAAGGGCCAAGCCAAGAGGGGTCCAGCAGATCCTCATTAAAAAGTTACAAGGATCCTATTTACTCCACTACCAAAGTGGATTACCGGAATCCTGCCCTGGAGCCTGACCGGGTGGAGGTGATTGATGGCAAGCACCTGGTGACCAGGCCATACCCATAAGACACGGCAGGGCTCAGCTTCAATGGACCACATTGGTCTGCCCTCTAACGGGCTCACCACCTGCAGGAGGGATCATGAAGATCATGGATGATCACTCATGATCACTCATGATCATGAAGATCATGAGTACACAGACACTGTGAACTCATATATCAACTTCTGTGAGGAGAACATTCTTCCATCGCGCACCAGGGTGAGATACTCTAATGATAAGCCCTGGTTCACGGCCAAGCTCAGACAGATCAGGAAGGAGAAGGAAGCAGCGTTGAAAAGTGGAGACAGGGACTGCTACAGGGAGGTTAAATATCGGTTTAACAGAGAGCTGAGGAGAGCTAAATCTGTGTATTCTGAGAGACTCCAGCAGCAGTTCACTGCTAATGACTCGGCTTCTGTGTGGAGAGGACTGAGGCAAATCACCAACTATCGGCCTCAGGCTTCTAAAGGTCAGGATGACAAAGCCCTTTGTCAAAGACTGTCCCAACACTATGCCCGTTTTGACACCTCGTCAGCTGTGTCCAACTCACCCACTCCACCCAGCTCCACTGCCTCCTCAGCCCTTCATTCATCAAAAGCGGTCCCCCCCTCCTCCTCCTCCTCCTCCCCCCCGCCCTTGTCATCAGTGAGCAGGACGTGCACAGACAGTTCTCATCATGTTTTTAATGTTGCAGCATGGCACCGAGACAAATTCCTAGTTTGTGTACTACATGAACAATGGCAATAAATCTGATTCTGATTCTGATTCTGGTGCTATGTGAACAGGGCGGGAGTCTGGACTGCTTTGCTTTAATTAATGTCCCTCTGACCTGGACTCCCAGATAAGTGGTAGAAGATGGATGGATTATCATAATTAGCACTTTTGTTTTATAAGTCTCTTGTAGTTGGTTGTTCATACAATACTGCCTAACTTCTGTTTAACCATATCAGTACATGTTTTTATATGCAAATTACTGCTTTGTTTTCCATGGCCATTGCTAAGAATGTCTAACAAAAGAATTGGGCTTTCTGACTTGTACTGGATCACAATAGATGTCATTCTGGTATCCGGTTTTTGACCTCAGACGTTTATATATATATCATTATTTTTTTGTGGAATTGTGTTTTTGGCACATCTAGACAGAAGGATGCCTATACAGTCACAGAAGGAGGAAAGAGAAACCCCAACTCTTATCAATTCACTCAGGAGGCTGTTGGTAAACTGCTGTATGTAAAAAGGATAATGCGTCTTAGAGCTGGCTTCACTTTTTCGACCAGACATCAATTTGACCATTTTTTGGCCACTTAAGGCTAGTGCAGGGTCACAAGAGGACATGAACCTACCTCATCTGTCAATGGTCCAGATTTTAGGATAGCTGTGGTCTGTTTTATAGGCAGTGTCGGGCAAGTTACTAAAAAAACTGTAATTAATTACAGTTGCTAGTTACTTCTTTTCAAAAGTAATTGAGATACTTTACCAATTATGGCATGACTAAAGTAACTAGTTACTTGGAAAAGTAACTTTTATGTTACTTTTAAATACATTGTGGAAAATGTGAAAATGACAAGGCAGAGTTCATCTCACGAGTCAGGTTTATTCACATCTTCCAACATCATCAAAAACAGAAAGAGAAAGAAACCCAGACATTCGTCCTTTAAATACCTCAGGACTTCAAAGCACACAGTCACATTGTCAAAGCACACAGTCACATTGTATTTAATCCCAAGTAACAATGCATCTTCTTTCAGATCTTAACACCTCCTCCAAAAGTCTCTGGCGGCCAGGAAACTCCCCCCAGGCCGTCTCTTTGCATACCAAAGACAAAACTTTCACATCCTCCTGTTATCTCCAAGGAGACCCAGTTCTTTGTTCAATCTAAGATGTGAAGCCTAAAGTGGTATACATATGAAGCATGAAGTGATATACATATGTGCATATGCGTGCCACATGACCCCCCCCAAACGTCTAAGATGGAACAACGGAATAACAGTCTGCATGTCATGATAAACCATTACACATCAGTCCACGTGTTGCTTGGGCCTCAGTCTCCTCCCGTATCTGCTGTAAGCGGGCTTTACCACTTCCACGGCGCCGTCCTGCTGGGGAGCTGCTGTCTGAGGGTGAGAACTGTTAGTCAATCCCTGTGGGTGCTCTGGGGAATGTCCCCTAGGGGGTCTGCTGTGCCGAGGAGCCTTGCCCAACAGCACATCCTCGTCTGCCACCACAAAGGCGGGTTTGAGCCTGTTTATGCCAATCTTTTCTTTCCTGCCCCCCAAATCTAGCAAAAAATGCTTATCCCCTGTTTCCATCACTCTAAATGGTCCATCATAAGGTGGTTGCAACGGTGGGCAATGAGCATCGTGTCTGACAAAAACAAACTCCGCGTTTTTTAAGGCCTTAGGCACAAAAACGCGCGGAAAACTGTGGTGAACGGGGCCAGGCAGCGTGCCTGATTCCGTGCCACTCTGCAACCGCTGAGCCGGGGAGTATTTTGGCGCAGGATTATCTGGGAGAAATTCCCCGGGCAGCCGAAGTGGCTGCGCAAAAACTAGCTCAGCCGGGGAGGCTTCTAAATACTCTTTAGGTGCAGAACGCAACCCCAATAAAACCCACGGTAGCCTGTCTACCCAATTTGCATCCGTAAGCGACGCTCTGAGAGCCGCTTTCAATGACCTATGAAAACGTTCGCATAACCCATTAGCCTGCAGATTGTACGCGGTTATGCGGTGGATCGTTACCCCCAGGCTGCGGGCCATTGCTGACCAAAGTTCGGAAACAAATTGAGGACCTCTATCGGACGTAATGTCCGACGGGACTCCAAAGCGCGCTACCCATGCTGTTAAAAATGCGCGCGCCACCTCCACAGCTGTGGTTGATGACAGTGGGACCACTTCCGACCAGCGCGTGGTGCGGTCTACCATTATCAGAAGGTGTGTGCACCCCTGTGACGGCGGGAGGGGGCCTACGAGGTCCACGTAAACATGATCGAACCTCTTAGCCGGGATGTGAAACGGCTCCAAGGGAGCTCTCGTGTGTCTGTGTACCTTGGCTCGTTGACAAGCCATGCAGGTTGCTGCCCACTCTCTAACTTGTTTGCGCAGGCTCGGCCAAACAAATTTCTCTCCCACCATTTTGACCAACGCGCGCACTCCCAGGTGCGCCAGAGAATGAATCGAGTCAAAAACGCGGCGGCGCCATGCGGCCGGTACCACAGGACACGGTCGCCCAGTGGAGACATCACAGATTAGGGGGGCATACCGTCTTGCAGCACCCTGTTCTCCAGCCTTAACCCTGTTGGTCCAGACTGGAGCGCGCGCACATCCGCGTCGCTACCCTGATCCGCGGCCATGGCTGCATAATCTATCCCTACGCGGACTGGGGCCGCCACGGCGCGCGAGAGACAGTCTGCCACTACATTCAGTTTACCCGCCACATGCTGAATATCGGTAGTAAACTCTGAGATTGCGGCCAGCTGCCTCTGCTGCCGGCCTGACCACGGTTCTGAAACCTTGGCCATCGCGAATGTCAGCGGCTTGTGGTCAACGAACGTGGTGAAACGGCGTCCCTCCAGCCAGAACTGGAAGTGGCGAATGGCCAAGTGGAGAGCTAACAACTCCCTGTCGAATGCGCTGTATTTTCGTTCACTATCGCGCAAAGTTCTGCTGAAAAAGGCAAGCGGCTGCCAAGCCCCGGCTACATGCTGCTACACAACCGCCCCTATGGCCACATCTGACGCGTCAGTAGTGAACGCTATGCGGGCCGTTGGGTCTGGATGTGCTAACAACGCAGCGTTTGCCAGAGCTGTTTTGACCTCAGAGAATGCTCGCTCTCGCTCCGGAGACCATTCGATCTTATTTTGGGGTTTTTGTTTTTTTAGTGCGGCATACAATGGTTGCATGAGCTGCGCTGTGCGGGGGAGGAAACGGTTATAAAAATTCACCATTCCCAAAAACTCCTGTAACACCCTGACTGTTTGCGGCTGGGGAAAATTTGTTACCGCGCGCACTTTGTCAGGCAGTGGAACCACTCCTTCTGGGGAGACGCGATGCCCCAAAAAATCAATCTGCGTCACACCGAACTGACACTTCGCTGGGTTGATTATTAACCCGTGCTCTCCCAACCTCCGGAAAACTGCCGTGAGGTGGTTTTCGTGTTCATCTTCGGACGCGCTGGCTACTAAGATGTCGTCCAGGTAGACGAATACGAAGGGGAGATCACGCAACACCGCGTCCATCATGCGTTGGAACGTCTGCGCGGCGCCTTTAAGCCCAAACGGCATGCACAAAAACTCGAATAGGCCAAACGAAGTTATTACCGCTGTTTTGGGTATGTCCTCAGTGCACACTGGGACTTGATGGTAACCGCGGACCAAGTCTATCTTAGAAAAAACGCGCGCCCCCGCCAAATGAACGGAAAAGTCTTGGATATGGGGGATTGGGTAGCGGTCGTGCGCTGTGGCGTTGTTCAACCTGTGGAGATCTCCGCAAGGTCCTCACGAGCCATCAGCTTTCGGGACCATGTGAAGCGGGGAAGCCCATGGGCTGTTCGAACGGCTGATGATGCCCAACTTTTCCAGGTTGGCGAACTCCTTGCGCGCTATGGTCAGTTTAGCTGAATCCAAGCGCTGAGCTTTTGCAAAAACGGGCGGTCCAGTGGTAGTAATAAAATGTTCCACTCTGTGTTTAGCGACGGCTGCTGAAAATGTGGGAACCATGAGTGCTGGGAACTGAGTGAGCAGTGTGTGGAACTTACCGCTTGCCGCTGCGATGTTGGCTTGTGCTGTGGGCGGGGTCACTCGGGCTGCACAGGGAATAGAATAAAAAGAAAGTGCATTAACCAGGCGCCTGTTAGCAAGATCAACCAACAAACCATGTGAGCACAGAAAATCAGCCCCCAACATATTGAAACTCACTGCAGCTGTAACAAAAGTCCACTCAAATGTACGGCCGTGTAGGGACAGAAGCAGGTTCCTCTCACCAAAGGTCTTAATCTCCGAGCCGTTCCCTGCTGACGCCCCGTGACCTCCGGGACCCGCCAGCCGGTCAGCGGAGGTAGGCATGATGAAACTCACTTGGGAGCCTGTGTCCATGAGGAATTGCCTCCCCGAACGCGCATCCGTCAAGTAGAGCAGCTTGTTCTCTTCACCGAGGGCCGCAGCTGCTACTGACCCCCGGTCTTGGCGTTTCCCGAGCGCTTGAACTGGCACGGTGGTATACATTTGCGTGCCTTCTCTGCAAAACGGCGATGGTAGAAACAGAGGGTGTCTCCTCCGCGATCCTTGGACCCCGCCGCTGCCGTCGTCGGTGGGTCTGCTACCACCGTCTATGGCCTCTCGCCATCTCCGGCAGTCGTGCCGAACTCCGTCGCTGCCGCGGTGGCCGCGCGCTGTTTGCTGGTGTTGAGAATCCGGTGCGCTTCCTGGGCCAGCGCGCAGAAGTCCTGCTGGGCCAACAACGGTGAACTGGCCAGGGCCGCTCTCGTGGCCGACGGTAGGGTTCTCAGGAAAATGTGGGTGAAGATGAAGTCGTCGCCGTCTGAGCCCCTCAAGCTCAGCATGTTCTCCATCAGGTCAACGGGCGTGCCATCTCCCAAGTCGTTCAGAGCCAGGAGCCTCTCCGCTCTCTCCTGGACTGAGAGGGTGAAGCGCTGTATAAGCGCAGCCTTCAACCCGCCGTATTTGTCATCGGCCGGTGGCTGCTCCACAAGGCTCTGCACATGCCGAGCCGTGCGATTGTCGAGCTTGGCAATCACATGGTAGAACTTCGTGTCATCTACCGTTATCCCCCGGAGGGCGAACTGTGCTTCGACCAAGTGGAACCAGGAGCGCGGGTTGTCTCGCCAAAAGTCTGGTAGCTGGACGGTAGCGGCGTACGCTTGGCTGGGAGCCCCTGACCCGGCTGGCTCGGGGGAATTTCTTTCACTCATGATACATCTTAGGGTCACCAGTGTGGAAAATATGAAAATGACGAGGCAGAGTTCATCTCACGAGTCAGGTTTATTCACATCTTCCAACATCATCAAAAACAGAAAGAGAAAGAAACCCAGACATTCATCCTTTAAATACCTCAGGACTTCAAAGCACACAGTCACATTGTCAAAGCACACAGTCACATTGTATTTAATCCCAAGTAACAATGCATCTTCTTTCAGATCTTAACACCTCCTCCAAAAGTCTCTGGCGGCCAGGGAACTCCCCCCAGGCCGTCTCTTTACATACCAAAGACAAAACTTTCACATCCTCCTGTTATCTCCAAGGAGACCCAGTTCTTTGTTCAATCTAAGATGTGAAGCCTAAAGTGGTATACATATGAAGCATGAAGTGATATTCATATGTGCATATGTGTGCCACAACATACTTAAATCTTCTTGCACACAAAGCAGGATAATTTATTTAATGATTACATTATGGGCTTATTAATGTCAGGCTGAAAACAGACTGTTTCAGACAGAGCTATTAGAAAATGTTCAGTCTGCTTTATCCTGCCTGTGGTATAAGAAACCACAGGGTTGAATGGCACTGGCGTGATGATGCGGCCATTTGACGTCATCACGCTGAGCTGATATAATGGGAGAGTTGACCATCTTAGGGCTCTCTTGGCTCTCGACTATATAGCACTCAGCCTCCCGTTAGCAGACCAAGCTGTAAACTATTACCTTGTATAATAAAGTTCGTGTTCCAAAGCAACACCACTCCCCGTTGGTCACTCTGGGTTTCCGGACATAACATTTGGCAATGAGAGTTAAACCATGGAAGTGTGCTTGAGGCCACTACGACTGTTTCTGGAAACTCCAGGTGAGCCGCTCGTCCCATGGCGCCGCTAGTTCGACACGTTTAAAGACTATGTTGACACGGCTGGCCTGAGTGACGCTGATGATGAGAAGCTGAAGAGCAAACTGGCTCTCAGTTTAGGTGAGGAAGTGCGGTGCATGCTCCGTACTCTGGGTCAAGCGGACTCATTTGGCGAATGCGTGATTCTGATGGAGAGACATGACTACGGCTTTACCAACGTTAAGACCCAAAGAGTAGCCTTCTTCAAATGCAACCAAAAGGTGGGTGAGTCAACTCAACGTTATGTCTTGGAGGTCTGAGTCTTAGCGAACATGTGCGCCTTCAGCCCTCTGAGAGACGAGCTAATCAGTGTCAAGCTAGGTAGTGAGCACAGCACAGACAGCGACCACAGCACAAAGGGAGAGCACAACACAGAGGGAGAGCAGTGACTGGACTTGCCTCAGTTCCTCACCCAGCATAAGTTTTAGCGAGCCGCTGCAGAGCTACATGAGAGGTAGCCCATGTCTATCGAGAACCCCGGGACACAGCAACCTGGCGCAAATTCTAACAACAACAATAGCAAAACATTGCCATGACCAGACTTCCCAGGAGAGAGGGAGAACAAACCTGACTCATCTTCGATCCTCGCCCGGCATGAGCTTCAGGCAGCCGCCGTGGAGCCGCAGGAGAGGGAGTTCATGGAGCAAAGGGACCCCGGTGACTGAGGATGGCCCGGTGCGCATCCCATCACTGACATGTCACCCCAACCTCGACCAGCACCAGGTGAGAGAAAGAAGCAGGACTGTTTCCAAATCCACGCCCGGCGCCAGCCTCTAGTGGCCGCTGCTGAGCCGCAGGATGAAGGGTCCCTGACAAAACAGAATGCTATAGAACCACTAGACATCTTCCAAATCCACAACCGGCATCAGTCTCCAGTAGCCACCACTGAGATGCAGTATGAAGAGTCCGTGACCCAACAGGATACAGAACCACCACAACCTGATGGACGCCCACAGCAGATGTGGAAGTCATAACATCACAACCGTGATGCCGAACGCAGCAGAACAGAGCGGCATTCACAGTGATGGACTGGGTTTGGGTCCGCAGAACCAAGCGACCAGGCCCACAGTCGTCCTTAACATCGTTACCACAACTGACACCTATGAAGGTCACAGTGTAGCTGAGACCAGCTGCCGTTTAGATGGCAGATGGATTGAGATATCAAGGGAGCTCTCGTGGAGTGGGAAGAGATCGCCAGAGCATTACGCTTCATTCACAGTAGCGTGTACCTCTGTGTTTGCTAGCTGTCATTTCCTACGTTACTCTTCAGCCTGACAATTTAGTCTTCTCTTATGCTACTAGTGTCATGAGCAGGGGTTTTAAGTTTTGTCCTACCCTGCTTCATGACATGGCTCGTTTCCTTGCTGAGAGCCTTAGGGTTCGCCTGCTTCCTGACAGCCGACATCCACGTCCCCTCCTCCTGTCAGGGTCACAGCTGTTTGTCATTTGCGTTTCACTCAGCACGCTCACTCACATACATGCTGTTCTCTGCACACGCACACACCATTCACTCTCACTTACATGCTCACACATCCACGCACTCAATACACACACCGGCATGCACTCAGTTGATTAATTAGTGGAAGTATTTAAGATCTGTGTTCACTGATGTGCATTGCCGGGTCATTGTTTCCAGACAGTGTTTGTTCCCTCAGCATTGAACTAGACCGCTAGGCCTGCTGTCAAGGATTGTTTTTCCACCAGCCTACATACTGCTGTTTTTTGTTCTACTGGGACGGCTACCTGGAACTGCCTCGGACTGCTCCAGCTCAGTAAGTTTTTCCTATTTGGCCCACGCCATCCAGTTCCATCTGGAGGCGTCCTTTGTTCTTTTCCTCCGTTTTCCCGCGAGCTGTTGAGCGTCCTGGCAGTCACCCTTGTAAGCTAGTGACTTTCATTGTTTGTATGTTGTATACATTTTTGTTAATAAAATACACTCAACTTACACCTGCATTTGGTTTTCATGTCCAATCTCCATATGCACTGCACTAAGACGCACATATTTGACAACTAGACTGTTGAGACTAGTTAGTGTAAGCGGCTGTTCCTGCTTTGTCTTCATCCTCCAGACAGCCCGGACTGCCTTGGATCGCCTCAGCCCGTAAGTCATGTTTGCCTTTCTCCTTGTGCCGACAGCTGCCCTGTGGCACTAGACATTCCCTCTCCCCAGGCTGCTGAGCATCTGGGTGGCGTCCCTGTTCGTCTTATATCCGCCTTATATCCAGATTTGAGACGTAACCAGTTACATTTACTCAAGTACATGTACTCAAGTAACTTTTTTCCATAAAACTGTGCTTTATGGATGCTTAATTATGGATGCTCTATGGATGCTTATGCTTTATTAGTTAGAGGACATCTGGAAATTTATTTATCACTAGAGTAACTTATTTAAGAGAAAGAACTACCAAAACACTGAAAATTTAGAAGAAAAATTTCCCAAATTTTTGACAAAAAATACACATTTATGAAAATGAAGTCTCAAATGTACAAGGAAAAAAAAATCTCAAATTATGAAGAAAAAAATACACAGAGAAACAACCTGAGAAAATGGCAGGGATGAAAATAAAACATAGATGAACATAATAAATTGAGGGTGAGGACATGGCTGAACTCATGTCCTGAAGATCACAGAAGAACAAATACCAACATAAATTGAAGACATGAGCACAGCCATGTCTGTGACGTATTAAATATCATTATTATTATGTTGTTGTGTGTTATGGGTGACGGCTCCACCTTTCCGGTTCTGCCACCACCCAGGGTATAAAAGGCCAATGCGGAAGGTGGATGGTCTCTTTACAACCAGACCTCTGCCTAGATGGGAGTGCCTTGGAGTTATTGAGAGTTTGTGGAGAGAGGAATAATCAGGCCAAGCGTTCAGAGCAGATGAAACTTTATTCTCTTCCTCTCACATCCACCAGAATCCAAAACATTAAAACACAGGTTGCAGGCACTCTCTTTTATATAAACACTCCTCCGCTACCTGAAGTGCTGTATTGACATATCAACCCCCCATGACAATTCCCCTTGTCCCCCAGCAGCTTTGATCTGTCATGCCCTTCAGTCTGAGGGAAAACTACTGAGTGGTTTCCGACAAGTTCACAAATAAAGTCACGTTCTTCTGCACCTTCAGCCTCATTATTGGAGTCTTGGTTATGGACATAACATTTGGCGACGAGGATAAAGCAATGGATCAAGGAGTTTCCAGTATTCGGCCGTTTTTGGAGCTGGGGAAAATGAGATGTATTAAATATCATCATTATTATGTTGTGTGTCATGGGTGACGGCTCCACCTTTCCGGTTCCGCCACCACCCAGGGTGTAAAAGGCCAATGCAGAAGGGGGATGGTCTCTTTACGGCCAGACCTCTGCCTAGATAGGAGCGCCTTGGAGTTATTGTGAGTTCACACATAAAGTCACATTCTAATGCATCTTCGGCCTCATTATTGGAGTCTTGGTTATGGACATAACAATATCCAGACCCTAACAGTACCACCCTCTAAGGGGTCGGATACCAGATGATACAAACAAACAAACAAACAAACAAAAAACCCTCCTAGGGTGGGTGGTAGGGGTCCAAGGCCAGGTGGGCCGAAATCAAATCACCCCACCCCCACCCCCACAGAGTCCAAAATACAAACTACTCCACAGAATTAGATGCAAAGGCTTTGACTACAGAGGGTTAGTGCATGACACAAAACACTCAAAAGTGACAAGCAAGACTGTTCAAATTGTGAAGCAAAGCTGTTGCACTGTAACCGTTATTTTGTAATATGCCACAGCAAAAAAAAAGTAAGACTGTAGCTACAGCTCTGCTCTGGATCCTGTAAGAACAGCAGTTTTCCACCAGGCTCTGTGGTATTTCTATCATAACATAGGTTCATAAAGTGAGGGGCAAGTTAATGCCATTCTTTAAATATGAATATTTAGCTGCATACCCACATCAGCGGTTATGTATGACAAACACTTTTTTTTTTAAAAACAATGTTAACTCAGCCAACATCATTTTAGAGACACAGAAATAAACAACCGTTGATTTCAGTGCAACATATTTCATAAAAGCTAACTGGGCTTCCTGAAAGCCTTCTGAAAATTAAGACCAAGTCAGAAAAGGTAAAAGATGATCTCAATATTTCTAAGCTTTGAGGAGGCCCAGAATGACTTTACAATTGAGGAGCCCTGCATTTTCTACATAGGTGAATCCTTATAATGTGAGTAAACGGCAGTCCATTTCTGAGATATTTTTTTTTTTTTTTTAAAGCATACTGCATCAGAAAATGGATATCTGGAGATCTACATAGCAAAAGTCTGGATTTACTTCCATCCATCCATCCATCTTCTACCGCTTTTCCGGAGGTCCGGGTCGCGGAGGCAGCAGTTCAAGCAGAGAAGCCCAGACTTCCCTCTCCCCAGCCACCTGCTCCAGCTCTTCAGAGGGGATACCAAGGCGTTCCCAGACCAGCTGGGAGACATAGTCTCTCCACCGAGTCCTGGGTCTGCCCCGGGGTCTCCTCCCAGTGGGACGTGCCTGAAACACCTCAAGTGGGAGGCGTCCAGGAGGCATCCTAATCAGATGCCCATACCACCTCAACTGACTCCTTTCAATGTGGAGGAGCAGCTGTTCTACTCTGAGCCTCTCCCGGATGACTGAGCTCCTCACCCTATCTCTGAGGGTGAGTCCAGCAATCCTACGGAGAAAGCTCATTTCAGCCGCTTGTATCTGCGATCTCGTTCTTTCGGTCATTACCCAAAGCTCGTGACCATAGGTGAGAGTAGGAACGTAGATTGACTGGTAAATCGAGAGCTTTGCCTTAGAACTAAGCTCCCTCTTCACCACAACAGACCGGTACAACGTCCGCATCACTGCAGATGCTGCTCCAATCCGTCTGTCGATCTCTCGCTCCATTTTCCCCTCACTCGTGAACAAGACCCCAAGATACTTAAACTCCTCCACTTGGGGCAGGAGCCTGTCCCCAACCCGGAGAGGACAATCCACCTTTTTCCGGCTGAGGACCATGGACTCGGACTTGGAGGTGCTGATTCTCATCCCAGCCGCTTCACACTCAGCGGCAAACCGTCCCAGCAAGAGCTGTAGGTCATTGCTGGATGAAGCCAACAGGACAACATCATCTGGAAACAACAGAGATGAGATCCGGTGGTCACCAAGCATGACACCCTCCATTCCCTGGCTGCGCCTAGAAATCCTGTCCATAAAAATTATGAACAGGATCGGTGACAAAGGGCAGCCCTGGCGGAGTCCAACTCTCACTGGGAATGACTCCGACCGAGTGTTGGCAATACGAACCAAACTCTCACAACGGTCGTACAGAGACCGAATAGCTCGTAACAACAAGCCCGATACCCCATACTCCCGAAGCACCCCCCACAAAAATCCACGAGGGACGCGGTCAAATGCCTTCTCCAAGTCCACAAAACACATGTAAACTGGTTGGGCAAACTCCCACGAACCCTCAAGAATTCTCGAGAGGGTAAAGAGCTGGTCCGATGTCCCACGGCCAGGATGAAAACCACATTGCTCCTCCTGAATCCGAGGTTCGACCAACGGCCGGACTCTCCTCTCCAGTACCTTGGCATAGACCTTCCCAGGGAGGCTGAGGAGTGTGATCCCTCTAAAGTTGGAGCACACCCTCCGGTCCCCTTTTTTGAAGAGAGGAACCACCACCCCGGTTTGCCATGCCAAAGGCACTGCCCCCGACCTCCACGCAATGTTGCAGAGGCGTGTCAACCATGACAACCCAACAACATCCAGGGCCTTGAGGTACTCAGGGCGAATCTCATCCACCCCCGGGGCCCTGCCACCAAGGAGATTTTTAACCACCTTGGCGACCTCAGCCCCTGTGATAGGCGAGTCATCCCCCTCGTCCCCAAACCCTGCTTCCTCTGTGGAAGGCGTATCAGTGGGATTGAGGAGATCCTTGAAGTATTCCTTCCACCGCCCGACGATATCCCCAGTTGAAGTCAACAGTGTCCCATCCGCACCATACACAGTGTGGACGGGGAGCTGCTTTCCCCTCCTGAGCCGCCGAACAGTTTGCCAGAATCTCTTTGAAGCCGACCGAAAGTCTTGTTCCATGGCCTCACCGAACTCCTCCCATACCCGCGTTTTTGCTTCAGCAACCACCCGAGCTGCACTCCGCTTGGCCTGCCGGTACACCTCAGCTGCTTCGGGAGTCCCACAAGCCAACCAAGCCTGATAGGACTCCTTCTTCAGCTTAATGGCCCCCCTCACCACTGGTGTCCACCACTTGGTTCGGGGGTTGCCACCACGAGATGCACCGACCACCTTGCGGCCGCAGCTCTGGGCCGCCGCTTCAACAACAGAGGTGGAGAACATGGCCCATTCAGACTCCATGTCTCCAGACTCCCTCGGAATGTGGTTGAAGTTCTTCCGGAGGTGGGAGTTGAAGACCTCCTGGACAGGGGCCTCAGCCAGACGCTCCCAGCACACCCTCACTATACGTTTGGGTCTACCAGGTCTGAATGGCTTCCTCCCCTGCCATCGGATCCAGCTCACCACCAGGTGGTGATCAGTTGACAGCTCTGCACCTCTCTTTACTCAGGTGTCCAAGACATACGGTCGCAGGTCTGATGATACGATAACAAAATCGATCATCGACCTGCGACCTAGGGTGTCCTGGTGCCAGGTGCACATATGGACACCCTTATGCTTGAACATGGTGTTCGTTATGGACAGACTGTGGTTAGCACAGAAGTCCAATAACTGAACACCACTCGGGTTCAGATCGGGCAGGCCGTTCCTCCCAATCACCCCTCTCCAGGTTTCACTGTTGTTGCCCACATGCGCATTGAAGTCCCCCAGTAGGACAATGGAGTCTCCAGGAGGAGTACCCTCCAGCACCCCAGTCACAGACTCCAAAAAGGGTGGGTACTCTGAAACATCATTTGGTGCATAGGCACAAATGATGGTCAGGACCCGTTTCCCAACCCGAAGGCGTAGGGAAGCAACCCTTTCGTCCACCGGGGAAAACTCCAATATAGAGGCAGCAAGGTGGGGCGATACAAGAATACCCACCCCTGCTCGTCGCCTCTTGCCCGGGGCAACTCCAGAAAAGGCCAAGCTCCAGCCCCTCTCCAGGAGACTGGTTCCGGAACCGGAGCTATGTGTTGAGGTGAGGCCGACTATATCTAGCCGGTATCGCTCAACCTTGTACACCAGCTCAGGCTCCTTCCCCACCAGAGAGGAGACATTCCACGTACCAAAAGCCAGTTTAGAAAGCTTGGGATCAGTCCGCCAAGGTCTCCGCCTTTGACCGCCACCTAATCCACATAGCACCGGACCCCCATGATCCCTCCTGCAGGTGGTGAACCCACTGGAGGGCGGACCCATGTAACTCCTTCGGGCTGAGCCCGGCCGGGTCCCATGGGTGGAAACCCGGCCACCAGACGCTAGCCTTCGAGCCCCTCCCCCAGGCCTGGCTCCAGGGTGGGGCCCCGGTAACCCCATACCGGGCGGGGTACACTGAATCCTTGATATACAATTTATCATGAGAGTCTGTTGGATCGTTCTTAGTCTGGCCCTTCACCCAGAACCAGTTTGTCTTGGGAGACCCTATCAGAGGCAAATTGCCCCCGGACAACATAGCTCCTGGGATCACTGGGGCACGCAAACCCCCCCACCACGATAAGGTGATGATCCATGAGGAGGGTCTGGATTTACTTTCAGTACAAATTACAAATAAATAAATAAAAATCTAAAACTCCTCATCTGGGTTCATTAAACTTAAGTATAATTTTTTTTTGGTCATAATTTCATGATTGTCTTTTGCAGTCACAAGTGGGAAGGCAATTAAAAAAAAGGTCCAAAATAACTGAGGTTGACTTGGGCATATAAAGTAGTCAGCCCCAGAACCCTTGATGAGTCCTGGTCCCGACAAGAAAACACAGTTTGTGGGGCATAACCAAGGTCCACGGCCCCAAACCAAAAACGAGGTAGGTTGGGTGGCCTACCGAAGTCCCAGGGCCACCGAACCAGACAGCAAGGTGAGTCGGGGGTTTTTCCAAAGTCCCAGGGCCACCAAACCAGAGAACAAGGCAGGTCAGGTGGCCTGTCCAAGTTCCTGGGCCCCCCAACTGCAGCATGGGACTCTGGAACGATGGGAGGAGGTCCTCTGACCTCTAGAACAATGGTTGGAGGTCCCTTGACCTCTGGAACGATGGTTGGAGGTCCGCTGATCCCTGGAATGATGGCCGGAGGTCCCCTGACCTCTGGAGAGGTGAGCTGAGGCCCCCCAGCCTCTGGAATAAGGGCCAGCGGCCCACTGACCTTGGGAATGATGGTTGGAGGCCCGCCAACCCCTGGAATGATGGTTGGAGGTCCCCTGACCTCTGGAGTGATGGGTGGAGGTCTCGTGACCTTTGGAGCGACAGGTGGAGCGCACTGCTCGGACAGCCTAGGTGGAGCGGACAACTCGGACAGCCCAGGTGGAGCAGACTACTCGGCCTACCCAGGTGGAGCAGACTGCTTGGCCTCTGGAATGGTGTGTGGAGACCACCCAGCCTCTGGAACTGCAGGTGGAGGCCCAGGTGGAGTGTGGTCCTCCTGCGGCTCCTTCCTCGACATGGCCACCTTGGACAAGGGAGGGGAACAGGAGGTCAGTGAAGTGACACCACAGTCATTGGCATACTGGTGGGAAGGACCCAAAAGCTGGAAGTTTGCATTTGGGTCACCCCAGCAGGAGCAAGACAAGTCCTTTCAAAAACAGTGGTAGTAAATAAATGAAAAGGTACTTGCCTTTACTCCTGGTCCCCTGTTGCCGGGGTGACAACTTCAGCATAAGTAGCTGGAACTAGAGCATGCACCTCGGTTAGAGCAGGAATTGGAGCATGCACCTCGGGCACAGCAGGAACTGTGATGGGCACCATGGGAACAGCTGGAGCTGTGGTGTATGCCTCAGGGACAGTGGGAACCATTGTGTGCACCCTGGGGCTGCGGGAGCTGTTGTACGCACCTTGGGGACAGCTGGAGCTGTTGTGTACACTTCAGGGATGGCTGAAGCTGTTGTGTGCACCTCAGGGATGGCTGGAGCTGTCTGGAAAGGAGCTGGAGTTGGGGGTGGTGCTGGGAAGTGATGTGGAGCGGGTACTGGAGCTGGAGAGCAACGTGGAGCTGGTATTGATGCTGGGGCAGCTGGGCGATCTGACGCCAGCTGATTCCGACCCAGCTGGGATACATGCTCAGGGAGAAGCCAGGGTTTGTTGTCCAGCATTAGCTCCTTCTGAGCAAGCGCGGCCTGCACATGTGCATGCAGCGACCGGCAGCGGGTGAAAAAAGTTTGACGTCTGTGTCTTTGTTTTTATGCACTTTAATGTGTTTCAACATAATTCTCTGTGTTGTTTTTGTCCTTGAATGTTTGTGGACTATATAACGAAGAGCTCCCTGGTTCCATCAGTATGGATTTCCTTCTTGTTTTTGCACCGGCGTTTCTTTCCTACCGGCTCTTTGTCTTGGAGGTAAACGCGATCGCGTTCATGCCGGGAAGAATGCAGTATTCCAGAGAAATGTTACTGCATTTAAACATGGATAATGCAGCACCTGTGTTTGAGTCCGTGCCGCAACTGCCGGACTTTATTTTAAGAGATTTTCATGGACACAGCAATGAAAAGAGAGACAAAAGGAGGAAACGCGGAAAGCGTGATGGCATAAGATTAAGCCTGAGGAGGCGTCAGCTTAACCGCATTCCTCTTCCTTTCATTATTATGGGGAATGTAAAATCCCTGAGAAATAAAGTGGATGAAATTCAAGGGAATGTACGATATCAGAAGGACTTCAAGAACTGCTATGTCATGGCTTACACGGAGACGTGGCTTATGGTGCATGACTGGGATGCGGACCTGTGGATTGACGGCTTTGGAGCCCCACTTCGCTTGGATCGGCAGGAAGAGGTAACGGGGAAACGTCAGGGGGGCGGCGTATGTTTATATATTAATAAACAGTACTGTACATCTGTCACAGTCAGAGAGCGCATCTGTACAACAGATGTGGAGCTTCTGTCCGTATCGCTACGCCCCTTTATCTGCCCCGCGAGTTCCCCCAACTTTTCATAACGACTGTGTACATTCACCCGAGGGCACGCCTCCAGCACCGTCTTTGATGTGGTACAGCGGTTGCAGTCAATTTTCCCAGAGGCTCCAAATTTTATCCTTGGGGATCTTAACCATGTTTCTTTAAAGAAGACACTTAAAAACTTTTATCAGTATGTCTCCTGCCCAACCAGGCGAAAAAAACATTGGACCTGTGCTATGGATCCATTGAGAAGGCCTATAAATCTATTCCCCTTCCCCCTTTAGGATCCTCAGATCACAACTGTGTATATTTGCTGCCCACATATAAACTGCTCTCAGAAGAGGCAAGGCGAAGACCAGAGACATAAACGTGTGGACAGAGGATTCAGTGCACTGCCTCCAGGAATGCTTTAACTGTACAGACTGGGAGGTGTTCACACTGTCCTGCGGGGATGATTTGGACTCTTTAGTGGACGTGACATGCTCATACATGGCTTTCTGTAGAGACATGATCGTTCCACGTAAATGTGTCAAAATATATCCCAACAACAAGCCATGGGTTACAAAATCAGTTAAATCCTGCTTACAGAGGAAAGCACTTGCCTTTAAACAGGGGTCTGTTTCTGAGCTGCAGGTTGCCACAAAAGAGCTGAAGGCCGAAATTTTAAGAGCAAAACAGAATTATAAATCAGAGCTGGAAAGTAAGATGGCAACAAAGAGACTTGGTTCAGCCTGGGACAGTATGTAAACTATTGCAGGCCTTCATAGCACAGAGCGCAGTAATCATGTGTTTTTAGATGGTTTTAATTTAGACACATAGCTGGCTAATGCTCTTAATTGTTTTTATGGTCGTTTTGACTCCTTTGATTTTAGCACAGAAACCCAAGGTTTGAAACAGAAACTCAAAGACAATCAGCACTTTAATATTGAGGTGCAGGATGTTAAAAGGGCGTTCTGTGCTGCAAAAGCGAACAAAAGTCAGGGCCCTGATAATATACGTATGTGGGCGCTTGGTAAAGTCCTGTGCACATGAATTGAGTCCTGTATTTCACTACATTTTCAATAAGTCCTTACAGACACAACATGTGGTGGCTCAGTTGGTAGAGCATCCGCCCCACACCCGGGAGGCAGGGGTTCAAATCCCGGCCGGGTCATGCCGAAGACCATATAAAAGTGGAACTTCCTGCCATCCAGCTTGGTGCTCAGCAATAATGGAATGGAGAAGGGAAATTTGTGGTGGCGCCTTGCATGGCAGCGGTCCTCTGATTCTGCACTTGGGGTGTGTGTGATTAACACAGTAGATAGGTAAAACACAATCTCGTTCTACTGTACATGATTGGTTGTACAGTTGAATGACAATAAAGGGTGATTTAATGTGCCTAAGATCTGGAAAGATGCTGTGGTTGTCCCTGTTCCAAAATCCAGCTGTCCTAAAACGGTAAATTGTGGGGCAGCACAGTGGTGCAGTGGTTAGCACTGTTGCCTTACAGCTAGAAGGTTCCTGGTTCGAATCCCCAGGTTGGCAGGGGTTGGAACCTTTCTGTGTGGAGTTTGCATGTTCTCCCTGTGCTGCGTGGGTTTACTCCGGGGGCTCCGGTTTCCTCCCACAATCCAAAGACATGCATGTTAGGTTAATTGGCTGTTCTAAATTGTCCCTAGATATTTGTTTCCTATAGGCCCTTAGAATAGAGGGTTAGTATTAGTGAAAGCGCTTTGAGTGGTCTTTGTGACTAGAAAAGCGCTATATAAGTGCAGGTTAGTTAGTTAGTAGTTAGTAAATGATTTTAGACCAGTTGCTTTGACTTCAATTTTAATGAAAATTTTTGAAAAACTGGTCAGATTTTTGGTCCTAAAGCAGACTGAGCATGCATTGGATCCTTTGCAGTTTGCCTATAGGCCTCACAGAGGAGTGGAGGATGCCGCTGTCACTCTGCTTAACATGCTTTTTGAACATCTGGATTTTAATGGGACACACGCTAGGCTTTTATTTGTGGATTTTTCTTCCGCCTTTAATACAATCCAACCTCATATTTTAGTTGAAAGGCTCCTGCAACAATTTGATTTGAGTAATAATCTGGTGGGTTGGATTCTGGATTTTTTAACCAACAGGACACAGAGATTAAGGGCCAATGGTACATTGTCTGACCAAAAGTATTCTTCTACTGGCTCTCTGCAGGGGTGTGTGTTGTCACCACTACTCTTCATCCTGTACACAAACATGTGTCGGAGCAGTCATGACAACAGACACATTATAAAGTATGCTGATGATTCAGTTGTTGTGAGTCTCCTCCAGGATGGTGAGAGTTGCCACGGCCCAGTAGTTGATGATTTTGTTCACTGGTGTGAGGATTCCTACCTGCAGCTGAATACGACAAAAACTAAAGATATGATTATTGACTTTAGGAGGAAAACTCCCAGGCACAAAGTCACTAAAAGGCCAGACCACTGAATGTGTGCAATCCTACAAATATCTTGGGACGATTATTGATAGTAATTTAAACTTTGAAGAGAACTGTGAAAGGGTGTGCAAAAAGGGTCAGCAACATTTGCATTGCTTGAGAAAACTTGCACGCTTCCAAATTGACCGAACCATAATGACAATGTTTTGTCTGGCTTTTATTGAATCTGTTTTATCCTTTTCTTTAGTGTCATGGTTTGGTCAGATAAAACTGAAACAGAGGAAATCCTTGGATCAGGTAGTTAGATGGTCCAGTCGTTTTCTTGGTGAGTCACAGCTGAGCCCTGACATCCCTGTGCACCAGACAGGTACAGAGGATTGCTACCTCCATTTTAAATGATGACTCCCACTCTTTGCACTGCCACTTTCAGCTTCTTCCCTCCAGACGGAGGTTTGCTGTCCCAAAAAGTAAAACCCAGCGCTACAAAAGCAGCTTTGTTCCTGCTGCTGTTAAAGACTTGAACAAGATGTAACAACATTGACATGGATGGCTCTCACGAGCCATCAGTGAGATGCTGTAGGCAGCCGTGAGTTCGTACATTTATTAAATAAAGACACAAAATGACAAAATAACAAGCCTCGTGGGGCAAACACAAATAAATACAAACACTTACATATGAACAGCGAGGGCAGAACCTGAACGCTGTAGGAACTGACCTCAGGGTTAGGGAAGCCAGACTGGGAAGGAAACGTAGATGTCGATGTGTATGTGTAGGTCGCAGCCCTGAGCAAACACAGCTGCTCCCTTAAATAGGGCAGAATAGATTGATCAGCTGATGAAGGGTCATCATCTGATTGGAAACAGGTTGTTCAGCGGGGCTCCACTGACAGCCGGAAGCCCTGCTGAGACGCTGTCAAAATAAACGTCTAGAAGCGCGCCAGAGGAGAGTACGGAGACTACCGCACAGCCCGAGTGCCGACAGAGTCAGCACACGAACCATGACAAATATACTGCACATAATTTAGTTACCTATTTATTAATTTTATTTTATATTTACTTATTTTGTAGGCTTTTTTTTATTTGGGTTCTAAATCTTTTATTGGGTTTTAGACTTTTGAGTTTTTAACCTCTTTGACTAGTCTTTAACTTTTTAATATGACCCTTTTCTCTCATCTCCTTGTTTTTTCTCTTATCTCTTTGTCTTATGTCCTGATTGGTGGAGCCTTGAGTACTTTTATCATGTTTATAGTCAGCTTCATGTGTGCCTGTGTTTATGTTCATGTTGAATGTAACTGTGGTTTGTAAATATGGATGTCACCTGACTGCAAAACAAATCTACCTACGGGTACAAATAAAGTAACCTGAACCTGAACCTGCTAGCGCTCCTCCTGCTCTTCCTTGTCACCCCCACACACATGTGCCAATGCCACTGCTCCGATCTGGCAAATCACTGGGTCCTCTGGGACAGCAGGCTCCTCCCAGACCGGCTGGTTACCACCCAATATGGCCAAACTCTCCAAAAAAAAAACAAAACCAAAACGAAACAAAACAAAAAACAAAAAAACAAACAAAAAAAAAATAAGGAGAAAAGGGAGATGCAGGTGAGGATGGAAGAATGGAGGCAGCAGCAGAGTTGACAGCTGAGTGATGTGGAGAGAGAAAATGTACAAGGAAAAAAACCTCAAACTATGAAGAAAAAAATACAAAGAGAAACAACCTGAGACAATTGCAGGGATGAAAATAAAACATAGATTGTGGAGAGTGTAAATAACGAGACTGATTCATGAAGCAGACAACTTTATTCACTCTCTCATCAGTCATACACAGGAAAAGCATGTCTCAATACACCATGGGTTCTCCTTTTATACCAACCGCTCATCTCACATTTGCATGACATTTAACATCACAATACATTCATCCTTTCTCACCCCAACTCCTTCTTCCTGCTATCTCACCATGATCTCCCTAGCTATTGTTCTCCTCTGTTTACTCTCTGCATCCAGTCTGAGATGATTAACCCAGTCTCTAAACCGCCCCCCCAGAATCTCAGACAGAGTTTCAGTCCTCACGTCCTTTTGGCTTCAGTCTCCTCCCATATCTGCTGTAACGGGGGTTTACTGCCTCCGCGGTGCTGCTGTGCCAGCGGGGGGCTCCTGGGGGTGTGTCTGTCTGCGGGTGGGCCATGGCGAGGGGGGAGGAGACTTCGATTTGCCCATGTGGCTGCTCTGATGAATCATTTACCTGTGGAGTTCTCAGTGGGAGTCTTCCACGCCGAGGGGCCTGAGCCAGCAGCACTTGCTCGTCCGCCACTACAAAGGCGGGCTTAAGTCTGTCTATACATATTTTCTCCCGACGACCCCCCAAGTCTAACAAAAAATGTTTGTCCCCTGTTTCCAGCACTCTGAACGGGCCATCGTAGGGTGGGCGCAATGGAGGGCGGTGGGCATCGTGCCTGAATAACACGAACGCCGCGTTCTTCAAAGTTTTTGGCACAAAACACGTGGAAAACAGTGGTGGGCTGGGCCCAGCAGCGTGCCTGTGTCTGCACTATGCTGCCAACGCTGAGACGGGCAGTTGTCCGGCGTGGGATTATCTGGCAAAAATTCCCCGGGCAGCCGCAGTGGCTGAGAAAAAACAAGCTCTGCTGGGGAAGCCTCCAAATCCTCTTTTGGTGTGGAACGCAGCCCCAATAAAACCCACAGCAACCGGTCTACCCAATTTGCATCCGTCAGCGAAGCTCTGAGCGCTGCTTTCAGTGGCCTATGAAAACGCTTGCATAACCCATTGGTCTGTGGGTTGTATGCGGTTGTGCGATGAATTGCAACACCTAGGCTATGGGCCATCGCGGACCAGAGGTCGGAAACAAACTGAGGGCCCCTATCGGACGTGATGTCCGACGGGATTCCAAAACGCGCCACCCATGTTGTCAAAAAAGCGCGCGCCACGTCTGCGGACATGGTTGCCGCCAGCGGGACTGCTTCTGGCCAGCGTGTGGTGCGGTCCGCCACTGTCAGAAGGTGCGTTCACCCCTGCGATGGCGGGAGGGGGCCCATGAGGTCCACGTGAACATGGTCGAACCTCTTAGCCGGTATACGAAACGGCTCCAAAGGAGCCTTCGTGTGTCTGTGTACTTTGGCTCGTTGGCACGCTACGCAGGCTGCAGCCCATTCTTTCACTTGTTTGCGCAGGCCTGGCCCCATGAACGTCGCTCCCACCATTTTGACTGACGCCTGCACTCCTGGGTGCACCAGAGTGTGAACTGACTCAAACACGCGGCGGCGCCACGCAACTGGGACCACCGGGAGCGGGCGTCCCGTGGTGACGTCGCAGATTAGGGGGGGGCTTGCCGTCTTGCAGTACTCTGCTCTCCAGCATTAACCCTGTTGGTCCAGACTGGAGCGCGCACACGTCTGTATCGCTAATCTGCTCTGCGGCCATGGCTGTATAATCTATCCCCACGCAGACCGGGGCCACTACTGCGAGCGAGAGGTAGTCACCACATTCAGTTTACCCGACACATGCTGAATATCGGTTGTAAACTCCGAGATCGCGGCCAGCCGTCTTTGCTGCCAGCCTGACTATCGGCTTGTGGTCCATGAACGCGGTGAAGCTGCGCCCTTCCAGCCAGAACTGGAAGTGGCGTATGGCCAGGTGGAGAGCCAGCAACTCTCTGTCGAATGCGCGGTATTTACGCTTACTGTCACGCAAAGCCCTGCTGAAAAAAGCGAGCGGCTGCCAAGAACCAGCGACACGTTGCTCCACGACGGCCTCTATGGCCACGTCCGAGGCGTCGGTAGTGAGCGCTATCTGGGCCGCCGGGTCTGGGTGCGCCAACAGTGCGGCGTTTGCCAGGGCTGTTTTAACCTCAGAGAACGCCTGCTCAAGCTCCGGAGTCCATTCGACTCTATCCACAGGTTTCCGTCTCTTGAGCGCGGCGTACAATGGCTGCATGAGTTGAACTGCGCGGGGGAGGAACCGGTTATAAAAGTTAACCATCCCCAAAAATTCTTGCAGCTCCCTGACCGTCTGAGGCCGGGGAAAGTTCGCCATGGCGCACACTTTGTCGGGTAAGGGTATCGCTCCCTCCGGTGAGACGCGGTGCCCCAAAAAATCAATCCCCGTCACGCCGAACTGGCATTTCACCGGGTTGATTATTAACCCGTGCTCCTCCAACCTCCGGAAAACCGTCGTGAGGTGGTTTATGTGTTCGTCCTCGGATGCACTGGCCACCAGGATATCATCCAGGTAGACGAACACAAATGGGAGATTGCGCAACACTGCATCCATCATGCGTTGGAATGTCTGTGCCGCTCCTTTTAATCCAAAGGGCATGCGTAAAAACTCAAACAAGCCAAGCGGAGTTATTACCGCTGTTTTGGGTACGTCCTCTGCGCGCACTGGAACCTGATGGTAACCGCAGACCAGGTCTATTTTAGAAAAAATGCGTGCTCCGGCGAGGTGAATGGAAAAATCCTGAATATGGGGAATCGGGTAGCGGTCGTGCGCTGTGGCGTTATTCAATCTGCGGAAATCACCGCACGGTCGCCATGATCCCTCGGTCTTAGGGACCATGTGTAGCGGGGATGCCCATGGGCTGTTCAATCGCCTGATGATGCCCAACCTTTCCAGGTTGGCAAACTCCTCGCGCGCTATGGCCAGTTTAGCTGCGTCCAAGCGCCAAGGCCATGTGAAAACGGGCGGCCCGGTGGTGGTGATAAAGTGTTCCACCCTGTGTTTAGCGATGGCCGCCGAAAACGTCGGGACCGTGAGTGCTGGGAACTGAGTGAGCAGTGTGTGGAACTTACCGCCTGGAGCTGTGATGTTGGCTTGTGTTACTGGCCCAGCCCCTCGAGCTGTACAGGGGAGAGAATCAAAAGACAGTGCATTAACCAGGCACCTGTTAGCTACATCAACTAGCAACCCATGTGCACACAGACAATCAGCTCCCAGGATTGGGATACTCGGTGCCGCTATGACAAAAGTCCACTTGTACATACGGCGGTGTAGGGATAAAGTCAGTGTTCTCTCACCAAAAGTCTTAATGCCCGAGCCGTTTACTGCTACCAGCCCGGGGCCACTAGGTCCTGCCAGCCGGTTGGTGTAGGACGGCAGGATGATGCTCTTCTGGGCTCCAGTGTCTACGAGGAAGCGCCTCCCCGAGCGCGAGTCCGTCACGTAGAGCAGCTTGTTTTCTTCACCGGCGGTCGCGGCTGCTACCGACTGCTGGCCTTGGCATTTCCCGAGCACTTGAATTGGCACGGTGGCACACATCTGTGTGCGTTCTCTCCGAAGCGGCGGTGGTAGAAGCAGAGTGTGTCTCTCTGGCGCTCCCTGGCCCCTGCTGCCGTTACCGTCGGTGGCTCCTTGCCTCCGCTGGTCGTCTCGCTGGGTTCCGATGCCGCCGCGTTCACTGTGAGGGCTCTGGTGGTGAGGATGATCTGATCTGCCTCCTGGGCTAGCGCACGGTAGTCACGCGCAGCCAGCAACGGCGAATTGGCAAGAACCGCTCTCGCCTCTGTTGGGAGGTTTCGGAGGAAAAGGTGGGCAAACAGAAAATGCCTGTCGTCCATGCCCATTAACACCAACATCTTCTCCATCAGTTCGACCGCCGAACCATCTCGGAGCGCCTCAGGAGCCTCTCTGCTCTCTCACAGTCCGAGAGCGTGTAGCGTCGGGTCAGCGCAGCCTTGAAAGCCTCGTATTTGTCGTGGACTAGAGGCTGTTGAAGCAGGCTCGCTACTTGCTGAGACGTGCGAGCGTCCAGCGCTTCAACCACATAGTAATACTTGGTGTCGTCTGCCGTTATTCCCCGGAGGGCGAACTGAGCCTCGGTGTGGTGGAATCAAGAGTGTGGGTTGTGCAGCCAAAAGTCCGGTAGTTTGACCGAAACAGTGCACGCGTTGCTGGGGGTTCCCGTCCGGGCCGTCTCTGGGATGCTTGCCGCGTCGCTGGGGCTTCCCGTCCGGGCCGACTCCAGGGTTCTTGCCTCGTGTTCCATAATTCATCAAAGGGTCACCAGTGTGGAGAGTGTAAATAACGAGACTGATTCATGAAGCAGATGACTTTATTCACTCTCTCATCAGTCATACACAGGAAAAGCATGTCTCAATACACCATGGGTTCTCCTTTTATACCAACCGCTCATCTTACATTTGCATGACATTTAACATCACAATACATTCATCCTTTCTCACCCCAACTCCTTCTTCCTGCTATCTCACCATGATCTCCCTAGCTATTGTTCTCCTCTGTTTACCCTCTGCCTCCAGTCTGAGATGATTAACCCAGTCTCTACAAGATGAACGTAATAAATTGGGGGCGAGGACATGGCTGAACTCATGTCCTGAAGATTACAGAAAAACAAATAACAACATAAAGTGAAGACATGAGCACAGCCCTCTCCAGACTCTAACACCAGGTTCTGTGAATAATCCAACCCACATCCTACAAGGCTAATAGTGGCTAGCACTACATTAAACAGAATAAATCCTGTGATGAAAAAGATTTACCAGTTGAAGGACATGCCCAGTTACATGCACAGTGGCCCAGGATAATGACTGAAACTGCATCGGTCCCTAAAAGCAGTTTAATGGTAAAAGCCATCTTAATCTGGGTCAATTTTTCAAAGCAGCTGACCAAAAATGCTAACTAGCCTGGAGGCTAACTTCAGTTAGGCCAGAGAGTCCTGACTGGCTCAACACTGCAGACCTGCTACAGTGATGTTGTGGTGGACACCTGACTCAGCGGGTGGACATCCTCTCACACCCATCAGGGCAGGAGGAACGGCAGGACAATAGACATACAGACAAAGAGCCCCCATCAGACTGGATTGTTAAGTTATGCGTCCCCCGAGGACGGAAAGAATAACTGGGAGCCGCAGAGACCAGAAGCAGCGGTTAAAGCGGCACCAGCTGATGTTATGCTAATGATGCGTATTGACTGACAATCACTATGCTAATGTGCCACACATTCTCTTTGTCTGTGCAACAGTATGAAAGCGCTATGTACAGAAACCCAGTTAGCACAGTAGCTCACACGAGCTATGAAGCATGTTACAGTTTGTTGGAGAAATAAAACCTTGTGTCCTTCCAGCTCGTTGCCTCTCGCCCAATCCTTTTTCTCCACATTGGTGACCCTGAACGTGCCATGGAGCATCTCTCCATTTCACCATGCTGTGGAACCAAGATGGCCATGCTTCGCCTGCATTCCTTTTTCTCCACATTGGTGACCTGACGTGAAATGGACTATCTCTCCCTTTCACCGCGCTGTGGACTCCCTCTTCATCCACACCGGAGCACGCTCGCCTGTTCCTCTCTCGACACTGGCTACCTAGGGCCTGAGAGAGCGAGCGGCACTGGAACCGAGATGCATCATGATTGGCGAGACGAGCAAGCCGACGGAAACAGCCTGGAAGGAGAAGATCTGCATGGTAAAGCTCCCCGACCCTGGTTTCACCTCCCGGCAGTGGGGTTTCGGTGCATAGAAGCCCTGTGCACACACCGCAGGATTATAAGCAGCGCACCCTACAGCTATGAGGCCACTGCGCCAGAGCATGCGCCACGTACCAGGGGCAAACACGGCCCCAAGAACTGATAAAGGTCCTCGGCTGCTGCACATGAGATGAGATGATGATGAGATTCAACTTTATTGTTATTACACATGTATGAATACAAGGTAACGAAACGTGACTTGGCATTTGGGCACGCTCTGCAGAGCGCATCCAAGGCCGGGGCAGCCGCTAGGCGCCAGTCATAAAGAAGAAAGGAAAAAAAAAGAAAAAGAGAGTGGATATGACACAGTAGGCGAGAGAAAAAAACATGTTTTATCAGAATGACGCTCGGCAAGTGAGCGAAATTTTGATTGCAGGCAAAAAAACCCTCAATGCACATTTAGCAGACATTTAGCAGGAGATCACACACAAAAGTTGAGAGGCAGTGTATTGTATGCATGTAATGTTGTATGCATTGTGTAGTGTAAATGTAACAGTTGTTAGTGAGCAGCAGAGGGCGCCTCCTGGCAGTGGATAGATGTTATAATCATGTGACTTATAAACAAGTCCAGAGTCTATCTCTCTTGCTTGCAGAAGGCACATGGGCATTGTCCTTGAGGGTCCAATCCGCTGATACGACAACAACTGATTGTCGATTGTTTGGGTAGACATAAGAGCTGGTCCTTCCGCTTATCTCAATCAGGAGGAATGTAAACACGGGGCAAACAAGGTCAAATCAAATCAGCACAGTGCACTCAGAGAATAGAATTTGTCCTCACCCGTGTAATTCTGTGCTTCCATTATATGTGCAGGCTTAAACTGTTTTTCCATGGAGAGCACAGGGCTCCAGATGTATTCCTCCACTGAATCACTGTCATTCAGTTCACCGTTTGCCGCTACTCGTGCCCTCCCCAACTGGTCGAATTTGATGAAGGAGCTTGCCGGGTCCGCTTTGATCAGCTCTCTCACCTTCCTTCAATTTCTGATGCATCAGGGAACTCCACAGCCAAAAATAGAAGTCCTGAGATCATAACCAATAATGTTTCCACAGACGCATGAATTCCAATGTCCATGAGTCTCCTCGCAGGTTCCAATTCTTGGGCTCCCCCTTGGCCCAATTCTTGTTGAAAAATAGTGACAATAGCACATTTAAGCCGCTTCCAAATCCATAATTTCCGTTTAGATTAAGATTCAGCAGAAGAAGAGCGACTAAACACAGACAAAAACGCAACATTGCAAAAGCTGGGAATAGATCAGGAAGGCAGGAGAGGAGGGAAGAAAAATGCGACTGCTCTCTCTCAAGGCAAGAAGGAAAAAATCCCGGGGAACACGGCCGATCGCCACCCTCGGGCCCTTTAGGCTTTGTGCATCGCACCTAAAGGAGTCGCCAGCTCACCCACAGGACTTATATTGTTTTTTTTTTCACATCCGCTACACATCCTCAGGAATAGGGCCGATCGCCTTCCTCAGATCCTTGCAGGACAGAGCTCCGCACCGAGGAGGAGCCGACTGAATTTTTTTTTTCACAGCTGCTGCGGATCACCGAAGGGTTTACCAGAAAGTCCCTCGCCCGAGACTGATCCTCACGCAATTTTTGCGTGATTGCCTTGATCTTTCTGAGACAGGAGGATCTGGAGATGTCCTCCAGGGAGGGTAGAAGGCCACCAATGATTTTTTGGGTGGTGTTGATGACCCTCTGCACAGCCTTCCTGTTTTTGGCCGTGGAGCCGGCGTACCACACACCCAGACAGTAGGTGAGCACGTTCTGCACTGAGCAGCGGTAGAAGGCCAGCAGCAGCTTCT
Source organism: Pholidichthys leucotaenia (assembly GCA_020510985.1). Classification (NCBI taxonomy): domain Eukaryota; kingdom Metazoa; phylum Chordata; class Actinopteri; order Cichliformes; family Pholidichthyidae; genus Pholidichthys; species Pholidichthys leucotaenia. The sequence continues at coordinate 19,901,334 of CM035838.1, forward strand.
GATCGAGGTTGTTCTTCCTCAGGACACGGAGGAAGCGCGGCCGCTGCTGGGCTTTCTTCACCAGGCCCTTGGTGTTGACAGACAAGGAGAGGTCAGAAAAGATGTGGGTGCCCAGGATCCTGAAGGTGAGGACGTTTTCCATTATGGGAGGTGGGGGTGGGTGGTCCTGTCTGTTCTTCCTGAAGTCCAGTATGAGTTCTTTGTTTTTTTTGGACATTCAGTTTCAAGTTGTTTGCTTGGCACCACAGCAGCAGATTCTCTACCTCCACCCTGTATACCTTCTCATAGTCATCGGTGACGAGCCCAACCAAGGTGGTGTCGTCCACATACTTCATGATGACAGTGGTTGGGTGGGTTGGAATAACGTGAGAGGTATACAGGGAGTACAGTAGTACCACTAGCACCTACTCAGCCCGACTCGCCTTGACTCTACTCGACCTGACACGGTTTAGGTTGTCTTCCATTACAACTGAGTACCACCTCAAGGTGGGTGGGTTCATTACAGGAAGGTGGCCCGTTATGTTGTTGACATGCGGATGTTTTGGTGTCAGAAGCAAATATTTATTATTACAAATTAATTAATTAATTAATTGTTATTACAGCAAATGCAAAATACAAGCAAAGCACAGAGTTAACGTTGATGGCTAGCGAGCTAGCTAACTAGCTCATTATCTGCATACAGGAGACAATGACGATATCCTTGTTTGTTTGAAGTGAGCTTGCCACCAATGGGATAGATAACGTAAAAGATAAGATAAGATAAGATAAGCCTTTATTAGTCCCACAACGGGGAAATTCCAGGATTGCAACAGCACAGGGATAGCAACACTCAGAGCAACAATCAGAAGGCAAGAAAAAAAAACAAGCAAGCAAGAGCAGCTAATATACATATGTACATATTACTATAAAATATATATATACACACACAGAGACATACAGTGCAGAGCATTGTAGCTGGATGGAATAAATATATGAATATGTAAACACACAGTGCGGAGCATTGTAGCTAGATGGAATAAATATGTGAATATATAAACACCCACAGTACAGAGCAATGTAGCTAGATGGAATAATATGTAGATATACAAACACACAGTGCGGAGCATTGTAGCTAGATGGAATAAATATATAGATATATAAATATAAACACACCCAGTGCGGAGCATTGTAGCTAGATGGAATAAATATGTAAATATATAAACGCACACAGTGCAGAGCATTGTTGCTAGATGGGATGAAACAGCACAACCGTCTACTTAGTTATCCTACATGGTATGATTATGTGCCCATACATATTGTCACTCTCCATAGCGACCGGTATTTTCCTAGTTCTATGCCGGAGGGGACCATTGTGTAAGTCTATTGCATCTTTGCATTCAAAAAACTATTAGTTTGTTACGTCTTTTTGCTATCTCTGCGAGCAGCCCTGCTTAGGTTGTACAGTCTGACAGCCGTTGGTAGGAAGGACCTGCGAAACCTCTCGGTTGTGCACCTGGGATGATGTAGTCTGCTGCTAAATGAGCTCCTCAGTGCATTCAGTATGTCCTGCATAGGGTGGAACTCGGACTCCAGCAGAGATGACAGTTTAGCCACCGTCCTTCTCTCTCCTATCTCCTCCACCGGATCAAGGCGCTGCCCCAGGACAGAGCTAGCTTTCTTGATCAGTTTGTTCAGTCTCTTCCTATCGGCTGCAGTAATGCCGGTGCCCCAGCAGACCACTCCAAAAGTGATGGCTGATGCCACCACCGTGTCATAGAATGTCTTCAGCAGCGCGCCTTGTACACCAAAAGACCTGAGTCTCCTCAGCAGGAACAGCCTGCGCTGTCCCTTCTTGTAGAGTGCGTCAGTATTGTGTGACCAGTCTAGTTTATTGTTCAGATGAACACCCAGGTACTTATAGGCTGTCACCATCTCGATGTCTGTTCCCTGTATATTTACTGGTGCTGTGAGGGGTTGTCCTTGCCTGCGACAGTCCACCACCAGCTCCTTAGTTTTCCTCGCGTTGATCTGGAGGCAGTTCCGATGGCACCAGTCCACGAAGTCCTGGATAAGCCCTCTGTACTCAGCTTCATCTCCATTGGAGATGAGGCCAACGATCGCAGAGTCATCAGAGAACTTCTGTAGATGGCAGAGTGTTGTGTTGTGTGAGAAGTCCGCAGTATAAAGAGTGAACAGGAAGGGAGCCAGCACCGTTCCCTGGGGGGCCCCCGTGCTACTGATGATCGTGTCGGACACACAGTCCCGGGTTCTCACAAACTGAGGCCGGTTCGTGAGGTAGTCCAGGATCCATGATGACAGGTGCTGGTCCACCCCTGCGCGCAGCAGCTTGTCCTTCAGGATCATCGGTTGGATGGTGTTGAAAGCACTGGAGAAGTCAAAGAACATGATCCTCACCATATTCCCGGGCTTCTCTAGGTGGGACAGAGAACGGTGAAGGAGGAAGATCACCGCATTCTCCACCCCAATGCCATGCTGGTAGGCGAACTGGAGTGGATCCATCGCTGGTTCCACCAGGGGGCGGAGGTGAGCAAGGAGCAGTCTCTCCAGGGTCTTCATCAAGTGGGACGTCAAGGCCACCGGTCTGTAGCTGTTCAGGTCTTTGGGGTGGGAAGTTTTTGGTACAGGTACCACACAAGATGTTTTCCACAGCTGTGGTACCCTCCCCAGTTTCAGGCTCAGGTTGAAGATATACGTCACAATCCCACACAGCTGGTCTGCACAGGACTTGAGGAGCTTTGCGCTGATGCCGTCCGGTCCCGACGCCTTCCTCGCCTTGATCTTCCTCAGCTCCGTCCTCACCTGGGTCCTGGTCAGGGTCAGGATGGGGGGCTGTGTGTTGGGAGTGGGGGGGGGGGGTGTTGGTGGAGTGGGGGGTGGGCAGCAGGACTTGATTTCTTTAGAGGCAGCAGTGGTTGTTGTGCAGACAGGGGGGAGGGCGGTTGGTCAAACCTATTGAAAAACAGATTCAGGTTGTTCGCCCACTCCCTGCCCCCCGTGGCCTGGGGGGAGGTATTCTGGAGCCCAGAGATGGTTTTGAGGTTTCTCCAGACCCCGCTGATGTCGCTCTGTTGCAGCTTGTCCTCCATCTTCTTCCTGAAGCTGTCCTTGCCTACTCTGATCTTTCTCCTCAGCTCCCTCTGTACGGACTTCAGCATCTCCCTATTCCCCGACCTGAAGATCCTCTTCTTCTCTCTCAGAAGTGTTTTTATCTCAGGGTTGATCCAGGGTTTGTTGTTTGAGTGACGCCGTATGGTCTTGGTGGGAACGGATTTGTCCACACAGAAGCTGAGGTAGTCCGTGAAGGTGTGAATGAGGCCATCGATGTCCTCACCATGTGGATCGCAGAGCTGCTTCCAGGCGGTGGCTTCAAAACAGCCCTTTAGAGTGTCCATTGTCTCCTCAGACCATAACTCCACAGTCTGCATGGCCGGAGGTTGTCTGTGCACTAGGGGTTTGTACACCGGCCGGAGATGAACCAAGTTGTGGTCCGATCTCCCGAGTGGGGGGAGTTGTGATGAGGTGTACGCCTCCTTAGTGTTTGCGTAGAATAAGTCCAGTGTTTTATTGTCTCTAGTGTGGCATGTGACATACTGGGTGAACGTGGGTAGAATGGGAGATAGTGAAACATGGTTGAAATCGCCTGAGATGAGGAGAAGAGCATCTGGGTGTTCAGTCTGCAGCCTGCTGGTTACTGAATGGATGACGTCACGTGCTGTCCCAGCGTTTGCCGTCGGATTTGCATAAACAACAATGCAGATCACGTGTGAGTGTTCTCTCGGGAGATATGTAGGCCTTATGCTAACAGCTAGCAACTCAACTCAAAAAGATGCTTAAAATCACAAAACACTCATCATCTTCCCCACGAGCAGCCATCAGCTCGAAGACCTCCTAGTATACTTTTTCATTTTGGGTTGCTCCGCCGTCGAACGGGCTGAAAAGTTCATAGTGGTCAAATTTGACCAAATGTCATTTATTTTTCAATCGCAGGGATCCAAACGCTGCAACACTGATGGAAGAAGTGTGTGCACCGATGGGGAGACTGTTGGAAAATAACCACTTTTGGTCAAATTTCACCACTCTATGAACTTTTTCAGCCTATTCAATTCAATTCAATTCAACTTTATTTATGTAGCGCCATTTCACAACAACAGTCATCTCATAGCACTTTCAACAGTAGGGGAATCCCCAACAATTGCAGAAAGACCCCAGCAATCAGGCGATCCCCTGTGAGCAAGCACTTGGTGACGGTGGAGAGGAAAAACTCCCTTTTAACAGGAAGAAACCTTCAGCAGAACCAGGCTCAGGGAGGGGCAGTCATCTGCTGTGACTGGCTGGGGGGTGAACTTGCTATGAACTTTTCAGCCCTGTAGCCCCCTCTGGATTCTCTCGTCAGCCACCAAGCACAGAAGAGTCCACACCTCGTCATTGGACCACGGTGTTGATTTGTATGTAGCCATTTATTTCATTGATTATCACAGAAATAATAAAAACTCACTGCCGAATTTACAAATGGCTGTTATGACTCTTGTGAAGGCATCGCTCTCATCCAGTGACATTATGCGCTGGCCAATCAGTTGCCTGCAGTCCGTTGACATCACATTTTTAGCTTGACTCAGCACGCTTGGAACCCAAAATGAGTATGTACGAAAAAGTACCTGGTACCAGGTACTAGGTACTAATGGAAAACCCTTCAAACCAAGTAGAGTCGAGGCGAGTTGGGCTGAGTAGGTGCTAGTGGACAAGGGGCTTAAGACCACTATTCTCCTCAGCTACTGTACATTTATGATTGCATGTGCATGTCTCAAATATATTATAATGTGTTCTTGATTGCGATATAAGGTTGAGAAGATTATGCTGAGTGGAGGCAGCAGTCAGACCTGCAGCTGAAATTATTGAAGGTGACAAGCTGTGTTTTAGTTGAGAACAGTTCACAGAGTGCAGAGTTCCCTCTACAAGGAATGCATGTATCTTGTTGTGGATTAAGACGCAGTGTGACACACCTCCAAACCTGTGTTCCCAGGCAGAGAACACCACCCCTTTGTTCCCTAAATATCTGATAATTACTACAGAGACCTTTCTCTCCCTCCTTGTACCACTCCGTGTTAACTTCATGTGCTCTGTCTTATTTGATGAACCATTCCACTGTTTGCATTGTGTTTAGTCTCAGCCACTATGCAGAAAGCTATTTTTGTAAGAACTTGTAGAATAATGGAAAAAGTAATATCAGAGGCTGTGTTTTGAGGATGCAAAGACTTCTCAAGGGGATTATGTGTTACTTTAAATGTTGGCTTCTAAACATTAGTACAGTCAGGAAAGGAAGGTTATGTTTTAGGGAGTTTGGGAACTGTGTGGCCTTTCCCTTATTAAGATTTCCCAAAGGAGGGAAAATCCACTTCTCCCCCATTCATCTTTCTCCCTCTCACTTAATTTCTTTTAACCATTTTTTTCCTGCCTTCTCCAACTTAATGCCATATCCTCTACTCCGATTTGCCCCTCACCCCCAGAGTCCCTTAGTTTTTTCTTTAATATTTGACTATTTGGCCAAGAGCACATTTTGCCCACGGATGATTTTGCCACAAGTCAAATGTCCAGTCCTGCTTAATTCCTACCAGTTTCCCCAGAAAATTAAACACAAAACACCCTCACAAACAGTTATGGTTTACTGCTCAAATATTTCCAGAAAAAGTATGAACATCAAATCAATGGACACGGCCATGGAAATGTACCATTGATTAATGTCATTGTAGTCTGCCAGAAGCCAGATGCCCCACAACACAAAAGCCTATTGAATGATGCCAGCATTTATATGGTGATCTAACTGAAGAGCACTACGCTCTCCAGCACTGAATCACTTCCTGCAGAATAACAGCCACACCTAACATTAGAGTCAGGCATGTCACCTTTTCCCCATCATGGCCCATGTTGCTCCACGTTTGGCATTTCTGCTTCCCTTTTTATGCAGTTTTGGAGGCCACCCTCTCACATTTTTGAGACATTACACAGTGGGAGGAAAATGGAGCTAAGAAAGGTAAAACACCCTGAAAAGTAAGGGAGTCGCTCATTGCTGTAAATCCAGAACAAATCTGGCTGAAATTCAAGTTTCCCTTTAAAGGCAAGAAAGACATTATAATTATTGAAATTAACATTTTGAAGCCTGAAATATTTTTCAAATTTTTGTTACATGTATAATATGACAAGAATCCACATTCAGATGGGATTTCTGCAAATTGCTTTCACCTTGTATGGGTGTTCTCCCCACCAGCCTGATTTTTTTTTTTTTCTAGGCAAGGCTGATCTTAATCCATGTACTCCTCGGTCTTTCAATATATCTTTTCTGAAACAAAAACAGAACAACCGGAAATTGTCATTATATCGTTTTGGTTTGTCAAAAATAAAATGGGAATTGAGCCAAAACCGGATAACAGATCTGACTTAAGTAATTTCAGAAGTTACAAAAGAACACGTGACTTTACAGTTTCTATTGTGTTAATTCATTAAAAAGTCAATGTGATAATTTCTCTAAATCAAAGCAAAAAGCAACATCTGAATCTGATACTTTACAAAAAGGATAACTAAGTCTGAATATGAAAAAAGTTAAATGCATTCTAACTCATGTTTCATGGGTCATTATTTTATTTAGCTATGGGGACTTTTTATAAAACGCTATATGAAGGAAGAGACAGACCACAGAGTGATATTCACAAGTGTGTCGACTTAAACAGGTGAGGTAAAACATGCACTGGAGCCCCAAACAGGAGCCGTACCAACAGGAATCAGAGATGGTGGACATGACAGAAATAATCGTGATTAGTCAACTAATTGAAAAAAGTCATTAAAATGCCTACCAAAGAGACTTAAAATGACTACCAAAATAATCGTTAGCTGCAGCCCTAATCTCAGGTGGATAGAGCTATTCATAGATATTCAAATATACAGGTTAATGTGGCTGGGGATTTAGTTTGTGTCCCAAATATGACAAAAAATTCATATCGCAGCAAAAGTCATCTTATATCACAATAACGATATACTGTATATCACAATACATATTTTCTATAAATTCTACAGTTCAGATAATCACATGAAAAGGACCATCTCTTTTTAAAAACTTTTTTTTACATGTACCATTTTCCCTCATAATTCTGCAGTGTTGTTATAAAATAGTTTTTAATATGCATTTCAGACTTGATTCTCATAAATTTCAGGTTTTTCTTTTAAATCATATATGAATAAAAAGTAAACATTAATAAGTTAAATATTTCCTCAGCCAGAGGAGAATTGCAAAAAAAACAAAACAAAAACCCAACAACAAACAACCCCCCCCCCCACGAAAAAAAGATAACATAAAAAAATGTCTGAAAATGAGAAAATCCCCTGGCTGTCACCTACAGATATGAATTAGCTGTTAGTTTAGAGTGGGGGTGGGAGGAAGGGCGTGGGGAGGGCTCTCTTTGTCTTTTTACTGTTTTGTTTGTGTTTTATCTGGAATTGCTTTTAACTGTAAAGCACTTTGAGCTGCACTTTGTTGTATGAAAGGTGCTATATAAATAAATAGATAAAGTTTAAGTTTAAGTTTAAATCAGTGAAGTGTAGACCTGCAGCCTGCCATTCTGACTTGATTTAATCTATTTGCTTCTTAGTAAAAATATTTTAGACTGGTCATGATCTGAAAATCAAAGACACAAAAGGTAATGTAATAAAATACATGTGATGACTTTAACTTTATTTATTATCACTATTTGACTAACTAAAATTATTAGAAATCAAATGAATTGAAAGCCAACTTGCTCCTCTGACCCATTTTAATGTATTTATTATTTATTTTGTGTGTATGTGCCACCATCATGCACTTTTGCAGCTTTAATCAATTATTTTCAGACAAAACTAAGAAACTCATCAGTAATTTAAACCAAAGAAATGATGGTCTGCTACATGTTTCCAGTTAGCACAACTTAGCATTGTTATTTAGCATTTTATAATTAGACACGGTGTTAACATTACTTACCTCCTATTAAAACGAGGTTAGCAAACAATCCTCTGTGATGCAGCATGATGGAAACGGTCTCACATCCCTGGCAAACAGGAGTAGCAGTTATCTGAACTGGTAGTTTGGAGCTAGCATTAGCGACCACCAGACTGAAGCTTAGCCACCCACCACACACCTGTTCCACTGCATACACTGCAGAGGAGAGACGGGGCCTCGTCGTCGGCCTCCGTCGGTCTATGATGACCATGGAAGAGAATCCTCAACGTCTACTCTGCTGGAACAGCACCGCCTGTGGCTGAACAGGCCGATGCGCACCGGTGTTCTACCTTCCAGCGTTGGGCGTTGGTAGGATTCAAGCCTGGGCAGGAAGATATGGAGAACAAGATGTTACCCATGCATCATGTCCCCCCTCTCCACGTCACTGATGGATCCAAAGGAACAGCAGGGCTGCTATAGTTTGGCACCAGCGCCGTCGCAGGAGCTGCCAGAACGATGTTGAGCACAACAGAGAACTGCCTTAGGGGCTCCGACTCCGGATTTTTCCTCACGGTTGACTCCCGAAGCCTTTCCCGTGACCGGGTGTGCCGCAAGGCAGCGGAAGTTTGAAATCAGGGTTTACCTTCCCCTAGATGGGCTACCTTCCCAGGTTGACGAGCCACCATCTACCCAAAGCATCTGGTTTTAAGGCGCCAGAGATCCGCCCTCGCCCCTTCTCCTATTAGTAAAAGCAATTCCGCCGGGCTTAGAGACTAAACCACACGGGCAGGCTAGGAGTTGGACTTAGTTGTCAGAGGCTTTTCGAGACGCACGCCGTAAGGAGCATTTTATGAGCACTGGGAGCTTAACCCCAGTGCCGCTCCTGGCTATGACAACCTTGGAACCAGAGAGACGGGGCACTGACAAGTAATAGTGAGGCGCTTTACTGAATAAACGGAAGTGTGTGCATTTTAAGTAACGATAGAAGCGATAGAGTATTCTAAACAATAGACGTTTTTATATCGTCATCCGATATATATCGCCATATCACACAGCCCTAGTCCCAAAGGTTAAATGATGTCCCATATGAACCTAAATGTGTGAAGGGCTCAAATTGGTATGTACGGGACTTTAGCACGGGAACAAATATCTTAGTCACATGCACTTCAGTGCTCACTGCTCTCGCTGTAGAAAGAGGGTAAGATTTTTTTTACATCAACATGTTGTGTCACAAGAGCGTAAGTGAGCTCTAATGGTGGTCCCCACATCTTTCTGTCTGTAACATGCCCTCACAAATGCACCATCTCTGAACTTCACCTGTAGCCGTAGAAACATCAGTTGTATTGTTAACTCTAATTTATGAACTACATTTTACTGTGAAATAGATTTTAAAAATATTTTTGACCCTGTCTTATGTCATCTTTTCTGAATGTTACCACCTGCCACCCACACGCTGAGCTGATATTACATGGGTCCTGATGTAGCACTGATAAGTGGTGTGATGAGAGAGGCCAAAATTTTACTCCACCGCTGGGACGGACTGGTTCCGTGACCCTGTGGGACTGTGGGTAAATATCTGCAAACCAGTCATGAGAATAAAATCGTTCCAAGTCAAGTTTGTGAGCTGGGGTTGCGGATATTGACTTCTTATGCCTGTCTCTCATTAGGGACTATTTCTTCCTGTTCTTGTCTTTGCAAACAGACACATTTACCCATTTTATTTTCCTTTCACCCCGTTTCCCACTGTATGTCTTCATAGGGAAAGTATTTGCTTGAAAATAACTGTTTGCATCAGACTTTGATGATCTCCAGGTTTATTATTGCAAGATTTAATGTCTCTTCAAGACTTCGAAGTTTGGACAACATGACTGCAAGCCAGAATAAGTGTGTGTGTGTGTGTGTGTATGTGTGTGTGCGTGCTGCTTATTGGTGAATATAATCACATAATTGTAGTTTGTGCGAGAGAAGGAAGGGTAAGGGATTAGAGCCGCTCTGTGTTGCTGTGTGATGTCTGCATGAGAACGGCATGGAAGCTTGTGACCCAGTGCCACACAAAGAGAAAGGAAACCTGGAGGGACAATGAAGCACCTGAGGAGTTTAGCGCCACAGTTTAGCGGGGGAAGTGGTAGAAAGTACAGATTCACACACCTCTCATTTCCTTACAACAATTAAATTTCACTTGAAGCTTTGACTCTTTGTTTCTGTCATTACAGACAAATTCTGATTGTTAATGAGAGTAGATCAACAGTATACGAGCTGTAATCTCTGATATATTTGCATTCATAATATGTGATATTTGTATGATATAAAAAAGAAAAATGAAAAAAAAAAATCTTAGTTAATGAATCTGGACCAACACAATAAAAAAGGGGGTACGAAGGTATATATTTTTAATGTATATAATTTCTTGAGTGATAAGTTGTAAAATGTCAAAGGTAGCCCAGTCAAGACAAGATAAAATATTTAAATTAGCATTTTGAAGCCTAAATGCTTTTCAAACCTATGACCATAAAGATAAAATCAACATACAGTTTAAATTTTCATAAACTTTGCTTTTACCCTGTAATTCTTGTCATAAATCACCCTTTTCAAGGGCTGTAGAAGACACCAAATGCCAGCTGTGAGCTTGCAACATTTATTAACATAAACACGAACACTACACAAAACACTACACTTACATATGAGGGAGAGATGAGGGGTGCTGGAAGAGAACGGGGTTCATTGCCGATGGGGAAAAGAGAATAGCCTGGATGGACCCAGGCTGAGGCGCTTGGACACACCGGGGAAAAAGAGATGAACCCTAGCCGGAGTCACACCCGAAGGGAAACGGGTCTCATGGCTGAGGAAAACGGGAAAAGGATAAATCCAAGGCAGAGCGCACCCGTTCACCTCTGTGGGGGAAAAATACGTACACTTAGAGTAACAGCAGGTCACTCTGAGGCAGCTAATAGTAGGACACGGCAACGGGAAACATTACTGTGTCCTTAAATAGGAAAATGAACAAGTGATCAATGAATGACAAGTGTGGGTACATGAGTGAGGAAAATCATCAATACAATAAATAAGTGACAGCTGTGCAGCCCGCGAAACAGAGTTTGACAGCAGGAAATACACAGGGCGCTGTCAAAATAAAAGCACAGACCCGGATGAATAAATAATGATACAGAGGATGAAAAAGGGAAGCATAAGGATAACCAGTAGTGAAATAACTATGTCATGATGCAAAATAATTCACAATAAATAGACAAGACTATTAAGACAAAACTAAGAATACAGACAACTCATAAATAAACAGAGACCAAATACATCAGACCATAATAACTACAACATAAAAAAAGAAGCAAACAAACAGAAAAAGACTTAAACTGAACTGGAGGCTGAGCATGGCACCCATGCATGCTCAGGTTCATGAGAATTTTGTCCTATACTGCACCACAAAACACAGGGCTATCTCATGCACCAATATTCTCGGGAGAATGGTGTAACTATTAATTTTTGTGACAACTTGTGTAGAGCAGCCTCTTTACCTAAAGGGGTCATTGATGAAAAATGTGACCTGTGCTGGCAAAATGAGTCACTTTGAGGAAATTATCAAAACTGAGGAAACATTTTTTTTTTCTTTCCATACTCTGTATTGAAAGACCTTCAAAAGGATATTTAATTTGTAGAAAGTGCGCAAAAACGGACCTGGGAAAAGCCGATTTGTTTATATTTTGGCTAGGTTTAAAACTCACGTTCGATCAGTCAGGAGTTACGTCTTCCGCCAAAACATATATATATAGTATTTTTAGAAAGTACGACTTCTAAGCTTTACAATGATACCAGGCACTCACGGGGGTTTTCCTGGGACTTGCCGCTAGCAAACAAAGAAAGAGTCATGATTTATGACTTCTCGTGCCTGTAGCTCGTAATGACGCAGTGACATCCCAACTCATTTTGCCAGCACGGGTCACAAAAGTTGTTTTTGTAGGTTTAACCTTCTGAAAGGCATCTATTGCTCACGTGATCATAAAAAAAAAAAAAAAATCAAAACGCTCACTTCCCTTAAAAAACACACATCCTTTATATCATTTTCACCCTGAAAAGAAAAATTGACTGTTCTGGATTTGCCACAGGACATCTTTTATGTAAAAGTAAACCTAGCCCAGGCCAGCACTTCCTTGATACAGTACTTGCCCACTGCCTGATTATTGGTCCGCCTAGCTGTCAATCATGTGCACAAAGCGTGGTTTATATTATTATTATTTCCTTTAGATTTTAGTCATCCTAACAGACATCCCTGTTTCCACCTGGTTCACTAATCCACAATTGATAATATACAGTATCTTCTGCCATTCTGGCCTATTACCTCTGCTGGCGTTGGTTGGTTTATTTGTTTGTTGGTTTGTCTGTCTATCTATTAGCATCATATTACTTCAAAAGTTATGAATGAATTTTGATTAAATTTTCAGGAAAGGTGTGTAATAGTACAGAGAACAGATGATTACATTTTGGCCACGTCATAGGGCCACGCACCTCCGCAACCCGGAAGCCAAACACTGCAGAAAAAGTAAAATGGCATGGAACGAAAAGGAATGTGGTCTCCATCGACATAGTATGTGGTGACTGATATTATTTCATCTTAAGATGCCCAGAAAAGCAAGCACAGTGTGCGGTTTAAGACAGTGTTTGGAGTGCATGCCGACGTAACTCTGGCCGGCAGAAGAGGATGTCCTTGCGAGCTACAATGGTGTGAAAAAATGTTTGCCCCCTTCCTGATTTCTCATTTTTTTTGTATGTTTGTCACATTTAAATGTTAGACAAATTTAAATAATTGACAAAGATAACACAAGTAAACACAAAATACAGTTTTTAAATGAAGGTGTTTATTAATAAGGGGGGGGGGGTATCCAAACCTACATGGCCCTGTGTGAAAAAGTGATTGCCACTCCCCTGTTAAAACATAAATTAACTGGTTTATCACATCTTTGGAAAGCTGAGTTCAATTTCTCTAGCCACACCCAGGCCTGATTACTGCCATGCCTGTTCTTAATCAAGAAATCACTTAAATAGGACCTGCCTGACAAAGTGAAGTAGACCAAAAGATCCTCAATAGCTAGACATCATGCTGCAATCCAAATAAATTCAGGAACAAATGAGAAACATTACTGTGTCAACCATTACTGCTTGACACGGCGGCGGTGCGGTCGATGCTGAATTGGGCCACGATGAAGAAGTTTTTCCCCTACCACAGGATTCGGAGTAACCCAGCACCGTTGTACGGCTATGGCGGTAACAGACTGTGCAATGTCAGGACTGTGTAGTTGACTATTTGCTACAAGTCTGAAGCAGTGTACAACTTTACATTCCAGGTGGCGGCACACGGCAATAACATCATGGGGTGTGACCTATTCCACGGACTGGGTTTCACCATTAGAGACAGCACTGGAGAACGAATGGTCTGGTTGTGGTTGCTGCGGTTCGAGGGCTCTGGTAAGTTGACGACATTGTGGTTTGGGATGAAGACAGTCCTGCCATCAAGTCGCCCAGTCCCTGCTCAGTGTCGGAATGGGACAGTTTCAGTGCCCATGCTTGGCAGGAGGTAGAAAAGGGGGCCGAGCGTGAGGGTGGGATACCCATTCTGATGAGCAGCACCAAGAGGGCACCGGACACCTTCAGTACTCAGCCGCAGTTGGGTGAGGCGTCTACTGCCACAACGGTGACCACTGCATCACTAGCAAAAGAAGAGGACGGGGCAAGACCACATAAGAACATGATGTTACTGAATGCTCAGCAGCATGTCAAACCAAGTAAGATCCCCCTTCAGGTCATGGACTGGGTTCGGGTTCAGGTTGACAAAAGACCAAGGTGAAGTTGGACCAGATACAGTGGGGCAAAAAAGTATTTAGTCAGCCACCAATTGTGCAAGTTCTCCCACTTAAAAGATGAGAGAGGTCTCCAATTTTCATCATAGGTATACCTCAACTATGAGAGACAAAATGAGAAAAAAAAAATCCAGAAAATCACATTGAAGGATTTTTAATGAATTAATTGGTAAATTCCTTGGTAAAATAAGTATTTGGTCACCGACAAACAAGCAAGATTTCTGGCTCTCACAGACCTGTAACTTCTTCTTTAAGAGGCTCCTCTGTCCTCCACTCGTTACCTGTATTAATGGCACCTGTTTGAACTCGTTATCAGTATAAAAGACACCTGTCCACAACCTCAAACAGTCAGACTCCAAACTCCACTATGGCCAAGACCAAAGAACCATCAAAGGACACCAGAAACAAAATTGTAGACCTGCACCAGGCTGGGAAGACTGAATCTGCAATAGGTAAGCAGCTTGGTGTGAAGAAATCAACTGTGGGAGCAATTATTAGAAAATGGAAGACATACAAGACCACTGATAATCTCCCTCGATCTGGGGCTCCACGCAAGAGCTCACCCTGTGGGGTCAAAATGATCACGAGAACGGTGAGCAAAAATCCCAGAACCACACGGGGGGACCTAGTGAATGACCTGCAGAGAGCTGGGACCAAAGTAACAAAGGCTACAATCAGTAACACACTACGCCGCCAGGGACTCAAATCCTGCAGTGCCAGCAGTGTCCCCCTGCTTAAGCCAGTACATGTCCAGGCCTGTCTGAAGTTTGCTTGAGAGCATCTGGATGATCCAGAAGAGGACTGGGAGAATGTCATATGGTCAGATGAAACCAAAATAGAACTTTATTGTAAAAACTCAACTTGTCGTGTTTGGAGGAGAAAGAACACCATACCTACTGTGAAGCATGGGGTTGGAAACATCATACTTTGGGGCTGTTTTTCTGCAAAGGGACCGGGACGACTGATCCGTGTAAAGGAAAGAATGAATGGGGCCATGTATCGTGAGATTTTGAGTGAAAACCTCCTTCCATCAGCAAGGGCATTGAAGATGAAACATGGCTGGGTCTTTCAGCATGACAATGATCCCAAACACACCGCCTGGGCAACGAAGGAGTAGCTTCATAAGAAGCATTTCAAGGTCCTGGAGTGGCCTAGCCAGTCTCCAGATCTCAACCCCATAGAAAATCTTTGGAGGGAGTTGAAAGTCCATGTTGCCCAGCGACAGCCCCAAAACATCACTGCTCTAGAGGAGATCTGCATGGAGGAATGGGCCAAAATACCAGCAACAGTGTGTGAAAACCTTGTGAAGACTTACAGAAAACGTTTGACCTCTGTCATTGCCAACAAAGGGTATATAACAAAGTATTGAGATGAACTTTTGTTATTGACCAAATACTTATTTTACCGAGGAATTTACCAATTAATTCATTAAAAATCCTTCAATGTGATTTTCTGGATTTTTTTTTCTCATTTTGTCTCTCATAGTTGAGGTATACCTATGATGAAAATTGGAGACCTCTCTCATCTTTTAAGTGGCAGAACTTGCACAATTGGTGGCTGACTAAATACTTTTTTGCCCCACTGTAGCAGCCGGCGAAACATCGAGCGCATGAGAATAGTGGTGAAGTTAGGAGCGGCATGCTTCCGGTTGTCAGATGGTTTGATGAGGCAAGCTAACCGGCTGTGGCGTGTACAGGAGGATGCTCCGGGTGGCGAGGTTGGGCAGGAGTCGGTGAAGGTGGTTTGGGATCCAGGCTCCCAAGTCCTGAAGATCGGTCCTCACCCCGGGGGCCTGCCACCTCCAGGGGCGCGTCTGCTGCGGGGCTGCCCAGGGCCCCCCATCTGACCCACCATCTGCTTGGAGGACTGTGCTGAAAGACTCAGTGTTGTTTTATAGTTCCTGTTTTGTGTGTTAGTTAGGAGCACGGCTATTTTTAGTTTGTTCAAATAAAAAGAGAATAACAGTGGCAGAATAATTGTGCCGTGCAGGACATGTGGTAGTCGACCCACCGGTCCTATTTTAGTTTTTTAGTGTGTTTTATGCTTTGCATTTGTTTTGCTGTTTTATTTTGGTGTACTTTGTGTGATTGTGTTTCCAAATTAGGGTGGGTTTAATTCGGTGTGTGTTTTTAATACTTTGTAAAGGGGGGAGGGATGTTATGTGGGGTTTTAATGTGAAGTGTGGTGTGATGACGCCGCCTTCCTGTTGCGTCATCACACCGCCCTATATCGTGTCATCACACCGCCCTATATTAAGGGGCATCTGCCATGAGGGCTTCCTCTTGCCCTGGATGACTCCTCTACGGTGCCTCATGTATAGTGTGTTCTCTGTTCTTAATAAAGCCGAGTTCAGTGCTACATCTCTGTCACGCTCGTTTATCACCAGGTTTGTGGACATAACAATAGCCACCACCGTTAGCATCTGGATGCTATTGGTGGATGGTAACAGATGCTAATGGCTAGCGAAAGGAACTTTATGGTGTAACGTACCATTTAAAGTTATGTTCTATGCAAAAAAAACATTGCAATAAGCATTGTAATAAATGTGTACCTGTTTTATTGAGTGTTTGGTACAATTACTACTGCTTTTTAGGAAAGAAAGTTCCGCAGATGTTGGTCAATGCAAGTTTCTTAAAAAAAAAAGTATCTGATTACTTGAGTAATCTTCAATTACAGTGGGTGATTACCCGAGCTGTAAAACAGTCGTTAGCTGCAGCCCTAGTTCAGAACGTACATGAAGCAATGCCAACTCTTTCTTACAATCTCGGATTGATTTGAGGCTCATATCACCCTCTTGTGCAGTTAGTTTCACGAAAAAGCTTTTAGAAAGTCCTTATCTATATTTGATAAGATAGTTTTACATCACAGCCACAAAGAGCAGAGCATGACTGGCCTACTCCCACAAGGTAAAAGGTGATCTTTATTTCCATCCTCCTTTTTAAGCTCCTTGGTTCCAGTCTTCAGCTGGTCTTTGCATAATATTCTCTACTTTCTGATCACAAATTAATCCCCATAGTTTTGATGGAAACTAATCAACAGAAAAGTAATTTACGGAAAGTGGATACTGGAAATTCATCATCATCATAGCAGTCTGTCATGGGCGACAATGACTGTTTCATTTAGGTCTGATCAGATTCCTCCACACAGCTCTGTCCTTAGCCTTCCACTGCCAGGAACTCCTGTCTATGTCCAACTTCTTCAAGTTTCTTTTTACAGTGTCTTTAAATCTGAGCCTTGGTCTTCCCTGATTGCATTTGCCCTCGCATAACTGTGAGTAGAGTAACTGCCGAGGGAGACGCTGGTGGTCCATCCTCTCAACATATCCGAGCCATCTCAGGTTCATCTGTATTAGCATGTCCTCCATTGATAGTAGACCAGTTCGTTTCAACTCTTCTATGTTGGTTATCTTGTCTTTCCATGAGATGTTCATTATGGATCGAAGGTGTCTCATCATGTACGCATGGAGTTTCTTCACCTGCACTCTGTAGACAGTCCAAGTTTCAGCACCGTACAATAGAGTAGCCAGTACTGTCGCTCTGTACACTTTGCATTTCACACGGATAAACACATGTCGATTGTTCCACAGTCTCTCCCTCAAGTTTCCAAACACAGTGCTCGCTCTTCCCATTCTGAGAGATAGTTCATCCTCCAGCCTAGCATTCTCTGAAACAGTACTCCCTGGATACTTGAAAGTCTTGTACTTGACTAGTGGCTCTGTACCAGTGCTGATCTCTTCTGGTAGTGATGTTGATAATTGGAACTTTGGTGGTTGAAAAAGGCACTCTGTCTTCTTGATGTTGATTTGGAGGCTGAATTGGCTAGCTGCTCTTGCAAATTTCTCCGATGAACCACCAGATTTTGATGAACTAATGGCAGCTATCAGGACAACACAGGATGGAAAAGCTCCAGGAAGGGACGGAATTCCAGCAGAAGTGTAGAAATTTGGTGGTGTTCAGCTGACCAACTGCCTGCACAAGCTCACCCAAGAGATATGGGATGCCCAGAAAGTACCTCAAGACTGGAAGGATGGAAGTATTGTGCCTTTGTTCAAGAAAGGTGACAGGAAAGATTGTGGAAATTACTGAGGTATATCACTGCTAGCCACTGTTTGTAAGATTCTCTCACGTGTACTACTGAACAGACTCAATGAACACATCTTGCAGAATGTACTACCGGAAACCCAGTGCAGTTTAAGTGGAAGAAGCACAATGGACATGATTTTCTGCTTGAAACAGGTTCAAGAAAAGTGTATCGAACTAGAACATGCCGCTTTATGTAGTCTTCATAGACTTCAGTAAAGCCTTCGATACTGTTTCGCGACAAGGACTTTGGCAGGTACTCAAGAAATATGGCTGTACAGAGATGTTTGTCAGCCTAATCGAGGCACTCCATACAGGTATGCAAGCAAACATGGCAATGAGTGGTTCAGTATCTAAAGACTTTTCAGTAAGCAACTGGGTGAAACAAGGGTGTATGCTGGCACCTATGTACACTCTTCTCGCTATATCTGGCAGCCATGCTTGAGGTGGCCTTCAAAGACACTTCAGAAGGAGTATACATTCAAACAAGGAAAGAAACAGACTTGTTCAGTGTGGCACAGTTTAAAGCCAAGAGTAAGACATTGATAAAGGTAGTAAGAGAAATGCTCTTTGCCGACGACAGTGCTCTAGTTGTACACAGTGTGGAAGATATGCAGTTTTTAGTGGGGATATTGGAAATTAAACAATACATAAATTATATTGTTTGTAGTTAGTGAAAATAATGTTTTACATACAGAAATGGGAATTTTTAAAGTTTATGATGCCACGATGGCCCTCACGGACCACCACAAGACGCCTCAGTCACCAGTGAGTTTGCAGTGATGTTTATTTACAGTGCAGGTTTAGACAGGCATAGGAATACATACAGTGAACAGGTGACGCCTGAGCCGGGGAGCACCCGATGCACCAGACGAGATAATAATTAAGGTAAAGTCACAACGAGCGTACCTTAACGACGGGACTGTTAACAGGCGGGTAACAGGGGATTCCCAAGTCCGTTAACCATGATGAGCAAGAATAACAGGAACACAACAGAGACGAACAGAACGTAGCTGAACATAACAGATGATCATAGCAGAGACTGCTGCGTTGGAGGACATTTAGCACCCGCTTATATCTCTGGCGGCTAATGACCCCAACGCGGCACAGCTGCTCCTAATGACAGCGGCGCAGCAGCTGACTTTGACAGCAGGGAGCTCCCCCGGGCGCCTTCACAATAAGAGCCCAAGGAGCTGGAAGGAATCCTCAGCTGCCAAAGCCAGGGAAATAAGATATGAGACCTGGTCAACCAGATACAGTCAACCTGGACAAGAAATTGTAGAATTTGGATTAAACTAAATGGAACACCTGAGCAAGCAAAAAGTATAATGATCAGAGATGCTACTGACTTAGATAAATACAAATGAACACTGACTATGAAACACAGAGTGAGGAAACTCAAACTCTAAAAATATGCCACTATGCTGAACATAAACCACAAGAGATGGAGAATGATATTGATCCTGATAACCACTTTTTCAATAATATTCATAACCACTGTGAATATTACACTGAAAAGCAATTCAAAAGTCAAGTGCAATTAGATGGTAAACTGTCAATAATACACTTCAATAGCAGAAGTCTTAACAAAAACTTCTCACAGATTCAGGACTATTTAAAACAGCTAAACAGAAAATTCACAGCTATAGCAGTCTCTGAAACCTGGCTTAATGCAGACCAGGCTCCCCTGATGGCAATAGAGGGATATCAGATGTTTAACATTAACAAATCTCAAAAAAAGGGTGGTGGTGTTGCACTGTATATTGATGACCTATATAGATGTAAGCTTGTAAATGAAATGTCCTTAGCACTACCAGGGATTCTGGAATGTGTTACTGTTGAGATTGACCTAGACAAAACAAAAAATCTAATCATAAGCTGCATATACAGAACGCCGGGAACTTGCATTGAGACATTCAGAGATAAATTAGTCGAGCTGTACAATAATATTACTAGTAAGAAAATGGTAGCAATTTGTGGAGATTTCAATATTGACCTACTTAATCCACATCAACAAAATGTAGTTACAGAGTTCATGAACTCTATGTACAGCATGAGTCTATATCCCACAATAACACATCCCAGTAGAATCACAGCTCACTCTGCTACACTTATTGACAACCTGTTTGTCAATGTTCTCGACAAGAAAATAGAAAGTGGATTATTGATAAATGATATAAGCGACCACTTGCCAATCTTTGCACTTATCCATGGCCACACGGGGCCCAACCCAGAAAAAATCGCAAAATCGTTCAGACACAAATTACCAAACGCAATCAGTTCTTTTAAAGAGGACTTGCTGAAGCAAGACTGGACAGAAGTCTATGTATCAGATGTAAATGAAGCCTATGACACATTTACAAACATTGTAACCACTCTTTATGAAAAAAACTGCCCATTAGTTAAAAAAAAGCTTAAACACAAATTTACTGACAAACCATGGCTAACCAAAGGACTACAAAAGGCGTGTAAAAAGAAAAATTTATTATATAAAGCTTTCATAAAGAAAAGGACAAAAGAAGCAGAGCAGCGGTATAAAACATACAAAAATAAGTTAACATATATAATAAGATGTAGTAAAAGAGACTATTACAGTAAAGAACTGGAAAAAAACAAAGACAATATTAAAAATACATGGACAATAATCAACAGTATCCTTGGAAATAAAAGCAGAAATACCAGCTACCCAACTAACACTCCAAAAAATAATAAATCGACTCCGAATGTGAATATAGCTTCACCTGCAGATGAATTTAATAATTTTTTTGTTAACATTGGACCTAAACTGGCCCGAGAAATACCCACTACGGTGCCAACAGGTGATTCAATATGCAATAACACTGCTGTAAAAGACACCATCTTCATAAAGAACACAGACGAAAGAGAGGTCATTGAAATTGTTAAATCGTTCAAAAGTAAAACATCTACTGACTGCGATGGTATTGATATGCTACTAGTCAAAACTGTTATCGAATGCATAGTGAAACCACTGACGTATATCTGTAACCTGTCTCTCCAATCAGGTATATTTCCCAATGCAATGAAAATAGCTAAAGTAATTCCGATTTACAAGACAGGCGACAGAGGGGAACTCTCCAACTACAGACCAATTTCACTATTACCGCAATTTTCCAAGATACTTGAAAAAATATTCTATGAGAGAATTGACAACTTCATACTGAAGAATGATTTATTGTGTGAGCAGCAATATGGGTTCAGACACAAAAGGACAACAGCATATGCCTTAATGGAATTTACAGAAAAAATATCAACAGCCATTGAAAATAAAGAGTATTCAGTTGGAGTATTCCTGGATCTTAAAAAAGCATTTGATACAGTAGATCACAATCTATTATTAAAGAAACTACAAAATTGTGGTATCAGAGGGGTAGCACTGTCCTGGTTAAGAAGTTACTTAAAGAATAGATATCAGTTTGTATGTGTTAACAACAAAAACTCAGAGCTACTGAAGGTCACCTGTGGAGTCCCACAGGGTTCAGTTTTGGGACCATTATTATTCAATATGTATATAAATGATATATGTAAAGTTTCAGAAAAAATGGACTTAATATTGTTTGCTGATGACACTAACCTGCTATGCAGTGGAAACAACTTGGAACAACTTCTGGATACACTCGGAAAGGAATTAGGAAAGCTGAAACTGTGGTTTGATTCAAACAAATTAACGCTCAATTTAAGCAAGACAAAATTTATAGTCTTTAACAACCATCACAACTACCCAGTACCCAAACTCAGTGTAAATGGTGTAGAGATTGAAAGGGTATCCGAAACTAAATTCCTTGGAGTAATAATTGATAACAAACTGTGTTGGAAGCCACATATTAATTATATAAAAGGTAAAGTATCCAAATCAATTGCAATATTACACAGAGTGAAAAATTTGCTGAATCAACCCACACTATACACCTTGTATCATTCATTAATACTCCCATACATGACATATTGTAATGAAGTATGGGGAAATACATATAAAACAAACATATATCCACTCTTTATGCTTCAAAAGAGAGCTATTAGAATAATCAACAAAGCAGCTTACAGGGAACCAACAAACCCACTTTTTCTTAAACAAAAAACTCTCAAGCTGAAAGATCTGATCGACTTTAAAACCGCAATAATAATGTTCAAAGTGAAGAATCTATCACTGCCCGCAAATATCCAAAAGTTGTTCCAAACAAGGGAGAAACGATATCACTTCAGAGGAACATGTATATTTCAAAAGCCTACAGTGAGAACAACTACCAAGCAACACTGTATTTCAGTGCAAGGTGTCAGATTATGGAACGATTTTGGACCTGAATTAAAATCATGTACAAAGCTTGGACAATTTAAACAAAAACTAAAGGAAGAAATACTCCAAACATATTTACAAGACGACATGTAAACTCACATAAGGATTGACATTTCCAGCCTGTGTTGTGTTATAGCTTAGTTTTTCTTTTTTCTCTGTGACACTATGTCTTAGATTTGTTTTTGAATAGTAACCACTTAACTTAGACTAGCTCAGTTTTCTTTTTCTCTCAGTCATATTTTGTCTTAGCCTTGTTTTAAATTGTAATCGCTCTTGTCTTGTTTTCTCTTTTTCCTCCTTTGAATTCTTGGATGGAATATGGGTGGGCAATATAAGCTGCGGCTTCAGCCATCACCCATTTCGGATAACTCACGTGGAATTGTATAGTAGAAGGAGTCTTTGTCTAATTTGACCTTGTTGTTATATTATACAGTTTCTTTTAACCTGTAATGTACTATCCGAAATAAATAAATTCATTCATTCATTCATTCAGACCCGAGTGTGGCCAGAACCGACACTCGGGTTATGACATATGATAAATTTGGTAATCAGACAGAGCAAAGAAATTAAGGAAAATAAAATAACTAAACTGAATATTATGGGCTAATTAAACACATTAAACATTTATATGATTGCAGAATATACACAAATCGTACTGAAATGCAACAGTAGCAGTTTTTGACAAAGTAGCATAAATCAACGGACTCTGCTGTCAATCGGTGCTACTGGTAGCATTTTTAGATAAAACAGCATGACGGAACACCGACATAAAAGGATGCGAGCCACATGACCCACACGGTATGTAAACAGTAAACTTCAGCACTGGACAATGTTTAATTTCTTTTGTTTGTGAAATCACAATAGGCCTGTTCTATTATGCTCTTTTACTATGCACTTCTGTGATATGATACTGCACTGCTGTGTAATATTGTTTAATAATTGTGAACCTTGTCAGTAAACTGTAAGGGAGAAGAGAGGAGGGAAAAAAAACCCCTGAAAACCAACCTGAAAGATTCACTAAACATGATGTTGATTTAAGGTGAAATTGCCCAGTCCCAATGTATGGTCAATACAGTTATGACAGTTTTTTACCTCCACCAAGGAAGTAATGCACTCGGGGTAGTTTATTTGTCTGTCTGTCTGTTTGCTTGTGTGTTAGCAGGATTACGCAAAAACTACTGTATGGATTTTGATGAAATCTTCATCAGAGGTAGCCCTTGGGCCAAGGATGAACCTGTGGAGAAAGGAGGCAGGCAAGGCAACGAGCTGGATGACACAGAACTTTATTCTTTCTCTAACATAACTTACAGCAAAAAAGAATCCCGGGTCTCTGTGCATTCCTCTTTTATATCTTTATTTCCATGTATCGCGACCCGGAACTTCCGACCATAATACATTGTTGCTTGAACAAAGAAATGTGTGGCACATTAACATGACATAACGCCGGCGCCGGTCCCATACCCTTCTTCTCTCAGTGGCTCTGGCAGCTCTTACTCTCCCCGGGGGGCGCATAGACCCAACAATCCCGTCTGATACCTCCGGTGACATCTCCTCCTTTGGTCCATTGTTCTCCCCTTCCCTCTGCCTTCTCTGGGTGGAGAAACCCCCACACTATGCCCTCACGCAGCCCCCCCCCCCCGAACACCCAGAAGAGGCACTAACCCCCCCTCCTTTGGGCTTGAGCCGGCGCCCATAGCGGCTGTAGCGGGGGTCGCCGATCCAGTTGAAACACATTGCTGGTGAGGTGTACCAGAGGGCACATCAGTCAGTGGAGGGAAAGAGTGAGGGGGGGAAACACATTAGTTTAACAAGTGCAGGTCCCTGCCGAGGGATCACCACCTTGTGGAGCCACCAATGGTGGGCGTCCGTGCTGGGGAGCTTGGGACAACACCACCTGCTCGTCTGCCAACACAAAAGCCGGCTACAGCCTGTTGATGCAGACGGTCTCCCTACGCCCCCCCAAGTCTAACACAAAATGCTTCGCCCCAGGTTCCAACACCCTGAACGGTCCGTCGTACGGTGGGCGCAGTGGAGTCCGGTACACATCGTGCCTGACAAAAACAAAACTGGCATTCTGCAAACTTTTTGGGATGAATGTGCGGGAAAAACAATGGTGGGCCGGGCCCGGAACGCTCACAGCCCCTGTACTGTGTAAAATTTGCATGGGCGGATTGGCCCCGGGCGCGGTGTTTTCTGGTAAAAACTCTCCGGGGATCTGCAGCGGCTGAGAAAAAAGGAGTTCTGCCGGTAAGGCTGCCAAATCCTCCTTAGGTGCGGCGCGCAACCCTAAAAGAACCCAGGGCAGGTGGTCGACCCAAATTGTGTCCGTGAGCGAAGCTCTGAACGCTGCTTTAAGTAACCTATGAAAACACTTGCATAATGCGTTAGCCTGGGGGTTGTACATGGTAGTGCGGTGAATTTTGACTCCCAGGGTCTGGGCCATCGCGGACCAGAGTTCTGAAATGAATTGTGGACCCCTGTTGGACGTGATGTCCGACGGAGATCCAAAACGTGCAACCCAAGCTGACAAAAAAGCGCGAGCCACTTCTGCGGACGTGGTAGAAACCAGCGAGACCACTTCAGGCCAGCGCGTGGTGTGGTCCACGATTGTTAAGAGGTGTGTAAAACCTTGTGACGGTGCGAGGGGTCCCACCAAATCCACGTGGAAGTGGTCGAACCTCCTGGCCGGGATTTGAAACGGCTCGAGGGGGGCTCTGGTGTGCTTGTGCACTTTGGACCCTGGCACGCGACACAAGCTGCAGCGCACTCTTTCACGTCCTTGCACAAGAGTGGCCAGACGAGTTTCGCCCCCACTAGCTTCACCGAAGCACACACTCCCGGATGCGAAAGAGAGTGGACCTACTCAAAAATGCGACCGCGCCAAGAGCTCGGAACCACCGGGCATGGGCAGTGGTGGGCAGCCGGTGGAGACGTTGCAGAGCAAGAGAGGGCACCCTTCTTGCACCACCCTGCTCTCCAGCCTTAACCCACTAGGTGCAGACTGGAGCGTGCAAATGTCCTCGTCCCGGGCTTGCTCTGTGGCTATTGTTATGTCTGCAGAAATCTATTCCCATGTAGACCGGGGAGACTAACACACGCCACAGACAATCGGCCACGATGTTGAGCTTACCGGCGATGTGTTGAATGTTGGTAGTAAACTCCGAAATCACGGCCAAATGCCATTGCTGCTGGGCTGACCACGGTTCTGAGACCTTGGCCATCACGTACGTCAGTGGCTTATGGTCCATGAATGCGGTGAACTTGCGCCTGTTGTGTCCATAATGCTTGGAATGACGAGTGAGACTAGACTCGGTTAATGGGGTTTACTCAGGATAACAGCTACTTACAATAAAGGCTTACAGCACTCGCCTGCATGCCAGGTGGCTTCATGACAAAAGAGGCAGAGCCTCTTCCGCCCACTCTTTTATACCATGGGCGACGTCGCCACCGGAAACCGGTAGTAGCCACCACGGTCTATCCCATGACCAACCTGGCTGTCATCTTAGTAATACCAGCCTAATTCTATACATAACATCCCCCGTCCCCCTCAAAAAAAAAATGTCAGGCACACAAATAACCCACCCAAATTTATTGCCTGACTCACGCACTAATCAGAAAAACACATGTACGTAAACAAATAAAACACCTATCCACTCACACAACAAAGGCTGGGGGGACGGGTAGCCCACACGGCTGAGCGGGTTATTTTGCCGCTGAAAGAGAGCATCAAAACAAAATAGCAAAAGCCGTGTTTCTAACTATAAAATAATCCCCATATTAACACTAAAAACACATATAAAAATCACAATACAAATACTATCGGTGGCCCAAATTTACCAATGTAATGAACACACACAGAGCCGCCCCTATTCCAATTATAAAATTTAGCATTCAGACACCAATCAACTAAAATACTTTCAAACACAGTAAAATAGGCACCACACCACACGGGCTCCCAAAATTACCATGCAAACACATTCAAATCAGGTTTGCAACTACACAACACATCATGCTAATCGCACTCACTGTCTCTTTTCTTTTTTCTTTTTTAAACAATATACTGTACCGGGGCACCAAACAGTAACTAACACATACAGGACTGAAGAAAACACAACAAACATGAAAACCAAAACCCTCAATTCTTGGATGGATCCCTCTCAAGGCGTCTCCATCTCTTCACCTCAGGGCTCCTGCTTTGCCATCTCCTCTCCACCACTGGCAGCCGCAGATCCCTTGGGTGTCTCCAGACCTGAATAGACCTACGCCCATTTCCCTCCATACGACCGGGCTCCACCTGGAACCGTCTCTGGTCGTCCTGCTGCTTGCATGGACTGTGATCCTGACGTACTTGAGCATCAACCTTGGTCTTCGAGGGAGCTCTCTTCCTCTTATCCAGATCACCAACCCTGTGACAGGCCTCCGTCACCGATCGCTCCAGCTTGCGGGCTCGTCTCAGTCTCCTCTTGGCAGGCCATCGATGGGTGCGCTTTACGATCAACACAATCCGCGGTCTAGCCCCGTTTTCTCCCAGCGTTGGCACCTCATCTTCACAAGCCTCATCGGGGGTCCCGCTGTGCCGTCCAGCACCCTCGTCCAGGGCAGCCTGCATGACGGCATCAGGTCCTGCCCAAGACGGCTCCGTGTGGCGCAGGGTGTGCTCTCCCTTTGTCACTTTGTCCACTCAGTCTGAGTCCCACACCTCAGCACCCTCCATGACTGGAATAGGTCGGCCCCACAGTCCACATCCGGACCATTCTTCACCCGAAACGTTTGCAATGGAGAACCCAAGACTGTAAAATAGGTTACAACCCATAACGTTAACACCGGATGCCGAAACATTAATGCGAACACTGGGTGCCACAGTGTCCTTACACCGGGCCTCCATTTCCACATAGCCCAAAATAGCCAACCTGTTCCATCCATAGCCATAAAACTCTTCATACTGCCTTCTTATCTGTCAGTAGGGAAACAGTCTCTCGATGGTTTCCAGATTGAGGACGGAAATCACTGCTCCAGTGTCCACCAAGAGCGGGATCTCAACGCCATCTAGTGTGACGGTGCAGCCGATCCTCCCTGTCGTCTCTGGGGAGATGGTATGCACAACTGTTGGAGTCTTCTGCGCAGCACCTGGTTCAATCCCATGGCTCCTGCGTACAAAGTTTTGGCACACCCTAGCAAAATGGTTCAAAACACCGTACTTGCCACAACGCTTTCCTTTCACCGGGTACACCCTGAACTTATAGCGGTGCTCAGTGGACCCACATCCATAACATTTTGGCGTACCAGGGGCAGACCTTATCCTGACCATGGAGGCAAAATCATCCTCTCCACACTCGCCATCACAAGTGTCCAGGATCAGTGCCTTAGTGCAAGACTTATTCTTTTCCAGAGAAGCTCCTCCAGTAAGGCCTTTTGCAATGGTCTCTGCTGCCTTGAACTGTTGGGCAAGCTCGACAGCCTCAGCTAACGTCATCTCCCCTGGGTGTGTTAACAACCTGGACCGGGTCCCCGGGCAGCAGATGTGCTCTGCCAGCTGGTCCCCAATCATCTCGTCCTCCAGGGCCCCAAATCTGCATTCCCTCGCCAGCTCGCGGAGGTCCGCCACAAATCAACTTACCGGCTCTCCCGACCGCTGGCGGCGCTGTCGAAACTGAATGCGCTTCACGGTGATGTTTTCCAGCGCCCTAAAGTACCGCGCCATTAGCTGCACCACCTCATCAAAACTATCAGCACCTCCATGGTTCTCTAGAATCCTCTGCCCTTCCATTCCCAGATTATGCACCAACACAGCTCGCACTCGGAGTTTCTCCATCTCGCCCAGGTTTAAGACAACGAGATAGTTTGTGAAAGCAGCAAACAAACGAGGCCGGGGCACGAGCGGCTCGCCCAGGGCCTTGAGAAATGGTCAAAAGCTGGCAACGGAACGCTCCATTACTGCTTTTACCTCATTGCCAAATGTTGTGTTCATAATGCTTGGAATGATGAGTGAGACTAGACTCGGTTAACAGGATTTATTCAGGATAACAACTATTTACAATAAAGGCTTACGGCACTCGCCTGCATGCCAGGTGGCTTCACGACGAAAGATGCAGAGCCTCTTCCGCCCACTCTTTTATACCACGGGTGGTGTCACCACTGGAAACCAGTAGTAGCCACCCCGGTCTATCCCATGACCAACCTGGCCGCCATCTTAGTAATACCAGCCTAATTCTATACATAACAGTGCCCCTCTAACCAAAACTGGAAATGGCGCATCCCAGGTGGACAGCCAGCAATTCCCTATCAAACGTGCTGTATTTGCATTCGTTGTCACACAAAGTTCGGCTGAAAAACGGCTGCATCAGCTCGGCTGCCCAGGGAAAGAAACGGTTATAAAAATTAACCATTCCCAAAAACTCCTGTAGAGCTCTCACGGTCTACGGGCGGGAAAGTCGGACACAGCGCGCACCTTATCCGGTAACAGAATTGCGCCCTCCGGTGAAATGCGGTGGCCCAAAAGATCAATCTCTGGCACGCCAAACTGGCACTTCACTGGATTAACTATCAGCCCGTGCGCCTCCAACCTCTGGAAAACCGTCTTGAGATGGGCGATGTGCTCCTCCTTGGACGTGCTAGCTATCAGAATGTTGTCTAAGTAGATAAAAACGAAGGAAAAGTTGCAAAGCACTGTGTCCATCATCCTCTGGAAAGTCTTTGCCACGCCTTTTAATCCGAACGGCATGCGTAAAAACTCGAAAAGGCCGAAAGGAGTTATTACCGCCGTTTTTGGAACATCTTCCGCGCGCACCGGGACCTGATGGTATCCGCAGACCAGATCCACTTTCAAAAAAACACTCGCCCCAGCCAGGTGCACGGAAAAATCCTGGATGTGCGGAATGGGATAACGATTGTGTTCCGTGGAGTTATTCAAGTGCTGGAAATCGCCACACGGTCACCATGACCCGTCGGCTTTAGGCACCATGTGTAGCAGGGATGCCCACAGGCTGTTGGAGCGCCTGACGATGCCTAACTGCTCTAAGTTGGCAAACTCCCCTCGTGCACTGGCCAGTTTAGCTGCGTCCAAACGCTGAGGTTGCGTGAACACTGGCAGGCCTTTTGTCGTTATAAAGTTTTCAACCCCGTGTTTTGTTGTCGTAGCTGAAAAAGTTGGGACCGTGAGTGCTGGGAACTGTGCGAGCAAATGTTGGTACTTACCCTCTGGAGCTATAACGTTAGCCAGTGTTGTCGACACACCTCCCCGAGCTTTGCAGGGCAGTGAGGGAAAAGAGACAGCGTCCACAACCCATAAGCACATAAAAAACCTGTGCCTAAAATGGGGCCGGAACATGCAGCTATCACACTGAAAGTTGCGTCCGTGTAAGCATGTCGTCAATGTCCGCTTGCCAAATGTCCTAATGGTGGACCCGTTGGCAGCCATGAGCTTGGAACAGCTGTGTCCTGCCACCCTGTCTACGTTGACTGGCAGGATGAGGGTCTTCTGGGAGCCGGAGTCCACCAAAAACATGTCTCCCGAATGTGTGTCCGTGACATAAAGCAGTCTGTTCCTGTCACCATCGGTTGCAGCTGCCATTGAATTCCAAACATGCTGTCTTCTCGGCTTCTTGAATTGGCATGGCGACAGGCAGTGTTGGGCATTCGAGCCGAAATGGCAATGATAAAAACAGGTCGCCCCGTTCCTTCGTCTTCTGGTGTCCGTCCCGGCTACCACAAATGGCTCCTCCTCGACCTCGCTGGAGT
The DNA here is from genome assembly GCA_020510985.1 of Pholidichthys leucotaenia. Taxonomy (NCBI): domain Eukaryota; kingdom Metazoa; phylum Chordata; class Actinopteri; order Cichliformes; family Pholidichthyidae; genus Pholidichthys; species Pholidichthys leucotaenia. Next base: position 19,931,286 of record CM035838.1, read on the forward strand.
CCCTCATGGATGCCGGTGCCACTGTCTGCACGCTGAGAGTTCTGGTCGCCAAAATGATGCGGTCCGCTTCCTGCACCAGGGCACGGTAGTCGTTAGCAACCAGCCACGGCGAGTTGGCCAGGATCGCCCTCACTGTAGCCGGTAGGTTCCTAAGGAACAAGTGGGCGAACAGGAAAGATTCGTCGTCCTTCCCCCTCAGCGTCAACATGGCCTCCATGAGCTCCACTGCTGATCTGTCCCCTAACTCCAAACACGTTAGGAGTCTCTGCACTCTCACTGTCAGAAAGGGTATAGCGCTGGAGAATCATCCTCTTGAGCGCTTCATATCCTTGGGCCAGTGGCTCCAGGAGCAGGCTTGTCACCTGTTGCATGGCGCATGCATCCAGTGCAGCGACCACGTAGTAATACCTGGTATCGTCCGTTGTTATCCCGCGGAGTGTGAACTGGGCTTCTATGTGCAAGAACCACGCTATCGGACTGTGAAGCCAGAAGTCTGGAAGCTGGACTGAGACCATGTACGCGACGCTGGTCCTCTCCCTCCAGGCAGTCTCCGGGGCGGTGCTCGGCTCGCTTTCCATGGCATGTCTTAGGGTCACCAATGTGGAGAAAGGAGGCAGGCAAGGCAACAAGCTGGACGACACAGAACTTTATTCTTTCTCCAACATAACTTACAGCAAAAAAGAATCCCGGGTCTCTGTGCATTCCTCTTTTATATCTTTATTTCCATGGATCGAGACCTGGAACTTCTGATCATACTACATTGTTGTTTGAACAAAGAAATGCGTGGCACATTAACATGACATAATGCCGGCACCCGTCCCACACCCTTCTTCTCTCAGCGGATCTGGCAGCTGTTACTTTCCCCGGGAGGTGCATAGACCCAACAATCCTGTCTGATACCCCCCGGTGACACCTCCTCCTTTGGTCCATTGTTCTTCCCTTCCCTCTGCCTTCTCTGTGTTGAGAAACCCCCACACCATGCCCCCACAAACCCATTAAATTTTAGTGATGATCTGAAAGTGCATACCTCCACCAAGGACCTTGTTTGTATTTGTGCAGCAGGATTACACAAAAACTACTGGATGGATTTGGATGAAATTTTCACCAGAGGTGGTCTTTGGGCCAGAGAGGAAACCATTACATTTTGATGATGATCTGAGAATGCACACCTCCACTTCTCTTCTCTAAGCTTGTTAGCAAGAATCCTTCAAAACTATTGGATAGACTTTGATGCAGTTTTCACCAGAACTGGCTCGTGGCCTACACACAAACCCATTACATTTTGGAGGTGATCAATGAAGGACGGAAGGAGCCTTGACAGAGGTATGCACTCTCTGAGTGTTTTTCTACTTTTATTATATTTTCACTGTGATGCTACATTGAGCTCTCTTAAAGGGGTCATTGTCTGAAAAATGGTGTGTTTATAGGTTTTAACTGTCTGAAATGAGTCTACTGCTACTCAAAACAGTCAATTCCCTTAAAAAAACAGACTCACAGCCTTTATCTCGTTTTTCTCTCCCAGAGATGCTTTCGACTTTTTTGTTGAAATCGTATACGTCACGTTTTGAAAAAGCCAACCCACTGCCATCCTTGAGACTAGCCCACTGCTCTATTATTGGCCCGCCTAGCTCTTTGTCATGTATATGGAAGTGGTGCTAGGCCCTGAGCTAACACTGGTAACAGGAAGCCTGAACTGAGCGCGGCGTACAGTATATTATTTTCTTCAGACCATAGTCACCCTAATAACCATCCCTGTTACCACGTGGTTCACCAGTCCGCGGTCCACAATGTGCCTCACGTCGCTCTGGTCCATCTCCCGGTGTTTTTGCAGCGGGTCGCCAGCATGCCGGTCATGGGGAGCTGAGAGCCAGCAGCTCCCTCACCATTCTCCAGGCATACTCTCACAGGTAGTGTGGGGGAGCCGCTTCGTGATGAGGCAGACACCCCCTTCCCCGCAAGAGGAGCGGTGCACCGCGGAGCGAGACATTTCCCTTTGAGATCCTGTGGCTCGGCTACTGGCCTCGGGTTCCAGCGATCGGTGGAGCGTGCGGTGCTGGCGATTTAATGTGGCGTCTCGGCGGGGGTTGTTGGGTGGGCCGGGATGACGCAAGATGCACAAACGACTGCGGATCGGTGAACCAGCACTGCTCATTCAAGCTGGAAGGAGCCGGTGGCAGAACACTGGCTAAAAGCTACTCAGCTAATGGGTAACTGATGTAAGAGGGAGGGCGGAGCTGAATCCAGGCTGAAAATTTAAAGTTACATACACTCAAACAGGCCATTTTTCGAAAGCCTGAAAAAATAAAATTGCTGCAATAATGTAATAATTAAAGAAAATTTGAACAAAATATGTCACAAACATTTCAGAAAGACATGTGAACTGTTAAAATGTTTCCTGCTCTCCAAGCTCCTGCCAGCTCACCCAGTTTACCTGTCCATTTTCCCTGCCTCCGCCCTCCTTGAACCACCTTGCTCTGAGCTCACTTGTTCTGGGGGCACTGCTCTCAGTTTGTGGATGGAATTCTTGAGCAGTGGGACTTAGAGCAGATGCGTAGTGGGACTCAGCTATAGGCCATGTGAGAATTCCTGCAGAAAAGTCATCGTCTGATTCTTCACTCTCTATTGGTTTGTGTCTCATTGCAGGCTTTGATCTGTTATTGTGGCCACTTCCTGTTTTTCCCGTGTTTATGACAAAGGTGTTAGAGTCATATGCTGTGATAGGGAGGAAGTCACATGGTCAGAGCATGTTTCTGTGGAGTATTCTGGTCCTGCCTTTGCCAGATTCAGGGCTCACTTCAAACACAGGACTGTTTTCTCCTTTCTGACTCTTTATGACATAAATATTATCCTCCCAATAGGAGCATATTTTCCCTCGCCCCCTCTCTCAGCCACATTCTTCACCAGAATACGGCTGCCCACTTGAAGTGCAGGACCATATATTCTTTTGCCATGACTGTTTTTTTCCTCTATCACATGATTTAGGTTCATTTTTGGAGGTGATGCTGTATGCCTCAGCCATCCCTTTTCTCCACTCCTCTGCATACTTCTGGTGAGTGCCTAGGCAGTCCCCTTTTTCAGTCCCAAATAACAAGTCCACTGTCAATCTGGGTTGTCTGCCAAAAATCAGAAAGAAGGGAGAGTAGCCTGTAGCTTCATTTACTGTACAGTTGTGTGCATGAGTGACCGTACAGAGGGAGCTGAGGAGGAAGATCAGAGAAGGCAAGGACAGCTTCAGGAAGAAGATGGACAAGCTGCAACAGAGCGACATCACCGGGGTCTGGAGAAACCTTAAAACCATCTCTGGGCTCCATAATACCTCCTCCCAGGTCACCGGGGGCAGGGAGTGGGTGAACAATCTGAACCTGTTTTTTAATAGGTTTGACCAACCGCCCTCCCCCCGACTGCACAACAACCACTGCTGCCTCTAAAGTCATCGAGACCTGCTGTCCACACCCCACTCCACCAACACCCCCCCCACTCCCAGCATACAGTGCCCAAACCTGACCCTCACTAAGACCCAGGTGAGGACAGAGCTGAGGAAGATCAAGGCGAGGAAGGCCTCGGGACCGGATGGCATCAGCGCGAAGCTCCTCAAGTCCTGCGCAGACCAGCTGTGTGGGATTGTGGAGTACATCTGGTCACACAATACCGACGCACTCTACAAGAAGAGACAGCGCAGGCTGTTCCTACTAAGGAGACTCAGGTCTTTTAGTGTACAAGGGGCGCTGCTGAAGACATTCTACGACACGGTGGTGGCATCAGCCATCACTTTTGGAGTGGTCTGCTGGGGCAGTGGCATTACAGCAGCCGATAGGAAGAGACTGAACAAACTGATCAAGAAAGCTAGCTCTGTCCTGGGGCAGCGCCCTGACCCAGTGGAGGAGATAGGAGAGAGAAGGATGGTGGCTAAACTGTCATCTCTGCTGGAGGCCGAGTCCCACCCTATGCAGGACATTCTGAATGTACTGAGGAGCTCATTTAGCAGCAGACTACATCATCCTAGGTGCGCAACCGAGAGGTTTCGCAGGTCCTTTCTACCTACGGCTGTCAGACTGTATAACCTAAGCAGGGCTGCTCGCAGAGATAGCAAAAAAACCCCCCAAAACATGACGACCTAATAGTATTGAATGCAAAAGACGCAATAGACTTACACAATGGTCCCTCCAGTATATACAACTAGGACATTATCGGTCGCTACGGAGGGTGACAATATGTATGGGTACATATTCATACTATGTAGGATAACTAAGTAGACGGTTATGCTGTTTATTCCATCTGGCTACAATGCTCTGCACTTTGTATATATATTTATGTGTATGTATGCATATCCACTGCTCTTATTTATATCTTCCGTATCTTCTTAATTATTGCTTTGAGTGTTGCTATCCCTGTGCTGTTGCAATCCTGGAATTTCCCCTTTGTGGGACTAATAAAGGCTTATCTTATCTTATCTTCAACCTGAGCCTGAAGCTGGGGAGGGTTCCACAGTTGTGGAAAACATCTTGTGTGGTACCTGTACCAAAGACTTCCCACCCCAAAGACCTGAACAGCTACAGACCAGTGGCCCTGACGTCTCACCTGATGAAGACCCTGGAGAGACTGCTCCTTGCTCACCTCCGCCCCCTGGTGGGGCCAGCGATGGATCCACTCCAGTTCGCCTACCAGCATGGCATTGGGGTGGAGGATGCGGTGATCTTCCTCCTTCACCGTTCCCTGTCCCACCTGGAGAAGCCCGGGAATGCGTTGAGGATCATGTTCTTTGATTTCTCCAGTGCTTTCAACACCATCCAACCGATGATCCTGAAGGACAAGCTGCTGTGTGCAGGGGTGGACCAGCACCTGTCATCATGGATCCTGGACTACCTCACTAACCGGCCACAGTTTGTGAGAACCCGGGATTGTGTGTCCGACACGATGATCGGCAGCACGGGGGCCCCCCAGGGAACGGTTTTGGCTCCCTTCCTGTTCACCCTTTATACTGCAGACTTCTCACATAACACAACACACTGCCATCTACAGAAGTTCTCTGATGACTCTGCGATCGTCGGCCTCATCTCCAGCGGAGATGAAGCTGAGTACAGAGGACTTATCCAGGACTTCATGGACTGGTGCCATAGGAACTGCCTCCAGATCAACGCGAGGAAACCTAAGGAGCTGGTGGTGGACTGCCACAGGCAAGGACAACCCCTCACAGCACCAGTGAACATCCAGGGAACAGACATTGAGGTGATGACATCCTACAAGTACCTGGGTGTTCATCTGAACAATAAACTAAACTGGTCACACAATACCGACGCACTCTACAAGAAGGGACAGCGCAGGCTGTCCTACTGAGGAGGCTCAGGTCTTTTGGTGTACAAGGGGTGCTCTTGAAGACATTCTACGACACGGTGGTGGCATCAGCCATCACTTTTGGAGTGGTCTGCTGGGGCAACGGCATTACAGCAGCTGATAGGAAGAGACTGAACAAACTAATCAAGAAAGCTAGCTCTGTCCTGGGGCAGGGCCTTGACCCAGTGGAGGAGATAGGAGAGAGAAGGATGGTGGCTAAACTGTCATCTCTGCTGGAGTCCGAGTCCCACCCTATGCAGGACGTACTGAACGCACTGAGGAGCTCATTTAGCAGTAGACTACATCATCCTAGATGCGCGACCGAGAGGTTTCGCAGGTCCTTCCTACCTATGGCTGTCAGACTGTATAACCTAAGCAGGGCTGCTCGCAGAGATAGCAAAAAAACGTGACGACCTAATAGTATTGAAGGCAAAAGATGCAACAGACTTACACAAATGGTCCCCTCCAGTATACAACTAAGACAATATCAGTCGCTATGGAGGGTGACAATATGTATGGGTACATAGTCATACCATGTAGGGTAACTAAATAGACAGTTATGCTGTTTAGTCCATCTAGCTACAATGCTCTGCACTGTGTATATACAGTATATATTTATATATTTATGTGTACATATGTATATTCACTGCTCTTATTTTCTTATCTTCTGGATCATTGCTCTGAGTGTTGCTATCCCTGTGCTGTTGCAATTCTGGAATTTCCCCAGTGTGGGACTAATAAAGGCTTATCTTATCTTATCTTAAGGCCCTGTCACACCTAGACGATTTAGGCAGCATTTGCCAAACAAATGAAAAATTTGGAGAATATGCTGGAGTACATCAAATCAGTTATGGGTACGTTTTGTATACAGTAAGTTAAGAGCACACTGAAGAACGCTGAAGCACGCTGGTAAACGTCGTTGTACGCTGAGTTCCTCTGAAAATTTTCAGCATGCTGAAAAATTTCTGACGTATCCAGCGTATGGCTAAAACGTCCTGCATGCGTGGAGCCTAACTTGTAGGTAAGTTATGCGTTTGTTCACACACGTTACTTGTAAGCAACTCATAAGTTACTCATAAGTCGAAATACGTTGAGATAAATGTATAGTGTACCCAAAACTTATTTCAAAAATCAAATCACCCTTTATTGTCATTCAACTGTACAACCAATCATGTACAGTAGAACAAGATTGTGCTTTACCTATCTACAGTGTTAATCACACACACCCCAAGTGTAGAATCAGATGGCCGCTGCCATGCAAGGCGCCGCCACAATTTTCCCTCCTCCATTCCATTTTTGCTGAGCACCAAGCTGGACGGCAGGAAGTTCCACTTTTATATGGTCTTCGGCATGACCCGGCTGGGATTTGAACCCCTGCCTCCCGGGTGTGGGGCGGATGCTCTACCAACTGAGCCACCACTCCGGTGACATATGAGTAACGCTCTTTGAACCTACAGTAGGTGTACCTTACTGAACTGGCTTCTGTTACAACTCGCCGCTCATTAGCGGCGCCAGCTGAGCGCACACCTGCACCTCGTCAGCAGCGTGGCATATAAGCCACTCTGCCCTGGGCCTCGGCCTGAAGCTGTCTGTTCCCTTCGACTACTTGCTTCAGAGGAACCCCCTCGCCTACCAGCAAGATTACCCGCGTAAGCATACCTCCTCTTGTGTTCCAGTTTCTCCCCTGTGCACAGGTGGATCTTCCCCGGCGGCGGACTCCGCCTCTGCATCACCATCTCGTTGCTGCTGTCAGGTGCATCGTCAGGTTGCTGTCTCCTGGACTCGCCCTTGTGCACGCCTGCCACCTGCCCTGCCAAGTAAGCCAACAAATCCCTTGTTACCTGTTGTACTGGTTTGGTGCCCGTCACCTTCTCCCTGTGCTCTCTTCCCAGGGTTGTCTGGCTGTACGGTTTCCTGCCTCCGTGCCTGACGCTGACGTCCGCCATCAGTACATCCACATACCACAGACACGCATCCACACACACACTTGTTGTTTAAATAAACTGTTAAACCCATTCTGAGCCTGCGTGTGTGTCTCCTGAGCCGTGCATTATGTCAGTTTCTAACTTACAGCTACTCATATAATGGCATATTTGCAGTGCTGGTTCACAGGAGGAACCCAGAAAACTGGTCTTGTTCTTCTATTCAAAGTAAAGAGATGTTTCATACCTTGAGAGATGTTTCATACCTTGACATGTTTCGACTGTGTGATGGTCTCTGTGTAGACTGGGTGACACCTTTACTAATTAAGAGATGACTTGACCCACTTGCTCTCTGTTCTGACCAGCTGAGCTGGTGCCTGCAGTGCCTTCACACACAGAGAGGTAAACACATTGTCATGATTGGTAATAATTGACAGCTCATGTGCAGGGAGTGACACTAGAGAAAACACACAATGACACAGAGAAGCAAATTTGATTTGGATTTTATTAATGCAAAGAGGAAAGCTTCGTTAAGGAAAAATGCCACTTGCCAGAGGGAAGGCCCAGCCTGTAGGGAGAGACAAGAGCAGGTTAGATAAGGAGGGAAACAGAGAAGGGAAGAATAGGACTGCACTCACATGGGAGAAACAGAGAAACCGACAGCGGAACCCAGCACAAACTGCGAACCAGGAGTAGATGCTGGAAGGCAGGGGTAGAGCTGGGTGAGGTGTCTGACTGGGTGAATATGGCTGCTGTAGTGGTGATGATGATGAGGCAGGTGAGCGCACAACAACCCTGGAGGCGCACCATGAAGGAGGTAGCAACTTGAAGAGGAGAGGACAAAAGGATTAAAGATTTTTCCTCAGAGAGGGAGAATTAAACTTAAAGGTAGTATACCCAACGAGCCAGTGCTGAAGCACTGAAGAGAAGGTCCTTTTAAGCACTGGCAAGGCAGGGGCAGCAGGTGCGTCTCATCATGCAGGTGATGTGATTGCCTGCAGTCGGTGAAAGTTGAACAGGAAGTGAGGGGGAGAGGGCGCTCACCAGAACATGACACATATGTACTTTTTCCCTACCTGTCAGGGACTGTCCGAGCCAACTTAAGTGTAACACTTCCAAGCTACAGGATATTATGAAGGTCCAAATTGCTGTTTATCCCTCCTTGTCATGTTTTTATCTTTGACTGCAGACTGTACCATCAGCTGTAAAGTGCTGTTCTGATAACTACGTATGCCAAAATGTCAGAACACCGGAGGAGGTGGATCCAATCAGCTGATGAGATGCCTGAAGCACAGAACTGAGTTGTTTTCCATGATAAATCACATTTTGCTCTCCCTTGGCTGTGGCTCTCTGCTGTTTTTGGGTCCACACCGGCAAAAGCACACTCCATGCATTATCTTTTTTTTTTCACTTTATTGAAAATAAACTTTATCTCCATCAGTACGCATGCCTTTGAGCCAGGTTGTGACAACTGTCATCTGATGTGTCACATCAGCTGTTTTAGACATGACCGACCTGACAGATTTGACAGCTCTGCCAGGTCAGTCACGCCCCCCACCGTGTGATGGTCTTTGGAGGGGAGAATCATTTTGGTTGAAGAGAGATGATCTCTCGCACACCTAGGATTCATAGATCGGGAGGAGATGGCAGTTTGGCATGACCACACTATGCACAAGTTAGGATAAGCTATGCATAAGTTATGCATAAGTTAGACTATGGTTGGGCATAAGTTGTGAACGCCGGCAACACGCTAAGCATTTGTTGGCTTAAGTTATTTATACGTTATCAAAACATTCTATATAAGTTATTAATACATTATGTATACATCAAACTCATTATGGATATGTGATGCATATGGCCAAAAGTGAAAATTTTGGCGGATGCTAGCATTTAAGACAAATTTTTATACGTTTGGCAAACGTTGCCTAAATAGTCAAGATGTGACAGAGCCTTTATGTCAGGACGTGTGCCGGGCCCCATGTCCTCACCTTGTTTTGTAAATTATATTTTCTCGTCATCAGGACATGGGTCTTAGCCCACGTCCTTGCCTTGAGTTCTCCTTCATGTGATTATTTGTTTATTACAGTTATTATTATCATCGTCATGCCATTCATAGTTATTCCTGCCTTAGCTCAGTGCCTAAGTTTGGTCTTTGTGTTTATTTTCATTATTGTGTCCTTTATTATTTTCTGTAGGGTTTGTCCCTGCTCGGCTCTCAGTTAATTATTATTATTATTATTATTATTATTATAATTATTATTATTATTAAGTTAGGTTTTGTTGCACTATCCTGGTCTTGTCTCTTGTTGTGTATTTGTGGTTATTGACATGGGCTTGTCTCCTCTGGTCCTTTGTTGATGTTTCATGTGCATCCCCTGTCTGTGATTGTCTGTGCAGCCCCACCTGTCCTGTTCTCTGCACCTGCAGCCACTTCTCTGCTGTCTCCATTTGTCATCAGTTGTCTCCCACCTGTACTGTGTTCCATGATTACCCGTTGTCTTTATATGTCCAGGTCAGTCTGTGTCATGCATGGGTTCCTTTAGTCATGCTGTGTGATCAACATGCTTCTTGTCCTGTATCTTGCTATGCCGTGTTCTAGCCTAGCTCTTGTCCTTGCTCAGCCTGTGTTTTTGCATTAGCCTTTTTGTTCCAGCTCCCGAGCTGTGTTTATTTTTGTTTTAAGCCCTCGAGTTGCATCAGGGTGACCAATTCTTAATAAAACACCCTCAACTTCAGTCTTGCATTTGGGTCCTGGGCTATTCAATTACAGAATCAGTTGGGCCACAATTTGAAATCAAGACATGTAACTGGGCCACACATGTTCATTGAGGTGTTGAATGACAAATTTCAAACCAACACAGATCAATATGATGAAAAATATGCATTTTTTTAAATTCATTGTCTTTGTTTTAAATGTGTGCTTGGCACATGACAAAGGCACAACAAAAGTGCATAAAAACACAATAACAGTGCAGGGTTGACCAGAACTCTAAGTAGTAGAAATATTTTTCCTCTTGAACAACAATTAAATAAATAGAATGAAAAAAAAAATAAATTCTGTAAATAACCATCTTGGTCACATCTTACTCAGGCATATCTCAAAGTCTCAAAGTGCATAAACACTCAATGTGCACTGTTAGTAGCATTAACATTTGCTTCCCTTTTGAAATAAAATATACTACATCCTGGTCATAACTGACCTTGGCACATCACAAAATGCATTTAGCTGAATAAAAAATGAATTGTCAAACACTTCAGTGCACAAACCCCCCAAGAAAAGATTGATGACATTATCAAACATTGCACATTCACTATTGTGGTTTGTTTTGTTTTAAATCACCACATGTGAGTAGGAACCTCTTTTTATAACTACACATTTCATTACACACACACATATCAGTCAACCAAAAATTTCTAGTAGCGTTAAGGATGCAAAAAGCACCCACTTAAAAACTTGAGTAATGACGTCAGCCTTAAAGGTTTGAGGTTTTTCTCCAAAATTTATAACAATTTTTCTTATGTTTTAAAACTTTTCTCTATATATTTATCTAAATTTGAAACAATTTTCCTCAAATTTGTAATTTCCTCTTGTGAAATTGAATTTTCTTGTACATTTGAGTCTATTTTTTAAAATAAAATTAGTTTTTTTAAAAAATAAATTTGAAACAGACTGTGGTAATTTTTTTTTAACTTTTTTCTTATAACAATTTACATTTTTGACCATAATTTTGCAGAGCCAAAACAGAAATATAATTTAACTCTGATTTCAAAGAAAAAAAATAATAAAATTGTATTTAATGAAATAAATTAACTTAAATGACCAAAGATGCAGTTATTTCTGTTAAAAAAATTCTATATATTTATAGTTTTTTTTAGAATTCCCCTCACCACCCAGACAGCAGGAAAAACCTCCCTTATTTTGAAATCCAAATGTTGCCACGTTTAGTTTGTCTGAAGGCTGTTGATGGATTAAAGTCACTGACTTCGTGAATTTCGGTCATCTTAACTTGCCAGGTACATAATATCCATCCATGGATGGCTATTGTAGTAGCTGGTGAAGTCAATCCTCAGTGATTCAGTCACTCTTACCTTTCCTTGCATACAGTCTGAAACTTAACCACACCTGTTTGCTAAGCGACCCTTCATTATTGCTCCTGTTTCCAGCGGGTTAAAACCACCATAAATGCCTCCACTGCTTACATATTTTCTGCATTTAAAGCACTTTAAAAAGCTCATACTGCTCTTGGACAGTGATGCTAGAGACACTCTGCCTGCCAAGTGCCGACTGGAACGATCACGTGGGCGGGGCGCTTCTGAACTACGTGTGGATGACGGTCGCATGTTGTTCATGTGCGCGCTTATGGACTGTCATTCCTTCATATTTTTTTCTTAAATTTATATTTCCTTGGCATGGCCTGGACCACTAGGAGGTTGGTTCTGGGCCGCATGTGGCCTGTGGGCCGCTAATTGAATAGGCCTACTTTAGGGAGATTGCTTTTCCAGCCACTTTTCTCTGTGTCGGCTAAGGTTCTTAGCATTGCAAGGAGGGTTCTATTAAATCTCTCTGTTTGGCCATTTTGCTGGGGGTGATATGATGTAGTGTGAGAACCCTTAACACCAGAGAGCTCTTTTAGGTGATGTAGCAGTTTGTTCTCAAATTCTCTCCCCAGGTCATAATGCACTTTTTCTGGAAAACCAAACTTGAGACAGAAATCATTAAACACCTTTTCCGCTACAGTCTTGGCTGATTTGTTTGTTGTGGCATATGTTTGAGAAAAGCGAGTACAATGGTCCATTATTACCAAAATGTACTTATAACCACCTTTACATTCCTTTAAATACAGTAAGTCAACAGAGACATGTTGGAATGGGTTGTTGTTTTGATGCTTTGCATTGGTGCCTCTGCTTGCCTGTGAGGTTTTCTTTTTTTTTTTAAGACAGACACATTTGTTACAAAATGTTCTAAGTCTATTTGCATTTTGGACCAAAAGAAACAATCCTTTATCAAGTTAAATATTTTTTCTGTGCCTAGGTGGCCCATGTTTTTATGCAGCTTATCTAAAATAAGTGGACGGTACACTTCTGGGAGGATAATCTGACTGCGTTTTGCAATACATAGTCCCATCTGTCCTGATCTCTAGTATGTCCCCTCTCTCGTTAGAGCTTTAAATTCAAGACCCTTACACTTAAGTTCTTGTGTCATTGGTCTCTTGTTTGTTATTTTGTGTTCATACATTTTGCCTGTCACAAGGTCTTCTGTTTGAACAGTTCTTATTACATCTCGGGACAACGGCTTAAGAGTGTTGAGCAAATTATTCATTTCCAGCTGTTACTGAAGATCACTGAGTGACACTGAGCAAAGGTGTGGACACTGCTCTTTTTGTTGGACCAAGATGACTTGTTCTGTTTTCTGAGTCTTGATAAATAGACTGGGTGCACTCGCTCATGTATTCCTCAAAGTCAAGTGGGATTGTAGATAAACTATCTGCATCTGCGTTTGATTTGCCAGGCTTATATTTGATAGTAAAATTGAAATCTGCTAACTCTGCCATCCATCTTTGCCCAGTGGCATTTAACTTTGTTGTTGTGAGTGTGTAAGTGACGGGGTTATTTCCCGTATACACCACAAAAGAGGGTGCATGAAAAAGATCATCTCTGAGTGCTCCCAGATGGCCCACTTGAGTGCTAGAAATTCCACTTTACCAGAATGTACTGTACATGATAGTTTCTCTCTAGAGGAGTTAGTATCCTGGACCCGTAAGCTATCACTCAGAGTTTGTCAGGAATAAGGAAAAAGAAAAAAAAAAGAGTTTGCCATGACTACGCTGGTATATCACAGCTCCCAGTCCTGCCTGTGAAGCATCTGTGTGTAGAACAAATGGCTCATTTAGGTCTGGATAACCTAGCACTGGGTGAGGCACTGATGGAGTGGAAAGTTTGTCCACAATGTGGCAGAGGATCTGGTATGACATTCAGTCCATAAAATTGAAGCGATGGATGGTAACTGTCCCTTTTTTCTTTTTGTTTTCCCTCTTTGAGATCATATGAGCCTTTGTTGTAAAGATGAAGCACTGGGTGGGGCTGCTAAAAGTTCATACAAAGGCTTAGGTATGTGAGAAAAGTCTTGAATATAAGGCCTGTAGTAAGACAGGAAGCCCAAAAGCTACCTCACTTCTCCAACTGTGCTGGGGTGCCTTCCTTTCAATGCCTGTACCGGGGCCACTTCTGTGGAGCCCATGCTGTGTCCTTTTGACACTATCCTGCCCAAAAATCTGACTTTAGCCTTAAACAGTTCACATTTTTGGGGGGTGAGCTTAACGCCATGCTGCTGGTATCGATGTAGTACTGCCCTTACATATTATACGTGGTCTGCAAATGAACTACTGTGGACTGAATTACATCCAAGTAAGGCAAGCAGATGTCATCACGTAAATCCTGTAAACACTTGTCCATGCTTCTTTTTAATTCAGCAGGTGCTGAACTTAGGCTAAAGGGGATTCTGTCCTACTGATATAATCCCCACAGAGTAATGAAGGCAGAGTGGCTGGCTTTCTTCATCCAGGAATCCTTGGTGGTATGCTTTATGTGGGGTCAGAACAGGGTATGCATTTTAATGTCACTTTATCTGAGTTTACCTGCTTTTGTTTCTGAGTCACGGGTTGGGCATTTGCTGGGTACACAGCTTTAAAGTCTTCTATGGAACCCAGAATGACACATGGGCCTGATGCCATGCTGTGCCCTGTGGTATTGATTACTGGAACAGGCACAGTGACAGTGTTACTCTGTTTTATGGTGAACAGTACTTCTTGGATGTGTAGTCCTTCGGGTAAGTCTGTCTCTCTAGGGCAAAACAACATTACGGCGTGATTTTGGACCTGTGGGCGTGTACGGCATCTAACTGTGGTGATTTCACCGGAGTACAATACAGCCTTATCCTTACCTGTTTTAACTGTAATTTCATCAACAGACCAATTGGTGTGTATTAAATGGAAAAATGTTTTTGCAGCGCAGGAATCTATGTTGAACACACTACTTATGACATCTGCAGAACTGTCACTACCTGAATTATTTTGTTGTTGCTGTAGCTTTTCGTTAACCACTTCCTTTATGACATTAAAACCAATGATGGGGTCTTCAGATACTTTGGGATCACTAAAGACCAACAGAGGCACCAGAAGACCAGTGTTATGGCTGTCTGCAGTGTTGGGCAAGTTACTAAAAAATAGTAACTAGCTACAGTTACTAGTTTTCTTTTTGAAAGTAACTGAGTTACTTACCAATTACTGTATGATTAAAGTAACTAGTTACTTGGAAAAGTAACTTTTACATAACTTTTAAATGCATACTTAAATCATCTTGAACACATAACAAGACAATTTAATTAATGGATTACATTACGGGCTTATTAATGTCAGGCTGAAAACAGACTGTTTCTGACAGAGCTTTTAGAACATGTTCAGTCTGCTTTATCCTGCCTTGAGAGCTCTTATTGTGGAAAAAAATCTGAAGAAAATCAAAGCAAAATTGCCAGTAATTTCCTCATTTTCTAGTGAGAAATAGGGTTTGTGGAGTGAGAGAGATGGAAAAAGAGTGAGTTGGCAACACTGCATAAAGCTGTCAGTTTCTTACCTTTAAAATTATGGATTTAATCCGATGTGCAATGATCCAAAGAAAATGTCCATTATCCACAGTCCAAATGTCTGCTGTGACAGAGACATGATCCAGTCCTTTTGGAGATCAAATCCATTTTTTAATAATCTTCATCCAGGCAGCACGTAAATGTGTTTTAACTTCAGTGGATCACAGTCTCAGCTGTCTGATGGAAAATGACTTTTATAAGATAAGCCTTTATTAGTCCCACAGTGGGGAAATTCCAGATTGCAGCAGCACAGGGATAGCAGCACTCAGAGCAATAATTAATAAGCTAAGATAAGAACAAATGAATATACATACAGTATGTACACAGATATATACACAGTGCTGGAGCACTACAGCTAGATGGTATAGACAGCATTACGGTCTGTCAAGTTACCCTGCAGAATATGAATAAGTACCCGGACATTATATTTCCTATTTGAATCAGCCGTGTTGTCACCCTCAGTAATGATTGATATTGTCCTAGTTGTATAATGGAGGGGGCCATTTATTGTGCAAGGTTGTTACGTTTTGTACATTCAATACGACCTCTATGAGCAGCCCTAGTTAGGTTATAAAGTCTGACAGCCGTAGGTAGGAAGGACCTGCGGAACCTCTCCGTCGCGCACCTAAGATGGTACAGCCTACTGCTAAATGAGCTCCTCAGTACGTTCAGCGTGTCCTGCATGGGGTGGAACTCGGACTCCTGCAGAGATGACAGCTCAGGCACCATCCTCCTCTCTCCTATTCCCTCTACTGGGTCGAGGCACGACCCCAGAACAGAGCTAGCTTTTTTGATCAGCCTGTTCAGTCTCTTCCTGTTGGCTGCCGTGATGCCACTGTCCCAGCAGACCACTCCAAATGTGATGGCTGATGCCACCACCGAATCATAGAAGGTCTTCAGGAGTGCCCCTTGCACTCCAAAAGACCTGAGCCTCCTCAGGAGGAACAGAATGCGCTGCCCCTTCTTGTAGAGTGTGTTGGTGTTGTGTGACCAGTCTAGTTTATTGTTCAGGTGAACGCCCAGGTACTTGTAGGATGTCATCATCTCAATGTCTGTTCCCTGGATGTTTACTGGTGCTGTGGGGGGTTGTCCTCGGCTACGGCAGTCCACCACCAGTTCCTTAGTTTTCCTTGCATTGATCTGGAGGCAGTTCCGTTGGCACCAGTCCATGAAGTCCTGGATAAGTCCTCTGTACTCCGCATCATCTCCATCAGAGATGAGGCCGACAATCTCAGAGTCCTCAGAGAACTCCTGTAGGTGGCAGTGTGTTGTGTTGTGTGAAAAGTCCGCAGCATAAGGGGTGAACAGGAAGGGAGCCAGTACTGTTCCCTGGGGGGCCCCCGTACTACAGATGATGGTGCGAGACACACAGTCCTGGGTTCTGACAAACTGGTCAGTTTGTGAGGTAGTCCAGGATCCACAATGACAGGTGCTGGCCAACCCCTGCACACAGTAGCTTGTCCTTCAGGATCACCAGTTGGATGGTGTTGAAAGCGCTGGAGAAATCAAAGAACATGATTCTCACAGTGCTCCCAGGCTTCTCCAGGTGGAACAGGGAACGGTGTAGGAGGAAGATCACAGCATCCTGCACCCCGATGCCATGCTGGAAGGTGAACTGGGTTGGATCCATCACTGATCCCACCAGGGGGCAGAGGTGGGTTATCAGATCTTCATTCTGTAACGACATATCTGGCAATCAACTGGTTTAATTCTTGCTGGATCACAAAGTGTCCAGATGCATACCTGTGCTCGAAATCCAGCCGTGGGTGTTCAGATAGCGTAAATCCACTAACACGGTGTTAGCTTAGCATAGCATAGCACTAGCTTTGTAGGACCTTGTTGCTGTTCTTAGGTGCTTCTGGAGATTGCAGTCGGTCTCAACCGCATTTAGCTTGCAACCCACCAATATGCTTTTGTCCTTAAGTGTGACAAAGGGAAAATAATTTGTCATGGGCAGCGGGAGCGCGCCCCTCTCCTCTGGTCTCACCTTCAGGAATTCATCACTGCACCTGAGAAAGAAGACACACCTGCACCCGCTCATCAGCCAGCGTACATAAGGAGGCTTCGTCCGCACAGTCAACGCTGGCTCGTCTGGGTATACTGCCGATTCTCAGGCAAGCAAAACAAACTGTAAATGTTAACACGTCGTTAACCTTTACTTTCCCCCCCCCTCTTTTTCAGGTTGCTGCCACTGTGTAGGTGTGTCCCCGGGACTGCGCGCGCTCTCCTGTCTCACCACACTGTCCCTTCAGCAATCTACTCCACCCGGTCAGGCACCATCAGCTCATCTTCCCCCCTTACCCTACTGGCTCGTCTATGTCCCGCTGGGTCCTGCCGGTCCTCTCTGGATTTCTCAAGTAAGTGGCAATTTGGCTCTTCCATTTCCCCTTACTCCACTCCTCAGCTCACGGCTCTCGTCTTCTCTCCACAGGTCCTTTCCTCTGGTGAGTGACTGTTTCTGTAGCTGTGCGCTTTGGTTTTTTGCTATTAATAAAATTGTCAAACATGCCCCTCTGTGTGGTTCCTTCCTATGTTTGGCATCGTGCATGTGAGCTGTCAAAACTTAATACGTTATGACAGAATGAGTCAGCCAGGACGGTAGCTCAGCCGGTGCCTCACCGCAGGAGCTGTTAGCTATGGATCGCCTAGCGGTGACCGAGCATCAGCTCACTGCGCTGACGCAACAAGTTTCTAACATGTTGACATTGTGGTCTGCAGCGCCTTCTTCGGCTGCTCCCCCTCAGCCTTCTCTGTGCACTACGGTGCACCGTAAAACCTCTGTTCCCATGCCTTCCCGTACGCGGGGGAGGTGGGGAAATGTAAGGCTTTTCTTCTTCAAGTTCAAATGTACTTGGAGCAGGTTGGGGAGGAGTATCCAGGGGACGTTGCTCGGATCCAGTTTTTCACTCTGTTGCTCAGGGATCAAGCCCTGGAATGGGATCAGTCCATTCTAGACAAACCTGAGGGGCTGCGTTACATGTTTGTCCAATTTATGGCCGCTTTTACTTACGTGCTTGGTTGGACCGAGAGTCAGGGCAATGTCATGAGCCGCTTGATGACGCTCCGCCAGGGTACCCAGTCAGTGGCCGAGTACTCAGTGGAGTTCTGGGTTGTGGCGTCCAATTCAGGGTGGAACGATACTGCGTTACGCAGCGCATTCCTCCACGGGTTGAACAACCAACTCCGTGACGACCTGGCGATTCATCCTGTCCCGGAGATGCTCGATGGCCTCATAGATCAGGCAGTAGGGCTGGACAATCGGTACCGTGAGCGCACGAAGGAGCGCGGCCTCCTCCTGGGGAGGAGTATCCAGGGGACGTTGCTCGGATCCAGTTTTTCACTCTGTTGCTCAGGGATCAAGCCCTGGAATGGGATCAGTCCATTCTAGACAAACCTGAGGGGCTGCGTTACATGTTTGTCCAATTTATGGCCGCTTTTACTTACGTGCTTGGTTGGACCGAGAGTCAGGGCAATGTCATGAGCCGCTTGATGACGCTCCGCCAGGGTACCCAGTCAGTGGCCGAGTACTCAGTGGAGTTCTGGGTTGTGGCGTCCAATTCAGGGTGGAACGATACTGCGTTACGCAGCGCATTCCTCCACGGGTTGAACAACCAACTCCGTGACGACCTGGCGATTCATCCTGTCCCGGAGATGCTCGATGGCCTCATAGATCAGGCAGTAGGGCTGGACAATCGGTACCGTGAGCGCACGAAGGAGCGCGGCCCCACCCCTCACCCACGCGCCGAGCATGTATCCGCCATGGTTACTGGCACTGGTGGTGCCGGCTCTTTGCCCGAGCCGATGAAGCTCTCTCAGCACTTGACCGATGATGAGCGCCGGTGAAGGCGGAAGGCTGGCACGTGCACATACTGTGGCTCATCCAACCACAGTCTGGACAAGTGCTGCCAGCGGCCAAAAGACGCAGCCTGTCAGTAACCATGGGGGGGTCTGGTGGGCGGGACCAAATCTACTCCCCCCGGTAATTTTTCTACTTCAGCCCTCGTACAGTTGCCGGAGGTTGAGAGGAGGGTTATGGCGCTGATTGACTCAGGGTCGGAGGGTAATTTCGTGTCTGCTGCTTTTCAGAATCAGAATCAGAATCAGAATCAACTTTATTGCCAAGTATGCTTACACATACAAGGAATTTTACTTATCACTAAGGTGCGCTCGTGTTCGTCGGCCTCTGTCGGTCTATGATGACCATGGAAGAGAATCCTAAACGTCTACTCTGCTGGAACAGCACCGCCTGTGGCTGAACAGGCCGATGCGCAAATGACAGTCCCTGTCACACAGGTCCTTTTTTCATCTGCTGCAGCAGTCAGTCTCTCTTCACCCGCCTTGAGCTGTCTGGTCAGGGTGCCTCTCCATTTGGAGTGGTCCGTTGCAAGGTCCTCCCAGCGCTCTGTGTTGATATCCAGGGCCTTCATGTCTCTCTTGCAGACGTCTCTAAAGTGCAGCTGTGGGCGGCCAACGTCTCTCCTGCCAGTTGCAAGTTCTCCGTAGAGGACGTCTTTGGGGATTCTGCCATCCTCCATACGGTGAACGTGGCCTAGCCAGCGGAGCCTGCGCTGCCTGAGTAGAGTGAACATGGAGGGAAGGCCAGCACGGGACAGAACTTCTGTGTTGGGCACTTTGTCCTACCAGGATATGTCCAGGATGTGGCAAATGCAGCGCAAGTGGAAGGAGTTCAGTCTCTTTTCCTGCCTGGCGTATGTTGTCCACGTCTCACTCCCATAGAGCAGTGTGCTAATGACGCAGGCGTTGTACACTGCCATCTTCGTCTTGACAGAGAGTTTGGGATTCTCCCACACTCGTGTGGTGAGGCGAGCGAGTGTGAAGGCTGATTTTCCAATCCTCTTGTTGATCTCTGTATCAAGGGAGAGGTTGTTGCTGATCGTGGACCCCAGGTACGTGAACTGATTCACGACCTCCAGCTTGTAGTCATCAATGGTGATGGTTGGTGGTGCTTCCGTGCCTTGCGCCAAGACGTTAGTCTTCTTCAGGCTGATGGTAAGCCCGAAGTCCTTGCATGCCTGGGAGAAGCGGTCCATCAGGGTCTGAAGCTCCTGCTGTGTGTGGGTTGCGACTGCAGCGTTGTCTGCGAACAGCATGTCTCTGATTAGAGCCTCGCGTACTTTGGTTCTGGCTTTCAGGCAGGCGAGGTTGAAAAGCCTGCCGTCAGATCTTGTGTGCAGGTAGATTCCCTCTGTTGCTGTGCTGAAGGCATGCCTCAGGAGCATAGCAAAGAAAATCCCAAAGAGGGTTGGCGCAAGTACACAGCCCTGTTTCACTCCGCTGCGTATGTTGAATGGCTCTGAGACGTTGCCATCGTGCTGCACTATCCCCTGCATGTTGGTGTGAAACGATTCGATGAGGCTTTGCAACTTTGGTGGGCATCCTATCATTGGCAGGATCTTGAAAAGGCCCTCTCTGCTGACCAGATCGAACGCTTTGGTGAGGTCGATGAAGGCGACGTACAGAGGCATGTTCTGTTCTCTGCATTTCTCCTGGAGTTGGCGGATGGAGAATATCATGTCTACCGTCGATCCCTCAGCGCGGAAGCCACACTGAGACTCGGGGTAGACACGTTCGGCAAGCTTCTGTAGACGAACGAGAACAACTCGTGCGTAGACTTTGCCAACAACGCTGAGGAGGGAAATGCCCCTGTAGTTGTTGCAGTCGCTTCTCTCCCCTTTGTTTTTGTAGAGGGTGATGATCTTGGCGTCCCTCATGTCCTGTGGTACGGCACCTTCCTTCCAGCACTGGCAGAGGACGTCATGCAATGGCAGCAGTAGGGCGGTCTTGCAGTGCTTGATCAGGTCAGGGGGTATGCCGTCGTTTCTGGGTGCCTTGCCAGCGGCCAAGCTATCAATGGCCTTGCTGAGTTCGTCGATGGTTGGCTCGGCGTCAAGTTCGTCCATGGATGGCAGGCAGTCGATGGCATCAAGGGCTGACGGTGTCACGGTGTTCTGTCTAGAGTAGAGGTCGCAGTAGTGTTCCACCCATCTCTCCATCTGCTTGTTCTTTTCTGTGATCATCTCCCCAGTGGAAGATTTGAGGGGGGCTGTCTTGCTCTGAGCCGGACCAAGTGCTTTCTTGATGCCATCGTACATACCACGGATGTTCCCTGTTATGGCAGCGGTTTGAATGTCTTGGCTGAGCTGAGTCCAGTACTCGTTGGCACAGCGCCGAGCAGTCTGCTGAACTTTGCTTCTCGCAGCCCTGAGAATCTGGAGATTCTTCTCGTTTGGGTACTTCTTGTACTCAGCAAGTGCTGAGCGCTTGGCTTCAATGACGGGGGTCATCTCGGTCAACTTGGCATCAAACCAGTCCTGTGACTTCGAGGTCTTCCTCCCAAAGGTAGCCAAGGCTGTGCGGTGGATGGTGTTTCGCAGCTCTTCCCACTTCTGCTTTGCAGATTCTCCTTCTTGTGGTACACCAAGTTCCTTCTCAAAGGTGGAGGCAAACTGCTCAACAAGTTCTGGTTGAGCCATCTTGCTGGTGTCAATCCGTGCCTTTCCAGGTTGTCTAGCATGATGGAATTTCTTCAGCTGCTGCTTGACCTTGCAACACACCAATGAATGGTCTGTGTCGCAATCTGCACTCTGGAATGAACGGGTGATTAGCACGTTCTTCAGTGAGGTGCGCCTGGTCAGGATCAAGTCCAGCTGGTGCCAGTGCTTTGAGCGCGGATGTTGCCAGGAAACCTTGTATTGGGGCTTGGTCTTGAAGAACGAGTTTGTGATGCACAGATCGTGATATGTGCAGAACTCGATCAGCCGTTGTCCGTTGTCGTTCATTCTGCCCACACCAAAAGGTCCAAGACAGGAGGGCCAGGAGTCATGGCCAGCACCCACTTTGGCATTGAAGTCTCCAAGGAGAATGAGTTGTTCAGAGTTGGGGATGATCCTGACAGTTGTTGCGAGATTCTCGTAGAACTCGTCTTTTGCCTCTGGTGTGGCTATCAGTGTTGGGGCATACACACTGACAAGGGTGACTGGGCCTTGAGTGGTGTTCAGGCGGAGGGTGATGAGTCGTGCAGAGCCAGTGCTGCCCGGTTCCACCATCTTCAGCAAGGTGTTCTGCACTGCAAAGCCCACTCCGTGTTCCCTGTGTTTGTCACTGCCCTTTCCCTGCCAGTAGAACGTGTAGTACTTCTCTCTCAGTGTGCCTGCATCAGCCAACCGTGTTTCCTAGAGAGTGGCGATATCCACTCCCAGTCTCTTCAGCTCATTATTGATGATGGCAGTCTTCCTGGTGTCGTTGATGTCCTTGAGGTTAGCAGCGAGTCCTGTCATCATAGTGCGGACGTTCCAAGTTCCCAGTTTTAGAGTTGGTCTCTTTTGTTTTATTGTCTTGCCTGGTGCGAAGGTTCTCAGCCTGCTGTTCGGACTTCTCCTTATCCCCATGCACCCAATGAGGAAAGCAAGCTGTGGCGGGACAACACCTTATTGGCTGGGGGCTGCCCAGCTTGAGGCGGGCGGTAGCTGTCCAGTGAGATCTGATGATCCCTCCCACCGTCGGGAACAACCCCTGGTGCCGCGCTCTACGCCAATTGAGCAGTGGCTTATAACCGGTAACTGTCATTCCCCGTGTTTTGTCTACGCCAAAGGCGAAGCTGGAGTGTCCTCTCCAGTGATCCGGTGTTCTACCTTCCAGCATTGGTCGTTGGTAGGATTCAAGCCTGGGCAGGAAGATATGGAGGACAAGATGTTGCCCATGCAGCATGTCCCCCCTCTCCACGTCACTGATGAATTCAAAGGAACAGAAGGGCTGCTACAGTTTGGCACCAGCGCCGTTGCAGGAGCTGCCAGAACAATGTTGAGCACAACATAGAACTGCCTTAGGGGCTCCGACTCCGGATTTTTCCTCAGGGTTGACTCCCGAAACCTTTCCCGTGACCGGGTATGCCGCAAGGCAGCAGAGGTTTGAAATCAGGGTTTACCTTCCCCTAGATGGGCTACCTTCCCAGGTTGACGAGCCACCATCTACCCGAAGCATCAGGGTTTAAGGCGCCAGAGATCTGCCCTCGCCCCTTCTCCTATTAGTAAAAGCAGTTCCGCCGGGCTTAGAGACTAAACCACATGGACAGGCTAGGAGTTGGACTTAGTTGTCAGAGGCTTTTCGAGACGCATGCCATAAGGAGCATTTTATGAGCACTTGGAGCTTAACCCCAGTGCCGCTCCTGGCTATGACAACCTTGGAACCAAGGTTCCTGTATGGCTCCCTAATGATGCGGCAGCCATACAGGCACCTCATACAGTGGGGGGTAAAGAGGGGGAGGGGGTGACACATTAGGCAGAGAGAAAAAACATAGTTATCAAAATATAGCTCGAGTGAGCAAGATTGTGATCACATAGAAAAAAACCCTCTAATTGCACACTTAGCAGACAATACAGATCCACACATTAACAAAGCAAGAGAGAGACCAGTGTGTGTATGTCAGTCATGTGATATCAGTGTGAATGCAGTGTGTGAAGTATCAGTTACTGGTGGACAACAAAAATCCTCTCTTGTGTAGCAAGTGGGAATTCCCACACGTAAATTGCCCTGTGATCAGAGGATCACAACCATCTCTGGCTGTGAGGTTGCGGTGGTTGCTCGTAGTACGGTGCCCATATCCTCCCTTCTTTCCTGGAACCACCGGGAGGAACTATCATTCCTGGTTCTCCCCGTTTCATCATCCCCAGTGGTTCTAGGATATCTGTGGCTCCAGAGACACAACCCAACGATAAATTGGGCTAAAAAGACCATCTCTGCCTGGAGCCCGTTTTGTATGGCCCACAGTATGTGTTCAGCCGAATGCTCCTCATCTCTGTCTGCTCCTCCTTCTCGGGCCGAGCCACCAGACCTCAGCCTCGTCCCCCGGGTGTATCACGATTTGGGCGAGGTCTTTAGCAAGTCGAGAGCATTGTCACTGCTGCCTCACCGCTCTTAAGACTGCGTTATAGACCTCATCCCGGGGGTGAGGCTGCCGTCCAGCCAACTGTATAGCCTTTCTGGCCCAGAGAGAGAGGCAATGGAACAGTATATTGAGGAGTTGCTGAACGTCGGCCTAATTCGGCCATCTTCAGCTCCGCTTGGAGCCAGATTCTTCTTCATCGGAAAGAAGGATGGTTCATTGCTCCCGTGCATCGACTACCGGGACCTCAACGCTATTACCATCGAAGATAAGTACCCTCTGCCCTTGATCAATTCTGTGTTCGAGCTCCTTCAGTGCTCACGGGTTTTCACCAAGTTAGACCTTGGGAATGCATATCATATGGTTTGCATTCGTGAGGGCGATGAATGGAAGACGGTCTTTAAAACACACCAGGGCCAGTTCGAGTACTTAATGATGCCATTCGGGCTCACTAATGCCCCGGCCGTCTTCCAGCGGTTAATAAATGATGCCCTCCACGATATGCTATACCAATACATTTTTGTCTAACTTGATGATATTCTGATTTTCTCCCACTCGCCAGAGGAACATGAGGTCCATGTTAGAGCCATTTTACAGTGGCTGTTGGAGAACCAGCTTTATGTTAAAGCCAAGAAGTGTGAGTTCTCCACAACATCTACCATCTTCTTGGGCTTCATTGTGGCTGAGGGGGAGCTGATTGCCGACCCGGCCAAGATAAAGGCAGTGTTAGATTGGCCAACTCCCCACTCCCGTAGGGAGCTTCAACGCTTCCTCGGGTTTGCGAACTTCTATCGCAGGTTCATCAGGAACTATAGCGGGATTGCACTGCCTTTGACACAGCTGACCTCCGTTAAAGTTCCCTTTCGGTGGACTGAGGCAGCTGAGCTGGCGTTTAACAATTTAAAACGCAAGTACACAGAAACACCTATCTTGGCTCAGGTCAACACGCAGCTTCCATTTGTCCTTGAGGTGGACGCATCTGATTCGGGGGTTAGCGCTGTACTGTCGCAGCACATGCCGCCCGATCAGAAGCTTCGCCTATACGCATATTTCACTTGGTGGCTCATGCCGGCCGAGAGGAATTATAACGTAGGGAACAGAGAGCTGCTGGCCATTAAGTTGGCATTAGAGGAGTGGAGACACTGGTTAGAGGGGGCTATTCACCCCACTGTCGTGTGGACCGACCACAAGAACCTGGAGTACTAGTGGTCAGCCCGCCAACTGAATGCCAGGCAGGCCTGCTGGCCGTTGCTCTTACAGCAATTTAATTTTACCATCACCTACTGGCCTGGCACCCGGAATACCAAACTTGATGCGCTCTCACGCCAGTTTGATTCCGGGGACGTAACCCCCCTCCCCCCCCAAAACCATTATACCACCTTCATGCGTCCTTGGAGCACTTACTTGGGATATCGAGTGGAGGGTCCACCAGGCCCAGTCCCAGGACCCTGTGCCAGTAGGGTGCCCCCGGAACCATCTGTACGTCCCGGCCACCCTCCGCAGTGATGTCATCCAATGGGGTCACACCAGTCACTTCGCATGCCACCCTTGAATCTCACGGACCATCGACTTTAGCCAACGGGTGTTCTGGTGGCCCACGCTGCGGCAGGATGTCCGGGAGTATGTCAGAGCCTGCCAGACGTGCGTCCGGGGTAAATCTGACTCCTCTCCACCATTGGGACTTCTCCATCCCCTCCCCATCCCTGGTCGGCTGTGGTCCCACATCGCCGTGGATTTTGTGACCAGGTTGCCCTCCTCCCATGGCAAGACGGTGATCCTGACAATCGTGGATCGCTTCTCCAAGGCAGTACATCTGGTGGCTCTCCCTAAACTCCCATCGGCCTTGGAGACTGTGGTCCTTCTCACTGATCACGTCATCTGGGTCCACGGCATCTCTATTGACACTGTGTCTGACCCGGGTCCAAAATTCATGTCCCAGGTCTGGAGGGCCTTTTGCCGGACTCTGGGAACTACTGTGAGTCTCTCCTCAGGAAACCATCCACAGAGCAATGGGCAGGCGGAGCGCGCCAATCAGTCCTTGGAGGCAGCCTTGCGGTACGTAGCAGCCGACAACCCGTCATCCTGGAGCACACATCTGATCTGGGTGGATTTATTCCATGAACTCTGTGGTATCCTCTGCTACTGGACTCACCCCTTTCAAAGTGTTGTTGGAGTACACGCCGCCTCTACTCCCTATGGCCGAGAGGGAGGTCTCGGTCCCATCTGTAGGGGCTCATGCTCGGCACTGCCGACGCATCTAGAGGTTGACTTGGGCCACCATGGCCCGCACTACGGAGCGCACCTGGGCCGCTGCTGACAGAAGGTGGGTCCCGGCCCCGAAGTACGCCATGGGACAGCAAGTCTGGCTGGCAGCTAGCCAGATTCCTCTTTAGGAGAAGTCTAAGTAACTGTCCCCCCGCTTCCTTGGGACTTATCCCATCTCCTCGGTAATTAACGACGCGTCGGTCCAGCTTAAGCTGCCCCTGTCCCTACGAATGAACCCCACTTTTCACGTTAGTCACATCAAGCCCCTCTTGGCCAGTCCCCTTTGCCGCCCCAAAACCGCCTCCCCCTCCCCGCATCATCAACGGCCACCCCGCCTACACGGTTCGGCGGATTTTGGATGTTCGCTGCCGGGGTCAAGGTCTACAATATCTCCTCAACTGGGAGGGCTAAGGCCCGGAGGAACAATCCTGGACCCCCTCGTCACGGATACTGGACACGGGGCTGCTCCGGGCTTTCCACTGTGCTCACCTGGAGAAGTCCTCCGGACCGTGAGGAGGCGTTCCTAAAAGGGGGGACCCTTTCATGGGCAGCGGGAGCACGCCCCTGCCCTCTGGTCTCACCTTCAGGAATTTATCACTGCACCTGAGGCAGAAGACACACCTGCACCCGCTCTTCAGCCAGCGTAGATAAGGAGGCTTCCTCCGCGCAGTCAACACTGGTTTGTCTGGGTATACTGCCCGTTCTCAGGCAAGCAAAACAAGCCGTAAACGTTAGCACATCATTAACCTTTACTCTCTTTTCCCTTTTTCAGCTTGCTTCCACCGCATAGGTGTGTTCCCGGGACTGCGTGCGCTGTCCTGCCTCACCACACTGTCCCTTCAGCAATCTACTCCACCCGGTCAGGCACCATCAGTTCATCTCCCCCCCTTACCCTACTGGCTCATGTATTTCCCGCTGGGTCCTGCCGATCCTCTCTGGATTTCTCAAGTAAGTGGCAATTTGGCTCGCCCATTTCCTCTTACTCCACTCCTCAGCTCACGTCTCTCGTCTTCTCTCCACAGGTCCTTTCCTCTGGCGAGTGATGGTTTCTGTAGCTGTGCGCTTTGGTTTTTTGCTATTAATAAAATTGTCAAACATGCCCCTCTGTGTGGTTCCTTCCTGTGTTTGGCATCGTGCATGTGAGCTGTCAAAACTTAATACGTCATGACATAATCTGTCTATTTCCACAAAAACAAAGTAGCTTCATCTTTTCCTCCGCTCAATAGTGAACAGGCCCTTTTGCGACAGGTTGACTGATGGCTGCGTCAGCTACAGTATGTAGGGTCAGCTTGTATTTATTTGCACTAAAAATATCTATCTATATTAATAAAAGGAGTAATGTGAGTAACACATCTGATCAAATTTCAGTAACTGCAAAACATTACTGAATTTTTAAACAGTAATTTTGTTACACAGCACATTAATGCAAAAGTAGTGGCGTTACAGTAACGCTTAAAGTACCGCGTTACTTTGTAGAGCGTTACTCCTAACACTGATTGTCTGATTTACCAAGTTTAAAATCTACTGGTGTCCACCTCATAAATGGAATTTCGGTCTGGTTTGTGGCAACCCCATTGAGTGGAAATGGCTCTAAAAGTTTATCTAAGGCCCAGATAGTGCTATTGGGTAAGTGCTCAGCTCACCACTTGTCAGTTATCACTGTTACCTGAGGCCCTGTATCCCACAGGGCTGTTACTGGTACACTATCAAAAGTGCATGCCACCATTTTGTGCTTTCCTATTAATTGGATAAGCCTCTTTCCCCGTTTTTCTGAGCGATAACTGACTTTATTTATTTCTGCTAACTTACTTTGTTGTGTTTTTTTCTCGGCTAAGTGTCGTTCAACAAAACAGGCTGACCTACAGAACAGTTTGTGGTCATTTCAGTGACGCTTCTGGCAACCTTTTGAGCAGTATACTGCTGCTGAGCAACCTGTACATTTTTGCAATGTTATGTTCCTGCACTCCTTTTTCAAGCAGTAGTGGCATAGGCAGGACTCTCAAGGTTGTTACTGCTGGGTCACTGCTGGTCCCTCTGCAGTGACCCTCCAAAGTTTTCGTGTGGCCAACGTGGAGCTTTGCATTCTCTGGATATGTGACCCAGTTGACCGCACTTGAAACAGTGGCTGCAGGTTCCTCCTTCGGCACACGGGGGGTGGGAGAAATTTTCGTTTTCGTCACAGATTTATTAGGCATTAATGTGTTGGTTTTTTTTTAGGGGAATGAATGAACAAAGAGTGTGCAGTGTTTTACTTTTCACTAACTCCCCAGAGAAACAGGAGATGTGTTCACATCTGTATTGGCCATGCGCCCCAGGTTTCCAGCCCAGCAAGCTCCCCGACATCCACTCATCAGCGCCCCACAGAGGCTGGCCGGGATGCCGTGACAGATTGCCTCCTTTCCTCCTACCCAGGATAGATGGGGGTGACCCTCGGTCAGCGAAAGCAACAGGAGAGGGAGCACTCCATCTCCCCACAGCTGGGAGCGACTTCCATACCATTGTTAATGAAAGTTTATGAAAGTTTGCACAGGCATCATCCTCTTTTCTTCACGTCTGTGTTGCATCCGTGTGCACATTAAACAATTCAGCTGATTTTTTTCAGCCCATTCTTAAGTAAGTAAAATTTATTTATATACAGTGGGGCAAAAAAGTATTTAGTAAATTATGGTGGAAAATAAACATTTGGTCAATAACAAAAGTTCATCTCAATACTTTGTTATATACCCTTTGTTGGCAATGACAGAGGTCGAACGTTTTCTGTAAGTCTTCACAAGGTTTTCACATACTGTTGCTGGTATTTTGGCCCATTCCTCCATGCAGATCTCCTCTAGAGCAGTGATGTTATGGGGCTGTCGCTGGGCAACACGGACTTTCAACTCCCTCCAAAAATTTTCTATGGGGTTGAGATCTGGAGACTGGCTAGGCCACTCCAGAACCTTGAAATGCTTCTTACGAAGCCACTCCTTCGTTGCCCAGGCGGTGTGTTTGGGATCATTGTCATCTTGAAAGACCCAGCCACGTTTCATCTTCAATGCCCTTGCTGATGGAAGGAGGTTTTCACTCAAAATCTCACGATACATGGCCCCATTCATTCTTTCCTTTACACGGATCAGTCGTCCTGGTCCCTTTGCAGAAAAACAGCCCCAAAGCATGATGTTTCCACCCCCATGTTTCACAGTAGGTATGGTGTTCTTTGGATGCAACTCAGCATTCTTTCTCCGCCAAACACAAGTTGAGTTTTTACCAAAAAGTTCTATTTTGGTTTCATCTGACCATATGACATTCTCCCGTTCTTCTTCTGGATCATCCAAATGCTCTCTAGCAAATTTCAGATGGGCCTGGACATGTACTGGCTTAAGCAGGGGGACACGTCTGGCACTGCAGGATTTGAGTCCCTGGCAGCGTAGTGTGTTACTGATGGTAGCCTTTGTTACTTTGGTCCCAGCTCTCTGCAGGTGATTCACTAGGTCTCCCCGTGTGGTTCTGGGATTTTTGCTCACCGGTCTCGTGATCATTTTGACCCCACGGGGTGAGATCTTGCGTGGAGCCCCAGATTGAGGGAGATTATCAGTGGTCTTGTATGTCTTCCATTTTCTAATAATTGCTCCCACAGTTGATTTTTTTTCACACCAAGCTGCTTACCTATTGCAGATTCAGTCTTCCCAGCCTGATGCAGGTCTACAATTTTGTTTCTGGTGTCCTTTGACAGCTCTTTGGTCTTGGCCATAGTGGAGTTTGGAGTCTGACTGTTTGAGGTTGTGGACAGGTGTCTTTTATACTGATAACGAATTCAAACAGGTGCCATTAATACAGGTAGCGAGTGGAGGACAGAGGAGCCTCTTAAAGAAGTTGTTACAGGTCTGTGAGAGCCAGAAATCTTGCTTGTTTGTAGGTGACCAAATACTTATTTTCCACCATAATTTGCAAATAAATTCTTTAAAAATCAGACAATGTGATTTTCTGGATTTTTTTTTCTCATTTTGTCTCTCATAGTTGAGGTATACCTATGATGAAAATTGGAGACCTCTCTCATCTTTTAAGTGGGAGAACTTGCACAATTGGTGGCTGACTAAATACTTTCTTGCCCCACTGTAGGACTTCTTACAGAAAGAATCACAAAGTGCTTCACAATAAAATAAAACACACAATCACAAATAGCATTCCCAAACAGCATTCTCAAATAGCATTCCCTAGCATTCCCTTAGAGCTTACTAGTCAGGACTTTATGAACTTAAAAATCAATAAAATCAATCAGTTTCTTCCCACAGTTAACTTAAATACAGTAACTACTACAACTCCTTCAATTGATGTCTGTCTTGATGAGTTTACTCCAATCGACCTTTGTGAGTTAGACAAAATAGTTTCCTCATCCAAACCTTCAACTTGTCTTTTAGACCCTATTCCTACCAGGTTATTTAAACCGTCATGATCACAGTTCACTTTACATAATGCACCTCTTTCTTTGCATTAAAGGGATTGGAAGGAGCGCTTTGGATTGGATTATCCAAAACACACCTCTGAATGATTAGACCAGCCTCTTTGCATCATACGCTGGCGGAAAGTTTGTTTTTACGCTGTTGTGATAAGGAAATGAACTTGTTAATGCCCATAAACGTGTTCTGTGTCAGTGACAACTGATCAACCAACCCCGTCGTTGTAATACAGCCCCAAGTGTCATTGGTTGTCTGCAGCTCCACCACACTGGGTGTCTTTGTGTTCTTTTTAAGCTTGCTGAGTCACTCAGCCTTCAGGTTAGCGGCTTCATTCAGTTTTTCAATTATAGCTTCATCTGTAACATTAGGATTATCAAGATAGGGTTTGATTTGGAATTTTATATTGTCATTAAGCAGCCCTGTACCAACAGATCTCAGAAATTTCTTCTTTATCAGGTCTGCACTATAGTGCTCCTCCGACTCGTTCGTCTTGAATGCAAAAAGCAGCCTGTCTTTCAGTTCAATGGCTCTAAACAGAAAATCTTGAGCAGACTCTTTTTGGTCTTGAGAAATGCTGATCAGTTTTTGGAACATGTCTGATTTGTCATCTTCTTTATAATGTCATTTTAAAACAGTCTTTAACTTAGGTAGAGTCAAATCAGCCTTTATCTCGAGCATATGACGGAGCTTGAATCCTGAGCTTATGGCTCTTATCATGGCCTCAGTGACTTCTGGCTCACCATGAGCCCGCTTTCCATCTGGTGCATTAAATTGGTATATGACAACTTGTCATGCTGACCACCTTCACCAATCTGGACACAGATACGGAACTATCTCTGAATGGTCACTTCTGGCAGTTTGGTAGAAGGCAGATTATGGACTGTACCCACTAATACACGTTAACAGTTCTTGAATAATGTAAATTGCTTTATCTATCTCCATGTTCTGCTCAACGTCATCCAACCTCATTTCTGCCAATTTTATAAGTGCTCCCCGGCTTTTGTTAGCCACCTCCGCCTCATCCTTTATGCACTGTAGGTACTTACAGACCCTTACGAACTGATCCCAACTTAACTGGCACAGCTGGGTACAGCTCTGGACAGAAGAACTTCCAAGTCCATCTTAAATTTACCATTGCTGTGTGTTACGGTTGGTTTTGGATCTACCACTATTTTACCCTGGGTTCATCTCTGGAGAAAAGTCCTCCTTTCCACACTTCAATGCAGTCTTCTAGAACTTTTTCTCCTGAGCTGGCTCGCCAAAAATACACTACCGTTCAAAAGTTTGGGGTCACCCAGACAATTATTTTGTGTTTTCCATGAAAAGTCACACTTATTTTTTTTTTTTCCACAATATCTTTATTGAACCTTTTTTTTTTTTTTTTTTAACAAACATGATACAAACAATCAAACACTAACACTAAAGTACTACAAAAAAAAAAAAAATGCACTAAAAACACCAACAACCACCTACAAAATCAAGTCTTCAACAATGCTCCTCTGTTTAGTCTAGACAATCCAATACATAAGTATACATATTATGTTCACCAGTTTGGAATTTACAAGGTCCACACACATCATTCACCTTCTTCAAGAGTTATGTTTAAATTTTTTACATAATCAATAAAAGGTCTCCATATATTCTCAAACACAATTTCCTTTGATTTTAGTATATATGTTATTCTTTCTAATGGAAGGTTTGTTAACATCTGTCTTAACCACTGAGTCACATCTGGTCTATGAGTCTTTTTCCATAATAGTGCAATACATTTTTTGGCATTAAGCAAACTGAGGTCTATGAATGTTCTTTCACTTTTATTAAAATTATGCTTTTCTGGGTACAGACCCAACAAAAACAGTTTAGGATTCAATATGATTTGTTTTGAGATTATTTTTTCAATTGTTACCCTCACCTCTTCCCAAAACATTCTTATTAATCTACATTCCCATAAACAATGAAATAGGGTTCCTTTACTTTCCATGCATTTTGTGCATGAATCTGGTATATTTTTGTTATATCTATTTAACTCCTCCGGTGTAACATACATCCGCATTAACCATTTGAAATGTATCAATTTAAGGCGTGCATTTATTGATTTGGTTTGAGCTTCTGTACAAGCCAATTCCCATTGTTCCTCTGAAATTTCAATTTGCAGATCTTCTTTCCAGTAGTTTAATCTTTTCAGTGAATTTTCACTTGAAGATAGTGTCAATGAGTTATAAAACTCTGAAATAATACCCTTTCTTTTACTATCTTTCATCATCATTTTTTCCAAGGATGAATAAATAGGTCGAGTGAGAGCTTTATTTTGATTTGATCGAATAAAGTTTCTAAGTTGAAGATATTTAAAAAAATGTGTTCTATTGAGATTAAATTTGATCCTCAGCTCTTCAAAAGACATTATGTTGTCTGCACATGGCAAATATAAATCCTGAATCTTTTGTATCCCTTTTAAATTCCATACTTTAAATACAGCGTCCGCTCTCCCTGGTTTAAAATATTGATTACCCCATATTGGACTAAATTGTGACAATAACTGTGGTTCTTTTAAATAGTTTTTAGCTTCACACCATATTTTGATCATATGCTTTACAAATGGATTTTTAACTTGTTTTTGTAATTTTTTTGCCGAATCTGAGTATATGAATATGGGAAGAGGTAAAGGTAAATTGTATGATTCCATTTCAGTCCAGTGAGGGAGATCATTTGATGAAAAATAATATGTCATAGACCTCAGTTGTGCCGACCAATAATACAACATAAAATTTGGACATTTCAGACCTCCACGATCAAATGGTAAATATAATAAAGACAAACGTAATCTAGCCCTCCTGTTGTTCCATATAAATTCCACTAACTTTTTTTTTATTCTTGAGAATAGATCTAAAGGTGGTGATAAGGGAATGTATTGAAATAAATAAAGTATTTTAGGTAAAATATTACTTTTAAGTATATTGATTCTCCCGATCATCGACATTGGTAGTGACATCCATCTCTGAGTTAACTCATTGATATCTGACATTAAGGCTTCATAGTTGACACTGGCGACTGATTCTAGCTTAGGCATAATTTGGATTCCTAAATATTTAAACTGATTTACAACATTGAATTGATTTACCTCAGGGGCTGGGTAATTTCTCTGGGTCTCATTTAGCATTAATATTGAAGATTTAGTTTTATTTATTTTATATCCTGATATTTCCCCAAAATTCTTTATTAAATTCAACAAGGTTGGAATTGATTTTTTTTAGATTCGACAAACAAAATTATGTCATCGGCGTACAGGGAGATTTTATGTTCTGTTGGTCCAACTTTAATTCCATATATTTGTGAATGTAAACGTATCGCTATCGCTAAAGGTTCAATTGCCATAGTAAACAGTAAAGGTGAAAGTGGAGAGCCTTGTCGACATCCTCTATTGATTTTTATTGGTTTTGAAATATTGTTATTTGTTAGGATTTCTGCTGTAGCATTATTGTATATTATTTGAACCCATTTTATGAAATTATTTCCAAGTCCAAACCTTTGTAGGACTTCAAAAAGAAAGGGCCATTCAACTCTATCAAAGGCCTTTTCGGCGTCCAATGATAGGAGAGCTGTATCCGGTGCTTCTTTATTAAAATAAATAATATTAAATAGTCTTCTTACATTATGGAAGCCTTGTCTACCCTTTATAAAGCCATTCTGATCTCGATTAATAATATTTGGTAAAATTTCTTGTATTCGTCTTGCTAAAATTTTACAGATTATCTTAAGGTCGGCGTTTAATAGGCTTATTGGTCTCATATTTTCACATTTATTAGAGGGCTTACCTGGTTTTGGCAGCAGTATAATTAAGGCATTATTTATGTATGATGGTAAATTATTATTTTGAAATGCTTCTAAAACCATTTCCAAAAAAGGTTTTATTAATTTATTCTTAAATTTTT
The DNA here is from genome assembly GCA_020510985.1 of Pholidichthys leucotaenia. Lineage (NCBI taxonomy): Eukaryota > Metazoa > Chordata > Actinopteri > Cichliformes > Pholidichthyidae > Pholidichthys > Pholidichthys leucotaenia. The sequence goes on from CM035838.1 coordinate 19,965,707, forward strand.
TATAAAGGTCAACTGGAAGACCATCTGGTCCTGCACTTTTTCCTGATTTCATATTATCAATGGCTAGCCCAACTTCTTCTTGACTAATTTTAGACTCCAATATCTCCCTGTTTTCATTTGGAATACACGGTATAGATAGTTCGTTCAAAAACCCATTTAGTTTTGTTAAATCAGGTTCATTTTTGGTATCATATAATTTTTCATAGTAATCCCTAAAGGCTCTATTAATTTCTAAAGGATCTATAACTACCTGTCCGTTACTTATAATACTGGTAATTGGTGTTTTAATTTCCAATTGTTTAATCTGCCATGCTAATAATTTTCCTGATTTTTCACCTTGTTCATAAAAAGATTGAAACAATCTTAGAAGACTCGAGGCAGCTCTATTCGCTGATTTTTTGTCGTATTCAGCTCTCAAAATCAGTAATTCATTCTCCAACCTTGGGTCACTTCCTGCATACACTTTTTCCTGAAGATTTTTTATTTTATGTTCCAATTTAGCTCTCTCCTCTCGAGTCTTCTTAGATTTTGATCCTGTATAACTAATAATATGTCCCCTAATAAAAGCTTTGAAAGCCTCCCACTTTACACATGCTGATGTTTGTGTAGTATTGATGTCAAAGAACTCGTCTATCTGTTTTTCTATATACTTGACAAATTCCTCATCCTGAAGCCATTTATGCTGAAATTGCCATCTACCTGATTCCTTTGTCAATTTTTTATCTACATATATTAGACAACAGGGTGCATGATCAGAGATCACGATGTTATCATAAAAGCAGTTTTGAATCTTGGACCTTAATTCTGTGGAAATCAAAAAATAATCAATACGTGAGAATGTCTTGTAGGTACTGGAATAACAAGAATAGGCTTTAACTTGTGGTTTCATTTCTCTCCATATATCTAACAATCTCAATTCTTTCATAAAATGATTAATAGTCATCCTACATCCAATGTGCGTACAATCCAGTCCTGTTGATCTATCCACACCTGGATTCAATGTACAATTAAAATCCCCTGCTATTATATGTTGCCCTGTAAGTGATGATAAGATGAGAAATAAATTAGCAAAGAACTTCTGATCATCTATATTGGGACCATATAAGTTCACAAGATTTATATTTTCTAATAGCAAAGAACCTTGAATGATTACATATCTTCCAAATTTGTCTCCAATTACATTTTTCACTTGAAAAGGAACTGATTTATGTATGAGAGTCATAACTCCCCTGGCTCGGGATGAAAATGAAGAGGTGAATACACTTCCCTGCCATCTACTCCTAATTCTTTTAACATCCTCCTCTATCAGATGAGTTTCTTGTAAAAACACAATTCTTGAACCCATGTCCTTTATTTTATTCATAACTTGTTTAAGTTTTTTTAAATTTTGTAGACCTCTGCAATTCCATGAAGTTAAATTAAGATTAACACTTTGGTCCATGATCAATAGAGAGTTTGGGATTACCTTGCAGTGTAAACATGCTCATACAGAGAAGCAAAAACATGAGTGGTTGAACATTCATCCTACAAACTACACACAAACAAATTTCCCCTTCCCACACTTGTGGCAAACCCCCCAAAATCAAAAGAAAAATTCTGTCTCCCGATATAGCCATCGACCGTTCCACACCCACGGGGAACAGCCTAAGCCACTCCTTCTTCATCCTCCCAATCACCCTAACTCTACTGCTTTTAATGACGTAACATTAACTCTCCTCTGTAGTTTTCCAACTTAACTCCAAAATTTTTAACAACTTTGTACATCATAGTTTTTTTTTTTTTTTGTTTTGTTTTTGTTTTGTTTTTTTAATATATAATACAATCTATATTTTGTAAACTTACTATTTACTTCAAGTCAGTCAGATGCCTCTGCAAATGCTTAATTATTCTACCTTATATTTTGTTCATGCTTAGCTCCCACCAGTCTCTTCTTCTTCTTTGATCTTCTTGATGAACTCCTGCGCCTCCTCTGGGGTCTTGAAGATGTGGGTTCTGCCCTCATACGTGGTCAGCAGTCTCGCAGGATAGATTACACCATGACGAATCCCAAGGTTGCGCAGCTCCTTACGTACGGGATCAAACTGCTTCCTCAATTGCTGGATTCCTGTGGCCAAATCTGGGTAGAACCGCACCTGCTGGTCCTGGTGTTTAATCTCTCCTTTAGCACGTGCAGCGTTGAAGATCTTCATCCTGTCTCTGTTGCTAAGAAACTTCATAATTAAGGTCCTCGGCGGTCCCTTATCTCTCCGTGGGCCAATACGATGTGCTTTTTCCAGAACCACTGCTGATTGCAACTCCTCGCTGCCCAGCACCTCCGGAATCCACTTTTCCAGAAAGGAACATACGTCCCGACCTTCTGATTCCTCTGGAAGACCCACCAGCCTCAAATTATTCTGTCTCGACCGAGATTCCAAATCCAAAATATTATCTTCCAGAGATTTATTTTTTTTTTTCCAAAGTGCGCACCTTTAATTGAAGACGGGTGACGTCATCTTCAGCACTAGCGAGACGGAGCTCCATCTGCGCCGTTCGTTCTACACAGTCACCCAATTCCTTTCTTATTCCTTCCAGCGCTGTCATAATCCCATCAAATCTAGAGGAAAAGTCCGCTCTCATTGAACTCATGGCAGCCATCAGCGCATCTGCGCCATTCCCCGCAGAAATCGCACCGTTGCCAGCCTCCTCCGCCATATATGGAGTTTTGTTTGCTGCGTCACAGACCTGAAAGTCCGTTAATTTGGACTGTTTCGGCGGCTCGCTTTTTCCTTTTCCTGGTTTTCCAGCCTTAGGCTTCGCCGACATATCCTCGCCCAAATGCTGGGATACGTTCTGTCCCAAATGAGAGAGTTATTTGCCGATTTTTTTCTCCAGGAGCAGAGCAGAGCGAGACACGTCCGTCCTACGTGGCAGCCATAACCGGAAGTCAAGTCACACTTATTTACCACCATGAGTTGTAAAATGAATAGAAAATATAGTCAAGACATTGACAAGGTTAGAAATAATGATTTGTATTTGAAATAATAATTTTTTCCTTCAAACTTTGCTTTCGTCAAAGAATCCTCCATTTGCAGCAATTACAGCATTGCAGACCTAACATGATTGCACAAGGGTTTTCTAATCATCCATTAGCCTTCTGACGCAATGAGCAAACACATTGTACCATTAGAACACTGGAGTGATAGTTGCTGGAAATGGGCCTCTATACACCTATGTAGATATTGCACCAAAAACCAGACATTTGCAGCTAAAATAGTCATTTACCACATTAGCAATGTATAGAGTGTATTTCTGATTAGTTTAAAGTTATCTTCATTGAAAAAAAGTGCTTTTCTTTCAAAAACAAGGAAATTTCTAAGTGACCCCAAACTTTTGAACGGTAGTGTATGTTGCAGACAGACTGACTGAAAATTTTACACACACAAAAAAAACGTTATTTCACGGACCAAGAAGATGTTTTACCAGACAGCAAAAAAATGATTGGCGTCTCTAACGGCTGTTGTTTCCAAGGCAACCAGACTTGGCAAAAGGCAGTTCTTTTTTCTGCACAACAGCACAGCCTAGTGGTAGAAAATAACACAAGAAAACTATTTCTTAATTCCCTGCTAATTCCCTCAAGACACAAAACCCCAAACCACCAGACCACACCCATCACCTGGAGCAAACGCAGAAACAACTCAAAACTAAACAAATGCATTAATATTCCATAAATGAAAACAGCTAAATAAATAAATAAATAAATAAAAACATGTCATACACACCATGTTATAACCAAACAAATACGGTGCATTGTCCTCTTACACTTGCTACAAAGAACAAAGACAAACTGGCAAGAGGTGAAAGAAAATCAGGGACTAAGAAAACTTTCAGTGGGAGGAGTAACTAGACACAGGTGAAGCCGACCTGCACACAGCAGGTAATCAGTGAGGGGAGGAACCAGGGAGCAGGAAGAAGGGACTCTGAAAAGACAAGAGGTCAGTGTCAAAATAAAACATGATGCAAACAAGACAGGGTGAAGGGTCTATATTGTAACGTCGGGGCTGTGTTAAGGGGGTGGGGATTCTCCTGGCATGCTTTGGCTGCGGAGGATTCAAAGAGTGTTATTGTTCGTGTGTTTTTAAGTGTTATTAAGTCATTGTGGCTGCATTAAAATGACACAGCAGTGTTATAAAGACCAGTTAGAGCAGTGATTGATCATGTGTTTGTGTCACCCTCAGTGAGACGGGGGTCTGTGTGAATGACCTCCCCTCCTGTCTGTGTTGAGGGGGCGTGTATAAAATAAAGCCTGTTTTCGTCACAGTCATCTCTCCTTTCTTGTGTGAACCCGCACAATGTCACTATATGTAGGGAAATATATGAGCAGAATAAAGGTAAACAGGACCTTAAAGTAGAACTGAACTCACCTTTTTGCCAAAAAAGTAGAATAGCAGATTAATTCCTTATTACCTATTGTATTTTTCAACACATAAAAGAAATTTTTAGGCCGTGCGATGGCCAAGCTATAAGCCGATAAACTTTTGCCTCTGGCTGGCAGTGCCAAACAAACCGGAAGTAGTGCAGACGACGCTGCGTGACGTCACGAGTGTGACCCTTATCAAAACAACAATGGCAGATGATAGCAGTTCCAGCAGTCAAGAACACCAGAGTTTTCAGAGTGAAGAGGCATTCAGGATCGGTGACAAGACAGAGGAGGATGCAGGAGTGTCAAGTGAACAGGAAGAGAGCGAGGGAGGCATCGAACCGTATAGATTAGAGCCAGAATTTTCGGGGGATTCCAGCACCGACTCAGACCGCAGCAGTGATGGGGAGGAGAGTCGCTTATTGAATATAGAATGGTGAGTTTTTACTTTGGCATGTTTGGGGTGTCAGGATAAGGAAAATTAACAATAAAAAAGAAAGGGGAAAAAAAACCATCAGCATTTTTCCAACTTATTACAGTGATCCCTCACTTATCGCGTTTAATGGGGACCAGAACCGACCGCGAAAAGTGAAAAACCGCGAAGTAGCGTCACCCCCCCCCCCCCAAGGGCGTCACAAGCACTATTTTGCACAAAAAGGCACAAGAGAACAGCGAAAAGTGCCACTAAGCAACACGAGCGATAAAGAACAATGAATGTGGTCTTCCTTCGCTGGGTATAGGCGCTCGGCAGGGAGCGAAGCTGGGTAAAACGTCTCGGCCAATCAGCTTGCAAGGTAAAACGTCTCGGCCAATCAGCTTGCGAGATTCCCGAGCGGTGAAGAGGTGGGCGGAGAGGAGTGGAGCGGTGGTCAGAGAGGTAGATTTTGAGTTGTGCGGGCTCTCCGTGTTGAGGGATCACTATATATCTAGAAACGCATCGCTTCCCGGTCGCTTTTCCTCCCCCTTTCTTTTCTTTCGTCGCCATGACAGCTTTCCTTGGCCACTGAACAGATCTTCCCAGGTGTTGGAAGTGTTTTGTAGTCGACTATCACGACAAAATGCATCAAAAACAACCAGTGTCGACGTGCTCGCAATGGTAAACATGGAGGACTGTGTCACACTCGTGATGTCACGCGGAACTCCGGCTGCACTTCGGCGGATTTGTCTGATTTTTCAGGGCGGGAAATTCAAAATCGAGATTTTCTCCAAGATTCCGGGATTTGTGGAGGGGGTGCCAATGATAAATTATCTTTATAATTGTATGTACTATCACCCAGTGCCGTTCAATGCCGTTCAGTTCAGTTCTACTTTAAGATTAGAGGATGCATGACATAACCCCCCCAATGTTTAAAACAAAGTTATGCCCTTGACCCCACCTCTCGCCCAAAGATGATGGGATAGGCTCCACCCCCCACCCCACCACTACCAGAAAAAGATTAAGCAGCTGAAAATGGATGGATGGATCTTAAATTCATTGAAGTTTTAAGGCTGATTTTACCTGAATGTTACATGGTTAACTGGCACATGCATTGTTACTGCACAGGATTATGTAGATTAAGGGAGTTTTCACACCTAACCTGTTTGGTCCAGACTTTCAGTTTGGTTTGGACCAAAATTTTAGGTATAAAAGCTCCCCCGAACGATGGTCCAGACCAAAGAGCCGAAATTTGGTTCAGCAAAAAGATGTGGTTTTGATCCGGATCAAATTGAAGCCTGGTCCAGTTTGTTTAGAGTGTGAAAGCATTTTTCAGAAATGTTCAGATTTTCGGACCAAACACCATAAGTTAAGGCAGCCGATAAGAGGGAAAATGAGCCGCGGTATGACTTGGAGAGAGGAAATGTCCCAGATTTTAATTTAAATATGGTCTGTTAGTGGCATAGTCAATTAAAATAAAATCATAAAAAAATGCATTTTTGGAGGAGATGTTACAGAGAGTAGTGAAAGATTTGAGGAGCAATGCTAGCTGAAAATCATCACAGCTGATGTGAAGGACAAACGTAATACCTGGATAATATTCTAGCCTCACTAAACTAGTGCACTGACTAATATGACGGAGTCTGAACCAGTTTCCACCTAAAGTGCAGTTACTGATGTGAAAACACCTCCGACAGTGAGTAGCACGCTTGCGAACTGCAGCAACTGTATTAACTACGTCAACGTCAACTACGTAGTTGTTGACGTTGATGTAGTTGTAGCTGTATTAACTACGTCAACTGTATTAACTACGTATTAACTACGTATTAACTACGTCAACGTCTTCATGACAATGATATGTCAGTGTGTTACGAAAAGTTGTTTGGTCCGTTTGGATGAAGAGTGGTGTGAAACCAAACCTAACTGGACCAAATGTGTACAATCTAACAAAGTAAAAACTTTAATCCGAACGTTGGTTCAGACTTTCAAGCGCAAAAACGCCTGAAGTGTTGTCATGTATAAAGCATGAGTGTAGATCAGTAATCAAGACATTTTCATACCACAGATTTCATGCATCCAGTCACGTTTTCATATGCCCATAATGTGTCAATTTGGAATCATCCAACAGCAGTTAGGCTTTAGCCCTGGACACAGCACACAGCTCTGTTACTGTATGAGGCAATTAAATACATTACCATTACAAAATAAAATATAATACAAGATACAAATAAAACAAGCTTTCAGTTGATAAGGCTTTAATTGACCTACATACCAGTTCATACATTTCTTAACTGTGTAATTTGCTTAAAATGTGTGGGTAGTAGTGATTTCTCTTGAGGAGAAGCACAGTATTGTTTCCTCAATGGCCGTGAGCTGACAGAATTGTCGACTCAGCTACTTTTCCCAGGAACATGTACACACTCGAGAGGAAGTCGTTTTGTTTTCTGAAATCAAGCTCCTTAGCCTTTTGCTTTAAACACCTGTGGTTCACATACCACTCTAACTTTTGTTCAAAATTCCCTTTTTACTTTCCCATCAAGAAAAACAGAATTGATAACATAAATTACAGACCTGGTGACTTCAATTATCTTCTTAATCCAGTTCTAAACAGAAAATAGCTATTTAAGGCTTCCATGGAGTTCTCAGGCTACTTGAGTATCCTTTTCCGTCAGAACAGAGATATAAACTGTAGTCTGCATTTATAGACCTGTGTCCCCGACTGGTTGTCATGATAAGACAGCCTAACTACGGTGGGAAATTCCTTTTTACTGCTGAGCTACATAACTTACTGGCATTAATCCTGAAACTGCAGCTATGAGAAAGCTCTGGAGAATAAGGAATTTGTTGAACCTTTTTTTTTTTTAAACTGCTAAGACAAGTAAACTGCTTTTGATTTTCAGCCCCCCCCCCCAAAATGGAATATTGAAAAGAAATGAGTTCTATTTCTGAGAGAAGTTCAGTTTATTGTTTCATGGTGAGTGTATATTATCTTTAATATTAAATTAAATATTTGCTGAACTCTCAAACTGTGTATTTGAAACGTTTCACTTTCTTTTCAAACATTTGGGACACTGTTTTCATGACCATGCTTGTCAAGTGGAGGGTTTGAAAAGGACACAAGTAAGAAGAAATATTTTGTCAGGTAGACAATACATGTCCTTGAAAAAAAAAACTGTTGTGTATGTTGTTAGCTTAATTTCAGTCACTGATGTTTTAGCCACTCATCATTGTCTTCTCCATCCATCCATCTTCTTCTGCTTAGTCGTTTTCGGGTCGCGGGGGGCTGGAGCCTATCCCAGCATCTTTGGGCGAGAGGCAGGGTACACCCTGGACAGATCGCCAGTCCATTACAGGGCCAACACAGAGAGACAGACAACCATTCACTCACAATCATACCTAAGGACAATTTAGAATCCCCAGTTGATGCCAATTAACCTAACTTGCATGTTTTTGGCATGTGGGAGGGAACCGGAGAAATCCCAGAGTAAACCCACACAGACACGGGGAGAACATGCAAACTCCACACAGATCACTGTTGGTCGGGGGCTGGGATCGAACCCAGGATCCCCCGGCCAAGGGTGAGTTGCTGTGCTGCCGCTGTGCTAACCACTCCGCCACCGTGCTGCCCCTTCTCTCCTGATCCACAGTGAAAAATAAAATTGACTGAAATAATTACCGAGAAGCTTGGGATCAGTCCGCCAAGGTCTCCGCCTTTGACCACCACCTAATCCACATAGCACCGGACCCCCATGATCCCTCCTGCAGGTGGTGAACCCACTGGAGGGCGGACCCATGTAACTCCTTCGGGCTGAGCCCGGCCGGGTCCCATGGGTGGAAACTCGGCCACCAGACGCTAGCCTTCGAGCCCCTCCCCCAGGCCTGGCTCCAGGGTGGGGCCCCGGTAACCCCATACCGGGCGGGGTACACTGAATCCTTGATATACAATTTATCATGAGAGTCTGTTGGATCGTTCTTAGTCTGGCCCTTCACCCAGGACCAGTTTGTCTTGGGAGACCCTATCAGAAGCAAATTGCCCCCAGACAACATAGCTCCTGGGATCACTGGGGCACGCAAACCCCCCCACCACGATAAGGTGACGATCCATGAGGAGGATGAGGACTCGGTGGAGAGACTATGTCTCCCAGCTGGTCTGGGAACGCCTTGGTATCCCCTCTGAAGAGCTGGAGCAGGTGGCTGGGGAGAGGGAAGTCTGGGCTTCTCGGCTTGAACTGCTGCCTCCGCGACCTGGACCTCCGGAAAAGCGGTAGAAGATGGATGGATGGATGGATGAAATAATTACCTCCGCCAAGGAGGTTATGTTTTTACTGGTGTTTGTCTGTCTGTCTGTTACCAACATGACTCAAAAAGTTATGAACGGATTTTGACGAAATTTTCAGGAAAGGTGTGTAATGGCATGGGGAACAGATGATTAGATTTTGGTGATGCTCTGAGAGTGCATACCTCCACCAAGGGCTTTGTTTGTATTTGTGCAGCACGATTACACAAAAACTACTGGATGGATTTGGATGAAATTTTCATCAGAGGTGGTTCTTGGGCTAGAGAGGAACCCATTACATTTTGGTGATGATCTGGGAATGCATACCTCAGCCAAGGCTCTTCTCACAGTGTGTCAGCCACAACACTCCAAAATTAATGGACAGACTTTGATGCAATTTTCACCACAAGTGGGTCTAGGCCTACACACAAACCCATTACATTTTGGAGGTGATCCATGACAGACTGAAGGAGCCTTGGCAGAGGTATGCGCTCTCTGAGTGCTTTTCTTTTTTTTTTTTCCACAATATCTTTATTGAACCTTTTTTTTTTTTTTTAACAAACATGATACAAACAATCAAACACTAACACTAAAGTACTACAAAAAAAAAAAAAAAAAAAGGATGCACTAAAAACATCAACAACCACCAGCAAAATCAAATCTTCAACAATGCTCCTCTGTTTAGTCTAGACAATCCAATACATAAGTATACATATTATGTTCACCAGTTTGGAATTGTTCCATATAAATTCCACTAACTTTTTTTTTATTCTTGAGAATAAATCTAAAGGTGGTGATAAGGGAATGTATTGAAATAAATAAAGTATTTTAGGTAAAATATTACTTTTAAGTATATTGATTCTCCCGATCATCGACATTGGTAGTGACATCCATCTCTGAGTTAACTCACTGATATCTGACATTAAGGCTTCATAGTTGACACTGGCGACTGATTCTAGCTTAGGCACAATTTGGATTCCTAAATATTTAAACTGATTTATAACATTGAATTGATTTACCTCAGGGGCTGGGTAATTTCTCTGGGTCTCATTTAGCATTAATATTGAAGATTTAGTTTTATTTATTTTATATTCTGATATTTCCCCAAAATTCTTTATTAAATTCAACAAGGTTGGAATTGATTTTTTTAGATTCGACATAAACAAAATTATGTCATCGGCGTACAGGGAGATTTTATGTTCTGTTGGTCCAACTTTAATTCCATATATTTGTGAATGTAAACGTATCGCTATCGCTAAAGGTTCAATTGCCATAGTAAACAGTAAAGGTGAAAGTGGACAGCCTTGTCGACATCCTCTATTGATTTTTATTGGTTTTGAAATATTGTTATTTGTTAGGATTTCTGCTGTAGCATTATTGTATATTATTTGAACCCATTTTATGAAATTATTTCCAAGTCCAAACCTTTGTAGGACTTCAAAAAGAAAGGGCCATTCAACTCTATCAAAGGCCTTTTCGGCGTCCAGTGATAGGAGAGCTGTATCCGGTGCTTCTTTATTAAAATAAATAATATTAAATAGTCTTCTTACATTATGGAAGCCTTGTCTTCCCTTTATAAAGCCATTCTGATCTCGATTAATAATATTTGGTAAAATTTCTTGTATTCGTCTTGCTAAAATTTTACAGATTATCTTAAGGTCGGCGTTTAATAGGCTTATTGGTCTCATATTTTCACATTTATTAGAGGGCTTACCTGGTTTTGGCAGCAGTATAATTAAGGCATTATTTATGTATGATGGTAAATTATTATTTTGAAATGCTTCTAAAACCATTTCCAAAAAAGGTTTTATTAATTTATTCTTAAATTTCTTATAAAGGTCAACTGGAAGACCATCTGGTCCTGCACTTTTTCCTGATTTCATATTATCAATGGCTAGCCCAACTTCTTCTTGACTAATTTTAGACTCCAATATCTCCCTGTTTTCATTTGGAATACACGGTATAGATAGTTCGTTCAAAAACCCATTTAGTTTTGTTAAATCAAATTCATTTTTAGTATCATATAATTTTTCATAGTAATCTCTAAAGGCTCTGTTAATTTCTAAAGGATCTATAACTACCTGTCCGTTACTTATAATACTAGTAATTGGTGTTTTAATTTCTAATTGTTTAATCTGCCATGCCAATAATTTTCCTGATTTTTCACCTTGTTCATAAAAAGATTGTTTCAATCTTAGAAGACTCGAGGCAGCTCTATTCGCTGATTTTTTGTCGTATTCAGCTCTCAAAATCAGTAATTCATTCTCCAACCTTGGATCACTTCCTGCATACACTTTTTCCTGAAGACTTTTCATTTTATGTTCCAATTTAGCTCTCTCCTCTCGAGTCTTCTTAGATTTTGATCCTGTATAACTAATAATATGTCCCCTAATAAAAGCTTTGAAAGCTTCCCACTTTACACATGCTGATGTTTGTGTAGTATTGATGTCAAAGTACTCGTCTATCTGTTTTTCTATATACTTGACAAATTCCTCATCCTGAAGCCATTTATGCTGAAATTGCCATCTACCTGATTCCTTTGTCAATTTTTTATCTACATATATTAGACAACAGGGTGCATGATCAGAGATCACGATGTTATCATAAAAGCAGTTTTGAATCTTGGATCTTAATTCTGTGGAAATCAAAAAATAATCAATACGTGAGAATGTCTTGTAGGTACTGGAATAACAAGAATAGGCTTTAACTTGTGGTTTCATTTCTCTCCATATATCTAACAATCTCAATTCTTTCATAAAATGATTAATAGTCATCCTACATCCATTGTGCGTACAATCCAGTCCTGTTGATCTATCTATACCTGGATTCAATGTACAGTTAAAATCCCCTGCTATTATCTGAGTGCTTTTCTAGTTATTAACCTCTTGCACTTCGGTGTACCGCGGGTGGACACATCTCTGTGTCCTAGAGCATACGAGGGCACTGAGAAAAAAAAAACCTGCATTTCCGTTCTTCCACTACAGACACAGCCGCGAACAGAAAGCCAAAGGAGTGCTTTGATTGGTTTAGATGTGACTGACCTCTCATTCGACTAATAAGAGCCTTGAATTGGGTTTCTGAAACCTTGAAGAACCAATGACTGAAAACCTAGCAAGAAGGACCCGCCTACCAACGGCTGCGAGTACAGCGAGCCAATTGAAGCACAGTAGTTCGAAAGCGTGCCTCCCTTGCAAAATCTGTTTTGTTTTAGCCGCTGGGTGACACACACGCATTCACCAGTCTTTTTTTCTTACTACTGTTCTTATTTGTTTTGAAAAATCGTTCGCCAAAACCGCAATCATGGAAGCGCAAAACCGCAATAATGGAATTATGGTTTGACCGGGTCGCATGACCAGAACCACAAGTCCGTAACAAGCGGACCAGCGTCATGTTCGTCTGACAATGAGGAAGAGAAGTTCGCCAGCGACACTGCTGTTGTGGACAGGTAAGTGTTATAAGCTAAATTATTCTTTATCCCTGAAAATTGTAATCAAAAATGACTTTTGATCGATCGGTAAATTACAACTGTGCATAGTAGACCGCGGCGCACGAACCGTGTCCAGTCCGTGCGCCGCGGTACACGGTTCGTGCGCCGCGTCCGGACCATGAACGCCTCCCCCGCTACTCTTCTGTAGCAGATTGCAGATATTATTGCAGATATTTTAGTACAACTGTGCGTAGTAGACTGCGGCGCACCGTGACTGCGGTGCACTGGGCGATGTCCATCCTCTGTAGCGGGGGGGGGAGAGTTGTTATCTTCTACATTACAGATATTTTAGTATAATTTTTAGTGCACTGTAGGTTATTTTTTCTGGTAAAAAAAAGCCACACATTTTTTACGTGGCATGCTTCTTTGTGTGTGGGGGCTTCTTTGTTCATTCATTCATTCATGAATGAATAAACAACTCCCCCCACACACACACACAGCCCTGAGCGTCACCTTTCATTAGAGCCCAAGATCAAGCTTCTATACTGAATCATTCAAAAGTTACAGACATTTTTCCAAACTGTGCCATTTGGCACAATTTGGCACAGTTCAAAAACGCCTGGGAACAACATGTGAAGAAAGCTGTGTAATATATTCATTTTTTGGGGTATTGTTACAAAATTTTGACCTCAGCTGGATAACACTTGGTTCTACATTTCTGTTGCATTTTCCAGCCCGGATCTGACAGCTGTGTGTTATTTGCAAGCATTTGTATCCAAAAAAACACCCAGGCGAAATTTATTTTCTTCAAGTTCAGTATGTTTAGATGACTGTTACTCAGTGGCCGGAGCACTTAGAGAGATTATGACTGTTTTGCCAAAAAAATCAAAGTGTTTTCTTTTAAATGAGATCAACCCCATGAAGATGCTGCAAAGGGTTGAAGAACAGCTTTTGATTTACTTTGGGTACGTTATTTTTTGGCGTTTTTAGGGAAATTGACCAGAGTGCAAGGGGTTAATGTACCTGTGTAGGAATTCAATTCAATTCAGCTTTATTTATACTGCACCACATCACAACAGAAGCTGTTTTGTGGTGCCACAGTGCAGAAAAAACATACAGTCTCAGAAAAACCCAGCAATCAGATGATCCCCTATGAGCAAGCACTAAGCGACAATGGAGAGGAAAAACTCCCATTTGGCAGGAAGAAACCTCTAGCAGAACCAGGCTCAGGGAGGGGCAGTCATCTGCTGCGACTGGCTGGGGGTGAAGGGATAGGGAGGATGGAGAGGACAGACATAAAGAACATAACAGTAAGATGCCAAGTACATTATTGGAGGTCAACCAGCAGTATGAATCAAATAACAACAGAACAAAAGTGGGGTTAAGATACACAAAATCCCTCCTTAAACGTAAGCTATATTAAAAAGGAAGGATTTTACCCTGTTCTTAAAAACAGAGATCGAGTCTGACTCCCGGACCCAGAGTGGTAACTGGTTCCAGAGAGAAGGAGCTTGGTAGCAGAAGGCTCTGCCTCCCATTGTACTTTTGGAGATTTTGGGCACCACAAGTAAGTCAGCATTTTGGGAGCGTAATGCTCTATTAAGATGGTAAGGTAATATCAGATCTTTTATATATTGGGGCCTTGATTATTAAGAGCTTTGAAAGTAAGAAGAAGAGATTTTAAACTTGATTCTAAATTCTATGGGAAGCCAATGAAGGGAGGACAGAACCGGGGAGATATGATCTCTTTTTCTAGAACCAGTTAAAACTCTAGCAGCAGCATTTTGAATCAACTGAAGATTTTTTAAGGATACTTTAGGACAACCTGATAATAATGAATTACAATAATCTAATCGAGAGCTGACAAAGGCATGAATCAGTTTCTCAGCATCATTCAGAGACAAGATGCTCCTGATCTTGGCAATATTGTGCAGATGATAGAAGGCAGTCTTAGAAACAGTTTTAATATGTGAATTAAAGGACAAATCTTGATCAAAAATAACTCCAAGGTTCCTCACAGAACTGTTCAGAGTGAGAGTGGCGGCATTTAAATTAAGGGCATAATTTGAAAAGGAATTTCTAAGATGTTTTAGGCCAACAAGAATGACTTCAGTCTTATCAGAGTTTAATAGTAGAAAATTACAAGTCATCCAAGCTTTGATGTCCTTAAGACAGGCATCTAACTTGACTAATTGATTACAATCATCGGGCTTCATTGACAGGTATAGTTGTGTGTCGTCTGCGTAACAGTGAAAATGTATAGAATCAGAATCAGAATCAGAATCAGGTTTATTGCCATTGTTCATGTAGTACACAAACTAGGAATTTGTCTCGGTACAATGCTGCAACATTAAACATGATAAGATAAGAGAAATAAACTATACATGTAATAAAGTGTAGGATAAGATTAAGTGATACTGGTCAACAGTTAAAATATATATTAGCCAGCAGCAGATACTGTGGTGAACTATATAGTGCAGTCGGTAATGCAGAAAGAAAACAGTGATGATTGACATGAGTCTGGTTGAGCTGCTGTACATGGTGCACGAGAGTCAATAAGTCACTTAGTGTTCAGCAGTCTAATGGCAGAGGGGAAGAAGCTGTTCATGTGACGGGAGGTTTTAGTCTGGATGGACCGAAGTCTTCTACCAGAGGGGAGGGGGGCAAACAGTACGTGACCAGGGTGTGAGGGATCGGCTATGATCCGGCCAGCACGCCTCCGGGTCCTGGAGATGTACAGATCCTGGAGAGATGGGAGCTTGCAGCCGATCACCTTCTCAGCAGTGCGCACGACGCGCTGCAGCCTTAGTCTGTCCCTGGCAGTGGCTCCTGCGTACCACACGGTTATGGAGGTGGTGAGGATGGACTCGATGATGGCTGTGTAGAACTGCACTAACATCTTGGTGGGTAGCTTGAGCTTCCTCAGCTGCCGCAGGAAGAACATCCTCTGCTGGGCTTTTTTGATGAGTGAGCTGATGGTCAGCTCCCATTTGAGGTCCCTGGTGATGGTAGTGCCTAGGAAGCGGAAGGAATCAGCAGTGGTGATGGGAGAGCCTGAGAGGGTGAGGGGGGGCAGAGGAGTAGTGACTTTCCTGAAGTCTACAATCATCTCCACTGTCTTCAGAGCGTTCAGCTGCAGGTTGTATACAGTGCTTTCTGATGATATTGCCTAACGGGAGCACATATAAACTAAAAAGAGTAGGGCCCAACACAGATCCCTGTGGAACTCCGTGACTGAGCTTAGAGTTGGAAGAAAATTCATCATTGATGTGAACAAACTGAAATCTATCGGACAAATAAGATCTAAACCACTGCAACGGAGTTCCACTCAGTCCAACAAAGTGTTCTAATCTATCAAGTAGAATGTCATGATCGATAGTGTCAAAGGCTGCACTGAGATCTAAAAGAACAAGAACAGAGACAAGTCCATTATCAGATGCGATCAGGAGGTCGTTAGTGACCTTCACTAAGGCAGTTTCAGTGCTGTGATGAGCTCTGAACCCAGATTGAAACACCTCAAACAAACCAACTCCCTGCAAACGGTCAGAAAATTGCACAGCAACAACTCTTTCCAAGATTTTTGAAATGAAAGGCAAATTAGAGATTGGTCAATAATTGGCCAAAACTCCTGGATCGAGCGTCGGTTTTTTGAGTAAGGGTTTAATTACAGCAGTTTTAAAAGCCAGAGGTACATAACCCAGAGTTAAAGAAGAATTAATTATAAGAAGAATACGGCTACCAATAATTGGGAAGATAATTTTAAATAACCTGGAAGGAATAGGGTCCAAAAGGCAAGATGAAGACTTAGATGAGGAAATCATTTTATCCAACTCTAAGAGGTCGATTGGAGTAAACTTATCTAAGCAGATATCAATTGAGGGAGTTGTAGTAGTTAATAATGTTTGTAATTTGAAATTAAATCATCCATCAATTAATCAGATATCTGACACCGTAGTCCATCTTTCACATCTTTCTTAACCCTTTGAGTGTGTAGAATTTTCGGAAGGAAAACACAGAGTTTGACCTCAAATTTTCAAATGACAATAGTTTCAGAACAGTAATAGTTAGAGGAACCCAAGTGTCTGCCAAGTGAACTTGCATCCATGCATAGTGCATAATTGGACCTAATTTGCATATTCAAGCAATCCAAATTTTATTATATTTGGTCAATGTGGTCATTTTGTCAGTAAGTCTCTGCCCTCATCTGTCAAGGTTGCCAAAATTACTAAAAATTATGAAAAAAACAAACAATTTTTGTTTCACACTGTCACCACATGGTCCTTTGTCCATTCATTGCCAAAATTACTAAAAATCATTAAAGAAAAAAAAAAAATTTTTGTTTCACACTATGCCACTACTAAAAATCATTCAAAAAAACCCAAACAAACAATTGCCACTGCCCGTTGTTGACCTGCCACCACGCACACATGGCGCACGTCGATACTCACCAGCTGTGCACTCTTGCCCACCCAAACGTTGCCCACGGGCTGCTCTGGACCTTTTCGCTCCGCAACCACGGTTTGGCAAAGCAGAACAATCTGCAGATGAGGCTCCTGTGCCAATTTGGGCACGGCTGAACACAGAAAACACAGCTGCAGCGTCGCACGCAAGATGTCCATCTCCACTTTTGCCAGAACTGCCTGCACCATTGTCTGAAGGCACATAATCAGAACTGGACTCTAACTCAGATGACGAACTAGGGCTAAGCTCTGGACCAGGAGCGGCGAATACCAGCGCTAAAACTTCTTCAGCTGAGAGCATCTTCCTCGCCATCCTGTCTTCTCCGTGTCAAACAGCAGAATGAAAGGGGCAGGCTTCAAACGCTGATTTGACCTACTTATTGAATTGGACCGTTTCCAGTTCCCACGGACAGTCGCAGTAGTGCGACACACACACTTAGAGGGTTAAGATACGAGCAGACATGCATAATGTACACACATGTATCAGTGATGTACTGTATATCCATGTTGGCTGACCTTGTGACTTTGACCAATGGCCCTGTTGCTTTGGTTGTCTACTATCATGCTGTTGTTACACTGTAATTTCCCAGTCTGGGATCAATTATTATTTATTTAGCGAATGCAAAGTCCTTAAGCCAAGCAGTTGCCTCCTGGTTTGCTGTATGGAGGGTGTGTAATCCTCCTTCCAGTCTTTGGAGCGGGCAAACCTCTATGATGTGTTCCATTGTTTGCTCCTCTCCACATGCGCACAGTGGGCTAGGGCTACTGCCCCATCTGTGAAGGCTGGCCAAGCAGGGGCCATGTCCAGTCCTGAAGCGATTGAGTGTAGACCACTGTCTCCTTGGGAGGTTGGTGCCCGGGACCTGTTGGTTGGGGTTTATCACCAGCTGTTTGTTTGGGACCTCCTTGGTCTCCCATTCCTCTTGCCAAGCTGTCTGGATGGTAAAGTCAGCTGGGGGAGGGTTTTTCCAAATCGGCCGTCTGGATGAAAGTCGGGCAGTGGGTGGGGTGTAGATATCTGCATGGATTGGCAAGTGAGGAAAATCTTTAACTTTTTGGAGCATCCTTTGAGTTAATGCTGCTCGCCGGATGTGTGGAGGGGCTATGTTTGACAGTACAGAGAGCCAGGGGAGTGGTGTTGAGCGGATTGTTCCAGTTATAGTTCTCATTGTTGAGTTGAGCTGGGTGTCTACATGGTGTGAGTAAGATGACCTGGACCAGACAGGGGCACAATATTCTGCTACAGAGTATGAAAGGGCCAGTGCTGAGGTGCGCAGGGTGGAGACTGCCGCCCCCCATTTTGCACCAGCGAGCTTGCAGAGCAGGTTGTTTCGTACCTTCACCTTAGCAGCCGTCCCCTTTAGATGTTCCTTGAAGGATAAGGTCCTATCAAGGGTCACTCCAAGATAAGTTGGATTTGGGGCATGCTTAAGCTTGAGTCCGCTCAGGTGGATGTTTAGTTCTCTGGCAGCTTTTGCATTGTGGAGATGGAATACACTGGAGACGGTTTTTGCTGGGCTTGGTTTTAGGCGCCAGATTTTGCAGAACTGGTCCAGTTTGGCAAGATCTTCCGTGAGCACCCGTTCCAGTGGTTCAAAGTCTGGTGCTTGGAATGCCAAACAGATGTCGTCTGCATAGATGAATTTGCGGGATTTTGTAGTAGGCAGGTCGTTTATGTAGAGGTTGAACAGAGTTGGAGCTAGAACTGAGCCTTGTGGGAGTCCGTTTGATCAATAAAGTCTATCTACACTACTCACAAAAAGTTAGGGATATTCGGCTTTTGGGTGAAATTTCAGGATGCACCTAAGAAGCATTATAACCTTTCCAGGTGAACTTAATTTGACCTTCTCTAACCTTTTGAATGCACATTTCCAGCTGTTCAGTGTTTCAGTACTTTCTGTGTAACTTGCTGTTCTCTAACAAGGTGCTTCAGGGCAAAATTCACAACAGGTGCTTGATCCATGAATCGACCAGTAAATTTTCTGGTTCAATTAGAATTGGTATTTAAACAGTCCTCTTCATCATGCTGTTCACATTTTGACATCATCAGACCAAGACGACACCTAACAATTGATCAACAGTACCTCACCATTGTGAGGCTTCAAACAGAATGCTCTCAGAGGAAAGTGGCCACTGGGCTTAGAGTGTCACAGAGTGTCATCAGCAGGTTGCAACAGAGATACAGAGAGACTGGAGGAGTCACAGAAAGGCATAGAAGTGGATGTCCTTTGGCCACATCCCACGCCGATGACCGCTTCATTGTGAACAGTGCCCTGCAAAACCGGATGATGAATGCCACTCAACTCCAGGAACGTTTAAGGGAGGTGAGAGACACCCAAGTGTCACGTCAGACCTTTCGAAATGTTTACATCAGCTTGGTCTGTGTGCTAGATGACCTGTAAGGGTACCTGACCACACCACCAGACACCGGCGTCATCATTTGCATGGGCCAGAGAGCATTTACGTTGGACGAGAGACCAGTGGGCTTCAGTGCTCTTCTCTGATGAAAGTCGATTCATGTTGAGCAGAAATGATGGCTGCAAATGATGTTGGAGACGTCAAGCCACTGTTGTCACCATGTTACAGTCTGGGCAGGTGTGTCAAGTCAATACAGAACTGCCCTACACCTTGTGAATGGTACAGTGATAAGCCAATACTACCTGAATAACATCATTAATCCAGTCATTGTGCCCCTGCACGAACAGCACAGGCCTAATTTCATTTTCATGGCAGACAATGCTACAGCTCTTTGAGGTTGCACCATTTGGGAATGGCTGCTGGAGGCTGGGGTACCTCAAATGGAGTGGCCTGCACTTTCTCCAGACCTGAATCCCATAGAAAACCTATGGGATCAGCTGAGTCGTCGTGTAGAGGCTCGTAACCCTGCAACTCACAACCTCAATGACCTGAGGGCCGCCCTTCAAGAAGAGTGGAATGTTATGCTGCAGCAGACAGTAAGTCAACTTGTGAACAGCATGAGACGTCGTTGTCAAGCTGTAATTGATGCTCAAGGGTACATGACAAGTTATTGAGACATTGACATTTTTTGTTGTGATATACCCACCACTTTTGTTGGCTTTTGTTTCAATAAATTGATTGAGATGAGGAAATCACCATTGCATGCTTCTACTTAAATGCTCTACCTTAATGATATAATATCACTGTAGTGTGAACTTTTTATATTTTCCATAAATTTCACCCAAAAGCCAAATATCCCTAACTTTTTGTGAGTAATCTATCTATCTATCTATCTATCTATCTATCTATCTATCTATCTATCTATCTATCTATCTATCTATATCATGGTCTTGTTTTATGTATTCAGGTCTTGTCTTCAGTTCCTGGTTTCATAGCATTATTATTTTCATCATCACGGTTTTCCTCAGTTCTGGTTTGGACTTTGACAATGTTTCTGTTTATGTCCTCCTTAGTCAGAGCCATGTTGATTTCTTGATTATCCACATCTATTTCTGTTTTAGTAATCAAGCCAGCCTTATTTAATGATTGCCGCCCATTACCTGATGCGGTGACCTTGAGCCAGTTTGGCATCTTGCACACACTTCTACCTGTCCTGAGTAATCCTGTTATCCTGTTTGCCAAGCCTAGCTTGTGTTTTTTGTTCAGCTTAGTACATTCAATATAGCACACACTATGGTTTAACAAATTCACCTGGTGTTTGGGTCCTCATTTTCTTTGCTCCAACGACACTGTGATGTGTCATTACACCTGCCTCCTCCTCATTTGTGGATGCGTGGCATCCTGTCATCTCGGTCAGATCGGCTCCTAAAAAACTGCCTCTTTTAACATTTTTTAACACTTTTTTAGCCACTGTCTGTCACCATGGGTTGAGATGCCATCTCAGCACTCAGCCCATGTTGTCCCTCATCCCTGCTTCCCATTGAGCAGCGTCTCAGCAGGCTCCCAGCTGGCAGCATTACGGACGGCTGGGGCCAATTAGTCCTCATCAGCTGGGGCGCTGCCAATGAGAATAAATAGGAGCAACCTCGATGACTCGGGGCTGCGACATAAGCACTGCTAGGCTGAAGCCCCTTCGTCTGGTGTCAGCCTCTACTCCCCTTGCAGCATTCCTGTGATTGTAACCCGCTGTGAGTATGTACATCTTGTTACCCCTACGTCCGGTATGAGCTTCCTGCCCCTGCGCTGTGCAACCTGTGAATGTACGTCTGTATGAGTATCTGTGCTCTCCTCATCCCTCATCCCTCACCCTAAATAAAACATCACGACTCACTGGCTCGCCCTTGGCTCTTATTGCGCGGCTCCCTAGAGCCGTGTGTAACACTGTCAACTGGTATACTTTTGACTAACTGTTTTATCCATCATGACTCTTTATCTGGTACCTCTATTTAGATAATCAAGTATACCTTGAGTTTTTTTTTTTAAACATCTTTTCCTGCCTTGGGCCAGACGCCATTCGCCACTAGCCTGAGGTGAGCCCTGGTTGGGTTCTGGTAATCAATAGGGGGTAGGGTGGAAGTGTATCAGCCGTTGGTCTGTATAGGTCCAGTAAGACAGCGCCCTGAAGCTCTGCCTCTTGTTGGTCTCCAGCTCAATATAGCTTGCATCACCAGAGACGGACTTGCTGTAACCAAACTAAACTAAAGTAGCCGGCTAGCTTTTGTTTTTTGTTTTTTTTTAGCATTAGCGCTACACTTCCCAAGACCTGCAGAAGCTACCAGGACCTATCTGCTGTCTAAACCCACCCAGATCACTACGTTCATCTCTGCAGTGGGTCCAACTGCTGGGCCCATGCTGCTACCACACTCAGCTATGGCTCCACTCACCTTTCCATCTGGATGTGTCAACTGCACCATCCTCGCAAAGAAGCTTTCTGAGCTAGAACAAAGAATATCCACACTCCTCCAGATCCATGAAGCCGAACTCAGATGGGCATCATCATCATACGTTCCACTCAACCAAACTTTGCATCCTCCACCAGTTCCGTCACTGAACCCTTCCCTGCTGAAGCTGCATCCCCACCAGCGTCTGAAGTCTCTCCACCCAGCCAGGCTGCCATCGCCCCTCTGCCGACCACAGAGTCGGATGTCACCTGGATTCGGCACGGGACCAAGTGTAAGAAACTTGCAACATCCACTCCATACGACCCTGTACCTTGGTCCCTGGTTGCTTCTCGTCACCGGAGAAACAGTCAATCCCCTCAGGTGCCCCTCCATAGCATCCAACTTAACAATAAATTCGACATCCTGGACGTCCACAATTTTCCTCCCTTAGCGGGTGAATGCCAATCTCCACTGCCATCCTTCCTGCCGTTCAAAAACCCATCGCCTCCTCAGACCTCTTTTTTGTGTTATCCTAAACGCCCCACCCATCCAGGAGCCTGCCGTCTCTCCATACCACAATTCACACCGGCTCCACAGTGCGCCCGTGTCGCTGCCCCCACCTGTCCTCATCCCTGTCTGTCCGCCCCATTACTGGTGTTGAAATCCTCCCTGAAAGCCACTCCATCTTCCGATGTTGCTGACCCACCTCCTGCTTCTCCCTGCCCCCTTTTCCCCACGACCGCTTTAATAATTGGAGATTCCATCACAAAAAACATTTGCTTCTTCAATGCAATAACACACTGTTTTCCCGGCACCACCGTTCCTGTCATCCTCCAAACATTTCCCTCATCTGTCCAGAGAATAATGGTTCATTTTGGCTGCGTAGATGCATCTCGCCGGCAGTCAGAAATCACCAAAGCACAGTTCATCAAACTTTTTCAGCTTCTTCACAACTGCGGCATATCAGCTTTTATTAGTGGGCCAATCTCTCCTCACGGCCGCGGATACGGAATCTTCAGCCGAATCCTTTCCCTCCACACCTGGCTTCTCTCTGCCTGTAAAATCCACAACCTGGGCTTCACTGACAGCGTTAACCTCTACTGGGGCCATAAAGCATTTTTAAAACCGGATGGCCTCCACCCCAGTAATTTAGGCAGGCGTATTTTAGCAGCTAATTTGCAGTTCATTGTCCAAACTCTCCCACGGCCACATGACTGACTATTTACATTCTGCCCTCAGCCACCCCCCCCACCCCCCACGGTTCCAGCTCAGTGTTCCACCTCCCACCACAGCTCCCCCTACAGGCCCCAACCGCCACTGCTCCCTCCTGTCACTACTTTCCCCATTCACCCCATAGTCACAGTCAGATCCTCATCACATCATCGTAATAAATTGCAGGTAAACCCGTCCAATCTCCGCCCCATTCTTCATTCTTCTCAACCAGTCCCAAAGCAACACCACCTGAAACTGGCGCTACTGAACACATGCTCAGTGAATAATAAAAGCCTCATCCTGAACGAATTCATCACTGACAATGACCTGGATTTTGTTTGCATCACTGAAACATGGCATGAACCCCTGGACTATTTATCACTCAATGAGACCACACCTTCTGGATTCACCTACATTAATAAACCATGCCCTGAGGGCCGGGCAGGTGGTGTTGCTGTCATTCACTGAAAAAAACATCAAAGTATCCAACATTCCCACTCCCGCAGTCCACTCATTTGAACAGCTTGCCTTCAAAATCTCTGGTCCCACCCCGATCACCGCTGTTATCTACCGCCCCCCCAAGCCAAACCCCTCTTTTCTACCCAAACTCTCGGATCTGTTGACCCGACTCTCCGCCATCTCACCCTCGTTTCTTCTCTTCGGAGACTTTAATCTCCACATTGATGCCACTGACTGCAAATCTGCAACCGACTTCCTGGAGCATCTTCAGTGCTTCACCTTCAGTCAACACATTGATTTCCCGACTCACTCACACGGACACATTCTGGATCTGGTCTGCTCAACTGGACTAACAATACTCCGCCTCAGCAGCATCAGTCTCCATATCTCTGACCACCTGGCAATCACCATAGACATCAACATCCCCATCCCCTCCCCCAAAGAAAAGAGCACAATATCCTTCGGAAATATCAAATCCATCACTCCTCCAGTCTTCTCAGCCTCACTCACCAGCATGATGTCTGCCTCCCCTCCCCCACTCTCTGATAACCTCATGGATCTTGTATGTTATTACAATACCACTCTCTCCTCCTGCCTGAACCAGTTAGACCCCATCAAAACTAAGTCTCCTTCACTCAGTCTGCTCCCTGGTTCATGGCATGAACTCCATGCCATGAAATCCCATGACAGCTGGATAGACTCTACAAGAAAACAAACCTAACAGTTCATCTCCAAGCCTACACTGACCACCTCCAACAATACAAGACTGCTCTCAACACAGCCTGGTCCAACCTACTCTCACCTCATACACGCTGGCTCTAACAACCCCAAAACACTCTTCCACAATCAACAAACTTCTCAAACCAATCAACAACACCTCCTCAACATTCACTGCTGAAAAGTGCAACTCATTCCTGTCTTTTTTCCAAAGAACACCACCATCCACAGCAACCTGACCACCTTCCCTCCAATCCTAACCCCTCCATTAGCTCTTCCCCTACCTCTCTTCAACCACTGTCTCATTTCCCCACACATTGACCCGTCTAGAACTCATAAAATTACCACCGACATGAGAAGCCCCACATCCGTACTGGACCCCGTCCCCTCCACACTCATCAAATCTTGCCTTCCATCCCTCTCCCCACTCATCTGCACCATCATCAATGCCTCCCTCAGCTCCGGCTCAGTTCCTGAACCCCTGATACTCGCTGCTATCACCCCAATCCTGGACCAAACCGCAACATAATGAATAGCTTCTGTCCCATCTCCAACTTGCCATTCTTATCAAAAATACAACAACGTGTTGTTGCCATCTATCTCAAAACCTACCTCACCTCCAATTCAATTCAATTCAATTCAATTCAATTCAATTCAATTCAATTAATTCAGTTCAATTTTATTTATATAGTGCCATTTCACAACAACAGTCATCTCATAGCACTTTCAAAATGTAGGGGAAACCCCCACAATTGCAGAAAGACCCCAGCAATCAGGCGATCCCCTGTGAGCAAGTGCTTGGCGACAGTGGAGAGGAAAAATCCCCTTTTAACAGGAAGAAACCTCTAGCAGAACCAAGCTCAGGGAGGGGCAGTCATCTGCTGTGACTGGCTGGGGGGTGAGGGGATAGAGAAGATGAGAAGAACAGACATGTAGAGAGCAAACATTAAAGGGGAGAAGCCCAGTACATTATTGGAGGTCCTCCGACTGTCTAAATCTATTAGCAGCATAACTAAGGGAGGGTTTAGAGACACATGATCCCTCCTAATTGTAAACTATATCGAAAAGGAAGATTTTTACCCTATTCTTAAAAACAGAGATCGAGTCTGACTCCCAAATCCAGATTGGTAACTGGTTCCACAGGAAAGGAGCTTGATAACTGAAGGCTCTGCCTCCCATTGTACTTTTGGAGATTCTAGGTATTACAAGTAATCCAGCATTTTGGGAGCGTAATGCTCTATTAGGATGATAGGGTAGTATCAGATCTTTTAAATAAAAAGGGGCCTGATTGTTTAGAGCTTTGTAAGTGAGAAGAAGGATTTTAAACTTAATTCTGAACTCTATGGGAAGCCAGTGAAGGGAGGCCAAAACCGGAGAGATATGATCTCTCTTACTAGTACCTGTTAAAACTCTTGCAGCAGCATCTTGGATCAACTGAAGACTTTTTAAAGATATTTTAGGACAACCTGATAATAAAGAGTTACAACAATCTAATCTAGAGCTAACAAAATCATGGATCAGTTTCTCAGCATCACTGTGAGACAAGATGCTCCTAATCTTGGCAATATTATGCAAATGATAGAAGGCAGCCTTAGAAACAAATTTAATATGTGAATTTAAAAACAGATCTTGATCAAAAATAACTCCAAGGTTCCTCACAGAACTATTAAGAGAAAGAGTAACCGCATCCAAACTAAGAGTTTGATTTGGAAAGGTGTTTCTAAGGTTTTTTGGACCAACAAGAATGACTTCAGTCTTATCTGAATTTAATAGCAGGAAATTACAAGTCATCCAAGCTTTGATTTCCTTAAGACAGGCTTCTAACTTGGCTAATTGATTACTATCATCTGGCTTCATTGACAGGTATAATTGTGTGTCATCTGCATAACAATGAAAATGTATACAGTGCTTTCTAATGATGTTGTCGAACGGAAGCATATTCAACTTTATTTATTTATATAGCGCCATTTCACAACAACAGTCATCTCATAGCACTATCAACTGTAGGGGGGAACCCCCACAGTTGCAGAAAGACCCCAGCAATCAGGCGATCCCCTGTGAGCAAGCACTTGGCGACGGTGGAGAGGAAAAACTCCCTTTTAACAGGAAGAAACCTCCAGCAGAACCAGGCTCAGGGAGGGGCAGTCATCTGCTGCGACTGGCTGGGGGGTGAGGGGATAGAGAAGAAGAAAAGAACAGACATGTAGAGAGCAAACAGCACGATGGGGACTCAATCTATGGGAGAGAACAAACAGATGTTAATGACCAGCAAAAAAAAATATTTCATAGAGAGTGAGGAAAGGAGTGAGGCTCAGTGCATTACTGGAGGTCCCCCGGCTGACTAAACCTATTAGCAGCATAACTAAGGGAGGGTTCAGAAACACATGATCCCTCCCTAATTGTAGGCTATATCAAAAAGGTAGGTTTTAGCCCTATTCTTAAAAACAGAGATCGAGTCTGACTCCCGAATCCAGATTGGCAGCTGATTCCACAGGAGAGGAGCTTGATAACTGAAGGCTCTGCCTCCCATTGTACTTTTGGAGATTCTAGGTATTACAAGTAATCCTGCATTTTGGGAGCGTAGTGCTCTGTTAGGATAATACGGTAGTATCAGATCTTTTAAATAAAAAGGAGCCTGATTGTTTAGAGCTTTGTAAGTAAGAAGAAGGATTTTAAACTTAATTCTAAACGCTATGGGAAGCCAATGAAGGGAGGCCAGAACCGGAGAGATATGATCTCTCTTTCTAGTACCTGTTAAAACTCTTGCTGCAGCATTTTGGATCAGCTGAAGACTTTTTAAAGATGTTTTAGGACAGCCTGATAATAAAGAATTACAATAATCTAATCTCGAGCTAACAAAAGCATGGATCAGTTTCTCAGCATCACTCTGAGACAAGATGCTCCTAATCTTGGCAATATTACGCAAATGATAGAAGGCAGTCTTAGAAACAAATTTAATATGTAAATTGAAGGACAAATCCCGATCAAAAATAACTCCAAGGTTCCTCACAGAGCTATTAAGAGAAAGAGTAACCGCATCCAAACTGAAAGTTTGATTTGGAAAGGAATTTCTAAGGTTTTTTGGACCAACAAGAATGACTTCAGTCTTATCTGAATTTAATAGCAGGAAATTACAAGTCATCCAAGCTTTGATTTCCTTAAGACAGGCTTCTAACTTGGCTAATTGATTACTATCATCTGGCTTCATTGACAGGTATAATTGTGTGTCATCTGCATAACAATGAAAATGTATACAGTGCTTTCTAATAATGTTGCCTAACGGAAGCATATATAAACTAAAAAGAGTAGGGCCTAGCACAGATCCCTGTGGAACTCCATGACTAAGCTTTGAGTTGAAAGAAAACATTATTTACATGAACAAACTGGAACCTATCAGATAAATAAGATCTAAACCATTGCAACGAAGTTCCATTAAGTCCAACATAGTGTTCTAATCTATCAAGTAGAATATTATGATCGATAGTATCAAAAGCTGCACTAAGGTCTAAAAGGACAAGTACAGAAACTAGTCCATTATCAGATGCAATGAGGAGGTCGTTAGTGACCTTCGCTAAGGCTGTTTCAGTACTATGATGGATTCTAAACCCAGATTGAAACTCTTCAAGTAAACCATTTCCCTGCAGGTGGTCAAATAATTGCGTAGCAACAACTCTTTCTAAGATTTTTGAAATGAAAGGGAGATTAGAGATTGGTCTATAGTTAGCTAAAGCTCCTGGATCTAGCGTTGGCTTTTTGAGTAAGGGTTTAATTACAGCCGTTTTAAAAGCCTGCGGTACATAGCCTAAAGTTAATGAAGAATTGATTATATGAAGAATAAAGCTACCAATAAGTGGGAAGACTTCTTTAAATAACCTGGTAGGAATAAGGTCTAAAAGACAAGTTGAAGGTTTGGATGAGGAAGCATATATAAACTAAAAAGAGAAGGGCCTAGAACAGATCCCTGTGGAACTCCATGACTGAGCTTTGAGTTGGAAGAAAACTCATTATTGACATGAACAAACTAGAGCCTATCAGACAAATAAGATCTAAACCACTGCAATGAAGTTCCATTAAGTCCAACATAGTGTTCTAATCTATTGAGTAGAATATTATGGTCGATGGTATCAAAGGCTGCACTAAGGTCTAAAAGGACAAGTACAGAAACAAGTCCATTTGTTATGACCCGAGCGCGGCTTCTGATCGCGCTCGGGCTAAGTTATGTTTCGCTGCCGGCTTTGACAGTTGCGGGCTGTATTCTGGCCTCACCGGGCTCTTATTGTGAAAGTGCTCGGTTGGGGCTTCCGCCTGTCAACGGCCGGTCAGCTGATTGTAATTATCGTCGTTAGTGCTTCGCCTTCTTATGCCCGGCACTGGCGGCGGTAAGACGCAGCAGTGTCAGTCGTCCTACGTCTGAGCTACGGATGCTTTGGACTGTTACCTACCTCGTCTGCCTGTGGTTGACCGTCGCTTCCCCTGGACCAGTAAGTGAGCTGTTAGCCTTACCCCTCCCGGTGGGAGTAGACCTCTGTGTGTCTCTGCCTCAGCAGCCTGTGTAGTCATTACTCCGTCAACGTTGCCTGTGTATGACCGTCTCCTCTATGGACCTGTAAGAGAGCTGTTTAGCCTTACGCCTCCGGATGTGTGTAGACTTATGTGTCATTGCCCCTGCATCTTGTGTTGTCACTTTTCACTGTAATAAAACTCACTGAAACTCACTGGTGACTGTGTGGCGTCTTATGGTGGCTCGTGAGGGCCACCACATGACAGTACACTGCTGCCAAAACGGCGTTTACGGTGACGCCAACCCGAGACGCAATTCACCAGTGGGTTCGAGTTTTTGGACATTTGCTTTTTCCTGTCTGGGTACTGTGTATGTGAAGAATGCCGTCGCGGAGTGACCGCGTTTGGAGTCCGAGCCACGAGTTGACTGGTGTGCTGGAAGTCGTGGATGAGCTGCTTATCTCCGCTTCCCTGCTGGATTATGACCACGGCATACACTGGTACCTGGACGCTGCCGAAGATGTTCTTTGTCATCTCTCTCCCCGCTACGCCGACCACCCGGAAGTCGACGCGAGGAGGGAAGACATCGCCACGCAACGCGAAATATACCTGATAATGGAGGAGGAACGCGGCATGAAGCAGGAGAAGAGGCACTCCTGCTCTTTGCTTATGGATCTCGATCCTGTCCTCGATCCGTTTCGGGAGTTCGCACCGTCTGGGGGCCGGCGAAGGCATCGGCGCCACGGCCGGGCGCATCTTCGGCAAGCTCCTGCTCCGGATCCAGTTCCGGGCCGCCGGGATGACCCCCTCAATCAGCCAGCTGCTGTGAGTGAGCTGAGTCCTGTGCCGGTGGGCTCCGTCCATGGATCCTTTTCTACCACCCAGCGAGCGAGGGAAGGAGCAATGTCCGCTACAGCTGATACCATCCTCCCTCCGGGAGACAGGCAAGTCCAATTTCACTGTTCTATTTATCATAGTGAT
This sequence comes from Pholidichthys leucotaenia, assembly GCA_020510985.1. NCBI lineage: Eukaryota > Metazoa > Chordata > Actinopteri > Cichliformes > Pholidichthyidae > Pholidichthys > Pholidichthys leucotaenia. The sequence continues at coordinate 19,995,349 of CM035838.1, forward strand.
CCGTCTTGTCTGACTCCTGGGGTTGAAGCTCGGGGTTCGCAGCTCCCTGAGTTTCTTTCCCCAGCTGTAGCCATTTATACTAAGCCTGCTGCATCTGTGTCTCCTCCTGCTGAGCGGTCCTCGGCATTAGTCCCACGCCGTCGAACGAGGGGGAGGCCTGCGGCTCTGGGAAATATCCCGGCCCTGCAGCCTTGTTTCGGACAGAGGAGGAGAACGGACTGCGATGAGGAGCCAGTGCCGACGAGAGAGCGTCCCCAGGGGTCCTCAGGGATGCAGCCCAAGTCAGCAGGTCGAGGGTCCTCTGCCCCCACGCCATACGGGTTATTGGCGTGGACGCCAGCGCGTGAGAATCCAGCTGCAGAGACCATCAGGCCGGCTGTGGAACCCGACGCAGCCGAGTGGGAGCCCAACAATGAGCGTCTTCCTGAACCTGGATCGGCGAAGTCCTGGACGGCTCCAGAGCCCGAGTGCAGGCAAGTGCTCTTCCTTGTTTTCCTGTATGGTGTGTTAGAGCATTTTTGCCTGCCTCATGGGGAGGCGAGCGAGGGGCAGCCGTCTGCTGCACCCGAGCTCGTCTCGCTGGGTTCTGGCGCTGCCGGTGGAACTGATCCCGGTCCTCTCCTGTTTTCTGAGCACCTCCACAGCGTTACCGGTCCGGAGCCAGTCAAGGTCACGGGACTGGGGGTTCCAGGTTCGGAGATGGAGGTCGTCACCGGTGCCGTCCTGACCCAGTCGGGGTCCGACGTGTGGGCTGAGGTGACCCAGTCGGGGTCCGACGCGTGGGCCGAGGTGACCCAGTCAGGGTCCGACGCGTGGGCCGAGGTGACCCAGTCGGGGTCCGACGTGGGTGCAGCGATGACCCAATCGGGGTCCGACGAGGTCTGGTGTGGGTCCAGCGCAGGTGCGGCTGCGACCCAATCAGGATTCGAGGAGGTCCAAGTCTTTGGTTGCCCCCCTCTCAGGAGCCACCAGCTGGGGGCCGTTAGAGGTTTGTGTTTGGCAGACTGGCGCTCTCCTGTCTTGTCGTCTTCAGGTGGGCGGCTGCATGCATTTCCTCCACGGTCCTGGTGGTTGTGGGATGCGGGTCGGCCACCCGAGGAACTGCTTCGTGCGTTCGGCATCTTGGGTTGGCCACCCAATAAATTGTGTTTGCTACGGGGTGACCTGGTTCGGCCACCAGAGGACTTGTTTCTGGGGGCCTGGGACTGGGGTAGGCCACCTGATCATGTTCTGTGTTTGTGGGACTATTTGTGGGCCCATACGGTGCCTAGTCATGTCAAGTACATTTAGCATTTTTTTTTTTTGTTGTTGCTTCACGTAGTCATAGTCAAGTCAAGTCAAAGCAATTTTAGATTGCCTCATGTTTCCTTTTTTTGGAAAGCCACAGTTTAGTCATAGTCAAGTTAAGTCAAGCAATTTTAGATTGCCTCATGTTTCTTTTTTTGAAAGCCATAGTTTAGTCATAGTTAAGTCAAGTCAGAGCAATTTTAGATTGCTCCATGTTTCTTTTTTTTGTAAGCCACAGTCTATCTATAGCTAAGTTATGTCAGAGCAATTTTAGGTTGTCTCATGTTTTTTTTTTGAAAGCCACAGTCTAGTCATAGCCAAGTTATGTCAAGCAATTTTAGATTGCTCCATGTGTGTTTGTATGTATTTCTTGTTTTGTTTGTGCTTAGGTTGCCTCATGTGTTTTTTGAAAGTCACAGTCTAGTCATAGTCACGTTATGCCAAGCAATTTTAGATTGCTCCATGTGTGTTTCCATGTATTTTTTGTTCCATAGTTATCGTGTTTTTCCATGTATTTCTTCTTCCATAGTTATCGTGCGTTTCCATGTATTTCTTGTTCTATAGTTATCGTGTGTTTCCATGTATTTCTTGTTCCATAGTTATTGTGTGTTTCCAGGTATTTCTTGTTCCATAGTTATCATGTATTGAGGTTGTTTGGGAGTATGATTTTGGCATGTTAAGTTTGGGTTTTTGAAGAGATCCTTACTTTGGGTTCTTTACCACGTGGGATTATGTACTTTGGAGTTAGACGGGTTGTCTGTTGTCCCTGTGGGAAGACGTTCGGTGTCAGGTACTTATGCTCTTTATGGTTTTGTATCCCTTGTACTATTTTTGGTCATGTCTTGTTTTTTTCTGGTTTCGTCATGGTTCTGGGGGAAATTGATGTATTCTTTTTCCTTTTGGTTTAGGGTTGGTATCTCTCCCTCCGCACCTGTCCCCCAACCTCCCACCCTGGGGGGGCGGGGGGGGCAGGGTGGTTCCTTGGGGCGTTCGGAGTCCGCTCGTGGAGGGAGGGTACTGTTATGACCCGAGCGCGGCTTCTGATCGCGCTCGGGCTAAGTTATGTTTCGCTGCCGGCTTTGACAGTTGCGGGCTGTATTCTGGCCTCACCGGGCTCTTATTGTGAAAGTGCTCGGTGGGTCTTCCGCCTGTCAACGGCCGGTCAGCTGATTGTAATTATCGTCGTTAGTGCTTCGCCTTCTTATGCCCGGCACTGGCGGTGGTAAGACGCAGCAGTGTCAGTCGTCCTACGTCTGAGCTACGGATGCTTTGGACTGTTACCTACCTCGTCTGCCTGTGGTTGACCGTCGCTTCCCCTGGACCAGTAAGTGAGCTGTTAGCCTTACCCCTCCCGGTGGGAGTAGACCTCTGTGTGTCTCTGCCTCAGCAGCCTGTGTAGTCATTACTCCGTCAACCTTGCCTGTGTATGACCGTCTCCTCTATGGACCTGTAAGAGAGCTGTTTAGCCTTACGCCTTCGGATGTGTGTAGACTTATGTGTCATTGCCCCTGCATCTTGTGTTGTCACTTTTCACCGTAATAAAACTCACTGAAACTCACTGGTGACTGTGTGGCGTCTTATACCACATGACACCATTATCAGATGTGATAAGGAGGTCGTTAGTGACCTTAACTAAGGCTGTTTCAGTACTACGATGGATTCTAAACCGAGATTGAAACTCTTCAAATAAACCATTCCCCTTCAAGTGATCAAATAATTGTGTAGCAACAACTCTTCCTAAGATTTTTGAAATGAAAGGCAGATCAGAGATTGGTCGATAGTTAGCTAAATCTCCTGGATCCAGTGTTGGCTTTTTGAGTAAGGGTTTAATTACGGCAGTTTTAAAAGCCTGCGGTATATGGCGTAATGTTAAAGAATTGATTATTTGAAGAATACGGCCGCCAATAAATGGGAAGACTTTTTTAAATAACCTGGTAGGAATAGGGTCTAAAAGACAAGTTAAAGGCTTGGATGAGGAAATTATTTTATGTAACTCTAAAAGGTCAATTGGAGTAAACTTATCCAAACAGATATCAATTGAAGGAGTTGTAGTAGATGCTGTATTTAAGTTACCGGTGGGAAGAATTTGACTGATTTTATCTCTAATAGATGAAATTTTATGATTGAAAAAGTTCACAAAGTCCTGACTAGTAAGCTCTAAGGGAATGCAAGGGTTGACAGAGTCCTGGCTCTTTGTCAGCCTGGCTACAGTGCTGAAAAGAAACCTGGGATTATTCTTATTCTCTTCTATTAATGCAGAGTGAAAACTTGTTCTAGCTTTTCTAAGAGATTTTTTTTTTAATTTAAAAGATGATTTCTCCAAGCTGAATAGTTTTCATCTAAATTAGTGGAAAACCATTTTCTTTCCAATTGACGAGCCTTCTGTTTTAAGCTATGAATGAATGAATGAATGAATGAATGAATTTATTTATTTCGGATAATACAGTACAGGTTAAAGAAACTGTATAATATAACAACAAGGTCAAATTAGACAAAGACTCCTTCTACTAAACAATTCCACGTGAGTTATCCGAAATGGGTGATGGCTGAAGCCGCAGCTTATATTGCCCACCCATATTCCATCCAAGAATTCAAAGAAAAAAGAGTAAACAAGACAAGAGTGATTACAATTTAGAACAAAGCTAAGACAAAGTGTGACTGAGAGAAAAAAAAGAAAAAAAAAAGAAAGAAAACTAAGCTAAGCTAAGTTAAGCAGTTACTATTCAAGACAAATCTAAGACAGAATGTCACAGAGAGAAAAAAAAAAACTAAGCTACAACACAACACAGGCTGGATATGTCAATCCTTATGTGAGTTTACATGTCGTCTTGTAAATATGTTTGGAGTATTTCTTCCTTTAGTTTTTGTTTAAATTGTCCAAGCGTTGTACATGATTTTAATTCAGGTCCATAATCGTTCCATAATCTGACTCCTTGCACTGAAATACAGTGTTGCTTGGTGGTTGTTTTCACTGTAGGCTTTTGAAATATACATGTTCCTCTGAAGTGATATCGTTTCTCCCTTGTTTGGAACAACTTTTGGATATTTGCAGGCAGTGATAAATTCTTCACTTTGAACATTATTATTGCGGTTTTAAAGTCAACCAGATCTTTCAACTTGAGAGTTTTTTGTTTAAGAAAAAGTGGGTTTGTTGGTTCCCTGTAAGCTGCTTTGTTTATTATTCTAATAGCTCTCTTTTGAAGCATAAAGAGTGGATATATGTTTGTTTTATATGTATTTCCCCATACTTCATTACAATATGTCATGTATGGGAGTATTAATGAATGATACAAGGTGTATAGTGTGGGTTGATTCAGCAAATATTTCACTCTGTGTAATATTGCAATTGATTTGGAGACTTTACCTTTAATATAATTAATATGTGACTTCCAACACAGTTTGTTTTCAATTATTACTCCAAGGAATTTGGTTTCAGATACCCTTTCAATCTCTACACCATTTACACTGAGTTTGGGTACTGGATTGTTGTGATGGTTGTTAAAGACTATAAATTTTGTCTTACTTAAATTGAGCGTTAATTTGTTTGAATCAAACCACAGTTTAAGCTTTCCTAATTCCTTCCCGAGTGTATCCAGAAGTTGTTCCAAATTGTTTCCACTGCATAGCAGATTAGTGTCATCGGCAAACAATATTAAGTCCATTTTTTCTGAGACTTTACATATATCGTTTATATACATATTGAATAATAATGGTCCCAAAACTGAACCCTGTGGGACTCCACAGGTGACCTTCAGCAACTCTGAGTTTTTGTTGCTAACACATACATACTGATATCTATTCTTTAAGTAACTACTTAACCAGGACAGTGCTACACCTCTAATACCAGAATTTTGTAGTTTCTTTAATAATAAATTATGATCTACTGTATCAAATGCTTTTTTAAGATCTAGGAATACTCCAACTGAATACTCTTTATTTTCAATGGCTGTTGATATTTTTTCTGTAAATTCCATTAGGGCATATGCAGTTGTCCTCTTGTGTCTGAACCCATATTGCTGCTCACATAATAAATCATTCTTCAGTATGAAGTTGTCAATTCTCTCATAGAATATTTTTTCAAGTATCTTGGAAAATTGTGGTAATAGTGAAATTGGTCTATAGTTTCAGAGTTCCCCTCTGTCGCCCGTCTTGTATATCGGAATTACTTTAGCTATTTTCATTGCATTGGGAAATATACCTGATTGGAGAGACAGGTTGCAGATATACGTCAGTGGTTTTACTATGCATTCGATAACAGTTTTGACTAGTAGCATGTCGATACCATCACAGTCAGTAGATGTTTTACTTTTGAACGATTTAACAATTTCAATGACCTCTCTTTCGTCTGTGTTCTTTATGAAGATGGAGTCTTTTACAGCAGTGTTATTGCATATTGTATCACCTGTTGGCACCGTAGTGGGTATTTCTCGGGCCAGTTTAGGTCCAATGTTAACAAAAAAATTATTAAATTCATCTGCAGGTGAAGCGATATTCACACTCTGAGTCGTTTTATTATTTTTTGGAATATTAGTTGGGTAGCTTGTATTTCTGCTTTTATTTCCAAGGATACTGTTGAGTATTGTCCATGTATTTTTAATATTGTCTCTGTTTTTCTCCAGTTCTTTACTGTAATAGTCTCTTTTACTACATCTTATTATATATGTTAACTTATTTTTGTATGTTTTATACCGCTGCTCTGCTTCTTTTGTTCTTTTCTTTAGGAAAGCTTTATATAATGAATTTTTCTTTTTACACGCCTTTTGTAGTCCTTTGGTTAACCATGGCTTATTAGCAAATTTGTGTTTAAGCTTTTTTATTACTAATGGGCAGTTTTTTTCATAAAGAGTGGTTACAATGTTTATAAATGTGTCATAGGCTTCATTTACATCTGATACATAGACTTCTGTCCAGTCTTGCTTCAGCAAGTCCTCTTTAAGAGAACTGATTGCATTTGGTGATTTGTGTCTGAACGATTTTGAAGTTTTTTCTGCGTTGGGCCCCGTGTGGCCATGGATAAGTGCAAAGGTTGGCAAGTGGTCACTTATATCATTTATCAATAATCCACTTTCTATTTTCTTATCGAAAACATTGACAAACAGGTTGTCAATAAGTGTAGCAGAGTGAACTGTGATTCTACTGGGATGTGTTATTGTGGGATATAGACTCATGCTGTACATAGAGTTCATGAACTCTGTAACTACATTTTGTTGATGAGGATTCAGTAAGTCAATATTGAAATCTCCACAAATTGCTACCATTTTCTTACTAGTAATATTATTGTACAGCTCGACTAATTTATCTCTAAATGTCTCAATGCAAGTTCCCGGTGTTCTATATATGCAGCTTATGATTAGATTTTTTGTTTTGTCTAGGTCAATCTCAACTCATCGCTAGCGGAGCTGTCTTCCCTTGCCATCAGCTTGGATAACAGGCTGCGCGAGCGTTCCTCGGGGCGGAAGTCGTCATCTTCTCGCCCTCGCGGAGCCTCGTCGCGCCAGCCCCAAGCTCGCCCCCTGGTGACGCCGCCACCGTCGCACTCCGAGGAGTCGGAGCCGATGGTGACGGGTTGGACAAAGCTCTCCCCGGCGGAGAGACAACGCCGCCGTGCGTTGAATCTCTGCATGTATTGCGGAGATGATCAACACACGGTAGAGCTTTGTCCACAGAAGCCAAACGGGGGGGTCCGCGAGTCACTGTAGGGGGCCTCGCGGACGTCAATCGGTTAAGTCCCCTCACTCAATTAAAGCTGCCCATCCGTTTCTGCCACAACCCCACTGGGCACCTCACCCACGCACTGGTGGATTCGGGCGCAGAAGGCAGCTTCATTTCACAAAGCCTGGCAACCCGATTGGGCATCCGCTGCCAGGCGCTCAAAGACCCCATCTCCCTGGTCAACCTCTCCCGTGCTTCCCTTGGGAGAGTCACACACCAGACCGTCCCGGTCCCGGTGATCATCTCTGGTAACCACCGGGAGGAGATAACCTTTCTCATCCTGCCCAACTCTGTGTCGCCCGTCATCCTGGGGTATCCCTGGCTATGCCTCCACAACCCTGTCCTGGATTGGAAGTCAGCTGGGGTCTCGGCATGGAGCACGTTCTGCATGGGCACCTGCCTTCAGTCCGCTGCCTGCTCTCCGTCCGCTTCTCCCCCCGCTACGGACGCAGCACCCCCGGACCTGTCCCTGGTGCCTCTGGAATTTCACAACCTGGGCATGGTATTCAGTAAGACCAAGGCCATGTCTCTCCCTCCTCATCGGCCCTATGACTGCGCCATCAACCTCCGCCAGGGGGCACCCTTACCTTCTGGTCGGCTCTACAGTCTGTTGGCGCCGGAGAAGGAGACGATGAATGCCTACTTAAAAGAGTCACTGAGTGCTGGGATAATCCGCCCATCATCTTCACCCGTGGGGGCAGGGTTCTTCTTTGTTGGGAAAAAGGACGGATCCCTCCATCCTTGCATTGACTATCGGGCCCTAAATGACATCATGGAGAGGGATCGTTACACCCTGCCCCTCATGGACACCGCTTTCCACTCCCTCCAGGGGGCGACCTGGTTCACCAAGCTGGATCTACGCAGCGCATACCACCTCGTCCGGATCCGGGAGGGAGATGAGTGGAAAACAGCCTTCCGTACCCCGAACGGCCACTTTGAATACCTGGTAATGCCGTTCGGGTTGACCAACGCTCCTGCCGTCTTTCAGCGCCTCATCAACGACGTCCTCCGGGACTTCATCGGCCTCTTTGTGTTCGTCTACCTGGATGATATACTCATCTTCTCCAAGTCCAGGGACGAGCACCAGGTCCATGTGAGGCGAGTCCTCCAAAGGCTGCTGGAGAACCGGCTATACGTGAAGGCTGAGAAGTGCGAATTTTTTGCTAGAACAACCTCCTTCCTGGGATTCGTCATCGCTCACGACCAGGTGCGTCCAGACCCAGAGAAGGTGAAGGCGGTGGTAGAGTGGCCTACACCTGCGTCAAGGAAGCAGGTGCAACAGTTTGTGGGATTCGCGAACTTCTACCGCCGCTTTGTTCCAAACTTCAGCACCATCGTCGGACCGCTGACCCGCCTCACGTCCCCTAAGGTCCCGTTCCGGTGAACCGAAGAGGCCGCAGCTGCTTTTCAGGCGCTGAAGGCGGAGTTCTCCTCCTCCCGGGTCCTTCGCCAGGTCGACCCCGCGCTGCAGTGCATCGTGGAGGTGGATGCTTCGGACACAGGAGTGGGGGCGGTGCTATCCCAGCGGTCGCCTGACGACGGCGCCAAAAGGCCCTGCGCCTTCTTCTCCCGGCGCTTGTCCCCGGCGGAGAGAAATTACGACGTGGGGGACAGAGAGCTCCTCGCCATCGAGCTCGCGCTGCAAGAGTGGCGCCACTGGCTAGAGGGGGCGGACCTGCCGTTCGTGGTCCTTACGGACCACAAGAACTTGGAATATCTTCGATCTGCCAAGCACCTGAACGCCCGCCAGGCGCGCTGGTCCTTGTTCTTCGCCAGGTTCCAGTTCTCCATCACCTTCAGGCCTGGCTCTAAGAACGGCCTGCCCGACGCCCTCTCTAGGCAATTCGCCCCCGAGGAGTCGGAGGACGCGCTCCACACCATCCTGCCCAGGTCGTGCGTCGTGGGAGCCATCACCTGGGACATAGAGAGCAAGATCCGGAAGGCGCAGGAGGTGGAACCTGACCCTGGCGGCGGACCAGAGGGAAGACTATTCGTGCCATCAGCGGTTCGAGGAGAGGTCATCCACTGGCTACACTCCTCCAGGCTCACCTGTCACCCTGGCTCCTCCCGGATGATAGATCTCCTCCAGCGGTCCTTTTGGTGGCCGGGCCTGCGGAGGGATGCGGCCCGCTACGCCCGGGCTTGTCCAATTTGTGCCACCAATAAGTCGGGAAACGCCCCTCCAGAGGGTCTGCTCCAGCCCCTGCCCGTCCCTGGCAGGCCCTGGTCGCACATCGCCCTGGACTTCGTCACCGGACTCCCAGTTTCCAACTCCTACGACACCATCCTGACCATCGTGGATCGCTTCTCCAAGGCGGTGCACTTCGTTCCCCTGCGAGGTCTCCCTACTGCCCTGGAGACAGCGGACCTCCTCATCCAACACGTGGTCAGGCTGCACGGGATTCCGGTGGACGTGGTCTCGGACCGGGGGCCCCAATTTTCCTCTGAGGTTTGGAAGTCGTTTTGTAACGCCATTGGAGCCAAGGTGAGCCTCTCCTCCGGCCATCACCCCCAATCCAACGGGCAGTGTGAGCAGACCAACCAGGAGCTGGAGGCTGCGCTCCGCTGTGTGACTGCATCCAAACCCACGTCCTGGAGTAACCATCTTGCCTGGGTTGAATACGCCCACAACACCGCTCGCTCTTCTGCTACAGGGATGTCCCCCTTCAAGGCGTCCCTGGGTTACGACCCCCCGCTGTTCCCGGCGCAGGAGAGTGAGGTAACTGTCCCGTCAGTTAGGGTGCATCTCAGGCAGTTCCGCTCCATCTGGGCATCTGCGCGTAATGCACTTTTACGCACAGCGGAGCGCAACAGAACTATGGCGGACCGGCACAGAAGACCTGCCCCGGTGTACAGAGTTGGGCAACGAGTTTACGTGTCGACCCAGGACATAACATTGAAAGGCGAGAGGAGGAAGCTGGCACAGCGCTTTGTGGGACCCTACCCCATCACCCGGATTATCAACCCGGTAGCTGTGCGCGTGGCTATTCCCCCCTCCCTCCGCATCCATCCCACCTTCCACGTGTCTAAGGTGAAGCTGGTAGTCTCCGACCCCCTTTGCCCTCCTCCTGCTGCGCAACCCGTGCCCCGGATGGTTGGTGGCCATCCGGCCTGGGCCGTCTCTTCCATCCTGGACTCCCGGCGCCGGGGTCGTGGGTTGCAGTACTTGGTGGACTGGGAGGGCTACGGGCCTGATCATCGACAGTGGGTGCCCCGGTCGTTTGTGTTAGACCCCTCGCTCATCGCTGATTTCCACCGAGCGCACCCAGAGAAGCCATCGCCAGGAGGCGCTGCTAGAGGGGGGAGTACTGTCACGCCGCGCCGCTCATCAGCGGCGCCACCTGCACGCACACCTGCACGTCATCAGCGGCGAGGAATATAAGCCGCCTCGCCCTGAGCTTCGGCCTGAAGCCGTCAGACTTCTCTACTCATCATCGTGAGTCAACTTTTCCTTCAGCACGACGCCTTCGGTAAGAAGCCCTTACCTCCTTTGTTTCCAGTCTGCTCCCCTGTGCACAGGTGGATTCCTCGGCGGCGGACAACGCCTCTCCCTCGCCATTCCTCGCTGCTGTACCGAGTCCTGCAGGTGGCTGTCTCCCGGGTCCCGTCCTTGTAGTGCCAGTCATCTGTCCCTTGCAAGTAAGCTCCTCTCTCGCACATTCTCCTCCTGTGTTGGTGTGTGCCCGTCACCCTGTGTCTTTGTGCTCTTTCCCATAGGGTTGCTGGCTGTACGGTCTCCTGCCTCTGTGCCCGAAGCAGACGCCGCCACCAATACATTTACATCCTGCAGACACACATCCATTCACCCCTGTTGCTAATAAACTGTTTGAACTTCTCTGAGCCTGTGTGTGTGCGTCTCCTGAGCCGTGCGTTATGTCAACCAGCTTTCAGTCACTGTACTAAAAAATGCTGAATGGAATAAAACAGATTGTCCCTTAGAACACGTGCACCGAGTCTATTTGGATGAATGCCATCTGGCTTCATAAATGATGGGCGGTTCCAAAACAGGCTGAAATTCTCTATAAAACCAATGTTAAAAGTAGTACATGTTGAACACAACCAGGTATTAAGGCTGAGAGTTCTGCTAAAATAATTGCAACCTCTTCTAAAAGGTGCAAGTGGCCCAGAAATAAACACACATCTGCCACAGTTCATAAGAGTGGACAGAAGGCTCCTGAAGTCACTCTTTAAGATCTCCGACGTTTCATCTGGGATGTTGTTGCATCCAACATGCACAATAACAGTTTTAGCGAGGGGGTATTCATTTAATAGGTCAGGGGTAAGAGCCTCAATGTCTGACACTTTAGCCCCAGGAAAAAATTTTGTAACACAGTACCTGCTTCCGACGTTGCTCATTATTGAATCACCAGTTACCACCATCATCTGGGGAGGCTTTGTCGGTGGCTTCTGAAATGGTGGATAATTTTGCCGTTGTTGCTGCAGTGGCGGCAGGGTGCTGATGTGGGGGTGATGCGTTCTCTTCTGTTTGGAGCTGGTGAATAGTTTGGCACACCTAAGGTAGTTTTGATCCGGGGCTTGCGGGTTTGGGCCGCTGCTGAAGGAAAAGGGGCAGCCATGGAAGGATGATCGACGGCCAGGTGGGGGGAAATCTTCCAGGGAAAGGAAGTTGAATCTGTTTTCCAGCAAAAGGGGAAGGGAGGAGGTGCGGCCATGTCTGGTCAATCCCCGACGTTTGCTATTTGGCGCATTGAGGCTGTGACAAACCACCCGGGGCTTTGGGTTTAGCTCTGAGCTGAAGCCAGTGTTTGATGCTGGAGTCCTGGACAGCTGAGGTGACCGGAGCAGGGGTGGAAGTGGATGGCGATGTGCTAATTTCACCCAGGTAAGTAGCCATCTCTGCTAGTTGCGAGTCCGTCGCTGGGGCCGATGTCCATCCAAAAATAATAGTGTCAAGGTGGTTTTCAGCCTCCTGAATCTTATAGAGGTTAGAGAGTCTCAATTCCAACTCAGAAACCTTCTTAGAGAGGAAGACACAGCTGACACAAGTAGGGGATGGAGCCATGGCTTTCCAGGCCAGAAGTGGCTAGCTAGCTAGCTAAAACGGGTTAGCCTAACCTCCAATGACCTCTTTGAGACATTCCAATTTGGATCTGTGGCTTTCCAGGCCAGAAGTGGCTAGCTAGTTAGCTAAAACAAGTTAGCCTAACCTCCAATGACCTCTTTGAGACACTCCAATTTGGATTCTGCTCAGAACATAGCACCGAAACAGCAATTCTCAAAGTGACAAATGACCTCCTCATCTCAGCCGACTCTGGACTCCTGAACATCCTCATCATGCCTGACCTCACACAGCTGCCTTTGATACAGTCAACCACTCCATTCTCCTCTCCTGTCTAGAAACCTTCCTCAGCATCACTGGTACAGCTCTCTCCTGGTTCCACTCCTATCTCACCAACAGATAACAATTCATCCACATCAACAACTGCACCTTCCTCACAGTCCCCCTCTCCCATGGTGTTCCCCAGGGCTCTGTGCTTGGCCCTCTCCTCTTCATCATCTATATACTCCCGCTTAGTAACATCATCTGCCGACATGGCCTTAACTTCCATTGTTTTGCCGATGACATTCAGATCTACATTTCTACTAACTGCATAACCACAATAACCTGCTCCATACTGGAAAACCGTCTCTCTGAAATAAAATCCTGGATGCAAAAGAACTTTCTACAACTTAACTATGATAAGTCTGACATGATGATCACTGGCCCAGAATCTCTCATCAATACCACCCACAACTTCAACCTTACTGTTACCAACTCTACACTTTCCCCATCCCCACAGATATGAAACCTTGAAGTCGCTTTTGAACCTCACTTTTGACTCGCATATCAATTATGTCACCAAAACTGCCTTCTTTCACCTAAAAAACATAGCCCAACTCCAACTCTCACTCACCTTCTCCAAGGCAGAAACCCTCATACACGCATTTATCACATCCAGACTCAACTACTGTAATACCATTCTTTATGGCTCATCATCCAACGTCCTCCAGAAACTTCAATACATTCAGAACTCAGCCACCCATCTCCTCACCCAGTCCCGTTCCCATGACCACATCACCCCTGTCCTCCAGAACCCTCAATGGCTCACAATCTCACCTTTAAAGCCATCACCAGACCCCTTCGTATCTTCGTATCTCATTGATTTGTTGCACCAGCACCCCCCCGCCCCCGCTGCCTCTGTTCCTCTGATGCAAACCTCCTCTCTCCACCACACAAAACCAAGCACAGAACCTGGGGGTGACAAAGCCTTTTCCATCGTGGCACCCTTCCATCTGGAACTCTCTCCCCCAACAGATCCATGACTGCACAGACTTAAACTACTTCAAATCATCACTCAAAACCCACCTGTTCAGACTTGCTTTTAGTCTTTAATTTTAATCCTTAATTTTTGACTTTTTTAATGTAAAGTGTCTTTGAGTGCCTTGGAAAGCACTATACAAATAAAATGTATTATTATTATTATTATGTTTAAAACAATTTATTCAATTCCTGACTAAGAGTTTATTTTATTGGTTTGAATATATTTTAAGTACATTTGAAAAGTATATATATCTTTTTACATTGTGACATCTAAAACACAAAATTGTCAGGTGATGCAGCTGTCCATTTAAATGAATCTGCGGCAGCACAGTTTACCCTTGGCCGGGGGATTGTGGGGATCGTGGGATCGATCCCAGCCCCCGACCAACAGTGATCTGTGTGGAGTTTGCATGTTCTCCCCGTGTTGCGTGGGTTTACTCCGGGATTTCTCCGGTTTCCTCCCACATGCCAAAAACATGCATGTTAGGTTAATTGGCTGTTCTAAATTGTCCCTAGATATCTGTTTCCTATAGGCCCTTAGAATAGAGGGTTAGTATTAATAAAAAGCGCTTTGAGTGGTCTTTGTGACTAGAAAAGCGCTATATAAGTGCAGGTTAGTTAGTAATAGACTATGAAGCTTATTGACATGATCAGGCGAACGCGTCTCCCCCCTCCCGTCCTGTCTCCGTTTTCCCGGCTCCGGAGCTCATCAAGCACACCTGCATGACTACACACCTGCTGCCTGATTCATCAGCTTATTTATGTCATACTTGCCCCTTTTCAGGGCAAAAATGAGGCGCCAGATGCCAACAGAGAGTTTGTTTGTTTATTATAGAAAACACAAAATAAAGAGCCACATGGGACAAAACACAAACACTAACCTTGAGCACAAATAAAGAATACTAACACCAACACAAGACGGTAGCGAGGGCGGAACCTGACGCTATGGAATAAACACTTACAGATACTAAGTAGCGAGGAAGGAAACTGGAACAGGACTGGAGCCGGACGTAGGGACTCCAGTCTAACGTTGATGTAGGTCGCAGCGAGGAGTGAGCCTCAGCTGCTCCCTTAAATACTGAAGGCAAAAAGCAATGAACTAAACAGGAGAAGAGAAAACGTAATTACCAAATCACAATCAGCTGTGACAGTGCCGGCTAGACTTTGACAGCCGGAAGTCCGGCCGCGGCGCTGTCACAGTAAAAGCCCTGGGAGAACCAATAATAACCGAGCAGAAATAATAAATTAAATCATCCTTTATTGTCATTCAACCATACAACCAATCATGTACAGTAGAACGAAATTGTGCTTTATCCTATCTACAGTGTCAATCACACACACCCCATGTGTAGAATCAGAAGGGCCGCTGCCATGCAAGGCGCCGCCACAGATTTCCCTCCTCCATTCCATTATTGCTGAGCACCAAGCTGGATGGCAGGAAGTTCCACTTTTATATGGTCTTTGGCATGACCCGGCCGGGATTTGAACCCCTGCCTCCCGGGTGTGGGGCGGATGCTCTACCAACTGAGCCACCACTCCAGTAAGGGAGAAAAAGGGAAACTACTGAGTAGCCCAGGCGCCGATAAACTCAGCGCTCGGATCACCACAGTACCCCCCGTTCAAGGGACGCATTCCAGGCGTCCAAAGTGACATCCAAAGAGCCCCCCCCCCAACCAGAAGGCTAACAAAACCGACCTCAGGTAGGCGGAGGGGGAAACAGGCTAGGAGGGAGAGAAACCCAAAAGAAAACAGGCACAACATTGTCTAACAGCAACATACAGAGAAAAAGAAAAAACCCACAAAGATCAGAAAGATAAACACAAAGGCCCAAGCACAAAATAGCGCGGCTAATACACGCATACAAACATGAATGACGTCACAGAATGTCCAAAACCAGATAAATAAGTGAAAACGAAAATATAGTATGTACACTTCAACTCAGAAAATGTTCAAGTCCAGAAGAACAGGCGAACACAAAAAATATATAAGTACTGTCGTCAGCCTCCGTCGGTCTATGATGACCATGGAAGAGAATCCTAAATGTCTACTCTGCTGGAACAGCACCGCCTGTGGCTGAACAGGCCGATGCGCACCGGTGTTCTACCTTCCAGCGTTGGGCGTTGGTAGGATTCAAGCCTGGGCCGGAAGATATGGAGGACAAGATGTTACCCATGCAGCATGTCCCCCCTCTCCATGTCACTGATGAATCCAAAGGAACAGCAGGGCTGCTATAGTTTGGCACCAGCGCCATCGCAGGAGCTGCCAGAACGATGTTGAGCACAACAGAGAACTGCCTTAGGGGCTCCGACTCCGGATTTTTCCTCAGGCTTGACTCCCGAAGCCTTTCCCGTGACCGGGTGTGCCGCAAGGCAGCGGAGGTTTGAAATCAGGGTTTACCTTCCCCTAGATGGGCTACCTTCCCAGGTTGACGAGCCACCATCTACCCGAAGCATCTGGTTTTAAGGCACCAGGGACCCGCCCTCGCCCCTTCTCCTATTAGTAAAAGCAGTTCCGTCGGGCTTAGAGACTAAACCACACGGGCAGGCTAGGAGTTGGACTTAGTTGTCAGAGGCTTTTCGAGACGCACGCCGTAAGGAGCATTTTATGAGCACTGGGAGCTTAACCCCAGTACCGCTCCTGTCTATGACAACCTTGGAACCATATAAGTCTAAGTCTATAAGTCACTACTACTCGATCTCAAGGCAAGGAAAAAAAAATCTCTTTTTAGCAATATACGAAGTATGGGGATACCGGCAGGTAGAGAGAGAGAGAAAAAAAAGCAGTTCAGGTGGTGTTAGAATAATTTTGAGCTTAAATTATTCAAAGTCAAAAATCAGGCGGAAAGTTGAATTTATGTACATTTATTACAAAAATATAAGGAGTCACCCCAATGGCCACTTTGGGGGAAGAATTACAAAGCATGGCATTCAGACACGCTTAGAATCCCTAAAGGATCCATTCTTCTAAGTCTGATATATATAGGTAGGAGAAAGCAGGGGGAGGATGGGATAAGAGGAGGAAAGGAGGGGGACAAACAGTAAGTCCTGATAACTGAGCTTATCTAGGCGGACGTCACAGACACTCTGGTGACAAGAAGGTACATCTAACAGAATGTCCATAAAACACTAATCTATAAGATGAGGAGTTCCTGTGCATTCCTGTGACCCGAAACAGGACATGTCAAAGAGATTATAATAAATGGCTTAGCTCATTCCTTACACATGTACTGACCCTGTACTGATCCTGTACTGATCGTCAGTCTGAACTCTCTGAAATTGCTCACAGAAACAGGCCAAGAATATATAAACTTATCCTATATAGGATGCACATATAAACATTAAACATAGCATATGAAAGGTATGATACTTCTCAGATCTAATAATACATTATTAATATCAATAATAATGCAGATAATATGGAATTTTTCTATCATGTGGCCTACCGGCATCCAGACTCCACATTGGACAAAAAGAAAAAAAAGCAGTTCAGGTGGCCTACCCAAGTCCCAGAACTGGGGAAACAGTACCTCAGGCAGCCGACCCAGGTCGGAGAACCAGCGAAGCAGTCCTTCAGGCGGCTGGCCCACGTCCTTAGACCACCAGGACCGGAGGAGGGGGGCTTGGAGGCGGTTTCCCTACTGAGAGGCACAACGAGGGGAAGCCGGACTGAATGAGAGGGGCCCCAGCGGTGTCCGGTGGTGGAGAATGTGGGGGAAGTGGGGGAAATGGGGAACCAGTCCAGTGTCAGGAAGAAGGGGATCTGCAGCTCCCTTACCAACCTCAAACCGGACCAGCGCAGCACCCTCGGTGGACCCCGACTGGGCAAGCGCAGCACCCACGGTGGACCCCGACTGGGCCAGCGCAGCACCCACGGTGGATCCCGATTGAGCCAGCGCAGCATGTGGAATGACCTCCAAACACAAACCCAGAGCCTCGACGAAAACAACCGGAACTGACTCATCTCCGGTGACCCTGGAAGAAGGCTCGGACAGAAAGGGAGAACAGGGGTCAAGGTCACTGGCAGCGGCAGAGCCTGGCGAGACGAGCTCGGATGTAGCGACAAGCTGCACCCGGCTCTTCTCCCCAAGAGACAGGCAATAATACTCCAATACAGAAAGTAAGAAGACAAAATAGAGCACTTGCCTGATCTCAAGCTCTACCGTCATCCAGGACTCCGAAAATTCATGCTCGACGATCTGGAGGTCCACTTTCAGTTCCCACTCAACTGCAGTGACCTCTGCAGCCGGCATGATGGTATCCACAGTCCGAGAACCCCCTGGCGCTGAAACCCACGCCGATGGCCCAGCCCACTCGGTGTGGTGGCAGGAGATCCATTGCGCGCTGGAGCTGACTGCTGCTCCACGGAGACCTGGGGACGCTTTAACGTCAGTGCAGGCTCCAAATGACAGTCAGCCCTCCTCCTCTGCCCATGACGTGGCTGCGGGGCTGGAGCCAGGTTCTCCAGGGCCGCAGGCTCCTCCTCCGTCTACTCCTGGCACTGGGGGATGCTCGGAGAGAAGGGGAGGAAACACAGAGGTAGCAGGTACAATTTTAATGGCTGCAGCAGGTGGTGGGAGCTCAGTGGACTGTGAACCCTGAGCTCCACCCCCAGGTAATTCATCAAACAGAGATTTAGAACGAAAAAACACTTGCCTGCTTTCCCGGGGAATGATGGTGACTGCTGCAGTGGGCTTGATTCTTCCCTTTCCCCTAGGGGTGGTGACGGAGGGCACCTCAGGAAGACAAGGAGGAGCCGCCCCAACAGGATCGTGATGGGCGGAGCCAGACAAGGAACCAAAGGGCTCACAGCAGCTGAAGGGAGTGCTGGGGAGGAGGGAGGAGCAGCCGAGGCAGTCTGGGAACGAGGAGCTGACGGAACAGCGGGAAAAGATGACCCGGAGGCTGAGGCTGCTGACTTCACCTTCTGTCGTGGAGTGGGGAAAACAGCTGGCCGGGAGGTGGAGTTCTTTTGGCGGCCCGGGACAGGATCCGGACGGGAATCTCACAGAGGATCAGCCCAGTCAGGAGACTCCCTCCCCGTTGGAACGGCCATGTCCCGGGGAGGAGATAGATCACGGGAAGGGCGGCGATGTCTTCTGGCTGGAGGTGAGGCTAAATTCAGGTCAGGGAAGCGCCGCTGCTGCCCTGAGACTGACGCCAGCAGCTTGGCATACACAGGATAATTATTTAGTCCGGGATTAGCCTCCACCAGTCTAACCGCCGCCACAATGTTCTTTAAGATTTTGTTGGGATGGAAGAAAGAGCGTGCTTCAGCCACACGGCCCCTGATGAGCTCAGCTGCCCACTGTTCCTCTTCCCTGGGGACCCTGGCTGCCCTCTTCCTCTGCTGCGTTGGGAGACGGCTCTTCGGTGACGCAGAATCTGGGGCTGGACACGATGCAGGAACCCGATCCCGGGGTGAGGAGCAGGGATGCCTCAACGTCTGCTCTGTCTTTGGTCTCCTGCTGGGACTCTTCACCAGCCCATGATTCTTCTGCTGAAGCGCCGCAAGTTTGGCCATCCTTTCCCTGCCCTCGGCATGCTCGGCCATATGAGGATGGCGCTTTACTGCCGCCTCTGTGAGGTCCAGGTACCAGTGTGCATTTCTGGAGGTAGCAAACATACGAACATTGGAAAGGAGGCCATCAATCTTCATCACAGCCTGGACAAGCTTGAAGCCCAGGCTCATAGGATACCCAGTCCTTGATGACGGCATATCTCCAGACAAAACTGGCACCCGGAAAAAGGGGGAAAAAAATCAAGCCCAAAAAACAAACTTACTGTGGCTGGCACCTCGCTTGGCTGCGACCTACTGTCATGTTTGCCCCTTTCAGGGCATAAATGAGGTGCCAGATGCCAACTGAGAGTTTGCTTGTTTATTATAGAAGATACAAAACAAAGAGCCATGTGGGGCAAAACACAAACACTAACCTTGAGCACAAATAAAGAATACTAACACCAACACAAGAAGGTAGCGAGGGTAGAACCTGATGCGATGGAATAAACACTTACAGATACTAAGTAGCGAGGAAGGAAACTGGAACAGGACTGTAGCCAGACGTAGGGACTCCAGTCTAACGTTGATGTAGGTCACAGCGAGGAGTGAGCCTCAGCTGCTCCCTTAGATACTGAAGGCAAAAAGCAATGAACCAAACAGGAGAAGAGGAAACGTAATTACCAAATCACGATCAGCTGCGACAGTGCTGGCTAGACTTTGACAGCTGGAAATCCGGCCGTGGCGCTGTTACAGTAAAAGCACTGGGAGAACCAATAATAACCGAGCAGAAATAATAAGGAAGAAAAAGGGAAAATACTGAGTGACCCGGGCGCGGATGAACTCAGCGCTTGGATCACCACAATTTAAGGGCCAGAGTGTGAGGAGCTCTCCGCTGGATCGTTGGATTTGTGCCGCCATTCAACAGTAGCTCTTGTTGTTCGGCAAAATTATTATTCCCATCCATTGTCTTACCTTTCTGTCCTCCTCTTCCCTCAGGTTTGCTGCCGCCTCCAGTGGTGCATCTCCGGGGCTGTGTTTGCTTGCTCGCCTGAATCGTCCTCCTCCTTGGTTTTGGGCGCATGCGCACGCAGCGACCGGCAGCTGGTGAAATAGTGTGTGTGCGTGAGTGTGTGTTTTTATGTACATTTATATGTTTTTATAAAATCCTCTGTGTTGTTTCTACCTTGGAGTGGTTGTGGAATATATGGCGAAGAGCTCCCTGGTATTTACAATATGGATTTCCTCTCCTTTCTCGCACTGCTGCTTTCTGTGCTCTGGCTCTTTGTCTCTGAAGTAAATGCATTCGGCTCCATGGCGGGCAGAATAGCGGGCAGAATACATTATTCCAGGGACATGTTGCTGCATTTAAACACGGCTGATTCAATGGCTGTGATTAAGCCTAAGCTGCAACTGCCGGACTTTATTTTGAGAGACGGACACAGCGGTGAAAAGAGAGACGGGAGAGACGGCAGAAGGAAGCGCGGAAGGCGTGGAGGTGTGAAATTGTGCCTTAGGAGACGGCAGTTTGGTAACATTCCTCTTCCTTCAATAATTTTTGGGAATGTACAGTCTGTGAGAAACAAGGTGGATGAAATTCAAGGGAATGTACGCTACCAGAAGGACTTCAAGAACTGCTGTGTCATGGCTTTCACTGAATCTTGGCTTACTGCGCATGACCGAGACGCAGACCTGTGGATTGACGGCTTTGGAGCCCCGCTGCGCTCGGATTGGCAGGAAGAGGTGACGGGGAAACGTCAGGGGGGCGGCGTATGTTTATACATTAATAAGCAGTACTGCACATCTGTCACGGTCAGAGAGCGCATCTGTACACCCAATGTGGAGCTGCTGTCTGTGTCACTACGCCCCTTTTATTTGCCTCGCGAGTTCCCCCAACTTTTCATCACAACCGTGTACATTCATCCGAGGGCAGACGCTGACTCCGCCTCCAGAACCATCTTTGATGTGATCCAGCAGCTGCAATCAATTTCTCCAGAGGCGGCAAACTTCATTCTTTGGGATTTTAACCATGTTTCTTTAAAGAAGACACTTAAAAACTTTTATCAGTATGTCTCCTGCCCAACCAGGCGAAAAAAGACATTGGACCTGTGCTATGGATCCATAGAGAGGGCCTATAAATCACTCCCCCTTCCTCCTTTAGGATCCTCAGATCACAACTGTGTACATTTGCTGCCCACATATAAAACTGCTCTCAGAAGAGGCAAGGTGGAGACGAGAGACATAGATGTGTGGACAGAAGATTCAGAGCACAGCCTCCAGGAATGCTTTGACTGTACAGACTGGGAGATGTTCAGACTGGCCTGCGGGGATGATTTGGACTCTCTGGCTGAGCTCACATGCTCATACATGGCTTACTGTCAAAATAAGATTGTTCCACGTAAACGTGTCAAAATATATCCCAACAACAAACCATGGGTTACAAAATCAGTTAAATCCTGCTTAAAGAGGAAAGCTCTTGCCTTTAAACAGGGGTCTGTTTATGAGCTACAGGTTGCCACAAAGGAGCTGAAGGCCGAAATTTTAAGAGCAAAACAGAATTATAAATCAGAGTTGGAAAGCAAGATGGCAACAAAGAAACTTGGTTCAGCCTGGGCCAGTATGAAAACTATTGCAGGCCTTAAGAGCACAGAGCGCAGTAATCGTGTGTTTTTAGATGGTTTTAATTCAGACACAGAGCTGGCTAATGCTCTTAATTGTTTTTATGGTCGTTTTGACTCCTTTGATTTCAGCACAGAAATCCAAGATTTGAAACAGAAACTCAAAGACAATCAGCACTTTAATATTGAGATGCAGGATGTTAAAAGGGAGTTCTGCGCTGTAAAAGTGAACAAAAGTCAGGGCCCTGATAATATATGTGGGCGCTTGGTAAAGTCCTGTGCACATGAACTGAGTCCTATATTTCATTACATTTTCAATAAGTCCTTACAGACACAACATGTGCCTAAGATCTGGAAAGAAGCCGTGGTTGTTCCCGTTCCAAAATCCAGCTGTCCTAAAACGGTAAACGACTTTAGACCAGTTGCTTTGACTTCAATTTTAAAGAAAATTTTTGAAAAACTGGTCAGATGTGAGGTCCTAAGGCAGACTGAACATGCATTGGATCCTCTGCAGTTTGCCTATAGGCCTCACAGAGGAGTGGAGGATGCCACTGTCACTATGTTTAACATGCTTTTTAAACATCTGGATTTTAATGGGACACATGCCAGGCTTTTATTTGTGGACTTTTCTTCCGCCTTTAATACAATCCAACCTCATATTTTAGCTGAAAGGCTCCTGCAACAATTTGATTTGAGCAATAATCTGGTGGGTTGGATTTTGGATTTCTTAACCAACAGGACGCAGAGAGTAAGGGTCAATGGCACATTGTCTGACCTAAAGTGCTCTTCTACTGGCTCTCCTCAGGGGTGTGTGTTGTCACCACTACTCTTCATCCTGTACACAAACATGTGTCGGAGCAGTCATGACAACAGACACATTATAAAGTATGGTGATGACTCAGTCATTGTCAGTCTCCTCCAGGATGGTGAGAGTGGCCACGGCCCAGTAGTTGATGATTTTGTTCACTGGTGTGAGGATTCCTACCTGCAGCTGAATACAACAAAAACGAAAGATATGATTATTGACTTTAGGAGGAAAACTCCCAGGCACAAAGTCACCATACTAAAAGGCCAGACCACCGAATGTGTACAATCGTACAAATATCTTGGGACGATTATTGATAGTAAATTAAACTTTGAAGTGAACTGTGAAAGGGTGTGCAAAAAGGGTCAGCAAAATTTGCATTGTTTGAGGAAACTGGCACGCTTCCTAATTGACCGAACCATAATGACAGTTTTATCGGGCTTTTATTGAATCTGTTTTATCCTTTTCTTTAGTGTCATGGTTTGGTCAGATAAAACTGAAACAGAGGAAATCCTTGGATCAGGTAGTTAGATGGTCCAGTCGTTTGCTTGGTGAGTCACAGCTGAGCCTGACATCCCTGTACACCAGACAAGTACAGAGGATGGCTGACTCGATTTTAAATGATGACTCCCACCCTTTGCACTGCAACTTTCAGCTTCTTCCCTCCAGACGGAGGTTTGCTGTCCCAAAAAGCAAAACCCAGCGCTACAAAAACAGCTTTGTCCCTGCTGCTGTCAAAGAGTTGAACAAGCTATAAAAATATATTGTACATATTTTATATTTACTTATTTTGTAAGATGTGTGCCTTTGTTTGTGTCTATGTTGAATGTAATTAGTGGCTTGTAAATATGGATGTCACCAGACTGCAAAACAAATCTACCTACGGGTACAAATAAAGTAACCTGAACCTGAACCTAATTTAGACTGAAAAAAGTGATAAAAAAAAATGAAATACTAGACTTAGATAAATCATTAAATTTAATGAAAAGTTAACTTACTTTTTCTTCAATGTTGTCTCACTGTCTTTAGTCCAACATATTTAACAGTTCTATAAGAGTTTATCACACTATTTACACTATTTACACTGGTCACCAAGTCACTTCTAATGTGAAACTTTCTTCCTTTTGGCAGCAAGCTGTGTCAGTCTCTGAACTTTGAACTTCATCTCCTTTTCTGTTTTCTTCAGAAACTGTCCGAGTGTTTCTGTTACCTCGTTGAACTTTGAGCCAATTTTCACCTTTACTGTCACTTTGCCCCCCGAAGCTCCTGGATTTTTATGATTTTTAAGTACCAGAACTGTGCTTAAATGACATAAAACAAACAGCTGAATGTCACTTATTACTATATAATATTGACTTATGTTCCAAGAAGATAGCATTCCTAAACTAGAAAAGCACTCATAGAGCGCATACCTCCGCCAAGGCTCCTTCCGTTTGTCATGGATCAACTCCAAAATGTAATGGGTTTGTGTGTAGGCCTATAGCCACTTGTGGTGAAAATTGCATCAAAGTCTGTCCATCAGTTTTGGAGTATTGTTGCTAACACACTGTGAGAAGATAAGTGCCTTGGCTGAGGTATGCATTCTCAGATCATCACCAAAATTTAATGGGTTCCTCTCTAGCCCAAGAATCACCTCTGGTGAAAATTTCATCCAAATCCATCCAGCAGTTTTTGTGTAATCGTGCTGCACAAATACAAAAAAGCCCTTGGTGGAGGTATGCACAGATCTTTGAGCAGAACGGAGCAGCAGTGCTGTGCAAAGTTGTGAACAAACAGAGGCGTACAGTCTCCACTCAACTGAAAGGAGCTTTCAAACTGGAAAGGAGAGAAAGATGGGAGTAAACGATGACCAGAAACAATACACACATGCTTTACAACTCCAGGTGACAAGTGTTCGTGGTGCAGAAGACCTCACACCAGTAACAATGTCTGTGCTGCTAGAGAAGCAGAATGCCAAAAATGCAGCAAGAAGGGCCACTTTGCTGTTGCATGGTGCAAACTACAGGTCAGTAATGTAACCAACAGAAATAAAACAGACAGTACAAAGATGGAAGATTTATTCCTTGGTGTAGTTACAGTGTAAGATGCTGACAAGTCCTGGTCAGTTAACCTGAATATACAAGATACAAATGTTAACTTTAAGATTTACACAAGAGCAGACACTACTGTAACTTCCACTCAGACCTACAAAGATCTCAAGAAAAGGCCAAAGTTGACATATGTTTAAAAAGTATTGACCGTCCTGGTGGGAGGCTCAAGAGCACAGGGAAATTTCAAACCACAACACGTTATAAAGGCACTGAGTACATTTTCACAGTCCATGTTATCGAAGGTCCTGCTGTCAACAACCTGTTAGGGCATGAAGTTTCATTAGATATGGGCCTAGTGTGCAGAGTAGATGACGTTTATGCTGAGAGCAGTGATTTCATGGGCCTGCTGAAAACAAGTCCGGTAAAAATAAAGCCAAAAGAGAGCACAATCCTGTACTCAGTCACAACTGCATGGAGAGTTTCAGTAATCCTACTGCCCAAAGTTAAAGAGAAGCTAGACCAGATGGTCAAGGCAGGTGTGATAGAGGAAATCACAGAGACAACGGCATGGTGTGCTCTGATTGTACCGGTTCCTAGAAAGAACGGACATGCGAGGATATGTGTCAGTCTGAACAAACTGAATCAAGCTGTGGAGCAAGAGAAATATATTTTTTTCACATTGGATGACATTCTATGAATAGCTGGTTCTACAATGTTCTCACTATTAGATGCTGCTAGTGGTTTTTGGCAAAGCCCTTTAGACAGAGAAAGCATCAAGGTGACCACAATCATAACACCGTTTGGAAGATACTTCTTCCATCGACTTCCATTTAGCATCACCATTGCCCCTGAAATCTTTCAAAGAGAGATCAACAATCTCAGCAAAGATCATGAAGGTGCAGCAGCATTCATGGATGATATAATCATCTAAGGAGAGACTCCAGAAGTACATGAACAATGTCTATAGAGAGTCCTGGAAACCCTCAGAGCTGCAGGGCTCAAGTTAAATGACAGCAAGCGTGTCCTGAGACAGGCAGAGCTCCAGTTCCTGGGTCAGGTGATAGACAAGGACGGCATCAGACCAGACCTAAGAAAAGTGGATGCCATAAGAAACCTTCAACCACCTCAGAACATGACAGAGCTAAAAAGAGTGTCAGGCATGGTTCATTACCTTGGATGCTTCCTACCAAACCTGGCAGATGTGACACGTCCACTCAATGACTTATTAAAGGCAGTGTGGGTGTGGAGCCCAAATCAAGAGGAAGTTTTTGAGAGTGTCAAATGGCTGTCAGAGCCACCAGTTTTAGCCTTTTTATGATGTTAACAAACAAACAGTTGTGAGTGCAGACGCAAGCAGCTATGGACTAGGAGGAGTTCTTCAGCTGCATGACAAACAACTCAGGCCTGTTGCTTATTTTATGTATTATTGTTCATGCACACTCACAAGCGCAGAAACCAGATATGCTCAAATTGAGAAAGAGTGTTTGGTTGCAGTCTAGGCATGTGAACGGTTTGCAAAGTATGTGTATGGCTTAGACAGCTTCACCCTTCCGCTTCTGAGAGAGAGCAGACGCTTTTCTTCCCTCTCCCTCCTAATCCTCTCCCTTCTGATCCCAGCTTGCAATGTCACTCTTCTCCTGGCTGAATCTTAATCCAAATGGAAATTATGGATCTGGAAAGCGGCTTAAATGCGATTGTCACCTTTAAAAGAAGAAGCGGGTCAGGGGGAACCCAAGGGAGACTCATGGCATTGGAACTCATGTGTCTGTGTGATTCGACTGAGATTGAACTGATCACAGGATCTTCTGTTCTGGCCCCTGGAGTTTTCCTCGTGTATCGAAATTATCTGGGTGAGCTAATCAAATGCGGACCCCGGCGTAGCTCCCTTAACAAATTCAACAATTCGTCCAGCTGGGGGGAGCACTGACTGTCAGCGGCAGGATTAACATGGAATTTACTACCTGGCATGCATTGAAGAGAGAACGAACTCTCTGGACATGTTTTACCTATGTTTCGGTAGGTGGATAACATCTGTGGATCGCTGAGTGCTCTCCAGAGAATGATCTAAAGTATGACTCAAGCCTGTATGAAATTGAAGCACAGAATCGAAGAGAGAGAAATTTTTTTTATTCTCTGAGTGCACTGTGCAGATTTGACCTTGTGTTTTGGTACCCTTGTTTACATTCCTCCTCGATAAGATAACGCCAGAGAAGTGGCTTATGTCTACCCATACATCAACAATCAGTTGTTGTCGTCAGCGGATTGGTCTCTCGAGGACAATGCCCATGTGCCTTCTGCAAGGAAGAGGAAAAGAGAGACAGACTCTGATCTCTGGTCTTGTTTATAAGTCACATGATTATAACATCTATCCACTGCCTGGAGGCGCCCTCTGCTGCCCACTAACAACTGTTACACTCACACTACACAATGACATGCAAATATACACACACTGCTCTCCCTCCCTCTGCTGTGTGATTGTATCTATTGTCTGCTAATGCATGAGGGTTTTTTTCTGTGTAGTCAAAATTTGGCTCATATACGAGCGTTTATTCTGATTACTATGTTTTTTCTCTCTCCTATTGTGTTTTCCTCCCCCTCCCCTCCCCTCTTTACCTCCACTGTTGACAGGCGCCTTGTATGGCGACGCGTCATTGGATGCGCCTAACGTGCGCGTCCAATGTCAAGTCAAATTCCTCGTGTGTTTACTTGTAAATATACTTGGCAATAAAGCTGATTCTGATTCTGATTCTGATTCTGATTCAAACAGACCATTGGTACCCCTTATCAACAACAAAGATAGCGTGTCGTGCCACTCAGATATCAGCATTTATTGCTGCGTGTGATGAGAATCAACGATAGGGCTGAGTATGTTCCAGGAAAATGGTTGGTTGTGGCAGACATTTTATCAAGACATCCATCCACAACATTGCAACTTGAGTCGGTTGAACTCAGTGTAGACATTAAGGCTCTGGAGGACATCACATGGGCAGCGTGGCCAATGTCAGACTTGTGTTTCAATGAAATCAAAGAGTATACAAGGAATGACGAGGTGCTGAAAACTGTTGTGCAGTATGTAACAAACGGATGGCCCAGATATGGATCAAGCATGCCAGAGCCTGTTAAACTTTTCTACTCCAAGAGAGATACCCTGACAGTTTGCCATGACCTACTGCTATATGGAGATAGAGTGGTTATTTCTTCAAACCTGAGATCTGATATTTTGGAGCGCCTGCATGATGGACACATGGGTATTGTGAAATGATGAGAACATGCCAAACAGAGTGTTTGGTGGCCCAGCATTAACAAAGAAATGCAGAAACACATAGAATCATGCCAGTTTTGAGAAGTCACAAAGCCCTTACAAAAGAAAGCCACTCTTAACAACTCCATTACCCAGCCGACCATGAAAAAAGATGGCTGTGGACATTTGTGAAGTCTACAAAAAACACTATCTTGTAGTAGGTCCATGGACATTGCATATCTACCAGACTTATCAGGCAGCATTACAAGAGCCCATCTCAGCAACATCTAATTCAATTCAATTCAACTTTATTTATATAGCGCCATTTCACAACAACAGTCATCTCATAGCACTATCAACTGTAGGGGGGAACCCCCACAGTTGCAGAAAGACCCCAGCAATCAGGCGATCCCCTGTGAGCAAGCACTTGGCGACGGTGGAGAGGAAAAACTCCCTTTTAACAGGAAGAAACCTCCAGCAGAACCAGGCTCAGGGAGGGGCAGTCATCTGCTGCGACTGGCTGGGGGGTGAGGGGATAGAGAAGAAGAAAAGAACAGACATGTAGAGAGCAAACAGCATGATGGGGACTCAATCTATAGGAAAGAACAAACAAATGTTAATGACCAGCAAAAAAAAATATTTCATTGAGAGTGAGAAAAGGAGTGAGGCCCAGTGCATTACTGGAGGTCCCCCGGCTGACTAAACCTATTAGCAGCATAACTAAGGGAGGGTTCAGAAACACATGATCCCTCCCTAATTGTAGGCTATATCAAAAAGGTAGGTTTTAGCCCTATTCTTAAAAACAGAGATCGAGTCTGACTCCCGAATCCAGATTGGATTCCATCTATGCAAGGTGGAGATGTCCAGACATACTGGTAACTGACAATGGTCCACAGTTTATTGGACAACAGTTCCAGCTTTTTGCTAAGACATACAGCTTTTGCCATGTCACAACGAGTCCACATTTCCCTCAGGCCAATGGAGAAGCAGAAAGGGCTGGAAAAACAGCGAAGCACATCCTGAAACAAAAAATATCCTTTCCTGGCTTTACTGAGCTACAGAGCTACCCCGATCAAGGCTACAGGCTTTAGCCCAGCACAGCTTATGCTTGGATGTCAGTTAAGGACACCGATTCCAGCACTAGAGGCGAAGCTGAAACCTCAGTGGCCTGATTTGACCTGATTCATTGCTTCAAATGCCAGAGCAAAAGCTAACTACAGATACTACTACAATAAACAACACTCCAACTGTAATTTGCCAGAGCTCAAGCCTGGAGATCAGGTTGCAGTTAAACTTGACAATGAAAAGACTTGTACTACTACTAAAACTAGTCTTGTTCTTTGATTAAGACAAAGCAAAGAGAAGTCTCATACCTTTTACATGTTTCGACTGTCATCTGCTGTCTTCTTCAGAAAATGTCATCTGATGTCCGTGATGTGTCACACCAGCTGATTTATCCTTTCCATAGGCGTGACTGACCTGACAGATTTGACAGACTTGCCAGGTCGGTTACACTCCACACTGTGCAATGATCTCTGGAGGAGAGAGTCCCAGGTGTGTGAGCGCATAAAGGCTCCATGATCTCGGTTCATGGTGTTGTGGGCTAGCTTCCTAAATTCAATATCTTCTTTGATCCAGCATTTTTTGTTGTCTTCGGATCCAATTATTTTTGCATTGTTCCAGTCCATGATTTGGTTGTTTATCTTGCAGTGGTCTGATATTGCTGATTGATTTGAGGTTTTCCTGTTCTGCCTTTTCTTTTTGCGACCGACCTGGCAGATCTGTCAAATCTGTCAGGTTGGTCACACCTACGGAAAGGATAAAACAACTGATGTGACATGTCATGGATGTCAGACAGCACTTTCTGAAGAAGACTGCAGGTGACAGTTGAAACATGTCAAAGGTATGAGATTTCTCTTTCCTTTGTCTTAATAGAAAAACAAGACTTAGTTTTACAGTGCATCCGGAAAGTATTCACAACACTTCACTTTTTCCACATTTTGCTATGTTACAGCCTTATTCCAAAAGGGATTAAATTCATTTTTTTCCTCAAAATTCTACACATAATACCTCATAATGACAACATGAGAAAAGTTTTTTTTTTTTTTTTTTTTTTTAGATTTTTGCAAATTTATTAAAAATTAGAAAAAAAAACAACTAAGAAATCACATGTACATAAGTATTCAGAGCCTTTGCTCAATACTTTTGTTGATCCATCTTTGGCAGTAATTACAGCTTCAAGTCTTTTTGAATATGATGCCACAAGCTTGGCACATCTGTCTTAGGGCAGTTTGGCCCATTCCTTTTTGCAGCACCTCTCAAGCTCCATCAGGTTGGATGGGAAGCATCGGTGCACAGCCATTTTCAGATCTCTCCAGAGATGTTCAATTGGATTCAAGTCTGGGCTCTGGCTGGGCCACTCAAGGACATTCACGGAGTTGTCCTGAAGCCACTCCTTTGATATCTTGGCTGTATGCTTAGGGTCCTTGTCCTGCTGAAAGATGAACCATCGCCCCAGTCTGAGGTCAAGAGTGCTCTGGAGCAGGTTTTCATCCAGGATGTCTCTGTACATTGCTGCATTAATCTTTCCCTCTATCTTGACTAGTGTCCCAGTTCCTGCCACTGAAAAACATCCCCACAGCATGATGCTGCCACCCCCCACTGGCATGGTTATGAGCGGTGCCTGGTTTCCTCCAAACATGACGCCTGGCATTCACGCCAAAGAGTTCAATCTTTGTCTCATCAGACCAGAGAATTTAGTTTTTCATGGTCTGAGAGTCCTTCAGGTGCCTTTTGGCAAACTCTAGGCAGGCTGCCATGTGCCTTTTACTAAGAAGTGGCTTCCGTCTGGCCACTCTACCATACAGGCCTGATTGGTGGATTGCTGCAGAGATGGTTGTCCTTCTGGAAGGTTCTCCTCTCTCCACAGAGAAATGCTGGAGCTCTGACAGAGTGACCATCAGGTTCTTGGTCACCTCCCTGACTAAGGCCCTTCTCCCCTGATCACTCAGTTTAGATGGCCGGCCAGCTCTAAGAAGAGTCCTGGTGGTTCTGAACTTCTTCCATTTATGGATGATGGAGGCCACTGTGCTCATTGGGACCTTCAAAGCAGCAGAAAATTTTCTGTACCCTCCTGTCTTGGAGGTCTACAGACAATTCCTTTGACTTCATGCTTTGTTTGTGCTCTGACATGCACTGTCAATTGTGGGACCTTGTATAGACAGGTGTGTGCCTTTCCAAATCATGTCCAATCAATTGAATTTACCACAGATGGACTCCAGTTAAGCTGTAGAAACATCTCAAGGATGACCAGTAGAAACAGGATGTACCTGAGCTTAATTTTGAACTTCATGACAAAGGCTGTGATTACTTATGTACACGTGATTTTTTTAGTTTTTTATTTTTAATAAATTTGCAAAAATCTAAAAAAAAACCAAACTTTTTTCATGTCATTATGGTGTGTGTAGAATTTTTAGGCAAAAAAGAATTTAATCCATTTTGGAATAATACTGTAACATAACAAAATGTGGAAAAAATGAAGCGCTGTGAATACTTTCCGGATACACTGTATCATTAAGAAGACAAAATGTACCTGTCTGAGATATTGGACTACTACTGCCACAGTTTGCAGAATTGCAAGGCGCTACAATCGCACTTACTCAAGACAGAGAGGACTACTTCGCGGAAACTGGAGACATCTGTGACTACTCTCTCCATCCTTCCTTCTCCCAAGTGTTCTATGAGAGGGGGAATCAGGCAAAGACAACACCGCCTAGAACCAAGAAAAACAACCTCAGGACGAGACACTCGCAGTTGCTCAACCAGCAGCCGCACCAATGGCTGTGACAGCAAAGGTTGCCAACCATCCCGTTTTAGCCGGGATGTCCCGTTTTAGCCGGGGCATCCTGTTTATTGGGCTAAGTATGCTTGTTCCGAGTGGGATGTGCTTTGTTCCATGTATTCATGGCCGCCTTAATGAACGGACTAGGTTGGGCTAAAGCCCAGGACCCTGTGAAGATCAGGGCCTAACACGAGCCAATGAAAAAGATCACACTGTTGTTAATTGGTCAAATTCTATGTCCTTCACTTGCTATTCATGTGTGGCTGCTGATTGGTCTAATTTATAAGTGCCTCATGTGGGTACCATGTAACAATAGCCTATCAGAGGAATTGTTTTGACATGTGACTATGCAAGTGCCAGTGACAGGTAAGTGTAATTTGTTTGGTCAAAATGTCCAGAAAAAAGTTTGAAAGTGGTGCTCATAAAATTATTGAGAGGAAAAGACCTTAGTGAAAATGAATTGCTCAAAAAATCCCGAAGCATAAAGGATTTTTCTAAGCTGGACCATCCAGTGGAGGAGGCTACTAATTACTGCACGGCGGAGACAGGTGAGCCGTTAAAGCACTCACCTGGAGGAGGAGGGTAAAGGGAGAAGAAAGGCCATGATTGCTTACGACAGACAGCTGTGCGTGGGACAGTGGACTCCGAACTTGGTAAAAACTAGACTGGATCAAGCATGCATCCATAGAGTATGATGATATTCATTCTCAACCTACAATCACGCAGCATGAGAGATAAGCTGTTTTTTTTTCCAGAATTGTGGAAAAAACAATGAAAATCCAGAACCGCTGATCTCACAATTCATATCTACGCAGCTGAAAATGCCCCCCCCCCAACCCGTGAAATTGGTTACCTTTTACCGAGTCCACCGCATTGGACAGAAACCCCCCCAAAACAAACGTCCCAGACTGATTGTTGCCAAATCTGAACATTTCAAGCAAAAGCTTCTGGTATAGAGGCAGGGCAGGCAGCTTAAAAACAAATTATGGTCTAAATCAGGGGTGTCCAATCATGTGCCAAGGAGGGCACATGATTGTCTTCAACAGCAGACTTCACTGAACTTCTTTCCACTGATTGCTGATAAGTGAAAACACCTGCTGAAGAGATTGGGTAGAAGAGAAAATCTGCAGGGTCTTGGCCCTCCATGGCACATGATTGGACACCCATAGTCTAAATCAGGGGTGCCCACACTTTTTTGGCTTGTGAGCTGCTTTTAAAATGACCAAGTCAAAATGATCTACTTACATTTAAAAAATGCCAAATATGGGACTTCTGGTCTGGACACCATGGTGATAGCAGCTTAACACTGAAGCTCCCAGACCCGATCCGTGAAAATACCTTGAAAATCAGATTTAACGGATTTTTGGAAGAGTGAAAATCAAAAGACAAAGTGATTATGCCTAAAGGAAAACAGAAGAGATCGACATTTACCAGGCCAAGACACGCATCGGCCGGAGAATCTGACCTGGAGGACATCCACTCAGAAGCCGAGGAGCTGAATGAAGCTAGCAACACGGTTAGCTTAAAAATGGTACTTCAAGAATTAAGACAATTTCGCCGAGAGTGTTGGGCCGAATTTCGTGAAATTAAAGACGAAATAAAAAGGACAAACAGCAGAGTGGACCAGGCTGAGGACCGAATCATGGAAGCAGAGGAAAGAATAAAAGGGCTGGAAGAAACCGTGCTGGAACTACTCAAACGACAGTCAAGACTGGAGGCTAAGCTAACCAACCAAGAAGGAAGACTAAGAAGAGACAACATAAGAATTCATGGTCTGAAAGAAGGAGTCGAGGACGGTTTCACCACAATGACTGCATGCGTGGAATCCATACTGAGAGAGAAGTTGGAAATTCCCCAATCCACCGACTTGAAGATAGAAAGGGCGCACCGTACATTAGCCCCAAGGCCGTCGGCGGAAGCGCCACCAAGATCGGTGGTGGTGAAGTTCTCCAACTCCAGAACAAAAGAAGAGGTTGTGAGACTGGCTTGGCAGAAAAAAGGATTTATGCACCAAGAAAGAAAAGTTTTTGTGGAGCACGACTACGCCCCGGAGGTCCTTAAAAAGCGTCGGGAATACAACGACGCTAAAAAGGTACTAAGAGAGAAGAAACTGCGCTTTCAAACTCCATTACCGGCGAAGCTGCAGGTTTTTTACGGGGATGAGACGTGTCTCTACAACTCGGCGGAAGAAGCAACCACGGATATGGCGAGAAGAGGGCTCCCGGTAACAGTGTATAAACCTGCAGCAGACTCGATTGAAAGAATCAAGGTTCAAACGCGGTGCACACAGAGACCCTCAAAATCCACGGGCCAGCAGCGGGAAACCCAGCTCCAGGGCTATAAGGAAAAACTGTTTTCAGGAGGGAACAACGATATTTTTAGTTAATCTGCGCATCCAACCCTCCTCCTACAAGGTAACAAACATTAAAGGAGATACAGAATCAGCAAGTATCAAGTGGAAAACATTTCATGGAACAGACATAATATTAGAAACAAATAAGTCTTAAAAAAAAAAACTTGTTAAAATAGAAATGTGATAATGAACCACATGATCTCTCCACACTAACAAATACTGTATTAACGTGACTGTTTGCTGTGATGGTGGTGGGAGGTTGCGCACAATTTCATAAGGTATAGGCATAAAAAAAATAAAATAAAATCATTACAAGTTCGGATTGGGATCTGAAATTCACGTTAAAAACATGGGACAACTTACAGGGGTAAGAGAGGGCCCTCAACACGTAACAGAGTTTGAGGAATTTCCCTCAGAGCCAACACACCATCAAGGCTCTTCTAAGGTCACTAAAAAGACCTCAGCTAAGGAAGATCTTTTGTCAGTTTTTTGTTTTAAAGTTTTATATACTATGTTCTTAATGTTTTTTATGTTCTTAATGTTCTTTCAGTTTCTGAGTAGCATAAAAGAGGGCCACCACACTGTTATACTAAATAAGACAACACAATGGAGAAACAAGGTGTAACCAAAATAATCTCATATAATGTAAAAGGGATCCTGAATCCAGTTAAAAGATCCAAGATTCTAGGCAAAATGAAAAAAGACAAAACAGGAATAATATTTTTACAGGAAACCCACCTAACAGACGTGGAGCACACTAAACTTAATAGACAATGTCACATCTCGCCGCTCATCAGTGGCGCCAGCTGCACGCACACCTGCGCCTCGTCAGCGGCGAGGGATTTAAGCCGCCTCGCCCTGGGCTTCGGCCTGAAGCCGTCTGTTCTCATCGGCTACTCTTGCTGCAAGGAACCCCCTTCATCAAGCAAGATCGCAAGTAAGCATTCCTTACCTTCTTCCTCCAGTTCTCCTCCCCTGTGCACAGGTGGATTCCCTGGCGGCGGACTATGTTCCCCAGCCATCTCCTCCTCGCTGCTGCTTCAGGCGCTCCAGGTTGCTGTCTACCGGGCTACGCCCTTGCTACGCCAGTCACCGGCCCGAACCAAGTAAGCCAGTAGCCATTATCTCATCTCCTGTGTTGGTGTGGTGCCCGTTACCCTTCTCCCTCTGCTTCTCCCATAGGGTTGTCCGGCTGTACGGTTTCCTGTTCCCATGCCTGACGCAGACGCCACCACCAATACATTACCATCTCACATACACGCACTCATACACACTTGTTGTTAATAAAGCTATTGAATCTACCCTGAGCCTGCGTGCGTATCTCCTGAGCCGTGCATTATGTCAGTACGGCTTCAGCAGAGTGGCTCGGCAGACAGCGGGCTCGCACGCCGTCTTTCCACCCTCGAGGCTCGGGTGGATCTAATAGCCCATCAACAACAGGTGATTTTAACCCAATTGTGTACCATAACTAACCGATTGGACCGCTTGGACCCCCAACAGCCGTTCCCCCCGGCTCGTCAGGGTGGCGCGGCTCCTGCTGCTCCAGCGGCCGTTCAGCCAGCTCCGGCGGCACCGGCACGGCTCACACCCATTCCGACCCCCGCCCGCTTTAGCGGTAAGCTCGGTGGAACGCGGGGGTTTATCATGCAGTGTGAGTCTGTGTTTCACCGTGTGCCCGGAGATTTTCCATCAGACCACAGCCGAATTGGCTACATAGGGAATCTCCTGGAGGGAAGAGCGCTTACCTGGGCTTACGCCGTAATGGCGAAGCCCAGTTACGCCACCCTCACCTATGGCCAATTCGTGAGACTGTTTCTGGAAGTGTTCAATCATTCGCATACAGAGAGCATTCAGGTCGATCGTCTTCTCTGCCTTCAGCAGGGAAGCCGGTCGGCAGCTGACTACGCGATCGACTTCTGGGTCGCTGTGGAGGAGGTTGGCTGGGGCGAACGATCGCTCTGCGGCATCTTCCTTCGCAGTCTCAGCGCTGGTCTGAGGGATGAACTGGCTGGACGGGATATCCCGGAGACGTTAGCGGAGCTAATTTCCCTAGCCAACAGCTTGGATAACAGGCTGCGCGAGCGGGCCTCGGAGCGGAAGTTGTCTTCTCGCCCTCGAGGTGCCTCGTCGCGCCTGTCCCAAGCTCGCCCCCTGGCGTTGCCGTCACCGTCGTACTCCGAGGAGTCGGAGCCGATGGTGACAGGCTGGACAAAACTCCCCCCAGCGGAGAGACAACGGTCTCTGTATGTATTGCGGAGACAGCCAACACACGGTGGAGCTTTGTCCACAGAAGCCAAATGGGGAGGTCCGCGAGTTACTGTAGGGGGCCTCGCGGACGCTAATCGGTTAACTCCCCTCACTCAATTGACGCTGCCCATTCGTTTCTGTCATAACTCCACAGGGCACCTCACCCATGCACTGGTGGATTCAGGCGCGGAGGGCAGCTTTATTTCACAGAGCCTGGCAACCCGATTGGGCATCCGTTGCCATACCCTCAAGACTCCTCTCGCCCTAGTAAATCTCTCCCGTGTTTCCCTGGGAAAAGTAACACACCAGACCATTCCCGTCCCTGTTATTATTTCTGGAAATCATCGGGAGGAGATCACCTTCTACGTCCTACCTAACTCAGTATCTCCCGTCATCCTCGGCTACCCCTGGCTCCGCCTCCACAGCCCTGTCCTGGACTGGAGGTCCGGCAGAGTGTCCGCCTGGAGCTCCTTCTGCATGAGCACCTGCCTCCAATCCGCTGCCTGCGTCCCGTCCACGCCTTCAACTCCCAAGGACGCCGCGCCTCCGGATCTCACCCTGGTGCCATCGGAGTTTCACGACCTGGGTATGGTATTCAGCAAATCCAAGGCGATGTCTCTTCCCCCGCACAGGCCCTACGACTGTGCTATAAACATCCGCCAGGGGGCACCCTTACCCTCGGGGCGACTCTACAGCCTGTCTGCGCCGGAGAAGGAGGCTATGAATTCTTATCTCAAGGAATCGCTGAGTGCTGGAATCATCCGTCCCTCGTCATCACCATTAGGCGCTGGGTTCTTCTTCGTGGGCAAGAAGGACGGCTCCCTCCGTCCTTGTATTGACTATCGCGCCCTGAATGACATCACGGAGAAGGACCGTTACACTTTGCCCCTAATGGACTCCGCCTTCCACTCCCTCCAGGGGGTGACTTGGTTCACCAAGCTGGATCTTCGCAGCGCATACCACCTCGTCCGGATCCGGGAGGGAGACGAGTGGAAGACAGCCTTCCATACCCCGAACGGCCATTTCGAGTACCTGGTTATGCCGTTCGGGTTGACCAATGCTCCAGCCGTCTTTCAGCGCCTTATAAATGACGTCCTCCGGGACTTCATCGGCCTGTTTGTGTTCGTCTACCTGGATGACATCCTCATCTTCTCCAGATCCAGGGACGAGCACTGGGTCCATGTGAGGCGGGTCCTCCAGAGGCTGCTGGAGAACCGGTTATATGTCAAGGCTGAGAAGTGTGAGTTTTACGCTAAGACTACGTCCTTCCTCGAGTTCGTCATCTCCCATGACCAGGTGCTTCCAGACCCAGCGAAGGTGAAAGCGGTGGTGGAATGGCCCACTCCTACATCAAGGAAACAGGTACAACTGGCTGCACGGTGGCGCAGTGGTTTAGCACTGTGGCAGCACAGTTTTACCCTCGGCCGGGGGACCGCGGGGATCATGAGATCGTGGGTTCGATCCCAGCCCCCGACCAACAGTGAGCTGTGTGGAGTTTGCATGTTCTCCCCGTGTTGCGCGGGTTTACTCCGGGATTTCTCCGGTTTCCTCCCGCACACCAAAAAACATGTAGGTTTAGGGCGCTCGCGCACGCAGCGACCAGCAGCCAGTGGCTTGTCACCAGACTGCAAACCAAATCTACCTACGGGTACAAATAAGTAACAAAAAAAAAACAAAAAACAAAAAAAAAAAACAGTTTATTGGGTTGGCCAACTTCTACCGCCGCTTTGTCCCGAACTTTGGTACCATCGTTGGCCCTCTGACCGCCTCACGTCCCCTAAGGTCCCGTTCCGGTGGACTGAAGAGGCCGCAGCTGCTTTCCAGGCGCTGAAGGCGGAGTTCTCCTCCTCCCGGGTCCTCAGCCAAGTCGATCCCTCGCTGCAATGCATCGTGGAGGTGGACGCTTCGGACAAGGGGGTGGGGGCGGTGTTATCTCAGCGGTCACCTGACGACGGGATCAAACGGCCCTGTGCCTTCTTCTCTCGGCGCTTGTCCCCGGCGGAACGAAATTACGACGTGGGGGACAGAGAGCTCCTCGCCATCAAGCTCGCGCTGCAGGAGTGGCGTCACTGGCTAGAGGGGGCGGCCCTGCCATTCATGGTTCTAACCGACCACAAGAACTTGGAGTATTTAAGATCTGCCAAGCGTCTGAAAGCCCACCAGGCGCGTTGGTCCTTGTTCTTCGCCAGGTTCTGCTTCAACATCACCTTTAGACCTGGCTCCAAGAATGGCCTACCTGACGCCCTCTCTAGGCAATTTGCCCCTGAGGCATCTGAGGACACAGCCCACACCATCTTGCCCAGGTCGTGCATCGTGGGAGCCATCACTTGGGACATCAAAAGTAAGATCCGGAAGGCGCAGGAATCGGAACCAGACCCTGGCGGCGGACCGGAGGGGAGGCTTTTTGTGCCGTC
This sequence comes from Pholidichthys leucotaenia, assembly GCA_020510985.1. NCBI lineage: Eukaryota > Metazoa > Chordata > Actinopteri > Cichliformes > Pholidichthyidae > Pholidichthys > Pholidichthys leucotaenia. Next base: position 20,033,712 of record CM035838.1, read on the forward strand.
CACGGTCCAAGGGGAGGTCATCCACTGGCTGCACACGTCTAAGCTCACCTGCCATCCTGGTTCCTCCCAGATGATTGACTTGCTTCAACGATCCTTCTGGTGGCCGGGCCTGCGGAAGGACGCTGCCCGCTACGCCCGGGCCTGCCCCGTCTGCGCCACCAGTAAATCAGGTAATGCCCCTCCAGCAGTCCTGCTCCAGCCCCTGCCTGTCCCTGGCAGGCCCTGGTTGCATATCGCCCTGGACTTCGTCACCGGTCTCCCGGTCTCTAACACCTTCGACACAGTCCTGACCATCGTAGATCGTTTCTCCAAGGCTGCTCACTTCATCCCATTACGAGGGCTTCCATCTGCCTTGGAGACGGCGGACCTCCTTATCCAGCACGTGGTCAGGCTGCATGGGATTCCGGTAGACGTGGTCTCGGACCAGGGCCCCCAGTTTTCCTCAGAGGTTTGGAGGTCCTTCTGCAACGCCCTGGGAGCCAAGGTAAGCCTCTCCTCCGGCCATCACCCCCAATCCAACGGGCAGTGTGAGCGGACCAATCAGGAGCTGGAGGCTGCGCTCCGCTGCGTCACAACATCCAAACCTGCGTCCTGGAGCACTCATCTCGCCTGGGTGGAGTACGCCCACAATACCGCCCGCTCTTCTGCCACTGGGATGTCCCCATTTAAGGCATCCCTAGGCTATGACCCCCCTCTGTTCCCTACGCAGGAGAGTGAGGTAACTGTCCCCTCTGTTCGGGCGCACCTCAGGCGGTGCCGCTCCATCTGGGCGTTGGCGCGCAATGCGCTTTTACGCACGGTGGAGCACAACAAGTCTACGGCGGACCGGCACAGAAGACCTGCCCCAGCCTACCAGGTGGGCCAACGTGTCTACGTGTCTACCCAGGACGTCGTTTTAAAGGGTGAGAGGAGGAAGTTGGCACAGCGTTTTATGGGCCCATACCCCATCACCAGGATTATCAACCCGGTGGCTGTGCGTGTGGCTATTCCCCCCTCCCTCCGCATCCATCCCACCTTCCACGTTTCCAAGGTGAAGCTGGCAGTCTCCGACCCCCTTTGCCCTCCCCCTGCTGCGCAGCCCGCGCCTCGGATGATTGATGGTCATCCGGCCTGGCCAGTCTCTTCCATCCTGGACTCCCGGCGCCGGGGTCGCGGGTTACAGTACTTAGTGGATTGGGAGGGCTATGGACCTGAACATAGGCAATGGGTTCCCTCGTCGTTTGTGTTGGATCCATCTCTCATCACTGAGTTCCACCGAGCGCACCCGGAAAAACCATCGCCAGGAGGCGCTGCTAGAGGGGGGAGTACTGTCACATCTCGCCGCTCATCAGCGGCGCCAGCTGCACGCACACCTGCGCCTCGTCAGCGGCGAGGGATTTAAGCCGCCTCGCCCTGGGCTTCGGCCTGAAGCCGTCTGTTCTCATCGGCTACTCTTGCTGCAAGGAACCCCCTTCATCAAGCAAGATCGCAAGTAAGCATTCCTTACCTTCTTCCTCCAGTTCTCCTCCCCTGTGCACAGGTGGATTCCCCGGCGGCAGACTACGTTCCCCAGCCATCTCCTCCTCGCTGCTGCTTCAGGCGCTCCAGGTTGCTGTCTACCGGGCTACGCCCTTGCTACGCCAGTCACCGGCCCGAACCAAGTAAGCCAGTAGCCATTATCTCATCTCCTGTGTTGGTGTGGTGCCCGTTACCCTTCTCCCTCTGCTTCTCCCATAGGGTTGTCCGGCTGTACGGTTTCCTGTTCCCGCGCCTGAAGCAGACGCCACCACCAATACATTACCATCTCACATACACGCACTCATACACATTTGTTGTTAATAAAGCTATTGAATCTACCCTGAGCCTGCGTGCGTGTCTCCTGAGCCGTGCTGAACGCTCTGAAGACAGTGGAGATGATTGTAGACTTCAGGAAAGTCACTACTCCTCTGCCCCCCCTCACCCTCTCAGGCTCTCCCATCACCACTGCTGATTCCTTCCGCTTCCTAGGCACTACCATCACCAGGGACCTCAAATGGGAGCTGACCATCAGCTCACTCATCAAAAAAGCCCAGCAGAGGATGTTCTTCCTGCGGCAGCTGAGGAAGCTCAAGCTACCCACCAAGATGTTAGTGCAGTTCTACACAGCCATCATCGAGTCCATCCTCACCACCTCCATAACCGTGTGGTACGCAGGAGCCACTGCCAGGGACAGACTAAGGCTGCAGCGCGTCGTGCGCACTGCTGAGAAGGTGATCGGCTGCAAGCTCCCATCTCTCCAGGATCTGTACATCTCCAGGACCCGGAGGCGTGCTGGCCGGATCATAGCCGATCCCTCACACCCTGGTCATGTACTGTTTGCCCCCCTCCCCTCTGGTAGAAGACTTCGGTCCATCCAGACTAAAACCTCCCGTCACATGAACAGCTTCTTCCCCTCTGCCATTAGACTGCTGAACACTAAGTGACTCTCGTGCACCATGTACAGCAGCTCAACCAGACTCATGTCAATCATCACTGTTTTCTTCCTGCATTACCGACTGCACTATATAGTTCTCCACAGTATCTGCTGCTGGCTAATATATATTTTAACTGTTGACCAGTATCACTTAATCTTATCCTACACTTTATTACATGTATAGTTTATTTCTCTTATCTTATCATGTTTAATGTTGCAGCATTGTACCGAGACAAATTCCTAGTTTGTGTACTACATGAACAATGGCAATAAACCTGATTCTGATTCTGATTCTGATTCTGATGTCAGTCAAGGGTTTAAAATGATCTCTTCATCTTCATATAAGTCAGGGAGGAGGAGGGGGGTAGAGACATTGATCTCAACCAAAATTGTATTTGAAAAAAAATCAGAACACAAAGATAAAGAAGGGAGATTCAGCATGGTACTTGGTCGGCTAGAGGGAGAAGATATCACCCTGCTGAATGTATATGCACCTCCAGGGGCTAACTGGAAATTTTATAAAAATGTATTTGACCTAATGATCACTAAAGCCCAAGGTTTAGTGATATGTGGTGGAGACTTCAATCTAAGACTGAATCCGTACTGGGATGCATCAGGTAATTCTCCACATCAAAATAACACTCAAAGTAGAAAAACTCGGATGCTACTAAAAGAAATGGGAATCTGTGACGTGTGGAGGGAATTCAACCCCAGTGTAAAAGATTATACATTTTACTCAGCACCACATTCATCATACTCAAGGACTGACTATTTTTTTTATGTTTAATAGAGACTTTGGAAGAGTAAAAACATGTAAAATAGGACTGATGGATCTCTCTGACCACAGTCCGATCTATATGGACTTAAGTATCCAAAAATACACAAATAATACATTTTCTTGGAGGTTAAATTCAAATGTGCTGAAAGGACCACTGAAAGATGAATTGGAATCAGATATTTGGAAGAAAATGATAATGGAGAAGTATCCCCTTTAATACTGTGGGATGCATGCAAAGCTGTAATAAGGGGAAAGATTATCGCAAAACTGGCAATCCAAAAGAAACTGAGACAAGAAAAACTAATCACATTAGAGTCAGAACTTAAGAAACTGTCACGACTCGCCGCTCATCAGCGGCTTCAGCTGCGCGCACACCTGTGCCTCGTCAGCAGCGGGCTATTTAGCCCACTCTGCCCAGTGCTGCGGTCTGGAGCCATCTGTTCGCATCGGCACTTTGTAGCTCGTGAAACAACCTCTGATCACCAGCAAGACTTCAACCACGCGTAAGCATTCCTTACCTTTTTCCAAGTTCTTCACCCCTGTGCACAGGTGGATCCCTCGGCGGCGGATTCCCCCGTCATCGCCAACCAATTCCCACCATCAGCGCAGACTCTGCAGGACGCTGTCTTCCGGGCTTCTCCCTTGCCAACGCCAGCCACCTGTATCCACAAGTAAGCATCACACAACTCATTATCCCTGTCCAGGTGTGGTGCCCTTTACCCCTTGTCCTCTGCTCTCTCTCCATAGGGTTGTCCGGCTGTACGGCGCGCTGCTCTGCTTCCTGCACATTGGCGTTCACCCTCAACACATACACATACCGCACACATCCATTCAGACACACCTGCTTGTTGAATAAAGCTGTTAAATCTATCCTGAGTCTGCGTGCGTGTCTCCTGGGCCAGACATTATGTCAGTACGGCTCCAGCAGAGCGGCCCAGCAGACAGCGGGCTTGCATGCCGTCTTTCCACCCTTGAGGCTCGGGTAGATTTAATAGCCCATCAACAGCAGGTGATCTTGAACCAATTGGTTAATATTACTCACCGATTAGACCGCCTGGACCCCCAGCAGGCGTTCCCCTCGGTTCACCGGGGGGGGGGGGGGTGGCTCCTGTCGCTCCGGTGCCCGGCCAGTCTGCCACGGGGACGCCCACTCGACTCACACCAATCCCAACCCCCGCCCGCTTTAGCGGGAAGCTCGGCGGTGCGCGGGGGTTCATTATGCAGTGTGAGTTGGTGTTTCTGCGCGTTCCCGGGGATTTTCCCTCGGACCACAGCCGAATTGGCTACATCGGTAATCTTCTGGAGGGGCGAGCACTAACTTGGGCTTACGCCGTTATGGCGAAGCCCAGTTATGCGAACCTCTCCTATAGCCAGTTCGTGCAGAGCTTTCTCGAGGTCTTTGATCATTCCCGGCGCGATAGCGTCCTCACTGACCGGCTCCTTGGTCTCCAACAGGGAAGCCGGTCAGCGGCGGATTATGCTATCGACTTCCGGGTCGCAGTGGAGGAGGTTGGCTGGGGTGAGGCCGCTCTCTGTGGCATCTTCCTCCGCAGCCTCAGCTCAGGTCTGAGGGATGAGCTGGCCGGTCGTGATCTTCCGAAGACGCTTGCGGAGCTGATCTCCACAACCATTAGTTTAGACAACAGGCTGCGAGAACGGTCCACCGAGCGGAAGTCTAGCAGCCGCTCGCGTGGAGGCTCCGTCCGCACGCCTCAAGACCGCCCCCTGGCGTTACCTCCACCGGAATCTTCCGAGGAATCTAAGGCGATGGTGGTTGGTCGGTCAAAGCTCCCCCTAGCGGAGAAACAGCGCCGCCGGAAGTTGGGCCTCTGCATGTATTGCGGAGGAGATCAACACACCGTGGAGCATTGCCCGGAGAAGCCAAACGGGGAGGTCCACGAGTCACTGTAGGGGGCCTCGCGGACTCTAACCGGTCAAATCCCCTCACAAGTTTATCCTTGCCCATCCGATTCTGTCACAATGCCACGGGGTATCTCACACACGCACTGGTGGACTCAGGAGCAGAGCAGAGCTTCATTTCAAAGAGCCTGGCAACCCAATTGGGCATTCCCTGCCACCCTCTGGCCGCTCCTCTCAGCCTGATCACCCTTTCCCGTGTGCCCCTCGGACAAGTGACTCATCGCACGCAACCAGTCCCTGTCATTATCTCTGGTAACCACCGAGAGGATCTCACCCTGTACGTCCTGTCCTCCTCTGTGATGCCTGTCATCCTTGTGTACCCCTGGTTGCGTCTGCACAACCCTGTGCTGGATTGGCAGACGGGAAGAGTCGCCTCCTGGAGTTCCTTCTGCATGGGCACTTGTTTACAATCCGCAGCCTGCGCACCGTCTTCTCCTCCCCCGGTTAAAGACGCCACGCCTCCGGATCTCACTCTGGTGCCTTTGGAGTTCCATGACCTGGGCCTCGTATTCAGCAAGTCCAGGGCGATGTCTCTTCCTCCTCACTGGCCCTACGACTGCGCCATCAACCTCCGCCCAGGGGCGCCCCTGCCCTCCGGACGCCTCTACAGCTTGTCGGCGCCGGAGCGGGAAGCGATGGATAGTTATATCAAGGAGTCACTCAACGCTGGAATCATCCATCCCTCCTCGTCTCCGCTCGGCGCAGGGTTCTTCTTCGTGTCAAAGAAGGATGGGTCACTCCGCCCATGTATCGACTTCCGGGTCTTGAATGACATCACAGAGAAGGACCGTTACACTTCGTAGTGCATACCATCTCGTCCGGATCAGGGAGGGGGATGAGTGGAAGACAGCCTTTAGAACGCCTAGTGGGCACTTCGAGTACCTGGTGATGCCCTTTGGACTGACCAACGCCCCTGCTGTGTTTCAACGCCTGATTAATAATGTCCTGCGTGATTTCCTCGGCCTCTTCGTGTTCGTATACCTGGATGACATCCTCATCTTCTCCAGGTCACGGGAGGAACACCAGGTGCATGTGAGGTGGGTCTTGCAGCGGCTGCTGGAGAACAGGCTTTACGTCAAAGCCGAGAAGTGTGAGTTTTACGGCAAGACCACCTCCTTCTTAGGGTTTGTAATCTCACACAACCAGGTCCTACCTGACCCCGCGAAGGTTAAAGCGGTGGTTGAATGGCCCACGCTGACCTCCAGTAAGCAGGTCCAGCAATTTATTGGGTTTGCCAATTTCTACTGCCGTTTTGTGCCTAACTTCGGTGCCATCGTTGCCCCGCTGACCCGTCTCACTTCCCCCAAGAACACCTTTCGCTGGACCGAGGAGGTCGCTGCGGCATTTCAGGCGTTAAAGACGGAGTTCTGCTCCTCCGGGGTCCTGACCCAGGTCGACTCCGCTCTGCAGTGCCTGGTGGAAGTCGACGCGTCTGATATGGGAGTGGGGGTGGTGCTATCCCAGCGATCACCCACCGATGGGGTCAAGCGACCCTGCGCCTTCTTCTCACGGCGTCTGTCTCCGGCCGAGCGGAATTACGATGTTGGGGACAGGGAGCTTCTCGCCATCAAACTCGCCCTGCAGGAGTGGCGCCACTGGCTGGAGGGGGCTGCATTACCATTCGTGGTGCTGACAGACCATAAGAACTTGGAGTATCTTCGATCTGCTAGACGTCTGAATGCTCGCCAGGCGCGCTGGTCCTTGTTCTTCACCCGGTTCCGCTTCACCATTACCTATCGCCCTGGCTCTAAGAACGGCCTACCCGATGCCCTCTCCAGGCAGTTCGCCCCTGAGACGTCAGAGGAGCCGGGCCATACCATCCTGCCCAGCTCGTGTGTGGTAGGGGCAATTTCCTGGTCCATCAGGGACAAGATCCAGAGGGCGCAGGAGACCGAACTGGACCCTGGCGGCGGACCGGAGGGAAGGCTGTTCGTTCCATCTTCTGTCCGGGGGGAGGTCATCCATTGGGTTCACACCTCCAAACTCGCCTGTCACCCTGGCGTATCCCAGCTAGTGGATCTCCTCCAGCGTTCCTTCTGGTGGCCAGGTCTGCAGAAGGATGCCGCCAACTACGTCCGGGCGTGCCCTGTGTGTGCCACCGCCAAGTCAGGAAATTCTCCCCCCGCGGGTCTGCTCCAGCCCCTGCCGACCCCTGGCAGGCCCTGGTCCCACATAGCCCTCGACTTCGTCACCAGTCTCCCAACCTCTAACTCCTATGACGCCGTTTTGACCATCGTGGATCGATTCTCCAAGGCCGCCCACTTCGTGCCACTTCAGGGTCTTCCAACGGCTTGGGAGACAGCGGACCTTCTGGTTCAGCACGTGGTCAGGCTGCATGGGATACCGGTGGACGTCGTCTCAGATCGGGTGCCCCAATTTGTCTCAGAGGTGTGGAAGTGTTTCTGCAATGCCCTGGGGGCCACAGTTAGCCTCTCCTCCGGTCACCACCCGCAATCCAACGGGCAGTGCGAACGGGCCAACCAGGAGCTGGAAGCTGCCCTACGCTGCGTCACTTCCTCCAACCCATCCCCCTGGAGCACGCACCTGTCTTGGGTAGAGTACGCTCACAACACGGCTCGGTCTTCTGCCACAGGGATGTCCCCCTTCAAGGCGTCCTTGGGTTATGATCCACCTTTGTTCCCGGAGCAGGAGGCGGAGCTGACGGTTCCTTCCATCCAAGTGCACCTGAGACGTGTCGGGCTCTGTGGACCAAGACATGCGACGCGCTCTTACGCACGGCGGCGCGCAACAGCACCACGGTGAATCGCCACAGGAGACCGGCCCCTGCCTACCAGGTGGGTCAACAGGTCTGGTTGGCCGCTCAAGATATCCACCTTAAGGCTGAAAAGAGGAAGTTGGCCCCACGCTTCATTGGCCCCTACACCGTTTCTAAAATTGCTAACCCGGTGGCTGTGCGTCTGGCCCTCCCCCCTCCCTCCGCATTTGTCCCACCTTCCACGTGTCCAAAATTAAGCCCTATGTCTCCGATCCTCTCTGCCCCCCCGCCCGCAGCGCCGCCCGCGCCTATGATGATCGACGGCCACCCGGCCTGGAGAGTCGCCTCCATCTTGGACTCCCGGCACCGAGGTCGCGGGCTGCAGTACTTGGTGGACTGAGAGGGGTTCGGTCCTGAGTGGAGGTGCTGGGTGCGCTCTTCTTTGGTGTTGGACAGGAGTCTCATCACGGAGTTCCACCGGGCGCACCCGGACAAACCAGCGCCAGGAGGTGCTGCTGGGGGGGGGAGTACTGTCACGACTCGCCGCTCATCAGTGGCTTCAGCTGTGCGCACACCTGCGCCTCGTCAGCAGCGGGCTATTTAGCCCACTCGGCCCAGTGCTGCGGTCTGGAGCCGTCTGTTCGCATCGGCACTTTGTAGCTCGTGAATCAACCTCTGATCACCAGCAAGACTTCAACCACGCGTAAGCATTCCTTACCTTTTTCCAAGTTCTTCACCCCTGTGCACAGGTGGATCCCTCGGCGGCGGATTTCCCCGTCATCGCCAACCAATTCCCAACATCAGCGCAGACTCTGCAGGACGCTGTCTTCCGGGCTTCTCCCTTGCCAACGCCAGCCACCTGTATCCACAAGTAAGCATCACACAACTCATTATCCCTGTCCAGGTGTGGTGCCCTTTACCCCTTGTCCTCTGCTCTCTCTCCATAGGGTTGTCCGGCTGTACGGTGCGCTGCTCTGCTTCCTGCGCATCGGCGTTCACCCTCAAAACATACACATACCGCACACATCCATTCAGACACACCTGCTTGTTGAATAAAGCTGTTAAAACTATCCTGAGTCTGCGTGCGTGTCTCCTGGGCCAGACATTATGTCAGAAACTAGAAAAAGAGCACAAAGACAATACTCATTCTAATGACTCGCTCAAAATTAAGGAAATTAAAAAACAAATAAATGAGATCTACACAATAGAAATCCAGAAGAAACTTACATTTCTGAAACAAAAATACTATGAAACAGGTAGCAAATCAGCAAAATTACTAGCCTATAAATTGAGGAAACAACAAACGGAGAGAGCAATCTACAAAATCAGAGACCCAGTATCAAAGGAAATAAAATTTAGAATTCAGGAAATTCTTAAAAGCTTCGAGAACTACTACAAGAACTTGTACTCCCTCAAAAAACATAAAAACGCATCCGAAGCTTTCCTGAATACATTAAACCTTCCCCAACTTACTGAGTCACAAAATAAAACACTATTGTCAGAAATACAACCTAAAGAATTAGAAAATGCAATTATGAAACTTAAAGCTAACAAATCCCCAGGAGCAGATGGCTTTACAGCAGAGTGGTACAAAACCTTTAAACAGCAACTATCTCCTCTCCTCCTGAAAACATTTAACTATGTCCTCCACACAGGGGAAATCCCCCCTCCTGGAGAGAAGGGGTCATTGCAGTCATACCTAAACCTGAAAAGGATAAACTAGACTGCTCCAACTACAGACCAATCAGTGTGTTAAATCAGGACTATAAGCTTTTTACCACTATCCTTGCCAAAAGGTTAGAAAATATACTGACAGACTTAATTCATTTAGACCAAACAGGTTTTATAAGACAAAGACAGACACAAGATAACATTAGATGCACTTTACACATAATTCATCATATAAAAAAATATAATTTAAATGCAGTCATATTGGGATTAGATGCCGAAAAAGCATTTGATTCGGTTGACTGGTCTTTCCTATATAGAATCTTATCCAGTTTCAATTTTCATAACAACTTCATTAGAACTATCCAGGCATTATATAAAAAACCAACAGCTAAAATAAGGATTAATGGTAAATTATCATCATCTTTTAAACTGGAAAGAGGATGTCGTCAGGGCTGCCCCTTGTCTCCACTGCTCTTTGCAATCTTCATAGAACCTCTGAGCCAATGGATAAGACAGAATAAAAAAATTCAAGGTATTACACTTGGTCAGAAGGAACATAAAATAGCACTCTTTGCTGATGACATTTTAACCACTTGCACTCCGTTGTTCCGCGGGCAGGCAAGTCTCTGCGTCCTAGGACGCACGAGGGTGCACTCCTGCGCCCTCGTGCGCACTTGGACGCATAGTCCAGATTGTGGTGATGTAGGTGGTGTTGGCGTCCACGCGCCACTGAAAAAAAATCTGCAGCCACAGCCGCGAACAGATTAGTTCATCTGATTGACCTCTCATTCGACTAATAAGAGCCTTGAATTGGGTTTCTGAAACCATGAACAGCCAATGAATGAAAACCTAGGAAGGAGGACCCGCCTACTGTGAATGCAGGATCCAATTGAAGCACAGAAATTCAGGCTGGGTGAAAAGAGACTTACTGCTGCAGCAGATGAAAACAAAGGATGCTGGACGAATCTGCTACAGACCCCGCAGCATGGAGACCACCCACAAGTGGGACCTGCACTCATTCCAGCAGAATAGACGTTTAGGATTCTCTTCCGTCATCATAAACCGACGGAGGCTGACGACAAAGGTCGTAAATCATTCACCAAAACCGCAATATTGGAATTATGTTTTGATCGGGATCCACGAGCGGAGCAGCGTCGCGTTCGTCTGACAATGGGGAAGAGAAGTTTGCCAGGACTCTGCTGCTGTGAAGAGGTAAGGTGTTATAAGCTAAATTATTATTTCTCCCTGAAAACTGTAATCCAAAAATGACTTTTGACCGATCGGTAAATTACAACTGTACTGCGCACGAAGTACGAAGTGCGTGCGCCGCGATAAACGGTTCATTTGCCCTGTTCGGACCGTGAACGCCCCCCCCCCCCCCGCTGCAGAAGAGGAGCGGGGGGGGGGGCGTTCACGGTCCGAACGCCCCCCGGTCCGCGGGGGGAAGCATATGAGTCTATTCCTTCATGTAGCGATGGCCGTCTTCTGTAGCGAGGGGGGGGACAACCCCCCCCCCACACACACACAGTAGCGAGGGGGGGGGGGAGCCGCTGTGAAAACATGCAAGGAGTGTAATCCGTCATGTAGCGAGGGCCAAACTCCGTCTTTTGTAGCGGGGGGGGGGACAACCCCCCCGCTGTGTCTGTGTGTGTGTGGGGGGGGGACAACCCCCCCCCCCCACACACACAGACACAGCCCTGAATGTGACCTTTCATTAGAGCCCAAAATGAAGATTCTACATTGAATTATTCAAAAGTTACAGACGTTTTTCCAAACTGTGCCATTTGGCACAGTTCCAAAACGCCTGGGAACAACCTGAGAACAAAGCTGTGTAAAATATTCATTTTTTGTGGTAATGTTACCAAATTTGGATCTCAGCTTGATAACACTTGGTTCTACATTTCTGTTGCATTTTCCAGCCGGATCGGACAGCTGTGTGTTATTTGCAAGCATTTGTATCCAAAAAAACACCGTGTCCAAATTTATTTTCTTCAAGTTCAGTATGTTTAGATGACTGTAACTCAGTGGCCGGAGCACGTAGAGAGATTATGTTTTTTTTGCCAAAAAATTCAAAGTGTTTTCTTTTAAATGAGACCAACCCCATGAAGATGCTGCAAAGGGTTGAATAACAGCTTTCGATTTACTTTGGGCACGGTTTTTTTTGGCATTTTTAGGAAAATTGCCCGGAGTGCAAGGGGTTAATATACCTGGGGCAGCCGGACACCTCTTTTCCAGAACTAATCTCAGTTTTTTTCAGAGTATGGAGATTTATCGGGGTACGAATTAAACATGCATAAAACCCAAATTTTAACATTCAACTATGACCCAAATCAATATTTACTAAGCAAGCTCAAAATTAACTGGGAGATGGAATCTATGAAATATCTGGGGGTCAATATCCCGAAACAACTCAACAAAATTATAACACTAAACTATGATCCACTGATGGCAAAAATAAAATCTGATCTAGCAAGATGGAATATGATACCATTCTTGGGTACTGCACAAAGAATTGAAGCAGTCAAAATGAATATACTTCCACGTCTTCTATACTTTTTCCAAACAATACCGGTAGAACCTCCCAAAAAAACATGGCAAGAACTGGACAGAAGGATCTCAAGATTCATATGGCAGGGCAAGAGACCTAGAATCAGATATATAACCCTACAGCTAAACAAAGACAAAGGTGGGCTCGCGCTGCCAAATATCAGGGACTATTTTAAAGCCGCACAAATTAAAACTTTAGTAGAGATATGTAACCCAGTCTACACTGCACAATGGAAGGAAATGGAATGCCAAATAACAAGTGACATTCCCCTACAGGTGATAATAGGGAACAATGCCTTACCTAAACTTTTGAATAACACTAACCCGTGGATAGAGACCCCGCTAAAAATTTGGTTTAAGATAGTCAGAGAGAATCAAACTAAAGAACCCTATTGATTACTGCAATGGACTGCCTATGATCAAGACTTTACTCCTAATAAAACAGACAATAGCTTTAAAAAGTGGAAAGAGAATGGACTGATAAAATATTACGATTTTTTTAAAGGGCAAACTTTAAGAAGTTTTGAAGATTTGAAAAAACAAGGTCTAATAAATCAAGACCTTTACAGGTTCTTTCAGCTTAGACACCACATAAACAAAATACTTAAAAAGGAGGATTTGGAAAGGGCCCAGTCAGGTGTTCTGAAGGTCTTGTTATGAAGGCAGGACTGTGATTAAAGATATTACAGGTTTGGTTGCAGTTCTCAGACTGACCACTGGGGGTGCGGCCGTTTTGTGAGGAAGGAACTTATTACACTGTTCATTAGTTTGCCCTGAGTATCGTTGATGATAGCATATGTCCCTTTAGTTGTCCTTTTATTAGAGTGTGCGTCCATGAGACAGAACCACACACACACACACACACACACACACACACACATGTTGGAACAAGTGTTGAAGCAAGTCTGAATAAAGACCATAAAGAATTCATCCAGCCCAGTTCTTGGCATTCTAACCGATGCCCACTCCACGATCACAACTATACAGAACCAGATAGATAATTCTCCATAACAAAGTTTTGGTGCCGAAACCCGGGATCTGGTGATTACGGAGTGAAGATGGAGTACGGTCCGCAAAGAGGTGGTGCCCGTCCAAGAAGGGCAGTGCGACCACCAGGATGGATGAACGATTATGAGGGATACACGCTGCCACCTGCCCCACAAGAGCAGTACAGGGTCACAGAGGGATACACCGAGATGACGCCCCTCCCACAACACCCAGGACAGATCAGTGACCCATCTCCTGGCTATCTTGGAACCCCCTTCACCGGACCAGTATTATCCGGTGCCCCCCACGGCTTTATGAGCATAGTACAGCAGCTGCAGGAGGACAACAGGCGTCTGCAGATGAAGTTTACAGATCTGAGAAGACAGATAGACCGTGGTACTCCTACACTGGCTGCTACAAGTCTACAACCTGTGGAACCAGGAAGCACTAACATCTTGGCTAATGGTTCGTGGCTCTACACAGATATGCCCACCCAAGCATCTCTACATCAAAATGCCCTACCTGCAGCAATAGGAGGTGCACAAGAGGAAGAGGAGTGGCCACAACCTCCACCACCAGTTTATTTCCCTAGGGATCATCCTGATCTTCCACATGTGCAATTTGCTCTACCCCAGCAACCACCAGGCATTGTCCAAGAGCTTAACCAGCGTCTACCAGAGTTACGAGTGCAGCAAGATGCGGCGGCAGTAACTACAAATACAGACACTCAGACCCATATGCAGCAGTCTGCCCTGGCATCTCAAACTCTCGGCCCTTTGGAGGGCAACATTCTGTCTCCAGAGCGAGTGTCTACTCCCACTCAATCTCTCATTCCGAAGGAGAAGATCTACAGAGGCCCAAAGCCTTCAATCCCGGAATTCACCCAGGCTGATCCTAGGCAGTTTGCCCGGCTAAGACTGGCTTTGGACAACATCCTCCCAACTGACGCAACAGAGAGATTTAAGTATCAAGTGCTCTGTGATCACCTTAAATTTGAGGATGCTCTTCTTCTTGCGGACTCATACAGTAACTCTCTTTGTCCATACACAGACACAATGGCTTCTCTCATTAAGCACTATGGTCAGCCACACCACCTGTCCCTACAAAGAATAGCAGAGCTGATGGATGAGCCCAATATTCGTCCCAGTGACACGGCAGGCTTCAGAAGGTTTGCTCTCAGAGTTCGAGCATTAGTTGGGATACTTGAGCAGCTTGGAGAAGATGGACAAGTAGAGCTAAAGTGCGGGTCTCATGTGGCGAGACTCACAAGGAAGCTACCTCAAGACCTCCGGGCTGCCTTCCGCCGCTACCTCTACCCACAAAATAGTGGAGTGCCATCATTAAGAGACTTTGCAGAGTGACTGGAATATGAGCTGGTCATCCAAGATGGTGGTGATGAAGCGGACAGAGATAACAAGAGAGACAGCGGTAGTTCAAAGAGAGATAAAAGAGCTGCTAAGAGAGCTACAACGGTCCTCCTCGGCACAACGCAAGATAGTGAATCAAAAGAGTCTCCAGCTCAAACTCATCACACCTCAGATGCACAGGACAAGCCCAAAGCATACTGCCCCTACTGCAGTAATACCCTACATTTTCTGGATCAGTGTGCTAACTTCAAGCAACTGACAAAGGATCAGAAGATTAACTGGATTAAGTCTAACAACTGCTGCTGGCATTGTGGTCGGCACCACCAAGCGGCCCAATGCCGACTTAAAGTGCAGTGTAAAATATGCAAAGAGAAGCATCTGGAAGCCCTGCATGAAGTGAATCTGCGTGCAGCTGCATCTAAACCAATTAACCCAGCAACCTCAGAGCCAGAGAATAAATCATCCGCAGATGTTCTCTACCTAGATCGTCGAGCAGGGTGCAACCAGGTCCTTCTAAAGATCAGTAAAGTTCTGCTGCGAAATGGTGAGCATACGCTGGAGACATTCGCTATACTTGATGACGGATCGGAGAGGACTATCCTGCTACCAGCGGCTACCCAGAAGCTGAAGTTAAAGGGGACCCCAGAGAGTCTCTC
Source organism: Pholidichthys leucotaenia (assembly GCA_020510985.1). Lineage (NCBI taxonomy): Eukaryota > Metazoa > Chordata > Actinopteri > Cichliformes > Pholidichthyidae > Pholidichthys > Pholidichthys leucotaenia. The sequence continues at coordinate 20,048,785 of CM035838.1, forward strand.
CCTGCAGACTGTGAGACAAGGACTGAGAACACTGCATGGGGCATCAGTGACGGTTAAAGTTTCGCCTGTGAGCCACCCATCGAAGACCTTCACCATCAATAAGGCCTTCACCGCAGATGATCTAGAGCTGGCTGAGCATTCATACCCTGTGAAATCACTTCAGCAGAAGTACAGACACTTGAAGAAGCTACCATTGGAGTCGTTCACAAATGCCCAGCCATTGCTGCTGATTGGCTCCGACTGTCCTCATCTGGTTACTCCCATCCAACCTGTACGTTTAAGTCCACCTGGAGGCCCTGCTGCAGTTAAGACCAGGTTGGGTTGGACTCTACAAGGACCTGTCAACTCTTCTTGCCCGAACTATCAGCCCAAACAATGTCTGTTCTTGTCCACAGCCTCCCTTTCAGTAGAGCTCTTCAGTCATGTAGAGAAGCTATGGCAACGCGATGTTCTGCCATACAGGAATGAAAGGCTGGTTACACGGTCTCTGAGAGAGCAACAGGCTATGGACCTTCTGGAAGCGAAGACAATCAGGGTGAGGGTGGAAGGCACTCAGAGATATGCAACCCCTCTTTTGCGTGTCAATAACATGCCTACTCTGTCCGTGCCACCCGAAGCAGTCCTCCCCAGCCTGCGAGGCACTGGAAAATGCTTGAGTCGAGACCCTGAGAAGGCTAAAGCCTATGAAACGGAAATCATGAAGTTGGTGACAATAATGGACAACCCCGCCAATGACCTCACCAGAGGTAAAAGATTACAAGAGCTCACAAGTCAGTCCCACTGGGCATGTGGACCTCCCTTCTTGTTGCTCCCCCCACAGCAATGGCCAGAGCATCCACTTCCCCCTTGTGAGGACTTCACAGAGGAGCATCGCAAAGCCATGATATGTCTGGCTACATTCGTGAGCACCGACTCTATACCCGATGTAACAAATTATGACAGCTTCAATGACCTACTAAAGGAAACTGCAACCCGCCTTCATGGGGCGGCCAGTACATCAGGAGGGAGCCCATCGGCAGACAATTTCAAGGAGGCTGAGCTCCGCATTCTAAGATCTGCTCAAAGAGACAGTTTTCCTGATGAAGTCCAGTGTATTTCAGCAGCAAAACCAATACCTACCTCAAGCCGCCTCTACACACTCGCCCCTGAATTTGATCAGTCACTTAAGCTCATCAGAGTAGGCGGGAGGCTCAGACGCTGCCCTAATCTGGAAGCTGATGTTAAACATCCTGTTGTCCTGGATCCCAAGCATCCTGTAACCAGGTTACTCATCCAGCAGACTGACCGTGACCTGAAGCATCCAGGGACTGAGAGGTTGTTTGCGGAACTGAGGAGGAAAGTTTGGATTCTGCGAGGCCCTGAAGCCATAAAGAGTGAGCAGCGTTCCTGTCCAGAGTGCCAAAGGTGGAGAGCCCAACCAGTGAACCCAAAGATGTCTGACCTTCCTGTGTCTCGTCTCAGGTTACAGCAGCCATCCTTCTTCTCCACTGGCATTGACTGCTTCGGCCCCATGTTAGTAAAAGTGGGTCGCCGTAACGAAAAACGCTGGGGCCTGCTCTTTAAATGCTTGACAACTAGAGCTGTTCACATTGAAATATTGTCCAGCATCAGTACCGACTCCTTCCTGATGGCACTACGTAGGTTTATTTCTCGCTGTGGGGAACCTGCTGAAATACTTTGTGACCAAGGCACTAATTTCCGAGGTGGAAATCGTGAACTTCAAGAAGCCTTCAATGCCCTGCATCCTTCCCTGCAGGCTCAACTTGCAGAGTACCAGCTCAAGTTTCGCTTTAACCCTCCCAGCGCTCCTCATTTTGGCGGGTCTTGGGAGCGAGAGATTAGATCCATTAAGGCTGCTTTAACATCCACTCTCGGCTCTCAAGTTGTAAGCGCTGAAGTATTCCAAACGGTGCTGATCGAGATAGAAGGAATCCTCAACTCAAAACCATTGGGGTACGTCTCGTCAGACCTGGCTGATCCAGACCCCGTCACCCCAAACATGTTGCTGATGGGGCGGCTGGATCCCTCACTTCCCCAAGTGTTGTAGCATGATTCTGAGCTTATTGGATGCCGTCACTGGAGAACTTGTCAAGTATTGAGTGACCGGTTTTGGACGCAGTTTTTACGCCACTACCTACCAACTCTCCAGACCAGGTCCAAATGGCAAAGGGACACCTCCCCCATTCAAGTTGGCACAGTTGTACTGATAGTGGACCCCCAACTTCCAAGAGCATCCTGGCCAGTTGGTGAGATCAGTAAAGTTTTTCCAGGACCTGATGGCTTAATCCGATCGGCTGAAGTCAAGGTTAAGGACCGCACCTATGTGAGACCTGTGAGTCGCCTCATTCGCCTCCCAGCTGTACCAGACCAAGATGGACAGTGAACAGTCTTCAAACTTGCCGGAGCAAGTTTGGGGGCGGCTGTGTTATGAAGGCAGGACTGTGATTAAAGATATTACAGGTTTGGTTGCAGTTCTCAGACTGACCACTGGGGGCGCGGCTGTTTTGTGAGGAAGGAACTTATTACACTGTTCATTAGTTTGCCCTGAGTATCGTTGATGGTAGCATATGTCCCTTTAGTTGTCCTTTTATTAGAGTGTGCGTCCATGAGACAGAACCACACACACACACACACACACACACACACACACACACACGTTGGAACAAGTGTTGAAGCAAGTCTGAATAAAGACCATAAAGAATTCATCCAGCCCAGTTCTTGGCATTCTAACCGATGCCCACTCCGCGATCACAACTATACAGAACCAGATAGATAATTCTCCATAACAGGTCTTTTTAATGGCATATAAAGGGATCCCAGGGATCAGATACATTTCTAAAATATACCTTTGTCTTCAAGATTTAAAAGGAGACAACACATCATATATAAAAGAGAGATGGGAAAAAGAGGGGAATTTCACTTTACAACTGGAAATATGGGAAAAGCTAAATAAACAACAATGGAAAAGTACCTCATCCCTGCAGCGGAGAGAATTTGGATGGAAAAATTTGGTAAGATTTTTCAGAACACCTGCACAAAACAAATTTACTCGTAAGGGGTTGAATTGTTGGCGCTTGTGTGGTGAAGAGACTGCAAATCATTTTCATGTGTTTTGGTCATGCCCAGTTATCCACCAATATTGGACCAGTGTACAGACAATATTGGGGAAAATATTCAAAATAACAGTTCCCTTTTCTTTTGTAACTTTGTATTTGGGTTTACTGCCGGAATCGCTGGAAAGATGAGGAGAAAAATACTTATTCACTGTTTTAATATTGGCAAGTAAAAAAGCTCTAACAAAAAAATGGATGTTGAGAGACTGTCTTACACCTGAAGATTGGATTAACGTGATTCAGGACATTTATTCGATGGAAAAGTTGACATTTGCACTGAGACAGGACATGGATGGGTTCTTGAACTTTTGGCAACCCTGGAACGCATATGTGTCTTCCATCAGATCTAATCTTTGACAAATACCATTTCAATAATGGCACCTCTCTTTGTTCCAACGCTGCTCAGATACTCTATTTTTTTTGCTCTTTTTTATTTCTTGTTTTGTTTTTTTGTTTGTTTTTCTGTTCTTTTTTAATTTCTCTTTTTCTTTCACTTAAAAAAGGGTGTTGTAATAATTATTTTTCCAATGTTGTCAAAAAACAAAAAAAAGGGAATGTGATGAAAATGTAAACAATGTAATGCTGTAATGACATGTATACCCTTTACAAAAACTTAAATAAAAAAAAAAGCCAAATATGGCAATATATGGTGGTGTACAATGTACGCCGTATATTATATAACTGCGGGAACTCTTATGGCACAATACAATTCAATACATTTATGATCATTACCTTCCTCTGATGACTTGCACTGGATGGAGTCAGCCAGGGTTGCTGTTATATATGAGAATATGTGTGTCTGGGATGCCATGCCCACCCACAGGGTAACGTCGGCAGGCACGGCCCACTCTGTATATAGTTGACTGTTTGGCTTCATAAAGAGTCAGTTGGTTACTGCATGAACAAGACTCCGACTCCCATTATTTCCAGATGTTACATTTGGCGACGAGGAGACTAATGGGTGCCTGCTGATTGCCTCGGCCGTTGGCACCGTTTCTGGAGTATGCGGGAGAGCCAGTAATCCTCTGGCCGGAGTGGAGAGCCTCATTTGAGGAATATATTAGGGCGCTGGGCCTACACAGGCTAGATGGGAGACAACGGCGGGCATTCCTGGCCCACAATCTCAGCGTGGAGGGCCAAAGGATCCTCGGTACTCTGGGTGGAGCGGACCTCTACGAGGATGCTGTCGAGCGGCTGGCCGGGCACTTTGACGGTCAGATGAGGGCCGTGGAGCTGCGGGTGAGGGAGTTTTTGGCGCCAGGGATGGCGGAGCTAGTTGGCTTAAGGAAGCTAACGGCTCAGTCTATGCCAATGGACAGGCTAGCTGATAGGCTAGTTGCGTGCCAAGACGAGACTAAGGGCGCCAAGCTGGGCTTTGAGGCGGGACCGGGACCGTGACTAGAATAGTCCCCCGTCGCCGAAGTCAGCGAACCAGCCATGGAACTGAGCTTGACCCGAGACCATGGCACAGATGGGTCGGACGGCACAGTGTGCGAGAATGGCGGACAGGTGGTGCAGCAGGAGTCGGCCCCGCTGTTGGAGGCTGTACAGCGGGAGAGTGGGACCGTGCAGGCCGAGGGCTTCAGAAAAGAGCCGCAGCTAGACATGATGACGGCGCAGTGGAGCACTGGGACCGAGAGCGCTGGATGCAGCGGCGAGGAGCCCGGGTCAGTGAACGAGCCTGGCGAAGGTGATGGTGCGGGCCCCGGAGGTGAGCAACAGCAGCCGAATACGGAGGCGGAGCAGCAAAGCACCCTGGAGGAGGGTGCTGGGTGTTTTAAAGAGGTGCCTGAGGCCGCAGACGAGGCCGAAGAGTGAGCTTCGGTTCTTCCCGAGGTGAGGCCACTGGGGGCCGGAGAACATGGAGCCATGACGGCGGTGTGTGGGACATTCGGGAACGGCTTGTTGGGTATGGAGAGGTGGCGTACCGACTAGCAGCACGACGGGTCCAAGGGGAAGAAGCTCCAAATGACAGGAAGACATTTTCACCAGGGAGGGGTGTTTTGACCCTGGGGGGAGGCAGTGGCCCGGCTTTGTGATGCCGTGGGGCTGCCCTGGCCCTCCGCAGCGATGTGAAAAGTGGTGGCTGCCAAGAGACACTGGTGTTACTTAAACCTTTTCTTGTGTAAATAATTACGTGTATATATGTATATTTGATGCTGGTGTGCATGTGAGTGAGAATGTGTGTAATATGGGATTATTTTATGTATTCTAGAGACGTGGTCCATTTTGGTTGTTTTGGTGTGAATGTGGTAGGTTATTTTATTACAATATATTATTCCCATATTCTTAGTGCATGATTCGGGTTCTAAATTTGGGAGGTTTCAGTGGTGTGTGTGGTTTTGTGTGTGGTTTTCCTTCTCTCTCAGGCACACTGAGAGAGAAGGACTACACGTTCTACTGGCAGGGAAAGGGCAGTGACGAACACAGGGAACACGGAGTGGGCTTCGCAGTGAAGAACACTTTGCTGAAGATGGTGGAACCGGGCAGCACTGGCTCTGCACGACTCCTCACCCTCCACCTGAACACCACTGAAGGCCCAGTCACCCTCGTCAGTGTGTATGCCCCAACACAGACAGCCACACCAGAGGCAAAAGACGAGTTCTACGAGAATCTCGCAACAACTGTCAGGATCATCCCCAACTCTGAACAACTCATTCTCCTTGGAGACTTCAATGCCAGAGTGGGTGCTGACCACGACTCCTGGCCCTCCTGTCTTGGACCTTTTGGCGTGGGCAGAATGAACGACAACGGACAGCGGCTGCTCGAGTTCTGCACATATCACGATCTGTGCATCACAAACTCCTTCTTCAAGACCAAGCCCCAACACAAGGTTTCCTGGCAACATCCGCGCTCAAAGCACTGGCACCAGCTAGACTTGATCCTGACCAGGCGCACCTCACTGAAGAACGTGCTAATCACCCGTTCATTCCAGAGTGCAGATTGCGACACAGACCATTCATTGGTGTGTTGCAAGGTCAAGCTGCAGCTGAAGAAATTCCATCGTGCTAGACAACCTGGAAAGGCACGGATTGACACCAGTAAGATGGCCCAACCAGAACTTGTTGAGCAGTTTGCCTCCACCTTTGAGAAGGAACTTGGTGTACCACAAGGAGGAGAATCTGCAAAGCAGAAGTGGGAAGAGCTGCGAAACACCATCTACCGCACAGCCTTGGCTACCTTTGGGAGGAAGACCTCGAAGTCACAGGACTGGTTTGATGCCAAGTTGACCGAGATGACCCCCGTCATTGAAGCCAAGCGCTCAGCACTTGCTGAGTACAAGAAGTACCCAAACGAGAAGAATCTCCAGATTCTCAGGGCTGCGAGAAGCAAAGTTCAGCAGACTGCTCGGCGCTGTGCCAACGAGTACTGGACTCAGCTCAGCCAAGACATTCAAACCGCTGCCATAACAGGGAACATCCGTGGTATGTACGATGGCATCAAGAAAGCACTTGGTCCGGCTCAGAGCAAGACGGCCCCCCTCAAATCTTCCACTGGGGAGATGATCACAGAGAAGAACAAGCAGATGGAGAGATGGGTGGAACACTACTCCGACCTCTACTCTAGACAGAACACCGTGACACCGTCAGCCCTTGATGCCATCGACTGCCTGCCATCCATGGACGAACTTGACGCCGAGCCAACCATCGATGAACTCAGTAAGGCCATTGATAGCTTGGCCGCTGGCAAGGCACCCGGCAACGACGGCATACCCCCTGACCTGATCAAGCACTGCAAGACCGCCCTACTGCTGCCATTGCATGACGTCCTCTGCCAGTGCTGGAAGGAAGGTGCCGTACCACAGGACATGAGGGACGCCAAGATCATCACCCTCTACAAAAACAAAGGGGAGAGAAGCGACTGCAACAACTACAGGGGCATTTCCCTCCTCAGCGTTGTTGGCAAAGTCTACGCATGAGTTGTTCTCGTTCGTCTACAGAAGCTTGCCGAACGTGTCTACCCCGAGTCTCAGTGTGGCTTCCGTGCTGAGCGATCGACGGTAGACATGATATTCTCCATCCGCCAACTCCAGGAGAAATGCAGAGAACAGAACATGCCTCTGTACGTCGCCTTCATCGACCTCACCAAAGCGTTCGATCTGGTCAGCAGAGAGGGCCTTTTCAAGATCCTGCCAAAGATAGGATGCCCACCAAAGTTGCAAAGCCTCATCGAATCATTTCACACCAACATGCAGGGGATAGTGCAGCACGATGGCAACGTCTCAGAGCCATTCAACATACGCAGCGGAGTGAAACAGGGCTGTGTACTTGCGCCAACCCTCTTTGGGATTTTCTTTGCTATGCTCCTGAGGCATGCCTTCAGCACAGCAACAGAGGGAATCTACCTGCACACAAGATCTGACGGCAGGCTTTTCAACCTCGCCCGCCTGAAAGCCAGAACCAAAGTACGCGAGGCTCTAATCAGAGACATGCTGTTCGCAGACGACGCTGCAGTCGCAACCCACACACAGCAGGAGCTTCAGACCCTGATGGACCGCTTCTCCCAGGCATGCAAGGACTTCGGGCTTACCATCAGCCTGAAGAAGACTAACGTCTTGGCGCAAGGCACAGAAGCACCACAAACCATCACCATTGATGACTACAAGCTGGAGGTTGTGAATCAGTTCACGTACCTGGGGTCCACGATCAGCAACAACCTCTCCCTTGATACAGAGATCAACAAGAGGATTGGAAAATCAGCCTTCACACTCGCTCGCCTCACCACACGAGTGTGGGAGAATCCCAAACTCTCTGTCAAGACGAAGATGGCAGTGTACAACGCCTGCGTCATCAGCACACTGCTCTATGGGAGTGAGACGTGGACAACATACGCCCGGCAGGAAAAGAGACTGAACTCCTTCCACTTGCGCTGCATTCGCCACATCCTGGACATATCCTGGCAGGACAAAGTGCCCAACACAGAAGTTCTGTCCCGTGCTGGCCTTCCCTCCATGTTCACTCTACTCAGGCAGCGCAGGCTCCGCTGGCTAGGCCACGTTCATCGTATGGAGGATGGCAGAATCCCCAAAGATGTCCTCTATGGAGAACTGGCAACTGGCAGGAGAGACGCTGGCCGCCCACAGCTGCGCTTTAGAGATGTCTGCAAGAGAGACATGAAGGCCTTGGATATCAACACAGAGCGCTGGGAGGACCTTGCAACGGACCGCTCCAAATGGAGAGGCACCCTGACCAGACAGCTCAAGGCGGGTGAAGAGAGACTGACTGCTGCAGCAGATCAAAAAAGGACCCGCAGGAAGAACCGCCACAGACCCAGCAGCACGGAGACCACCCACAAGTGTGACCTGTGTGACAGGGACTGTCATTCGCGCATCGGCCTGTTCAGCCACAGGTGGTGCTGTTCCAGCAGAGTAGACGTTTAGGATTCTCTTCCATGGTCATCATAGACCGACGGAGGCCGACATATATTCCCATATTCTTAGTGCATGATTCGGGTTCTAAATTTGGGAGGTTTCAGTGGTGTGTGTGGTTTTGCATTTTTCTAAAGGGGGAAGAATGTTATGTATGAGAATATGTGTGTCTGGGATGCCGTGCCCACCCACAGGGTGACGTCGGCGGGCACGGCCCACTCTGTATATAGTTGAGTGTTCAGCTTAATAAAGAGTCAGTTGGTTGCTGCATGAACAAGACTCCAACTCCCATTATTTCCAGACATTACTGTTACATAGTCCGGACAGTAGCTGCTGGTAGCTAGTCTCAAGCAGGCTTCCAAATGATCATCAGTCATGGTGGAACGGTATGTGGACTTAATAATCTTCATGTGGGAAAAGGCTGATTTGCACAAATACAGTAACTACAGCCAAATAATGCAGTCAAGGAGGTAGCATATTTCCTCATGTTTGGATACTTTTCCTCTGTGAGTAAGTTCCAAAATTGTCCATGAGCCCTGGACTTAAGCTCAATGTCAGCCTGTAGTGGATTATACAGTGGTAATTAAGGAAGTTGGGGAAATCATCGTCCTCCCTGCACTTTCCAATAAATCCATTTGAGTGGCCCACCATTGCGGTTGCACCATCCGTGCTGAATGACACCAATTTACACACTGGTGTTATGTCGGAAGCTGAATGTGAGCATTCTGCAAAAATGTTATGTCAGAACAAGGAGCCAAAGACGAGACCAGGTGTGGGCCGGTGAACAGGTGAAACCAGCCTCTCAATGTCTCCCGTCGTCACAGGTGTCCCGCCGTGCCGCCTGGTACCCTCGTCCAGGGCGACTTGGGCTCTGGCACAGGGACCCTCCTGTGATGGGTCCTGTGATGGGCGATATTGGTGTTGCTCACTCTCCAGGGTGCCAGGCCATTCCTCATCCAACACTGCGCCGTCTACCACTCTCGGGATCGGGTGATGCTTCGTGGACCCACAACCCATGGGCGCTGGGTTTTCTCAATAAAGTTTTTGAAAGAGTGAAAAATGTCCTCTCCTTGCATGTGTTCTTTCATGGGCAGTATTGTTAACAGCTCCTCTTTTGCAGTCATATTGGTAAACACCATCCGAATAAAAATGCACAACTGAGCTGTGTCACTTATGTCTGTGGACTCATCTAATTGTAGTGAAAAACACTCACATTCTGTGATGTTCTTCCAAAGCTGCTGTGTCAAATCACAGGCCATTATCTCACAGCGCCGTGGCTAACACAGTCACAGCTTGCAGGAGTTTAGCAGTAGCTAGCTAGTGTGTTTGACTGTGCATGCAGGGTGACCTATGACACATAGAGGACAGGACCTCTCCTGATTGGCTGCCCTGTACATCAATCAAATGGTAAATGCCAATAAGAGGACAGATGGGAGGACAGGCGATTGAATTAAAAACTTAAAAAAAAAATTTTTTTAATGTCACACGATCTACACGAGCCTTTGCGATCTACCAGTCAATCGCGATCGACGTATTGAGCACCCCTGGTCTAAATGATCAATTTCCACAAGAAATTATGGAAAGAAGAAGAAAGCTTTTCCCTATTAGGAAACAAAAAATCCAAGAAGTAAATGAGCAATTATCTCTGTGGATAGATTGTTTTTAGATGGCAAGCTGTTTATGGATGAAACCATAACCCCTTGGCTATTCTAGATTCTAGTTCGTTCCCTAGCTACATGTGAGAAAAGAGTACAATTGTGCGCAGGTCTCTTATTGATCCTTGTGTAATCTGTTAGTATTTCTCTAATGGTTCTTTTTTTGTTGAGGTTGTTTGTTCGTTCATTGTTGCTAATCTTGCTGATGTTGTTAGGTTGTTGCTGTATGTTATCGGTTTCTTCTCATCACTTACTAACCTTCATGTCAGTTCTCTCTTGCACATTTGGTATATCAGAAATAATTTTGAGTACATGCACCCCACTCACTCTTGCAAATGCAAGCAAATACAACAGAGACATTATGTGCATGTAACAGTCATACTTGTCTTTCTATTATAATTACACAAAATTATATGTATTTTAGTTTTCTTAAACCTGGCTATCCACCTTATTCCTAGGCCCCATGATGCCTTGTGTGAATTATGGTAGCAACGTCTGGTACTAGTTTAGACCATATGGTTGTCACTGAAACGGGACACTTTTCCTTGATAAAAAACAATGACTTCGGCATCAGAAATGCGCAAACACGGCCTCTTGCACCTCAAAACAGTAATATAATCACCACTTCCCACGACTATCGAGGGATGGGAGCATGGCCTTATAAAGTGGCCTTGTAGACAGTAGCTCCATTACTTAGCGCCGGTGCTAAGATGCTAATGCTGTAAACAAATGACCTGTGCTGGCAAAATGAGTCACTTTGAGGACATTTTCAAAACTGATGTAACGTTATTTCCATATTCTGTATTGAAAGATCTTCAAAATGATATTTAATTTGTAGGAAGTGCACAAAAACTGACCCCGAAAAAAGACGATTTGTTTATATTTTAGCTAGGTGGAAAACTCACGTTTGAGCGGTCGGGAGTTATGTCTTCCGCAGGAGCATAGGTGTTTTTGGAAAGTACGATTTCTAAGCTTTCCAATGATACCAAACACTCATGGGGGTTTTCCTGGGACTTTGCCGCTACCAAACAAAGAAAGAGTCATGATTTATGACTTCTCGTTGCCTGTATTCATAATGATGCAGTGTGCATTCCGACCAGCACGTCTCCACTGCAATAAAGTCGGCTGCATTTTGTTAGAATAGAATATGTTGGACATAATCAAATTTACCTTACAGCAGACGTACGCCACAGCACCGTGCTTGGATGTCATCTGTCACCTTGTGGTGAGAAGCCTCCACAGTCTGGCACAACCACGAACACCAGCAACAAGTACCAGAACTATGCCAAAACATTCAAAAAAAATACAAAAACTAGAAGAGCTGAAATTAGCTGCCACTTGAGTGCAAAACACAAATGTGGACTATACATTAAAATTAATTTGAAAACTTTTAAAAACGCTATTTTAAATGCCTCTGCTACTCCACTCTTATTGACTGATTTAACACTATGTCAGCCGAAACCAGAAGCTCCGTCCATAGTCATTCCTAAAGTGGTACCCCCAGGAATAAGGTGGATACGTTTTTTTTTTAAACCACTCTGTTGAAGCTTGGAGCCCCGCCCTCAGTTCTTCTTCGTTGGTACACCCATTATAAAAAACTGCGTGCCTTTCACTTACTCGCTTTTGCACAGTTCTCCAAAGGGAGAGTTGGGTGTCAGTTTTTTAATCCTAGTGCGTCTTGTTATTCCTTATTATATATATGTTTTGTCTATTTTATGTATCATTTTCACTTACAATTTGTGTGAAAATTTTAATATATTTCTGTTGATGTTTGTAAGGTTTCTCGCTAGTCGTATGGGTTTGTGGGATTAGTCTAATTCCTGGTTTTTGTCTTGTACTTTGGTTGTGGGAGCTGGAGTGGGCAAGCAGTAAAGGCGTGGTTTTTCTATTATTGCTTGTGATTGCCAGAATAAATGGAGAGCATCTCCAGAGGTGACAGGCTGACCTGCATTATTCCACACAACGCAGAACACAACCGGTTACACTTTGTTCCACTCGTCACATCGCTAATCAGCCTCACCTGCGCTGGCGGCCACTGCGCCAATCTCTGCTCCCTCCTGTGGCTGAGCTGCGGGTTCCCGCCGTAGCTCCCGCCTGTCTGTGCAGTGTTGCGGCGCAACAAGCCCTGCGATATGACTCACAGGTGTCTTTGAAAACTCGCTCAGTGCAGTTTTGTTTTAGCTTTATGCTGTTTTGTATATGGACTGAGAAATGCATATTTATGGACGGTTTTTTACTAAAAATTAAAATTTACTGTCTGGAGTGATAACAATATCCTGATGTACATCTTCACCAAGCCAAAGCTGGATGCCTGCAAACAACGTTGGGTCTCGAAACTCGCTCCATACTGTTTCGAAATTAAGTATGTTCCTGGCAGGCAGAATGTTGTGGCAGATGCACTGAGTAGGACCCCTTTTGTAAAACCTGTGGGCCAGCACCTTCTAAGTGAGCCATACCCCAAGCTGTTGGATGAAGTCTGTGACCTTAAGGATGACGATGTGCAGGTTGCTTTCCATTTGACTTGTCAGCCACAGTCATTGAGTGACCCCTCATTTTTGGCTGTTGTGAATACACCAGTGTTGGAGGAGGATGTTTCCTCGCTTCTGTCCTCTCTGAGTGACTGGGACTTTGCTCCAAGGCAACGTGCTGCATCTATGGGTGACCACTTAAGAACTCTGGCCCCATCGGGCCAAGATGTTCCTGCCACACTGTCTCTGCCTGACCTGCTATCTCACCAAAAGCAAGACCCTGCCGTTTCCAGAGTGGCCTACTACGTTGACAGGAAAAGGCGACCATCAAGATGGGAGTGTTGTAATGAGAGGCAGCAGACTCTAAGGCTTTTAAAACAATGGGACAAACTCACGCTGCTGAGTGTTGTTCTTTACAGAGTCACAAAGGACCCACTGGCCAAACGAAAAAGGTTTCAATTCATCGTGCCCAACTCCCTGAAAGCTGTGGTTCTCTCTGGTATCCATGACAATGCCGACCACCAAGGCCAGCCATGCACGCTGTCCCTCACTCATCAGTGCTTCTTCTGGTATGACATGGAAAAAGATGTGTGCAACTATGTGAGAAACTGTCACAGGTGTGGCCTTAGCAAAACCCCAGAGCCTGCTGTCCGAGCCCCTCTGGAAAAGATCAAGACTAGTAGCTCAAGTGGGTTCATTTTGTCTCTTTTTAATTATTTACCTTTTGTTCTTATTAAAGACAAAAATAGAAAGGAGATGTTTTTACCTTCTTTACATGTTTCGACTGTGCACTGCAGCCTTCACCTCCTTTCTATTTTTGTCTTTAATAAGAACAAAAGGTAAATTATCAAGACTAGTGCTCCCCTGGAGGTAGTGTGTATTGATTTTTGGTCAGCAGAGGACAATAACAAGTCCATGGATTTTCTTGTGATCACAGATCACTTCACTAAGCTAGCACATGCATTCCAATGCCAGGACCAGACTGCTAGGAGAGTAGCGAAGAAGCTATGGGATGGATTTTTCTGTGTTTATGGCTTCCCCCAGTGTTCACTCTGACCAGGGTGCTAATTTTGAAAGTGAGCTAGTGGCTGAGCTCCTGCAGTTGGGTGGCGTTAAGAAATCTCACACCTCACCATACCACCCCATGGGTAATGGGACCACAGAAAGATTTAACTGAACTCTGGGCAAAATTTTGAGATCTCTTTCCCCAAAGTCAAAGCAGAAATGGCCGCAGATGATTCAGACTATGACCTTTGTCTATAACTGCACTGCCCATGAGACGACAGGCTTTGCCCCATTTTATCTGATGTTTGAGAGGGTCCCGAGATTGCCACTTGATCTAATGTTCAAAAATGTCCTTCATGATGACACAGTATGTCACTACAACACCTACATCCAGTCACTGGCTAGTGACTTGCAGTCTGCCATGCTCGTAGCCCAGCAAAACATCACTAAGAAGCAAAAGCAACAATCTGACCAGTACAACAGAAGAACCAAGGGCCTACCTCTGTCTGTTGGAGATCAGGTTCTAGTGGCCAACAAGGGAGTCAGAAGGAAGAAAAAGCTGTGTGATAAATGGGAGCTGGTTGTGTATACGGTAGTAGCCTCAGAGCCTGTGCTCCATATCTACCGTGTCAGAGATTGTGAGGGGAATGAGTGTGTGGTGCACCGCGATCTGCTCCTTAATGTCAACTTTTTACCACTGGATGTGACTCTTGGTGATGGTTCCACCCATCCTGTTGACAGCGTGGCTGATTCTGATTCTGTTCCTGATCTGCCTGTGACAGAATTATCAGTTGTGGATACTAATGCTGTGACAACTGCTCTTTCTCTTGCAGAGTCACTCCCCTACATTTCTGAACATGAAGACTGCACAGCTTCATGGGTCCAGCAATAGTCCCCCATTGCCTCAGACCAAGATGCTGACCTGCATCCCCCATCTGTGTCATACTCCCCTATACCAAGTGGATTGGTTGGTGCTGGTGGGCCATCAAATTCTTGCTCTCAGATCCAACCTGTCACTTCTGCTGAGTTGGACACAGGTCATCGACTTACAACACGCTTTGGTAGAGTCATTAAGCCTGTTTGTTGTTTGATCGAATCTATGGTTCAAATTGAACTTTCTCAGTATCAAAGAGAGCCTCAATCAGTTATTATGAATGTGATTTTATTTGCTGTTGTTGCATTTGAATGTTTTTTTTTCAGTGATGACATATAGTATTTGACTGCCCCACATATAGCCGAGTATGTTTAGTAAGGCTAGTACTGTGTGGTGTAAAAGGCACCCCGTTTTGTCAATAGAGTGTTATGAGATTTTGCTAGGCGCCAAGCAGATCTCATACAGTGGGGCAAAAACGTATTTAGTCAGCCACCAATTGTGCAAGTTCTCCCACTTAAAAGATGAGAGAGGTCTCCAATTTTCATCAGAGGTATACCTCAACTATGAGAGACAAAATGAGAAAAAAAAATCCAGAAAATCACATTGAAGGATTTTTAATGACTTAATTGGTAAATTCCTCGGTAAAATAAGTATTTGGTCACCTACAAACAAACAAGATTTCTGGCTCTCACAGACCTGTAACTTCTTCTTTAAGAGGCTCCTCTGTCCTCCACTCGTTACCTGTATTAGTGGCCCCTGTTTGAACTCGTTATCAGTATAAAAGGCACCTGTCCACAACCTCAAACAGTCAGACTCCAAACTCCACTATGGCCAAGACCAAAGAGCTGTCAAAGGACACCAGAAACAAAATTGTACACCTGCACCAGGCTGGGAAGACTGAATCTGAAATAGGTAAGCAGCTTGGTGTGAAGAAATCAACTGTGGGAGCAATTATTAGAAAATGGAAGACATACAAGACCACTGATAATCTCCCTCCATCTGGGGCTCCACGCAAGGTCTCACCCCGTGGGGTCAAAATTATCACGAGAACGGTGAGCAAAAATCCCAGAACCACACGGGGGGACCTAGTGAATGACCTGCAGAAAGCTGGGACCAAAGTAACAAAGGCTACATCAGAAACACACTACGCCGCCAGGGACTCAAATCCTGCAGTGCCAGACGTGTCCCCCTGCTTAAGCCAGTACATGTCCAGGCCCGTCTGAAGTTTGCTAGAGAGCATTTGGATGATCCAGAAGAGGACTGGGAGAATGTCATATGGTCAGATGAAACCAAAATAGAACTTTTTGGTAAAAACTCAACTTGTCGTGTTTGGAGGAGAAAGAACACCATACCTACTGTGAAGCATGGGGGTGGAAACATCATACTTTGGGGCTGTTTTTCTGCAAATTGACCAGGACGACTGATCCGTGTAAAGGAAAGAATGAATGGGGCCACGTATCGTGAGATTTTGAGTGAAAACCTCCTTCCACCAGCAAGGGCATTGAAGATGAAACATGGCTGGGTCTTTCAGCATGACAATGATCCCAAACACACCGCCCGGGCAACGAAGGAGTGGCTTCGTAAGAAGCATTTCAAGGTCCTGGAGTGGCCTAGCCAGTCTCCAGATCTCAACCCCATAGAAAATCTTTGGAGGGAGTTGAAAGTCCATGTTGCCCAGCAACAGCCCCAAAACATCACTGCTGTAGAGGAGATCTGCATGAAGGAATGGGCCAAAATACCAGCAACAGTGTGTGAAAACCTTGTGAAAACTTACAGAAAACGTTTGACCTCTGTCATTGCCAACAAAGGATATCTAACAAAGTATTGAGATGAACTTTTGTTATTGACCAAATACTTATTTTACCGAGGAATTTACCAATTAATTCATTAAAAATTCTTCAGTGTGATTTTCTGGATTTTTTTTTCTTATTTTGTCTCTCATAGTTGAGGTATACCTATGGTGAAAATTGGAGACCTCTCTCATCTTTTAAGTGGGAGAACTTGCACAATTGGTGGCTGACTAAATACTTTTTTACCCCACTGTATCTCTTAACCTTTTCAGAAGGTAGTTGAACAGCTGATGTAGTAGTTTATGTATCTGCATTTCTTTCTGGCCTGTGTTATCTGTGGCTTGGGCATCTTTGATATTGTTATATAATTTTTGTGTAATTCTGGGGGGGGGGGTGAGTGTAACAGAGTCATACTTGTCTTTCTATTATAATTACAAAAAATTATATGTATTTAGTTTTCTTAAACCTGGCTATAAGTTTTTTTTTAAACCACTCTGTTTAAGCTTGGAGCCCCTCCCTCAGTTCTTCTTCGTCGGTATACCCATTATAAAAACTCCTCATAATCCACATACCTGTTTTGCAGTCCAGTGGCAGATAATTTCAGCACTTGTAGTTTTTATATTTTTGAATGTTTTTGTGTAGTTCTGGTACTTGCTGCTGTTTTTGGTGTGAGACTCCTTAACCTCAGCTAAATCTGTGGCTTCAACAGCAATGCATAGATCATGCACTGAAAACTAAAAAGGACTGTTGGTGTGATCGGTGGTACAGACACAACAGCACCAGATATGTTTTCACTTGTCTGAATGTCACAGATCTGACGTTTATATGTCACCAGATGCAAGGCTGCATGAAGTAAAAAAATACTAACAGTTTGCTTCCTAAGGCTTAACAATTTAAGAAAGATATCAAATAGTTTTTTTTTTTTTTTTTTTTTGCATTCGTTGCACTGCATTGGAACGATATGGACTTGATTTTAGCAGCTTCAGCATGCATTAATTTTTAAATGATCACAAAATATAGATCAACAAAATTTGGAAAAATTGTCAGAAAAGGTCTGTACGTATTAAGTTAAAGAACAAGTTTTCGCGGAATGACAGCAGCATGAGCATTTTAATTTCAGGGTAAAACAAACAGCTGCAGCTGTCTGTATTTACCCTGACATTAAAACACCCAAGCACGGTGTTGTGGTTCTTTGTGGCTCTGACTAGATTCTACATCTGTGCTAAGGTAAATTTGATTATGTCCAACATTTTGACAAAATGCAACCGACTTTATTGCGGTGGAAACATTGATGCATCTCAGAGCCTTCATTTGTTTACAGCGTTGGCATTTTAGCAGTAGAGCTAACTAACGGAGCTACTGTCTGCCAGGCCACTTTTTAAGGTCATCTTCTCATCCTTCCATAGTCTTGGAAAGTGGTATGGTTATATTATTGTTTTTGAGGTGCAAAAGGCCGTGTTCCCACATTTTTGATGCCAAAGTCATTGTTTTTTAACAAGGAAAAGTGTCCCCTTTCAGTGACAACTCCATGTTCTAAACTAGTACCGAAAGTTGCGCACATAATTCACCAAGGCATCATGGGGGCTAGGAATAAGGTGGCTAAAGACCACAGTTCCTGTGTCTCATTTCAGGTTCTGCATCCTCCAAGTGCGCATTTCTAGGCCAGATATATCACTGTGCTGTGTCGAAGGCTGTCCCATTCCGTGGGCTCCTTCAAATGCTCCACTTGCTATCATTAAGCAGTTTTAGCGTGTATGCACAGTATATTTATGATTTTTGTCCAAGATTATCAGTGTTGGTGAAAAAAAATCAGACAACTGTAGTAATGTCAACTGTTATCTTCTCATTACTATTTCCATGAGATTCTCACCAACTGCAGCCTCACAAACTCTTATCAGGCTTTTCATCAGTTTCCCACACTGTGCATGACTATTCCTCTCTGAGACTGTTATGTAAATGCTGACGCTGTGCCCCGCAGCCTGCATGAGTACAGGAATTCTCGTCAGTTTCTCCCTGTTAAGGTATGCTCCGAAACCGTCTGCCTCATCGTGTTTACCTGACACCTGCCATCCTGTCGTATCCCAGACCACTGTTTCTCAATAGCGCAAAGACAGAGAAAGCCTGGGAGTTCAGCAGTGATCAACCAACCCCATATTTGTTTCTCTCCCAGAAAACTCAGATTTTCTTTCTTTTTTTTTTTTTTTTCGGGGGCGGCGGGGGGGGGGGGGGGGGGTTAATCCTCTCGAGTCAGCCTGGGGGGAAAAAACTCATAGCAGGAAATAATATTGATGTATTTACAGAACAGTTTTACTGCTCCTCTGTTATGTTATGTGTTCTGTCACCCTCCAGATATAAATTTACATTTTTGTATTTTGCAACAAGCAGACATTCGGCAGTGAAGCCTCATTTATGAGAGAACCATAAGAGATCATATCAGGGTTTATTATTATTTTCCACTGGCAGTTGACAATCTTTAAGAGCAGCTGGTATCACTTTGCATGAAGATGTCTAACATTTAAACGTTTTTTTTAAACTTCCACAAGAGCTACCCACAGGAGGTTTTTATATAGCAGAATTTTGTGATATTTTTCACTTGTATCGGTATTTTGGTTTTTATTTGTCATCTTCTTGACTACTTTACAAGTCACACACCTAAGTGCAAATAACAAAAAGAAAAAAAAAAAGGCAAGTTGCAATGTCCAACAGCCAGCGACTTTCAACTTTGGAAAAAAACCTGAAATTCACGTGTCTCTGTGTGAGACTGCACAGTTTATGTAGATTACCTGGGCATGCAGTGGATAGTGGACAAAATTTGGTCAAGAATATTGATAGGAGAGATATGTTCTCCATAACAGCAATAAAATCATGATTAGCGTGCAGCTGCCTAGCTTACCACGCAACAGTAATATTTTTAATACTGCTCCGCTAGCCGGATCCAGACTTATGGCCTGCTCGTGGGATAACATAACTCTTCAATAACTGTAGTTTATGATGAAATTTAAAAGCTCAAAAATATGTAGGTGACACATTCAGTTATTTAAGTCAATTAAATGCAAACACTATAACATTAAATGTGATTTCAGTAACATGAAACGGTTTAGTTATGCAGCAGTGTAAAGTAGTTAAACACACTCGGGTATTAGTAACTGGCAGCTATTGCGTAATAGAGGTGTGGAAATTTCTGTTCTTAAATACATCATGATGTGGGCACTGTGTAGTGTTCTTCTTGGCACCCTTTATGGTGTGTCATGGGTGGTGACGTCACCTGGAGTATAAGAGGGCTGTGTTGCAGAGGGGGGGTCTCTTTGACCACCTCTGAGTCCTATAATGAGTCCTATAATAAAGTCCTGTGAAGTTCACCCTTCGCCTCATTGTGCCACGTTTTACGGACATAACACACTGATCTGTAGAAAAACTGGATTGGGCATACCCCATTAGCAAGTACAGAACCGAGTGAAGCCACTGGGCTGCCATATTGGTACACCCAAAACAGCGAGTCAATAGAGAATGAATGGGTTTAGTAGTAAATGTCGGTGCCACTTTTACCTCAATAACTTCCCAAAGGATTAACAGATTTTGAACTTCTTGGTATGGAGACACAGCTTATAATCTTGTTCAACTGGTGAACTATAGAAATTGAGTTGACATTATGTTTAGCGGCCATGGGAAGGCTGGATAATCAGAAAAGTCAAGCCAAGGCGAGAAGGCCCGTGAGTAATGTGTTAGTGTGTTTAGGCATGTTGTCATAATAATAGTGCTGATGATAGTCCTATATGAGTAAATTAAAATATCATGCAGTGCTTTAATCTTGCTATTACAGTGGTGTGAAAAAGTGTTTGCCCCCTTCCTGATTTCTCATTTTGTTGTATGTTTGTCACACTTGAATGTTTCAGATCACGAACCAAATTTAAATATTAGACAAAGGTAAAACAAGTAAACACAAAATGCAGTTTTTAAATGAAGGTGTTTACCTGTGTGAAAAAGTGAGTGCCTCCCCCTGGTAAAACACAAATTAACTGTAGTTTATCTATTCTTTGGAAAGCAGAGTTCAATTTCTCTAGCCACACCCAAGCCTGATTACTGCCACACTTGTTCTCAATCAAGAAATCACTTAAATAGGACATGCCTGACAAACTGAAATGGGCCGAAAGATCCTCAAAAGCTAAACATCATGCTGTGATCCAAAGAAATTCATGAACAAATGAGAAACAAAGTAATTGAGATCTATGAGTCTGGAAAAGGTTATAAAGCCATTTCTAAAGCTTTGGGACTCCAGCAAACCACAGTGAGAGCCATTATCCACAAATGGTGAAAACATGGAACAGTGGTGAACCTTCCCAGGAGTGGCCGGCTGACCAAAATTACCCCAAGAGCGTAGCAACGACTCATCCAAGAGGTCACAAAAGACCCCACAACAACATCTAAAGAACTGCAGGCCTCACTTGCCTCAGTTAAGGTCAGTGTTCATAACTCCACCATAAGAAAGAGACTGGGCAAAAATGGCCTGCATGGCAGAGTTCCAAGATGAAAACCACTGCTGAGCAAAAAGAACATAAAGGCTCATCTCACATTTGCCAGAAAACATCTAGATGATCCCCAAGACTTTTAGGAAAATCCTCTGTGGACTGACGAGACAAAAGTTGAACTTTTTGGAAAGTGTGTGTCCCATAACATCAGCATAAAAGTAACACAGCATTTCAGAAAAGGAACATCATACCAACAGTAAAATATGGTGGTGGTAATGTGATGGTCTGGGGCTGTTTTGGTGCTTCAGGACCTGCAAGACTTGTTGTGGTAAATGGAACCATGAATTCTGCTGTCTACCAAAAAACCCTGAAGGAGAATGTCCGGCCATCTGTTTGTGATGTCAAGTTGAAGCGCACTTGGATTCTGCAGCAGGACAATGATCCAAAACACACCAGCAAGTCCACCTCTGAATGGCTTAAGAAAAACAAAATGAAGACTTTGGAGTGGCCTAGTCAAAGTCCTGACCTGAATCCGATTGAGATGCTGTGGCATGACCTTAAAAAGGTGGTCCGTGCTCAAAAACCCTCCAATGTGGCTGAATTACAACAATTCTGCAAAGATGAGTGGGCCAAAATTCCTCCACAGCACTGTAAAAGACTCATTGCCAGTTATCGCAAATGCTTGATTGCAGTTGTTGCTGCTAAGGGTGGCCCAACCAGACAATCACTTTTTCACACAGGGCCATACAGGTTTGGATTTTTTTTAAACTTAATCATAAACACCTTCATTTAAAAACTGCATTTTGTGTTTCCTTGTGTTATCTTTGTCTAATATTTAAATTTGTTTGTTGATCTGAAACATTTAAGTGTGAGAAACAAAAAAAAAAGAGAAATCAGGGAGGGGCAAACACTTTTTTTCACACCACTGTAAGTGCCTAGGCCTAATCTAATTAGCAAAATATGGAATCACAACCTTTTCACAAAAGTCCTATTTAAATTGAGGTAAAAATTTGAGAAAAAAAGGCCTCACATATTTTCTGTAACGATATACATAAATTATATGGTGACCAGCATCATGAATAAATTAAGACTTCATGGATATTTACACTGTATTATGACCAGCATCCTGAATAAATTAATTTATTTAGCATGCTGGTGATCATATTTTGCGAATTAGATTAGGCCTAGGCACTTAGTAGCAAGATTAAAGCACTGCATGATATTTTAATTTACTCATATAGGACTATCATTAGCACTGTTATTATGACGACATGCCTAAACCCACTTGCTGCATGCATTACTTACAGGCTTACTTTGCCTTGGCTTATTTTTTCTGATTATCCAGCCTTCTCACGGCCCCTAAGCATAATGTCAACTTGATTTCTATAGTTCACCGGTGCGCAAGATTATAAGTTGTTTCTCCATACAAAGAAGTTCAAAATCTGTTAATTTTTTGGGAAGTTATTGAGGTAAAAGTGGCACCATTTACTACTAAACCCATTCTCCATTCACACTCAGCGAAACTGGGTGTACTAATATCGTGGCCAAGTGGCTTTACTTCTGGCGGCCAATGATCCATCCAGTTTTTCTATAGATATCAGTGGATGTGGGCCTCTGCATCATTCCAGAATGATACTGACTGAGATCTCTTTCCCTTTTTTGTTTAACCAACTTTTCTGTTGAGCTTCAATTCAATGGCTTTTTAATGCTGTGATATTTTAATTATTTCAATCTTTTGTTTTAAGTTGGTTTTTGTGCTATTTTTAAAAACTTTGTTTTTACTTCTATTTTTATTGTGTCTCTATCTAGTCCTTTTTATTCTGTTTTGCTATACAGTTTTGTAACTATTGTCATGACTCAAAGCTAGAAGCTCAAGTGCAAGGCAACTAACACCAGAGAAAGACACTCAGACACGGAGTAAAAGTTTTAACACAATTTTATTGAAAACCCAGCAAGTGTAGAGAAAACGGCATACACACTCACTACACAACAATTCCCCTCCCCCTTACAAAAGTGCAAAACCACACACACAATCAAGACCCTCCCCAATTTAGGACTTGAATCATGCTCTAAGAAATCAGGGAACCATCAACTGTAATAAAACAGCCTACCACATTCACACAAAACAACAAAATCGGACCGTGTCTCTCAAAATAAGTAAAATAATCCCATAACACATCACATACTCACATGCACACCAGAACTATATGTGCATATTTACATTGCAGTGTTTATGTGACACCAGTGTCCATTGGCAGCCAGGGGTAAAACTGGCTCAGAGGCCCAGGGCAGCCCCACGGCTTGTACACCCTTGGCCGCCATCTGCCTCCGGGACTGAAGCCGACCTCCCCGGCGAAAACGTCTCTCCTCCTTGCCATCACCTGCTTCTCGCCTCTGGGCCTGCAGTGCTGCCGTCTGGCACGCTTTCCCTCCGTGCCTGTCGGTCTGCTCCCGACCGCCTTCCACACCGCTGCAGCTGCCATCGTTTCAGCCCCAAACGCTCTGGCTCCCTGTGGCCAAACTCAGGGGAAAACCAAAGCTTGCTCATCAGCGCCGCTTGCCGACTCGGGCGTCTCGCCGTAATGCCCCACACCCTCATCCAGGGTGCCCTGAGTTCCAGCACTGAGATCCTGCCCAACTTCCACTGTGCCTGGCTCCTCTTCTGTGTCGTCTGAGGCGCTGCGCTGCGCTGCCTCTGTGTCCGGCCGTCGTTGCTCACTCCTGGCGTTTACAGCTTCACTCTCGTCGGTGTCACTCTCCGACCCAGGCACCTTGCCACTGCTCCCAGCACCCTCATCCCAGGTGCTCTGCTGCACTGTATCCATGCCCGGCTGTTGCTGTTCTCTCCCTGGGCTCTCAGCTTCCCTCTCGTTGGCGTCACTCTACGACCCAGGTGCTTCGTCACTACTCCCAGCACCCTTGTCCAAGGCACTCTGCTGCATTGTCTCTATGCTCGGCTGTCATTGCTCTCTCCCGGGGCTCTCAGCGTCATTCTCTGACCCAGACACTTCATCACTGTTCCCAGCACCCTCGTCCAAGGCGCTCCGCTGCGCCGTCTCTGCGCCCGCCTGTCGCTGCTGCTTCCCGGGGGTCCTCAGCCTGCATGTTCCTGCTCTCTCGCTGCCCAGCCTCCAGCTGCGGGGATGACTCCTGTTGCTGCTCTCCCTCCCGCTGTTGTCACTCACCGCGCCGTCACCCTCACCAGCACTACGATCCCATACTGTGCTGAGCTCCTCATTTGGCTCACCATCCACCGTGACCAGGGACTCCTCCACTCGTGGCCCCTGTCTCACCTCGAAGTCTTGTTGGTAGCCAGTAGCTTGTTTTTGGTGCCAAACTAGCTTTGTGGCTAACTCTCCCATTGAAACCAGCTGGGCCGTTAGCTCCTCCCAGCTACTCAGCCTAGCTCCATTTGGCGCCAACACTCTTGCTACCCACAGCTTCATGGTCCTCATCTGCTTGGTGAAATACTCGGCCAGCTGCTCAACAGCATCTGCGTAGCACTGCGTTTCACCCAATGTACCGAGAATTCTTCAGCCTTCCGTGCCGAGATGGTGGGCCAGAAGTGCTCATCTTTGTCTCCCGTCGAGTGTACTTAGGCCCAGCGCCGTGATATGAGCCTCAAACATAGCCAGCCACTTTGGCCACAGGATCACTGGCTCTCCCGGGTCCTCCAGAAATGGTATCAGGGATGGAGGTAGCAGATATGCTCCCATAATTTCTCTCTTGTCATCAAAATGTTATGTCTGAATAACATGAGACCGGCACCATGTTGAACTGAACACCGAACTCACTTTATTATACACACACAGAACTATATACAGTGGCCGTGCCCGCCTGACGTCACGCCAGGGGCGGGTACGGCAAGCCCCAAAGAGCCACACACACTCACCACACAACAGAGCCAGGAGAGGATATGGGGGGAGTCTGACCGGGTGGAGAAGGCAGTTCCTGGGTGAAGATGATGAGGAGGCAGGTGAGCGCTCTGTAACCCCGGAGACGCACCGCTGAGAAGGCAGCAACCTGGGGAGAGAGGAGGAGAAGGAGGATAAGGCTGAGTTCCTAATAACACAATTCTTAACCTTACTTTAAGGTACCCAACGGTCCAGCGCAGAAGCATTCACCAACTGATCCTTCTAAACGCTGGCAGAGAAGAGGCAGCAGGTGCGTCCACTCACGCAGGTGTGTTGATGACCTGCGGAGCCCGGGAAACAGAAGAAGGACCTCCCACAGAAAGGGAGGGGGAACACGCTCACCCGATCATCACAACTACACTGTAAGCCGATGCAAAGAGCTTTATAAACTTTACTTACTTTTTTGCGGATGCATTCCATTAATTAAATATACACTACTCACAAAAAAGTTGGGGATATTTGGCTTTCGGGTGAAATTTATAGAAAATGTAAAAAGTTCACGCTATAGTGATATTATATTATGAAAGTAGGGCATTTAAGTAGAAGCATGCAGTGGTGATTTCCTCATCTCAATTTATTGAAACAAAAGCCAACAACAGCGGTGGGTACACCACAACAAAAAATGTCATTGTCTCAATAACTTGTCATGTGCTCTTGAGCATCAGTTACAGCTTGACAACATCTCATGCTGTTCACAAGTTGACTTATTGTCTGCTGAGGTATGGCATTCCACTCTTCTTGAAGGGTGCCCCTCAGGTCATTGAGGTTGTGGGGTGCAGGGTTACAAGCCTCTACAAGGCGACTCGGCTGATCCCATAGGTTTTCTATGGGATTCAGGTCTGGAGAAAGCGCAGGCCACTCCATTTGAGGTACCCCAGCCTCCAGCAGCTGTTCCCTAATGATGCGACCTTGATGAGCTGGAACATTGTCGTCCATGAAGATGAAATTAGGCCTGTGTTGCTCATGCAGGGGCACAATGACTGGATTAATGATGTTGTTCAGGAAGACTTGTCACTGTATCATTCACAAGGTGTAGGGCAGTTCTGTATTAACTAGACACACCTGCCCAGACTGTAACACCGCCGCCGCCAAAGGCTTGTCTGGCTGATGCATAGTGCTCTCCTTGACATTTCCAGTATTGTTGGCGGCCATCATTTCTGCTCACCATGATTCGACTTTTATTAGACAACAGCACTGAGGCCCACTTGTCCCTTGTCCAGCGTAAATGCTCCCTGGCCCATGCAAGATGATGACGCGTGTGCCTGGTGGTGTGGTCAGGTACCCTTCCAGGTCGTCTAGCACGCAGACCATGCTGATATAGATGGTTTTGAATGGTCTGACGTGACACTTAGGTGTCTCTCACCTCCCTTGAATGTGCCTGGAGTTGAGTGGCATTCATCACCCAGTTCCTCAGGGCACTGTTCACAATGAAGGGCGTCCACTTCTATGCCTTGCTGGGACTCTTCCAGCCTCTCTGTATTTATGTTGCAACCTGCTGAGGACACTCTGTGACACTCTAAGCTCAGTGGCCACTTCCCTCTGAGAACAATCTGTTTGAAGCCTCGCAATGGTGAGGTACTGTTGATCAATTGTTAGGTGTCGTCTTGGTCTCATGATGTCAAAATGTGAACAGCTTGATGAAAAGGACTGTTTAAATACCAATTCTAAGTGAACCAAAACATTTATTGGTCGATTCATAGATCAAACACCTGTTGTGAATTTTGCTGTTAAGTACCTTGTTGGAGAACAGCAAGTTATGCAAAAAGTACTGAAACATTGAACAGCTGGACATGTGCATTCCAAAGGTTAGAGAAGGTTAAATTAAGTTCACCTGTAAAGGTTATAGCGTGGGGAACCCACTCAGTAGTTACTCAGTAGTTTTCCCTCAGACTGAAGTGGCAGATCAAAGGTGGGGAGTGATATGTTAATGCAGCACCCCAGGTAGCAGAGAAGTGTTAGTGCTGTGATATAAAAGAGAGTGCCTGCAACCTGATGGGAAGTTGTCTGATTCTGGTGAATGTAAGAGAGAGTGGAATAAAGTTTCATCTGCTCGGAAAAGTTCGGCCTGGTTCTTCTCTCCACAATAGTACATTTTAGGTGCATCCTGAAATTTCACCTGAAAGCCGAATATCCCTAACTTTTTGTAAGTAGTGTGTGTGTATATATATATATGTACTGTATGTATGTATGTGTGTGTGTGTATATATATATATATATATATATATATATATATATATATATATATATATATATACTGTATATATATATTGCTTAAAAAAATAAAGGGAACACTTTGAAAACACATCAGATTTTAATGGGAAAAAATAAGCTGGATATCGAAATTGTGGCAGGCTAGTCCAGCTTACTCAAATTTTAATCTGCGTAAACTGGACTAGCCTGCCACAATTTCGATATCCAGCTTATCTTTTCCCATTAAAATCTGATGTGTTTTCAAAGTGTTCCCTTTATTTTTTGAGCAGTATATATATATATGTATGTATACTGTATGTGTGTGTGTGTATATGTATGTATATGTGTGTGTGTGTATATGTATGTATGTATATATATATATATATATATATATATATATATATATAGTATATGTCATGTGAAAAGATTAGGACACCCGCTACAGTATAAGCCTGTGTGTTTTTTTTAATATATTTGGACATATGGATATTAAATATCAGTGTTAAAAATACTGGGAGATTCATGTAATACAACTAAACAATTAAAAATGAAAGACTTTTTTCAGATTTTCTGTAAACTATAATTCTAAACAAATAGTGAGGAATAAATTAGGACACCCCCACACCCCCTCACTTACAATGGCAAAAATAAATTTTAAAAAATGCAAATAAAACAAAAGCAAGGTTAGACATAGATATGTGAACATTTCTTAATAAAGAACTGAATATTTAAAGGGGTGTCCAAATTTTTTCACATGGCTGTACACACACACACACACACACACACACACACACACACACACACACACACACACACACACACACACAAATAACTCAATCCACACAGTAATTCAGTGTTTTTGCTTTCATAAATTACAATAATAAATGCTGACATCTAAAAAAGGCATTACCTAGAAAAAAATTTTAAAATTGAAGCTGCATCTTAGAGATGCATTGTGAATCATTTTGCATTGGAATCAATGTCTGAATCATAATCATATCAAATCATGAGAGGAGAGAGACCACTGAAGAGTCACCTCTACTGTCTAGCGTTATCAGCCCAGTTTCTCAAGCAGCTGTCAGACAATAGCAGCAGACGCTAATCATCTGCCACTGACCTGTGTCTGGTGGTACAGGATGACACAACATACAAATCAGTCACCAGACTGATCTATGTATTGTATCTCATCTAATTATTAGTTGCACCCCTCTTAGTTGCCACTCTCAAGTAAGTCTGAAGTCTTGTTTTGGTCTGGGTGAACTTTCACTGCCTGTTTCTGTCTCTCGTCTCCTCTTGGAACAAAGAGCCTCACTGTACATGGATGCCCAATGCTGAGAACGAGGCGTCAGGCCCCCTCACAGTAAAGCCAATGGCCATGGGGGCCACACAGGCTCTCGTCCTTTTATCACAATTATTTGAGGCCCTTCTCCTAATTGTGGAGAGCATGCTGGAAAAGAGGAGAGGACAGGCAGTTAATTTGGACTTGCTGCTTTATGGAGCGGAGGGACGGGAAGAGGAAGCGAGGGACGAGGAAGGGTCACTCAGATGGCTGCTCATTAGGGATTGAACAGCTGCCAATCTCCCAGCTGCCTCTGCTCAACATGGGGCTTAATAATACTGAGGAGGCAGAAACAGAGAATATGCTTTAGTTTATCTTCACTTAAAAACAATTGTCAGTGTATTTATTTCTTCTGGACTCTTGTTTTGCAGTCGTTCTTCATCTTGTGCTTTTTATCTTTGGCCTTTCCTGAGAACATAACTCAGACTCACTCTTGACAACATGAGCCCCATCTGCATCTTATTGCAGAATGAACAGACTGACATTCAACCGTTATCTTGCCTAATCATCACTGACTCCAAGCAAGTGTGACTGGCAGCCCGAAAAAAAAAAAAAAAATCTCCCATAAGATCACAGGAAAGCAGCAGACATTTACAAGATGTTATGAAGTCAGTTTCAGGAGGCCTTGGCTCATTTGCATCTAAAACCTGCATGATGTATAGATAAGAACATGTGGTTAAACAAAATAGGTGTAATGTTTCATGTTCATAATTTCTTTGTATGATCAGTTACCGCATTTACTGTATTATTATTATTTTTAATTTAACCTTTATTTATACAGGGAAGGTCCATTGAGAGGCAGCCTCTCTTTTTCAAGGACACCCTGTTCACACTCACGCATTCACACCTGGAAGCTGCCCAGTACAACCACAGACTGACCTGTGGCCACTGAGCAGTGCCACTGGAGCAACTGGGGTTAAGGGCCTTGCTCAAGGGCACCACAGTGTGGTTAAGGAGGGTGGGGCAAACACTGTTACATTATCTGGCCCATCCAGATCTGATCCTGTCAGTCCTGGGATTGAACCAGTGACGTTCTGTTCACCAGTCCACATCCCTAACCATTAGGCCACCACTGCCCCCCACATAATGTGGCATGTGCAAATACATACAAGTCTTATACTGTAAAAACAATCAAACAAACTTCTATCAGTTTGTTGTGATTAATAGTTACATTTCTTTTATTGGAGCTTGTTTTAGGAGTATAGTAACAATAATTTTGAAGATTTCACAACACTAGACTCAACACATAAGTAAGTAAGTAAGTAAGTCCTTTCTATTAGCCTCACAACTATAGTACCTTAATACAGGTTTATGCGTGTTTGCTTGTTGTTGGGCAAGCTTTTGTTTGAAGGAAGGTATTGTTTGTGTAATTCAAGCTTGAACAGAGAACAGGTCTTTGGGAAGTTTGAGTCTGTACATTCCCTCAATTAAGCTCCCACTGGTCAAGAGGAACTAAAATCTGCTTCACTACTAAATTTGCATGCACAATTCTTGCACCAAATGTGGTGTTGACATATTCAGACCTTGTTTTAGAGTCCTCAGAGACAAAAAAAAACTGGCAATTCTGTGGTCTTGATCTTTGCCCTGCTGATGTCAAAATTCATACATATCTGTAATGGTGCATGCACTGTTTCTGCACCAAGATATCTGTTGTTAGTTTTGTTTCAGCATTTGAAAAAAACAGATTGTGTAGACATCCCTGATAAAATGCCTTTTTTGGGGATGTAAAAAGGGGAAAAAAAGCCTGTGATGAATCATTTCCAAAACTTTTTCCACCTTTAATTTGACCTATAACCTGTACAGTTGAGTTGAAAAACAGAAACAAAAAATGTACATTATGCTGTCTTAAAATAATACTTTGTTGAAGCACTTTTTGATTTAATTACAACATTCAAGGTAGGAGTCAATCGGCATCTTGACTTGGCAATATTTCCCACTCCTCCTTGGAAAAGCACTCCAGATCTGTCAGATAGTGAGGGCATCTCTTGTGCATGGCCCTCTTCAGACATCACAGCATGGTGTCTAGCTTTTGAGGATCTTTTGGTCTATTTCACTTTGTCAGGCAGGTCCTATTTAAGTGATTTCTTGATTGAGAACAGGTGTGGCAGTAATCAGGCCTGGGTGTAGCTAGAGAAATTGAACTCAGCTTTCCAAAGATGTGATAAACCACAGTTAATTTATGGTTTAACATGGGGGGGGGGGCATTCACTTTTTCACACAGGGCCATGCAGGTTTGGATTTTTTTCACTTAATAATGAACACCTTCATTTCAAAACTGCATTTTGTGTTTACTTGTGTTATCTTAGTCTAATATTTAAATTTGTTTGATGATTTGAAACATTTAAGTGTGACATACAAAAAAATGAGAAATCAGGAAGGGGGCAAACACTTTTTCACACCACTGTATATATAAAATAATTGTTATAACAGTGAATTGGAAAAGAACATTCCTTATTTGTGCAAAGTAGTGGTGTTATGTGCGGTCTCTGTGAGCAGAGCAAATTGTAAAGTCTGACAGCAGCAGGTAGGAAGGACCTGCAAATCCTCTCGCTCATGCACTTTGGAAGGAGCAGCCTGCCACTAAACAAGCTGCTCAGTGCACTCAGTGTGTCCTGCATGGGGTGGCACTTGGACTCCAGCAGAGATGACAGCTTAGCCACCATCCTTCTTTCGCTTATCACCTCCCCCGGGTCAAGGCAGCGCCCCAGAGCAGAGATGCCTTCTTAATCAGCCTGTTCAGTCTCTTCCTGTTGGCAGCTGTAATGCTGCTGCCCCAGCAGACCATGCCATACAGGTCCGACAGTGAAAGTATGTGATTAAAACTTACCTTCACTTCAGTGGAATTCCTGAGCTTGTTTCTTTGCAAGTAGATGGTCAAATCTTGGGATGATAGGAGATGATAGGCTATAGCACTACACTCATGGTGCATAAAAGCTGCAATGGTGAATACTCATCTTCTTCCGCTTAATCCTTTTTTCGGGTCGCGGGGGGGCTGGAGCCTATCCCAGCGTCTTTGGGCGAGAGGCAGGGTACACCCTGGACAGATCACCAGTCCATCGCAGGGCCAACACAGAGAGACAGACAACCATTCACTCTCACAGTCATACCTAAGGACAATTTAGAATCCCTAGTTTGATGCCAATTAACCTAACTTGCATGTAAGAGAGAGGTTCTGGGCGGCGCGGTGGCGGAGTGGTTAGCACTGCGGAAGCACAGCAGCTCACCCTGCAATGGTGAATACAAGTTATCTAAAACTCACATCATCACAGCATCCAAAACTTGAACATACTGTATATACAACAGTAACACAGAGTACACTTACAGGCTAACTAAGAGATGCTTATTTTCCAACATTTAACATGTCCCATCGTCCGCAATGGCCACTGGAAAATGGGAAGCCTGATTTCTTTTTGTGTAGCAAACTGATGCACTAGGGGGGCTAAAAATGCAATCTTGCATAGGGCTTGCAAAACTAGGAAATGGCCCTGATTCCAGAGCAACCTCCTTAACATAAGTGGTGAAACCAGACAGCCATCCAGCCATGGTAGCAGCTCCATCTGTGCACACACCGACACAAAAGGCCCAGCTCAGTTTTCCCAATACATAATCATTCAAAGACTTGAATAGTTCTGCCCCGTATTGTTGGCTTGCAAACATAGTGCACATAATATAGCCTCGTGCACATCTTCCTATATATTGCACAAAACAAACATTATTGCCTTGCTGTCAACATCAGTAGACTCATCTACTTGGATTATGTACCATAGTGACTTATTAATTCTCTCCAGCAATTGTGCCGCAATGTCCTGCGCTATTTCATCAATTGTCCTATATATATTTTTTTTACCGTTGCCTCTTCTAAAAGTTGATGCCAAATGTCCTGTGGCCAATAGTGAAAGCAATGCGGTCAGCCACCAAGTATGATGCTCTCACTTCTGCCTTATTCGTTGATGTAGACCTTTAAGATGTGCTTCTGTTTTTCTTGTTCACATTTTTTCATTCAGATATCTCCAAAGGCTTGTCTTTCAGTGCAGGGTGCTTGGTCTAAACATGCTGAAGCAGTTTTGAAGGCTTCATAGCCTCATTTGCTAGCTTGTCGTCGCATATTATGCAAAGTAGGATTGGCGCATGGGCGTCGCCTATCCAGCTAAAACTGTATTTTAAATAGGACTTGTTATATTTCCTCAACACACCTTTATTGTTCTTGGCAATCTCAGGCTCTTCTGCCATCTCATCACTGGGCCTTTTTCACTTTCTGAAGAAACTCTCTAACGATGACTGCTTTTCATTAATTTTGGCTAGCTAGCTTGCGGGGTTAATTTCGAAGCATCACTGCCAATTAATGTGGCCGGTGTGTGTCAAGACAGCACAGAGATGACAGGCAGGGAGGAAGAGAGAGAATATCCAATTCAATTCGCTATATGCACAGAGCTTTTTTTTTTTTTTCAATTCCGGTTTATCCTTAGCCAGCTGCATCGCTTCTGGTCCACGCCTGTTGCTCTTGTTTCTGTCAACTTGCAACTTCACATGAGCATGTGAGTCTCCTCCCTAGATTATGTTATCTTTTTGTGTTTTCTTAATTTATGGCTTACTGTATTGGAAGTAAAAAATTTAACAATGGGCTCATTTTTTGTAAGGTTTGCATCCTATGAACATCTTATGTACTTCTGGACCTTGATAGAGCAGCACTGTCATCTATGGTCACTGTCACACAAGCGCAGAGGGGCAACTTCATCGAGCCGAATCAAACTACAGTAATAAGTGTTTGTATTAAAAATGAGGTTGATACTGTATGATTCTTCTATGGACCGGCATGACAAAAAAACAATGTTATCAAAACAATGTCAGAGAAAAATAATACACCTTTTCATTTCCTTCTTACAGACTCATTCCTTGCAGCCAATAGATGAGCTTTTTATGTTCCTGAACTACCTTGCACTGGGTTCAAAACAGCATGACCTAGCTGACCGGTATGGGGTCCACCAGTCCACAGTGAGTCAAATTATTACCACATGGAGCAACTCTCTGTATACGGTGCTTGGTTCAGTGAGGATCTGGATACCAGAGGAGAAAATAAAGGAGCATATGTCAACAGAGTTTAACGATTTTGAGGACACTACTGTCATCCTGGACTGCACTGAGCTGAGGTGTCAGTGCCCATCATCACTTCTTCTTCAGAGTGAAGTGTTCTCTGCCTGTAAGTCCAAGTGTACTCTGAAAGGTCTGCTAGGAGTTGCTCCTCATGGGACGGTCACGTTCATTTCACCAATGTATGCTGGATCCATCAGTGACAAACAGATCATGCTAGAGTCTGGGATTCTGTCCCTTCTGAGCCCTGGGATGGCTATCATGGTTCACCGAGGCTTTCTTGTTGAT
Organism: Pholidichthys leucotaenia; assembly: GCA_020510985.1. Lineage (NCBI taxonomy): Eukaryota > Metazoa > Chordata > Actinopteri > Cichliformes > Pholidichthyidae > Pholidichthys > Pholidichthys leucotaenia. Next base: position 20,082,343 of record CM035838.1, read on the forward strand.
GGTTTTGTGCCATGTAAAATCTATAGGCCACCATTCTTCTCTGGCAGATCCCAGATGTCAACTTGTGAGGTCAGGGAAACCCAAGCTATTGCACGTCTCAGGGTGCATGTGGAGTGGCAAATACGTAGGGTGAAGGAACACCAGTTCTTCGACACCGAGATCCCACTGTGGCTTTTTGGCAACATTAATCGGTTGTATACTGCACATTGCAGTATACTACTGCTATATTGCATGCCTTTTGACAAACTATGAAAATGGGCCTCTTGTAAAAGCATGGGCAAGAAAGTCAGTTTAGCACTTATTCACTTCACCAGATTCACTTTGTGAAAAAAGTATTAACTATACATATAAAATACATGAATCTAGTTAAGTTTAAACTGTTTAATAGCCAATTTTTCTATTTACTGTTAATGTATGTTCAGTATTCATCTTTACCTGCTTGACATGTTTGCAAACACATCTGTGTGTAGTTATAATAAAATCTGTAAATGCCAGTTACTGTATATGTGTATACTTGGATGAAATATTTTGAAATATATTCTCTTTGCTCAAGTTAATGAGTCCCTTTATATTGGACCTTACATCTGTCAGTTTTTCTTATCTGACCTTCTATGATAATTACCATATTCTGGACAAAACAAATGCTCCCATGCTTTTTATCTTTATTACAGTGGTTAACTATAGACATTCATTCAGTAGATATTTATGCATAAAATACAATAATCATGTGAACTGTAAACACGTCATTTTACAAAAGGTACTAACTATTGTCAAAGTGTATTATAGTGGTATGAACTTGTGAAACAAAGAAGACATAGTACAACACTTATTTCTGAACAAATTATTTCAAGTAAGTTTTGAGTGATCAGATCAAAAGTCCAGATTTGATTAACCTTAACCCAGTCAAGACTGTCACATTCTGGTTTTGTAGCGGAGACCTATTTCCATCTAACTTACAAGTGAGGCATAGAGATGCACATAAAAAAAGAAATAGTCAACTTTTTCTTTGATTATTTCAATCATTTCCTTGTCTCTGGGAATCCTCTGAATAAACATGTCTTCTTGTGTGTAGACAACAAAGTCACACCAGTCCAATCCGGATATCAGCATCTGGCCCTGGATCTGCCAAAAGTAAGGATGTGAGCTCTTCAGTGTTTGTTTACCCTCACTGATCTGAATATATGGACAGTCCACATAGCTTGATACATTTGGACATTTAATTTCAACAAGGCCAAAAACATGCTGCTCCACTGGATCATACACAATCCCATCAGGTGACGACCCCATCCATGGTGCGTCTGGATGGATCAGGAACCCACAGAGATAATGGTTGACCTCCCTTGCTCTGCAGTACTCCTCTACTGCAACAGGTTCCATGTCAAGGCCCCTCCTCATGTCTGCTGTCTGGTAGTTTGGTCTCAGAAGTCTTTTGGCAAGATTTTCAGCTGAGCTCTGTGTTCTAGTGTGACATACCTCCCTGAATTTTGACGAGGTGCCACAGGGCCGCCTTAGCTGGTGCCACTCAACACATGAACTTTGTTCTTTTGTATTGTTTTCAAGTTTGTGTGCCGTTTCAAATGATGTCTCCAGAGACGACATGTGGAGCTGCTGATGTTCAGAGCAAACAAAAGAACAGGTAGAGGGTCCCAGTCTGTATTCATGCAGTGGAAGCTGTGGGGGAGCTGGGGCATCTGTGTGTGGACAAGTCATTGGCACTCTCCGTGCTGGCATGTGATAGGATAATACACTACCTTGTTGCACTTTTCCAAACACAGAGTCAGTCAGAGGTACATCATTGACTATACCCATAGTTGTTATCAGTGGAGCCATGTCAGTGGGAAAATCACGGCAGACTTCATCTACCCTGAGTGTGGACAATTCAGGCAGCGGTGAACTAACTCCCTTATACAAGTTGCTTCTATAGAAAGAGAGAGAAAATATATTAGTGTCTTGGTCAAATACATGATGAAAAGTTAAAGCATTTCATTACAAAGAATAGAGACTTACTTATTTTTATTTAAGCAGTAATAGTAGTTGAAACGTCCCATTTGCGTTGAAAACTTAGATGGGGCTAGATTTAGTTCATTTTGTATGACTAATTTAGAACAGTGATTCTTAAAGGAAACCAGTACTGGCCACTATAACAACATTAATCCTGCTTTAAGTGTTACTTATAAACCAAAAATGTGTTTCTTCAGTAAAAATAACCCCTAGACTCAGTATAATAAAAAAATTTTATCCCATGAAAACCGCTCAGTCAAAACCAAAGGGAAGCAGCAATCGCTGGCCGGAAGTGATGTATGTACACTCGTTGATTCCAGCTTTACCACAGACGAGTAAATTACTAACTAACTAACTAACCTGCGCTTATATAGCGCTTTTCTAGTCACAAAGACCACTCAAAGCGCTTTCATTAATACTAACCCTCTATTCTAAGGGCCTATAGGAAACAGATATCTAGGGACAATTTAGAACAGCCAATTAACCTAACATGCATGTTTTTGGCATGTGGGAGGAAACTGGAGAAATCCCGGAGTAAACCCACGCAACATGGGGAGAACATGCAAACTCCACACAGATCACTGTTGGTCGGGGGCTGGGATCGAACCCACGATCCCCACAATCCCCCGGCCAAGGGTAAACTGTGCTGCCGCAGTGCTAACCACTGCGCCAAATGTGCGCTAAATGTGTTTAGCAGATGCTCAGTGGGTTGAGATCCAAATTGAAAACAACACAAAATCTGCATGAATATATATATTGCACAAACAGTCCTTGGAAATGGCCTTCATTGACCGCATGATCCGCAGTTACCTCTGGGGACCAGCAGCTGAAGGGGACCTGACAAACAGGCAAGCTCCCAGTCAAGTAACTTCAGAACACGCTGAATAAATCTTGATATACTAGAATTTTATTTCATTAAATTATATGCTGGTAGATTTGCTTGTACATGGTTGTAAAAAATTACATAAAATTCTGATGTTGAAACTTTATTGACTGCTATACTGCAACCCAGTCAGTGGCACAAAGCAACGACTGTGCGTCACTACTGTGCTGAAACTGGCCATGGAGGAGGCAAGATGTCGCTGACCATGACTGACTGAGAGAGCAGTGGCTTGAAACCTGCATGTATTTGAGAAGGAATCATGACCAAAATTACCGGACGGAAACACTAGTACTGTATTTGATCCTTTGAAATAGCTATTGATTAAAATTCACTACAGATACCCTTTAACCTTTTTAGAGTGAGTTTATACTGTGTTTTCGACCAGTTTATACAGACTTGAGTTTTTTAGGTGTTATGATTCTTTGTATGCAACATGCACTACTTTCACAACCTCAAAGTCCTAGAACAGACAAAATTATTATTGTGCATTCCTACAAAGATTGCATTATTTTTATCAACACAGACATTAACCTGATTCCTTCAACCAGTATTCTTTCCCTGTGTCTGGCGGAAATGATTGTCGTGCCATTTACGAGCTCAGGTTTTACACCCTGTATTACGGACAAAGAAAGGATATTGAAGAAAACTTAACAGATGAACATAATGCAATCAAAGAAGAGAAAAATGTAGTTACCATGGTTCTTGGTTTGTGCCATTTCTGTTGTCTCTGTGCAGCTGTGTATGGGAGGAACAGCAGCGATCTTGAGCTGAGAATCGTGCAGTTTGGTACAACAAAGCTGCTACATGGTTGCACAATGCTGCACCTGCCACACAGGTACACTGGCAGCTGTATAGCTGCACAGGATGGACATCCCTCAGCACTATCTGTGATGATAGACAAAATCTGTTATAACACATACTGCACCAGCTGCAACTGCAATTGCACATCCAGAGAAACGTGATATGTGAAAGATAAAATACTAGCAAAAGCTACTAATTAACTCCTTTACACCATTTAAGACTGTCAATGATTTAATAGAACACGACTCAATCTAGTTTCTGTGAATCCCATCACTTTAATTTGTTTTTGGCCACACTCGTATAAATTTGAGAGTAGTATATAAACAATCAACAATAAAGGCCTTCAGCTGTATGCAATTAATTTTTATCACTATGACTACGCTTACATGAACACAAATAAAACGGTTATGATTGGATTTCTGGAATTATCTGATTATTCAAGTAGCCATTAATGCATACAAACACGAGAAAACTGATTATTGCCAGCATCAGTTTATTCTCAGTAATCAGTTTATTGTGACCATGTAACCGGGGTCTATGATTCACAGAAATGTAAAATGATGAACAGGAACCTTCCATGAACAAGCCTGCACTGAGCCTGCAGGGTAACTTTCTCTTACGCTCAAACTGTGAGGCTTTTGGCTTTTCTTCATTGATCTGTAGCACTCAGCCCGAACAGTTATCGTCCCTGTTGTCAACGCCTTGTCTGAAACTGAGTTTGACAATGGCGTTAAAACACCTGAGACAGCTGTAAACAGACAGTAGTACAGCAGTATCATCGCAGTAGCTAACATACTAATGGCTAACACTTTACGTAAAATGCTTACCTTCGTAATTGCGGATGTAGCTTGAAACATAAAATCTGAAACCTTTCTCTTTTTTGGTCACCGACATCTGACATAATTCTTGAATCATGTGACTGACATCGTTTACTGTGAGTTTGGGTAAGTCCCGCATTGATCGAGTGAAAAACGCCATAGCCTTTCAATGGCGCAAAGCTGATCCGGAAGCTGTTGACCTGGCTAAAGCGGAATAAAGAAAAGAGTGCAGTGGCACAGTGGTTAGCACTGTGGCAGCACAGCAACTCACCCTTGGCCATGGGATCCTGAGTTCGATCCCAGCCCTGACCAACAGTGATCTGTGTGGAGTTTGCATGTTCTTCCTGTGTCTGTGTGGGTTTACTCCGGGATTTCTCTGGTTTCCTCCCACAGCCCAAAAAACATGCAGGTTAGGTTAATTGGAGACTCTAATGTGGCCCTAGGTGTGAATGCGTGTGTGAATGGTGAAGAGATGGCGCCGTATTGTGGCTGCTTCATCCATCCAGGTGCATGCCCTGAATTTCCCCTCTGGGGATCAATAAAGTACACACAAAAAAAATCAAAATATAGCGAATTCAACTGTATTTATATAGCACCATTTCACAACAACAGTTATCTCATAGCACTTTCAAACTGTAGGGGAAAACCTCACGATTGCAGAAAGACCCCAGCAATCAGGCGATGCCCCTGTGAGCAAGCATTTGGCGATGGTGGAGAGGAAAAACCCCCTTTTAGCAGGAAGAAACCTCCAGCAGAATCAGGCTCAGGGAGGGGCATCTGCTGTGACTGGCTGGGGGGGTGAGGGGATACAGAAGAAGAAGAAAAGAACAGAACAGACATGCAGAGAGCAAACAGCACGACAGGGACTCAATCTGTGGGAGAGATGTTAATGATCAGCAAAAATATTTCATTGAGAGTGAAGAAAGGAGTGAAGCCCCATGCATTGTTGGAGGTCCCCCGACTTGTCCAGGGACAAGAGTTGCAAATTAGCTAACAGCTATACACTCTATGTGCAACACATCAGATTGATTGTCTTTGATTAATTGTCTATGTTTATTGCACTGTCCCTGTCAAATTGCTAAGCTAACGCTAGTTAGCTTAATGCTGGCGCCAGTCTCTAAAAATCTAACCTACAGCGATCGGATATACCTCCGGTGGATTACCCCTTTGATCGCTTTTATCCGGCCACTGTGAGTAAACTGACCAGCGATTCCAGCGCTTCCTTGTGATTCACTGATGTGCCCTACCTGAAGCGATTGCTAAGCTAACGCTAGTTAGCTTAATGCTGGCGCCAGCCATTCCACCTAACACCAGCCTGAATCAAAGCCCAGCTGCGAGGCCCAGCGGAGATACTACCAGGCAGGCGGCTATTTGTTTGACGGGGCTCAGCAGAGATTTCACCCAGGCAGACGGCGGTAGGCGGCGGTGCCCAGCGAAGGACTTACCGTGACTGCAGCGGCGGTGTGCGACGAGACTACCCGAAGCGATTGCTAAGCTAACGCTAGTTAGCTTAATGCTGGCGCCAGTCATTCCACCTTACACCAGCCTGAATCGAAGCCCAGCTGCGAGGCCCAGCGGAGATACTACCAGGCAAGCGGCTATTTGTTGACGGGGCTCAGCAGAGATTTCACCCAGGCAGACAACGGTAGGTGGCGGTGCCTAGCGGAGGACTTACCGTGACCTCAGCGGAGCTCGGTGGCAGCGGCGGTGTGTGACGAGACTCGGTTGGAGGAGCGGGACGGGAGACCAGTTACGGCGACTATGAGCAACGAGACCAGCAACGGAAGGGGCTAGTTGGCTAGCTGAGGCCCAGCTGGATTCGAGGACGATCGGATCAGATTCTGGCGATATAAGCAGAATTTATTTTACTATCCACAGATTTTCTTTTTCCTTCTTTCCAAGAAAGACTGAAGATGGCGGCCACCGGATTAAAAAGTGGGCTGATGGGCACCACTAATAAGCCTTCTCTACTTCTCTACTTCCTCTTCGTTTTGTCTTTGTGTGTCTGGACCTGCAACAAGAAGGATTTTCCGACAAACTCAACCAAAGGTGAAGTTAAAAAGTTTTATCTGTATGGATTTGGGCTTGGACATCTCACCCTACACTCTATGTGGTCTTTAAAAGGCCTGAGCAAAAACTTCCAAATTAAGGCAAACATGGCTGTTAAGCAAAAATCACAATATGGCAGAGGATATACAATTAAAGTTCTGTTAGTTCTGCTACTTCTGGCAGGAGATATTCACCTTAACCCTGGACCTGCCACTATTAAACAGCAGACCACTGGGTTAGCACAAAACCGAGCTGTACAAAAGCAAAAACAACATTTATTTTTCCAAACTGTTAATCATGCACGAGTTCTTTGGGACACCAAGGCTAAACCAAAGGGGATCCTCGGCGGTCATTTAAACATACGGAGCATAATCCCCAAAAGAGATGAGATTTCGGTGTTGCTGTTGGACTCAAATCTGGACTACCTTTGTCTCTCAGAAAGCTGGCTACACAGGAACATAGACACTAATATGATCGATATTGTGGGCTACCAGTGTTTTAGAAAAGACAGGCAGGTAGGGAGGGGAGGAGGTGTTTTAATTTACATCAAAGACAAATATAAATGTCAACTGGTTGATTTGAATACTTCACTTGAATGTTTAGCTGTTAATGTATGTCTCTCTCCGGTAATGAATTTCAACATTGCAGTATTGTACAACCCACCATCACACAATTCTTCCTTTTATAATGAATTAAGTGATCTGGTTAAACAACTTGAGAAGAACAGAGAAACAATAATTCATGGTGACTTTAATATCAACTGGTCTGATAAAAAAGACAAACAAAAACTGAAAAGCCTCATGACTAAATTTAATTACCAGCAAATCATCAAAGGACCCACCAGGATAACCAAACAATCCAGAACACTTATTGACATGGTATTTACTAATAAACCAGAACGAATAACCAGAACCTATAATCTTGTAACTGGTCTCTCAGATCATAACATGGTTCTTGCTGTCAGGAAACTTACTAAAAAGCGACTACAGTATTTTGGGGGAGTCGATATTGACAAATCAAATTTTATTATCCCCAAATCAAAAAATGAGGAGTTTGAACATTACTTAGAGAATCAAAATTGGGAGCAGCTCATGTCAACATGTGAAGTAGATGATTGTTGTAATTTTATAACTGCAACAATCACAAAGTCTATAGAAAAATTTTCAAAGCAAATTAAAAGTAGACAACAGAAGATTAGCCTACCATGGTTAAATAATGAAATAAGAAAACTTATGAAGAGGCGAGACTATGCACTGAAAACATCACTAACCTCCAAACTACAAAATGATCACCTTGTGTACAAAAGTTTAAGAAATAAAGTGGTACATGAGCTGCGAAAATCAAAAATATCTTATTACAATAAACTGATAGATCATGCAAAGGGTAACAACAGTTCCCTATGGAGGCATTTAAATAACTTAACTAATAAAAAAAACGATCAGAAGGGGGTAAAGGAACTTAGAATCAATGGCAAGACCGTCAGTGACAAGGCTACTTTGGCAAATGAATTTAATTCACACTTTGTGGGCTCTGTGGAAGACTTAACAAAAATTTTTGTGCTGCCAAATGTGCTCAACAACACAAATTCCATACTTCCAACAGATACTTTTCACATCGATGAGGTAAATGAGAAGTTAATTGCTGGTATTGTTAAAACACTGTCAAACTCAAAAACTAATGATATCTACAATATGAGCACCTCCTTTCTCAAAATGCACAGCAAAATATTAATCAAACCACTGACTCATCTCATTAATCTCTCCATTAGGTCTAGTACATTTCCATCTGGCTGGAAAAAAGCTGTCGTCATACCAGTTCATAAATCAGGCAGTAAAGACGATATATGCAATTACCGCCCAATCTCTATCTTACCAGTCCTATCTAAGGTTCTTGAAAAAGTTGTAGCTACACAGCTGATAGACTACTTACAAGACAATCAACTTCTTCATCCACATCAATTTGGTTTTAGACCAGGATACTCAACAGAAACAGCAAATTGTTGCCTTATTGAAAACGTCAAACAGTCCTTGGACAGGGGTAATGTGGTAGGAGCTGTTTTTCTAGATCTCAAAAAGGCTTTCGATACTGTAAACCACAGTTTGCTTTTATCCAAAATGGTATCTTTTAACTTCTCCCCAAATACATTAGAATGGTTTGCATCTTATCTCCAGAATAGAGAACAGTGTGTAAAAGTTCACCAGGATAAATCCTCATTTTTAAACAACCGCATGGGTATCCCACAAGGGTCCATTCTTGGTCCTTTACTTTTCAGCATTTTTATTAATGACCTGCCGTTACACTGCTCAGCTGCAACATGCCAACTTTATGCAGATGATGCAGTTATTTACACAGCTGCCAAGACTCCAGCACAGGCTGCAGATGTACTGTCTACAAGTATGGTTGATGTCCAAGAGTGGCTCCTCAAGAACCATCTATTGCTGAACCTTCAGAAAACAGTCTCAATGTGCTTTTCAATCAAAAAATGTAACCTGCAACATTTTAAAGTTAATATACATGATCATGACATCAGTTTAGTTACAGAATTCAAATACCTTGGCATTGTACTAGATCCTCAACTCAAATTTAATCTTCATATAAAGAAAATTTCAAAAACAGTAAAAAAAAATCTGAACTGCTTTAAATTAATTAGATATTACATACCTTACGAAGCAGCTGCACTGTATATGCATTCTATGGTTTTTTCTCATATATCATACTGTTTGACAGTCTGGGCTCAAGCAGCCCCTTCCACAATAAGACATATAGGTTCATTATATAATCAAACCCTAAAAATCTTGGACAAAAAGCCCATTAGGTGGCATCACTGTAATGTTTTAAAAAAATACAACCTATTGAGTTTTGAGAGCTTCATTGACCTCTGTCTTCTGAAATTAACGTTCAAATGTTTTCATAAATCAGCACCCGAGCCACTTGCTGGTTTTGTCCAAAGACAGGACAGCAGCAGAGCCACCAGGAGTTCTGTTAACAATAACTGTAAAATATTCCACCGCAGAACCACATTTGGACAAACAGCTTTCTCTATAAAGGGCAGTCACATCTGGAACACAATGCCAAATGAAATTAAAATAATAACGGACTTTAAAACATTCACTAAAAATGTTAAAAACTGGCTGAAAAATAAACAAGAATGTACTCATGTATGAATTAATTGTCTGCAAAGTGAGAGTGAATGAAGGGAAGGAATAAATGTGTTTGTTTATAGTGAGTGACGGAGGGAGGAAGGCCTGAAATAGGCAAATGTGAGTTATGTTATATGTGTTAAATGTGAGTCAGGCTGTTATATTTGTGTATTTATAATATTTATAATATTTATGTTAAATGTGAGTCAGGCTGTTATATTTGTGTATTTATAATATTTATAATATTTATAATTGTGTATTTATAATTTTTCTGCATTGATGTATGTGGTTATTGTGTATATTTTTTATCTTGATTCTTTTTTCTAAAGCCCATCCAGGGACAAGAGTTGCAAATTAGCTAATAGCTATACACTCTATGTGCAACACATCAGATTGATTGTCTTTGATTAATTGTCTATGTTTATTGCACTGTCCCTGTCAAATAAACTAATCTACTACTAAATAAACTAATCTACTACTACTGTCTAAACCTATTAGCAGCATAACTAAGGGAGGGTTCAGGGCCATCTGATCCCACCCTAACTATCGGCTATGTCAAAAAAGAAGGTTTTAACCCTATTCTTGAAAACAGAGATAGAATCTGGTGCCCAAATCCAGATTGGTAGCCTGTTCCAAAGGAGAGGAGCCTGATAACTGAAAGCTCTGCCTCCCATTGTACTTTTGGAGAGTCTCGGTATTACAAGTAATCCTGCATTTTGGGAGCATAGTGCTGTGTTAGGACGATAAAGTAGTATCAGATCTTTTAAATAACAAGGGGCCTGATTATTTAGAGCTTTGTAAGTGAGGAGAAGGAGTTTAAACTTAATTTTAAATTCTATGGGAAGCCAATGAAGGGAGGCCAGAACGGGAGAGATATAATCTCTCTTTCTAGTACTGCTAGCTGCAGTATTTTGGATCAGCTGAAGACTTTTTAGAAGTGTTTTAAGACAGCCTGATAATAAAGAGTTACAATAATCTAAGCTAGAGCTAACAAAAAAGGGTGATTTAATTAAAGGGTGATTTAATTTAAAAAAAAACAAAAAACCAGAGTGGTGGCTCAGTTGGTAGAGCATCCGCCCCACACCCGGGAGGCAGGGGTTCAAATCCCGGCCGGGTCATGCCAAAGACCATATAAAAGTGGAACTTCCTGCCATCCAGCTTGGTGCTCAGCAATAATGGAATGGAGGAGGGAAATTTGTGGCGGCGCCTTGCATGGCAGCGGCCCTCTGATTCTACACTTGGGGTGTGTGTGATTAACACAGTAGATAGGTAAAACACAATCTCGTTCTACTGTACATGATTGGTTGTACAGTTGAATGACAATAAAGGGTGATTTAAAAGCATGGATTAGTTTCTCAGCATCACTCTGAGACAAGATGCTCCTAATTTTGGTAATATTACACAAATTATGAAAGGCAGTCTAAGAAACAAGTTTAATATGTGAATTAAAGAATTCCAGTAATTTATTCATTCATTCATTCATTCATTCATTCATCTTCTTCCGCTTAATCCTTTTCGGGTCGCGGGGGTGCTGGAGCCTATCCCAGCATCTTTGGGCGAGAGGCAGGGTACACCCTGGACAGATCGCCAGTCCATCGCAGGGCCAACATAGAGAGACAGACAACCATTCACTCTCACATTCATACCTAATATAGTAAAATAAAATAAACTTTGTGTCAAGGTGGGTTACATAGGCTCAAATGCAGGCAGGAGTTCAGTGCACAAATGATGATTTATTACAAAACTTAAAGGAACAAACAAATGACAGCACGTTGGCTGCAGATCAGAATCACAGGCTTAGATAACGAACAGAACTGACAGAAAAGCTAATGACGCCACGCCTGGCACAGACTGGTAAGGGCAAATATAGGCAGGAGAATAATCAAGACAATGCACAACAGGTGGGAAGCAATCAAAGACAATGGAGAAGCACGGGACGGGTGGGGCAGAGCAGGCAGGGCACACAGACACCAAACATACCATCGATAATCACAGCATAGAGAACATAATAACAAAGGGTGTGGACATGGCTGAACTCATGTCCTGAAGATAACAGAAAAACAAATATGAACATAAAGCGAGGACATGAGCACAGTCATGTCCAAACCTTTACACTTTTGACAGTTAGTAGAGAGGAACAGAATAAATTATTTAATTTTTCCATCTTCTTCCACTTGATCCTTTTTGGGTCACGGGGGGCTGGAGCCCATCCCAGCATCTTTGGGCGAGAGGAAGGGTACACCCTGGACAGATTGCTAGTTCATCACAGGGCCAACAGACAACCATTCACTCTCACAGTCATACCTAAGGACAGTTTAGAATCCCCAGTTTGATGCCAATTAACCTAACGTGCATGTTTTTGGCATGTGGAAGGAAACCGGAGAAATCCTGGAGTAAACTCACATTTCTCTGAAAAAAAATTATGTGGCTCTCGACGGGCTGGTAGCAAGTGGTCCATGGACCAGAACCAACCTGTGGACCGTGAGTTGGGGACCACTGCTCTCAAAACATTTCATCTCACAAATATTATAAAAATATCCCAGAATAGATACGAAAATGTATTTCTAAAAACTTTCCATAGTTGACCTGAATGAACTCGAGCTCAATTCAAAGAAAATAAAAATGATTGATTATTTGATGACATAACAGCTCCAAAAGAGCTGCTAAGTGCTGTGAAATCCTTCATACATGCCCTGATGCATGGAGTTTCTCCATATAAAACATACATTGATGACAGCCTATTTATATATAATAATCTTGTTTGATTTGATAGATTTCTTCCTTCATTTTTTTCCAACAAAACCTTTGGATGTGTGAATGAGGACCCTGTCAAAACTGAAGCCATAACAGTGGGAAAACGGCTTTGTGATGGAGGCGCTGTTTGTTTTATCTACTGACTGGGTGGGACTTGTGTAAGTGAGCCAGTGTTTTTAGACAAAATAGTAAACCTATCTGTCAGTTAATCTACTTCATCATGAGCATGTCCTGTGGAACATCATGGATCTGAAACTACCATCACACCAGGAAAAACACAGATCACTTGCTGGAAGGGACAGAAGTCTGACATAGGCGACTGTGACTGAGACAAGAGTTAAGTGGCTGTGACAAAACACACTTTGGCATGTGAGGCGCTGCCTGTTCAGTCCCCCGAGATGACACTGAAGAGCATTGTGAAACCCAAATCTGTCAAGTATGTTTCATGTGTTTGATGTTGATTTGTTGGGGAGCCAAGAGGAAACTCAAACCTTTTCTAAAATATTATCTGTGCCATCTTTGTTAGCTGTACAATGCATTGTTCCATCGAGGTTAAGGGAAGGTTGTGACACAATAAATGTGATTTTTAAAAGATGGTAAGACCCAGCCATGTCTTTAGTCATAGGCTAATTTGTAAGGCATTTTTGCCAATATATATTGGTGACATTTAAGCGAGAGACAGGAAGTACTGAGGAGCAGAAAAAAGAGATCAATTCTAGCCAGAACTCAACCTAGGGATCAATGAGGATGAGCAGCATGTTGTCATGATATGCCACGGTCCTGTGGTAAGAAGTCCCTAATTCTAGCAAATAAAGATTGCAAGTCAAGAATAATTTCTCCATAATCAGAAACTTAAGATGTACAGTAGTTAACTACAGGTTTTAGCTAATATTTGACCAGCTAATTGTATAGCTTTAGACTTAATTCCTTTTTTCATTTACATACTACAATGATAATGAATTGGATTTATATAGCACTTTTCATGACAACCAAAGGACATTGCAATGAATCTATTATTCATTCAGTAGTAGATTAGTTTATTTGACAGGGACAGTGCAATAAACATAGACAATTAATCAAAGACAATCAATCTGATGTGTTGCACATAGAGTGTATAGCTATTAGCTAATTTGCAACTCTTGTCCCTGGATGGGACAAGAGTTTTCACTTTACAGACACACACTGATAGTGGTAAGCCACCACAGTAGCGACAGCTGCTCTGGGGCAGACTAACAGAAACATGGATACCAATCCACACCAACGGCCTCTCCAACCACCACCAAACATTGATTCATTCATACCCCAGTGTCATGGACACTGGGGTGTGGGGTTCAAACCACCAACCCTCCAGTTATTGAAAGATCTGCTCTATCTCCTGAGCCACTGCCATCCTATAAAGTAGATTTCTTTTTTGCTATTGCAGTGACTGTAAGTCTTTTCTAGTTGTCAGTAATCTCTGAGATGCAATAGGTAAAAACAAAATCAGAGTTTTATATATCAAGGTAAAGTCAAGTTGAATCTTTTGGGAATGTTAGCCAAGCAAGTCTTCAAATTTATCCACTCACCTATCTCTGGTTAATAACTTAATAAGTCTACCATTTTGGTACTAATTCAAAGATGATAGGGACAACATTCTGACTTCCTGGCCAGTAGGTATCACACTTTCTTTTGCCCCAACTGCTTGGTAGAGACATGGCATCAACCCAGTTATGCTCTTGGCTCGCCGTGACCAGCTGTGACATCCTTACCAGCTATATAAACACTAGACAGGACATGGCTAGCCACCACATACATACAGTAGCTTACCTATATGATACCAATAACTACAACAAACAATTGTTTGTTTGTCCTGTTATCACAATGCTGAAAGTGCTGTCAATCATTATAATTACCTACAGAATATGGTGGCTCTGTTTGCCATGTCCCATCTAGTTTTTTATATTTTTATGTTACTGGCCACTGGAGTGTCATCATCCTGCTGCTCAAATGAAAATATTATTACTATTTTGGACCTGTAAACATTTTGAAAAGTAGCTATCTATCTATCTATCTATCTATCCCTGTTCAAATGCCAGGTTTTTGTGATGTAAAAAAATGAGACCAAGATAAATCATTTCAAAACATTTTCCACCATTAATGTGACCTATAACCTGTACAATCCAATTGAAAAACAAACTGAAATCTTTGAAGGGGAAAAATAAAAAAAACAAACTTACACTAACCTGTTTGCATAAATATGCACACCCTTAAACGAATACTTTTTTGCAGCACCTTTGTGTCATAAACGGCCCGGCAGGGGTGGAATAAAGACCCAACTGCAGGAACTGTGAGTTGCTTAACATTTAATAAAAAGCACAAAATAACACAAAGCACAAAAACTTGCATGAACAGCAAGCGAGGATTACAGATAGGGCTGAAGCATGGAGCGCACGACGGTAAGACCAAATTGCCTGTGAGAAAAATACAGTGTGGGACGCATGCAGGATACAGGGAGGCTAGGCGTGGGATACACGTCTGATACAAAGAGAATAATAAGACGTAAAACTAGACTGAGCTCCTCACCTTATCTCTAAGGGTGAGTCCAGCAATGCTACGGAGAAAGCTCATTTCAGCCGCTTGTATCCGCAATCTCATTCTTTCAGTCATTACCCAAAGCTCATGACCATAGGTGAGGGTAGGAATGTAGATTGACCAGTAAATCGACAGCTTTGCCTTACAGCTTAGATCCCTCTTCACCACAGCAGACTGGTACAATGTCCGCACCACTGCAGTGGCTGCTGTGATTCGTCAGTCAGTCTCTCGCTCCATTCTCCCCTCACTTGTGAATAAGACCCCGAGATACTTAAACTCCTCCACTTGGGGCAGGAACTTGTCTCCAACCCGGAGAGGACAATCCACCTTTTTCCGGCTGAGGACCATGGACTCGGACTTGGAGGTGCTGATTCTCATCCCAGCTGCTTCACACTCAGCAGCACACCACCCCAGTAAGACCTATAGGTCGTTGCTGGATGAAGCCAACAGGACAACATCATCTGCAAACAACAGAGATGAGATCCTGTGGTCACCAAGTATGACACCCTCCGTTCCCTGGCTGCGCCTAGAAATCCTGTCCATAAAAATTATGAACAGGATCGGTGACAAAGGGCAGTCCTGGCGGAGTCCAACTCTCACTGGGAAAAAGTCCGGCCGAGTGTTGGCAATACGAACCAAACTCACAATGGTCGTATAGAGACTGGATTGCTCGTAACAACAAGCCTGATACTCTATACTCCCGAAACACCCCCCACAAAAAACCATGAGGGACACGGTTAAATGCCTTTTCCAAGTCCACAAAACACATGTAAACTGGTTGGGCAAACTTCCACAAACCCTCGAAGATTCTCAAGAGGGTAAAAAGCTGGTCTGATGTGCCACAGCCAGGCTGAAAACCTCCTGAATCCGAGGTTCGACCAACGGCCAGACTCTCCTCTCCAGTACCTTGGCATAGACCTTCCCAGGGAGGCTGACGAGTGTGATCCCTCTAAAGTTGGAACACACCCTCTGGTCCCCCTTCTTGAAGAGAGGAACCACCACCCCGTTTGCCATGACCATCACGCAGTGTTGCAGAGGCATGTCAACCATAACAACCCTACAGCATCCAGGGCCTTGACATAATCAGGGCGAATCTCATCCTTATGCCAGATGAAAGTAGCAAAATATAGCTTACAGTAGCTACTTCGTACTCACCCTATGCTTACCCTTTCTTTCTTCCCTGTTTTTACTGTTTTGACCCATTTTTAGACTGTACACCGCATTCCAAATTATTATGCAGATGATATTTGTCTCTGATTTTTCTAAATAGCCGATGCAAATAACAGTCAGTATAATTTTTAAGTCATCAACCATTAGAGCATAATTAAAATTTTATTGAACAAACCTCCCAATGATAGCTATTTTTTTGCAAAAATGAAAAAAAACAACAACCTCAAAATGCACTGCTCCAAATAATTATGCACAAGAGAGATTCAAAACATTTTATTAGTTGTAAAGAACTGAAATAGTCATTTGTTGAATTTGCATCATTAGGAGGTCCTATTTACTGAAAACAAAAGCTATTTCAATCAAAAACATCTTAACAGGCCAAGTTCCATGTTAACATAGGACCCCTTCTGTCAGAAGTCTGAAATATAACCTCACAAATACAGAGTACAAAAAGGTATTAGACTGAATCAAAGATCAGACTTAAGACACGCAGAGCCTTTGAAGTTTTTACTTGTACAAGGAGTATCAACACATACCTTTTACAGGGCGAGTGGGATACTGAGGGGCAGTCCCGCAGCTGCCTTCTTTTATATACAATGGTGTATGTGACAAACTCAGCAAAAGCAGAACAACGGAATTACCACATAAGCAAAAGTACGCTCTGTACGTCTTCAAGTGTGTGTAGGAGATAAATCGCATGAACACTCTTATCGTGGGGAGAACATCTGCTTCTCCACTCGGCAAAGACAGAGAGGGGGAAACAACTCCATATATGGGCCTGCAACAAACCAGTGCTTCCGGTCAAAAAGAACATAGTTAACAGATGAAATGGTTAAATGATAACATACAACAGTCTTTTGCAGAAAAAATAAGAAGCACAGGGTGTACAGGGGACAAGTCTTGATACAGCATAAAGACTTGCATATGTCAACACTCTTTTATCACACATCATATGAACAAACAGAAGGGTAGTGCAGCTTAGTCACTAACAGTGATTATAAGAAGAGGCCTAAGTTGTATTTATGACTAATAAGAAAAAGCATCATACATATAAGAATATCAATCTTCATTTCATGAGTTATTAATAAAATGATAACCATTTATATACAATTTTCCAACATTTCCCTCCTGTTTATTATTTTATTAATCTTTTTAATCATATGCAATTATCAGTATAATGTAACTTCAATGTAACTTCAAAAGATTTTCTACATTGACATCATTAAGCATTTATGTGGCGTATAGCTAGAGCACTGCCATACATTGGAAAAAGAGTACCCATTGGTTTTACAAGAATCCATACCCATCATCATTTGGCCAAAAAACAGTAGGATTATTGCTACAGTTAAAAGTACAATTTTTCCTCTTTAAGGTGAATTTTCCAGCAGCAATATAGGGAAAGTGAAATACATTTCTACAGACAGAATCATAATATGACACTTCACAGGTCACTTCCTTAGTATCATTGCATCTTTTTTTTTTTTTTTTGTTACTTATTTGTACCCGTAGGTAGACTTGGTTTGCAGTCTGGTGACAAGCCAGTGGCTGCTGGTCGCTGCGTGCGCGAGCGCCCTAAACCTACATGTTTTTTTTTTGGTGTTCGGGAGGAAACCGGAGAAATCCCGGAGTAAACCCGCGCAACACGGGGAGAACATGCAAACTCCACACAGCTCACTGTTGGTCGGGGGCTGGGATCGATCCCACGATCTCATGATCCCCGCGATCCCCCGGCCGAGGGTAAAACTGTGCTGCCACAGTGCTAAACCACTGCGCCACCGTGCATCCCTCTTTGTGAAATACCCAGGTTGAAACTGTTTTTACTAAAGCAGATTGGTAAAGTAAACAGTGTAGGATTTACTTTCATTAAATGCTTCTTAACTGCAAGCAAAGAAGTTCCAATCCCAATAATATTAAATATTCTAATCTTAGACCCAGTGTAATCAGTAATAGTGACATTCAATCTATTAAGATACCTTTCTGACAAATTCCCCACCAACCAATGTCCAACATTATTGCTTGTACTAAACAGACTGAGACGAGAGTTCATCGCTATTGTCGCTCCGGGCGTTTTCTCTTCACTCAGTGGAACAGGGATCATGGGTATTGTAGTCAATCATGGGTCTTGTGTAAATGGGGTAGCAATGAACACACATAGCAAGAAGTATCGATTCCCAGTCCTCTCACCGAAACCACCATTGTCTGGTACCATAGGTTATGCGTATTGTTCATTGTCCGTGCTTCATGGGTTCCTTGTCCTTGAATCAGAAAGAGATTACCACCCCACTGCCAGGAGAAGTGCTGAACACAGAGTCATCAATAATTTTGGTGCCATGCTTCCACCTGAGAGAGTACCCCTCCGGGCCTCTTTTCTTCACCAGGGTTGAGACGGCCTTGTCCTTAAAAGGACATGCCCCCTTTGTACTGGACTTACTCGGGGAAACAAGTTAGTTAGTTCACTTACAGGCACCCGTAGTCTTTTAGCGTGTGAAAGGTGAATCCGAGATGGTCATTCAGCAATACGTACTGCAGTGGGAGTGGGAGTGTCTAGTGTTGTAGGTGGTGGTTCTTTATGAAGACATAGTCTCCAGGTTATCCTTTTCTGTGGAGCAGAGAGAGCTTCTGACAGAATCAAAACATTCCCTGAGATGTTCACCAAGATCTGTGTATTTGTTAGGTGTGGTTAGTGGTGAGAGGTCAGGTAATACATAAGGATGGTGAAAAAACACATTCAAAAGGTGATAATCCTGTCTTTGGGTCTAGTATAGAGTTAACGGTTAGTCTGACTAATTTCAGAGCTTCTGGCCAAGTAATACCCTTTCCATGTGTGGTTTTTGCCAGCATTTGTTTGATTGTACTATGAAATTTGATCTTACTTCTTACAGCTTGGATTAAGTCTTGAACTGTTTGTGCTGTAAAATGAGTTCCATTATCTGCATAAATCAGTTCTGGAACCCCAAAAATGGAAAGAGCATCATTCAATAGTTGTTCACACACACAGATGCGGCATTTGCTGAGGATGTGTGATGAATTCCTGTCCACTTTGTGAAGGTGTCAATCAACACCAACCAATATTGTAGCTTTCCATTGCTCCTTGAGCATTATTTTATAAACAAATGATGCACTTTTGGCATGTTTTTGTTACTTCTTTCAAAATATTAGGACAGTTTTTTCCCAACATCCTCATCATTGATTTCCCTCCTGGTGGCACATAATTGGCCATGTGCCACCAGGACAGCTCATCTGTATAATGTGGGTGGCAGAGCAAATTTTCATCAGACAAGCCAAATGTATATCTAATTATTTACACATGAAACAGGAGGAAGGTCCATATTATTTTGACAGTCTTTTAAAACATCAACATTATTAATAAGACAGACGGTTCCTAAAAGACCAATAGCAGCACAGTGAGTAGCGTTATCAGCCAAGTGATTATCGCAGCTAGACAAGTCAGTGCCATTAGTGTGGGCAGGGCAGTGAATAACTGCCACAGAACATGGTAGCATCAGAACATTACATAGTTGCAACAATTGCTGTCAATGTTTTGCTGGTTTTTCTGTGGAGGTGACAAACCCCCGCAGATTCAAAGTAACAGTATGCAGGTGGTATGTGCTATAAGCATATTTACTATCTGTACAGAATACAGATAAGTTACATTCAGGTTAGTAGCTCATTCAGCTGTTGGAGGTGATGCAGGTTGTGGAATTTTTACACAATCAGGACCCCGGACAACACCGTTACAGCATAAGCACACTTCTATTTTTTACAGAGCAAGCCTATCGCTCGCTTCTTCCTTTGCTAAGTAGAGAGAGAGACTCCCTCCTTCACAACATGGGAAATGTGTAGGATAATAGAGGGCATGATCTTATTATTTATATTATCCCATAAATAATAAAAAGGTGGTCTGTATTGCCCAGCCTGTATTTGAGTTATAACTGCAGCCATATGTTTATCCTGGGCACTACAGAAAATGAAATGAAAAGCACTTATGTAAATAAAATTGCATTTATTGATAATTTTTATGCATTATCTATTTTTCTGAGAATTGCTAATTATTTGCTAATTAATTTCTTTGATACCCCCTGTTTTGATACATGGAGGCTCACATGCAGCAAAGTTACAGGGTATTTGTTTGATTCTTTTACTGAAAGGAAGTGTGTTACCATTTTTAGTTTTAAATAAAATTTGCAGGTAGCCCAGTTCCTTCAAAGATGAGATCTCAATAATTATAGCTTCTTTTTGTGACATCTCTTGAAATAGTTTACAAATTTCATTTAAGAAAAACAAAATAACTATCTGTGCATTTTTGATATGCTTCAGCATTGATAAATAAGATCAGTTTGTCCAGTTGAACACAGATGGGTTGAATTTGAAATATTGTGTCACATTCTTTCAGTCAAAGGAAAGGCGGACGTTTTGCCTAATTAGAATTTGATTTAATGTTTTACAAGGAATGTCCCTATTTCATGCATTCCTTGGTAAATTATGGAGTGCAATGTAGTTCACTCTGACCCAGCTTGGCCACCGCTGAATCAGGAGAAGCACATCCCTCATTGCTGTCACATTTCTGAAATATATTGTTACCGCACCATCATGTGGTGAGTAATATCAGTATAAAATCATATAAACATTACATTTGTAAAGTCAAAGTCATTTGAATCAGTACACCTTATGTTATCTACAATGTCATACAAAGTCATACTTGGCTTCAAAAAGTACTTATCAATTTAAGGATTCTTTCTCCAAGACCTTTGTCTGATAATCCATAGCCTCTGGCAGATCATATGCACAGACACATTAATTATCAATCTGTTTTGATCCTCTGTGCTCTAAATCATGTGATATAGGGTAAACATAAAATCTTCAGTGATTAGGCATTATTAAATGACATCATAATATGATCATAGTATGGCCTGTAGTCACATTGTCACATGTCAGTCCTTTTTTTTCTATAAAGTGCACTGTCAGTTTCAGTCAAGGACAAAGGTCAGCAATGCGTCAAAATTGCTTTTTTCTTTTTTTTTTTTTAAATATGTAAACAGTTTATCACGTACGCAACATTAATCAAGACCCCACAGAGTTAAATTGAAAAAATAAAAACCCAAAACTTTGTAAAAGTACCCATATTTAGACCACTTTCTTCACAAATCAACCACACACACACACACACACACACACAAAGAATAGATAAGAGATAAAATAATTTTCTCATTGTCCATTTTAACGTTATCCAGTCCTGCTGCCATTTAATCCGTCCGTCTTTAAATATTATGGTCTAATTTTTATGATTTTATTTGCCTCCTCCTTTTCCCAACCTCTTGGGCTTCTTTAAATAATTTGCCGTATGGACCCTCCTTAGGATCGTGGCATTGATAAGTTAGGGAAGGATTATCTTTTTCATTTAATAATGGTTCGATGCTCAGTTGGTTTTGATATTTATCTCTTTTTGTTGTAAGTTTTTCCGTCGACGCTAAGACTGTACCTTCATCATCTACTACACCTGATTCCACACTGCCAGTATTAGAGCATAAACTATCAACATTCTGCAGCCGTTCTCCCACGGAGTTTTCCTTCACTTCTGTTTTTTCTACAGGCCAAATCTGCCTCTCCCCCCGCCCCTCAGGCAAAAGGAGAGAGAGAGAGAGAGAGCACTATCCCTCGCCCGCCCCCTTTGGGAGAGAGAGGAACAGAGAGAGAGAGAGAGAGAGAGAGAGAGAGCTTCTCACCCCTCCCCTTGCTGATGGGAAAGAGAACAGCCGCTTTTTTTTTTTTTTTTAAACTTTTACCTTCTCACTTACAGTGTTCCCAATATAACACAAATAGCAATACCTTACCAATATAAACCAAATAGCACTTGCAGCAGTGATTAAATATTATCCGGATCCTTCATTTTTCCCTTTTCATTTTGTCTGTTATTGTAGTTTTTTTACAGTTGTGCGCGCTATGTCCTGTTTTTTCTTCTGTTTATTCGTCTGCCTATCTGGTCTTCTAACACAATTCCCCATTTTTAGATTGTCAGGAACGTTATCAGTACGCCCACTGTAACACTATTACCGCCCAATTTTTGGGGTGGATTCCGTAGTCAGGGACGTTATCAGTACGCCGACCGTAACACTATTACCGCCCAATTTGGGGTGAATTCCTTCACCCTACTTATTTTAAAACCTGACCACCAAACAGTCGTGAATCGCCGTCACACTGTCTCCTGCACCCCTCTTTATTTTAAAACCTGACCGGTCAGTAACCGTGAATCGCCGTCACGTTACTTCCTAAGACCACTGCATTCCTGCAGCGGTTTTTAACCACAAGGAAAAGTACAGGGCACCGCCTTATACTACCATTACTCGCTCGTCAGCTGACCCGTGGTTCTTTAAAAATGGGAAATTGTGAATTGTGAGGCTCGGTTATTCTTCATATACGTCTACTACAGTCAATCTGAAAAGGGAAAAATTTGTAACTTACTTTTTAGGCTCTGTCAGTGAGGACAGTCGTCACCAGATAGTCGGGAGAAGGAGAGTCTCTGGCAGCGTTCCCTCAAGTCGGGTTTCCAATACTGATGGATACCATCAGACCGTGCACGGTTTTCAACCTGCAGGACACACATCCCTTCCCGCTCCACCTGGATCTCAGCTGTCCCGGGTTTCGGCACCACCTATGTCAGAAGTCTGAAATATAACCTCACAAATACAGAGTACAAAAAGGTATTAGACTGAATCAAAGATCAGACTTAAGACACGCAGAGCCTTTGAAGTTTTTACTTGTACAAGGAGTATCAACACATACCTTTTACAGGGCGAGTGGGATACTGAGGGGCAGTCCCGCAGCTGCCTTCTTTTATATACAATGGTGTATGTGACAAACTCAGCAAAAGCAGAACAACGGAATTACCACATAAGCAAAAGTACGCTCTGTACGTCTTCAAGTGTGTGTAGGAGATAAATCGCATGAACACTCTTATCGCGGGGAGAACATCTGCTTCTCCACTCGGCAAAGACAGAGAGGGGGAAACAACTCTATATATGGGCCTGCAACAAACCAGTGATTCCGGTCAAAAAGAACATAGTTAACAGATGAAATGGTTAAATGATAACATACAACAGTCTTTTGCAGAAAAAATAAGAAGCACAGGGTGTACAGGGGACAAGTCTTGATACAGCATAAAGACTTGCATATGTCAACACTCTTTTATCACACATCATATGAACAAACAGAAGGGTGGTGCAGCTTAGTCACTAACAGTGATTATAAGAAGAGGCACAAGTTGTATTTATGACTAATAAGAAAAAGCATCATACATCTAAGAATATCAATCTTCATTTCATGAGTTATTAATAAAATGATAACCATTTACATACAATTTTCCAACACCTTCTTTGATATAACCTTCACAATTCTTGCATCCATTGAACTTGTGAGTTGTTGGAGAGTTTCTGCTTTAACCTCTTGCACTCCGTTGTACCGCGGGCGGGCAAGTCTCTGCGTCCCAGAGCGCATGAGGGCGCTCTCGTGCGCTCTAGGATGCACGAGGGCGCTGCCTCCAAGCGCGCACTGAAAAAAAAAAAGTTCTTCTACTACAGACACAGCCGTGAACAGATCAGATATGATTGACCTCTCATTCGACTAATAAGCGCCTTGAATTGGGTTTCTGAAACCTTGAAGAACCAATGACTGAAAACCTAGCAAGAAGGACCCGCCTACCAACGCTGCGAATGCAGCGAGCCAATTGAAGCACAGAAGTTCACAAGCTTTTTTGTATAAGGCTGGGTGAAGAGAGACTGCTGCAGCAGATGAAAAAAGGACCCGCAGGAAGAACCCCACAGACCCAGCAGCACGGAGACCATCCACAAGTGCGACCTGTGTGACAGGGACTGCCATTCGCGCATCAGCATGTTCAGCCACAGGCGGTGCTTTTTTTGTTTTTGTTCCAGCAGAGTAGACGTTAGACGTTAGGATAGACCGACGGAGGCCGATGACAAAGGCTGAGTGACACACACGCGTTCGCCAGTCTTTTTTAAATTACTACTGTCATTTGTTTTGAAAAATCGTTTGCCAAAAACCGCAATCATGGAAGCGCAAAACCGCAATAATGGAATTATGTTTTGATCGGGTCGCGAGACCAGCGTCGCGTTCGTCTGACAATGAGGAAGAAGTTCGCCAGCTCCGCTTCTGCTGTGAAGAGGTAAGTGTTCTAAGCTAAATTATTCTTTATCCCTGAAAATTGTAATCAAAATGACTTTTGACCAATTGGTAAATTACAGCTGTGCATCATCGCTGCATGACGGACCATGGCGCAACGGGCAATGTCCGTCCTCTGTAGCAAGGAGGGGGGACACCCCCCCCCCCACACACACACACAGCCCTGAGTGTCACCTTTCATTAGAGCCCAAGATGAAGCTTCTATATTGAATCATTCAAAAGTTACAGATGTTTTTCCAAACTGTGCCATTTGGCACAATTTGGCACAGTTCAAAAACGCCTGGGAACTACCTGAGAACAAAGCTGTGTAAAATATTCATTTTTTTCTGGTATTGTTACAAAATTTGGACCTCAGCTGGATAACACTTGGTTCTACATTTCTGTTGCATTTTCCAGCCCAGATCTGAAGCTGTGTGTTATTTGCAAGCATTTGTATCCGAAAAAACACCCAGGCCAAATTTATTTTCTTCAAGTTCACTATGTTTAGATGACTGTAACTCAGTGGCCGGAGCACTTAGAGAGATTATGACTATTTTGCCAAAAAATTCAAAGTGTTTTCTTTTAAATGAGACCAACCCCATGAAGATGCTGCAAAGGGTTGAAGAACAGCTTTCAATTTACTTTGGACACATTATTTTTTGGCGTTTTTAGGGAAATTGACCGGAGTGCAAGGGGTTAATTTCTTCGCAAGATGTCAGAATAGCCTCTCACAGCTGCTGTTTTGATGTGAACTGCCTCCCACCCTCATAGATCTTTTGCTTGAGGATGCTCCAAAGGTTCTCAATAGGGTTGAGATTAGGGGAGGATGCAGCCACACCATGAGTTTCTCTCCTTTTTTGCCCATAGCAGCCAATGACACAGAGGTATTCTTTGCAGCATGAGATGGTGCATTGTCATGCATGAAGATAATTTTTGCTACGGAAGGCACGGTTCTTCTTTTGGGAAGAAAGTGGTCAGAAACTCTATATACTTTGCTGAGGTCATTTTCATACCTTCAGGGACCCTACCAGCTCTCTCCCCATGATTCCGGCCCAAAACATGACTCCGCCACCTCCTTGCTGACATCGCAACCTTAGGACATGGTGGCCATCCACCAACCATCCACTACTCCATACATCTGGACCATCCAGGGTTGCACGGCACTCATCAGTAAACAAGACTGATTGAAAATTAGTCTTCATGTATTTCTGGGCCCACTGCAACCATTTCTGCTTGTGAACATTGGTTAGGGGTGGCCGAATGGTAGGTTTTTGTACAACTGCAAGCCTCTGAAGGATCCTACACCTTGAGGTTCGTGAGACTCTAGAGGTACCAGCAGCTTCAAATACCTGTTTGCTGCTTTGTAGTAGCATTTTAGCAGCTGCTCTCTTAATCTGATGAATTTATCGGGCAGAAACCTTCCTCATTATGCCTTTATCTGCACAAACTCATCTGTGCTCTGAATCAGCCACAAATTTTGTCACAGTACGATGATCACACTTTAGTTTTCGTGAAATATCTAATGTTTTCATACCTTGTCCTAGGCATTGCACTATTTAATCCTTTTCGGCAGCAGAGAGATCCTTTTTCTTTCCCATATTGCTTGAAACCTGTGGCATGCATAATAATGTGGAACATCCTTCTTATGTAGTTTTCTTTAATTGGACTCACCTGGCAAACTAATTATGACAGGTGTCTGAGATTGATATCAGTGATCCAAATAGCCCTGAGACACAATATCATCCATGAGTTTAACCTGTTGCACTCCGGTGTACCGCGGGCGGGCACATCTCTGCGTCCTAGAGCGCACTGAAGAAAAAAACCCCCTGCATTTCCGTTCTTCCACTACAGACACAGCCGCGAACAGAAAGCCAAAGGAGTGCTTTGATTGGTTTAGATGTGATTGACCTCTCATTCGACTAATAAGAGCCTTGAATTGGGTTTCTGAAACCTTGAAGAACCAATGACTGAAAACCTAGCAAGAAGGACCCGCCTACCAACGGCTGCGAATACAGCCAGCCAATTGAAGCACAGAAGTTCGAAAGCTGTTTTGTGTAAGGCTGGGTGACACACAGGCGTTCGTCAGTCTTTTTTTCTTACTACTGTTTTTATTTGTTTTGAAAAATCGTTCGCCAAAACCGCAATCATGGAAGCGCAAAACCGCAATACTGGAATTATGGTTTGACCGGGTCGCGTGACCAGAACCACGAGTCCGTAACAAGCGGACCAGCTTCATGTTGGTCTGACAATGAGGAAGAGAAGTTCGCCAGCTACGCTGCTGTTGTGAACAGGTAAGTGTTATAAGCTAAATTATTCTTTATCCCTGAAAATTGTAATCAAAATGACTTTTGACCGATCGGTAAATTACAACTGTGCGTTATCGCAACATGACGGACCCGGACCGCTCGTCATGTTGCGAACAGCCCCCCCTGTCATGTTGTGAATGCCCCCCCCCGCTACTCTTCTGTAGCGGATTGCAGATATTATTGCAGATATTTTAGTCCAACTGTGCGTATTAGACCGCGGTGCACAGAGCGTGTACCGCAGCGCACGGACTGGACACGGTTTGTGCACCGCATCCGGACCATGAACGCCGCCCCCCCCCCGCTACTGTTCTGTTGCGGATTGCAGATATTATTGCAGATATTTTAGTCCAACTGTGCGTATTAGACTGCGGCGCACAGAGCGTTTACCGCGGCGCATGGCCTGGACACGGTTCGTGTGCCGCGTCCGGACTGTGAACGCTCCCCCCCCCCCCCGCTACTGTTCCGTAGCGGATTGCAGATATATTGCAGATATTTTAGTCCAACTGTGCGTATTAGACCGCGGCGCACCGTCACCGCTTTCCGTAATGTAGCGATGGGCGATGTCCGTCCTCTGTAGCGGGGGGGGGGGGGAGTTGTTATCTTCTACATTACAAATATTCTAGTATAATTTTTTAATTTTTTCTTGTAAAAAAAAAAAAGCCACACATTTTTTACGTGGCATGCTTCTTTGTGTATGGGGGCTTGTTCATTGACCCCCCCCCCCACACACACACACAGCCCTTCACCTTTCATTAGAGCCCAAGATGAAGCTTCTATATTGAATCATTCAAAAGTTACAGACATTTTTCCAAACTGTGCCATTTGGCACAGTTCAAAAACGCCTGGGAACTACCTGAGTAAAAAGCTGTGTAATATATTCATTTTTTGTAGTATTGCTACAAAATTTTGACCTCAGCTGGGTAACACTTGGTTCTACATTTCTGTTGCATTTTCCAGCCCGGATCTGAAGCTGTGTGTTATTTGCAAGCATTTGTATCCAAAAAAAACACCCAGGCGAAATTTATTTTCTTCAAGTTCAGTATGTTTAGATGACTGTTACTCAGTGGCCGGAGCACTTAGAGAGATTATGACTGTTTTGCCAAAAAATTCAAAGTATTTTCTTTTAAATGAGACCAACCCCATGAAGATGCTGCAAAGGGTTGAAGAACAGCTTTTGATTTACTTTGGGTACGTTATTTTTTGGCGTTTTTAGGGAAATTGACCAGAGTGCAAGGGGTTAATTGAAAAACAAAAAATTGATTGTTTATGACGCTAAAATCCTATTTGCATAATAATTTGGAATGCAGTGTATTTTTCCTTGTATTCTCTTTGTTCTCCCCATAGTTTTCACCTTTTCTCCCAGTTTTTACATTGCACTTACCTTGTAATTCTTGGCTTATATTATAAAAGGCAGAACTGCAGAAGTGATTCTTATTTGCAGAAAATAACTCTGCCCTTTTTTTTTGAGAAAAAAAAAGTAATTATAATCTTTCTGCACTCTTCCTTTAAAGCAGGGGTGTCCAATCATGTGCCATGGAGGGCCAAGACTAGAAAAATACACTAACTTAATAACTGTAAATACCTTGTTGGGAAAAATTAGATCAAAATGTTCCCAAACGGGAGAAGCCCATCTTTTTAGTGCTGGCTCCATCTGAAAATCAAGATTGGCTGTGACAAATCCCATACACAGTCAAAGAGTTGACAACACAAAACATGAGGGACGGAGATTTCCATTGTGTATCGCTGCTCACTTTATTTCCTGTTGCGTGCAAAATCATCAACCGCTTCCTGACCCAGCTATATGGTATGACGGGATGGCGAGGCTTCTAACATCATCACATACACACGTGGACAAAATTGTTGGTACCCCTCTGTTAATGAAAGAAAAACCCACAATGGTCACAGAAATAACTTGAATCTGACAAAAGTGGTAATAAATAAAAATTCTATGAAAATTAACCAATGGAAATCAGACAATGCTTTTGAATTGTGGTTCAACAGAATTATTTTAAAAAACAAACTCATGAAACAGGCCTGGACAAAAATGATGGTACCCCTAGAAAAGATTGAAAATAATGTGACCATAGGGACATGTTCAACCAAGATGTGTCCTCTAATTAACATCACAGGTGTCTTCAAACTTGTGATCAGTCAGTCGGCCTATTTAAAGGGTGACAAGTAGTCACTGTACTGTTTGTTGACATGGTGTTTACCACACTAAACATGGACCAGGGGAAGCAAAGGAGAGAGTTGTCTCAGGAGATTAGAAAGAAAATTATAGACAAGCATGTTAAAGGTAAAGGCTATAAGACCATCTCCAAGCAGCTTGATGTTCCTGTGACTACAGTTGCACATATTATTCAGAAATTTAAGATCCACGACACTGTAGCCAACCTCCCTGGACGTGGCCGCAGGAGGAAAAATGGAAGAAATGGATAATACAAATGGTAACAAAAGAGCCCAGAACAACCTCTAAACACATTCATGGTGAACTCCAAGGTCAAGATAAATCAGTGTCAGATCGCACCATCCGTCGTTGTTTGAGCCAAAGTGGACTTCATGGGAGACGACCAAGGAGGACACCACTGTTGAAAACAAATCATGAAAAAGCCAGACTGGAATTTGCCAAACTGCATGCTGACAAGCCACAAAGCTTCTGGGAGAATGTCCTATGGACAGACGAGACAAAACTGGAACTTTTTGGCAAGGCACATCAGCGCTATGTTCACAGACGCAAAAATGAAGCATACCAAGAAAAGAACACTGTCCCTACCTTGAAACATGGAGGAGGTTCTGTTATGTTCTGGGGCTGCTTTGCTGCATCTGGCACAGGGTGTCTTGAATCTGTGCAGGGTACAATGAAATCTCAAGACTATCAAGGTATTCTAGAGAGAAATGTGCTGCCCGGTGTCAGACAGCTTGGTCTCAGTCGCAGGTCATGGGTCTTGCAACAGGATAATGACCCAAAACACACAGCTAAAAACACCCAAGAATGGCTAAGAGCAAAACACTGGACTATTCTAAAGTGGTTTTCTATGAGCTCTGATCTAAATCCTATTGAACATCTGTGAAAGGAGCTGAAACATGCTGTCTGGAGAAGGCACCCTTCAAACCTGAGACGGCTGGAGCAGTTTGCTCATGAGGAGTGGGCCAAAATAGCTGCTAACTAACTAACCTGCACTTATATAGCACTTTTCTAGTCACAAAGACCACTCAAAGTGCTTTCACTAGTACTAACCCTCTATTCTAAGGGCCTATAGGAACAGGCCCTTAACAGCCAATTAACCTAACATGCATGTCTTTGGATTGTGGGAGGAAACCGGAGCCCCCGGAGTAAACCCACACAGCACAGGGAGAACATGCAAACTCCACACAGAAAGGTTCCAACCCCTGCCAGCCTGGGGATTTGAACCAGGAACCTTCTAGCTATAAGGCAACAGTGCTAACCACTGCACCACCGTGCTGCCCACGGGGCTGAGAGGTGCAGAAGTCTCATTGACAGTTACAGAAATCATTTGATTGCAGTGATTGCCTCAAAAGGTTGTGCAACAAAATATTAAGTTAAGGGTACCATCATTTTTGTCCAGGCCTGTTTCATGGGTTTGTTTTTTAAAATAATTCTGTTGAACAACAATTCAAAAGCACTGTCTGATTTTCATTCGTTAATTTTCATAGAATTTTTATTTATTACCACTTTTGTCAGATTCAAGTTATTTCTGTGACCATTGTGGGTTTTTCTTTCATTAACAGAGGGGTACCAACAATTTTGTCCACAGCTGTACATCAGCAATACACACCTCGAAAAGAGCTTCGCCAAATATTTCCTGGATTACTCGGTGCACACTCCGAAGCTCCAGTGCTAGAAGTCCCATCACTAGCCAAGACCCTGCAGGCTTTACCTCCAACCAGTGTCTTCAACAGCAGATTTCACTGAATTTCTTCCCACTGATTGCTGATAAGTGAAAACACCTGCTGAAGAGACAGGGTAGAAGAGAAAATCTGCAGGGTCTTGGCCCTCTATGCCATAGAGTCTATGGCACATGATTGGACACCCCTGCTTTAAACAGTAAGTTTATTGTTTGCTTCTTTACACAACATTAATATGGTGCCTTTTAAAATTTTTCC
This sequence comes from Pholidichthys leucotaenia, assembly GCA_020510985.1. Lineage (NCBI taxonomy): Eukaryota > Metazoa > Chordata > Actinopteri > Cichliformes > Pholidichthyidae > Pholidichthys > Pholidichthys leucotaenia. Next base: position 20,113,133 of record CM035838.1, read on the forward strand.
ACTTTAAAATTTTGAAGTATCAAAGTTGGTATCAAATATAGGCCCAACATATAGTACAACAGAAGTCTGGAGAGTGTGTTGTAAAAATATTGACACAGTCACACACAATACGTAGAAGCAGTTAGCTGCAAATGTGTGAAGGCGGCTGCTGCGTCTGGGTCACTGGCTGGAAGACGTACATGATGTCAACAGCTGCTGCACATGTATGTGCACACACACTCACGCACAGCCCTCACAGAGGACTTTACACACAGCATGCCTTTGTTAACAGCTGGCAGGGGTTTAAGTGCTGTATTACACTAGACACGCCAAAGGAGAGGGGATAATGTGACATGGTGACCTTGAGTGTCAAAAGTGTGATGAAATGAAACAATGTGACACAAATAGCCATTTAGTTTGCAGCTGATACACATAAATCTTGCGTAATTCCTGTGTAACTGAAGAACCATTATAATACAATGGTGCCCAGTTTGGTTGGAGCAAAGAGCACTCAAATTTTAAATTTGGCATATTTGGAAAGAATAAATGAAAGAAGGAATTTTAAAATGTGATTTTTCTCGATAAAGTTATGCAAGGTAATATTTTTTATAAAATGCTATTAGTGGCCATTTATTACTCATTTGTTTTTCAAATGTAACTTTTATTTCTGTATTTGTACCAGAAATTATGCAGTTCAACCAAAGGGCAACATATTTGTGGTCTTCTAAATGAGGCTTAAAAGTTTAAAGGATGTTTTAAAGTTTTAAAGATCTGATGTATTTTGACTTGAGGCTGGAAATAGAGCAGGAAAAAGTGAAAGTGTCAAAAAATTGCAGCTCCTCTAATGGATATCTGAGAGAGACTATAAAAACGAATTAATACACCTACACTTCAGTATAGGTGAATTACTGTACAAAAGCACATTTTGTTTAAGCGGGATTTTTGCAAATCAAAATTTAAAACCACACAAAAAGAAACAATCAAATAACGCCTAAAAACAGTATAGAGCAAAGTAGTACATATTAGCTCTCACTTTATACATCTTATGTGTTGCTGGAAATGTTTCCTATGAGGATTCACTGATTGTGAAATTTTGGACCAATAACGGTTAAAATAATAAGATGGCTGATATTCAATCCTCCATACTGACTGTTTCTTTACTTTCTTTCTTTATTGCCATCTATTCAATCTGTAAAATAAATTGACTGAAAAATTGTATTTGTAGGTTTTAACCTCCTGAAATGTGTCTATTGAAAAAATATCAAAACATTCACTTCTCTTAAACAAACAAACAAACAAACAAACAAACAATTAAAAAAAAACAGCCTTTATGTTGTTTTTTCTCTCCAAAAAGCTGTTTTGACTCTTCCAGGTATGTTGTGCCAAAAAGTGATGGGCCGCCAAAAATTGATCGGCTCACTGTGGGAGCACGTCTGTTCGCTCGGCTAAAGCCGTTTCTTTTCGGATTCTGACAAGCTGATTGCTGCTTTAGAGCAAAGCGGATGTTGTGGAGAAAGGAAACAGACGAGGCAACGAGCTGAATGACACATGAGCTTTATTCTTTCTCCAACATACTGTACAGTAAAAGAGCTCCCGGGTCTTTGTGCATTCCTCTTTTATATCTTTAATACCATGCATTGAGACCCGAAACTTCCGACCATAATACATTGTTGTTTAGACAAAGACCTGTGTGGCACATTAACACGACACAACACCGGTGCCGGTCTCACACCCTTTCCTCTTCCAGTGGCTCCGGCAGTTCCTCCTCTCCCCGGGGGGCGCATAGTCCTTACTGTCCCGTCTGACACCCCCCGGTGACACCTCCTCTTTCGGTCCATTGTTCCCCCCTTCCCCAGCTGCCGTCTCTGGGTGGAGAACTCCCACACCATGCCCCCCCCGAACACCCAGAAGGGGCGCTAAACCCCCTTCCTTTGGGCTTGAGCCGGCACCCATAGCGGCTGTAGCGGGGGGGGGGGTCACGGATCCAGTCAAACCACCCTGCTGGCGAGGTGTACAGGAGGGCACGTCAATCTGTGGAAGGAAAAAGGGAAGGGGAGAAAACACATTAGCTTTGCAAGCGCAGGACCCTGTCGAGGGATCACCAACTTGTGGAGCCACCAACGGTGGGCGTCCACGCCGGGGAGCTTGGGCCAACACCACCTTCTCATCTGCCAATACGGAAGTGGGCTTCAGCCTGTCGTTGCAGACGGTCTTCCTACATCCCCCCAAGTCTAACACAAAATGCTTCGACCCAGGTACCAACACCCTGAACAGTCCATCATACGGTGGGCACAGCGGGGTGCGGTGCGCATCATGCCTGACAAAAAAAAACTGGCATTCTGCAAGCTGTTTGGGACAAAGGTGTGGTGAAAACAATGGTGGGCTGGGCCCGATACGTTAAAAGCCTCCGTACTGTGCAAAAATTGCACAGTCGGCTTGGTCCTGGGCGTGGGGTTTTCCAGTACAAACTCTCCAGTGATCGCAGCGGCTGAGAAAAAGCGAGTTCTGCCGGGGAGGCTGCCAAAACCCCTTAGGTGCGGAGTGCAACCCTAAAAGAACCCAGGGCAGGCGGTTGACCCAATTTGTGTCCCTGAGCAAAGCTCTGAGCACTGCTTTAAGCGACCTATGAAAACGCTCGCATAACCCGTTAGCTTTGGGGTTGTACACGGTAGTGCAGTGAATTTTGACCTCCAGGGTCTGGGCCATCGCAGGCCAGAGTTCCGAGACGAATTGTGGACCCCTGTCGGAAGTGATGTCTGACGGGGATCCGAACTGTGCAAACCAAGCCGACAAAAAAGCACAAGCCACTTCTGTGGGTGTGGCAGAAGCCAGTGGGACCACTTCAGGCCAGTGCGTGGTGCGGTGTACGATTGTTAAAAGGTGCGTGAAACCTTGCGACGGCAGGAGGGGTCCCACCAAATCCACGTGGATGTGGTCGAACCTCCTGGCCAGGATTTGGAATGGCTCGAGGGGGGCTCTGGTATTTTGTGCACTTTGGCCCACTGGCACATGACGCAAGCTACAGCCCACTCCTTCACGTTCTCGCGTAAGCGCGGCCAGATGAATTTCGCCCCCACTAGCTTCACTGAAGCGCGCATGCCTGGATGCGAAAGGGAGTGGACCAACTCAAAAATGTGAGCTCGGAACCACCGGGCACGGGCGGCCGGCGGAGACATCACAGAGCAAGGGAGGGCATCCTTCTTGCACCACCCTGCTCTCCAGCCTTAAGCCAGTAGGGGCAGACTGGAGCGCGCAAATGTCCACGTCCCTGGCTTGCTCCGCTGCCATCGCAGGGAAATCTATTCCCATGTACATTGGGGAGACTAACGCGTGCGACAGACAATGGGCCACGACGTTGAGCTTACCGGCAACGTGTTGAATGTCGGTTATAAACTTCGAGATCGTGGCCAAATGCTGTTTCTGCTGGGCCGACCACAGTTCCGAGGCCTTGGACATTGTGTACGTCAGCGGCTTATGGTCCATGAACGCGGTGAACTCGCGCCCTTCTAGCCAAAACTAGAAGTGGCGTGTTGCCAGGTGTAGAGCCAACAATTCTCTGTCAAACGTGCTGTATTTGTGTTTGTTGTTGTGCAAAGTCCGACTGAAAAATGAGAGCGGCTGCCACGAACCGGAGACGTACTGCTCTACTACTGCCCCTATGGCAACATCAGACGTGTCCGTAGTGAACGCTATCCGTGCCGACGGATCTGGATGAGCTAGCAACGCGGCATCCACAAATGCTGTTTTGGCATTTGTGGAAGCCTGGACTCGGTCTGGAGTCCAGTTGATGTCTTCCGCGAGCTTCTTTTTTTCAACATAGTATACAACGGCTGCATCAGCTGGGCTGCTCGGGGAAGGAAACGGTTATAAAAATTGACCATCCCACCAAACTCCTGCAGGGCCCTCACGGTCTGCGGACGCGGAAAGTCCGACACGGCACGCATCTTATCTGGTAGCAGAATCGCGCCCTCCAGTGAAATGCGGTGGCCCAAAAAAATCAATCACAGGCACACTGAACCGGCACTTCATGCTCACCGGGACCTGATGTAATCCTCGGACCAGATCCACTTTCGAAAAAACACACGCCCCAGCCAGGTGCACGGAAAAATCCTGGATGTGCGGAATGGGCTAACGATTGTGTTCCGTGGCGTTATTCACATGGGAAATCACTGCACGGTTGCCACGACCTGTTGGCTTTAGGCACCATGTGTAGCAGGGATGCCCACGGGCTGTTGGAGCACCTGACGATGCCCAACTGCCCTAAGTTGGCAAACTCCTCTCGAGCGCTGGCCAGTTTAGCTGTGTCCAAGCGCCGAGGTCACGCGAACACTGGTGAGCCTTTTGTTGTTATAAAGTGTATGACCCCATGTTTCATTGTCGTAGCCGAAAAAGTCGGGACCATGAATGCTGGGAACTGTGTGAGCAAATGTTGGTACTTACCCCCTGGACCTATAACGTTAGCCAGTGTTGTCGACCCACCTCCCCGAGCTGTACAGGGAACTGAGGTAAAAGAGACAGCATCCACTAACCTCCTTTTAGCAACACTGACAAACAACCCATAAGGACATAAAAAAATCTGCGCCTAAAATGGGGCAGAACATGCAGCTACCACAAAGTCCCACTGAACGTTGCATTCTTGTAAGTATATAGTCAGTGTCCGCTCACCAAATGTCCTGATGGTGGATCCGTTGGCGGCCGTAAGCTCGGGACCACTGCCTCCTGCCACCCTGTCTGCGTTGACCAGCAGGATGAGGCTCTTGTGGGAGCTGGAGTCCACCACAAACCGTCTCCCCAAACGTGTATTGGTGACTTAAAGCAGTCTGTTCCTGTTGCCATCGGTTGCAGCTACAACTGAATTCCGAACATGCCATCTTCCCGGCTTCTTAAATTGACATGGCGACAGGCAGCATTGGGCATTTCGAGCCGAAACAGCAATGATAAAAACAGATCACCCCATTGCTTCGTCTTCTGGTGTCTGTTCTGGCTACCATGAATGGCTCCTCCTTGACCTCGTTGGAGTCCCTCATGGATGCTGGTGCCACAGCTTGCACGCTGAGAGTTCTGGTTGCCAAAATGATGCAGTCTGCTTCTTGTGCCAGGGCGTGGTAGTCCTTAGCAACCAGCCGCGGTGAGTTGGCCAGGATTGCCCTCGCTGTAGCCAGTAGGTTCCTGAGGAACAAGTGGGTGAACAGGAAGGATTCATCGTCGTTCCCCCTCAGCACCAACATGCTCTCCATGAGCTCCACTGCTGATCTGTCACCTAACTCTGAATGCGTTAGGAGTCTCTCTGCCCTCTCACTGTCAGAAAGGGTATAGCACTGGAGAAGCATCCTCTTGAGCGCTTCATAGTTTCCTTGGGCCGGCAGCTGCTGAAGCAGGCTCATCACCTGTTGCGTGGCGCGCGTATCCAGTGAAGCGATCACGTAGTAATACTTGGTATTGTCCGTTGTTATCCCACGGAGTGTGAACTGGGCTTCTATGTGCAAAAACCACGCAGTTGGGTTGTGAAGCCAGAAGTCTGGGAGCTTGACTGAGACAGCGCACGCGGCGCTGGTGCTCTCCCTCCAGGTATTCTTCGGGGCGGTGCTTGGCTCGCTTTCCATGGCATGTCTTAGGGTCACCAATGTGGAGAAAGGAAACAGATGAGGCAACGAGCTGAATGACACATGAGCTTTATTCCTTCTCCAACATATTGTACAGTAAAAGAGCTCCCGGGTCTCTGTGCATTCCTCTTTTATATCTTTAATTCCATGCATTGAGACCTGGAACTTCCGACCATAATACATTGTTGTTTAGACAAAGACCTGTGTGGCACATTAACATGACATAACGTCAGTGCCGGTCTCACACCCTTTCCTCTTCCAGCAGCTCGGGCAGTTCCTCCTCTCCTCGGGGGACGCGTAGTCCTTACTGTCCCATCTGACACCCCCCGGTGACACCTCCTCTTTCTGGCCATTGTTCCCCCCTTCTCCAGCTGCCTTTTCTGGGTGGAGAACTCCTACACCATGCCCCCCACAACGTAACTTTTTGTCCATGCAAGTGGCAAAGGTATGTCTGTGAATATTTAATGCGATGAGGGATTAGTCATAATTTTAGACACATGAATTGTGTGTTAGAATAATATATGGTATTTTATCCTGTAGTAGCTTTTAATGTTTTGCCTTATACGTTAAGAAAAGTGTGCTGAATTTAACAAAATCCATGTATAACAATGTAAAAGTCAATCAAGCCTTTCTTTCCCGTGAATAGTATTTGTGCATTATTTGCCTCCTATAATTACAGTGGGGCAAAAAAGTATTTAGTCAACCACCAATTGTGCAAGTTCTCCCACTTAAAAGATGAGAGAGGTCTCCAATTTTCATCATAGGTATACCTCAACTATGAGAGACAAAATGAGAAAAAAAAATCCAGAAAATCACATTGAAGGATTTTTAATGAATTAATTGGTAAATTCCTTGGTAAAATAAGTATTTGATCACCTACAAACAAGCAAGATTTCTGGCTCTCACAGACCTGTAACTTCTTCTTTAAGAGGCTCCTCTGTCCTCCACTCGTTACCTGCATTAATGGCACCTGTTTGAACTCGTTATCAGTATAAAAGACACCTGTCTACAACCTCAAACAGTCAGACTCCAAATTCCATTACGGCCAAGACCAAAGAGCTGTCAAAGGACACCAGAAACAAACTTGTAGACCTGCACCAGGCTGGGAAGACTGAATCTGAAATAGGTAAGCAGCTTGGTGTGAAGAAATCAATTGTGGGAGCAATTATTAGAAAATGGAAGACATACAAGACCACTGATCATCTCCCTCGATCTGGGGCTCCACGCAAGATCTCACCCCGTGAGGCCAAAATGATTACAAGAACGGTGAGCAAAAATCCCAGAACCACACGGGGGGACCTAGTGAATGACCTGCAGAGAGCTGGGACCAAAGTAACAAAGGCTACATCAGCAACACACTACGCCGTCTCGGACTCAAATCCTGCAGTGCCAGACGTGTCCCCCTGCTTAAGCCAGTACATGTCCAGGCCCGTCTGAAGTTTGCTAGAGAGCATTTGGATGATCCAGAAGAGGATTGGGAGAATGTCATATGGTCAGATGAAACCAAAATAGAACTTTTTGGTAAAAACTCAACTTGTCGTGTTTGGAGGAAAAAGAACACCATACCTACTGTGAAGCATGGGGGTGAAAACATTATACTTTGGGGCTGTTTTTCTGCAAAGGGACCAGGACGACTGATCCGTGTAAAGGTAAGAATGAACGGGGCCATGTATCGTGAGATTTTGAGTGAAAACCTCCTTCCATCAGCAAGGGCATTGAAGATGAAACGTGGCTGGGTCTTTCAGCATGACAATGATCCCAAACACACCGCCCGGGCAACAAAGGAGTGGCTTCGTAAGAAGCATTTCAAGGTCCTGGAGTGGCCTAGCCAGTCTCCAGATTTCAACCCCATAGAAAATCTTTGGAGGGACTTGAAAGTCGGTGTTGCCCAGCGACAGCCCCAAAACATCACTGCTCTAGAGGAGATCTGCATGGAGGAATGGGCCAAAATACCAGCAACAGTGTGTGAAAACCTTGTGAAGACTTACAGAAAACGTTTGACCTCTGTCATTGCCAACAAAGGGTATATAACAAAGTATTGAGATGAACTTTTGTGATTGACCAAATACTTATTTTACCGAGGAATTTACCAATTAATTCATTAAAAATCCTTCAATGTGATTTTCTGGATTTTTTTTTCTCATTTTGTCTCTCATAGTTGAGGTATACCTATGATGAAAATTGTAGACCTCTCTCATCTTTTAAGTGGGAGAACTTGCACAATTGGTGGCTGACTAAATACTTTTTTGCCCCACTGTATATATTGTAAGTAGAATCCATAAAATACCATATCTCACAAAAGTGTGTCCACCCCTCACTTTTTTGTAAATATTTTATTATATCTTTTCATGGGACAACACTAAAGACATGACACTTTGATACAATGTAAAGTAGTCAGTGTACAGCTTGTATAACAGTGTAAATTTGCTGTTCCCTCAAAATAACTCAACACACAGCCTTTATCCTGTTGCACTTCGGTGTACCGCGGGCGGACACGTCTCTGCATCCTAGGGCGCACGAGAACGCACGAGGGCGCTGTGTCCTAGAGGGCACTGAAAAAAAAAAGCTGCATTTCCGTTCTTCCACTACAGACACAGCCGCGAACAGAAAGCCAAAGGAGTGCTTTGATTGGTTTAGATGTGATTGACCTCTCATTCGACTAATAAGAGCCTTGAATTGGGTTTCTGAAACCTTGAAGAACCAATGACTGAAAACCTAGCAAGAAGGACCCGCCTACCATCGATCATAATATTCTACTTGATAGATTAGAACACTATGTTGGACTTAATGGAACTTCGTTGCAATGGTTTAGATCTTATTTATCTGATAGGTTCCAGTTTGTTCATGTAAATAATGAGTTTTCTTTCAACTCAAAGCTTAGTCATGGAGTTCCACAGGGATCTGTGCTAGGCCCTACTCTTTTTAGTTTATATATGCTTCCGTTAGGCAACATTATTAGAAAGCACTGTATACATTTTCATTGTTATGCAGATGACACATAATTATACCTGTCAATGAAGCCAGATGATAGTAATCAATTAGCCAAGTTAGAAGCCTGTCTTAAGGAAATCAAAGCTTGGATGACTTGTAATTTCCTGCTATTAAATTTAGATAAGACTGAAGTCATTCTTGTTGGTCCAAAAAACCTTAGAAATTCCTTTCCAAATCAAACTTTCAGTTTGGATGCAGTTACTCTTTCTCTTAATAGCTCTGTGAGGAACCTTGGAGTTATTTTTGATCAGGATTTGTCCTTCAATTCACATATTAAATTTGTTTCTAAGACTGCCTTCTATCATTTGCGTAATATTGCCAAGATTAGGAGCATCTTGTCTCAGAGTGATGCTGAGAAACTGATCCACGCTTTTGTTAGCTCGAGATTAGATTATTGTAATTCTTTATTATCAGGCTGTCCTAAAACATCTTTAAAAAGTCTTCAGCTGATCCAAAATGCTGCAGCAAGAGTTTTAACAGGTACTAGAAAGAGAGATCATATCTCTCCGGTTCTGGCCTCCCTTCATTGGCTTCCCATAGAGTTTAGAATTAAGTTTAAAATCCTTCTTCTTACTTACAAAGCTCTAAAGAATCAGGCTCCTTTTTATTTAAAAGATCTGATACTACCGTATTATCCTAACAGAGCACTACGCTCCCAAAATGCAGGATTACTTGTAATACCTAGAATCTCCAAAAGTACAATGGGAGGCAGAGCCTTCAGTTATCAAGCTCCTCTCCTGTGGAATCAGCTGCCAATCTGGATTCGGGAGTCTGACTCGATCTCTGTTTTTAAGAATAGGGCTAAAACCTACCTTTTTGATATAGCCTACAATTAGGGAGGGATCATGTGTTTCGGAACCCTCCCTTACTTATGCTGCTAATAGGTTTAGTCAGCCGAGGGACCTCCAGTAATGCACTGGGCCTCACTCCTTTCCTCACTCTCTATGAAATATTTTTTTTTGCTGGTCATTAACATTTGTTTGTTCTCTCCCATAGATTGAGTCCCCATCGTGCTGTTTGCTCTCTTCCTGTCTGTTCTTTTCTTTTTCTCTATCCCCTCACCCCCCAGCCAGTCGCAGCAGATGACTGCCCCTCCCTGAGCCTGGTTCTGCTGGAGGTTTCTTCCTGTTAAAAGGGAGTTTTTCCTCTCCACCGTCGCCAAGTGCTTGCTCACAGAGGATCGCCTGATTGCTGGGGTCTTTCTGCAACTGTGGGGGTTCCCCCCCTACAGTTGATAGTGCTATGAGATGACTGTTGTTGTGAAATGGCGCTATATAAATAAAGTTGAATTGAATTGAATTGAATTACCAACGGCTGCGAATACAGCCAGCCAATTGAAGCACAGAAGTTCGAAAGCTGTTTTGTGTAAGGCTGGGTGACACACAGGCGTTCGCCAGTCTTTTTTTCTAACTACTGTTCTTATTTGTTTTGAAAAATCGTTCGCCAAAACCACAATCATGGAAGCGCAAAACCGCAATAATGGAATTATGGTTTGACCGGGTCGTGTGACCAGAGCCACGAGTCCGTAACAAGCGAACCAGCGTCATGTTCGTCTGACAATGAGGAAGAGAAGTTCGCCAGCGACACTGCTGTTGTGGACAGGTAAGTGTTATAAGCTAAATTATTCTTTATCCCTGAAAATTGTATTCCAAATGACTTTTGACCGATCGGTAAATTACAACTGTGCGTTATCCCGTCATGTTGCGAACGGCCCCCCCGTCATGTTGTGACCCCCCCTCGCTACTTTTCTGTAGCGGATTGCAGATATATTGCAGATATTTTAGTCCAACTGTGCGTATTAGACCGCGGCGCACCGTCACGGCTTTCCGTCATGTAGCGAAGGGCGATGTCCGTCCTCTGTAGCGGGGGGGGGGGGGTGTGTTATCTTCTACATTACAGATATTCTAGTATAATTTTTAGTGCACTGTAGGTTATTTTTTCTTGTAAAAAAAAAGCCACACATTTTTTACGTGGCATGCTTCTTTGTGTGTGGGGGCTTGTTTGTTCATTCATTCGTTCATGAATGAATAAACAAACCCCCCCCACACACACACACAGCCCTTCACCTTTCGTTAGAGCCCAAGATGAAGCTTCTATATTGAATCATTCAAAAGTTACAGACGTTTTTCCAAACTGTGCCATTTGGCACAATTTGGCACAGTTCAAAAACGCCTGGGAACAACCTAAGAAAAAAGCTGTGTAATAAATTCATTTTTTGTGGTATTGTTACAAAATTTTGACCTCAGCTGGATAACACTTGGTTCTACATTTCTGTTGCATTTTCCAGCCAGTATCTGAAGCTGTGTGTTATTTGCAAGCATTTGTATCCAAAAAAACACCCAGGCGAAATTTATTTTCTTCAAATTCAGTATGTTTAGATGACTGTTACTCAGTGGCCGGAGCACTTAGAGAGATTATGACTGATTTGCCCAAAAATTCAAAGTGTTTTCTTTTAAATGAGACCAACTCCATGAATATGATGCAAAGGGTTGAAGAACAGCTTTTGATTTACTTTGGGTACATTATTTTTTGGCATTTGTAGGGAAATTGACCAGAGTGCAAGGGGTTAATGTCTAAACCACTGGCAACAAAAGTGAGTACACTCCTAGTGAAAATGTACAGATTGTGCCCAAAGTGTCAATATTTTGTGTGGCCACCACTATTTTCCAGCACTACCTTAACTCTCTTGGGCATGGAGTTCACTAGAGCTTCACAGGTTACCACTGGAATCCTCTTCCACTCCTCCTTGACGACATTATGGTATTAGAAAACTTGCACTCCTCCACCTTCCATTTGAGGATGCCCCACAGATGCTCAGTAGGGTTTAGGTCTGGAGACATGCTTGGCCAATCCATCTTTTTTATCCTCAGTTTCTTTAGCAAGGCAGTGGTCGTCTTGGAGGTGTGTTTGGGGTTGTTATCATGTTGGAATACTGTCCTGCGGCCCAGTTTCCAAAGGGAGGGGATCATGCTCTGCTTCAGTATGTCACAGTACATGTTGGCATTCATGGTTCCCTCAATGAGCTGCTGCTCCCCAGTACCGGCGGAACTCGTGCAGCCCCAAACCATGAGACTCCCAACACCATGCTTGACCATAGGCAAGACACACTGGACTTTGTACTCCTCACCTGGTTACCGCCACACACACTTGACACCATCTGAATCAAATAAGTTTATCTTGGTCTCATCAGACCACAGGACATGGTTCCAGTAATCCATGCCCTTAGTCTGCTTGTCTTCAGCAAACTGTTTGTGGGCATTTCTTGTGCATCATCTTTAAATGGGGCTTCCTTCTGGGACAACAGCCATGCAGACCAATTTGATGCAGTGTGTGGCATATGGTCTGAGCACTGACAGGCTGACCCCCACCCCTTCAACCTTTGCAGCAATGCTGGCAGCACCCATACGTCTGTTTTCAAAAGACAACCTCTGGATATGACGCTGAGCACATGCACTCAACTTCTTTGGTCAACCATGGCGAGGCCTGTTCTGAGTGGAACCTGTCCTGTTAAACCACTGTATGGTCTTGGCCACCATGCTGCAGCTCACTTTCAGGGTGTTGGCAATCTTCTTATAGCCTAGACCATCATTATGTAGAGGAACAATTCTTTTTTTCAGATCCTCAGGGAGTTCTTTGCCATGAGGTGCCATGTTGAACTTCCAGTGACAGTATGAGAGTGTGTGAGAGCGATAACACCAAATTTAACACACCTGCTCCTCATTCACACCTGAGACCTTGTAACATGAGTGAGTCACATGACACCGGTGAGGGAAAATGGCTACTTTGGCACAGTTTGGACATTTTCACTTAGGGGTATACTCACTTTTGTTGCCAGCAGTTTAGACATTAATGGTTGTGTGTTGAGTTATTTTGAGGGGACAGCAAATTTACACTGTTATAAAATTGTACACTGACTACTTTACTTTGTATCAAAGTGTCATATCTTCAGTGTTGTCCCATGAAAAGATATAATAAAATATTTACAAAAATGTGAGGGGTGTATTCACTATTGTGAGATGCTGTATCTGTTTTTTTTAATTCACTTTATATATTTGCCACTCACAGTTTGTGTGAAAATTTTAGTATATTTCTGTTAATAATGTTTGTTGTAAGGTTCTTTACTAGTTGTAGGGGTTTGTGGGATTAGGCTAATTCCTGGTTTTTGTTTTGTACCTTGGTTGTTGTATAGGAGCTGGAGTGGACAAGCAGTAAATGAATGGTTTTTCTGTTATTTCTTGTGATTGCCAGGTATGTTAAGTTATATTGTATACATAGGTTTACACCGTGTTTTAGTTTCCCGTTTTGCACAATTCTCCAAAGGGAGAGAAGCTGGAGTGGGCAATCAGTAAAGCCGTGGTTTTTGTATTATTTTTGTGATTGTCAGATTAAATGGAGAGCATCTCCAAAGGTGACAGGCCGACCTTTATTATTCCACGCAATGCAGAAAACTACCGGTTATACATAAATATAAATATCTGTCAGTGGGGACAGTAGACAAAGACAAAAAAGAGGCAGGAAGAACATAAAAAGCAAAGACTGCATGCGTGACAGAGTGAGAAAAACAAGTAGGAGAAATGGCATCCCCGACAAGTGGAGAGACCAGTGAGAACTTGGGGGGGAGGAGGATGAGTGAAGTTCCCAGGCCCTGGAGGACCCTTGGGAGCAGTAGTGGCAGATGTGACACTTGGGGCCCGACCTTCCTCTCTTCATCTTACCTTCATCCCTGGTCTGCTCCACACCCTGCTGTGTCATTATGTGTTCAGTGAAGATTCCAGTCTGTCACTCTGTTTTCTTCCATAAAATCATACTGCACATACACAGCACATATTTCAATATTTTAATATTTCATATTTCAAGCAGGAGAAAATAATGCCACCAGTACTGTAACAGTGTCTATCATATGATTTTATAACCATGAATACTCAGAAAACAAGTGTCTTGCACATCTGAGCCAAAGTTTCAGATTTCAAATCTACCTTAAAATGATGTTTTTGTAGGTTTTAACCTTCTGAAAGGCATCTATTGGTCACGTGATTATTAAAAATTATCAACACTCATCTCTCTTACCGCCCCCCCCCCCACACACAGCAATTATATTGTTTTTCACTCCACAAAGCAAAATGGATTGTCCCGGATTTGCCACAGGACATCACTTAGAATAGAAAGAATAGAATAGCTTTTATTGTCATTGTACAGTTGTACAGTACAACAAAACTGTGGGTGCTCCACCAGGCTCCTGCGCAGTAAAGTAAGAGAGAAGGATTAGATAAAACACAGTTAAAGAATACATGATTAAACACGACTGAAATAAAAATGGCCTGGATTATGGGAATAAACACAATGTGGTAGTAGCTTCACAGATGAAACAATGTACATAAAAGTGCGGCATGCCGAACACACAATTGGACACATGATTGAACAAAATGGCCCAAGGATTACGGAAAATATACGTGGGTATGATGGTGGTTTGATGGATGGGTTAATATACGTACAAGAAAGTGTGGAGGGCAAAGACAGGTGTGATTATTATGATAATTGAAAGGTCCTCATTTTTGTGCCTGTGAGTGTCATAGTTTGGGCTTATGTTCATTTATGGTTTTCTGCGTTCATGTATGATTATTTTTTGCATTTATTGCCCTCTGTGTTTCCCTGTCATTGTCTTCTGTGTTCATCCGTTGTCTGGTCCTGGGGCTGTGTGCATATCTGTTTACCTATTATTCCAGCCTCATGTTTCCCATATTTGTTGCCACTGCCCTTTCTGTGTTACTCCTGCATTTTGCTCTATATGATTCTTTGTCACATTTCATGTGCATTCCTGTTGGTGTCTGTGTGTACAGCCCCGCCCATCCTGTGTTCCCCACCTGTAATCACTTCCCTGCTGCCCTTGAGTGTGCCCATCAGTTCTGTGTTGTGTTGATTGCCCCTGCCTATATATTCTACACGCTGTCTGTGTCTAGTGTGGTGTCATCTACATTGTGTGTGCTTCTCCCTGCTGGTAACCTTGGAATCTTGAGTTTTCTGTAAGTTTTTGTACAATTCATATTTGAGTTATTTCTCCAGCCCTCGTGCTGTTATTTATTTGTTTCTTTAGTTCTTTGTTTAGATAGATAGATAGATAGATGTACTTTATTGATCCCAAACTGGGAAATTACAGTATAACAGCAGCATGACAGTAGACAACCAAACAACAGAAACACACACATGACAGACAAAGGGATTACCCATGGAAAGTAAAACTAGCACGACTATAAAACCTACATACATCATAGCTTAATATGTGATGACCCATATAAACACATGAATCATCCCATTGCACAAAGAAGGGCTATCAGGAGCAGAGTGAAAATGTGAGGTACCAGTTAGTCTGTAAGGTGCAGTATGGCAGCATAGCTATGACCAGAATACATCATAGTGAGTTATTGTACAAACTGCATGTGGCAGGAAAGATTTCCTGTACCTGGCTGTTTGACAACGAAGCTGTAGTAGTCTACTGGAGAAAGTGCTTTGCTGTCTATCTAGTGTGTGGTGGAGGGGGTGATCAGGATTGTCCATGATGGATCGCAGTTTAATTAGTGTTCTCCTCTCCATCTCTGTCTCAAAGGTCTCCTGTCTGAGACCAATTACAGAGCCAGCCCTCTTGATAATCTTGTCAAGTCTGTTGGTATCTCTGGCCCTGATACTGCTACCCCAACAGACAGCAGCAAAGAAGATAGCACTGGCGACAACGGTCTGGTAGAAAAGCTCCAGCATCCTGCTGCACACGTTGAAGGATCTCAGCCTTCTCAGGAAGTAGAGTCTGGTCATCCCCTTCTTGTGCGCAGCATCGGTGTTGGATCTCCAGTCCAACTCGCTGCTGATCCTGACACCCAGATATTTGTAGTCCTCAACCACTCCCACATCCTCCCCCCTAATCTGCAGTGGCTGAGAAGGAGTCTTCCTCTTCCTGAAGTCAATCACCATCTCTCTGGTCTTGCTGACATTCGATCTCAGGTGATTCTGCTCCGTCCACTCCACAAATCTGTCTACCAGTGCTCTGTACTCCCCTTCCTCTCCTCCTCTTATACACCCCTCAACAGCTGAGTCATCAGAGAATTTCTGCAGGTGGCATGACTCAGTGTTGTACTGAAAGTCAGTGGTGTATAAGGTAAAAAGAAAAGGAGAGAGCACAGTCCCCTGTGGAGCTCCCGTATCACTAGCCACCACTCCAGACAAGACATTGCCCAGCCGGACAAACTGTGGTCTGCCTGTCAGGTAGTCAGTAATCCAGGAGATCACAGAGCTGTCAACCCCCATCACCCGCAGCTTCTCACCCAGCAGCAGTGGCTGGATGGTGTTAAAGGCACTGGAGAAATCAAAAAAAGTGATTCTCACAGTATCTCCTCCACCATCCAGGTGCAGATGGGCTCGTTGCAGCAGGTAGATGACAGCATCTTCAACTCCTAAATGGGGCTGATATGCAAACTGCAGAGGGTCCAGCCACGTCTTCACCTGCGGCCTCAGGTGGGCTAAGACCAGTCTCTCCAGGACCTTCATCACATGAGATGTGAGGGCAACTGGTCGGTAGTCATTCAGATCCGATGGAGATGACTTCTTGGGGACAGGAACCAGGCAGGATGTCATTTGGCCTGTCTTTTGAGCCCATCACCTGTGCCTACCAGAGGGATTCATAACATGTGAGTGTTCGGAGGGAGGGGGGTGGGGCCTCTGACTGTATGCAGTTTGGATGGCCCAGGGGAAGAAACTGTTTGTTTCTTACATAGTAACGCCCACCCAGCACCATTCTTGAAACCCACCCGCTGCTCTACTATTGGCCAGCCTCATCCAACTGGTCCTGTCTGAGCTGTCTGTCAGCAAACTCTCAAAGTATGCATTTCTAACAGAAAGGTGGCTAAAATTTATTTTAATGAATGCTCCTGAGGATTTTAGCCCAAACTTATTATTTATTACAAACTTATTACTCTGTCATTTCATTCCAAACCCTTGTAAACACAGCTTAGGCTTGTCAAAAAGCTAAACTCTTATTAAGCATACCACTTTATCATGCACAGCAATGCTGTAAAGGGGATAAGGACCTATACTTATACAGCACTTTTTCTAGTCACAAAGATCGCTCACAGTGCTTAACTAGTAGCTACATTAACCCTCTATTCTAAGGGCCTATCAGAGACAGATACCTAGGGACAATTTAGAGTCACCAGTTAACCCAACAAGCATGTCTTTGGATTGTAAGAGGAAACCGGATCCCCCAGAATAAACCCACACAGCACAGGGAGAACATGCAAACTCCACACAGAAAGGTTCCCACCCCTGCCAGGCTGGGGATTCAAACCTGGAACCTTCTAGCTGTTAGGCAACAGTGCTAACCACTGCACCATTGTAAACTGCCTAAACATTTTTAAACTCTAATATCGCCATGGTTGTGGGGGTCAGAACTGTAATTCTGTATACGTAGTAGCGCAGGGTGAACATTGGGGGAGCTGCTGGATCACAGCAAAGCAGCCAACACACAGGACCAGGAGTCCCCCCAGGAGTCTTCTGTGAGAGTGGGCTGTCTGGGAGCCGACACCGTTTCGCTGTGCTTGTGTGTCCTCCCAAGGCTTCAGCTGCATGGCTACATATGCTGAATTTAAGTTCAGAAACTCCACAGTCATGGTAGCATTACAGATTATTTTATAGGCATTATATCTCCATTATGCTCTTTATCTTTTCCCATTTAAAACTTCTGACTTCCGTGTTTTGTGTACGGACTGCTCTGTGATCAGTCAAACTGGGCCCTGCTGTAGGGTACACATCCTCACTTGTGACTGGCTTTGCCACACTTGTCAATTGCAAAGGTTTCACCCAATTAGATTAGAGTTCATGACTACCACTAAGGCGGGCAGAAACCCAACATTTTCTGGGAGAGCTCAGAAAGTGGATTTCTAGATCTCACGTAAAACGACACAGAAACTATTTTTTGTTCATCATAATGCAAATATATGTTCATGACGATGTTAGAATTTGAAATTAATCCACAGAAAAGACAGTCAATGACCCCTTTAAGTTCATGACTTTCGTCAGTTTTCCCTACTTTGACTTTGAAGGAATAACTGCAGTGGTGGGCTGTCTATTTTGCGCATAGACCTTCAGTGGACTGACGGAGGGTGGGATAGTAGTAGTAGTAGTACTGACTGTGTGTAAAACTTTAAAAGTAGTTCTGAATTCCTTATGCAACATTCCAGGAAGTGCCATCCTTGCATCAAGTCTGGAGAGTTTATTGTTAACTGAGGCCACAATATCACTGACTGCTGTACTGGAAGAGAAGCTGTCCTTATGGTTGTTGCGTCAGCTATTGTGCAAAATTGATTGAAATGTGTCTATGTAGTCCTTGGATTCCAAGCAATATGAAGTAGGCAAAACAATATTTTTTATTAAATCTGCTATTTTTGTATTTAGCTTTTGGTGGTCGCCATCTTGAAACTTGCATGGGTTTTATGAAATCTCGTGATAATTCACATCCTTCTCCTCCCCAAAATAAATAAAAAAATAAAAGATATAAAAATGTAAATTTATTAAAAAAAATTATGTATATTTTTAAACTTTCTGTATTTCCTAGCATCAACTGTAACAGTATTATTTACAATGTTCCCAATAAAGTTTGTCAAAAAAAGCTGCAGTGATGTCATGCTGAAAGTTTAAACTAATGGTTGTTGATGTCAGATAACAGATTTATTAACTGCACCTACTATTTCTATCCTTAAATGTTGTTAGAAACACTTTTTGCTGGTTTGTTTTAAAGATATTAGACAAAGTTCACCTGCGATCTGTCATGTTGCTGGGGGGCTGAAATCTGATGAAACGTCGCTGTATGCATCGACCAATCAAGTGCAGCCTTTGTGTTTTCACCAGCAGGACAAATGAGTCTTTCTCCTGGGATAGAGCTCTTTGACTGCTGGTCTTCCACAATGTCAATTATTTTGTCACTCCACCTGGATGTGTGTTATGGTTCTGTGATTCTTTAAAAAAAAACAAAACACGTACCATGCCTATCAAAGGACATGAAAATGCAGATGTTATAGAATGGCTGCTAGCTTACTCCCATGTGGAAGACTCAAAATCTAACTGGTTAAAGCAACAGTCACACTTCCTTTTATTCGAAGCTCCAGATGCCTGCACTGTTGATTGTTGAAGGCCCAAGGCAGATTTCTTTGACCCTGGCAACACATGATGGCTGAAATATGATTGGACAAAAACTCCAACATGCACTACATTGCTGAAAGTAGTGCAACCAAGAGAAAAGCTGCTAAATGAAGAGAATAGACTATTGGGAATAACTTAATCCATCCTATGGACAGGGCTGAGCTGGGACAAAAAAAAAAAATTGGCCCTGGCATTTTTGTTCCAGGCGGCCCACCATGATTGATCAAACAACAACAGCACACACAGTCCAGTTAAATATGTGCATGTATTGTGCCATTCCCCAAAGCAATGATAAAGCTGAGTCATATATGCAAAACAGGGGAATAGAATAATCAGTCACATGATCACATTATTTAATGATTAGAAGATACATAATTATGAATAAATTCTTAACATAAAGATTCTCATCTTACAACAGACATTTGAGGGGATGAAGTAAAGGCCCCTCCCACTCTGACTCCTGTCACTTATACTTGAATAATTAACAACTTACTGCAAATCTTGCACATGACTTTATGTCAGCTATAAACAACCTCTTAAATATTGACATTGCAGCACTGCAAGAGACGCGACTCCCGGGCAACGGCAGCTTGAAGGAGAAGAACTATACGTTTTTCTGGCAGGGACAGGAGCCTGACGAGCCTCGCCTGTATGGTGTTGGATTCGCTGTTCGAAACTCCCTTCTGTCCTCTATTGAACCGCCGTCTTCAGGCACTCCACGAGTCCTCTCTCTCCGTCTCATAACCTCCTCTGGACCAGCTAATATCCTTAGCGCCTATGCTCCGACGCTCTGCTCTTCAATTGAGATGAAAGATGCATTCTACGAGGCGCTCGAAACCAGGATCCAGCAGATCCCTGCCAAGGAGCACCTGTTTCTGCTTGGTGACTTTAACGCACGGATAGGGGCAGATCATGACTCCTGGCCCCGCTGCATTGGCCGCTTCGGCATCGGCAAGCTCAACGAGAACGGTCAACGCCTCCTTGAACTCTGCTCCTTTCATGACCTCTGTCTGACCAACACATTCTTCTCCACCAAGCCTTGTCACCGTGTGTCCTGGAGCCATCTAAGGTCTCGCCACTGGCATCAGCTGGACTTCGTCATCACCAGGAGATCCCTGCTGAACCGAGTGCTGGTCACGCGCAGTTTCCACAGCGCTGACTGTGACACTGACCATTCCCTGGTCGCCACTAAGGTACGTCTCTGCCTCAGACGTGTCAACCGCTCCAAGCAGAAACCCCGACCCCGCATCAACACGGCTATGATTACAGTACCTGAACTGCGGGAATGCTATGCTAAAGTCGTAAATGAAGCCCTGGCGGACTGTTCCACTGACTGTGCTTCTGCAAGGTGGAACCATATCCGTGAGGCTGTGTTTGAGACCGCCATAGGTACCTTTGGGAAAAAGGTGGGGAAGAGTGCGGATTGGTTTGAAGCTGGAGCCGCTGAGATGGAACCTGCAATCGCTGCCAAGCGTGCAGCCCTAATTGCCCACAAGAAGGAGCCCTCTGTGCAGACGCTTGCTACACTGCGCACTGCGAGGAACAATGCACAAAAGATTGCAAGGCGATGTGCCAACGACTACTGGCTTAACCTCTGCCAGGACATTCAGCTTTCTGCAGATCACGGAAACATGCGCAAAATGTACGAAGGCATGAAGAAGGCTTTCGGTCCCAGTGTCATCAAGACCGCCCCACTTAAATCAGCTGCAGGAGATGTCATCAAGGATCGCGGTAAACAAATGGAGAGATGGGCTGAGCACTACCAAGAGCTCTACTCGAGAGTAACCACCGTCTCGAACACGGCCCTTGAGAACACCCCTTTACTGTCAGTCATGGATGAGCTTGACGCTCCACCCACCATCGAGGAGCTCAGCAAGGCGATAGACTCTATTTCAAACGGCAAGGCTCCGGGCAGTGACAACATCCCCCCTGAAATCGTCAAAACCGCAAAGGAGAGCTCGCTCTTGAAACACCTCCATGAGCTCCTGTTGCAGTGCTGGGAGGAAGGGGCTGTGCCCCAAGATATGCGTGATGTCAAAATCATCACTCTCTACAAGAACAAGGGGGAGCGGAGCGATTGTAACAACTATCGCGGTATCTCACTCCTAAGCATAGTTGGCAAAGCCTTTGCCCGTGTCGTCCTCAACAGACTACAACTACTTGCCGAACGTGTGTATCCAGAGGCGCAGTGTGGATTCAGAGCAACCAGGTCAACCATAGATATGGTCTTCTCTATGAGGCAGCTGCAAGAAAAGTGTCGGGAGCAGAGACAACCCCTCTTTTTGGCCTTTATCGATCTGACCAAGGCTTTTGACTTGGTCAGCAGGGATGGACTGTTTGCCCTCCTCCAACGAATTGGATGTCCCCCCAAGCTTTTGAGCATGATCAAGTCATTCCACCAGGACATGAACGGCATTGTCCAGTTTGATAGATTATCCTCAGACCCTTTCCCGATCAAGAACGGTGTGAAGCAGGGTTGTGTTCTGGCTCCTACCCTATTTAGCATCTTTTTCTCCCTGCTTCTGTGCTACGCCTTCCGGGGCTCTGAAGACGGTGTCTTTCTCCACACCAGGAGTGACGGAGGCCTCTTCAACATGGCACGCCTCAGATCAAAGACCAAGGTGCGAAGCGTTCTAATCAGGGAGCTGCTCTTTGCTGATGATGCTGGTCTTGTTGCCCACACCGTGGAAGCGCTCCAGCGTCTCATCAACTGCTTTGCTCGTGCCTGCTCTGAGTTTGGCCTCACCATCAGCCTTAAAAAGACCGAGGTCATGGGCCAGGATGTCAGCAGTGCTCCCAATATCAATATCGGCGACCACACACTTGCGGTGGTGGACAAGTTCACCTACCTCGGGTCGATCATCTCCAGCAATCTCTCCCTAGACGCCGAACTGAACGCCCGTATCGGCAAGGCATCGACGGTGATGGCCCGTCTGGCGAAGCGAGTCTGGGACAACTCTATGCTAACCATCAACACCAAGATAAGAGTCTACATGGCCTGTGTACTGAGTACTCTCCTATACGGCAGTGAAGCATGGACCCTCTACTCCTGCCAGGAACGCCGACTGAACGCCTTCCACCAGCGCTGCCTTCGCAGACTACTGCACATCACTTGGCAGGACCGTGTCTCCAACATCAACGTCCTGGCCAGAGCAGATGTGCCCAGTATGTTTGCCACCCTGCAAAGAGACGCTTGCGATGGCTTGGCCATGTCAACCGAATGGAGGATGGCCGCATCCCCAAAGACTTACTGTATGGGGAGCTGGCTACTGGAACTAGATCAAAGGGACGTCCAACTCTCAGATTCAAGGATGTTTGCAAGCGTGACCTCAAGGCTGGAGGCTTTAACCCCTCCGACCTGGAGTCAGCCACCTCCGTCCGCTCCAACTGGCGGACCATCACCCAGGATGTCATCCGAACAGCAGAGGAAAGAAGAGACACTCGCTGGGGGGAGAAGAGACTCCGCAGACAGAGGAGACTGTCGAGACCCCCACTACACTGTAAAGAATTTATCTGCAACGGCTGCGGCAGGACCTGCAGATCCCGTATCGGCCTCTACAGCCACGCCCGATGGTGCAGCTCCCTGAATGATGACCCAAGGCACAAAACCCCCCCATGATCTTTCGAGATCGATGGAGCCAATGAATGAATGAAGTAGCAACATTCAACCATCAAATTTAATGATCGAACAGAGGTCAGAATTATCCCACTTTCGCTTCGCCCTTGGCAAGTGACTCCCTGTGGTTTTGGAGAGAGAAAGAAAGAAAGAATTAGTTTAAAATGACAAAAATATTTATGCAAAAATAAATAAAGTCTCAAAATGTTCCAAAGGTGGAAAGCTTTGAGAAAAAAACAAAATGACAAAAAACAAACAAACAAACAAACATATCTCTCTCAAACACACACACATACTATATATACACTACCGTTCAAAAGTTTGGGGTCACCCAGACAATTATTTTGTGTTTTCCATGAAAAGTCACACTTATTTACCACCATGAGTTGTAAAATGAATAGAAAATATAGGCAAGACATTGACAAGGTTAGAAATAATGATTTGTATTTGAAATAATATTTTTTTCCAGATACTCAACCTGTTCAAAGGAAGGTCAGTTTTATAGCTTCTCTAACCAGCTAAACTGTTTTCAGCTGTGCTAACATGATTGCACAAGGGTTTTCTAATCATCCATTAGCCTTCTGACGCAATGAGCAAACACATTGTACCATTAGGACACTGGAGTGATAGTTGCTGGAAATGGGCCTCTATACACCTATGTAGATATTGCACCAAAAACCAGACATTTGCAGCTAGAATAGTCATTTACCACATTAGCAATGTATATTAGATATTAGAGTGTATTTCTGATTAGTTTAAAGTTATCTTCATTGAAAAAAACAGTGCTTTTCTTTCAAAAATAAGGACATTTCTAAGTGACCCCAAACTTTTGAACAGTAGTGTATATATATATATATATAACAAAAGCTTCAAAGTTGCTAGAAAGATGGAGCAAATTTATAGGGACAAATGCCCATTTATTTAAAATATGTACTAAATTCATGAGGAAAAATCAAAATTACAAGAAAAACAAAACTTGTATTTATAAAAGATACAAATCCATGATAAAAATTGCACATTTATGAGGAAAGAAATTCATATATGTACAATAACAGTCACTGAAAATGTATACGAAAACACTTACTTACTTACTTACTTACTTACTTACTTACTTAACTTACTACTCCTGCGGGTTGAGGGCTGGGTGACCATCACCATGCGTAGAGCCAATCAGGTTAACCAGTGCTTGCCAGCATTGCCAGTTTTGGGCCAGCTCCTCTGCGTCGTCAACAGCGACTCCAAGTTGTCGAAGGTCTCTCTCTACAGTAGTGTAGCCAGGAATTTGTGAAGGGGGGGCTGAACCCCAACCACCACCACCACCATTCTGAACGCCTGGAGCGTTTGCCCGGGGCGAAGCTTTAGCTTCAGCCCCCTGTCAACTGATGGCCCCCTGTCAACTACAGATTTTTTAACATTTTCAATGCAAACTACTCAAAAGTTGCTCTTTATTTACATTTTTCTTTTCTTTTTTCTCCCTTTCTTCTTCTTTTTTTACGCCCCTGCTCCACCACATCAAACCATCTGGTGCGCGACTTGTTCCGAGGTCTTTTCCACCCTGAGGCCTTGGGGTCGAACATGAGGATGGCTTTTGTTGGGTGTTCTGGTGAGAGGTTGGGGACTTGGCCAAACCAGTGGATGCACTGCTGTGTTGTAAGGTGGGATGCTGCAGGCTGATGTATGTGAGCTCAGAGCGCGTCATTAGAGGTGCGCTGGGGCTGCCTGATGTTCTCAATGGTTCTGAGGGCCCGACTATCAAACCCATACACTCTCGAGACCAGAGTCTTATTCAGTGGCCATGTCTCTGACCCAGAGAGTAAGATGGAGAGGGCTGATGCATTGTATATGCGGAGCTTCGTCTTTCGGGAGATTGAACGATGGTGCCAGAGAGGTTTCCATAGTGCCTGCAGGGCTGATGCAGCAAGGCCACGTCTGCGGTTGATCTCTGGTTTCATGTCCCCATTGTTGGTCACTGTGGAGCCCAGATAAACAAAGGAATTGACAAACTGGATGACATCATTCGCGAGCTGTAACGGGGTGGGTCCAGACTGTCACAAACATGCATTAGCTTAGTCTTCGTCCAGCTCACCTGAAGGCCCAGCTTCGCTGCCTCTTCATGGTAGACAACTAGAGCATCTCTCTGCTGACTGTAGGATGGGCTGGACAGGTTGGTATTGTCAGCATATTCAAGGTCAGCCAGATGATAGTTGCCAAGCTGCATGCCAGGGACGCACTCGCAGACCTTGGTCATCAGCAGGGCTGGGAATGATCCCTAATTTCCAGAATCAATTCAATTTTGATTCTTGAGATTCTGAATCGATTCACTTCTGATTCCATTCGATCCAATCCTGATTCAATCTGGGAAATTACCATTTTAATAGCCATTTTACTTGCCAGGAAAAAAAAAAATTCTTAGAGATGTTACAAATTGTACCAGGAATACTCTAACTTTGTTAATTCATAAATTATCACATAAAGAACTGATCCAAACTCAGTTACAAAAATACACTTTTTTATTGAACTTAAGAGTTGACAAAGTGCTAATAAGTGCTTTATTTCTAAAGGTGTCAACAACCCAAAGTAAACGGATTTAATGCATGAAGCATTTATACATACTGTATTATTGTCATAAATCACCCATTTCACGGGCGAAAGTAGGACACCACATCTTCCTTTGAATACTTTCCTGTACCTCCTCATTCCACCACCAAGTCTCCTTGTCTTCCTTCCTCTGTCTACTGGATACAACACATACCTTTCTACCCGTTTCCCTCAATACTTTTGCTGTACCTTCCCAGCCATCTGGTAATTCTTCCCTACCACCCACAGCCTGTATCATCTCTTTCCTGAACTCTATGTGATCCTCTTCCTTCTGTAACTTACCCCACTTAATGTTTGGCTCTGCCTTCACTCTCTTCCTCTTCTTGCTTTCCAAAGTCATCCTACAGACGTCCATCTGATGCTGTCTAGCTACATTCTCCCCTGCCACCACCTTGCAATCTCCAATCTCGTTGAGATTTCTCCTTCTGCATAAGATGTAGTCCACCTCTGTGCACCTTCCTCCACTCTTGTAAGTCACCCTGTTCCTCTCTCTTCTTGAAGTATGCGTTCACCACAGACATTTCCATCCTTTTAGCAAAATCCACAACCAACTGTCCTTCCACATTTCTCTCTTTAAGACCATACCTACCCAGGACCTCCTCATCACCTCTGTTCCCTTCGCCTGCATGTCCATTAAGTCCACAGGGCCAGTATCGCCGATACCGATACAATACTGTTACTTTTTATTTATTAAGGTGGATGGCATCATCAAATTACTAAATCTGAATACATTTTCATGACCCTTAAGTGCTTTGTGATTTTTCCTTTGGGTTATTAATTAGTTAAAACCAGTGTTGGGAACACATTACTGTAACACCACTACTTTTGCAGAAACGTGCTGTGTAACGAAATTACTGTTTAAAAATTCAGTAATGCATTACAATTACTGAAATTTGATCAGATTTGTTACTCATTTTATTAATATGGATAAATATTTTTAACGCAAAAAAATTAGTATACAAACTGACCCTACTGTAGCTGAGATGTAGCCATCAGTCGACGTGACCTGTTGCAGAGAGCTCAGTCTACTGACTGGAGGAAGAGATAAAGCTACTTTGTTTTTGTGGAAATAGATTATTTTTCCTTTGTCGCAGTTAAGGACAAAGGCTTATTGGTGGGTTGCAAGCTAAAGTGCTGGTTGAGACCTACTGCAATCTTGAGAAACGCTTGAAAACAGCAACAAAGCTCCGACAAAGCTAGTGCTAAGTAATGGCTAGCTATGCTAACAACACCGTATTAGTGGATCTATGCTATCTGAACAGCAACGGCTGGATGTAAAGTGGAAATACTCTTGTCTCAACAGCCACGGTTGGATTTCAAGCACAGGCATGCATTTGGACAGTTTGTGACCCAGCAAGAATTAAACCGACTGATTAGCAAATACGTCGTTACAGACTGAAAACGTGATATAAACATTGATTTTCCATCAGACAGCTGAGACTGTGATCCACTGAAATTAAAACATATTTACTTGCTACCTGGATAGAGATTATTCAAAAATGGATTTTGATCTCCAAAAGGAAGTTGAGGGACTGGATCACAGCAGACATTTGGACTGTGGATAATGGACATTTTCTTTGGATCACTGCACATCGGATTAAATCCATATCATAAAGGTAAAATAAACATGGACAGCTTTATGCAGTGTTGCCAACTTTCACTCCAAAATGAGGAAATTACTGGCAATATCATGTTGATTTTCTTCAGATTTTTCCCACAATAAGAGCTCTCAAGGCAGGGTAAAGCAGACTGAACATGTTCTAAAAGCTCTGTCAGAAACAGTTTGTTTTCAGCCCAACATTAATAAGCCTGTAATGTAATCCATTAATTAAATTATCTTGCTATGTGTGCAAGATGATTTAAGTATGCATTTAAAAGTAACGTGAAAGTTACTTTTTTCCAAGTAACTAGTTACTTTAATCATGCAGTAATTGGTAAAGTAACTCAATTACTTTTGAAAAGAAGTAACTAGTAACTGTAGTTAGTTGCTATTTTTAGTAACTTGCCCAGCACTGGTTAAAACCCAGGACAGAATTTGAACAAAGTTTAGAGGTAAATACATACAGTATCACTTTCACAGTTAACACAAAAGGGTAATTATATTCAATCAAATCTCAGCCATATTATATTCAGAATATTTGTTTCAATTCCAGTAAATATATTCATTTAAATAAAATGTTTCAATTGGATAAATGTATTATAAGATAAGATAAGATAAGCCTTTATTAGTCCCACAACGGGGAAATTCCAGGATTGCAACAGCACAGGGATAGCAACACTCAGAGCAACAATCAGAAGGCAAGAAAAAAAACAAGCAAGCAAGAGCAGCTAATAAACATATGTACGTATTACTATAAAATATATATATATACACACACACACAGACACACAGTGCAGAGCATTGTAGCTGGATGGAATAAATATATGAATATATGAACACACAGTGCAGAGCATTGTAGCTAGATGGAATAAATATGTAAATATATAAACACCCACAGTACGGAGCATTGCAGCTAGGTGGAATAAATATGCAAGTATATAAACACACACAGTGCGGAGCAATGTAGCTAGATGGAATAATATGTAGATATATAAATATATAAACACACCCAGTGCTGAGCATTGTAGCTAGATGGAATAAATATGCAAATATATAAACACACACAGTGCAGAGCATTGTTGCTAGATGGAATGAAACAGCATAACCGTCTACTTAGTTATCCTACATGGTATGATTATGTGCCCATACATATTCTCACCCTCCATAGCGACCGGTATGTTCCTAGTTGTATGCCGGAGGGGACCATTGTGTAAGTCTATTGCATCTTTTGCATTCAAAAAACTATTAGTTTGTTACGTCTTTTTGCTATCTCTGCGAGCAGCCCTGCTTAGGTTGTACAGTCTGACAGCCGTTGGTAGGAAGGACCTACGAAACCTCTCGGTTGTGCACCTGGGATGATGTAGTCTGCTGCTAAATGAGCTCCTCAGTGCATTCAGTATGTCCTGCATAGGGTGGAACTCGGACTCCAGCAGAGATGACAGTTTAGCCGCCGTCCTTCTCTCTCCTATCTCCTCCATCGGATCAAGGCGCTGCCCCAGGACAGAGCTAGCTTTCTTAATCAGTTTGTTCAGTCTCTTCCTATCGGCTGCAGTAATGCCACTGCCCCAGCAGACCACTCCAAAAGTGATGGCTGATGCCACCACCGTGTCATAGAATGACTTCAGCAGCGCCCCTTGTACACCAAAAGACCTGAGTCTCCTCAGCAGGAACAGCCTGCGCTGTCCCTTCTTGTAGAGTGCATCAGTATTGTGTGACCAGTCTAGTTTATTGTTCAGATGAATACCCAGGTACTTATAGGATGTCACCATCTCGATGTCTGTTCCCTGTATATTTACTGGTACTGTGAGGGGCTGCCCATGCCTGCGGCAGTCCACCACCAGCTCCTTAGTTTTCCTCGCGTTGATCTGGAGGCAGTTCCGATGGCACCAGTCCACGAAGTCCTGGATAAGCCCTCTGTACTCAGCTTCATCTCCATTGGAGATGAGGCCAACGATCGCAGAGTCATCAGAGAACTTCTGTAGATGGCAGTGTGTTGTGTTGTGTGAGAAGTCCGCAGTATAAAGAGTGAACAGGAAGGGAGCCAGCACCGTTCCCTGGGGGGCCCCCGTGCTACTGATGATCGTGTCGGACACACAGTCCCGGGTTCTCACAAACTGAGGCCGGTTCGTGAGGTAGTCCAGGATCCATGATGACAGGTGCTGGTCCACCCCTGCGCGCAGCAGCTTGTCCTTCAGGATCATCGGTTGGATGGTGTTGAAAGCACTGGAGAAGTCAAAGAACATGATCCTCACCATATTCCCGGGCTTCTCCAGGTGGGACAGAGAACGGTGAAGGAGGAAGATCACCGCATCCTCCACCCCAATGCCATGCTGGTAGGCGAACTGGAGTGGATCCATCGCTGGTTCCACCAGGGGGCGGAGGTGAGCAAGGAGCAGTCTCTCCAGGGTCTTCATCAAGTGGGACGTCAAGGCCACCGGTCTGTAGCTGTTCAGGTCTTTGGGGTGGGAAGTTTTTGGTACAGGTACCACACAAGATGTTTTCCACAGCTGTGGTACCCTCCCCAGTTTCAGGCTCACGTTGAAGATATACGTCACAATCCCACACAGCTGGTCTGCACAGGACTTGAGGAGCTTTGCGCTGATGCCGTCCGGTCCCGGCGCCTTCCTCGCCTTGATCTTCCTCAGCTCCGTCCTCACCTGGGTCCTGGTCAGGGTCAGGATGGGGGGCTGTGTGTTGGGAGTGGGGGGGTGTTGGTGGAGTGGGGAGTGGGCAGCAGGACTTGATTTCTTTAGAGGCAGCAGTGGTTGTTGTGCAGTCAGGGGGGAGGGCGGTTGGTCAAATCTATTGAAAAACAGATTCAGGTTGTTCGCCCACTCCCTGCCCCCTGTGGCCTGGGGGGAGGTATTCTGGAGCCCCGAGATGGTTTTGAGGTTTCTCCAGACCCCGCTGATGTCGCTCTGTTGCAGCTTGTCCTCCATCTTCTTCCTGAAGCTGTCCTTGCCTTCTCTGATCTTTCTCCTCAGCTCCCTCTGTACGGACTTCAGCATCTCCCTGTTCCCTGACCTGAAGATCCTCTTCTTCTCTCTCAGAAGTGTTTTTATCTCAGGGTTGATCCAGGGTTTGTTGTTTGAGTGACGCCGTATGGTCTTGGTGGGAACGGATTTGTCCACACAGAAGCTGAGGTAGCCCGTGAAGGTGTGAATGAGGCCATCGATGTCCTCACCATGTGGATCGCAGAGCTGCTTCCAGGCGGTGGCTTCAAAACAGCCCTTTAGGGTGTCCATTGTCTCCTCAGACCATAACTCCACAGTGTGCATGGCCGGAGGTTGTCTGTGCACTAGGGGTTTGTACACCGGCCGGAGATGAACCAAGTTGTGATCCGATCTCCCGAGTGGGGGGAGTTGTGATGAGGTGTACGCCTCCTTAGTGTTTGCGTAGAATAAATCCAGTGTTTTATTGTCTCTAGTGTGGCATGTGACATACTGGGTGAACGTGGGTAGAATGGGAGACAGTGAAACATGGTTGAAATCGCCTGAGATGAGGAGAAGAGCATCTGGGTGTTCTGTCTGCAGCCTGCTGGTTACTGAATGGATGACGTCACGTGCTGTCCCAGCGTTCGCCGTCGGATTTGCATAAACAACAATGCAGATCACGTGTGAGTGTTCTCTCGGGAGATATGTAGGCCTCATGCTAACAGCTAGCAACTCAATGTCTTTGCTGCAGTGTCGTTGTTTAACAGTGATATGTCCCGGTCTGCACCAGTTGTTGTTAACATACATTATCACTCCACCGCCCCTAGCCTTGCCACTGTCTGGTGTTCGGTCAGCTCGTATCATGTGAAAACCCTCCAGCTCAATGTTAGCATCTGCTGCTAGTTCAGTTAGCCACGTCTCAGTAAACAAAAGGAGAGAGCACTCCCGGTATGTGCTATCATAACGGGAGATAGCCGCTAGCTCATCTAACTTTCCCAGTATCGACCGTACATTTCCCATGACAACAGATGGAAGGGAGGGTCTGTACCTTATATTTTTTGTCCTCCGCCTTACTCCAGCCCGGCAGCCGCGGCGTTTTCGCCTCAGTTCTCTCGGTATGTCGAGTTTTTCCAATGGGACCGGGTGGCGGTTGAATGCTAGCAGCTGTTCTCTGCTGTATCGTATCCTGCTATAGACAGTGGCTCCGTCCACCGGCTCAGGAGACATTTAGGACGATCTGTGTGTCCGTGATATAAGTGGGGTGAAAAAAAAAGACGGATCAAAAGAGAGAGGAAGGGAAAAAGACTCGGAATCGAGCCGCTGTTGCAAAAGGCAGCCGACTCGTGTGGCGCCGAGAGAAAAAAAAAAAAAAAAAAAAAAAAAAAAAACGCTAAGAAAAAATGCTAAGACCTTATACCAAGGTCTTAGCATAATTTATACTTTCTGAGTTGGCTAAAGTAACAAATGACCAGTTGCACTTTGAAAATTAATATTGTGGGCACCCAGCACACGTGTGGGCACCCAGCACAATGCAGACTGATAATATTCACACTCAGCAGGGATTTGCATACGACCAAAAGAACCACAGGAGACAGTCAGACGGGACTGAATGCATGTATCTTCTGTGCCAACCAATGTCATGCTAATCATGTGTATTGACCGATGTGCATTGAATGACAATTGATATGCTAATGTGCCAGGCATTCTCTGTCTGTATCACTGTATAAAAGAGCTGACTTTATATGCCTCGCTAACGCACTCACAATGCACTCAGAGCTCACACACAGCACACAGTGCTGCTGTGTATCTCAATGATGATGAAGGAATAAAACTCTTAAACCTTCAGCTCGCTGTGTCCGCTTGCACTTATTTATACCTCCACACTGGTGACCCTTGACGAAGAAGGAACATGAGGCGAACACCCCGGAGATGACCCAGACGGGAAGCCTCAGAACGCGTCACGGTGCATCCCTCGCCTGATTTTTTTACCTCCACACTGGTGACCTGACGAGGGAGAATGACCGTCTGCTGCTTCTCACTGCGCTGTGGATGCCAGAGGACCAGAGATCGCCTACATCCTTCGCTTCCACACGGGAGCGTGCGCGCCTTGTCCTCTCTCCACGATGGCGACCTCCGGGGCCAAGAGCGCAGCGCTGGGACCGAGATGCACGCAACCTTCTGATCAGTGACACAAGCGAACGCACAGAAACAGCCTGAACGGGGACAATCATCGACGCCGACTGCGCTGATTTCCACCGAGCTCCCCGACTCTGACTAAACTCTCGACAACGGACCTTCCGCGCACTGAAGCCATGCAGCACAACTGCCAGCTATGTGGTCACTGCGCCAAGCGCGTGCCACGCACAGGACAAAACTGGCTCCACAGACTGATAGATTCATTCTCCGCTGCTGCACAGGCCCGAGAAAAACGGCCGATCGCCACCCTTGGAACCTTCAGGGCTGCTCGCGCACCTGGAGCAGACGTGCAGGCAGCACACAGGACTTTGTATGAGTTTTTCAGCCATGGCGCACAAGGGGAATTTAGCCGATTGCTTTCCCCGATGATTTTAGGACTGTTTCCCGCGCCTGAAGTCAAACTGCCAAGTCCCTGACACAGCTTCAGTTTATCACAGCCATCGGGGAATTTGGCCGCTCGCCTTCCCCACATCCTCGCTGGACCAAAACACGAGAGAGGTCAGAGATATAATTTTTTCACAGCCGCTGTGGATCTCCGCCACGTTTAACGGGAACAGTTCCTCACCATCGTGGATCCACATGCAATTTTTGCACGGCCCAGACACCACGTCCCGGACCGGCACTTGCTTACTCCCACCCCCTCAACCTCCTCCTGCACAGAGCTTTTCCCGCACCTCTGGAACTCAGAGCGGAGCACACTGCCCTTTCCACCCCTCCCCCGTCCCCCTCATGGACTGACATGCCCTCCGACAGTTCTACCGGAGCTGGAGCCAAACAACGGGGGAGGGGGAAGTCACAACCCCTTCTGACCGTTCTAGGGGGAGCGGTGTGGGCACCCAGCACACGTGTGGGCACCCAGCACAATGCAGACGGATAATATTCATGCTCAGCAGGGATTGGCATACGACCAAAAGAACCACAGGAGACAGTCAGACGGGACTGAATGCATGTATCTTCCGTGCCAACCAATGTCATGCTAATCATGTGTATTGACCGATGTGTATTGGATGACAATTGATATGCTAATGTGCCATGCATTCTCTGTCTGTATCACTGTATAAAAGAGCTGACTTTATATGCCTCACTAACGCACTCACAACGCACTCAAAGCTCACACACAGCACACAGTGCTGCTGTGTATCTCAATGATGATGGAGGAATAAAACTCTTAAACCTTCAGCTCGCCGTGTCCGCCTGCACTTATTTATACCTCCACACTGGTGACCCTTGACGAAGAAGGAACACGAGATGAACACCCCGGAGATGACCCGGACGGGAAGCCTCAGAACGCGTCACGGTGCGTCCCTCGCCTGATTTTTTACCTTCACAATATTAACTAATGCCAAAGATGACTAAAATATTACTTTCACCACCAATATCTACCTGGATATTCTCTGCCATACTGAAAGGCCTCTGCCAATGATCTCTGCCTCTGGGTCAGGGGTCTGGGTCTGTTGGGGCCAGGGGTGGGGGATTTCTCTCCTCCTTTCTCCGTTTCTGTAGCTCGGCATTGTCTTTTGGCTGATTTTTCATATGCTTGTATAAATTAATTTTGTTACCACTGTACAGTGGTGTGAAAAAGTGTTTGTCCCTTCCTGATTTCTAATTTTTTTGTATGTTTGTCACACTTAAATGTTTCAGATCATCAAACAAATTTAAATATTAGACAAAGATAACACAAGTAAACACAAAATGTAGTTTTTAAATGAAGGTGTTTATTATTAAGGGAGAAAAAATTCCAAACCTACATGGCCCTGTGTGAAAAAGTGATTTTGCATGAAATTTGGTGGTTAGCTGAAGAACACTGTTGTGATTGCAAGTGTTAGAGCGTAGTTTTCGACCTCTAGAACGACGATGGGTGGAGTGGACTCCTTGACCTCTGCAACATCGATGGGTGGAGTGCACTGCTCAACCTCTGGAACAACAACGGGTGGAGCGGACTGCTTGACCTCTGGAACAATGACGGGTGGAGCGGACTGCTTGACCTTTGGAACAACGACAGGTGGAGTGGACTGCTCGACCTCAGGGACAACGACGGGTGGAGTGGACTGCTCGACCTCAGGGACGACGACGGGTGGAGCGGACTGCTTGACCTTTGGAACGACGACAGGTGGAGTGGACTGCTCAACCTCTGGAACAACAACGGGTGGAGCGGACTGCTTGACCTCTGGAACAATGACGGGTGGAGCGGACTGCTTGACCTTTGGAACGACGACAGGTGGAGTGGACTGCTCGACCTCAGGGACAACGACGGGTGGAGTGGACTGCTCGACCTCAGGGACGACGACGGGTGGAGCAGACTGTTCGACCTCTTGGAAGACGGCTGGAGGTCCCCTGACCTCTGGGATGATGGCTGGAGGTCCACTAGCCTCTGGAACAGCAGGTGGAGACTCCCTGGCCTCTGGAACAGCAGGTGGAGACCCCCTGGCCCCTGGAACGGCAGGTGGAGGCCCCCTGGCCCTTGGAACGGCAAGTGACTGAGGTGGAGCGTGGTCCTTCAGCGGCTCCATCCTCAACATGGCCATGGATGAGGGAGGAGAACAGGAGGTCAATGAGGTGACACCACAGTCATTAGCAGCAGAGACTGGTGAGGAGGACCCACAAGCTGGTGGAATGTGTCCTTGGGACCTCCCACCAGAGGCAAGGCAAGACTTTTCAAAAATAGTGGTTGTAAATTAATGAAAAGGTACTTGCTTTAACTCCTGGTCTCCTGCTCCCGAGATGACAACCTCTGGATGAATTGCTGGAACCAGAGCCTGCACCCTGGGCAGAGCAGGAACAGGAGCGTGCACCTCAGGCTGGGCAGGAACTGTGATGAGCACCGTGGGAACAGCTAGAGCTGTGGCGTGTGCCTCAGGGACAGCAGGAGCCATTGTGTGTACTTCTGGGATGGCTGGAGCTGTTCTGTGCACCTCAGGGTCATTGGAGCTGCCTGGAGAGGAGCCAGAGTTGGGGGTGGTGCTGGGAAGTGATGTGGAACTGGTACTGGAGCTGGAGAGTGATGTGGAACCAGTACTGGAGCTGGAGAGCGATGTGGAGTTGGTATTAGAGTTGGAGCAGCTGGGCCATTTGACACCAGCTAGTTCTGACCCAGCTGGGATACATGCTTTGGGAGAAGCCAGGGATTGTTGTCCAACATTAGCTCCTTGTGAGTGAGAAGGACCTGCTGGGACTCCTCCTGCTCCTCCTTGTCACCCCCACACAGAGATGCCAATGCAACTGCCCTGATCCAGAAAACCACTGGGTCCTCTGGGACAGCAGGCCCCTCCCAGACCAGCCGGTTACCACCCAATATGGCCAAACACGCCGAAAAAACAAGAGGAGAAATGGGAGGTCCAGGTGCCAGGTGAGGATGGAGAGATGTAAGTGGCAGAGGAGTTGACACCTGAGTGAGGCGGGGAGAGCTCAGCAGCAGCAGACGGCCATGGCTCCCCACTAGGAACTAGGCAAATCCCTTCATTAATAAATGTTAAAAACTGAACGGTGTGTCCCCGCTCTGCTGCTGCTGATGGTCCAGACGACTCCCACTGGGCTCTGGAGATTGTCTGGCGGAGAGCTATGGGGGCTGGAGCCGAAGGCGAGATGGAGTGCCAGGGCGAGCGGCGCCGATGCTTTCCGTGCTTCTCCACTGCGGATCGGGGTGGCGAGATGGACCACGGAGCCCCACAGATGTGGGGCTCCTGCACCCACTGGAACACTCTCAGATGCGGGGTGTGCTCCAGCTCTAGGGCTGCTGCCTCCACAGCCAAGCCACCTCCTCTGGAATGATGGAGCGGTGGGCCGCGGCGACCAACTCCTTCAGGTGGTTCATAGATTTAATTTCCACCTGAGTCAGCAGCACGATCCTCTCCATAGCAGCCAACTAACAGTTCGCTGGGGCCTTGGGATGGGTGTCCTACTGTCATGGTTCAGAGAACAGGAACCAGGTACAACACTTAAAGTTGGCAGAGGTTTATTTAAGAGCTGGCCAAACGGGCACAGCTCGCTGAAGCAAACATAAAAAATAACTGACAGCTCGGGAGCTGTAACAAAAAACTCACAGATGCATGGCAGGATTTTACAGGACTTGACTTGGCAGGGCAAGAAGCATGTTCAGGGTTTCCTCTGGTAGCATTTCCGGGTGGCGGCCTGCCACGCTTGAATTTTTTCTGCCACTCTATGAGGAAATATAAATTTAAGAAAAAAATATGAAGGAATGACGCCTGTGACTGTCATCTGCGTGGAATTCAGAAGTGCCGCGCCCGCTTGCCTGCTCCAGTCGCCAGGCAGAGTGTCTTGCTAGTGTTACTGTCCAAGAGAAACATGAGCTTATTAAAATACTTTAAATGCAGAAAAAGGCAGAAGAGGTATGTAAGCACTGGAGGCATTTATCATGGTTTTAACCCGCTGGTAATGGAAGCAATAATGGAAGAGTCGCTTAGCTAGCATGTGTGGTTAGGAGGTTGAGTAGGTAAATTTTGTCTTTTTAATTGTTATTTTGTTTTTCTTATTTCATAAAAGAATAAAAAGGAGATGTTTTTACCTTTACCTTAGTTAATATTAACTAATTTATGTTCATTTTTGTGTACCTGGCAAGTTAAGATGACTGAAATTCACAAGTCATTGACTTTAATCTGTCAGCAGCTTTCAGACAATCTAAACATGCCAACATTTGGATTTCAAAATAACGGAGGTTTTTCCTGCTGTCTGGGTGGTGAGGAGATTAATTTATTTCATTAAATACAATTTTATCAATTTTTTTTCTTTGAACTTAGAGTTAAATTATTGTTCTGTTCTGGCTCTGCAAAATTATGGTAAAAAACTGTTATAAGGAAAAAAGTAAAAAAAAAAAATACCACGGTCTGTTTCAAATTTATTAAAAAACCCCCAGTAATTTTATTTTTTAAAAATAGACAAAAATTAGCCATAAAATATTCCACAAATTTATAATAAAGTCTCAAATGTAGAAGAAAAGTCAATTTTACAAGAGGAAATTACAAATTTGAGGAAAATGGTTTCAAATTTAGATAAATTTACAGAGAAAAGTAGAAAACTATAAGAAAATTGTTATAAATTTTGGAGAAAAACCTCAAATCTTCAAGACTGAAGTCATTTATTATTTTATTATTTATTATATTTATTATTTTTATTATTTATTAGTTTATTGTAAAAATAAAACGCACAACACTAAATAAAGGTGCACAACTAAGGAAGAACGCAACACAAAAGCGCACACTTAAATGAACACAAAACTGGTGCCCCCTGGAGCGCACGTAGCCTACGGGAAAGAACAGACAGAGATAATTAGGGACGGGACCTCCCGAAGGGAAGAATAATAATGAGAGAGCAATCTTACTCAGTGAGCAGAGGAGCCCGGCAGGGAACTCCTGCGTGGACCAGAGGGACAGGGGGTTAGACTGTGACCTGGGTGGATGCCCGGCGTCTTCTTGGTCAGGTGATGAGCTACGGAGGACACACTGACAGGTGGCAGTAACCTGAGGGACAGAAGGACGGATGAGTGAGAACACAGGTCAAACCGAAAGATAATGAGATATAAAGCTTAGACGTTTTGCAGAGGTAGCAAACCCGAATGATCCAGCGATGGGTTCTCCACACGCTGGCTCTTAAATACGCTGGGTCATCAGGCTGCAGAAGGTGTTTAGTCATGGAGGTGTAGCTGATCCTCCGGAGCTGAGAAAACAGGAACAAGAGGGGAGGGGGAACATGTTCGCCTGATCATCACAGGCACTCTTTGTACCCTTAACTCAATGAGAAGTTTTTGGTTGTCTACTTACAGTTATTAATTTCAAAGCACTGCTTTTACATGAGTAGAATTTCTGGCTACCATACCCACCTCTGATCATAGAAGTTAAGTATGCATGAGTAAATTACTATTTTGATTTTATTTTCCTTCCCTACTCTCTCAATGGAAAAAAAGAAACGCTAGAATAAACATACAAAAAAATACACATATTTTTGTCACTTATGTAAACCATGACAAAAAAATCCTGCAGGACAAAACATGACACTTAATATTTTCTAACCTGTTTGTATACCACCACAGACAGAGAGAGAACCTGAATTAGACAGAGCTCAGAGAGGACAAGATGAGACAGACAAGATGAGCCAAGGAGAGGAAAGTGCTCAGGCAGAGGGTCCAGGACAGAGCAGAGGAGGGAGAGAAGGACGACACCACTAAAAAGTCCAAACACAGGATGTCTGGGTGGGACCCCAAGTGGCTCAATATTCCAACATTCAAGCCTCGGTTGTACAATACTTAAAATGGTAAGTTCCATATGCAAAGTTACTGTGCAAAATAAAAAAAAAGAAATAAATTGTATAAAATTAACATATTCTGGTTACAATAGTGCCATGTGTTTTCTGCCTCCCCCCCCGGAAAAATATGTTGTCACCATGCCAAAGTCTTTAAGCATAGGAAACACTGCATGTTGCTCATGCACATATGACAAGGACACCCATAAAGGACACAGATTGGGGCTGACAGTATATAGACACGGGGGTAATCAATACAACAACAAACAGGTGGGCACAGTCGGGGCAAACGAAGACAGCAAGGCATGATCATTGACACAAAATGGGCGGGGCTACACAGATGAACACAGACAGAGGATGCACAAAAACATGGACAGATGGACAGAGGGGAGACAAGACCATGTCAAAAAAAGATAATCATAATCAAACTAATAAATAGACAAAGAGGCAACAGAGAAATAAATATATGGTACAGGACAGAATAATAAATAACAGCAATAATGGCAACCCAGGAGAATGAAAAGAAAGAAGGTGAAAAACAGAAAATCCCAAATACCACTTTAAGTGAGGACGAGGGCTGGGGCCCTTGCCTTGAAGACAAGATAACACAAATTATAAATTAGGATGAGGGCATGAGGCCCAGCCCACGTCTTGACAGGTGGTGATATTGATTTGAACAAGATTGCAAGATTTAAGGAAAACTGACCTTTGAGGTCAGAGGTAACCCAAAGGTCAGAGGTCACACAAATTTGAACTTGTCCAAGATTTTTCATAGACACACCCATGGTATGAATTTGAAAAGCCCACGTAATTTCTTTATCATGTTCACAAGGTAGATGTTGATGCTCATGCACATCCGCCCAGCAGGGTGACAGCAATACTCCTTAAGAAGAAGAAGAAGAAGAAGAAGAAGAAGAAAGTATGTAATTTATGAAAACTCTCCAAATTCACATTAAAAAAATCCACATTTTCAATAAAAAAAAATCTAATTTAGCTGGTGGAGTAGCCTGAAATTTTTCACAACAAAAAGGAGGTTATCTTTATATGTTATTACTCAAATAGACACGAGTAGTCACCCAAAACTAGTTCTTCTTCTTATTATTTACCTTTTGTTCTTATTAAAGACAAAAATAGAAAGGAGATGTTTTTACCTTCTTTACATCTTCTTCTTCTTTTAGATTTGATTGTTGGTTGGCAACCAGCTCGTGAGGGCAATCACAAGCCGATTCAGATCACGATCATTGGGTCACGATCCAGTACCATCAAGATCCCATCACTATTACGATCCATCGCGATATCTCCCCTCCCATGTCAACATCAAATTTTGTCCCAAAAGTACAACTTTCAGTATCTGTTTCATGTAAGTTTGAACTCTTTTCAACTCACTGCAGCTGCTGTTGTTGTCCATGGATTCTGTAGTCACCCATGCACAACAATGGCAAGTTATTTACTTTTTTTTTTTTTTTTTAGCAGTTACGAAGTGAAATTAGATAATTTCCCACAGAAATGTGCACCCTGGTTGAAAAACACTGGTCTAGAGGGTCCCATAAGTGTAACTTCACTGCATGCCACACATTATTTTTTAGAATATGTCCAATAAATAATACTAGTGCCTGCTGATAGTTTCAATGTTCTTTCTCAGAGCCAAGAGTGTTCATCACAAATGTTTAAAATCATAACAGCAAGAAAAAGTTCTACAAAACTCAGTTTAATCCCAGTCAAAATCTTTATTTAAATTTAATCAAGAGGATAAGCCCAATTTTAACAATAACAGTCAGTTTTTACCACTACAGAACTGGTCATGTAACTGACTTTTTTTCTTTTTCATTTATAACACTTCTGTCATGAACTGCCCTTCGGGGCAGAGAGGTGAGACCCATACGCTGAACTGTGAGTTTGTGAGGTTTATTGAAAATAACACAACATAAGTCCACACAGTGCTCTTACCAGAAAATACAAACGGGTAACACAGATTTAGCGCACCAGAGCGAGGGCAGGGCTCTGGTGGAGATGAGGAGAAACTCAATGAAGACAGCAGCAATGGGAAATGAAAATGACTGCCCTTAAATAGGGTCAAAAACAAATTGCACAGGTAGTGACAGGTGTGGGCCACATGAGTGGGAAGAAGGAAACAATGATACATAAGTGGACCAGCTGGGGTCAATGAGAGAGGATGGTCTGAAGCTGACAGCTGACAAGGGCTACACCCACATGGAGCACAGCCCAGGAAATGCCAGTGACAGTTGTCAACCACAACAATAAGGAATTTAAAGAAAATATCAACAAGTACAGACTGAAAAATAAATATCAATTAATATAGAATCAGAACATAACAAAACTAAGCCATAAACAGGAAAATGAAAAACAGTGCAAGAATAACAAAACCCAAAAGAGCGCAAAATACAACAAATATATAAATACAGAGAAAATGCTATGAGACTGAGCAAGGCGGAAACCTCCTGTGCTCAGCTCATGACATCTTCATCTTTTTCATATGTATCTCTGTGTATTATCTTATATCTGATATATTGTATTGGGCATTTTTGGGAGCGGTGCTTGTCCTGCGGATGATGTCACCACGCCATATATACTGGGCGGTCCACCATCTCAGGTGGGAGTTGTATGGGAGTCTTGAGTTGGTATGGGAGGTGGTTGACAGCTGGCCCCATTACACATGTGCTTGTAGTTTACTGTTTATTGTAATAAAGTTCACTTCAACGGCAGCATCCTCGTCGGTCATCATTGCCAGGTTTGTGGACATAACATTTGGTGATGAGAAATAGAATCACGGATGCGTGCTTCAGACTAAAGTTGTTCCTCAAGTCCCCTGGTGAACTAGCTATCCTGTGGCCACGATGGCTACGCACATTCAAGACCTTCATTTCAGCACTGGACTTCGAGGAACTGGATGAAATTAAAATGCGGATACTGCTTGTCCACCATCTGGGTACAGAAAGTCACAGAATTTTTCAAATGCATGGTCTGATGGACTATTATGAGGATGCTGTCCAGATGCTAACTAGTTACTTTGCTAAACCCAAAAACGTGGCGTGGTGAGCGAAAACTCGCTGCCGTTGGGAAGCTAAGCTAGCTAACCCCATACCCTATGGAGACGGCATTAACATTGTGGACCCCGAAGGTTGGTCAGGACTGCAGTGTGTAGTGAAGTTAGACGGCGTGAGTGTGCCCATGCTGGTGGCCACCGCTGCCATGCAGTCTGTAGTGAATGAGGCCAATGTTCGGAGGCTCACCTCTTGGCGCCCTGATGTGGCGGAACTACCGGACAACAGGAGCTCCAGTACTGGCAGGAACGTCTCATTTGCAGTGCAGTACGGTGAAAAAGTGAATCCAGTGTTCCGGTTCCAGGTGACACACCGGGGGAAAATGTTATTGGGGTGGGATTTATTCTGCGAGCTGGGTTTGGCGGGCAGATGGTCAGCGACCCAGGCCCAATTTACCCAGGCCTTACAGATGTGCTTGCAACTGAAGAGCACAGTGTAGACAGTGAACGTAAAGCTGAGAGTGGATACGACAAGGACAGTGAAGACGACATGGAGAAAGAACACAGACTGGACTCACCTCCGTTCCTTGCACAGCCAGAACCAAAGCTGGAGGAGAGGGAGCCCGGGTCTATCGAAACCAACGCTGACGAGGTACTTCAGAACTACACCAGCACAACACCAGCCACTCCGCACTCTCAGGAGGAGAGCCACCCGGGAAGGGGGCAGCAGCTGGACTCGCCTCCGCTCCTCGCTCAGCCAGAACCGGAGTCGGAGGAGAGGGAGCCCAAGCATGCAGAGAGGCCCGAAACGCAGCAACAGCAACCGGGCACAAACACAGCTCACGACGTGTCACAGCAGAGCACTTCAGGTGGGAGAGAGGAGGAACCAGACTGTTTCTGTACCCTCGCTCAACAAACTACAGAGGTTGCAACCGAGCTGACGGGTGAAGAGTCCGCTTCAACGAGCAACACTGGAAAAACACCGGACACCTTCCCTACCCACAAAGAGTTTCAACTGATGACAGAGACAACGGGTGAAGGGTCTGCGACGAACATGGTGAAAATGGAACCGCCGCAGCATGACGGAAGTCCCAAGCTGGACAAACGCGCAGAGCCACTGGGATCACGACAATGCGTGAAACCAAGTAAGGCGCTACTTCAAGTCATGGACTGGGATCGGGTTCGCACTGGAGAGAGACCAGGACGGGGATTGACTGGGCCACAGCCGACAAGACAATGGGTGCTGCTGAGGATTGTGGTGAAGCTTGGAACAGCGTGCTTTCGTCTGACAGACGGTTCGGTTTAGCACACATCGGTTTAGCATGCAAACCAGCTATGGCGTGTCTAGGTGGCTGCCCCAGATGGTGAGGCTTCACAAGAATACGCTACCACAGTGTGGGACCCGGGCCCCAGCGTCATGAAGATTGGCCCAAGCCCTGGGGGTCTGGCAGCTCCTGGGACGCGACCTGCCACTGGCCCGCCACAAAGTCCCTCAGGCAGAACTGCTTTCCCCATGGAAGACTGTTAGAACAAAACAGACTGTTCAGGTAGGACCACGGCTGACATGGTGGCAGAATAACCCACAAAGCCATGTAGGGTCCCGCGGTGGTCTACCCGTGGACCCTAGCTGTTAGGTTTGGTTGTGTACTAAAAAAACAAACAAACGAGTGTTCTTTAATAAACAAAAGTGTGTGTGCTTTCATAAATGTGTTCTAAGTAATACAAAGTAAGTGTTCCTATAATTAATATCCATAGTCATCATCATCATCATGTAGTGGCCCGAGGGGTCGAGGCACACTGGACAACTTGCTGTCACACCGTGCGATTTTCCATGGCTGTCACCAAGTCCTCTCTTGTTATCCCTGAATCCCTTGACAGTACCTCTGGGAATGTAAGTTTCCGGGACTGGACTGGGCCTATAGGCTTCCAAAGGAGCAGGGAGTGTATAATCTCCCTGATGGCCCGATGGCAATGGCCAGCAAATCTGAGTCTCCGTTTGGTGAGCCTCTGAGAGAGGGGCAGGATGTCACCATATATCTGCTCGAGAGTGGCGTGCTCGGATCAATGGATGTTATGCATATGCCTCAGACCAAAATTGGCTCTTATCAGCGTCCTGAATACGTGAATTTTCTTTTCGTTGTTGAGTGTCGAGTGCCATATCTTGTTAAGCTTATTACACGCTGCCCATGCTAGAGCTTTACGAGACTTCATATCCTTTTGAGAGTCCATTATATTATCCATAGTAAATAAAAAGGTCTTTTGAGATATAGTAATAAGTAAATACATATAATACCTGAACAGTAAGGTTAATTGTTTCACATCTGCTAATATGTTTATTGTGTGATAAGCCAATGTTTAAGAAATGTGTGTGTTAATAATATCAAGTAATTGATAAGGGAAATTTGGTTTCTTAAATTGGGGAGGACTATCTGCTACGGCTAATATAATATATTTCTCAATTTTTGCAAGGGGGTGTGTGGTGTTTTATATTGGCCATTTCTGGGAGTGGTGCGTGTCCTGCGGATGACGTCTCCACGCCATATATATTGGGCGATCTGCCATCTCAGATGGGAGTTGTATGGGAGTCTTGAGTTGGTATGGGAGGTGGTTGGCAGCCGGCCCCATTGCACACGTGCTTGTACTTTGCCATTTATTATAATAAAGTTCAGTTCAACAGCAGCATCCTCACCGGTCGTCATTGCCAGGTTTGTGGACATAACATTATATACAGTTACATTAATGAAATTTCCCAAACATACGGCTTGGACCATTGTAGCCACTATTCACTTAACAGTTTATTCAGATCAACCCAAAAACTTCCTAAAATATTCTTTGCTAAGACTGCTCAAAAATACATAAATTGGTATGAATCAAAAACTAAAAACCATTGTCAATGTTCTCAGGAAAAAATGTCACAAAATAAATATCCTTCTGGATCCAGGGTCTCTTGTGAATTTTCAACCTTGAAAAATGAATGCAAGTTTCAGTCACTTTTGTTAATGTTTGTCTGAATGTTTAGTAATGGATAGCTTCCATGTCTATCAGCCTTTGTTAATAGGGGTGGGTTCAAAAGATTGATTTGCCAATTCAAATCGATTCACGTTTGATTAAGCCAATATTGATTCACAAAATCCGTGGATCAATCTTTTAACATAATGCTTTTACATCTATGAAACAAAACGCTAGTTGTCCTTGAGCTGGTAGTGAGAGTTAAGCCGCGGGTCAAAGTGGATCAACATAACGGCCACAGCTGATAGACTGGATTTAAGCAGCGAAGAGCTCTATAAAACCAAAGCCCTCATGTTTAAGTATATTATGTTATTGGGCGGGGCTCTCACCTGGAAATTTTTCACAGCCTCCTCCAAAACTACACCCGGATGATGGTTGTTTACATTGCTAGCCTGTTAGCCATCATTAGCATGTCCTTGGGATGACTGGGATAAATATATACAACAGACAGTCCGTTTCAACTGTCTGTCATCTGTCTGTCTGCAGGTGAGTGGCAGTCTCAAGTGTTGGTAATTTTACTCCAGTGATGACAGAATCTCAAGGTTGATTACTTGCTAGCCCTCATTAGTATGATCCCTTGGATGCAAATGCACATGCTTTCCGCATGTTTACATATATTCTTTGCCTCAATGCTGCAAATATGGTATGTGCTGTGGAAATAATGGGCCAGTTGCATGTCGGATGTTTTGCACATG
The DNA here is from genome assembly GCA_020510985.1 of Pholidichthys leucotaenia. NCBI lineage: Eukaryota > Metazoa > Chordata > Actinopteri > Cichliformes > Pholidichthyidae > Pholidichthys > Pholidichthys leucotaenia. The sequence goes on from CM035838.1 coordinate 20,157,785, forward strand.
TACTCACTTTAGCCTCACAAGTGTTGCATTTTCTCAGGTATTATTGTTTACAAGTGTATGTTCTAGTTGCACTGAATGCCTGACACATTTGAAATCTAACGTTTCTGGCAAATATAGTGAGATTATGTATGCATGCTCCATGCATTGAATTTGTTTACTTACTCAGGTTGTTAACTTGACACTACACACCCTTTGCACTAAAGAAAACATTTGTTAGCATTTTGTGAAATCATTAGTTAAATGAAAGTACCAAGGTGCTGATGCCTCGGTGCCAGAGCCTTAGCACAGGGATGCATTCTCGGATCATCAAGAAAAGGTTATGGGTTCCTCTCTAGCCCAAGGACCACCTCTGGTAAAAATTTCATCCAAATCCATCCAGTAGTTTTAAAGTACATGCATGTGCAGTGAAAATAATCTGCAGTTCACATGCCCATGCTGTCGGCGGCAGCCAAGAGCCATCAACCTGACTTGAACAGTTGCAATCCCAACACAAGGAAGAGAATGGTGGTAGACGCTTTAAATGGCGGAAGCGATGGAGGTACATAAATGCAATGACAATCAAGACAAACAGGAGCTTTTGCTGTTTAGAGGCAGAGACAGAAAACAGATGGGCAAAAAGACAGACATTTATTCACCTAGTATTGGTGGATTGCTCAGTACTTTCGTCTGGTGGGAGTTTCCAGACACATGTGCAGTACCGTTCTGTTACCTTCCTGATTTTCACAGCTTGGCAGTTCCTAACCATAGATTCCTTTATTAGTCCCACAATGGAGAAATTACAGGGCATCCACATGAGTGGATGAGACAGTCACTGGTGCGGCGCCCAACCCTTTCACCATTCATACACACATTCACTATGCCCACACACACTATGCCCTACTTGCATAGTATGGACTCCCTGTGAATTTAAAGCTAAAATGTACATATTTTAGCCTGGCTCATTAGCTGGTAACAGGCTTTGCTCTAGGTAGGTTCTGCAGCCAGTTAGACACAGAGCATACGTTAATACCTTCACATCAGTGGGTCTTTATTCTCTTTTCTCTGGGTTGGAGAGACACATACAGCCACTTCGCGCTTAAATGCCGTAACAACCGCCAAAACAACACAACACACAGCATAACTACATAAGGACATACACACCGTGGATCTGCGGAGACGTCCACTGTCTTTAAGGGGCAGGCAAAGTTGGTAACACTACCCCCACTCTGGATGATGATTAACTCCTTTAACATCACTCCAGCACTGACGTAAACATAGGACATTATATAGCAAACATTACCTCTTAATAATTGCTGTTCCCCACCCAGAGTCTTTACTAGGCAGCACTTAAGGGAAAGAAAACTGGAGGAGAATGTGCAATGTCCATAAAGTGTCCACATCAAAACAATTATGTACACCCTGAAAGACAGATGGTATGGTTAAGTGCATTCTTATCAAACCTGGGGGAATACCCCATTGCATACCTTGCCCAGAAGATTAGCGGAGTAGCTGATACCTCTATTCGCATAAGTCAGGGCAATAAGGTTAACTCCACTAAGTTGTTCAAAAGACCACCGAGCCTGTCAGTTGCAGCAGATGACTGCCCCTCCCTGAGCCTGGCTCTGCTAGAGGTTTCTTCCTGTTAAAAGGGAGTTTTTCCTCTCCACCGTCGCCAAGCGCTTGCTCACAGGGGATCGCCTGATTGCTGGGGTCTTTCTGCAATTGTGGGGTTTCCCCTACATTTGAAAGTGCCATGAGATGACTGTTGTTGTGATATGGTGCTATATAAATAAAGTTGAATTGAATTGAATTGAATTGACTTGAATAATCTCCACTGTTCATTGAACACCACATATAAGATATTACTGCACAGAATATGCAGCTCATTAACATTAGCTTAGCTTGCTGTTTGTAACATAAATAATCAGACCCATGGCCAAGATATATATATACACTGTATATAACAGTCATACTTAACATCTGAACAGTCCAACGTATTTGCAACAGTTTCAACAGTACAAACTTTTTTCTCTCTCTTTTTTTTTTAAACAACCACTCTTAACTGACTCACTTTTAACTGACTCACTCACCATACATGTTTGGGGCCCGCTGAGTCCTCCGTGGACGACGAGCTGGTGTGACAGGCAGAGGAGAAGGGCAGCCTTCCCTCCTGGTAGAGTGTTGGGTGCCAACCTCATCTGATTCAGGCTGTGCAGGGCTGGCAGGAGGCTGGCTGCTGCTGAGAGAGGTGGATAGCTGGGAGCGGCTACCCCCAGGAGTCTCTGGAGCAGGAGCCGCTGTCTCTGATGGAGTGTTCCACAGGCCGAGGGGACCGATGTCAATATCAGAAGCATCCTCCTCTAATGCAAGAGTTGACACCTCCACTGGCATTGATGTGTTGAGGTTCTGGAAGACCCAGCTGTTGTCCAGCGGGGTCCTGGAGTGATTGGGCTTGAGTCTGTCATGGCGAACCACCTTAGCCTTTGATCTGGGACCTCGCTTTATGCAGTAGGCTAGGCTGTCCAGATGGTCCACGGTGAAGTAGGGGCCCTCGTAGGAAGGTAAGAATTTCCATACCTTGTTCTTCACTCTCTTAGTGCCTTTAATCAGGTGCCACGCTGCTGCGCCAAGCTGGTACTGGCCCTGGCAAATGTTCTTGTCATATTGTCGTTTAGCACGTTCAGCAGACTTTCCCAGGGCTTCTCTTGCAAACTGGTGAGAGAACTCCAACCTTTCCCTGAGCTGTAGAACATACTGTGGTGGGGTGTTGAGGTGTTCATGGTTGGGTGGTGGCCCAGCAACCAGGTTGATGGGCTCAGATATTTCTTGGCAAAATAACATCATATTAGGAGTCAGGCCAGTGGAACTATGTTTAGCTGCATGATAAGCCCTGACTGCATATGGGATCATTAAATCCCAGTCCCAGTATCATCTCTCAGCTGTGGCTGCCAAAGTTTTCTGTAGGGTGGTGTTAAAACCCTCCACTTGAACATCAGACTGTGGGTGAAATGGGGTGGTCCGTGTCTTTTAGATGCTGAGTAGTTCACACATTCCTTGGAAAACAGCTGACTCGAAGTTAGTGCCTTGGTCACTGTGTAGAGAATAAGGGGCTCGATATTTGCACACCCAATCAGAGACGATCTTCTCTGCCACCACTGATGCCTGTTCATTAGGGACAGGATAAGCTTCGACCCACTTACTGAAGTAGTCCTGCACTACTAGTATAAAGCAGTTGTGTCTTTCAGTCTCTCTTAAGGGTCCCACTAGGTCGACTGCAGTTCTTTCCATAGGGGCTCCAATGCGTACTGTGCCCATAGCTGCGTGAGGACTTTTCTTGGGATGGGCTTTAGCAGCACAACTGGTGCAGGTACGACACCACAGTGTGACATAGTCTCTCATATTGTACTAATAGTACTAGGTTTTAAGGCGTGCCAGCATTCTCTCTGCTCCAAAGTGACCACCGACAGGACCATCGTGCATCTGTTCCATAACAGATTTGCGGTATGTGAGCGGCAGCAGGATTTGTGGATAAAACATTTTACCTTCTGTGCAGTAAAATGTCCTCAGTAATACGCCATCTTTCAAATACAGTTTCTTTCACTGTGGCCAGTAGGCTTTTGTGGCAGGGCTACAAACTGCTACATCTGTCCATGGCAGCCAGTGGCCTCCCTTTTCTATCCACCCCCACACTGGTGCTATGTCACAATCAGTCTTTTGTTCTCTACCAAGTTGTTCTGGGGTCCAGCCGGAGAACTGGCTGGTGTGCGGTGTCTCACTTACCTGGCATATGCTTGGATGAGCTGTGGCATCATTGCAGCTGATGACACTGGGATGCTGTACCCCCACTGGTGGTGGTTTTGGTTCTGCTGCTGCTCTGCAGCCATCTTCTTCCACTACCCCTACTGGCTGTTGCTCCATAGAGGTTAAGAGAGCTGTAGTCTCAGCTGAGTTTTCTTTTTTGTCACTTAGATTTTCATTAGTTTTTCAGCTTAAATCATCCACACACACACACACACACAAAAAAAATGTGTATATAAAAGAAGAAAGAAACCTGTAACAGCAACATCAACAAAAAAACAAATAAATAACATTCACTGCTCGAGTCCGACATTAGCTCTTGTTCCTCCCCATAGTCCACATTATTTCTTTGAAGTCCAGTTATTTATCACCATTTCGGGATTTGTAGATTGTCCATTTTTCCCACTTTTCGTCAAATTCTGCTTCTTGTATTCGTAGTTTGTTTGTTTCTCCATTATGTAAATGTCTTCTATTCTCAGCTGAGTTTTCAATCAGGTTGCACTGCACCACTCTGTGTTCGCGCTGGTCACGGTTGAGGTTGGGATCTGGCAGCATACGGGGGCAGGACCCCCTGCAGGGTCGTCATGAGAGCGAGTCTGCGTTCTTGTGGTTTTTCCCTGGCCAGTGGATCACTTTGAAGTCATATTCAGCCAGTTTCTCCAACCAGCAAGCTAACTGGTCCTCGGGCTCTCTCAATCTCGTTAACCAACGCAGACTGCTATGGTCGGTCCGGATGGTGAATGGCCGGCTGAGTAGATATTGTCTGAAATGGGAGGTGAACTCTACTACTGCCAAGAGTTCTCGTCTGATGGTGCAGTAATTTTGCTCTGTGGCTGACAATCTTCTGCTCCCATAAGCTAGCACCCTCTCCTCACCCCCTTGCAGTTGGGAGAGGACTGTTCCAATCTGTTCCAATCCCCCAGTCACTGGCATCAGTGTTGAAGAAGAGTTCACCTTCATCAAGGGGATAGCCGAGGACAGGTGCTGATGTCAGCCTTCCTTTCAGTTCTTCGAATGCATCCTGACATTCAGCTGTCCAACTGAAGCGTGCATACTTTTTGGTGAGATCATGCAGTGGCCTGGCTATGGTGGCAAAATTGGCATCAAACCGATGATAGTAGGAGGCCAAGCTGACAAACTGCCTCACCTCTGTAATGTTCTGTGGTGTGGGCCGATCTCTAACCTGCTGGATCTTGTGGGGGTCTGTGGCAACACCACTGGCTGAAACAATGTGTCCCAGGTAGGCCACTTGCTCACGAACCAGGCAGCACTTAAATGGTTTAAGTTTCAGGTCAGCTTCACACAGTCTGTCAAACACTTGCGCTAATCGCTCCAACATTTGTGCACTGTCTCGCTCCAGGACCACGAAATCATCCAGATACACCAGACATGTTTCCCTCTGCAGTCCAACTAGCACACAGTCCATTAGTCTCTGGAATGGGGCCGGTGCGTTACAGAGTCCAAAGGGCATCACGTTCCATTCAAAAAGACCCTTTCTTGTGCAAAAGCCTGCAGCTTTGCTGGCTCTAGGGGTCATTTCAACCTGCCAATACCCCGCTGTCAGGTCTAACGTGCTCAAGTAGCTGGCGGTGGACAGCGTGTCCAGGGTGTCCTGGATACATGGCAGGGGATAAGCCTCTTTTATTGTTCGTTCATTCAAAGGTCTATAATCTACACACAGTCTGGATGTTTGGTCTTTCTTTTTCCCCATTACAATCGGAGCAGCCCAGCTGCTGTTGCTGGGTTGGGCTAGGCCAGCCTCCAGACTTTGCTGTACCTACTGGTCTGCTGCTTCCTGTTTATTCCTGGCCATCCTGCATGGTGGTGGCTTCACAGGTGGCCCTGGGGTAGTCATGATGTCATACTGCATGATACTGGTGCAGCCGAGGTCAGTGGGGCCTGTAGAAAAGACATCTCTGTAGGACTGCAGCAGGTGGGCTAGTTTGTGGAGATGGGGATGCCAGTAAATTGTTGAAGCTGCACCACAGCATGGGCCATGAGGTGTTTTTTGTGACAAAAGTTTTGGTCGGGCTAAGCATCAGTTCTTTACCAGCAGAATGACGAAGGTGGGAGAAGCCAGGCACCATATACTCACATTCAGGCTCCAAAATTGTTATGCGAGCCACTGAGTTGGTGGCTGGGATTATTCAATTCAATTCAACTTTATGTATATAGCGCCATTTCACAACAACAGTCATCTCATAGCACTATCAACTGTAGGGGGGACCCCCACAGTTGCAGAAAGACCCCAGCAATCAGGCGATCCCCTGTGAGCAAGCACTTGGCGACGGTGGAGAGGAAAAACTCCCTTTTAACAGGAAGAAACCTCCAGCAGAACCAGGCTCAGGGAGGGGCAGTCATCTGCTGCGACTGACTGGGGGGTGAGGGGATAGAGAAGAAGAAAAGAACAGACATGTAGAGAGCAAACAGCACGATGGGGACTCAATCTATGGGAGAGAACAAACAAATGTTAATGACCAGCAAAAACAAAAATATTTCATAGAGAGTGAGGAAAGGAGTGAGGCCCAGTGCATTACTGGAGGTCCCTCGGCTGACTAAACCTATTAGCAGCATAACTAAGGGAGGATTCAGAAACACATGATCCCTCCCTAATTGTAGGCTATATCAAAAAGGTAGGTTTTAGCCCTATTCTTAAAAACAGAGATCGAGTCTGACTCCCGAATCCAGATTGGCAGCTGATTCCACAGGAAAGGAGCTTGATAACTGAAGGCTCTGCCTCCCATTGTACTTTTGGAGATTCTAGGTATTACAAGTAATCCTGCATTTTGGGAGTGTAGTGCTCTGTTAGGATGATACGGTAGTATCAGATCTTTTAAATAAGAAGGAGCCTGATTGTTTAAAGCTTTGTAAGTAAGAAGAAGGATTTTAAACTTAATTCTAAACTCTATGGGAAGCCAATGAAGGGAGGCCAGAACCGGAGAGATATGATCTCTCTTTCTAGTACCTGTTAAAACTCTTGCTGCAGCATTTTGGATCAGCTGAAGACTTTTTAAAGATGTTTTAGGACAGCCTGATAATAAAGAATTACAATAATCTAATCTCGAGCTAACAAAAGCGTGGATCAGCTTCTCAGCATCACTCTGAGACAAGATGCTCCTAATCTTGGCAATATTACGCAAATGATAGAAGGCAGTCTTAGAAACAAATTTAATATGTGAATTGAAGGACAAATCCTGATCAAAAATAACTCCAAGGTTCCTCACAGAGCTATTAAGAGAAAGAGTAACTGCATCCAAACTGAAAGTTTGATTTGGAAAGGAATTTCTAAGGTTTTTTGGACCAACAAGAATGACTTCAGTCTTATCTGAATTTAATAGCAGGAAATTACAAGTCATCCAAGCTTTGATTTCCTTAAGACAGGCTTCTAACTTGGCTAATTGATTAGTATCATCTGGCTTCATTGACAGGTATAATTGTGTGTCATCTGCATAACAATGAAAATGTATACAGTGCTTTCTAATAATGTTGCCTAACGGAAGCATATATAAACTAAAAAGAGTAGGGCCGACTTCCGGTTATGGCTGCCACGTAGGACGGACGTGTCTCGCTCTGCTCTGCTCCTGGAAAAAAAAAAATCGGCAAATAACTCTCTCATTTGGGACAGAACGTATCCCAGCATTTGGGCGAGGATATGTCGGCGAAGCCTAAGGCTGGAAAACCAGGAAAAGGAAAAAGCGAGCCGCCGAAACAGTCCAAATTAACGGACTTTCAGGTCTGTGACGCAGCAAACAAAACTCCATATATGGCGGAGGAGGCTGGCAACGCTGCGATATTTGCGGGGAATGGCGCAGATGCGCTGATGGCTGCCATGAGTTCAATGAGAGCGGACTTTTCCTCTAGATTTGATGGGATTATGACAGCGTTGGAAGGAATAAGAAAGGAATTGGGTGACTGTGTAGAACGAACGGCGCAGATGGAGCTCCGTCTCGCTAGTGCTGAAGATGACGTCACCCGTCTTCAATTAAAGGTGCGCACTTTGGAAAAAAAAAAAAAAAATCTCTGGAAGATAATATTTTGGATTTGGAATCTCGGTCGAGACAGAATAATTTGAGGCTGGTGGGTCTTCCAGAGGAATCAGAAGGTCGGGACGTATGTTCCTTTCTGGAAAAGTGGATTCCGGAGGTGCTGGGCAGCGAGGAGTTGCAATCAGCAGTGATTCTGGAAAAAGCACATCGTATTGGCCCACGGAGAGATAAGGGACCGCCGAGGACCTTAATTATGAAGTTTCTTAGCAACAGAGACAGGATGAAGATCTTCAACGCTGCACAAGCTAAAAAAGGAGAGATTAAACACCAGGACCAGCAGGTGCGGTTCTACCCAGATTTGGCCACAGGAATCCAGCAATTGAGGAAGCAGTTTGATCCCGTACGTAAGGAGCTGCGCAACCTTGGGATTCGTCATGGTGTAATCTATCCTGCGAGACTGCTGACCACGTATGAGGGCAGAACCCACATCTTCAAGACCCCAGAGGAGGCGCAGGAGTTCATCAAGAAGATCAAAGAAGAAGAAGAGACTGGTGGGAGCTAAGCATGAACAAAATATAAGGTAGAATAATTAAGCATTTGCACAGGCATCTGACTGACTTGAAGTAAATAGTAAGTTTACAAAATATAGATTGTATTATATATTAAAAAAACAAAACAAAAACAAAACAAACAAAAAAAAACAAACTATGATGTACAAAGTTGTTAAAAATTTTGGAGTTAAGTTGGAAAACTACAGAGGAGAGTTAATGTTACGTCATTAAAAGCAGTAGAGTTAGGGTGATTGGGAGGATGAAGAAGGAGTGGCTTAGGCTGTTCCCCGTGGGTGTGGAACGGTCGATGGCTATATCGGGAGACAGAATTTTTCTTTTGATTTTGGGGGGTTTGCCACAAGTGTTGGAAGGGGAAATTTGTTTGTGTGTAGTTTGTAGGATGAATGTTCAACCACTCATGTTTTTGCTTCTCTGTATGAGCATGTTTACACTGCAAGGTAATTCCAAACTCTCTATTGATCATGGACCAAAGTGTTAATCTTAATTTAACTTCATGGAATTGCAGAGGTCTACAAAATTTAAAAAAACTTAAACAAGTTATGAATAAAATAAAGGACATGGGTTCAAGAATTGTGTTTTTACAAGAAACTCATCTGATAGAGGAGGATGTTAAAAGAATTAGGAGTAGATGGCAGGGAAGTGTATTCACCTCTTCATTTTCATCCCGAGCCAGGGGAGTTATGACTCTCATACATAAATCAGTTCCTTTTCAAGTGAAAAATGTAATTGGAGACAAATTTGGAAGATATGTAATCATTCAAGGTTCTTTGCTATTAGAAAATATAAATCTTGTGAACTTATATGGTCCCAATATAGATGATCAGAAGTTCTTTGCTAATTTATTTCTCATCTTATCATCACTTACAGGGCAACATATAATAGCAGGGGATTTTAATTGTACATTGAATCCAGGTGTGGATAGATCAACAGGACTGGATTGTACGCACATTGGATGTAGGATGACTATTAATCATTTTATGAAAGAATTGAGATTGTTAGATATATGGAGAGAAATGAAACCACAAGTTAAAGCCTATTCTTGTTATTCCAGTACCTACAAGACATTCTCACGTATTGATTATTTTTTGATTTCCACAGAATTAAGGTCCAAGATTCAAAACTGCTTTTATGATAACATCGTGATCTCTGATCATGCACCCTGTTGTCTAATATATGTAGATAAAAAATTGACAAAGGAATCAGGTAGATGGCAATTTCAGCATAAATGGCTTCAGGATGAGGAATTTGTCAAGTATATAGAAAAACAGATAGACGAGTTCTTTGACATCAATACTACACAAACATCAGCATGTGTAAAGTGGGAGGCTTTCAAAGCTTTTATTAGGGGACATATTATTAGTTATACAGGATCAAAATCTAAGAAGACTCGAGAGGAGAGAGCTAAATTGGAACATAAAGTAAAAAGTCTTCAGGAAAAAGTGTATGCAGGAAGTGACCCAAGGTTGGAGAATGAATTACTGATTTTGAGAGCTGAATACGACAAAAAATCAGCGAATAGAGCTGCCTCGAGTCTTCTAAGATTGAAACAATCTTTTTATGAACAAGGTGAAAAATCAGGAAAATTATTAGCATGGCAGATTAAACAATTGGAAATTAAAACACCAATTACCAGTATTATAAGTAACGGACAGGTAGTTATAGATCCTTTAGAAATTAATAGAGCCTTTAGAGATTACTATGAAAAATTATATGATACCAAAAATGAACCTGATTTAACAAAACTAAATGGGTTTTTGAACGAACTATCTATACCGTGTATTCCAAATGAAAACAGGGAGATATTGGAGTCTAAAATTAGTCAAGAAGAAGTTGGGCTAGCCATTGATAATATGAAATCAGGAAAAAGTGCAGGACCAGATGGTCTTCCAGTTGACCTTTATAAAAAAATTAAGAATAAATTAATAAAACCTTTTTTGGAAATGGTTTTAGAAGCATTTCAAAATAATAATTTACCATCATACATAAATAATGCCTTAATTATACTGCTGCCAAAACCAGGTAAGCCCTCTAATAAATGTGAAAATATGAGACCAATAAGCCTATTAAACGCCGACCTTAAGATAATCTGTAAAATTTTAGCAAGACGAATACAAGAAATTTTACCAAATATTATTAATCGAGATCAGAATGGCTTTATAAAGGGTAGACAAGGCTTCCATAATGTAAGAAGACTATTTAATATTATTTATTTTAATAAAGAAGCACCGGATACAGCTCTCCTATCATTGGACGCCGAAAAGGCCTTTGATAGAGTTGAATGGCCCTTTCTTTTTGAAGTCCTACAAAGGTTTGGACTTGGAAATAATTTCATAAAATGGGTTCAAATAATATACAATAATGCTACAGCAGAAATCCTAACAAATAACAATATTTCAAAACCAATAAAAATCAATAGAGGATGTCGACAAGGCTGTCCACTTTCACCTTTACTGTTTACTATGGCAATTGAACCTTTAGCGATAGCGATACGTTTACATTCACAAATATATGGAATTAAAGTTGGACCAACAGAACATAAAATCTCCCTGTACGCCGATGATATAATTTTGTTTATGTCGAATCTAAAAAAATCAATTCCAACCTTGTTGAATTTAATAAAGAATTTTGGGGAAATATCAGGATATAAAATAAATAAAACTAAATCTTCAATATTAATGCTAAATGAGACCCAGAGAAATTACCCAGCCCCTGAGGTAAATCAATTCAATGTTGTAAATCAGTTTAAATATTTAGGAATCCAAATTATGCCTAAGCTAGAATCAGTCGCCAGCGTCAACTATGAAGCCTTAATGTCAGATATCAATGAGTTAACTCAGAGATGGATGTCACTACCAATGTCGATGATCGGGAGAATCAATATACTTAAAAGTAATATTTTACCTAAAATACTTTATTTATTTCAATACATTCCCTTATCACCACCTTTAGATCTATTCTCAAGAATAAAAAAAAAGTTAGTGGAATTTATATGGAACAACAGGAGGGCTAGATTACGTTTGTCTTTATTATATTTACCATTTGATCGTGGAGGTCTGAAATGTCCAAATTTTATGTTGTATTATTGGTCGGCACAACTGAGGTCTATGACATATTATTTTTCATCAAATGATCTCCCTCACTGGACTGAAATGGAATCATACAATTTACCTTTACCTCTTCCCATATTCATATACTCAGATTCGGCAAAAAAATTACAAAAACAAGTTAAAAATCCATTTGTAAAGCATATGATCAAAATATGGTGTGAAGCTAAAAACTATTTAAAAGAACCACAGTTATTGTCACAATTTAGTCCAATATGGGGTAATCAATATTTTAAACCAGGGAGAGCGGACGCTGTATTTAAAGTATGGAATTTAAAAGGGATACAAAAGATTCAGGATTTATATTTGCCATGCGCAGACAACATAATGTCTTTTGAAGAGCTGAGGATCAAATTTAATCTCAATAGAACACATTTTTTTAAATATCTTCAACTTAGAAACTTTATTCGATCAAATCAAAATAAAGCTCTCACTCGACCTATTTATTCATCCTTGGAAAAAATGATGATGAAAGATAGTAAAAGAAAGGGTATTATTTCAGAGTTTTATAACTCATTGACACTATCTTCAAGTGAAAATTCACTGAAAAGATTAAACTACTGGAAAGAAGATCTGCAAATTGAAATTTCAGAGGAACAATGGGAATTGGCTTGTACAGAAGCTCAAACCAAATCAATAAATGCACGCCTTAAATTGATACATTTCAAATGGTTAATGCGGATGTATGTTACACCGGAGGAGTTAAATAGATATAACAAAAATATACCAGATACATGCACAAAATGCATGGAAAGTAAAGGAACCCTATTTCATTGTTTATGGGAATGTAGATTAATAAGAATGTTTTGGGAAGAGGTGAGGGTAACAATTGAAAAAATAATCTCAAAACAAATCATACTGAATCCTAAACTGTTTTTGTTGGGTCTGTACCCAGAAAAGCATAATTTTAATAAAAGTGAAAGAACATTCATAGACCTCAGTTTGCTTAATGCCAAAAAATGTATTGCACTATTATGGAAAAAGACTCATAGACCAGATGTGACTCAGTGGTTAAGACAGATGTTAACAAACCTTCCATTAGAAAGAATAACATATATACTGAAATCAAAGGAAATTGTGTTTGAGAATATATGGAGACCTTTTATTGATTATGTAAAAAATTTAAACATAACTCTTGAAGAAGAAGGTGAATGATGTGTGTGGACCTTGTAAATTCCAAACTGGTGAACATAATATGTATACTTATGTATTGGATTGTCTAGACTAAACAGAGGAGCATTGTTGAAGACTTGATTTTGTTGGTGGTTGTTGGTGTTTTTAGTGCATTTTTTTTTTTTTTGTAGTACTTTAGTGTTAGTGTTTGATTGTTTGTATCATGTTTGTTAAAAAAAAAGGTTCAATAAAGATATTGTGGAAAAAAAAAAAAGAGTAGGGCCTAGCACAGATCCCTGTGGAACTCCATGACTAAGCTTTGAGCTGAAAGAAAACTCATCATTTACATGAACAAACTGGAACCTATCAGATAAATAAGATCTAAACCACTGCAACGAAGTTCCATTAAGTCCAACATAGTGTTCTAATCTATCAAGTAGAATATTATGATCAATAGTATCAAAAGCTGCACTAAGATCTAAAAGGACAAGTACAGAAACTAGTCCATTATCAGATGCAATGAGGAGGTCGTTAGTGACCTTCGCTAAGGCTGTTTCAGTACTATGATGGATTCTAAACCCAGATTGAAACTCTTCAAGTAAACCATTTCCCTGCAGGTGGTCAAATAATTGCGTAGCAACAACTCTTTCTAAGATTTTTGAAATGAAAGGGAGATTAGAGATTGGTCTATAGTTAGCTAAAGCTCCTGGATCTAGCGTTGGCTTTTTGAGTAAGGGTTTAATTACAGCTGTTTTAAAAGCCTGCGGTACATGGCCTAAAGTTAATGAAGAATTGATTATATGAAGAATAAAGCTACCAATAAGTGGGAAGACTTCTTTAAATAACCTGGTAGGAATAGGGTCTAAAAGACAAGTTGAAGGTTTGGATGAGGAAACTATTTTGTCTAACTCACAAAGGTCGATTGGAGTAAACTCATCAAGACAGACATCAATAGAAGGAGTTGTAATAGTTACAGTATTTAAGTTAACTGTGGGAAGAATCTGATTGATTTTATCTCTGATGGATGAAATTTTATTATTGAAAAAGTTCATAAAGTCCTGACTAGTAAGCTCTAAGGGGATGCTAGGATTGACAGAGTCCTGACTCTTTGTCAACCTGGCTACAGTACTGAAAAGAAACCTGGGATTATTCTTGTTCTCTTCTATTAATGCAGAGTAATAACTCGTTCTAGCTTTTCTAAGAGATTTTTTATAAATTAAAAGATGATTTCTCCAAGCTAAATAGATTTCATCTAAATTAGTAGAGCGCCATTTTCTTTCTAATTGACGAGTCTTCTGTTTTAAGCTACGAGTTTCTGTGTTGAACCAAGGAGTTAAAAATCTCTGATTAGACTTTTTCTTTTTTAAGGGGGGCCACCAAGTCTAGAGCCTGATGCAGAGAAGCTGAAACACTATCCACCGTGTTATCAATTACAGAAGGAGCAAGCTGTCTATAGCTTATTTCCGTTGTGTTGACACATGGCATAGAGGAAACAATCTGCATAAATTTGGAAACAGCATCATCTGAGAGGCATCTACTGTGATAATATTTTTCTTTAGGAGCCAAATAGTCAGAAATAGTAAAATCAAAGGTTAACAGACAATGGTCTGACAGTACAGGGTTATGAGGAGACACTACAAGATTTTCTATTTCTATGCCATATGTCAGAACAAGGTCCAATGTATGGTGGAGGTAATGAGTAGTATTTCCTACTTTCTGAGAAAACCCAATCGAGTCTAATATTGAATTAAAAGCCACATCAAGGCAGTCACTATCTACATCCACATGTATATTAAAGTCCCCTACTATAATTATTCTATCAGATTTCAGCACTAAATCAGCTAAGAAATCAGCAAATTCGGATAAAAATTCTGAATAGGTTGATGGGGGACGATAAACTATGGCAAATAAAATTGGGTTTAACCTGAAATTGCTAAAGTGCCCAACACTGAGGACCAGGCCCTCAAAGGAATTATAACATGTTTTTTGCTTTACATTAACTAGTAATTTGGAATGGTAAATTGTTGCTACTCCTCCTCCACGACCAGAACTTCTGGGATTTTGACAGTTTAAATAACCAGAGGGAGTTGATTCATTTAAACCAACATAATCCTCTTGCCCTAACCAAGTCTCTGTAAGGGAAATTAAATCAATCTGATGATCAATTAACAGATCATGGACTAACAGAGACTTGGGAGTTAGAGACCTAATATTTAATAAACCACATTTAATATTTAAATTATGAGGAGGAACAGAGGCCAAATCATTCAATTTAGAGGCTTTATGTTTAATTTGAGTTTTACCAATATTTTTGCTTTATCACTTTGGGATGCTTATACATTATATTTTTATTTACTTTGGAGGGAGCAGACAACGATTCTCTGATGGGGAAGACAGGGGCTAAGCTGAGGGGTGGCGGATGAAGAGGAGCTGCAGAGAGGCGTGTAAGACTGCGACTCTGCTTCCTGGTCCCAACTCTGAGTAGTCACGGTTTTGGAAATTTGGATAAAAAAGATGCCAGATTGTTAGATAAATGAGAAGCACCATCCAAAGTGGGATGAATGCTGTCTCGTCTCATAAGACCAGGTTTTCCCCAAAAAGAGCTCCAATTGTCAATGTAGCCCACGTCATTTTTAGGACACCACACAGACAGCCAGCGGTTCAAGGATGACGAACGACTAAACATGTCATCACTGGTCAGATTGGGGAGGGGTCCAGAGAATACTACAGTGGCAGACATTGTTTTTGCAAACTCATACACCGATTCTATATTAAGTTTCGTGACTTCCGACTGCCGGAGACGGATGTCATTAATGCCGGCATGAATAACAATTGTGGAGTATTTACAGTTACTTTTAGCCAGCATTTTCAAATTTGACTCAATGTCGCCTGCTCTGGCCCCAGGAATACATTGGACTATGGCCGCTGGAGTCTCTAGGTTCACGTTTCTGACTACAGAGTCGCCAATGATCAGAGTTTTTTCCTCAGCGGGTGTGTCGCTGAGCGGGGAAAAACGATTAGAAACGTGAACAGGTTGGTGGTGAACCGGGGCTTTGCGACTAGGCTTCCTTCTCACTGTCACCCACCCAGTCTCCTCGCTGCTGAGGAGAGCCGGGGAACCGCTGACAGTGGGGCGTAAGCTAGCTAGCTCCGCTGCAGCTAATGGGCGTCCGTCGAGATTAACTGGCGCAGACGGTGTTTCAATGCAGCGGAGCCGGGATTCCAAATCAGACAACCTCGCCTCGAGCGCCTCAAAAAGACAACATTTATTACATTTACCGTTATCACTAAAAGAGGCAGAGGTGTAGCTAAACATCTGACAGAGAGAGCACACCAGAGGAGAGGAAAGAGAGGTAGTAGCCATAGCTAGTGGCTAGCTAGTGGCTGGAGAGCTGGAGAGCAAACCACACAAGCTGGAGAGCAAACCACACACTTTTTATTGTGGGACACTTTTTCACCGAAGAGGGTTATCTCTCTGCGGCCATAGTATAGGCAGGTGTGTGACTGCTGCAGGAAGGGGCGCCCCAGGATAACTTCAGTGTTCTCTGCTGTGTCTGCCATAATGAAGTTTACATGAATCACTCTGCTCCCAACATGCATTTGCAGAACAACTTCCAAGACTGTCAAATCCTCTGGCCCAATGCCCTTTAAGACCTGTGCGAGGGATGGTTGGATTGGGGGTTTTGGGTCTGCTGGGAAGGAGTTAAAATGATGGAGTGGCAACACATTCCTCTGTGCACCGGTGTCTAGCAGTGCACAGAGTTGTAGTCCATGAATCACTATCTTAACACATACCTCTTCTTCTAGAGTCTTTTTGCACACAACCACAGTGCTGGTATTGGGGAATGAGTTCATGTACACTTGGCATGCTCTGTGGGAGTTGGCGAGGAGATGGGCAGTGTTTTCGCAAATGTCCCACTCCGGAGCAATTGTGACAGATCACCTCCCATGAATTTATTTTTTTTATGCTTATTTTTATTAGGTTAACGCTGCTGATGAAACTCAGGTGCCTTCTCTGGTAGCTGGGTAGGAGTACTGGGTGCATTAGCTGATTGCTCAAACAGCAAAGCATTGGCATTTTCACGTACCATTGCTGCTTGGGCCCCCGGCATTGCAGAACCACATGCCCTTGTTCACATTTACTGTGTGATGGCCCTGGCTGCCTGCTTGGTTGCCTCATACCTGTGCACAATGCTGTATGCTCTTGACAGGGTGCGTGGTTACTCCTCTAACAGCTTTTGGACCACTTCAGCATTTGCCGAAGCACTGGTAAAAATCTCCGCACTGGTGCAGTCCTGCTCTGCCTCAGTGCGGTCAGCATACACAATGGATGACATGATTTAATATTAAACCCAGTTACCAATGAAAATCAGTCAATGCTTTTGAATTGTGGTTCAACAGAATTATTTTAAAAAACAAATTCATGAAACAGGCCTAGACAAAAATGATGGTACCCCTAGAAAAGATAGAAAATAATGTGGCCATAGGGACATGTTCAACCAAGATGTGTCCTCTAATTAACATCACAGGTTTCTACAAACTTGTAATCAGTCAGTCGGCCTATTTAAAGGGTGACAAGTAATCACTGTGCTGTTTGGTGACATGGTGTGTACCACACTAAACATGGACCAGAGGAAGCAAAGGAGAGCGTTGTCTCAGGAGATTAGAAAGAAAATTATAGACAAGCATGTTAAAGGTAAAGGCTATAAGATCATCTCCAAGCAGCTTGATGTTCCTGTGACTACAGTTGCACATATTATTCAGAAATTTAAGATCCATGGGACTGTAGCCAACGTCCCTGGACGTGGCCGCAGGAGGAGACGGATAATACGAATGGTAACAAAAGAGCCCAGAACAACCTCTAAACACATTCAAGGTGAACTCCAAGGTCAAGGTACATCAGTGTCAGATCGCACCATCCGTCATTGTTTGAGCCAAAGTGGGCTTCATGGAGACGACCAAGGAGGACACCACTGTTGAAAACAACTCATAAAAAAGCCAGACTTTAATTTGCCAAGCTGCATGTTGACAAGCCACAAAGCTTCTGGGAGAATGTCCTATGGACAGACGAGACAAAACTGGAACTTTTTGGCAAGGCACATCAGTTCTATGTTCACAGACGCAAAAATGAAGCACACCACTGTCCCTACTGTGAAACATGGAGGAGGTTCTGTTATGTTCTGGGGCTGCTTTGCTGCATCTGGCACAGGGTGTCTTGAATCTGTGCAGGGTACAATGAAATCTCAAGACTATCAAGGTATTCTAGAGAGAAATGTGCTGCCCAGTGTCAGACAGCTTGGTCTCAGTCGCAAGTCATGGGTCTTGCAACAGGATAATGACCCAAAATACACAGCTAAAAACACCCAAGAATGGCTAAAAGCGAAACATTGGACTATTCTAAAGTGGCTTTCTATGAGCCCTGATCTAAATCCTATTGAACATCTGTGGAAGGAGCTGAAACATGCCCTCTGGAGAAGGCACCCTTTAAACCTGAGACAACGAGCAGTTTGCTCATGAGGAGTGGGCCAAAATAAATGCTGAGAGGTGCAGAAGTCTCATTGACAGTTACAGAAATCGTTTGATTGCAGTGATTGCCTCAAAAGGTTGTGCTGTGGGGAACCCACGCTGGGATATTCATCTCAGACTAGAAGCAGAGGAGAAGCAAATAGTCCCTCTGCCGGTAGAGCGTGGGGGATTAAACAGATGAGGACAATAGGAATTGTGATGGGAGAAGGTATGGAGATGTAAGACCCCAGGCAGCAGGAAGGAGCAGCTGCGGGGACAATAGGAGTGGTGATGTGTTAAATGTATTGTGATGCAAGATCTCAGGCAGCAGGGGAAATGAGTCGGGTGATATAAAGGAGAGACCCTGGGTCGGGAGATCATTGCTTTTTCTGAGTCTGAATGAAGTGAGAGAGTGAATAAAGTTCATCTGCCGTGCAGGTCTGGTCTGGTTATTGCACTCTCCACACTGGTGACCCTTGACGAATTGGAACACGAGGCAAAAACCCCGGAGTCGCGGCAAGCACCCCAGAGACGGCCCGGACGTCAAGCCCCAGCAACGCGTGTGCCGTTTTGGTCAAACTACTGGACTTTTGGGTGCACGACCCACAGTCTTGGTTCCTCCACACCGAGGCCCAGTTCGCCCTCCGGGGAATAACGGCAGATGACACCAGATGTTACTATGTGGTCGCAGCACTGAACGCTCGCACGACTCAGCAAGTAGCGAGCCTGCTCCAACAGCCCCCAGCCCATGATAAATACGGGACTCTCAAAGCCCTGCTGACCCGGCGCTACACGCTCTCGGACTGCGAGAGAGCAGAGAGGCTCCTGAGGCGCTCCGAGTTAGGAGATGGGTCGGTGGTCGAACTGATGGAGAAGATGTTGGCGTTGATGGGCACGGAAGACGGGCATTTTCTGTTTGCCCACCTTTTCCTCCGGAACCTCCCAACAGAGGCAAGAGCGGTCCTTGCCAACTCGCCGTTGCTGGCCGCGCATGACTACCGGGCCCTAGCCCAGGAGGCAGATCGGATCATCCTCACCACCAGAGCCCTCACAGTGAACACGGCAGTGTCAGAACCCAGCGAGACAACCAGCGGAAGCGAGGAGCCGGCTATGGTAGTGGCAGCGGGGGCCAGGAAGTGCCAGAGAGACACGCTCTGCTCCTACTACCGCCGCTTTGGAGAGAACGCACGCTGATGTGTGCCACCGTGCCAATTCAAGCATTCGGGAAAACGCCAAGGCCGGCAGTCAGTAGCAGCTGTGACAGCCGGTGAAGAAAACAAGCTGCTCTATGTGACGGTCTCGTGCTTGGGGAGACGGTTCCTCGTAGACACCAGCTCCCAAAAGAGCCTCATCCTGCCATTCTACGCCGACCGGCTAGTGAGAGCTAGCGGCCCCGAGCTGATGGCCGCAAACGGCTCGGACATTAGGACTTTTGGTGAGAGGACACTGACTGTATCCCTACACGGCCGTATGTATGAGTGGACATTCGTCATAGCGGCATGCAGTTTCCCAATCTTGGGCACTGATTTTTTGTGTGAACACGGGCTGCTAGTCGATATTGCTAACAGACGTCTGATCAATGCAATGTCTTTTGATTCTCTCCCCTGTACAGCTCAAGGAGCCGGGCCAACAATGCTAGCCAACGTCACAACTCCAGGCGGTAAGTTCCTCACACTGCTCACTCAGTTCCCAGCACTCACGGTCCCGACGTTTTCGGCGGCCATCACTAAACACGGGGTGGAACACTTTATCACCACCACTGGGCCGCCCGTTTTCGCATGACCTTGGCGCCTGGACGCGGCTAAATTGGCCATAGCGTGTGAGGAGTTTGCCAACTTGGAAAGGTTGGGCATCATCAGGCGCTCAAATAGCCCATGGGCATCCCCACTACACATGGTCCCTAAGGCCGAGGGATCGTGGCGACCGTGCGGAGATTTCCGCAGATTGAACAAGGCCACAGCGCACGACTGCTACCCGATTCTCCATATTCAGGATTTTTCCTTTCACCTCGCCAGGGCACGTATTTTTTCTAAAATAGACCTGGTCTGTGGTTACCACCAGGTTCCGGTGCATGCGGAAGACATACCCAAAACGACGGTAATAACTCCGTTTGGCCTGTTTGAGTTTTTACACATGCCCTTTGGATTAAAAGGTGCGGCACAGACATTCCAACGCATGATGGATGCGGTGTTGCGTGATCTGCCATTTGTTTTTGTCTACCTGGATGACATCCTGGTGGCCAGTGCGTCCGAGGACGAACACGTAATCCACCTTAGGACGGTTTTCCGGCAGTTGAAGGAGCACGGGTTAATAATTAACCCGGCGAAATGCCAGTTCGGCGTGACGGGGATTGATTTTTTGGGGCATTGCATCTCACCGGAGGGAGCGATACCCTTGCCGGACAAAGTGCGTGTGGTGGCGAATTTTCCCCGGCCTCAGACGGTCAGGGCGCTGCAAGAGTTTTTGGGGATGGTTAACTTTTATAACCATTTCCTCCCCCGCGCAGCCCAGCTCATGAAGCCATTGTACGCCACGCTCAAGAAACGGAAACTGGCGGACAGAGTCGACTGGACTCCTGAGCAGCAGCAGGCATTCTCGGAGGTTAAAACAGCCCTGGCAAATGCCGCACTGTTGGCGCACCCGCACCCGGCGGCTCGGATAGCGCTCACTACCGACGCCTTGGACATGACCATAGGGGCCGTCGTGGAGCAACGCATCGCCGATTCTTGGCAGCCGCTCGCTTTTTTTAGCAGGGCTTTGCGCGACAGTGAGCGTAAATACACCACGTTCGACAGAGAGTTGCTGGCTCTCCACCTGGCCATACACCACTTCCAGTTCTGGCTGGAAGGGCGCAGCTTCACTGCGTTTGTGGACCACAAGCCGCTAACGTACACGATGGCCAAGGTTTCGGAACCATGGTCAGGCCGGCAGCAAAAATAGCTAGCCGCGATCTCGGAGTTTACTACCGATATTCAGCATGTGGTCGGTAAACTAAATGTAGTGGCGGACTGCCTCTCGCGCGCAGTAGTGGCCCCAGTCTGCGTAGGGATAGATTATACAGCCATGGCCGCAGAGCAGATTGGCGATGCGGATGTGTGCACGCTCCAGTCTGGACCAACAGGGTTAAGGCTGGAGAGCAGGGCACTGCAAGATGGAGCCCCCCCCAATCTGTGATGTCTCCACGGGATGCCAGCACCCGGTGGTCCCAGTTGCTTGGCGCCGCCACATGTTTGAGTCAGTTCATGCCCTGGCACATCCAGGAGTGCGCGCGTCAGTCAAAATGGTGGGAGCGAAGTTCGTATGGCCAGGCCTGCGCAAACAGGTAAAAGAGTGGGCTGCAGCCTGCGCAGCGCGCCAACGAGCCAAGGTGCATAGGCACACAAAGGCCCCTTTGGAGCCGTTTCGTATCCCGGCAAAGAGGTTTGACCACGTTCACGTGGACCTTGTGGGCCCCCTCCCGCCATCACAGGGGTTCCTGCACATTCTGACAGTGGTGGACCACACCACACGATGGCCAGAAGATATGGGAGGAGGCTGAAGCCAAAAGAACGTGAGGGCTAACGCTCAGTCTGAGACTCTGGGGGGTGGGGGCGGTGTGGGGAACCCACGCTGGGATATTCATCTCAGACTAGAAGCAGAGGAGAGGCAAATAGTCCCTCTGCCGGTAGAGCGTGGGGGATTAAACAGATGAGGACAATAGGAATTGTGATGAGAGAAGGTAGGGAGATGTAAGACCCCAGGCAGCAGGAAGGAGCAGCTGCGGGGACAATAGGAGTGGTGATGTGTTAAATGTATTGTGATGCAAGATCTCAGGCAGCAGGGGAAATGAGTCGGGTGATATGAAGGAGAGACCCTGGGTCAGGAGATCATTGCTTTTTCTGAGTATGAATGAAGTGAGAGAGTGAATAAAGTTCGTCTGCCGTGCAAGTCTGGTCTGGTTATTCTACTCTCCACAGTGCAACAAAATATTAAGTTAAGGGTACCATCATTTTTGTCCAGGCCTGTTTCATGAGTTTGTTTTTTAAATAATTCTGTTAAACCACAATTCAAAAGCATTGTCTGATTTTCATTGGTTAATTTTCATGGAATTTTTATTTATTACCACTTTTGTCAGATTCAAGTTATTTCTGTGACCATTGTGGGTTTTTCTTTCATCAACAGAGGGGTACCAACAATTTTGTCCATGTCTGTAAGTATTTTGCATACTGAATGTCCTTTAAAATTTGGTTTTACTTACATTTTTATTATATATATATATATATATATATATATATATATATACTGTATATATACGTATATATATATATTCATGTCACCTATGAAAAAGCCGAATAATAAAATAAAATATATTGATTTCACTTGTGAAAAAGCTGAATAACAAAATAAAATAAAAATAAAACTCAGAAAAAGTTAAGTGAAGAAAAATTTCTTCAGAATATGTAACAGCAAAGTGTCTTTTTTCCTTTGTTTAACAGAACTCACATTATCAAATTATCAAGTTTATCCACATGGGCAGAAATGTTTCAGTTTACCACACATAGTTAATACTTGGTGGTTTAATAAGTGACAGAAGTATAATTTATCACTTCCATCCATCCATCCATTTCCTACCACTTTTCCGGAGGTCTGGGTTGCAGAAGCAGCAGTTCAAGCAGAGAAGCCCAGACTTCCCTCTCCCCGGCCACCTGCTCTAGCTCTTTGGAGAGGATTCCAAGACGTTCCCAGGCCACCTGGGAGACGTAGTCTCTCCAGCATGTCCTGGGTCTACCTCGGGGTCTCCTCCCAGTTGGACGTGCCTGAAACACCTCAAGTGGGAGACGTCCAGGAGGCATCCTGATCAGATGTCCATATCACCTTAACTGGCTCCTTTCGATATGGAGGAGCAGCCATAGGTGAAGGTAGCAACGTAGATTGACCGGTAAATTGACAGCTTTGCTTTAGAGCTCAGCTCCCTCTTCACCACAGCAGACCGGTACAACATCCGCATGACTGCAGAGGCTTCCCCGATCTGTCTGTCAATCTCTTGCTCCATTCTCCCCTTACTTGTGAATGAGACCCCAAGATACTTAAACTCCTCCACTTGGGGCAGGAGCTTGTCCCCAACCCGGAGAGGACAATCCACCTTTTTCCAGCTGAGGACCATGGACTTGGACTTGGAGGTGCTGATTCTCATCCCAGCCACTTCACACTCAGCAGCAAACTGTCCCAGCAAGGCCTGTAGGTCATTGGTCAATGAAGCCAACAGGACAACATCATCTGCAAACAGCAGAGATGAGATCCTGTGGTCACCAAGCATGACACCCTCCGATCCTTGACTGTGCCTAGATATCCTGTCCATAAAAGTGATGAACAGGATCGGTGACAAAGGGCAGCCTTGACGGACTCCAATTCTCACTGGAAATGATTTTGACTGGTTGTTGGCAATACAAACCAAACTCTTGCAATGGTTGTACAGGGACCGGATAGCTTGTAACAACAAGCCCGATACCCCATACTCCCGCAGCACCCCCCCACAAGAGATCATGAGGGATGCAGTCGAATGCTTCCTCCAAGTCCATAAAACACATGTGGACTGGTTAGGAAAACTCCCACGAGTCCTTGAGGATTCTCGAGAGTGTAAAGAGTTGGTCCGATGTGCCACGACCGGGACAAAAACCACATTGCTCCTCCTGGATCCGAAGTTTGACCAGCGGTTGACTCTTCTCTCCAGTACCCTGGCATAGACCTTCCCAGGGAGGCTGAGAAGTGTGATCCCTCTATAGTTGGAACACACCCTCCGGTCCCCCTTTTTAAAAAGAGGAACCACCACTCCAGTTTGCCATGCCAAAGGCACTGTCTCCGACCTCCATGCAACATTGCAGAGGTGTGTCAACCATGACAGCCCTACAACATCCAGGGCCTTGAGGTACGCAGGGCAAATCTCTTTCACCTCCGGGGCCTGGCCACCAAAGAGTTTTTTAACCACTTCTACGACCTTAGTCCCTGTGATGGGAAAGTTGCCCCTTCATACTCAAGCCCTGCTTCCTCTGTGGAAGGCGTGTTAGTGGGATTGAGGAGATCCTCGAAGTATTCCTTCCACTGCCCGACGATATTCCCAGTCCAAGTCAACAGCGCACCATTCGCACCATACACAGTGTGGACAGAGAGCTGCTTCCCCCTCCTGAGTTGCCGGACAGTTTGGCAGGATCTCTTCTTTGGCCGACCGAAAGTCTTGTTCCATGGCCTCACCAAATTCCTCCCACACGTGAGTTTTTGCTTCAGCAACTACCCGAGCTGCACTCCGCTTGGCCTGCCAGTATACCTCAGCTGCTTCAGGAGTCCCACAAGCCAACCAAGCTCGATAGGACTCCTTCTTCAGCTTGATGGCCCCCACTGGTGTCCACCACTTGGTTCAGAGGTTGCCACCACAAGATGCACCAACAACCTTGTGGCCACAGCTCTGGGCAGCTGCTTCAACAATGGAGGTGGAGAATATGGCCCATTGAGACTCCATGTCCCCAGACTCCCTCGAAATGTGGTTGAAGTTCTTCCGGAGGTGAGAGTTGAATACCTCCCGGACAGGGGCCTTAGCCAGATGTTTCCAGCACACCCTTACTATACATTTAGGTCTACTGGGTCTGCGGGGCATCAGCCCCTGCTATTGGATCCAACTCACCATCAGGTGGTGATCAGTTGACAGCTCTATACCTCTCTTTACCCGAATGTCCAAGACATGTGGTCGCAGGTCTGATGACACGATAACAACATCGATCATCGACCTGTGACCTAGGGTGTCCTGGTGCCAGGTGCACATATGGACACCCTTTTCCTTGACATGGTGTTCGTTATGGACAAACTGTGGTTGACACAGAAGTCCAATAACTGAACACCACTCGGGTTCAGATCAGGCAGGCCATTCCTCCCAATCACCCCCCCTCCAGGTTTTACTGCCGTTGCCCACGTGCGCATTGAAGTCCCCCAGTAGGACAATGGAGTCTCCAAGAGGAGCATTCTCCAGCACCCCATTCAGAGACTCCAAAAAGGGTGGGTACTCTAAACCATTACTTGTTGCATAGGCACATATGATGGTCAGGATCCGTTTCCCATCCCGAAGGTGAAGGGAAACTACCCTTTCATCCACCAGGGAGAACTCCATTGTTGAGGCAGCAAGGTGGGGGGATATAAGAATACCCACCCCTGCCCGTTGCCTCTCACCCGGGGCAACTCCAGAGTAGGCCAAGCTCCAGCCCCTCTCCAGGAAACTGGTTCCAGAACCGGAGCTGTGCATTGAGGTAAGCCCAACTATATCTAGCCGGTATCTCTCAACCTCGTGCACCAGCTCCAGCTCCTTCCCCACCAGAGAGGTGACATTCCACGTCCAAAATGCCAGTTTCAAAAGCCGGGGATCAGACCGCGAAGGTCTCTGCCTTTGCCTACCACCTGATCCGCATAGCACCGGACCCCCATGGTCCCTCCTGCAGGTGGTGAGCCCACTGGAGGGCAGACCCATATAGCTCCTTTTGGCTGAGCCCAGCTGGGACCCATGGGAAGAAACCCAGCCACCAGGCGCTAGCCATTGAGTCCCTTCCCCAGGCCTGGCTCCAGGGCGGGGCCCTGGTAACCCCATACTGGACGGGGTGCACTGAATCCTTGATTTTTCATTCATTATGGGAGTTTGTTGTATCACTCTTAGTTGGCCCTTCACCCAGGACCAGTTTGTCTTGGGAGACCCTACCAGAGGCAAATTGCCTGGGACAACATAGCTCCTGGGATCAGCAGGGCACGCAAACCCCCCCACCCCGATAAGGAGATGATCCATTATCACTTATTTTTGTTTTATTATTATGTGTCTACATCAGTTGTTTATTTGGTGAGCCACTCGCTCTTGTTTTGAAGGGTTGCAAGACTGGATAGGAGCTCTTATTTTGAAAGTTTGTTTACTTGGCGAACAAACATGCAGAGTTGACTCAAAATGTTTATCTTCTTCCGGTTCCCCGCATTTTCTCTGCTTAAGGTAAGCCTAAGTTTATTCTGTTATCTTCCTTTTCATCTCTGCTTGCTACAGTCTAGATTTCTCTATGAGCATGCAGGGGGGCGGGGCAGCCGCGCTGAGCTAGAGAGCTTCCGCTTTCAGACTTAAGCAGCCAAGCTGCTGACAAACCTGTCTTGCAGCAGCAGCTCATATTAATGTGATAAATATTCGAGTAGCCGCAATATCATGAAATATGTATCGCGGGCGGCCAAATGTACCAATACAATGAATATATTTGGTATATTGCCCAGCCCTATCTTACACTTTGCTGTGAGGTACTATGAACCAGAACCACAAGACCAATGGTAAAAGAGGTACAGTATGTGGGTAAAAAGGAGGTGAAGCTCAAGAGTGTGAAAAGATGTGTGTGGCTGCAAAGACAGAGACCTGTGGAGGAGATAGTGCAGGAGAGAAGAGAAAGATCAGTTTTTCCAAGAGCCTGTCAGCAGGAGACAGCTGTGAAGAGAGGCCTTTATCTCACTAATGCACTGTCTTACAGCAGGCCTCTTGGAGAAAGCCCCGTCTCTGTGAGGCTGGATGAAAAAGATCCAAATTGGATGCTTCCTTCCTCTGAACAGATTAGGACCCAGTGAGGAGTCACACATCTGTAGATGCCACGTTACTCTTTGAAGCCCTGCGAGTGGCTGTCGACGCCCTTCAAACATGGCAGCAGGAGCATGGCCTCTGACACTGCACCGAGGGACCAGGCTTTCTTTTGAGGCCCCTGATTATCTGTAAATAAACATGTTTAAACTCCCTTGCTGGGAAGTGCAAGCTTGCTTTGTGCCAGGTTGTCACTGGGAATTATAGAAAAAAGAGCAGCAGAGGAGATGGAGGCATAACAAATTAAGCAAGACTTCCTGGATGGTTGGAAAACAAACACAGAGCCATTCAGGCTGAGAGCAAAGAGAATAACAAACAGGAAATGTGCTCAGATCCTCTGTGAGGGAGTTAGGAACTGGTTCCTTCAATGACATGGGTAGTTAAAGCTATACATATATAAATCAGAGGCATTAATTGATTTCTGCAATATTAGCAATATTAAAGGGGACATATTGTGCCTTTTTTCCACATGTTGATACAATTCCCAGAGGTCATGATGAAATGTCCAAGACATGCTTCAATGAAAAATACCTCAGGATATAATTAATAGGGCTGTCTACGCTTATGTCACCGATTTCATGAACGACGTGCGGAGGTATCAGAAAGTGACGATTTCAATGCATTTCTATGGAAATATTAGTTAAATTTAAACACAGAAAATGTTGAATTGATGTGCAACTAGCTCATGTAGCATCACCATCTTATGAAAGATAGTGACAGTAATCAGAATACAAGATTTTTTTATATTCATATCAGCCACCAGAGTTTACCAAAGGAGAATTTTGTGGGCTGCCTTTTCATATGAGTTGGCTGAGGGATGATATGACCCACATCTCTGTCTGGCCACAAATGGAGATTACTCCTGCTGCAGGTATGTCTGCTTACCAAACTATGACTCTTATTTATCATTAAAAGTAACTTGCCTACACTTAAAGTTATTGTGAATATGTGAAAAACACCCGAATTTGCATCAAAGGAAGTTAATAGCTAAAATAGCATTAGCATAGAAACATGTCGGCTTGGTAGAAATATTAATTCCAATTTGAGCTGTTTATCAGCCGCAGAGTAAACATATTAACACTGCAATTAAACTAGTTTAAAAATAAGACTGACACTCACCTGCTGACAAATGGACCAAAGCTCTGTAGAGCTGAAACGAAGTGTCGGGATTAACAGGATGAACAAGTGAATTTTTTTTTTTTTTTACAAGTGTAAACAAACCGCGTCTCCCACATGGGAGACAGGAGGCTGTTTTTCCTGTGAGCTCCGTGTTATATAGTTCTTTATACAGTTCTTATGTTCTTAAGTTCAGTCGTGCACCTGGTCTCGTCATTTCGAGTCTACCTTCAGACACATTTGGCAATGAGAATAAAAAAAGGTATGGAAGCGTGTGGGTCTCCAATTCGGCCTTTTCTGGAGCTCCCGGGCGAACCACCTGTCCCTTGGCCGAGATGGTATGCTGCCTTCCAGACATTTATGGTGGTGCTGAATCTGGGCAAAATAAACAAGTTGAGGGCACGTGCACTGCTGGTGCACAACTTGGGAATTGATGGCCAGCGAATTTTGAGCATGCTTGGCGATTCGGACAGCTTCGAGGATGTGGTCGAGCTGATGGCGCGCCATTTTCGTGCCCCAGACAATGTCATCGTCCGGAGAATCAAGTTTCGGCAGTGCCACCAACAGGTGGGCGAGCCTATTTAGTGGTTTGTAGTTGACTTGAGGCTACTGGCTAGTGAGTGTTGGTTCGGACTGTTGGAGGAGGAGGTGGTTAGTGACCAGCTGGCGCAGCATACCAACAGTGCTGCAATAAGGACAAAGCTGCTCACTTTTCTGGGTGACTTAACGCTGACCAGTTAGCTGTCCAGCTGGAGGCAGTGGATAGGCCGATGCTGGAGCTGAGTGAGCATTTGTCACATCGACAGCTGGAGTTTCCCATTGCCACACAAGCAACGGACCCAGACAGCGATGGGAGCGTGGAAGATGACGGTAAGGAGGCCAACGCTGCGAGATTGAGGTCTGCCCCGGGGAAACCCATGTGTTTGGGTTGTGGGCCCGTGAAGCACCGCTTCAAGGCCAGGGACTGTCCGGCGAGAAGGAAATGCTGCGGCAAGTGTGGCTGCTTGAACCACTATGCCAGGGTGTGCCATATGTCTGAGCAGGGGAGCCCACAGAGGAAGTTGACTCCCCCCACCCTGATGAATGTCGACACAGTGTCCCCGAACACCAACGGATACACGTTCTGCACAGTGGAGCTGGATGGCGTGGAGGTGCCGTTGCTGATCGACATGGGGGCGGAGGGCTCCCTGCTGAATTGGGCTACGGTGAGAAAATTCTTCCTTCACTGCAGGATTGAAGGTGACCCAACGCCGCTCTATGGCTATGGAGGTGGACAGTTGTGCACGGTGGGAACACTGAGACTGGCGGCGCAGTACAAGTCGATGGAGATGTCCAACCTTGAGTTCACCGTGATGGCTCGTTGTGACAATATCATGGGCTGTGACCTTTTTTATGGTCTGGGTTTCGCCATCAAGAGCGGCGCTGGGGAAGAGTGGTCGGGCTGTGGACTGTGGGACCGGCCAGTTCCGAGAGTGGAGGACGATGCAGTGTGGGACGAAGGCTTAACAAGCACCCCAGAAGGCAAGCAGGACCAGCCTCGCTCAGAGTTGTTGCAGGAGGGTCTCAGTGCCGGAGCTCAAGTCGCCCTGGACGAGAGTACTAGGCATCATGGTGAGGTGCCTGCAACAAGTGGCGCTGAGGAGCTGGCTCCAGTTGCTCCCGGAGCTCGGCTAAAGTGGGCTGGTGAACATGGGGCTACAATGGCAACAACTGCAGCGGAGTTAAAAGAAGTTGGGGCCGGACTGTTAGGCATGGAGGGACCGCTTGCCAGGCAGAAACGCTGCAAGCTGAGCAGAACTCCTTTGGGAGTCGCAGACCTGGTTCGGGCTTGGGAGGAGGGGCAACCACGGTGAGTACGAGCCAAGCGACAGTCTGAGGAGCACCAGGGGCGGCTGCGCATCGTGGCCAAGCATGGTGATGCCTATCTTCAGCTGTCGGATGGTTCGTGGAGGCACCCGAATGAGCTATGGCATGCCTGGGAGGAGACCTCAAGTGGCAGGCCTGGATGAGAAGGACGCCCGATGGTGAAGAAGAGGAGAAACACCTGTGTCGACGCAACCAGCTGCGGTCCTGGAGGCAGGTTGCCTCCAAGGGCAGACTTATGAAGAGATGGTCCAGGGGGGCCCACAGGCTAGTTTCCTCCAGTTTCCTAGCCGTGTGTACTGTGTGTTGAATTATATATTCAAGTGGAGGAAGTTATGGTAGTTTTCTGTTCTGATGATGGGTTTGAAACTGTTCTGGGTTTATTTGTATGCATGTGTGTAAGACTTACAGAGAAATTGGCACAGTATTTTGTTGTGCATACTGTATATATGTATATTGTATGTAGTTCTGGGGATTGTTTTATATGTTTTGTATAGTTTAGGAACAGGGCAATATTTTGAGTATAATGGACTATAATTTTAAAGGTGGCAGAATAATCCATCTCGCCATATGGTGGTTGGACGGTAGTCCACCTGTCCCCCCTAGTTTTTAGTTGTTTTGGTGTGAATGTGTTAGACAATTATAGTACATTGTTTTCCATTATTTTAGTGCATGATTCAGGTCCTAAATTGGGGAGGGTCTCAATTGTGTGTGTGTTTTGGACTTTTCTACGGGGGGGGGGATGTTATATAGTTCTTTATACAGTTCTTATGCTCTTATTTGTGACGAACGGTGTGGTGGCACTCACTTCCGTTTTCTGCCACCACCCCGTGCCTATAAATAGCAGTGGGTAGGAGGGGCGGGGCTCTTTGCCATCACTCCTGTCTGGCGATCGTAGTGTGGTGTGTGTGATATTTAATAAACGCAAGTTCAGTTGTGCACCTGGCCTCGTCATTTCGAGTTTACCTTCAGACACAACACTCCGGTGGATAAATTTTGCAAACCTAAACATGACGGCTTTTGGGGGATTTCCACAGCAGGTACAATTTATTTTCTATTATTGGAGTGTTCCGCCAATGTACAGCTAAGCTTGTGCATTTATTCGTCATTACAAATATCAATAAATATTGTTTCTGGACACTCTGTTGAATCATTCTTCCACATACTTGCTGGTAGACGGTAGGGACACTTTTTGAGATCGCAGATTTAAAGTTTTTGATCATACCTGATCTGATCTTGCGGTGAAAGCTTGTCATAATATTGATATGCTGTATTGTTTCAATGGTAAATTGCCGGTTTTTGTTACGCCGCGCTTTGCACATTCACGTGAAGTACCTGGATGTGTCGACAGCCCTATGCAACACCATTTGCCACCTAGATTAAACAACATTCTTCACAGTGACCTATTTCAGTAACTATTTCTTTAAATGCTCATGGGCCCGTTTCCTTACTTCTAAGCTCTGTGGTTGAGGCTAATGCTAGCTAGCTCTATTTAACTAATGTAAAATTGGCTGAATGTGAAAGGTAAAGCTAAAGTCCAAAAATATATAGAATATGAAGGGGGGCTGAAAAGTTCATAAATTGAAAAGTCCATAGTGGTCAAATTTGACCAAATGTGGTTCATTTTTCAACCGCAGACACTGCAATACCGATGGAAGAAGTGTGTGGACTGAAGGAGAAACTATGTTGAAAAAAAATAAACCACATTTGGTCAAATTTGACCACTATGGACTTTTCAATTTATGAACTTTTCAGCCCCCTCCCCCCTCTTAGAATAGAATAGAATAGAATAGAGTTTATTGTCATACACTTGTAAAGTACAACAAAATTGTGGGTGCTCCACACAGGTACTGTGCAGTAAAGTATGAAAAAAATACAAATAAATATAAAGCACTCCATCCATCCATCCATCCATCCATCCATCTTCTTCCGCTTAATCCTTTTTGGGTCGCGGGGGGGCTGGAGTCTATCCCAGCATCTTTGGGCGAAAGGCAGGGTACACCCTGGACAGATCGCCAGTCCATCACAGGGCCAACACAGAGAGACAGACAACCATTCACTCTCACATTCATACCTAAGGACAATTTAGAATCCCCAGTTTGATGCCATCCATCCATCCATCTTCTTCCGCTTAATCCTTTTCGGGTCACGGGGGGGCTGGAGCCAATTAACCTAACTTGCATGTGCTCATTTTAATAAAATAGTATACATTAAGTAGAATGATAAGAAGAATAAAAAATACACACATTGGTAGTGGCTTCGCAGATGAGTCAATGTACTGAAAAGTGCAGAGTGCAAAAACAGGTGAAAGTTATTTATTTATTTTTATGATAATTAAAAGGTCCTCAGTTTTATGTATTTGAGCGTTGTAGGGTGAGGGGGATGGACGTCTGGCTGTTTGCAGTCGAGATGGCCCAGGGGAAGAAACTGTTTATTAGTCTGGAGGTGTTGGACCTGATTAAACTGTCGTCCCCAGGGAAGCAGGTCAAAGAGATGGTGGGTGGGATGTGAGGGGTGTCCTGTGATGGTCTTGGTCTTCCTGAGACAGGAAGATCTGGAGATGTCCTCCAGGGAGGGCAGAGGGCCGCTGATGAATTTTTGGGTGGTGTTGATGACTCTCTGCACAGCCTTCCTGTTCTCAGCTGTGGAGCCGGCGTACCACACATCCAGACAGTAGGTGAGCATGCTTTCCACTGAGCAGCGGTATAAGGCCAGCAGCTTCTGGTCCAGGTTGTCTGGAGGTCAGAGGTGATGTGGGTCCCCAGAAACCTAAAAATGGTGACAGTTTCCACGCGGTCTCCATTTATGAGGAGGGGGTTGTGGTCCTGTCTGTGCTTCCTGAAGTCCATAATGAGTTCTTTGGTTTTGTGGACATTCAGTTTTAGGTTGTCTGACTGGCACCACATCAGCAGATTCTCTACCTCCGAGCTCTATGCCTTCTCATCGTCATCACTGATGAGCTCTTCGAGTGCTTTTCTAGTTTATTATATCTTTTCATGGGACAACACTAAAGACATGACACTTTGATACAATGTAAAGTAGTCAGTGTACAGCTTGTGTAACAGTGTAAATTTGCTGTTCCCTCAAAATAACTCAACACACAGCCATTAATGTCTAAACCGCTGGCAACAAAAGTGAGTACACTCCTAGTGAAAATGTCCAAATTGTGCCCAAAGTGTCAATATTTTGTGTGACCACCATTATTTTCCAGCACTGCCTTAACTCTCTTGGGCATGGAGTTCACTAGAGCTTCACAGGTTGTCGCTGGAATCCTCTTCTACTCGTCCATGATGACATCATTGTGTTAAAGACCTTGCGCTCCTCCATTTTCCCTTTGAGGATACCCCACAGATGCTCAGTAGGGTTTAGGTCTGGAGACATGCTTGGCTAGTCCATCACTTTTACTCTTAGTTTCATTAGCAAGGCAGTGGTCATCTTGGAGGTATGTTTGGGGTTGTTATCATGTTGGAATACTGTCCTGCGGCCCAGTTTCCAAAGGGAGGGGATCATGCTCTGCTTCAGTATGTCAGTACATGTTGGCATTCATGGTTCCCTCAATGAACTGTAGGTCCCCAGTACTGGCAGCACTCATGTAGCCCCAAACCATGAGACTCCCACCACCATGCTTGACCACAGGCAAGACACACTTGACTTTGTACTCCTCACCCGGTTGCCGCTACACATGCTTGACACCATCTGAATCAAATAAGTTCATCTTGGTCTCATCAGACCACAGGACATGGTTCCAGTAATCCATGTCCTTAGTCTGCTTGTCTTCAGCAAACTGTCTGCGGGCCTTCTTGTGCATCATCTTTAAAAGGAGCTTCCTTCTGGGACAACAGCCATGCAGACCAATTAGATGCAGTGTGCGGTGTATGGTCTGAGCACTGACAAGCTGACCCCCCACCCTTTCAACCTCTGCAGCAATGCTGGCAGCACTCATACGTCTATTTTCAAAAGACAACCTCTGGATATAACACTGAGCATGTGTACTCAACTTTCTTGGTCAACCATGGTGTGTCTTTAATTACAACTCCACTCTCCACCACCTGATTAACTTTTTCAACACTGTCCAGGAAAATTACCACGGCATTATTCATTACCTCCGCAGGAGGTTATGTGATCATCAGCGTTGGTTTGTCTGTTTGTTTGTTTGTCTGACCTCCGCCAGGAGGTTATGGGATCATCAGCGTTGGTTTGTCTGTTTGTTTGTTTGTCTGTTTGTTTGTCTGTTAGCAAGATAACTCAAAAAGTTTTGGACGGATTTCGATGAAACTTTCAGGCGTTGTTGGAAATGGTACAAGGAAGAACTGATTAAATTTTGGGGATGATCCGGATCACCATCTGGATGCAGGAATTTTTTAAAGGATTCTTTATTGTAACAATAATAGGTATCATGATCATCATCGTAACTACAATAATAGGTATCATCATCATCGTGATGATGATATGATGACTATGATGACTATGATGATGCTGCTGCTGCTGCTGATACCTATTATTATTACTACGATGATGATGATACCTATTATTGTTGTAACTATGATGATGATGATGATGATGATACCTATTATTGTAACTATGATGATAATGCTCAGATGATAATGGCGCAGCAGAGGTCTGCGATCTTCGAGTGCTTTTCTAGTTTATTATATCTTTTCATGGGACAACACTAAAGACATGACACTTTGATACAATGTAAAGTAGTCAGTGTACAGCTTGTATAACAGTGTAAATTTGCTGTTCCCTCAAAATAACACACAGCCATTAATGTCTAAACCGCTGGCAACAAAAGTGAGTACACTCCTAGTGAAAATGTCCAAATTGTGCCCAAAGTGTCAATATTTTGTGTGACCACCATTATTTTCCAGCACTGCCTTAACTCTCTTGGGCATGGAGTTCACTAGAGCTTCACAGGTTGTCACTGGAATCCTCTTCCACTTCTCCATGATGACATCATTGTGTTAAAGACCTTGCGCTCCTCCATTTTCCCTTTGAGGATACCCCACAGATGCTCAGTAGGGTTTAGGTTTGGAGACATGCTTGGCCAGTCCATCACTTTTACTCTTAGTTTCATTAGCAAGGCAGTGGTCATCTTGGAGGTATGTTTGGGGTTGTTATCATGTTGGAATACTGTCCTGCGGCCCAGTTTCCAAAGGGAGGGGATCATGCTCTGCTTCAGTATGTCAGTACATGTTGGCATTCATGGTTCCCTCAATGAACTGTAGGTCCCCAGTACTGGCAGCACTCATGTAGCCCCAAACCATGAGACTCCCACCACCATGCTTGACCACAGGCAAGACACACTTGACTTTGTACTCCTCACCCGGTTGCCGCTACACATGCTTGACACCATCTGAATCAAATAAGTTCATCTTGGTCTCATCAGACCACAGGACATGGTTCCAGTAATCCATGTCCTTAGTCTGCTTGTCTTCAGCAAACTGTCTGCGGGCCTTCTTGTGCATCATCTTTAAAAGGAGCTTCCTTCTGGGACAACAGCCATGCAGACCAATTAGATGCAGTGTGCGGTGTATGGTCTGAGCACTGACAGGCTGACCCCCCACCCTTTCAACCTCTGCAGCAATGCTGGCAGCACTCATACGTCTATTTTCAAAAGACAACCTCTGGAGATAACACTGAGCATGTGTACTCAACTTTCTTGGTCAACCATGGTGTGTCTTTAATTACAACTCCACTCTCCACCACCTGATTAACTTTTTCAACACTGTCCAGGAAAATTACCACGGCATTATTCATTACCTCCGCCAGGAGGTTATGTGATCATCAGCGTTGGTTTGTCTCTTTGTTTGTTTGTCTGTTTGTCTGTTTGTTTGTCTGTTAGCAAGATAACTCATAAAGTTTTGGACGGATTTTGATGAAATCACTCGAAAGGATTTCGAGTGAAATCGCCTCCGCCGGGAGGTTATGTGATCATCAGCGTTGGTTTGTCTGTTTGTTTGTTTGTCTGTTTGTTTGTCTGTTAGCAAGATAACTCAAAAAGTTTTGGACAGATTTCGAAGAAACTTTCAGGCGTTGTTGGAAATGGTACAAGAAGGAACTGATTAAATTTTGGGGATGATCCGGATCACCATCTGGATACAGGAATTTTTTAAAGGATTCTTTATTGTAACAATAATAGGTATCATTATCATCATCGTAACTCTTGGCGGAGGTCTGCGCTCTTCGAGTGCTTTTCTAGTTGTAGTTACGATGATGATATACAAATGATATACAAATACTGCTACTTATAATCATAGTTAATATTACTAATATTAGTAATATTAATAGCAGTTAATAATGCTAATATAATAATAAGATAAGATAAGCCTTTATTAGTCCCACAACGGGGAAATTCCAGGATTGCAACAGCACAGGGATAGCAACACTCAGAGCAACAATCAGAAGGCAAGAAAAAACAAGCAAGCAAGAGCAGCTAATATACATATGTACATATTACTATAAAATATATATATATACACACACACACACACACACACACAGACACACAGTGCAGAGCATTGTAGCTGGATGGAATAAATATATGAATATATGAACACACAGTGCAGAGCATTGTAGCTAGATGGAATAAATATGTAAATATATAAACACCCACAGTATGGAGCATTGCAGCTAGGTGGAATAAATATGCAAGTATATAAACACACACAGTGCGGAGCAATGTAGCTAGATGGAATAATATGTAGATATATAAATATATAAACACACCCAGTGCTGAGCATTGTAGCTAGATGGAATAAATATGCAAATATATAAACACACCCAGTGCTGAGCATTGTAGCTAGATGGAATAATATGTAGATATATAAAAACACAGTGCGGAGCATTGTAGCTAGATGGAATAAATATATAGATATATAAATATAAACACACCCAGTGCAGAGCATTGTAGCTAGATGGAATAAATATGTAAATATATAAACACACACAGTGCAGAGCATTGTTGCTAGGTGGGATGAAACAGCATAACCGTCTATTTAGTTATCCTACATGGTATGATTATGTGCCCATACATATTCTCACCCTCCATAGCGACCGGTATGTTCCTAGTTGTATGCCGGAGAGGACCATTGTGTAAGTCTATTGCATCTTTTGCATTCAAAAAAAAAAAAAAAAACAAAAAAAAAACAAAACTATTAGTTTGTTACGTCTTTTTGCTATCTCTGCGAGCAGCCCTGCTTAGGTTGTACAGTCTGACAGCCGTTGGTAGGAAGGACCTACGAAACCTCTCGGTTGTGCACCTGGGATGATGTAGTCTGCTGCTAAATGAGCTCCTCAGTGCATCCAGTATGTCCTGCATAGGGTGGAACTCGGACTCCAGCAGAGATGACAGTTTAGCCACCGTCCTTCTCTCTCCTATCTCCTCCATCGGATCAAGGCGTTGCCCCAGGACAGAGCTAGCTTTCTTAATCAGTTTGTTCAGTCTCTTCCTATCGGCTGCAGTAATGCCACTGCCCCAGCAGACCACTCCAAAAGTGATGGCTGATGCCACCACCGTGTCATAGAATGACTTCAGCAGCGCCCCTTGTACACCAAAAGACCTGAGTCTCCTCAGCAGGAACAGCCTGCACTGTCCCTTCTTGTAGAGTGCGTCAGTATTGTGTGACCAGTCTAGTTTATTGTTCAGATGAATACCCAGGTACTTGTAGGATGTCACCATCTCGATGTCTGTTCCCTGTATATTTACTGGTGCTGTGAGGGGCTGCCCATGCCTGCAGCAGTCCACCACCAGCTCCTTAGTTTTCCTCGCGTTGATCTGGAGGCAGTTCCGATGGCACCAGTCCACAAAGTCCTGGATAAGCCCTCTGTACTCAGCTTCATCTCCGCTGGAGATGAGACCAACGATCGCAGAGTCATCAGAGAACTTCTGTAGATGGCAATGTGTTGTGTTGTGTGAGAAGTCCGCAGTATAAAGAGTGAACAAGAAGGGAGCCAGCACCGTTCCCTGGGGGGCCCCCGTGCTACTGATGATCGTGTCGGAAACACAGTCCCGGGTTCTCACAAACTGAGGCCGGTTCGTGAGGTAGTCCAGGATCCATGATGACAGGTGCTGGTCCACCCCTGCGCGCAGCAGCTTGTCCTTCAGGATCATCGGTTGGATGGTGTTGAAAGCACTGGAGAAGTCAAAGAACATGATCCTCACCATATTCCCGGGCTTCTCCAGGTGGGACAGTGAACGGTGAAGGAGGAAGATCACCGCATCCTCCACCCCAGTGCCATGCTGGTAGGCGAACTGGAGTGGATCCATCGCTGGTTCCACCAGGGGGCGGAGATGAGCAAGGAGCAGTCTCTCCAGGGTCTTCATCAAGTGGGACGTCAAGGCCACCGGTCTGAAGCTGTTCAGGTCTTTGGGGTGGGAAGTTTTTGGTACAGGTACCACACAAGATGTTTTCCACAGCTGTGGTACCCTCCCCAGTTTCAGGCTCATGTTGAAGATATACGTCACAATCCCACACAGCTGGTCTGCACAGGACTTGAGGAGCTTTGCGCTGATGCCGTCCGGTCCCGACGCCTTCCTCGCCTTGATCTTCCTCAGCTCCGTCCTCACCTGGGTCTTGGTCAGGGTCAGGATGGGGGGCTGTGTGTTGGGAGTGGGGGGGGTGTCGGTGGAGTGGGGAGTGGGTAGCAGGACTTGATTTCTTAGAGGCAGCAGTGGTTGTTGTGCAGACAGGGGGGAGGGCGGTTGGTCAAATCTATTGAAAAACAGATTCAGGTTGTTCGCCCACTCCCTGCCCCCCGTGGCCTGGGGGGAGGTATTCTGGAGCCCCGAGATGGTTTTGAGGTTTCTCCAGACCCCGCTGATGTCGCTCTGTTGCAGCTTGTCCTCCATCTTCTTCCTGAAGCTAATAATAATAATAATAATAATAATAATAATAATAATAACTACTATGAACTGTCATGGTTTGGAGAAGCTGGACTCAAACGCAGTATGAGTAGTACGCAGTTAAAGCTCACAGTGATTTAAGAGCTGGCCAAATAGGCACAGCTCAAGGGACCCCCCCCCCCACAAAACAATAAACACCTCAGAAGCGGGAACCAAAACTCACAAAACTTGGCAAGATACAAGGCAGGGTTACAGGCAGAACAGAAGCGTGTTGATCACGCATGTATGATGACGACACCAAACAGAACACAGATTGGGGCTGACACATAACTACACGGGAAATCAAAGAAACACAGAATGGGTGGGTACAATCGAGGCGAATGGAGACGGCAGGGCAGGGTTACAGATACAGAAAACAGGATGGGTGGGGCTGCACAGATAATCACAGGGGATGCACATGAGACATGAACAGAGGATAAGGGGAGACAAGACCATGGCAATAATGATAATCATAATAATGCTAATAAAGAAGAAAACCAACAGAGAACTGAATATACAAGACAGAATGATAATAAACCCAGGATAATGATAATAATAATGTTGAACACAAAAAATTCCAAAATACAACTAAAAGCGAGGACGTGGGCTGGAGCCCCTGCCCTGGTGACAAGATAACAAATGATAAATCAGGAAGTTAATAATACGAATATGAATAATAATAATAAGAAATACTACTAACAACAACAACAACAACAACAATAATAATAATAAGAATGGTGGTGATAATAATAATAATAATAATAATAATAATACATCAGTCTTATATAGCGCTTTTCTAAATACTCAAAGACGCTTTACAAAGCAGCATAGGGACAAACATATAGAGGACGAGTAAACAGACAAGGTAGGTACACATAGGTAGAAGAGGCAGTCAGTTTTTGTAGGTAGATTTGAAAAGATGGGTTTTGAGTTCACTTTTAAAAGAAGCAAGTGTGTTGGCAGACTGGATGTGAAGGGGCAAGGAATTCCAGAGGGTTGGTGCGGCAATGGCGAATGATCTATCACCCAGGGTGCGGAATTTTGTCTTGGTGATGGGGGTAAGAAGGTGAGCGTCAGCAGAGCGGAGGAGACGAGTGGGAGAATGACGAGACAGAAGGTCCGTTAGGTATGAGGGGGCGAGGTTATGAAGAGCTTTATAGGTGATGAGGAGGATCTTGAAGTTGATGCGCTGTTGAATGGGGAGCCAGTGGAGCTGACGGAGGAGAGGAGTGATGTGGTCTCTGGAGCGGGAGTGAGTAAGTAGGCGGGCGGCTGAGTTTTGGACATACTGTAGTTTTTGGAGGATGGTGGAAGGAAGTCCATACAGAATGCTGTTACAGTAATCAAGTCTGGAGGTGATGAAGGCATGGATGAGTATTTCAGCAGCAGAGGGTGAGAGGGTTGGACGGAGGCGTGCAATATTACGAAGATGAAAAAATGCTGTTTTGGTGATATGGTTGATGTGAGATTTGAAGGAGAGGGTGGGGTCCATGATAATGCCGAGGTTTCTGGCCAGGGGGGAGGGGGTGACTGAGTGACCATCGATTTGGAATGAAAAGTTCTGGGAAGAGGGTAAAAGAGATTTTGGTCCAAAAATGATGATTTCTGTTTTATTGCTGTTTAGCTTGAGAAAGTTGTTAGTCATCCAGGTTTTTATGTCTGTAAGGCAGTTGGTGATGGTGGAGAAAATGGCGGGGTTGATGGATTTAGAGGAGATGTACAGCTGGGTGTCGTCGGCGTAGCAGTGAAAGTGAAGACCATGTTGACGAATGATGTGACCAAGCGGAAGCATGTAGAGAGTGAAAAGGGTTGGACCGAGCACAGAGCCTTGAGGGACACCGTGTGAGACGGGGGTGGTGCGTGATTTATGATTGTTGATGGAGATGTACTGGAATCTCTCAGACAGGTAGGAGGTGAACCAAGAGAGGGCGGAGTCAGTGATGCCAATAGAAAGCAGACGACGGAGCAGGATGGAATGATTGATGGTATCGAAAGCAGCGCTGAGATCGAGAAGGAGAAGAATGGTGAGGGAGCCAGAGTCAGAGGCGAGCAGGAGGTCATTGGTGACCCTGAGGAGGGTGGTTTCAGTGCTGTGGTGAGAACGGAATCCAGATTGGAATGTTTCGTAGAGTTTGTTGGAGAGGAGGTGTTTCTTGAGTTGGGTGGCAACAGCTTTTTCCAATATTTTAGCCAGAAATGGGAGGTTGGAGATAGGTCTGAAATTGTTGGGGTCATCAGAGTCCAGGCCAGGTTTCTTATTATTAACAAATAATATAGCAACTTTTCAGGATTGTCTCCTGTATATGCAAGTAATTCTTTTGTTTTTCTGTTGTCTTTGACATAATGGCTGACCCAGGGAACAGACGCGGACTCAGAAATGGATACAATTATATTTATTGAACCAGTGTTCGTGTGTGAGTGCGTGAATGTGTTGTGTCGTGTACGTGAGTGCGGGCTGGAGACTTCGAGCAGCTGGGAGTGAGCAGAGCGCCGTGCAGCCTGGCAACCCTATGGACAGAGCAAAGGCACACAATTAGCGCGGAGCGAGATGGGTAATCACTCAGGTTATAATTGTGGCTTACTGTTCCAGGCAGATGGTGAGCACCTGTTGGCCAGGAAGACAGCACCCGCTGTCCCAGCATCATTGTAACCGTGTAGAGGGTGGAGAGAGCAGAGACCGCCGCCAAGAGGGACAATTCCGCCGCCGGGAGATTCCGCCTGTGCACAGGGGAGTAGCAAGGAACAGGTGAGTAAAGGTGAGGCTTACTTGGTTGGGAGAGGATTTCCTCCAAGTGTAGATGCTGAGGTGGCGAGGTGGACGATCGTGGAGAGGTTTGGCTGGAAGTCTTTCGAAGAGCTTCATAAAGCCAGGGAGACAGACGGCTCCGTGCCGGCCTGCAAGCAAAGTGAGGTTATATAGCCCTGGCCTGATGAGGAGCGCAGCTGTGGATGATAACGGCCCAGAGCGAGTCATCACAGCCTTCTCATTCTTTGCCAACGGAAAAATACAGCAAATATTGATTTGAATTGTTTTAAACAAATATTGAAAATCTCTGTCATCAATATTGTCTTGGTCACTGAAAGTACCAATATAAGCAATTACAGTACATTACACTGAAGTATTTAAGAACTTGATGACAAGGTTAAAAATAATATTTTCAGTTCATATGCTTTTTCATTGTGATGTTTATTCATTCAGCACAGTCATACAGCACAATACTGTACAGTTCTGATAGCGTTCCGCAGAAACCAGTCTGTTGCTTTATCTATGTAACTTCACATACATTATTAAGCATCTACAACACAATATATTCTTACTGAAATGTTTCCAAACACAATGAGGGAAGTTAATCATGTCTGCATGGTATGCACTTAATACATACAGTATGTGGACTTCAGATGTTCTTTAATTATTGATTCACTGGTTCTAGCTCAGCAGCAGGATGGACTGATGAATAAAAGACTTGCTCATCTTATTACATCTAAAAGGAGGAACTCTGAACTGTCTGGTAGAGTGGAGAAGTTGGTATTCGCCATGTAAAATTTGGGAAGAGTCAGATGAGATATTGGGCCTCATGCAAGAACTGTAACTCACTGAAACTAGCAGATTTGTTCATAAATGTGAAAATCAATTTATCTGATCTTTTGGGATTCATCAATCTGTTAGTATCTTGACATTTAGTACATTTACTAACAAAATTTATGAGTGGTCCAGACCATTTGTTAAGAGTTATGTGTAAATACTGTAGTTTGCTGTTATTCTAACCTTAGTTTCACTAAATTACTATATTTTGTAAGGATCAAGAATGAGAATATAAACCCTATAAATTAATAATTGGGCTAGGTAAATTAAGTTGTCGGCTGTTGTATAATAAGAGTAATAAATGAGTCTTCAGTCATAACTTTTACACAAGTATTACAAGTAAGAAAAAAAAGTGATATGAGCCGACATCACAATTTTTGCACAACAGTGCAAAACTGGATTTGAAACATTGGCTGCTCCACAGTGATTTTTTTCATCATTCAGCAAAGATAGGCATCCTCCTTGGTTATAATTT
Organism: Pholidichthys leucotaenia; assembly: GCA_020510985.1. Classification (NCBI taxonomy): domain Eukaryota; kingdom Metazoa; phylum Chordata; class Actinopteri; order Cichliformes; family Pholidichthyidae; genus Pholidichthys; species Pholidichthys leucotaenia. The sequence continues at coordinate 20,200,377 of CM035838.1, forward strand.
TGATGATTATTTTTCTATATAAGGCTGCATCTATTGTGTAAAAATAAAGCATTTTACAGATACTATTAAGAGCCTTTTTTAATCTAATCAAAACTGTAAACACATCATCAGGCTTAAAGTTTAAACACGGAGCTTGTATTTCTGTGAGAAATACAGAAATACAAGCTCCATATTTGTATTTCTCTGTGAGAAATAACTGCTCCTTGGTGTGTGGATTGGCTGAAATATTGTAAACTGGGGCTCTAACATTCCATTGCTCTTTATTTTTGTGCACATGGACACAAACAAAGGGCGCCGAGAAAATCTCTCCACCCTGGAGACTGGTTTCAAATCTCTACACTTTCACACCTCCAAATACCCAGCGTAGTATACACAGAAAGCTAAACTGTAGACGAACTTGCATGGTTCTGTCATATTGGCTGGACAAGTCACCTGAGTGTAATGTGCAATCACCAAGCGAGCACACAAAAAATGTTTGACCCTTTATTAGAATGTTCTAACACAGCAGTCTTGAAAAGAAAACGCCAACCACTCGCCAGATAAGCAGGAGCCCTGCTGAGGACAGATGAGGCTGATTGGGTGGGGAATGGAGATTTAATGGGAAAACAGATAATGCCAGTCACGTGGGAGATAGGAGGAGACCAGCACAGAACCCAGCGAAGGAGAAGAACCAGCAGGCAGAACTGCCAGATGGGTTGGGTGGATGGGTCTGACCGGGCAGAGAAGGAAGGCTGCTTCAAGGAGGAGCAACAGGCTGGCGAGTTCACCAAATCCCTGCAGACGCATCGCTCCGTTGGCAGCAACCTGGAAAATGTGGAAGAGAGGAGATTGTTAGGTAAAGTCATAAGACAAGTAACCGCTTACAATAGAGCCATTGGTTGAGCAGTATACCCAAATGAGCCAGCGTTGAATCACTGAAGACTACTTCCTTATAAATGCTGGCAGGCAGGAATCAGCAGGTGCGTCTGATGAGGGAGCCGGTGAGCAGGAAGGAAGGGGCGAGCGCTCGCCATACATGACAGTGCCCCCCTCTCAAGGAACGCCTCCTGGCGGTCGCCCAATCTTCTCCGAGTGAGTGCAATGGTAGTCCCGGACCATCCCCTTGTGATGGAACTTGGACCAAGGGACCCATGACAGATGCTCCGGGCTGTAGCCCTCCCAGTCGACCAAATACTGAAAGCCCTGACCCCGACGTCGTACATCCAAGATCTCCCTGACGGTGTGAGTGACGTGTCCGCCCAGGATCTTGGGAGGAGGGGGAGACTTCGGGGGAGGGCAGAGAGGGCTGGAAGAGAGAGGCTTAACTTTGGAGACATGGAAGGTAGGGTGGACGTGGAGCGTCCATGGAAGCTGGAGCCAAACAGCACAGTCACCGACGTTACTGGTGACAGGAAAGGGTCCACGAACCGGGGGACGAGTTTGCGACCCTCCGTCTTCAGCGGAACCTGGTCCACGGCTACGCAAACCTGCTGTCCCTTTCTGTAGCTCAGCACTGGAACCCTCTTGCGGTCAGCGCAGCGCTGATTGCACTCAGTGGCATGCTGAAGCGCCGCTCTGGTGGATCTCCAGGCCCGGCGGCAGCGATGAAAGTGAGACCCCACGGATGGCACCGCAACCTCTCTCTCAGCCATAAAAAGTGTGTGTGTGTGTGTGTGTGTGGGGTTGTAGCCTACGGACGCCTCAAATGGTGAACAGCCCGTAGCTGAGGAGACCATGGAATTTAATGAGTATTCAACACAAGTGAGATGGGAGCTCCATGAAGCGGGGTCTTCGGCTGCCACACAACGAAGGGTGGCCTCCAGGGACTGGTTGGCATGCTCAGCCTTCCCATTGCTCTGGGGATGATAGCCGGAGATGAGGCTGACGGTGGTACCAAGGCAGTGGCAGAAGGACTTCTAGACTCATGAAGTAAACTGTGGGCCCCGGTCAGACACAGTGTCCATAGGGATGCCGTGTAGCCTGACGATGTGGTAGGAAAGGAGCGCCGCTATCTTGGCGGCAGAAGGCAGCTTGGGAAGGGGAACCAGGTGTACGGCCTTGGAGAACCTGTCTACGATGGTCAAAATCACTGTGTTGCCGTGGGAAGGGGGGAGGCCAGTGACATAATCCTTGGCAATATGGGACCAAGGCCGACTGGGAATGGGGAGGGGGTGAAGAAGACCAGCAGGGGGTGGGGGGGTGGAGGAAGATTTATTCCGGGCACACATCTGACAGGCTTTAACATAGTCATGCACGTCCCGTCGTAGTCTAGGCCACCAAAACGCTCGTCTGATGATGTCAATAGTCCGCACCACCCCGGGGTGACAGGCAAAACGTTCAGTGTGCCCCCACTGGATGACTTTGCTGTGGAGACCAGCCGGGATGTACAGGTGGTTGGGGGGGGCAGCCCGCTGGTTTGGGGTCAGAAGACTGGGCCTGGCGGACTCGCTTCTCGATCTCCCGGATGAGGGGTCCCAGGACACACGAAGGCGGGAGAATGGACTGGGGGCGGGAAGGGGTGTCAGCCACGTCCTGACTGAACTGTCTGGAGAGAGCATCAGGCTTCCCGTTACGGGAGCCAGGCCTGTAAGTGACAGTAAAGTTAAAGCACTGGAAAAATAAGGCCCAGCGAGCCTGCCTAAGGTTAAGCCGGTGGGCCGACCGCAGATACTCTAAGTTCTTGTGGTCAGTCCACACGACTACTGGGTGAGCAGCTCCCTCCAGCCAGTGTCTCTATTCCTCAAATGCCAATTTAATGGCCAGCAGCTCGCAATCCCCAACGTCGTAATTCCTCTCGGGCAGGGTGAGCTGCCTAGAGAAATGCGCACACGGGCGGAGCTTCAAGTCTGGGGAAGAATGCTGAGATAACACTGTGCCCACCCCTATCTCTGAAGCATCCACCTCCAGGGTGAACTGGAGTTGAGGGTCGACCTGAGCCAAGACTTGATCGCCAGTGAACAGGACCTTTAATTTATTGAAGGCCTGCTCAGCTCCCTCGGTCCATACAAATGGCACCTTAACAGAGGTCAACTTAGTTAAAGCTGTGCTATCCCACTATAGTTTCGAATAAACCTGCGAAAAAAGCTCACAAACCCCAAGAAGCGTTGCAGCTCCTTGCGGGAGTGGAGGGTTGGCCAATCAAGTACAGCTTTCATCTTGGCTGGGTCAACCCTCAGTTCTCCCACCGCTATAATGAAGCCAAGGAAAGAAGTGGAAGATGTAGAAAATTCACACTTCTCTGCTTTGACGTATAGTTGGTTCTCTAAGAGCTGCTGTAACACGGCTCTCACATGGGTCTCGTGCTCTTTTGGCTTGTGAGAAAAAATCAGGATATCATCTAAATAGATGAAAACAAACCGATTAAGCATATCATGGAGGACGTCATTGACTAAACGCTGGAAAACAGCGGGGGCATTAGTTAGTCCAAAAGGCATAACTAAATATTCAAAATGCCCCAGATGAGTCTTGAACGTTGTTTTCCACTCGTCCCCCTCACGTATTCTAAATAGATGGTAGGCATTGCGTAGGTCGAGCTTAGAGAATACACGTGAACGCTGCGGGAGCTAGAAAGCGGAGTTCATCGGGGCAGAGGGTATTTGTCTTTGACAGTGATGGCATTAAGCTCCCGATAGTCAATGCACGGACGCAAAGACCCGTCCTTTTTGCCTATAAAGAAAAGCCCCGCCCCTAGGGGTGCTGAGGATGGTCGAATGAGGCCGGTGTTCAGCAAATCCTTAATGTACCTTTCCATCGCCTCTCTCTCAGGACCAGAAATGCTATAGAGTTTGCTGGATGGCAACCTCGCACCCGGAAGGAGGTTAATGGCACAGTCGTACGAGCGATGTTGTAGAAGCGCTAACGCTTGCGACTTGCTAAATACCTCCCTGAGGTTGTGATAGACCTTGGGTACGAGGCTGAGGTCCAGCGGCTCTACCTGAGGCGAGGAGACGGGAAGGGATGGGGAACACTCGGCCGAATTTAGGCATGTAGCCAAATAGTTAGCATTCCAGGAGGTGATAGAATTTTGTGCCCAATTAATAATAGGATTGTGCCTCCGGAGCCATGGATAACCCAGTACTCACCGCATGAGAAGCTCATGGAAATCCATAAAAAGTCTGCTTCTCACGGTGGTTACCAGACAAAAGGACAGATAACTATGCCGTGCAATGAGTAACGGACGCCACCGTCTGGCCAGAAAGAGTACGCACAGAGTGGGGAGCCGGCAGTTTAACTGTCGGAATCCCCATCTCGTGCACAAGAGTCGATGAGACAAAATTCCCCTCCGCCCCGGAATCAATCAGGGCGGAGACCCTCCTCTCGACCCCCGGTAGCTAGATGAGGGCCGAAATGGAGAAATTACTGGGGGGATCGGATTGAGTCCCGACCGCCAGACCCCCCACACCTACTGATGGGCTGATTCTTTTGGCCGTAGGCGGCATGTGTCCAACTTATGGTTCAAAGAACCACAGTAGGCAGATGCCCCGATCTGCCACCTCCGCCCAGCCTCTGCTCATGGAAGACGAGCAGAGCTGAGCTCCATTGGCTCAGAGGTGGGGTTGGGCTCGCCTCGGTCAGTAGACACTGGGAAGGAATGAGTGATGGGCAGGTGAGAGGAAGCACCGTGCTCCCAAGCGCGCTCCTGATATCGATCATCTAACCTGACCGCCTGATCTATCAGGCCGTCCAAGGTGGCAGGAACGGCATAAGCCGCCAAATCATTCTGAAGATGAGGATTCAGGCCGTGGAGGAACTTGCTGCTTAACGCAACCTCGTTCCACCCCGAATCCACCGCCTCAACCCATAACTCCATCAAGTAGTCGGCCACCGACCGACTGCCCTGACGGAGTGACATTAGGTGACTCACGATGTTCCCCTCACTCTCGGAATGGTCGAAGGTGCGGGTAAACTCAGCCACAAATTGGTCAAACGTTGGTGGCGAAGTTCTCTGACTGTCGATAACAGCCCGCACCCAACTAAGAGCGCGGCCCCAAAGCAGAAGAACAAACTGATGAATCTTGGAGATGTCATCCAGGAACTCCCCCTGCACCTGCCCAAAATAAAGCTGAATCTGACATAAGAAGTCCTTGCATTTCCCCACCTCCCCCGCGTACCGGGCAGGAGTGGAAATAACAAGGGTTCGGTGGACAATAGAAGAAGGAGGAGCAGGTGAAAGTGGAGCAGCCGGGTCACCAGCATGGTCCAATCGATCAGTAAGGACACTCAGCTGCTGTGTAATTGCCTGCAGCAATTGAGTGTGCTCAGCCACCTGCCTCTCTGTAGCATCGAGGTGGTGGAGCGCGGAGTGCTCAGTTGATGGTAATGCACCTGTCAGGTGGTGACTCTGGCTGGCTCGTTCTGTCATATTGGCTGGACGAGCCACCTGGGTGCAACGTGCAATCACCAAGCAAGCACACAAAAAATGTTTGACCCTTTATTAGAATTTTCAAACACAGCAATCTTGAAGAGAAAACGCCAATCACTCGCCAGATACGGGGGACGGCAGTGGCTCAGGAGGTAGAGCAGGTCGTCCAATAACCACATGGTTGGCGGTTCGAATCCCGCTCTCCCCAGATATCCTGCCATTGTGTCCCTGGGCAAGACACTTCACCCCAATTGCTCCTGGTGGGTCTGGAAGCGCCATGTTAGGCAGCATGCCACCATCAGTGTGTGAATGTGTGTGTGAATGGGTGGATAGCAGGATCTGTAAAGCACTTTGGTCATCAAGAGATGAGAATAAAAGCGCTATATAAGTGAGTGCCATTTACCATTTACCATAAGCAGGAGCCCTGCGGAGGACAGACGAGGCTGATTAGGGGGGAATGGAGATTTAATGGGAAAACAGATAATGCCAGTCACGTGGGAGATAGGAGGAGACCAGCACAGAACCCAGCGAAGGAGAAGAACCAGCAGGCGGAACTGCCGGACGGGTTGGGTGGATGGGTCTGATCAGGCAGAGAAGGAAGGCTGCTTCGAGGAGGAGCAACAGGCTGGCAAGCGCACCAAATCCCCGCAGGCGCATCGCTCCGTTGGCAGCAACCTGGAAAAGGTGGAAGAGAGGAGATTGTTAGGTAAAGTCATAAGACAAGTAACCGCTTACAATAGAGCCATCAGTTGAGCAGTATACCCAAACGAGCCAGCGTTGAATCACTGAAGACTGCTTCCTCATAAACGCTGGCAAGCAGGAATCAGCAGGTGCGTCTGATGAGGGAGCCGGTGAGCAGGAAGGAAGGGGCGAGCGCTCGCTGCATATGACACGTTTGGGATAAAAATGTTGTGTGCACGGTCCCTTAGGCTCTCTATAAAAGTAACTGTGAAGTGATGGAAAAAGTGAAACTCAAGATAATCAAGGTTTGGTCAACAAAATATTGAAGGTCTGCTCAATGTCTTTCAAGTTAATAAGTGAATGAGTAAATAGCATAAATAGTTTGTGTCAGTTATTTAACCTGTTGCATTTCGGTGTACCGCGGGCGGACACGTCTCTGCGTCCTAGAGCGCACGAGGGCGCCCTCACTGTGCGTCCTAGTGCGCACTGGAAAAAAAAGCTGCATTTCCCTTCTTCCACTACAGACACAGCCGCGAACAGAAAGCCAAAGGAGTGCTTTGATTAGTTTAGATGTGATTGACCTCTCATTCGACTAATAAGAGCCTTGAATTGGGTTTCTGAAACCTTGAAGAACCAGTGACTGAAAACCTAGCAAGAAGGACCCGCCTACCAACGGCTGCGAATACAGCCAGCCAACTGAAGCACAGAAGTTCAAAAGCATGCCTCCCTTGCCTAAAATCTGTTTTGTGTAAGGCTGGGTGACACACAGGCATTCAACAGTCTTTTTTTCTTACTACTATTCTTATTTGTTTTGAAAAATCGTTCGCCAAAACCGCAATCATGGAAGCGCAAAACCGCAATAATGGAATTATGGTTTGACCGGGTAGCGTGACCAGAACCACGAGTCCGTAACAAGCGGACCAGCGTCATGTTCGTCTGACAATGAGGAAGAGAAGTTCGCCAGCGACACTGCTGTTGTGGACAGGTAAGTGTTATAAGCTAAATTATTCTTTATCCCTGAAAATTGTAATCAAAAATGACTTTTGACCGATTGGTAAATTACAACTGTGCGTAGTAGACCGCGGCGCACCGTGACTGCGGCGCACCGGGCGATGCGATGTCTGTCCTCTGTAGCGGGGGGGTGGGAGTTGTTATCTTCTACATTACAGATATTTTAGAATAATTTTTAGTGCACTGTAGGTTATTTTTTCTTGTAAAAAAAAGCCACACATTTTTTACGTGGCATGCTTCTTTGTGTGTGGGGGCTTGTTTGTTCATTCATTCATTCATGAATGAATAAACAACCCCCCCCCACACACACACAGCCCTGAGTGTCATCTTTCATTAGAGCCCAAGATGAAGCTTCTATACTGAATCATTCAAAAGTTACAGACGTTTTTCCAAACTGTGCCATTTGGCACAATTTGGCACAGTTCAAAAACGCCTGGGAACAACCTAAGAAAAAAGCTGTGTAATATATTCATTTTTTGTGGTATTGTTACAAAATTTGGACCTCAGCTGGATAACACTTGGTTCTACATTTCTGTTGCATTTTCCAGCCAGTATCTGACAGCTGTGTGTTATTTGCAAGCATTTGTATCCAAAAAAACACCCAGGCGAAATTTATTTTCTTCAAGTTCAGTATGTTTAGATGACTGTTACTCAGTGGCAGGAGCACTTAGAGAGATTATGACTGTTTTGCCAAAAAATTCAAAGTGTTTTCTTTTAAATGAGACCAACCCCATGAAGATGCTGCAAAGGGTTGAAGAACAGCTTTTGATTTACTTTGGGTACGTTATTTTTTGGAGTTTTTAGGGAAATTGACCAGAGTGCAAGGGGTTAAATTAAAAGTAAATATGCAAAAGTGCTCACATAAAAAGGCCTCTTCATAACTTACATACAGTGGTGTGAAAAAGTGTTTGCCCCCTTCCCGATTTCTCATTTTTTTCGTATGTTTGTCATACTTAAATGTTTTAGATCATTAAATAAATTTAAATATTAAACAATGACAACACAAGTAAACACAAAATGCAGTTTTTAATTGAAGGTGTTTATTATTGAGGGTAAAAAAAAATCCAAACCTACATGGCCCTGTGTGAAAAAATTATTGCCCCTCTATTAAAACATAAATTAATTTTGGTTTATCACATCTTTGGAAAGTTGAGTTCAATTTTCTAGCCATTTCTAAAACTTTGGTACTTCGCTGAACCACAGTGAGAGCCATTATCCACAAATGGCAAAAACATGGAACAGTGATGAACCTTCCCAGGAGTGGCCAGCTGACCAAAATTACCCCAAGAGCGCAGCAACAACTCATCCAAGAGGTCACAAAAGACCCCACAACAACATCCAAAGAACTGCAGGCCTCACTTTACTCAGTTAAAGTCAGTGTTCATGACTCCACTATAAGAAAGAGACTGGGCAAAAATGGCCTGCATGGCAGAGTTCCAAGACAAAAACCACTGTTGAGCAAAAAGAACATAAAGGCTCCTCTCAGTTTAGCCAGAAAACATCTTGATGATCCCCAAGACTTTTGGGAAAATACTCTGTGGACTAATAAGACAAAAGTTGCACTTTTTGGAAGTTGTGTGTCCCATTACATCTGGCGTAAAAGTAACACAGCATTTCAGAAAAGGAACATTATACCAACAGTAAAATATGGTGGTGGTAGTGTGATGGTCTGGAGCTGTTTTGCTGCTTGAGGACCTGGAAAACTTGCTGTGGTGAATGAAACCATGAATTCTGCTGTCTACCAAAAAATCCTAAAGGAGAATGTCTGGCCATCTGTTCATGACCTCAAGTTGAAGCGCACTTGGGTTCTGCAGCAGGACAATGATCCAAAACAAACCAGCAAGTCCACCTCTGAATGGCTTAAGAAAAACAAAATGAAGACTTTGGAGTGGCCTGGTCAAAGTCCTGACCTGATTGTGACTGAAATACATGTGGCATGACCTTAAAAAGGTGGTTCATGCTCAAAAACTCTCCAATGTGGCTGAATTACAACAATTCTACAAAGATGAGTGGGACAAAACTCCTCCACGGCACTGTAAAAGACTCATTGCCAGTTATCGCAAACGTTTGATTACAGTTGTTGCTGCTAAGGGCGGCCCAACCAGTTATTAGGTTTAGGAGGCAATCACTTTTTCACACAGAGCCACGTAGGTTTGGATTTTTTCCCCTTAATCATAAACACCTTCATATAAAAACTGCATTTTGTGTTTACTTGTGTTATCTTTGTCTAATGTTTAAATTTGTTTGATAATCTGAAACAATTAAGACTGACAAACATACAAAAAAAATGAGAAATCAGGAAGGGGGCAAACACTTTTTCACACCACTATAGATCAAGTAAAATATGTTGAACAGTCGCCTATCACTACACCTTTGTCTTGCATACAGAGTAATCTTCATCACATTTTCCATCCACATACAATACATGCTTTTAAGCTGTGCACCACACACAGACTCCATGGGGAAGTCCCTTTTCTGCAGCAGCACCTGTTACACTTTTCCAAAAGGATGTCCTCTCATCCGCAAGACCTGTACTTAACACAATACAGACAACTCTGCTGCTCTGAAACACAACACGGTGTTAAATATAGATCTCTGAGCGCTTCTCCCTGTGGAGCACCCATCTGATACCATTGTCCTTGGTTACATTAACACCCACATTCAGACAAAAACTAAATCTGTGAGCTCAGCTGGAGGGCACAGTAAGGTCTAGACAAAGGGTAGTTTATGCACCATGGTGCCTTCCTCTCTTGCTATCTGCCCACAGGGCAGGGCTTCCCTGCCACTGAAGATACCAGAGGAGAAAGATTCGGCTGGCGTCTCAGATCTGTTTTCGACAAAAGGTCAGAGTTGACTTACAAGTCAGGTTTTGTTTCAGACACTCGGCTTTGGGGAAGCGATCTGGTGAATATGCTGTGGAGAATAGGAGACTGTTTTAGTAGAACAAATAGTAGCACCACTGCCCCCTCCTGGTCAGGAGAGGGATTGAAATAAATCTGCAGCTGCCTGTTTCTTTTTTTTTTTTTATTTCCCACTGTGACAATGGTGTCGTCTTTTCATGATTAAATTAGCCCCAGTACAATGAAAGAATTCCTAGGTGACCACTGGGAAATAAAAATTGGAAATAAGCTGTTTCACAAATCTGGGTTCTCTTTCCAATCAAAAAATACTTTACTGTACACTGTTATTTTATTTATTTATTTATTTATTTTTGCCATGCCTGTTTTTTGGTTTTGTTTTGTAGTCTTTTTAGTTGAACTAGCATAGGTTATGAAATGTGTTACTTAAGAGGTCACAATTAAATAATATTTGAAACCATTGCTTCTTTTAAATATTGAAATTCAAAAGTTGTGTCTCTTGCTGAAGGTTAAGTGTAGTGAAGTGAAAGTATTTCCTTATAGTAGAAGTACAAAGAGAAATAAAATACATCTCTAGTCAATGCAGTCCTGTTATTTACAAGTATTATTACTCTTGCCATAGAAATTGTTCCTAACAAAATGCCCACTGTCTGTCAGGAGAGCATGCTCCACTTTCTGAGTTGTTTTTTTATTATCTTCGATATATGGGTATTATGCCCTGCAAATTCATGACACTGTCAGTACTCTGACATTTTCACTTACAGGTCAAAGAAAGTGAGAAAGACTGTGTTCACACACACAAACGGGAGGAATACCATCTTTCCAGTCTCTGCTGGGCAGTGGTGTGGTGCATCCTGGACATTTTCGTTTACACCCAGACTGCAGCTGTGTCAACAGCAGGGCCCACGCCACATACTGATAATCTGAGTATTACTGAGGGCAGAGATAAGGTTCATCACAAGTTCTGGGCAAACTTCCTTCAGACTTTAATCAAACATTCACACCATTATGAATTTTAAAACTGAGGAGGAACAAAAGTCATGTTACACAGCAACAGACTCTTCCTGGAATTTACTTTAAAAATCACAGTCCTTTGTATCTTAAAGTAGGAATATCACAATCAAGATTTTTTGCCCCCAATCCAAGTTATTTAAGATTGAAGATTGGTTGGTTACAGTGTAACCCAGGATCTCTGAGTGGAGAAGACTATTTCTCCACCCTACATATTGTATGGGGATTGATTCCCTCAGTGCAGCTGACATGGGTACTCTTTAAGACACATCACCTGTAATGACCAGGCACTGATTAGCCCCCTGGCTATAAAGGCACTGCGCATGCATAGCTTCCTTGGTTAACCTTGATTGGCTTGGCGCTGGAGAGATAAGTCTTCTCCACTCAGAGAACCTGGGTAACACTGTAACCAACCATTTTCTGCCATGTCGAGACTATCTCTCCACCCTATATATTCCACATGTATGGGAATTCTGTAAGACACACCGCGAGGAAACCAGCAGACTCCGCTGCTCCCGTGGGAGTATGAGATGGTCTGCGAGTTCGAAGGACATGTAACCATCACCAAAGTGCTCACCTATGTGCCCACCACCACAAGGAACTATTTACAAGTATACTTACCTGTGACCTTGGTGCAAGATGCTGCCAAGGACAAACTGGCCTGCCAGATGCAGAGGCCATCTGCTGAGGTGGCTTGCAGGTGTGTGAAAACCCTCAAGCTGGCACACCCAGCATTAAGAAAAGACTGAATCACTCCAGTCAACACTAACCATGGGGCTCTGGCCCTGGAGGCTTACTACTTCTTGCAGGTCCTATCCTGCTGTATTGATCCCAGCACGTGTTCCCCAAATGAGCTGCTGGATGCTATGTTCATACAGTAGAACCTGATAAACATTGATGTCCACGAGGCTGCTGCACAAAGCTCTGAAAGAGACGCGCCTCGCCACAGAGCCCATGAGGTGGCGAGACCCTGTGTAGAGTGTGCACGCACTCCTGGTGGGGCTGGCCTACCTGCCGTCTTGTATGCCTGCTGAATAGCCTGCACAATCCATTTGGGATAGCCTTGCCTTTGTGACAGGCGTCCCCTGGCAATTAGGTCTGTAGCAGACAGCAGCTGGTCTGTTGCCCTGTGGGCATGGGTTCGAACAAGGTACATCCTTAAGGCTCTGACAGGACACAATAGAGACTGCCCACTTGCCCTATCCACATTTCCACGAGGAGGGAGGAAAGGGCCCAGCTTGATAGACTGGCTAGCATAGGGGTCAGACACCACCTTAGGGTGAAATACAGGATTTGCCCGGAGCATCGCTCCTGCATCCCCTGGCAACCAACATAGGCATTCCTCATGTACTGAAAAGGTGTGGAGTTCCCCTACTCTTTTTGTTGATGCGATGGCCAACAAAAATACAGTTTTCAAAGTAAGCCATTTTAGCCCTACAGTTTCCAGGGGCTCAAATGGCTCATGCTGCAAGGCTGTCAATACCACTTCCAAATCCCATGAAGGAACGGCAGGTCACCCCTGACATGGAGGACTCCTGCAACTCCCTTTGAGAAACTGAGCAATAAGGGTGCAGCAGCCCTCCTCCAGTTTCTGAGGGCCAATCCAGGCCAGTTTTATGGCTGTGACCATACCTATCAATTTGAAGGGAGCCTTTCCATTCTCCAATAACTCCTGCAGGAGCTGGAGAGTCTCCTGGGCCCTGCATTTTAAGGGATCCACCTGTTGATCCAGGTTGATCCACCTGTTGATCCACCTAAGGGAAACCTGTTGTATCTCAGCCATTATGTCTATGGCCTCGCCCAGCTGCCTAGTCAGCTGGCACTGACATAGTGCCAAAATTGTGCCCGTTGTGGGGCAACCCCCACAACAGACTGAGACAGACACAGCGCTCGGCTAGAGCAAATAACAGAACAGTGAAATGTGTGTATTAATGTCTACAGGCAGCCCCGCTCCTTCTGGCTTGTTCCGGCTCAGTATTGTGATGTTAATGTCCCATTCATGCATTGTGTTCATGCTTCCTGTTCTCACTGTGTCTCTCAAATGCAAATGCCATACCCACTGCTGTGAATGCCCTTTCATGCATTGTCTGTAACTGGTATAAATACCGCACATATTCTGTAACTCATTCTCTCATTCCTTCAACTGCTGCTGACACATACTCTGTGTCTCTTTGCTGGAGAGACTGAGGACACCGCTCCAGTCTGCTCACACTGGGCTGGAGCGGAGTTCCTATGATGGCGGTGTGATTTAATAAACCTACTTAAAACCTTCACTTCGCTGCCTTTATTTCATCATCCGCCTCACTGGTGACCCCGAATACGCACACGCTTTGTGCGACGCAACCTTCTGGCTTGGACAGCCATGCTGCCGGCGAACGCAGCACCCGGCGGTGATGCTCCGACGACAAGTGAACTCAGCAGCTCCCTTCTGCTTCAGGGAAATCTCCGGACATCACCCACGACCGGGGAAGCCGCAGCAAACTTCATGGTGGGATCTGCACGCCTAGATTGGCACATCCACGCTGGACCGGCCGCGCTCACAGCTCCTCCACACTAGAACGCATGCACCTCATCCCCTCTCCACGACGGCGACCTCCATGGCCGACGGAGAATGCAGCGCGTGGACCTGAACGCACCATGGCTGAGCGAGTGACAAAGATCGTCTCCTCCCTCTCACCACTCCAACGCATCTGCACAAGCGTGAGGAACAAAGATCGTCTACTTCCTTTCACTGCTCCAACACATTGAACAGGGATGATTACACTCCCTGACCCTGTCTCCTGTCCAGCTGGCCCAACAACGCACGGAGCCCTGGCACACGCACCGGGGAATTACGCGGATGGCGCACCACGCACGGGACGCATACGGCTCTGCAGACCCCCATCCTCCTTCGCCACTGCACACAGGCCCTTCAAGGTTGCTCGTACACCGGAGGCACGCACGCAGCATGCTCGAAGGAGTTGCTAATGGTCTCAGCCACGGCACACATAGGGAATTCGACAGTCTGCGGTTCCCGAGGGCTTTAAGGTTTTGCCCGCACCTAAAGTCAACACGCCAAGTCCCTTTGCCTTTGTTTTTTTCTTACAGCTGCCCCTGCTTTTCTTCACGGCCACTATTAATCCTTGCAGGACTTAATCGCGGGAGGAGTCAGTGACTAATTTTTCTTCTTGTGGACCTCTGCACGTTCAACGGGACAGCCCTTCGACATCGCGGACCCACAAGCGATTTTTGCGCGGCTCAGACGATTTCACCGTCTCCTGCCGGCACTTACTGCCCCCCACCCCCCTCCACCTCCGCCTGCACAGAGCTTTCCCTGCTCGCTGCCAAAGCTGCACTATCGAGGCCTCGGCCCCCTGCCGAGCCCTCTGGGGGGGAGCGTGTGGGGCAACCCCCACAACAGACTGAGACAGACACAGCGCTCGGCTAGAGCAAATAACAGAACAGTGAAATGTGTGTATTAATGTCTACAGGCAGCCCCGCTCCTTCTGGCTTGTTCCGGCTCAGTACTGTGATGTTAATGTCCCATTCATGCATTGTGTTCATGCTTCCTGTTCTCACTGTGTCTCTCAAATGCAAATGCCATACCCACTGCTGTGAATGCCCTTTCATGCATTGTCTGTAACTGGTATAAATACCGCACACATTCTGTAACTCATTCTCTCATTCCTTCAACTGCGGCTGACACACACTCTGTGTCTCTTTGCTGGAGAGCCTGAGGACCCCGCTCCAGTCTGCTCACACTGGGCTGGAGCGGAGTTCCTATGATGGCGGTGTGATTTAATAAACCTACTTAAAACCTTCACTTCGCTGCCTTTATTTCATCATCCGCCTCACCCGTGTTAATTAGCCACCCCTGGACAGCCATAGCATTATGTAACAGAGCTAGATGGCGACACCAAGGCCCTTGATCCATGGGGAGAGCGGCCCGCAGCCAATCCTTTCTCCACCATGCACATTTGCCAGCCGTCTGCAAAGACCTGACCCATAATGGGCTTTGGATGGCCTAGCAAATTGTTTAACCACAACATCCTCCACATCAGGGAGGAGTGGTACTGAAAAGGGATGAGGATGGCTCATATCTGCATCATCGAATCGAAATGCCCTAACAGTTATTCTTGTATTAGGTTCCACCTTCCTTGCCCTATTACGGAGGAGGTGGGGTGCTGGGCAATGGGTAGGGCTTCATTTTGACAACTTGAGCTAGTTAGTGGACAATTCAGCTGCAATCCTGCAAAATGGTGCATCCACTTGCTGGATGGTGACCTTACCAATGGTGCACTATTGTCACCAGTCATTGATAACAAACCACACTTGAACTGTCTCACTCTCTTTGGCAGCTTCGCCCTGCTGTGGCTGCCTCATGGGACTGACTTGGACGCTTGCAACAGACAGCCAGAAATCTGGCTTCCCTCACCCTATTTGGCTCTTAATATAAAGCAGTCCATGCATGATGCCGGATCCCTGCTAGCCATGCGTGCATGCTCCAGCCTAAGCAATGCACACTGCTATCATGGCCATCCTCCATAGACATCTTAAGCCTACAACCTAACACAGGTGTGGCTCACTGGACTAGCCATATTACTCTTCCCCATTTCTTTACTAATATGTTAAGTGTATATGGCACTAAACACCTCTCACACTCTTGTACTGTTCTAAGTGGAGTTGAGGTTGTGGCAGCAACCACACTTCATACATTACACCACTCTAAGAGGGAGATATGCTTGTAGCACTCACACCCATAGCTCCAGCTGTTATAGGTGTGAGATTTCATTTTCTCTCTGCTTTTTTTTCTTTAGTGGGTTCAGCAGCACCTCGCTGACCAGATAGCAGAGGTGGAGGAAAAACATCCAGACTCTCTGCTTATCATTCTGGGTGATTTCAATAGAGCTAATCTCACAAATGAGCTTCCTAAATACAGACAGCATATTAAATGTCCCACCAGGGACACAAATACACTCGACCACTGTTACACAGTTTTAAGAAACGCCTATCATGCCGTCCCCCGTGCAGCTCTGGGTTTTTCTGACCACTGTCTGCTCCATCTTATTCCAACATACAGACAGAAACTAAAAACTTCCAAGTCTGTTGTAAGGACTGTGAAGAAATGGACTGAGGAATCAAAGCTGGAGTTACAAACCTGCTTTGACTGCACAGACTGGAGTGTTTTTGAAGATGCAGCCATTAACCTAAATGAACTCACTGACACTGTGACATCATACATTAGTTTTTGTGAGGACATGTGTGTGCAGACCAAGACCTTCTGCACATACAACAACAATAAACCCTGGTTCACTCCTAAACTGAAGCAGCTACGTCAGACCAAGGAGGAGGCCTGTAGGAGTCAAGAATTGAGGAGACTGGATGATTTTTCCAGTAACTGCTTTAATTCCCCATTCATCCTACGTCCTCTCTCGATCGGAGGGAAAAGAGACAGGACACAGTCACACACATACAGCACATTTATACATTCATCTTCTAACCATACATCACACACAAAAGTCACAATACTCAGCTACATCCTTTCATCTCTAATAGAACACCCAGAGTCCTTCTGTTCTCCTTTCCGACCCCCAAAGGTCAGGCCGGGTAATCTTCTCATCTCTCCTGAGTCCCCAGGGGGTGCAGACATGTCTTCCTCTTGAGGTGTGAAGTCAATACACATAGCTAGCTCAAAGTCTCTCTTGGTTGAATTCAGCCAGCCACATGTGAGTTACATAGGTTATAACTATGGGCTCCACATCACTCCCCCCTTCCACGCGAAAGTCTGGGCACCCACATACAGTCATACAACAGTCATACAGCACGTCACCCCCCCAACAGAATCTCACAGCAACCCAAACAACCTGACCAAAAAAAACAAAACAAACAAAAAAAACAAAACACATCATTCTGCATGCAGCTTAGGTTTCAATCTCCTCCCGAATCTGCTGTATGCAGGTCTCCTGCTCTGTGTTGGGCCGTCCTGCTGCGCATCTGTGGAGTGAGGGGGAGAAGGGTTATTTGCCCCCCGTGGGGGGTCCCGGGGCCGCCCCTTTGGAGGCCTGCCGCGTCGAGGCACACCCGCCGGCCGTACAAACTCATTATGCAACACAAAAGCAGGCTTTAATCTATCGATACTGATCGTCTCCCTCCTGCCCCCCAAATCTAGCACAAAATATTTCTCCCCGGTTTCCAGCACTCGAAATGGACCGTCGTAAGGTGGGCGGAGACTATGCCGCTGAGCATCGTGCCTGACAAAAACAAACTCTGCGTCTCGTAAAGCCTGGGGCACGAACACACACGGGAAAGAGTGATGAGCGGGGCCCGGGAGCATTTCTGCTCCCGTGTTACTCAGAGACCCCTGGATCGGGGGGGGCCCTGGTGTCGTGTGGTCAGGTAAAAACTCGCCTGGCAGCCTGAGCGGTTGTGCGAAGACCAATTCTGCTGGTGAGGCATCTAGATCCTCTTTGGGTGCCAAACGCAACCCCAATAAAACCCATGGTAGTTTGTTTACCCAATCTGTGTCCGTCAGTGACGCTCTGAGGGCTGCCTTCAAAGACCTGTGAAAACGCTCGCATAAACCGTTGGCCTGGGGATGATAAGCGGTCGTGCGATGTACCGCCGCTCCTAAGCCGCTGGCCACTGCTGACCACAGTTCCGACGCAAATTGAGGTCCCCTATCAGACGTAATATCTGACCGGACCCCGAACCGCGCTACCCAGGCTGTTAAAAAAGTGCGTGCCACCTCTGCCGCTGTGGTCGATGTTAACGGGACCACTTCCGGCCAACGAGTGGTTCGGTCCACCATTGTCAAGAGATGCGTGAACCCTTGTGAAGTGGGCAGGGGGCCCACAAGGTCCACGTGCACATGATCGAACCTTTTAGCCGGAATGTGGAACGGTTCTAAGGGCGCCTTAGTGTGCCTGTGAATCTTACCGCGCTGGCAAGCCATGCAGGTTTTAGCCCACTCCTTCACGTGCTTGCGCAGGCTCAGCCAAACAAACTTCTCCGCCACCATTTTCACCGAAGCGCGCACCCCTGGGTGCGCTAGGGTGTATTTTCCAGCAGGATTACTATTGCAACAACACATCATCAGTAGGGTAAAACTAACCTGTCTCACGACGGTCAGGTCGTGAACACACACGGTTCAATCAGTCACGCACCTGTTTGCCACACGGCTGTGTCCACTTGCCTTCGTTAGTATATTGTGTACTTATTGGGAGGCAGTGTGCTCAGTCAGTGTGGCGGCTGAAGTCAGCATTGGACATCCTGGCTCACTGAGTATTGGCTCCCTTTCTTTTGGACTTCACCATGTTGTACCTCAGAGCCTTTCCACTTCAGTATATTTGTAAGTCTTTCTTTTGTGCCTTTTCCCTCCGCTCCTGTCTGCTTGGAGCACGTTTGGCATCTCATTCAAGCCAATAAGGTTTGTAGCCGGTTGTGTCATTCAGTTTCACTGTGACTGTTATTTGGACAATTTGTATATTTTTTCCATTATCATTAAACACGTTACATTATTGCACGTTGGGCTCACTCCTATTTCATATGTACGCTGTGAGGTACACAGCGGACATGACTGAGCCACCACCACAAATAGCCCAAGCAGTGAAGTAACGTGCCGTGTTTTTTTTCACTTCACTATTCTCTGTGTGTTTTTCCCTTTCCGGAGTTACATTCAAGATGGACTTACCGGGTAACAGAGGCTATCCAATGTGTCTGGGGTTGAAATGCTGCCAAGCCCTGATGAAAATAGATGTGTTGATCTCAGCGGCACACATTTACTCCGCTCCAGATGACATTTTGTGGTATGTGGGACTGGCAGACGCTGCAGCTCATGACTGCCCTCAGCTGAAGATGCATGCTGAGGGGAGGGTGAGAATTGCCCTGATCGCTGCGCTGCAGCTGGAAAACGGCAGAGCGGAGAGGAAGCGCCCGGAGAAGCCCGGACACACACCGAAGAAGAAGCGTTCCCGGTCCTCAGCTGTTTTCCTCCACCAGCTGTCAGCACCCAGATTGCCTCCATCTCCTGAGCCTGGTCTTGCTCCATCGCCAGGGAATAAGAAGAAACACAAACAGGGGGGCTGGCAGAGATTGATCGCCGTTCTGAGGAGAAGAGACCTGCAGCCGTCTCATTCTCCGTTTTTACCTCCACGAAGGTGTGGGGGGCAGGTTACTGCTCTTATCCATCCCTTCCGGTGCCGGTTTTGGGGGCTTCTCTGCAGCCTATGAAGGAGCCCAGGGCCGTCACAGCCACGGAGAGGGATGTTACCTCGCCAGCTGCAGCAGGAAACATCATTGACCAGGAGAACAGGCAAGTAATCTCTTCATTTGTTCCTAAAATTGTTGAAAATTCTTGCCTGATCTCTGGTAGAGAGTCTCTGGGTGTGCAGTCCCCAGAGACCTCTTTACCTGCTGCAGCCATGAACTGCTCACCAGCCCTCTCCATGCTCTCTCCCTTCTCCCCTGAATATACTCCAGCACCGGAGCTGGACAGCCAGGACTGGGAGGAGCCAGAGATCCGGGAGGATTCTTCCCCCGCAGCAATGGTGAGCCAGACCCCAGCTGCCACGCTGGAGGAGTCACCAGCGTGGGTCACGATGGCTGGGACGACGATGACTGCAAACCCACTACAAACACACACACCTACAGTTTTCCATGATCGATGGTATCCCACACCAACAGTTGCTCCCAGAATGAAGAGATCAATCAATCAATCAGTCACGCACCTGTTTGCCACACGGCTGTGTCCACTTGCCTTCGTTAGTATATTGTGTACTTATTGGGAGGCAGTGTGCTCAGTCAGTGTGGCAGCTGAAGTCAACATTGGACATCCTGGCTCACTGAGTATTAGCTCCCTTTCTTTTGGACTTCACCATGTTGTACCTCAGAGCCTTTCCGCTCCAACATATTTGTAAGTCTTTCTTTTGTGCCTTTTCCCTCCGCTCCTGTCTGCTTGGAGTGCGTTTGGCATCTCATTCAAGCGAACGAGGTTTGTAGCCGGTTGTCTCATTCATTTTCACTGTGACTGTTATTTGGACAATTTGTATATTTTTTCCACTATCATTAAACACGTTACATTACTGCACGTTGGGCTCACTCCTATTTCATATGTGCGCTGCGAGGTACGCAGCGGACATGACAGAAATGGGTCTATCCTACACTGTGCAAACTTGCAGTAGCCTTCCTTTGCACACCTGCATCCTCTGTGCTCTGAGAGAGTATTCTGCAAAGCTGGAGAAATAATCTAAAAAAAAAAAAGAAATTATCTTAGTCCAAACACTGTTGAAAAGTTATTATTTCTTAATAAAAATGGATAAGTAGTACAAGCACACCAAGTAACACAGGCACATTCATTGTAGTCACCCCAGTTTTATTTCTTTTCTCCCTTATGATCATTGATATTTCTTAAAAGACTGCGTTTATTGAAATGAAAAAAATACACATTAAACCAATAATACCCTTGTAAAAATCTGCATGTTGTATACGTTTTGTCCACTAGACGGCAGGGTAAAGAAAATGAAGTGTCACATGAGGCCTCGTCTATATGAACCATTTTGATGAAAGGCCTCAAGTCCTCGCGAAAGCCTCATCTGGCCATCACTATTTTTCACACTTCTTGAATATCATGTCTGCTGACTCCATGGAAATCAAGGAATCGAGGAAACCATGCATGCGTGGTGCCTTTATAGCCAGGGGGCTAATCAGTGCGTGGCCATCACATGTGATGTGTTTTAAAGAGTATCCATGTCAGCTGCGCTGAGGGAATACATATGGAATACCATACATATGGAATATGTCTCTACGCGATAGAGAACAGCTGATACTGCTGTTCTTAGCAAGATAGCGCCCATCAAGGCAGATGTTTTTGCTGGTTCCATTCACGAATGCCGACTTTTTCTCCTTTTTTGCATGTTTGCTGCTCATTCTACAGTGCATAGAGGTCATGCGCTGCTAACATACGACTGACGAACACTACGGGACATTGCCAAGACAAGCAGTCATACAGAATTTACTGGCTTCATACCACCCAATCTACAGTGCATTGTGCGACGCAGCAATCAGCACCACCCCCAGGAAGGCCCCGAATCACCGAGCCCGCACGAGCATGCTGACCCCAAGAGATCCTGTTGGAGGCGGCGCCGGAAACAAGGTAAAAGAGGAGGGCTACATGCTAGGCTAAGGGCTTGGGCCAGCCGGCCACTGCTGCCCAGCCTCTTGCTGGCTAACGTAGGCTAATGTACGGTCTTTGGAAAACAAGCTAGACAAACTAAGAGTAAGGATTGAAGACCAGCGGGAGATAAGAGAATGATGCACCCTAATTTTCTGTGAGACCTGGCTCTTGGACAGAGTCCCGGAGGGGGGGCATTCAACTACAGACTCACTCAACACATTGAGCAGACAGAACTGGAGCCTTGGGTAAGATGAGGGGAGGGGTGTGTGTGTGTGTTTATAAACAACTCGTGTTGTGGAGATGTACAGACTATTTACAAGCACTGTTCACCTGATATGGAGTTTTTACTGCTGAAATGCTGTCCTTATTATCTACCGAGGGAATTTACCACTATGTTTTTGGCTGTTGTCTACATTTGCCTGCCAAGCAACTACATAGTAGTGCTAAGCAAACTCCATGACATCATCAGCGCAGTAGAGACGACCCATCATGATGCTGTTTTTATTGTTGCTGGTGACTTTAACCAGTGCAATTTATGGACTGTACTCCCCAAATATTACCAATGTAGACATTCCCGCCCACGATAAAAACACAATGGATCATGTTTACTCCAACATATGCGGTGCTTACAGAGCAGCACCCCGCCCCCACTTTGGACAGTCAGATCACATCTCCCTGTTTATGTACCTGGCCTACAGACAAAAGCTGAAACAAACAAACCCTGTTATTAAACAAATTAAATGCTGGACTCCAGAGGCTGAGAGCACCCTGCAAGACTGTTTTGCCTGTACAGACTGGGATGTGTTTAAAGCTGCAGCCACCCGGGAGGACTCTTCTGCAAACATACAGGAATATGCTGAGTATGTGACTGGGTATATCAGCACATGCGTTGATACCGTTAGAAAAATACCCGATTCTTTGATTGAAAGATCCAAGAACAAGCCGGAGATTTCTTCAATTTAAAGATGTAACATTTATTTGGAGGTCACATGTAAAGCAAGCAGCGCTGGATCAGTTTGATGCAGTCGCATTGGGAACGTCGTCAGACTGATCCCGACTTCCGGGTGCAACTTACATTTATCTTCTCGGGTTGGGCCAACCCCGTACAACAGGATGGGCTTGTACATGACTGTCTGATTGGCCAATCTAACTTTGACGTGAACAGGCCATCCACTGCTTACGTTACTGGTTTCTGGAATGTACGATCAACAGTGTGCTTGGGTGTTGGTTCTGGGTGTGTATCTAATGTGATAGACCTCACTATAAAAAGAGAGAGAGAGAGAGAGAGAGAGAGAGAGAGAGAGAGAGAGAGAGAGAGAGAGAGAGAGAGAGAGAGAGAGAGAGAGCTCTATAGCTAATTCCAATTTAACACAACATATTTGTTCATAAGAATGCAAACAGAATATGTATGGAATATGTGTAGAGCATAAAGGGAGATTACCTACAGAATTATTATTTTGGCACTCTACCTTTCCATTAACCCTTTCAATACCATCGTACCCAGCATACAAGTCAGGAAGTTCCCCAACCAGAATCCCTGGATAAACAGTCAGGTACATCAGAT
Source organism: Pholidichthys leucotaenia (assembly GCA_020510985.1). Lineage (NCBI taxonomy): Eukaryota > Metazoa > Chordata > Actinopteri > Cichliformes > Pholidichthyidae > Pholidichthys > Pholidichthys leucotaenia. The sequence continues at coordinate 20,222,993 of CM035838.1, forward strand.
GCTGCGTGCTCGCTGTCTTGCATTTAAATCAGGCAATGAGGTTGAGTACAAAGCTGCAAAGTATGAACTGAGGAAGGCTATAACAACAGCCAAGAGGCAGTACAGAGAAAAGCTGGACAGCCTCTACTTCACTCCTGACCCGGGGCGCATGTGGCAAGGCCTGCAACACATCACAGACTACAAGAGGACCAATAGCAGCACCACTGGTGCCACAGACAGCCTGCCGAATGATCTCAACATTTTTTACACTCACTTTGAGACCACCAGCTATAGTGCAGAGAGGAGACACACTCAGGCACTCTCCCGCTCTACGAAAAGTCTCACCAGGCCAGGTAAACAAAGCACTGAGGAATATCAACCCCCGCAAGGCAGTAGGACCAGACAACATCCCTGGGTGGGCCCTCAGAGCATGTGCTGCTGAGCTGACTGACGTTCTCACATCCATCTTCAACCTTTTCCTCAACCAGAACATAGTCCCCTTCTGCTTCAAAACCACAACCATCACCCTCCTCCTCAAAAGGAGTCCGCCGACCTGCCTGAATAATTACAGACTGGTAGCACTTACTCATCATCTTGAAGTGCTTTGACAGAGTGGTGCTGCCTCTCATTCAGGACAGCATACCGGATACCTTGGACCCCCTGCAGTATGCCTACCGGCCCAACAGGTCCACCTCAGATGCCATTGCTGCAGCACTCCATTATTCTCTCTCCCACCTGGAAGATAAAGACTCCTACATCAGGATGCTCTTTGTCGACTACAGCTCCGCCTTCAACATGGTCATCCCCACAAACTCACCAACAAACTGTCTTCATTTGGCCTGCACCCCACTCTCTGCGACTGGCTACTGGACTTTCTAACTAGCAGGCCTCAGTCGGTCAGGATGGGTAACAGGACTTCAGTCAGCATCATCATGAACACAGGTATCCCACAGGGTTGTGTTCTCAGCCCCATCCTCTACAGCCTCTTCACCCATGACTGTGTTGCCTCCCACAAGGACAATATTATCTTAAAGTTCGCAGATGACACAGCAGTGATAGGACAACCTCACTGGTGATAACGGAGCATCCTACAGGAGGGAGGTGGCCAGCCTGGTGTCATGGTGTGAGGACAACAACCTCACCCTCAACACGGACAAGATGAAGGAGATGATAGTGGACATAAGGAAGGGACCCTATCAGCCGCTGTCCATCCGGGAGCTTGAGGTGGAGAGGTTGAGCAGCTTTAAATACCTAGGCATCCACATCAGCAAGGACCTTACGTGGGCACACAACACCACAGAGCTGGTTAAGAGAGCTCAACAGCAGCTGTACTTTCTAAGGAGGGTGAAAAAGTTTGGCATGTCCCCCAAGATCCTTAACAATTTCTACAGCTGCATCATCGAGAGCATCCTGACCAACTGCATCACTGCGTGGTACGGCAGCACTACTGCCCGGGACCACAAACGCCTGCAGAGAGTGTTGAAGACAGCAGAGAAGATCATCAGGACTCCACTCCCCTCTCTGCAGAGCATTTACCACCGCAGAGTCCAAAGGAGAGCTGGTGCAATCCTCCGGGACCCCACCCACCCCCAGCACAAAATGTTCACACTTCAACCCTCAGGCCGGAGGTACAGAAGTGTGAAATGCAGGACAACCAGAGTGAAAAACTCCTTCTTTCTCACTTCCATCAGACTCCTGAACAAATAACAAACTCCCAAAACTCTGCAACACAGCTTTGCAAATAGGAACTCACACACCGGTTGTTAAATTTGCACATTGCTCACTTGAGACACCATGATAATAACTGAACATCAACATTAGTATGACATCAAACGTGTTACCATGGACACGCCCTTCTCGCCATTCAATCCGTGAGCTTATGGGGAGGGGTGGGAACGTCCTGGAGTCATGAAATTTGGAACATAGGTTTAGGTTACTGTCACATAGTCTCACCCTGGCTGATGTCCATATCATCTCTGCTGTTAATTATCATATATCAGTCTACTGGTATTATCATTAGAGAAATTCTCACACTGGGTGCTAATTTGTAATTTGTATACTGCTCATTTGCACACTGTGCATAGGCTTATGCCATCTCAGGTTCATATAAGATAAGATAAGATAAGATAAGCCTTTATTAGTCCCACAACGGGGAAATTCCAGGATTGCAACAGCACAGGGATAGCAACACTCAGAGCAACAATCAGAAGGCAAGAAAAAAAAAAAAAAAAAAAAAAACCAAGCAAGCAAGAGCAGCTAATATACATATGTACATATTACTATAAAATATATATATACACACACACACACAGACACACAGTGCAGAGCATTGTAGCTGGATGGAATAAATATATGAATATATGAACACACAGTGCAGAGCATTGTAGCTAGATGGAATAAATATGTAAATATATAAACACCCACAGTACGGAGCATTGCAGCTAGGTGGAATAAATATGCAAGTATATAAACACACACAGTGCGGAGCAATGTAGCTAGATGGAATAATATGTAGATATATAAAAACACAGTGCGGAGCATTGTAGCTAGATGGAATAAATATATAGATATATAAATATAAACACACCCAGTGCTGAGCATTGTAGCTAGATGGAATAAATATGTAAATATATAAACACACACAGTGCAGAGCATTGTTGCTAGGTGGGATGAAACAGCATAACCGTCTATTTAGTTATCTTACATGGTATGATTATGTGCCCATACATATTCTCACCCTCCATAGCGACCGGTATGTTCCTAGTTGTATGCCGGAGAGGACCATTGTGTAAGTCTATTGCATCTTTTGCATTCAAAAAAACTATTAGTTTGTTACGTCTTTTTGCTATCTCTGCGAGCAGCCCTGCTTAGGTTGTACAGTCTGACAGCCGTTGGTAGGAAGGACCTACGAAACCTCTCGGTTGTGCACCTGGGATGATGTAGTCTGCTGCTAAATGAGCTCCTCAGTGCATCCAGTATGTCCTGCATAGGGTGGAACTCGGACTCCAGCAGAGATGACAGTTTAGCCACCGTCCTTCTCTCTCCTATCTCCTCCATCGGATCAAGGCGCTGCCCCAGGACAGAGCTAGCTTTCTTAATCAGTTTGTTCAGTCTCTTCCTATCGGCTGCAGTAATGCCACTGCCCCAGCAGACCACTCCAAAAGTGATGGCTGATGCCACCACCGTGTCATAGAATGACTTCAGCAGCACTCCTTGTACGCCAAAAGACCTGAGTCTCCTCAGCAGGAACAGCCTGCGCTGTCCCTTCTTGTAGAGTGTGTCAGTATTGTGTGACCAGTCTAGTTTATTGTTCAGATGAATACCCAGGTACTTATAGGATGTCACCATCTCGATGTCTGTTCCCTGTATATTTACTGGTGCTGTGAGGGGCTGCCCATGCCTGCGGCAGTCCACCACCAGCTCCTTAGTTTTCCTCGCGTTGATCTGGAGGCAGTTCCGATGGCACCAGTCCACAAAGTCCTGGATAAGCCCTCTGTACTCAGCTTCATCTCCGTTGGAGATGAGACCAACGATCGCAGAGTCATCAGAGAACTTCTGTAGATGGCAATGTGTTGTGTTGTGTGAGAAGTCCGCAGTATAAAGAGTGAACAGGAAGGGAGCCAGCACCGTTCCCTGGGGGGCCCCCGTGCTACTGATGATCGTGTCGGAAACACAGTCCCGGGTTCTCACAAACTGAGGCCGGTTCGTGAGGTAGTCCAGGATCCATGATGACAGGTGCTGGTCCACCCCTGCGCGCAGCAGCTTGTCCTTCAGGATCATCGGTTGGATGGTGTTGAAAGCACTGGAGAAGTCAAAGAACATGATCCTCACCATATTCCCGGGCTTCTCCAGGTGGGACAGAGAACGGTGAAGGAGGAAGATCACCGCATCCTCCACCCCAATGCCATGCTGGTAGGCGAACTGGAGTGGATCCATCGCTGGTTCCACCAGGGGGCGGAGATGAGCAAGGAGCAGTCTCTCCAGGGTCTTCATCAAGTGGGACGTCATTGATATCATCTCTGATATCAATATACCACTGTATACTGTAGTCATCCAGTGAACTTTCAAATTTCATTCTTCTTGTTTCCTCTAGTTTGACTGCTTTAACTGCTTTAGCTGTCCAAATTGCCTAATGTGTGTTATTAGTATTCATTATTATTAGTACTTTGTATCAAGGTGTGCTTAAGGTGTCCTAATTGAATAACTGTGTGTTACAGTATGTGTTATTAGTATCCATTAGTATTAGGTGTGTTATTACCAGTGTTGGGAGTAATGGCACTACTTTTGCAGTAATGTGTTGTGTAACGAAATTACTGTTTAAACATTCAGTAATGCGTTACAGTTACTGAAATTTGATCAGATGCGTTACTCGCATGACTTGCTTTATTAATATTTTAGCTCAAATAAACTGACCCTACCATAGCTGGTGCAGCTGTCAGTCTCCTCCATGGGTCGGTTTCCTGTCCTGTCCCAGTTCACGCCGCAGCCCGGTAGGAAGAAATGCCGTGGCGGTGGCGACTTCTCATATCGATCCCTGATCACCTGTTGTCCGAGCAGTAAGTAGCCCCTAACAGCTCCTACCGCTGTGGTTAAACATGAGTATTTTTTGAGCAAGAAGCTCCCATTTAATTCAAAGTTTTCTTATGCAAAGAAAAAAGGGACTGTGAACTGTTGCAGTAAAGAACAGCTTCTTCTAAGTGGTGAACTTTCATTTATCTGTGCTTTCTGTTTTATTTTATCTTATTAATGTACAGTACATGCTGTTGTGATAAGTAGCTGTTTCATGCAAGTAAATCCTCTAAATATGCATTTTTAATGGGCTGGACCAGGGGTGTCAAACATATAGCTCGTGGGCCAAAAATGGCCCACCAAGGGGCCCAAAATTTTCTCTGTGAATTTATAGCTTTATTTCTAGTAAATTTCTGACTTTCTACTGATTACAATAGTATATGTAAATCTGAGACATTTTTTCTCTCTAAGATGAGACTTTTTTCTCATCAGTTTTCTTTTTCTTCTTTTTTTCTGGTGAGAACAAGGGGCCCTTGATCTTTCTGTGTGTGCAAGATGATTTCAGTATGCATTTAAAAGTAACGTGAAAGTTACTTTTCCAAGTAACTAGTTACTTTAATCATGCAGTAACTCAAAAGTAACAGTTACTTTTGAAAAGAAGTAAGTAGTAACTGAAACTAGCTACTATTTTTTAGTAACTTGCTCAACACTGGTTATTACCTTATTACTATGTTGTGTACCTATTACCTTGGCATTCATTTGGAGAGCAGAGTAAGAATTTCATGGCTCAGGAAATGTTGCAATTCTTAACTGTGCACATGATAATAAAGCCTTTGAATCTTGACTCTTGAATACTGAGTCACAGGCCAATACTTAGATTTTCCTACAACACATTCTTGCCAACTAAGCACATTAAAGTTATTTTTTTTTAAAAATTAATACATTTCCTTGACACCTTAATACTGAGAGTATGACATAGTAGACATGTTGGCAACACCTTCCCTGCTGCAACTCGCAGTAGCTGTCGTGTTAGGGTGACTGTGACTGATGGAAAACAACAGACTTGAATGGAGTTGAACCTAGTGACCAGATCTGGAGTCACCAAAGCCTTGATTGGGCGGTCCCGATATACTTGAGATCGGATTGGGACATACTTAGTAAAATGTGGTGCATGTTAAAACAAGATTTCAAAACATCTCAATCAGCAACAACAATCTTATGCAGAAATAACACAGATTACAACATACATATGCATGAACAACAAAAACTAAAATCAGAGTTGCAAAGGAAATGTCTTCAAATAATGGAATAGTAATTGACAGGGAAAAAAGTACTTCTTTATGTTTTCTCAAGAGTCCCAAAAGTGAATTAATAGTGATTCAAAGTGGCCACTTACTTCAAAAGCCATTTTTCGACATGGGATGGGGTGAAAATGAAATGTCTGTGACATGCTTTGGTCAGAGCACATCATGGTTCAATTATTGCAGCACCATTTAACACTCACTGGCTGTGCATGTGACCTTTTTATCCCAAACTGACAAACTTTTTACAGTTCGGCTGTCTGTGTTTATGACACTGGGATTTTGGAGGTGTGAAAGTGTAAAGGTTTGAAACCAGACTCCAGAATGAAACCTTTGTGCTTGGATGCCTATAACGCCTCCATATGTCAAAGCCTTATCCCTGGTGCACACAACATTTTCATTTAGAACCAGAGAAAAAGATCTACATGTACAGAACATGTTACAAGTGTGCACACGGGTCCACCGAAGGTGTGGAAACTGCTGCTGTGCTAACGGATGACAAGTACAAGTTTTACTCAGAGAGACTTTAGATTACAAAACTACAACTATAAATGTCAAATTCTCCCTGCAAGAAATATATTTGTTTTCTAAGTTGAAAGAATAAGGGATTAATAAATAAATAAATAGGCTAAATAAATAAATAACCTGTTTAATTGTGGGCAATTAGATCTGACTTACTGACAGCTGGTTTGGATATTTGATAAGGAGTCTTCAGTCATAACCTTTAGAAAAGCATTACAAGTAAGAAAAAAAACAGTGATATGATGTGATGTCAGTGGAGCGGTGAAAAGCTGGATTTAAAACTGTATCAGCTGCTCCACAGTGATTTTTTTTCATCATTCAGTAAAGGTAAGCAACATTTTAGGCATGTATTTTAGTCTGTAAATCTTCCTTGATTATAAATTTGATGATATTCTTTATTCAAGATTCAAAGATTTTATTTGTCAATACTACTATACATACAGGACATCTGTCTTATCTAAAAGGCTGCATCTGTTGCGTAAAAAAAGTATTTTACAGATACGTTAAGAGCCCTTTTGTAAAATCTAACCCTAACTATAAACACATCAAGCTTAAAGTTGAATCACGTTTTGTGTATTTGTGTTAAACATTGTCATGTCCTCAGCCCCTTAATTTACTGTACAATAGATTTCAGCCAGTCCTCATACTACAGCTCTGATCCACAGTATAGGCATTAATCCTGATGCCTTTAAGATTAGGACTGGGTTAAATAAAGTACTCTTAACCGGCATCTATAAAAGTTTTTTTTTTGTTTTTTTTTTAAAATAATAATCAAATGTGTAACCTAGGAGGTTTTACAGACCAAAATACATCCCGGAAATTATACTTAACTTTGTTCAATGATAACAACAGTTCTCTGTGGAGAAGGCAGCCGATACAAAGATAAATGTTTTAAATACAGCGTTTTCCTAGCTGCTTCTCAAATTGTTTGTGCACCACATCACTTTTTTTTAATTTAGAATTATTCTCTAAATGTAGTTTTCCAGTTTTGGGATTTCTCAGTTTTGGGATTAATAATGTACATCTATCTATCTATCTATCTATCTATCTATAAGTTATGACTATTTTCACGTACAAGGCATGTGCACAGACTGATGTGAAGTGCAGCTCTAAGACTGTCCCTGTGGACCCTGAAGCAGCCATTTGGAGAGCGTTTTTTTCAAAAGGTATTGTTGAATTTAGTTTTCCCCCATGGAGACACCAAATGTCGATCAAATGTGTTTTAGGGCCCTATTTTGGCAGTCTTCAGTGGAGTTACGTGCCAGACTTCCTGCCGTACACCAGTGTTTTTGTTAGTTTCTGTCAGTGCTTTGTCTGCTTTTTACTCTTTGCGTCATGCTATCTAATTACAGTACACAGTGCACACCTGTGTTGCGCTGGGAGGTGGAGAGTCATCTCAAAGAAGTGTGGCGGCACGCAATCTCATGCGCACCACGATTATGGCAGTTATTATAAGAATGCACTTTTGAGCAGGAAAAAGGAGGTCTGTTGTCAGAAGCGTATTGCTTAATGCTATTTCAGTGGCACGTTTTGAAACCTTAGAACTCACGAGGAAACAGCATGTGCTGGGATTTTGTTATTTTAATGGAGAGAGCTGTGACAGTCATAATATAATCGCCCATCATTTTATTTACAGAGGGGAAAATAAGTATTGAACTTGTCAACATTTTTCTCATTAAACATATTTCTGATGGAGCCATTCGCCTGAGATTTTCACCAGGTATCAGTAACAACCCAAGTAATTCATACATACAAAAAAATCATGGCAGCTGTGTTCACAAAATAAGTTATAGTTAATAAAGTGGAATGACACAGGGAATAAGTATTGAACATGCCTGGTGAAATTTATTTACTGTAATATTTAGTAGAAAAGCCTCTGTTGATAATAACACCTTCCAGACACCTCCTGTATGACATGTTTGTAGGACCCAGTGAGCAGACACAGACTCAAAAGCAGATTAGGTTATCTTTATTATGTGCTGAGTGTGTGTGTGTGTGTGTGTGTGTGTGTGTGTGTGTGTGTGTGTGTGTGTGTGGGTGGGTGTAGCAGCTAGGGGCGAGCAGAGCATCGTGCAGCCTGGCAACCCTAGGAATGAGCAAAGACAGGGAGGATTAGTGTCTAAGCCTCGGAGAGAATATACAGGTATGTTAGCGCTTACTGTCAGCGAGATGGTGGACAACTCAGGTTGGCCCGAAGGCTCCGGCCAGGGAGACAGCGCCCACAGTCCTGGTTGCAGGTGGAGAGAATAGCGGTGCTGTTGTGGTGTAGTGTTGCTTGGTCCGCCGCAGGAGGGAGCGGTCCGCCACCACGGATCTCCGCCCGTGCACAGGGGATCAAGAGCAGAATAACGATGAGGGAAGAGATGGCTTACTTGTCACAGAAACGAGCGTTCTTCCAGACAACGACGAAAGGAGATGAGTTCACAGGGGAACGAAGATGACGAGAAGGTAGATTCTTGGAGGAAGACGAAGACGTGAGCCGGTCTCATCAGACCAAGGGAGTTAGACGACTCCGTGCTGATCTGTGGGCAGCACGGCTTAAATAGCTCCAGTGATGAGGGAGAGCAGGTGTGCGCACAGCTGTGGAGAATCTGGCAGGCAGAGCAAATCATCACAGTACTGCCCCCCCACGTGGCGCCTCTCGGCGACCGATCCAGCCTACCTGGGTGCATCCGGTGTAAGTCCCTGATGAGTTGCGGGTCTAACACGAAGGAGGGATGCACCCAGAACCTCCTCTCAGGGCCGTAACCCTCCCAGTCCACCAGGTACTGGAGGCTGCGACCCCGGCGACAGACGTCCAGGATGGCATTGACCCTCCACGCCAGGTCGCCATCGATCACCACTGGTGGAGCTGGCATCTTGGGAGGAGGGCACAGAGGGCTGGAACAGAACGGCTTAACCTGAGAGACATGAAAGGTAGGACAGATGCGGAGGGGGGGGGAACTAGGCACACAGCCACAGGATTCACAATGTGGGTAATAGCAAATGGCCCAGTAAACCGCTGCGAGAGTTTCTTTGACTCGGCCTTAAGATTGCTGTTTTTGGTCGAGAGCCATACCTGTTGGCCCACCCGGTAAGGTGGAGCCGGCGTCCTGTGAGAATTGGTGATCGTGGAGTTGCATTCCGCCGTGCGCCGCAGCATGGTCCAAGTAGCTCTCCACAGCCGGCAGCAGCATCTCAGGTGGGCTCGGACGGACGGAACAGAAATGTCCCCCTCCTCCTCGGGAAACAGCGGAGGATTATAGCCCAGGGAGGCCTCAAAAGGAGACATGCCAATAGCTGATGACACAGTGGTGTTATGGGCGTACTCAATCCATGGAAGGTGGGTGCTCCAGGATGCTGGGTTGGTGGTGACGATGCACCGCAATGCTGCCTCCAACTCCTGATTGGCCCGCTTACACTGCCCGTTACTTTGCGGGTGGTACCCCGATGACATGCTCACCATAGCCCCGATGGCGCTACAAAAGGATTTCCACACTTGAGAAACAAACTGGGACCCCCGGTTGGAAACAATGTCCAGGGGGATGCCATGCAGCCTCACCACATGAAGGACAAGCAGGTCCACTGTCTCCTTTGCCGTGGGCAGCCCCTGTAGGGGAATGAAGTGGGCTGCCTTCGAGAACCTGTCCACTATGGTGAGGATGACGGTGTGGTGGTTAGAGGGTGGAAGCCTGGTGATGAAATCCAGGGCCACGTGGGACCAGGGCCTGCCCAGACTGGGGAGAGGGTGAAGAAAGCCGGCCGGAGGAGAGGAGCATGTCTTGCCAGCGGCGCAGTGGGGACAGGCGTGGATGTATTCCCAAATGTCCTTCCGGAGCGAAGGCCACCAGAAAGTCCTCTGCAGCAGCGTCACCGTGCGTGCCATCCCAGGGTGGAACGAGAGCTTGGAGGAGTGGGCCCAATTAATCACTTCGCCTCGGACGGCAGACGGGACAAACAACCTTTCCGCTGGTCACCCGCCTGGGTCCGCCTCGATCTCCTGCACTCTTAAGACCTTCTCTTTGATACCCCATGAGAGGGTGCCTACGATGCATGATGGGGAAATGATGGGGTGCTCCGAGACCTCCGCAGTGTCTGAGGTGAACTGTCTGGATAGGGCGTCAGGCTTGGTCTTTTTGGACCCGGGACGGTAGATGATGGTGAAATCAAAATGCCCAAAAAACAGGGACCAACGGGCCTGGCGTACGTTCAGATGCTTGGCTGTCCTGAGGTATTCCAAGTTTTTATGGTCCGTCCAGACGATGAACGGCTGGGAAGCCCCCTCCAGTCGATGGCACCACTCCTCCAGCGCAAGCTTGACCACCAGGAGCTCCCTGTCCCCGATGTCATAATTCCTCTCCGCCGGGGTAAGGCGACGGGAGAAGAACGCACAGGGGCAGATCCTGTCGTCTACTGGGGAGTGCTAGGACAGCACGGCTCCTATGCCAGAGTCCGAGGCGTCCACTTCCACCAGGCACTGCAGAGCGGGATCCACCTATGCCAAGATCGGAGGGAAGAGAATTGGGACTTCAGATTGACAAAGGCTGCCTCAGCCTCCTCCGTCCACCGGAAGGGCACCTTGGAGGAGGTGAGATGGATCAGAGGAAGGGCAGTAACACTGTGATTCTTGATGAAGCGGCGGTAGAAATTGACTTATCCCAGGAACTGTTGTAGTTCCTTCCAGGAGGAGGGAGTTGGCCACTCTACCACCGCTTTTACCTTATCAGGATCTGCAATGACCTCATTGTGAGAGATGATGAACACCAGGAAAGATGTCTTGGAAGTGTGGAACTCGCATTTCTCAGCCTTCACAAACAGTTTGTTCTCAAGGAGCCACTGCAAGACTCGCCTCACGTGCACCTGATGCTCATCCAGGGACTGGGAAAAAATTAGAATGTCATCCAGGTATACAAAGACAAAGGAGCCAAAAAAATTCCTCAGCACGTCATTGATAAGGCGCTGGAATATGGCAGGGGCATTGGTCAACCCGAACGGCATTACAAGATATTCAAAATGACCACTAGGGGTCCTGAACCCTGTCTTCCACTCGTTGCCCTCCCGAATCTGCACCAGATGGTAAGCGTTGCGGAGGTCAAGTTTGGTAATCCAGGAAGCCCACTGGAGGGAATCAAATGCCGTATTGATCAAGGGAAGAGTGTATTTGTCCTTGATGGTGATATTATTGAGCTCATGGAAGTCGATGCAAGGCCTCAGCGAGCCGTCTTTCTTGCCTACGAAGAAGGACTTCGCCTCCACCGCTGAGGACGAAGGCCGGATTATGCCCGAGTTCAATGACTCCTTAATGTAAATCTCCATAGCCTCCTGCTCCGGGGCTGACAGGCTGTAGAGCCGACTCAGTGGTAGCGGGGCACCAGGCCGGAGATTGATGGCACAATTGTATGGGCGGTGGTGGTGGTGGTGGTGGGGATAGAGCTTGGGCCTTACTGAAAGCAGCCCCCAGGTCGTGATATTCCGGGGGGACCTTGGACAGATCGGGGGGAGGGGGGTGTTGGGAACCCCGAGGTGCACGGACAGCGAGCAAGCAGCAGACTGAAGGCAAGAGCTGAGACAGAATGAGCTCCAAGAAACTACGTTTCCCGAACGCCAGTCTATCGAAGGGTTGTGTAATCGGAGCCAGGGGTAGCCGAGGATCACAGGAGAAGTGGACACCTGCAGCACGAGCAACCTGAGCTGCTCCCAATGATTCCCAGACACAATAACTGACACTGGAGCGGTCTGTTTTGACACCACGGCCAGTGGGGCCTTGGACAGGGCGATAAGTTTCAGTGGTGTCTGTAACTGGTGACAAGGGAGCCCCAACCAGGTTGCCAGTTCCCCCAAAATGAAGCTCTGCTCGACCCCCGAATCAACAAGAGCGTGTGTGGCTATTTCAGTCTGGTTATGGACAAAGTGGATGGGTAATAGGAACATAGTGAGGGGATTGTGTTGAGGTGAGTCCGTGAGTGCCCCTACTGTGACGCACGGACTCCCTCTTTTGGCCGTATAGGACAGGTAGCTACTTCATGCTCCTCACTCCCGCAACAGAGGCATAGCCCTAGCTCACGGCAGCGCTGTTTCTCCGCTAACGGCAACTTAGACTGCCCTGCTATCATTGGCTCGGGGGAGTCTGGAGAATCAGAGGGAGGTTGGGCTAGCAGGGAGGGCTGCAGGGAGTGGCAAAACTGGGTGCCTGAGCAACTGGAAGCCTTACACTCGGTGGCCCGCTCCCTTAGCAGATTGTCTAGGCTAATGGCTAAGGAAATAAGCTTGGTTAACCTTCTAGGTTTCTCTAAGCGGGCTAGCTCATCCCGCAGGCTAGGGCTAAGGCTCCTGACAAAGATGCTACACAGGGATTTCTCAGTTTTGGGATTAATAATGTACATCTATCTATCTATCTATCTATCTATCTATAAGTTATGACTATTTTCACGTACAAGGCATGTGCACAGACTGATGTGAAGTGCAGCTCTAAGACTGTCCCTGTGGACCCTGAAGCAGCCATTTGGAGAGCGTTTTTTTTCAAAAGGTATTGTTGAATTTAGTTTTCCCCCATGGAGACACCAAATGTCGATCAAATGTGTTTTAGGGCCCTATTTTGGCAGTCTTCAGTGGAGTTACGTGCCAGACTTCCTGCCGTACACCAGTGTTTTTGTTAGTTTCTGTCAGTGCTTTGTCTGCTTTTTACTCTTTGCGTCATGCTATCTAATTACAGTACACAGTGCACACCTGTGTTGCGCTGGGAGGTGGAGAGTCATCTCAAAGAAGTGTGGCGGCACGCAATCTCATGCGCACCACGATTATGGCAGTTATTATAAGAATGCACTTTTGAGCAGGAAAAAGGAGGTCTGTTGTCAGAAGCGTATTGCTTAATGCTATTTCAGTGGCACGTTTTGAAACCTTAGAACTCACGAGGAAACAGCATGTGCTGGGATTTTGTTATTTTAATGGAGAGAGCTGTGACAGTCATAATATAATCGCCCATCATTTTATTTACAGAGGGGAAAATAAGTATTGAACTTGTCAACATTTTTCTCATTAAACATATTTCTGATGGAGCCATTCGCCTGAGATTTTCACCAGGTATCAGTAACAACCCAAGTAATTCATACATACAAAAAAATCATGGCAGCTGTGTTCACAAAATAAGTTATAGTTAATAAAGTGGAATGACACAGGGAATAAGTATTGAACATGCCTGATGAAATTTATTTACTGTAATATTTAGTAGAAAAGCCTCTGTTGATAATAACACCTTCCAGACACCTCCTGTATGACATGTTTGTAGGACCCAGTGAGCAGACACAGACTCAAAAGCAGATTCAGTTATCTTTATTATGTGCTGAGTGTGTGTGTGCAAATATGTGTGTGTGTGTGTGTGTGTAGGTGTAGCAGCCGGGGGCGAGCAGAGCACCGTGCAGCCTGGCAACCCTAGGAATGAGCAAAGACAAGGAGGATTAGTTTCTGGGCACCGGAGGGAATATACAGGTATGTTAGCGCTTGCTGTCGACGAGATGGTGGACAGCTCAGGTTGGCCCGAAGGCTCCAGCCAGGGAGACAGTGCCCGCAGTCCCGGTTGCAGATGGACAGAATAGTGGTGTTGCTGTGGTGTAGTGTTGGTCGGTCCGCCACCAGGAGGGAGAGGTCCGCCACCACGGATCTCCGCCTGTGCACAGGGGATCAAGAGCAGAATAACGATGAGGGAAGAGATGGCTTACTTGTTCTAGAGACGAGGGTTCTTCCAGACAACAACAAAGAGAGATGAGTTCACAAGGAGTTAGACGACTCTGCGCTGATCTGTGGGCAGCATGGCTTAAATAGCTCCGGTGATGAGGGAGAGCAGGTATGCGCGCAGCTGTGGAGAATCAGGCAGGCAGAGCGAATCATCAATCACACTGTATGGAGAAACTAGGCGCAGGCATTGCTCAGGAGTGATTTTAGCCCATTCTTTCACACAAATTGACTTCAAATCTTGAAGGTTCCGTGGGTGTCTTCCATGAACTCTGATATTCAGTTCGTTCCATAGATTTTCAATTGGATTCAGGTCAGGTGACTGACTGGGCCATTCTAGCAGCTTTATTTTCCTTCTCTGGAGCCAGTTGAGAGTTTCCTTGGCTGTTTGTTTGGGATCATTGTCTTGCTGAAATGTCCACCCTTGTTTTATCTTCAGCATATTGGCAGATGGCAACAGGTTCTTATCAAGGATGTCTCTGTACATTTGTCCATTCGTCTTTCCTTCAATTATATGAACCTGAACCTGAACCTGAACCCGAAGTCTGCCTGTACCATGTGCTGAAAAACACCCCACACCATGATGCTCTCACCTCCAAACTTCACTTTTGGTATGGTGTTTTGGGGCTGATGTGCACTTCAACATGCTTTTTCTTCAGCAATGGAGTCTTGCGAGGAGCTCTTGGTTATGGCGGGTTTATGGCAAAATGATATTCTTTCCACTTCCAAATGATGGCTCCAACAGTGCTCACTGTAACATTCAGCAGTTTAGAAATATATCTGTAACCAATGCCATCATTATGTTTTGCAACAATAAGGTTGTGAAGGTCTAGAGAGGGTTCTTTGCTACTACCCATCATGAGTACTTTGTGGTGTGACAATCTGATATTCACAGACCTTTCTAAAGGCTATCAGTCAGGACTTAACCAGCTGAAATTAATTTACACTGATGGGGAATAGGATGACTTCCTAAATTCTCATGGTGTCATAATAGCCCCTCCGGGGTATAACGAAGGACTTAATCGCAGGACGACCTTTTAACATATTTATTGGGAAAATAATACAACACAAGGGCTGGAGACAGAAAATAAAGCCGTAACGGCAGACAAACATACAAAATGATGAAACATAAGTTGTGGTGAGGAGTGATGGAATGACTAGGACACTGGACAGAGAATAGGGCGTGAGAACTATAAATAGAGCAGGAGATTATTACACAATGTGGCACATCCGTGAATAATTACAACAAAAGATCAACCAATGAAGAACAGGAAATAAGGGCACTGTCAAAATAAGAGTCAACACAGGATGATTCAAGATTCAAGATTCAAAGTCTTTATTATCATGTGCACAGTTAAGAAATGCAACATTTCCTGAGCAATGAAATTGTTACTCTGCTCTCAGAACGAATGCCAAGGTAATAAATACACATCATTACTAATAAAGGTAATAAACACACCTTAATACTAAATACTAATAAATACTAATAAGTACACATTAAAAACAATTAGGACAGTTACAGCAGTTAAAACTGGAGGACACAAGAAGAATGAAAATTGAAAATTCACTGGATGACTATAACATGACCCTGAGTAAGTAAAAATTCACTGAATGAGTATGACTCACCTCTGATACTACCCAATAGACTGTACAATGGTAATTTTAATATCAGAGATGATATGAACCTGAGATGGCATGAGACTATGTACAATGTGCAAATGAGCAATGCTCAAATTAGCACCCAGTGTGAGAATTTCTCTGTGTAAAGCTGTGTGCCCTGATAATACCCAGTAAAGTGTACAATGATCATTTAGCAGCAGAGATGATATGGACATGAGATGGGGTGAGACTATGTACAATGTGCAAATGAGCAATGTGCAAATTTAGTATCCAGTGTGTGAATTCCTATTTGCAAAGCTGTGTCCGGAGTTTTGTTATTTATTCAGGAGTATGATGGCAGTGGGAAAGAAGGAGTTTATTAGTCCGAATGTCGTGCATTTCACACTTCTGTACCTCCAGCCTGAGGGTAGAAGTGTGAACATTCTGTGCTGGGGTGGGTGGGTGGGGTCCTGGAGGATGGAGGCAGCTGTCCTTTGGACTCTGCAATGATAGATGCTCTGCAGAGAGGGGAGTAGAGTTCTGATGATCTTCTCCGCTATCTTCACCACTCTCTGCGGGCATTTGCGGTCCAAAGCAGTAGTGCTGCCATACCACACAGTGAGGCAGTTGGCCAAGATGCTCTCGATGATGCAGCTGTAGAAGTTGTTGAGGATCTTGGGGGACATGCCAAACTTCCACAGCCTCCCCAGAAAGTACAGCCACTGCTGAGTTCTCTTAACCAGCTCTGCGATGTTAAGTGCCCACGTAAGGTCCTCGCTGATGTGGATGCCCAGGTATTTAAAGATGCTGTTAGAAAAATACCCGATTCTTTGATTGAAAGATCTAAGAACAAGTCGGAGATTTCTTCAATTTTAAGATGAAGCATTTATTTAGAAGTCACATGTAAATCAAGCAGCGCTGGATCAGTTTGATGCTGTCCCCTCGAGAACGTCGTCAGACTGATCCCGACTTCCGGGCGTGGGTTACAATTCTCTTCCCGGGTGGGGGCAACCCAGTACAATAGGATGGACTTATACATGACTATCTGATTGGCTACTTTAACTCTGACGTGAACAGGCCATCTGCTGTTCACGTTACCGATCTCCTAAAATGTACTATCAAAAGTGTGTGTGAGAATGTTGTTTTGGGCGTGTAACTAATGTGAAAGACCTTACTTAAAAGAGAGAGAAAAGAGAGAGAGAGAGCTCTATAGCTTTGTCTCATTCCTGTTTTATCAATTTAGCATAACATAATTGTCCATAAGCATGCAAACAGAAGTGGTATGGGATATGTGTAGAGCATAATGGGAGATTACCTACAGAATTATTATTCTGGCACTAACTATACATTAACCCTTTCACTCCCCCCTTTGACATGATTTTATCATGTCAACCATGTATGGTGTGAGAGACTCTAGCAATTAACAGATGGTGAATAAGGCAGGTCCCTGCATTGTGTGTCAACCCAAGAGGCTTGCACCATTGGTTCTGCTACCCTTGCCTCCCCCCTTGTGGACACCTTAGCACGGTGCAGCAATGTCTCAGAGATGAACTGTCACCAGGTCCTGTACCCCCCTCGAGGTCTCCTCCTGATCATAGTTCTTTGTCCAGTGGAGTGGACCGTGTAGGGGTCATAGGGTGGAATACAGTCTGTCCACAAAGTCCACGCCATCCAAGATGGCGCCCACAGCGGTCGACATGGTGCTTCGCTGCGCTCTTTGTTTGTTTTTGTTTGTCAATTGTGTGTCTGCTTGCACTTATACCCGTGAAGAACTTTTAAATATCAGGACTTTGACCCCCACGGACCTCCTCCCAGTTTTTCTAGCCCCTGCCGCCGATCTGGTTTATTGTTTGGCTCGGAAAGTGAGACGGCGGAAGAGAGGAAGACGAGCGGGCGCTCTCGTACGACTTCGCAGGAGAGGCTCGCGAACGGCGCTGCCTGGCATATTTCTGTCCAATACCAACTCTCTCTCTAACAAGGTGGATGAACTGAGACTGCTGATGCGTTTTAAGGACCTCGCCTCCTCAGCTGTCCTCTGCTTTACTGAGACCTGGCTCCGGGAAA
The DNA here is from genome assembly GCA_020510985.1 of Pholidichthys leucotaenia. NCBI lineage: Eukaryota > Metazoa > Chordata > Actinopteri > Cichliformes > Pholidichthyidae > Pholidichthys > Pholidichthys leucotaenia. The sequence continues at coordinate 20,240,674 of CM035838.1, forward strand.
ATATACCGGACAGCGCGCTGCGCCTCGACGGCTTCCAGCTCTTCCGTGCTGATCGTGACACAGAGCTTTCCGGCAAGACCACAGGAGGCGGAGTCTGCTTCTACATCAACTGTAGCTGGTGCTCTGATGTAACGGAAATTTCCAAACACTGTTCTCCTGCCTTGGAATTTCTTGTTATCAACTGCAAGCCTTTTTATTCCCCACGGGAGTTTGCTTCTTTTATACTGATCGCTGTGTACGCCCCTCCCGACGCGGACACGCGCGAAGCTCAGCGCGTGCTCGCGGATCACATTCAACACACAGAGCGGAGTTTTCCAGACTCGCTGATTATTGTGGCTGGCGACTTTAATCAGTGCAATCTGAGCCACGATCTCCCCCGCTACAAACAGTTTATTAAATGCCCCACCAGAGGATTAAACACACTGGATCACTGTTACACCACAGTGAAAGACGCATATCGCGCTGTCCCTCGAGCTGCGCTGGGATCATCTGATCACGTGATGGTTCACCTCATTCCCACATACAGACAGAGATTGAAGCTCACTAAACCTGTTGTGAGCACTACGAAGATACGGACCAGTGATGCTGAGGAGAAGCTGGAAACGTGCATGGAAATATCTGACTGGGGCATGCTTAAAGGAGCCACGCATGATCTGGATGAGTACACGGACACTGTGAACTCATATATCCACTTTTGTGAAGAGAACATTCTTCCATCACGCACCAGGGTGAGTTACTCTAATGACAAACCCTGGTTCACAGCTAAGCTCAGACAGATCAGGAAGGAGAAGGAAGCAGCGCTGAAAAGTGGAGACAGGGACTGCTACAGGGAGGTTAAATACCGGTTTAACAGAGAGCTGAAGAGGGCTAAATCTGTGTACTCAGAGAGACTCCAGCAGCAGTTCACTGCTAATGATTCGGCTTCCGTGTGGAGAGGACTGAGGCAGATCACCAACTATCGGCCTCAGGCTCCTAAAGGTCAGGATGACAAAGCCCTTTGTCAGAGACTGTCCCAACACTATGCCCGTTTTGACACCTCGTCATCTGTGTCCAACTCCCCCCCTCCCTCCAGCTCCACAGCCTCCACATTCCCTACTTCATTTAAGGCACCCCCCCCACCTCCCCCCCTCCCCTTATCATCAGTGAGCAGGATGTGCTCAAACAGTTCTCCAGACTGAACCCGCGCATGGCCCCCGGCCCAGACGGCGTGTCTCCCTCCACCCTGAGACTCTGTGCGAAACAGCTGGCTCCTGTATTCACAGACATTTTTAACACCTCCCTTAAGTTATGCCACGTGCCGTCCTGCCTCAAATCCTCCACCATCATCCCTGTCCCCAAGAAGCCACGGATCACTGGACTTAATGACTACAGACCTGTAGCGCTCACCTCTGTAGTCATGAAGTCCTTTGAGCGCCTGGTCCTGTCCCACCTCAAGTCCATCACCACCCCTCTCCTGGACCCGCTGCAGTTTGCCTACCGAGCCAACAGGTCTGTAGACGATGCAGTCAACCTGGCCCTCCACTCCATCCTGCAGCACCTGGACTCCCCGGGAACCTACGCCAGGATCCTGTTTGTGGACTTCAGCTCCGCATTCAACACCATCTGCCCCGCTCTGCTCCGGGACAAGCTGTCCCTGCTCAACGTGCCTGACTCCCTCTGCAGGTGGATCATCGACTTCCTGACGGACCGGAGGCAGCATGTGCGGCTGGGAAAGACTGTCTCAGACTATACTAGCATCAGCACCGGATCACCCCAGGGCTGTGTACTTTCCCCCCTACTCTTCTCCCTTTACACCAACTCCTGCACCTCCAGCCACCAGTCTGTCAAGTTGATCAAGTTTGCGGACGACACCACCCTCATCGGGCTCATCTCCAACGGCGACGAGTCCGCCTACAGGAGAGAGGTGGCCCAGCTGGCGTCCTGGTGCAGCAATAACAACCTGCAGCTGAACGCTCTGAAGACAGTGGAGATGATTGTAGACTTCAGGAAAGTCACTACTCCTCTGCCCCCCCTCACCCTCTCAGGCTCTCCCATCACCACTGCTGATTCCTTCCGCTTCCTAGGCACTACCATCACCAGGGACCTCAAATGGGAGCTGACCATCAGCTCACTCATCAAAAAAGCCCAGCAGAGGATGTTCTTCCTGCGGCAGCTGAGGAAGCTCAAGCTACCCACCAAGATGTTAGTGCAGTTCTACACAGCCATCATCGAGTCCATCCTCACCACCTCCATAACCGTGTGGTACGCAGGAGCCACTGCCAGGGACAGACTAAGGCTGCAGCGCGTCGTGCGCACTGCTGAGAAGGTGATCGGCTGCAAGCTCCCATCTCTCCAGGATCTGTACATCTCCAGGACCCGGAGGCGTGCTGGCCGGATCATAGCCGATCCCTCACACCCTGGTCATGTACTGTTTGCCCCCCTCCCCTCTGGTAGAAGACTTCGGTCCATCCAAACTAAAACCTCCCGTCACATGAACAGCTTCTTCCCCTCTGCCATTAGACTGCTGAACACTAAGTGACTCTCGTGCACCATGTACAGCAGCTCAACCAGACTCATGTCAATCATCACTGTTTTCTTCCTGCATTACCGACTGCACTATATAGTTCTCCACAGTATCTGCTGCTGGCTAATATATATTTTAACTGTTGACCAGTATCACTTAATCTTATCCTACACTTTATTACATGTATAGTTTATTTCTCTTATCTTATCATGTTTAATGTTGCAGCATTGTACCGAGACAAATTCCTAGTTTGTGTACTACATGAACAATGGCAATAAACCTGATTCTGATTCTGATTCTGATTCTGATTCTGAAACCTTTGTCCACCGGTTGACCCTTGCCAGGGCTCACATCATTCGGCTGCACTCATCACATGGTTGCGACAGAGGTTTGACCTTCCTCTGTGTCTGCTTCCCGTATCTGCAGCTGTGGAGCACAGTTCCATCTTGTTGACACAGGAGCGAAACAACTGTGTCCCCGCTCTCAGAGGCATACCTCATCCCATGAGGTCTACAGGACAGTCTGGTGGGTGCAGCAGAGGGTATGTAACATCCAGTCCAGCCAGTGAACAGTTCAATGATGCTGTCCCAGAGATGCCACCCCCCTGTCGCTGGAAAGAGGTGGACATGCTGGTATTGGTAAGGCTCGAGCTCCTGGCTCCACCCTGGATGCTGGAGGTGCGGTGGATGCGCTCAGGTACCAGTCCATTCTTCTTCTGGGGACTTAAGTCATACAGTCACTCGCCCTACGACCTTTTCTATGTCGCAGGCACACGTTGTGATGGTCTGGTGCTCTCCTGCATGCATCTTCCCTGTACCCTACCCCTTTAATCAAGTGCCGATACAAAGGGCTCAGCTGGGGCAGGACCAATAATGGCCTGAGGGGTTGCCATCACAATGCATGGAGCTTGTAGTTTTATCCTTATTCACTACATCTGTAGTTATCTATGTACTGTTGTAAGTTATCTCCCAATAGCCTTGAGTGTGTGATTGTTGACTATATGAAATCTGTAAGTGGTGGTTGTGTTGTGATGTGCGTGTTGGGTGATGGGACCTATATGTTCAGCAGTGAGTAGGTAGTAAACAATACTGTTCAATGTTAGGAGACATCCATATCCATGCATTGTTGTATTCAGGCATTCAGAGCTTCTAACCTTCACCCTTATTCAGATTACCTAACCGTAATTAGCATGATGGAGATAAATAACGCAAGAACCCTATAAGTCTCACACCCCTACATCCGTGTGGTGAGCTATGTATGATTTATGTGTTACCGGTAGCACATTGTGTTTACAAATACTCTGTGATCGTACACTGGTCCTCCTCGTCGTCACCCCTAGCCTTAGGGTCTTCAGTTCCTCCTTCCCAAACCACACTTTTATCCACTTGAAGACACAAAATTTTACAGAGATCAGCTTGCACAATGTGGAGAATTTGCCGCAGATTTGCATGTACTCATCACTATTTTTATACTTATAAGCAGACCGTCACTAAAGGTGGGGAAAAGATTCTTGTGGCTGCTTGTTACGTTACTCACTCATGATGTAGTCTGAGATTCTTATAACGTATTAAGAGTACCTTTATATATGCTCACTACTGCAACCGAAATCAGGCTAACCCTGGATTTCAATTTGGAAGACAGGCACGGCCGTTGCCTCCTATTGTCTTATCAATTCTGGGTACAGACTGCAACCCAGAATCTCACCGATCCATTTAATCTTTTGTTAAACAGACTTTTGCTGAGGCCTCGGCAGGTCCCCCATGCGCAAGCGGTACCGTGATTAACTCTGATACACAGCGGACACTTTCCCTCGGGGTCTTCTTTCAGCTCCGAGAACAAGCGGTGTCTTATGTCCAGCAAATTAAACGATCGCGGCTTCACTCCCAGAGTTAGTTAGTTAGTTAGTTAATCCCTTCACACCTGAAGGTGTATATGGGCGGCGCCTATCTCATCAGGTAAAACTTTTCATGGCTCCCCCCGGCATCAGGTTGCTAAAAACCTGGCTTATAATTTGGGAGACGAACCTGGGTGATTATTAGTCACCCTGGCATCCTAAGTCTCTTATTTTGGTTCAGACTGACTCCAAAATGTTTTAAAATTTGACGGACCATACACCCGTAATGTACGTCCAGGACCGTGGCCGTTCTATCTCAGACTGAAAATAGAACACGTGCACTCTCTTTAACTTTTCAAACTATTGTTTAGATTTTACATGTGACTCCCAACCAAATGATAAATTTCGAGATCGGATATACCCCTTTATCAGACAACTGTAAATTTAGAATGGCCAAAATGCAGAATTTTGTAGACAAAAGGCTCTGCTTACCTTATTTTTATTCAGGCGCCACAGTAGTCTGCAAAAGGGTCCCTCCGATGTGGTGTGTTCAGGCTCGTCTCGGAAAAATTCAATCCGGGTCACCGGCACCAATTTGTTAGAAAAATACCCGATTCTTTGATTTAAAGATCTAAGAACAAGCCGGAGATTTCTTCAATTTTAAGATGAAACATTTATTTAGAAGTCACATGTAAATCAAGCAGCGCTGGATCAGTTTGATGCTATCCCCTCGAGAATGTCGTCAGACTGATCCCGACTTCCGGGCATGGGTTACAATTGTCTTCTCGGGTGGGGGTGACCCAGTACAATAGGATGGACTTATACGCGACTATCTGATTGGCTACTTTAACTCTGACGTGAACAGGCCATCCGCTGTTCACGTTACCGATCTCCTAAAATGTACTATCAAAAATGTGTGTGAGAATGTTGTTTTGGGTGTGTAACTAATGTGAAAGACCTGACTTTAAAGAGAGAGAAAAGAGAGAGAGAGAGCTCTATAGCTTTGTCTCATTCCTGTTTTATCAATTTACCATAACATAATTGTCCATAAGTATGCAAACAGAAGTGGTATGGGATATGTGTAGAGCATAATGTGAGATTACCTACAGAATTATTATTCTGGCACTAACTATACGTTAACCCTTTCAATGCTCACCCTCTCCACCTCAAGCTACCAGATGAACAGCGGCCAATGAGGTCTCCTCCCCTTCCTCATGTCCACTATCATCTCCTTCATCTTGTCCGTGTTGAGGGTGAAGTTGTTGTCCTCACATCATGACACCAGGCTAGCCACCTCCCCCCTGTAGGATGCTTCATTACCACCAGTGATGCGTCCTATCACTGCTGTGTCATCCATGAACTTTAAGATGACATTGTCCTTGTGGGGACAAAGAGCATCCTGATGTAGGAGTCTTTATCTTCCAGGTGAGAGAGAGAATAATGGAGTGCTGCAGCAATGGCATCTGAGGTGGACCTGTTGGGCCAGTACACGTACTGCAGGGAGTCCAGGGTATCCGGTATACTGTCCTGAATGAGGGGCAGCAGCACTCTGTCAAAGCACTTCATGATGATTGGAGTGAGTACTACCGGCCTGTCATCATTCAGACAGGTCGGCGGGCTCGTTTTCAGGAGGGGGGTGATGGTTGTAGTTTTGAAGCAGGAGGGGACTATGTTCTGGTTGAGGGAGAGGTTAAAGATGGATGTGAGAACGTCAGTCAGCTCGGCAGCACATGCTCTGAGAGCCCACCCAAGGATGTTGTCTGGTCCTGCTGCCTTGCGGGGGTTGATATTCCTCAGTGCTTTGTTTACCTGGCCTGATGAGACTTTAGTGGAGGGGGAGGGCGCGTGTCTGTGTGTCTCCTCTCTGCACTGTAGCTGAAGGTCTCAAAGCGGGTGTAAAAGATGTTGAGATCATCCGGCAGGCTGTCTGTGGAGCTAGTGATGTTGCTGGTGGTTCTCTTGTAGTCTGTGAAGTGCTGCAGGCCTTGCCACATGTGCCCAGGGTCAGGAGTGGAGTAGAGGCTGTCCAGCCTTTCTCTGTACTGCCTTTTGGCTGTTGTTACAGCCTTCCTCAGTCCATACTTTGCAGCTTTGTACTCGTCCTCATTGCCTGATTTAAATACAAGAGAGTGAGCATGCAGCATCTGATGCACCTGACTGTTTATCCAGGGCTTCTGGTTGGACAACTTCCTGAATTGTATGGTGGGTACGATGGTATCAACACAAGTACTAATGTACCCAGTCACATACTCAGCATAGTTTTCTATGTTTACAGAAGAGTCCTCCCGGGTGGCTGCAGCTTTAAACACATCCCAGTCTGTCCTGGCAAAACAGTCTTGCAGGGTGTTCTTAGCCTCTGGAGTCCAGCATTTAATTTGTGTAATAACAGGGTTTATTTGTTTCAGTCTTTGTCTGTAAGCCGGGTACATGAACAGGGAGATGTGATCTGACTGTCCAAAGTGAGGGCAGGGTGCCGCTCTGTATGCACCACGTATGTTGGTGTAAACATAGTCCAGTGTGTTCTTATCACGGGTGGGAATGTCCACATGCTGGTAATATTTAGGAAGTACAGTCCGTAAATTGCACTGGTTAAATTCACCAGCAACAATAAAAACAGCATCGGAATGGGGTGTCTTTAATGCGCTGATGACATCATGGAGTTTGCGGAGCGCTGCTGTGTAGTTGCCTCGTGGGGGAATGTAGCCAGTGGCCAGAAACACAGTAGTGAATTCCATCAGTAGACAATAGGGACAGCATTTCAACAGTAAAAACTCCACATCAGGCGAACAGTGCTTGTAAACAGTCTGTACTTCTCCACACCACGAGTTGTTTATAAACACACACACGGCCCCTCCTCTCGTCTTACCCGCGGCTGATGTCCGGTCTGCCCGATGTATGGAGTGGGTCTGTAGCTGAATGGCACACTCAGGGACTTTGTCTGAGATCCAGGTCTCACAGAAAATTAGAGCGTAGCACTCTCTTATCTCCCACTGGTCTTCAGTCTTTACTCTTAGCTCGTCCATGATGATGATGAATAGATACATCCATGGATGCGCCGGGACACATCATCAGTGATGTTTCCTGACGTCATCGGGTGTTTCGGGTCTCACAACATCAGACACCCTCAATCAGGCGACCCAGCCAGGGTTGATCAGACCCTGACTTGTGTCCCGGCAGCATTGGCCCACGATTCAGACCTCTTAATCCATAGCCACCGAGAAGCTCTTTCTGCAGCCTCAGTGGCAGATTTGATGGCCTTCCTTTTAGCAACTCCTTTAATACCAAGGAGAGTGTAAATTTTGCACAGGGAGCGGGCAGCAAAGCCTCAACATCCCACCTTTATGGGCTCACAGTGTGCTCTCCAACCATTCCTCTGGCACTGTTCTACCAGTTCTTGGTATTTGAGCCGTTTGCGTTCATTGGCCTCTTCTATGCGCTCCTCCCAGGGAACTGTGAGCTCCACTAACAGAACCTGCCTGGAAGAGGAAGATGTAAGTACCACATCTGGCCTAAGAGATGTTGATGTTACATAATCGGGGAACTTAAGCTGCTTTCCCAAGTCAATTCACAGGTCCCAGTCTGATGCTGAAGAGAGCAGACTGGCTGATGGTCTAAGCTGTGGTCGGGGCCTCTCTCCAGCTTTAACGAATGTAATTTTCCTTTGACTACCGACCTGCTTACTGTTTGCCATGGCGCTGGAGATGGTCTCTGCTACACACTTTAGCACTTGGTCATGGCGCCAGCGATATCGGCCCCCTCGAAGAGCTGTTGGGCAACTGCTAAGGATGTATTCAAGCGTACCCTTTCCTGAGCAGAGAGGACATGTTGGCAGCTTGTTCTTACCCCAAGTATGCAGGTTTGCCAGACTGGGTAGCACATCATATACTGCTCGGAGCATAAATTGGATGCGCTGAGGCTCTGCATGCCAGATGTCATTCCGTGTCAGCTTCTTGTCCACTACTCCCTCCCATTTTGTCCATGCCCCCTGCTGCCGCATGCCTACCGTCTTACCAGTCCTCACTTCTTCAACACCTGCTCTCACCTCCTGCAGGATTAACTTGCGTTTATCCTTTCCCTGGACTTTATCGTAGCATGGCTGTGGGATGGAGCCCAGCCCTGCATGTCCTATTGCCACCGTGCCCACCAGAGCTTTGTGTCTCAACGGAGATTCTGCAAGCTCTAACCCCTCTTGAGCTCTCCACTTCCGACCTGTCCTCACCACAATGCCTGCTGCTGCCACTCTCGAATCTCTAGAGTCACGATAGGCTAGTGCCTCTCTTGTGCGGGAAACCTTGAACTCCTCTTCCAAACTACTAATAGGAAGCTGGAGTTTGTTGCTCCTGCCATAAAGCGCCGCACTACTGAAGCTATGTGGTAAACCCAACCATCTTCGAAGGTAGGAGCTGATCTTCCTTTCCAGGGTCTCCACTGTAGACAGAGGCACCTCGTACACCAGCAGAGGCCAGAGGATACGGGGCAAAATGCCATGTTGGTACACCCAAGTCTTGAACCTGCCGGGAAGGCCAGACTTATCCACAGTCAACAGCCATGTTTCCAGTTTCCTGATGGTAGTTCGAATGGATGCTGTGTCCCTGAGACTACAGTCAAAGACCTTCCCTAGGCTTGTGACTGGTTTCTCTGTGATAGATGGTATCACAATGCCATCCAGATGGAAATGGAACTTATCCACCACTTTCCCTCTTTTCAGGACCATAGATCTAGACTTTGATTGCTTAAAGTTCATTCTTGCCCAGGAAATAAGTTTTTCCAGGCCTTGAAGAATCCACCTACTGCCAGGCACTGATGTAGTAGTAACTGTCAGATCATCCATGAAAGCTCTAATGGGGAGCTGCTGGATTCCTGACCTTGAAAGGGGTCCTCTACATTCGTCCTCCGCTGCTTTAACTAGCATATTCATGGACAGGGTAAAAAGGATAACAGAAATGGTAGAACCTGTTATAATCCCTTTCTCCAACTGGTGACAATCTGAGGTCAAGTTGCCAGAGGTGACTCTGAGTCTAAATTGACCATAATAGTTCAGAATGAGAGTCTTGATCTTACTGGGTATGTGGTGTTGGTCCAGCGTGATATCGACCAGCTTATGGGGGATTGACCCATAAGCATTGGCAAGGTCCAGCCAAAGCACCACTAGATCTCCATTTCCCTCCCGTGCCTCTCTGATCAGCTGAGTGACCACCCCAGTGTGTTCCAAACACCCTGGTACACCTGGGATTCCACCCTTCTGTATTGATGTATTGATATAATTGTTCTACATTGTACAATGCCTGCGTCATCAGCACACTGCTCTATGGGAGTGAGACGTGGACAACATACGCCCGGCAGGAAAAGAGACTGAACTCCTTCCACTTGCGCTGCATTCGCCACATCCTGGACATATCCTGGCAGGACAAAGTGCCCAACACAGAAGTTCTGTCCCGCGCCGGCCTTCCCTCCATGTTCACTCTACTCAGACAGCGCAGGCTCCGCTGGCTAGGCCACGTTCACCGTATGGAGGATGGCAGAATCCCCAAAGACGTCCTCTATGGAGAACTGGCAACTGGCAAGAGAGACGTTGGCCGCCCACAGCTGCGTTTTAGAGACGTCTGCAAGAGAGCCATGAAGGCCCTGGAGATCAACACAGAGCGCTGGGAGGACCTTGCAACGGACCACTCCAAATGGAGAGGCACCCTGACCAGACAGCTCAAGGCGGGTGAAGAGAGACTGACTGCTGCAGCAGATGAAAAAAGGACCCGCAGGAAGAACCGCCACAGACCCAGCAGCACGGAGACCACCCACGAGTGCGACCTGTGTGACAGGGACTGCCATTCGCGCATCGGCCTGTTCAGCCACAGGCGGTGCTGTTCCAGCAGAGTAGACGTTTAGGATTCTCTTCCATGGTCATCATAGACCGACGGAGGCCGACGACGATAATTGTTCTTCAGAAGGAAGTGGGTCATTCTCCTAGACAGGACACTAAAGAAGATCTTGCCTTCCACGCTGAGGAGTGAGATAGACCTGAACTGCTCCAGTTTAGATGACCTCTCTTCCTTGGGAATCCACACTCCCTCTGCCCATCTCCACTGCTCTGCTACAGTTCCTCTTCGCCAGATCATTCTCAGTATCTTCCATAGGATTCTCAGGAGCTCTGGGCAACACTTGTATACTTTATAAGGTACTCCACTGGGGCCTGGAGCAGAGATGGCTCTCGCCGCTGCCACCACTTCCTGAACTTCCTTCCAGGTGGGTTCTGAGGTGTTGAACTCCACCAGAGGGGCTGGAATGTCAAAAAGAGCTCTCTGAGGTCCCAGATCCTGCTCTCTAAAGGGGTCACTTAGGGTGTTATGCAAGAAATGGTCAACTTCCTCCTTGGAACACTCCAGTCTCCCACTGCGCTTCTGCCCTAGCATCTTCCTCATAAAGCCAAATGGATCTGCCAAGAATGCAGTTCGTCTCCTGGCTCTCTCAATCCTCCTCCTCCAATGCCATTCAGCTCTACGCAGGGTCATAAGCTTCTTCCTGATGGCATGTCGAAGCTCAGCAAGTGGTGGCTTCTCCTCTTCTGCTGCTGCTTGAAACTGTCTTGTCAGCATCCTCAGCTCTTTCCACAGCTGATGAATCCTGCCAGCCCTACGGCTCTTAGTGTAGATAGACCTGCCAGCTCTGCGCTCTATAATGCCAAACCTCTCTACCCCAAAACTCGTAATGATGGTCGTCATGCTTCGAAGTTGACTATCCACATCTCCCTTTGCTATTGTTCTGATGACCTCTGCTGTATCTTCATCAAACTGTTGCCACAATTGATGCTGCTTTGCTGCAGGCCACTTAATCCGATGTTGCTTGACTACTGTGCTTGGAGCTGGGGCACTGGACACTTGGAGGTTCTGGGCACTGTGGGGTGACTCCGGGCCGGGCTCCTCCTGCGTCTCACCAGGTGTAGTTCCTGTGCGTTGTGCCACAGCCCCCTGAACCAAGCATTTCATCCGGGCCTGATGGATTTTAAGGCCTCGTTCGTTTTTACAGACTTTGCCGCAGATGCATCTACTGGCCGTTATCGATAGTCTGTTCGTCCGAGATCATCATCCCAAGGTCCGTCCTAGTGGGATGCTCACCCCCCCCCCCTCTCGGGCACCCCTGGGGGTATGTCTCTGTGGGTTGATCTGTAGCTTAGATGGGTTCTTCTTCACAGGAGATGCAAGTTGGGCTGCTAACCCTCCCTGCCCCGGTTGCCGTCTCTCCGTGCTGTCCACTGTCTCTCCAGTTGTCACCAATCTATACTAGTTTGTGTTTCAGAGACTGTACATTGGCTACCAGGAGGCTAGGTAGGGGTGGGTGGCTAGCACGAGCGCTTAGCCTAGCATGGAGCCCCCCCTCCCCCGCCTCGCTTGCGGCACTGTTTCTGAAGCGCTCTCTTAGGATCAGCATGCTCACACAGGCTCGGTATTTTGGGGCCTTGCTGGGGGTGGTGGTGATTGCTGTGGGAGTAGACAATGCATTGTAGTTCGGGTGGTATAAAGCCAGTAAATTCCGTATGGCTGCTTGTCTTGGCAATGTCCAGCAATGCCTGTCGGTTCTATGTTAGCTGTGCATGACATTTATGCACTGCAGAAAGAGCAACAAACATGCAAAAAAGAAGAAAAAACTGGCATTCGAGAACAAAGCGAGCAAACACATCTGCCTTGGGGGGCGCCATGATGATAACCAGAACAGGAATAATGAGAATGAGAATGCAAAGGATGAGAACATAATAAACTGAAGCCATCATGGTTGGCACACCTCGCCAGATTCAGTCATCATCCATAACCTGCATCACTTTCTGTGGTCACAATATCCCCCTTTCCTCATCAATCAACAATCTCGGTGTAAAAATGGACTCAAACCTCACCTTCGAATCACATGTAAATCACCTCTGTAAGATCTCTTTCCATCACCTCTATAACATTGCAACACTCTGCCCTCACCCTCCCAGATGCTGAAAAGCTGGTCACCTTTGTCTACTCCAGACTGGATTACTGCAATGCACTCCTCATTGGGATCCCTGGCAAGAGTTTTCAAAGACTGCATTATATCCAAAACTCTGCAGCTAGGGTCCTGATGAGGATGCAAAAATATGAACATAACACACCCATTCTTAAAACACTTTGCTGGCTTTCTGTTTCCATCAGGATTGAATATAAGGTCTCCCTCCTCACTCACCAATGCATCCACGGAAATGCCCCCCCCCCACCTCATAGAACTCCAATAGCCACAACACATTCCCTACGTTCCACTCACTCAAACTGCCTTCATACACCCAGGACAAAACTCAGCACCATGGGGGATAGGGCTTTTTGTGCTGCTACCCCACGTCTGTGGAGTGCCCTCCCTAACACCTTGAAGGCATCACAGTCCACAGACTGTTTTAAAAGAGGACTTGAAACCGTTCTTTTTAGCAGCACATTTGATCATTGAGTTGCTGTTTTAACTTCTTTTCTTTTATCTTTTTGGTTTTATCTTCTTATCCCCTTTTTTCCTTTTATAAATGTGAGTTTTATGCTTTTTACATGTAGCACTTTTAAGATTTTTTTAATGTAAAGTGTGTTACAAATAAAATGTATTATTATTATTATTATTATTATTATTATTATTATTATAAACAACAATGTTAACTTAAGGTTAAATTATGAGTGAGGGTGTGACTAATGATAATGATAACTAGAATAAAACAGAAAGCAAGGGCATGGCACAACCCATATCCTGATCATGATAGTACCGCCCCTTCATCATCATCACATCATAGCAGTCTTGTTGCGGGCGACAATGACTTTCATTTAGGTCTGATCCGATTCCTCTACGCAGCTCTGTCCCCCGCCCTCTGCTGCCAGGAACTCCCGACCCTGCAAACCTGGGCAACGTCCGAGCCGGTATGAGTTGCTTTCTGACTGACCATTTCATGAAACTGCTTTCAAAGTATTTGAGTACCGCTAGCTTTTGCTGGATTAGCGACACATTCTTGGCAGATAGAGGTATTATCGGTAGCAAGGACAGGCCAAGACAAACTGACTCCAGTATCTGTTGCAGTGACTGACCAGATGATAGGTTTGTTTATCTCTGCTCTTTGTGTAGTGCATGTCACGATGCACCGACTGGCAAAAGTCCACCACAGACCTTGCGACAGATGTGCCTATCTGCCAGGATGTCCAGTCTCACCCCGTGTAACTGGGTGTGGTCCACCACAGACCTGTGACAGATATTGTTTTTAGTTCTGCCAGGATGCCCAGTTTCACCCTCTACACCCTCGGAAGGGCTGGATTGCTGGTTGAGTCGCCGACGGCCCAACCCATGAGACAGGTAGTACCGGTTTTCATGGTTATCCGGTAGCAAGCAAACCAATGCCTGACCTGACCAATGCCCCTTAAAGGGGCGGATACCAGACGACCCTAGAGTGAGAAGAGGGACCCCTCTAACTGGGTGGGTGGTGGTGGAAGAAATGCTGGTGGGCTTTGCACATCCTCCCCCTTCCCAACCCAACACAACCTGAAGCTGAGCCAGAGAATGGTCCATCGGGTGGTCTGCCAAAGTCCCAGGACCACCAGAAGGAGGGGAACGGCACAGCGAGTGGTTTACCAAAGTTTGTGGACCACCAGATGGGTGGACACAACAAGTCAGGTGGCCTGCCAGAGTCCCAAGGCAACCAGACAGAGGAGAATGGTGCACGGGGTGGCCTACCAAAGTCCTTGGACCACTGGATAGTTGAACACAGAGCTGGGTCTCAGAACTTGTGGTGCAGCAGCTGTGGAGCACAGAGCTCAGACGATAGCAGTAGGGGAGCTTTGAGCACTGGGGAAGGCAGTAGCACACTGACCTCGAGATGAGACGATGACTGGGGTGCGCTGACCTCAGGATGAGACGGTGACTGGGTCGCGCTGACCTCAGGATGAGACGGTGCTGGGGCACACTGACCTCAGAATGAGATGATGACTTGGGCACGCTGACCACAGGATGAGATGGCTATGGCTGAAGAGCATCCGGTCCAGATGCCCAGGAATTCCTCTCCGACACAGCCACCTCGGACAGGGAGAAAGATGTACAGGTTAGAGTAGGGACCACACCAGAAGTAAGACAAGCCCTTTTTTAAATAAATGTTAAAAAAATAACAGAGAGGACTTGCCTTAACTCCTGCTCTTCCACTGGTGAGGGCTCCGCTGCTGCTGTTGAAGGGACGGCCTCAGGGTGAGCTGCCAGAGTGTTGGCCTCAGGATGAGCTGCTGAAACAGTGACCTCGTGATGAGCTGCAGGAACAGTGGCCTCAGGATGAGCTGCAGGAGCGATGGCCTCCAGATGAGCTGCAGGAGAGGCAGCAGGTGAGGTAGCTGGGGAAGGAGCAGCAGGTGAGGCAGCCGGGAGAGAAGCAGCTAGTGAAGTGACCAGGGGAGAAACAGCAAGTGAAGTGGCTGGGAAAAAGGCAGCAGGTGAGGTGGCCAGGAGAAAAGCAGTGGATGGAGCTCTCTGGAGATGAGGAGGTGCAGCCGCGGGAGCTCTCTGGAGAGTGGTGGAGCTGTCCGGGAGTGGAGCCGGGGGTAGGGCTGGAATGGAGCGCCGAGTGGAGTGGTGTCTTCCGGAGTCTTCCTTCCACCCAGGTCCCCCGCATGCTAACCGACTGCTGTAAAAAAAAACTCCCTCTGTTCCACATGAGTAAACACAGGCAACCAGTCGGCTGGCTCCAGTGCAGAGGAGGCTAGCAGCACTGATAGGGCCGGGAGAGGAAGCCCCTGCACCCAGGGAAGGGAGTGCAGGCTCAGGCGGGCTTCCAAGATGTTAGTGATTGCTCCCCAGCAGTGTTCAGCATCCTCCAGAGATAGTGAGCTGCGGGCTGAAGTGATGAGGTCCTGCAGTACCTCTGTGATTGGCAGCTCTCTCCCTCTCTGCCTTCTCCTTCTGTGGTCACCTGATGAGTCCATTTCTGATGGCATCCTACTGTCATAATAGCCCCCCCCCCCCCCACCGGGGAAGTAACGATGGACTCAATCACAGGACAACCTTTTAACATATTTATTAGGAAAATAATACAGCACGAGGGCTGAGAACAGAAAATAAAACTGTAACGGCAGACAAACTTACTAAACAATGAAGCACAAGTTGTGGTGAGGAGTGATGGAATGATTAGGACACCATAAAGAGGGTAGGGCGTGAGAAGTACTGTATAAATAGAGCGGGGATGATTACACAGTGCGGCACAGCCATGAATAATTACAACAAAAAACCAACCAATGAAGAACAGGAAATAAGGGTGTTGTCAAAATAAGAGTCAACACAGGATGATAAGCAGGACAGGAATAATGAGAATGAGAATATAAAGGATGAGGACATAGTAAACAACAATGATAACTTAAGGTTAAATTATGAGTGGGGACGTGATTAATGATAATAATAACTAAAGTAGAGTGTAACAGAAAGCGAGGACATGGCCCAACCCATGCCCTGACATGATAGATGGATTTCAGTTGGTTTCTTGACTTTCTGTGCCCTTTTGCACCTCTTTTTCTTCATGTGTTCAATACCTATTTCCTGTGTCATTCCACATTATTAAATATGACTTGCTTTGTGAACACAGTTGCCTTGATTTTCTTTGTACTAGTGGGCAGTGCGGTGGCAGAGTGGTTAGCACTGCGGCAGCACAGCAACTCACCCTTGGCCGGGGGATCCTGGGTTCGATCCCAGCCCCTGACCAGCAGTGATCTGTGTGGAGTTTGCATGTTCTCCCCGTGTCCGTGTGGGTTTACTCCGGGATTTCTCCGGTTTCCTCCCACATGCCAAAAACATGCAAGCTAGGTTAATTGGCCTCAAACTGGGGATTCTAAATTGTCCTTAGGTGTGACTGTGAGAGTGAATGGCTGTCTGTCTCTCTGTGTTGGCCCTGCGATGGACTGGTGATCTGTCCAGGGTGTACCCTGCCTCTTGCCCAAAGATGCTGGGATAGGCTCCAGTCCCCCCGCAACCCGAAAAGGATTAAGCGGAAGAAGATGGATGGATGGATGGATAGTGCCTACCTGTGCATGTCCGTAGAAAGTAGGTGTAAGCAAGGGTGTAAGCAAGCACGTCAGCACTCATTCAGGCTGCACGGTGGCGCAGTGGTTAGCACTGCGGCAGCACAGTTTTACCCTCGGCCGGGGGATCGCAGGGATCATGAGATCGTGGGTTCAATCCCTGCCCCCGGCCAACAGTGATCTGTGTGGAGTTTGCATGTTCTCCCCGTGTTGCGTGGGTTTACTCCGGGATTTCTCCGGTTTCCTCCCACATGCTAAAAAACATGCAGGCTAGGGATATGGGGCGCTTGCGCACGCAGCGACCGGCAGCTGGTGGCTTGTCACCAGACTGCAAAACAAATCTACCTACGGGTACAAAATAAGTATAAAAAAAAAAAAAGTGATGCCTGCCTTTGATCTTTGATGGTGTCATAGCGAGTCCTATGATTGTGAGTGATGCCTGCCTTTGATCTTTGATGTCCTATGATCGTGAGTGAGTGTGAGTGATGCCTGCCTTTGATCTTTGATGATGATAGCAAGTCCTATGATCGTGAGTGATGCAGTCACACATAGGAACATCATAGGACATCATGCAGACATCATATGAACATCACAGGCCCTATGATCTTTGGCCATGACACACACACACACAGACAGACAGACACACAGAGGTTTCTTGAATTTATAGTGAAGTATGGATTACTTGGATTGTTACTGATATCTGGTGAAAATCTCAGGTCAATGGCTCCCCCAGAAATATGTTTGATCAGAAAAATGTTGACGTGTTCAATACTTATTTTCCCCGCTGGTAATAGTATTCACAGTATAGACTCCTCTTGTAATAACTTTAATATTTTATTTAAATTGTTTTACTTATGATGGACCTTACTGGGGGTGGGGCAGGGGGAGAACTGAAAAGATTTGAAGTGGTTGCGGGGTGGTGGGTGAGGGGGTGGGGAGGGGGGATAAAAAGAGAGAGGAAAAATCAGAGAAAACACAGACTATTATAACTCAGACAAATAAACAAAAAACAAACCATTTCTGCTTCTGAAGAGGTCTCACCAAGAGCCTGATATCTGCACCTGTAAGAGAACAGAGAGACAAGTGCAAGTGTGTGCAAGTGTGTTTATGCATGTGTATGAGAGCACATGTGAAAGTGAGTGTGTGTGTGAGTGGTTTGCCAGGAAACATAGAAAGAGAGTGGCAGGCAGCAGCAACACCCCCGCTAAAACCACGAGCGAGCAAGGCAGTGCCACCAACCACTGGGGGAAGTGGGTATGTGCAGCCGCAGTCCCCACAGAGCACAACTGTCTGAAAGCCACTGAGCCCCAGGACAGCCAGGCATCTGCCCCAGGAGGGATGGCCAGAAGAGGCCGGGCCCACCCCTACCAAGCGGCTGGCGTGGTGCACCCCCGCCCCCCGTGGGGCTAATGCCAGTGCTGGGCCCCAGGCGCCGGAAGGCCAATGCCCCCTTCCCATTCCAGGCCGGAGACTGGCCTGTGCACGGGCCCCCTAGGCATCCCCCCTCTGCACAGCACACCCACGCCCACTCCAGTACCTCAGACACATGCCCCGGGAGCCACCACGCACCCACGCCCAGGGGAAGCAGCAGCAAGGAGCGAGGTGCCCCAGGGAAGGCCAGTCCCCTGCTCGCTGGAGGGAGCCCACGCGGCCAGAAGGTACCATCCCTATCAGTCCAGCACCCTGACCAGCACATACACTTACTCTCACATTCTCACTCACTCACTCACTCACTCACTCACTCACTCACTCACTCACTCACTCACTCACTCACTCACTCACTCACTCACTCACTCACTCACTCACTCACCCACCCACTCACTCACTCTAACCCACTCTCAGTCTCACTCATACTCTCACTTACACACACACACTGTCACCTGCACTCACTCATGTACACACTCTCATTCATGCTCTGACTCACTCACATTTACTCGTGCTCACTCTTACACACTCATTTACACTTTACACTTGGGGCAGCTGTGGCACAGGTGCAGCCTGGCCAGCCTCCAACCGGAAGAGCAGCAGCCCGACACCCCTACCCCCTCACAGCCTGCATGGCGAAGCACCCCCGAGCAAGACATCAATCTCCAAGCTGCCCCCGGTGGGCCAGGCCAGCGCCCTGCACAGCAGTCCCGCCACTACCAGTGCGCAAATGGGCAAACAGTAGTATCAGCAAAGCACCCTGGCCATCCACCCATGAGAAAAAAGTGCCACACAAGTGAACACCATCCACCATTTACCCACTCTCACACTGACTCTCATGCTCACTCACACTCCTTCTCTCTCACTACATTTGGGGTGGCAGCGGCTCAGGAGGTAGAGCAGGCCGTCCAACAACCAGAGGGGCGCTGGCCCAAACCCCGCTACCCCGCCACCTCACCCTGGGCAAGACACTCCACTCACCCTGCCCCCAGCGCCCACAGCACCAGGCACGAATGTACACAAATGCCCGGCAGCGGTGAGAGGCCACTGGCGTGGATCAGCAGCAACACCCCCACCACCCCATCGCAGGGTAGCTGTGGCAACAGAAGCAACCCACCACCACCAACGTCCACCCAGAGTGAATGAATAATGGACCCATTGCAAGTGCTCCTAGATGTCATTTGACATGTAAAGCGCCATATCCAACCCACCACTACCTTCATTTACTCTCACTTACTTGCTCGCTCACTCACTCACTCACTCTCACTTGCTCACTCACTCATACACTTGCTGGATCATTCCCTCACTCACGCTCAGTCCCTCACTTGCACCTATTCACTCACTCACACATGCGCAACCCTATGCTCTCCTCCTCAGCCCATCCAATAATAAAACCCAATAAACGTATCCCAAGGCACCGCCCCGTAGATTGGTAGCACCCCAGGGATGACACCAGCATGACATCTCAGGTCACCAACCAGGCTCCAAGCCCTGGCAGAAGGAGGGCAGCAGGGGTGGAGGAAAACCCCCACGCCCCCACCACCCATGTACAAATCATGATAAGTGAGTGCAAATTATGTGGTGAGATTCGATGCAGGTGTGTGAACTACCAAAGTGTCTACAGTGCAATTAAAACTGAGGCAAAGGAGGCCCTGCAGCACACCCCCACCCCAAATCCCTAAGTGTATTCAATAAGATGTGTGATTCACCCAGAATGGGGGGGATAGGTAAGCCCCCCCAAGAAGCCAGCTCCCAAACTGGCTCTGGAGGCCACCCACTGCACCCAGATCCCACCCCAGGACAAGGGGCATCAGGCCGTGCAACCTGGGACCCACCAATGTCGTACCCCAGTGCACCACCAGCACCTCAGGCATGATGGAACACCTACACATACTCTCATGCTTCTTGCTCTCCTACATATACTCAAACACACACCCCTACACAAATGAAATCCCGCCCTCCACATACACCACCCCACACACACACACGACATACCAGCTCACAGCTATATGCACGTACACAAACATACAGGCACACACACACACACACACACACACACACACACACACACACACACACACCACAACATGCATACATGCGCACACAAATGAATAATAATAATAATACTGGATTGGATCGATAGAGCGCCCCCCATGAACACCCAAAGATGCTCTACAATGGATACATCACCCACCCCACAGACAGACACTGAGAGTGGCAAGTTTCCATCGGTCTGCCAACACGGCCGCCAACCCACTCCAACGGCCCCCCAACCACCACCGAACATCCACCCACACCCAGCGCCACGGACACCGTAGGTACGGCAGGCAAAGTGGCCCGCCCAGGGACACAAAGGCAGGACGGCCGGGGAGGGTTGGGCAACCGCCAACTTTCCGGCCACCAGACGACCCGCCCCACCTCGCGAGCTACCACCTCCCAATGAGGTCTCTCCCTCCACATCTCAAGTCGTCTCAAGATGGCGACCGGGATGGTCACACTTTTTCAGTGCTGAGACAAAGTCACTGATTTTGCCATTAAAAGTGGCTGGCCTGCAGCGATCGGCGCTCGTGGCGAACACGCACGGGCTGAATTGCCACCTCCGCTGGATTGCCCTTTAATCGCCTTTCTCCAGCGACTTCCTGCGCCTTCCTGAAGTGATTGCTCAGCTAACACTAGTTAGCTTAATGCTACCTGAAGCGATTGCTAAGCTAACACTAGTTAGCTTAATGCTGGCGCCAGTCTCTAAATAACTACCTACAGCGATCGGATATACCTCCGGTGGATTACCCCTTTGATCGCTTTTATCCGGCCACTGTGAGTAAACTGACCAGCGATTCCAGCGCTTCCTTGTGATTCACTGATGTGCCCTACCTGAAGCGATTGCTAAGCTAACGCTAGTTAGCTTAATGCTGGCGCCAGCCATTCCACCTAACACCAGCCTGAATCAAAGCCCAGCTGCGAGGCCCAGCGGGGATACTACCAGGCAGGCGGCTATTTGTTTGACGGGGCTCAGCAGAGGTTTCACCCAGGCAGACGGCGGTAGGCGGCGGTGCCCAGCGGAGGACTTACCGTGACTGCAGCGGCGGTGTGCGACGAGACTACCCGAAGCGATTGCTAAGCTAACGCTAGTTAGCTTAATGCTGGCGCCAGTCATTCCACCTTACACCAGCCTGAATCGAAGCCCAGCTGCGAGGCCCAGCGGAGATACTACCAGGCAAGCGGCTATTTGTTGACGGGGCTCAGCAGAGATTTCACCCAGGCAGACGACGGTAGGTGGCGGTGCCTAGCGGAGGATTTACCGTGACCTCAGCGGAGCTCGGTGGCAGCGGCGGTGTGTGACGAGACTCGGTTGGAGGAGCGGGACGGGAGACCAGTTACGGCGACTATGAGCAACGAGACCAGCAACGGAAGGGGCTAGTTGGCTAGCTGAGGCCCAGCTGGATTCGAGGACGATCGGATCAGATTCTGGCGATATAAGCAGAATTTATTTTACTATCCACAGATTTTCCTTTTCCTTCTTTCCAAGAAGGACTGAAGATGGCTGCCACCGGATTAAAAAGTGGGCTGATGGGCACCACTAATAAGCCTTCTCTACTTCTCTACTTCCTCTTCGTTTTGTCTTTGTGTGTCTGGACCTGCAACAAGAAGGATTTTCCGACAAACTCAACCAAAGGTGAAGTTAAAAAGTTTTATCTGTATGGATTTGGGCTTGGACATCTCACCCTACACTCTATGTGGTCTTTAAAAGCCCTGAGCAAAAACTTCCAAATTAAGGCAAACATGGCTGTTAAGCAAAAATCGCAATATGGCAGAGGATATACAGTTAAAGTTCTGTTAGTTCTGCTACTTCTGGCAGGAGATATTCACCTTAACCCTGGACCTGCCACTATTAAACAGCAGACCACTGGGTTAGCACAAAACCGAGCTGTACAAAAGCAAAAACAACATTTATTTTTCCAAACTGTTAATCATGCACGAGTTCTTTGGGACACCAAGGCTAAACCAAAGGGGATCCTCGGCGGTCATTTAAACATACGGAGCATAATCCCCAAAAGAGATGAGATTTCGGTGTTGCTGTTGGACTCAAATCTGGACTACCTTTGTCTCTCAGAAAGCTGGCTACACAGGAACATAGACACTAATATGATCGATATTGTGGGCTACCAGTGTTTTAGAAAAGACAGGCAGGTAGGGAGGGGAGGAGGTGTTTTAATTTACATCAAAGAGAAATATAAATGTCAACTGGTTGATTTGAATACTTCACTTGAATGTTTAGCTGTTAATGTATGTCTCTCTCCGGTAATGAATTTCAACATTGCAGTAGTGTACAACCCACCGTCACACAACTCTTCCTTTTATAATGAATTAAGTGATCTGGTTAAACAACTTGAGAAGAACAGAGAAACAATAATTCATGGTGACTTTAATATCAACTGGTCTGATAAAAAAGACAAACAAAAACTGAAAAGCCTCATGACTAAATTTAATTACCAGCAAATCATCAAAGGACCCACCAGGATAACCAAACAATCCAGAACACTTATTGACATGGTATTTACTAATAAACCAGAACGAATAACCAGAACCTATAATCTTGTAACTGGTCTCTCAGATCATAACATGGTTCTTGCTGTCAGGAAACTTACTAAAAAGCGACTACAGTATTTTGGGGGAGTCGATATTGACAAATCAAATTTTATTATCCCCAAATCAAAAAATGAGGAGTTTGAACATTACTTAGAGAATCAAAATTGGGAGCAGCTCATGTCAACATGTGAAGTAGATGATTGTTGTAATTTTATAACTGCAACAATCACAAAGTCTATAGAAAAATTTTCAAAGCAAATTAAAAGTAGACAACAGAAGATTAGCCTACCATGGTTAAATAATGAAATAAGAAAACTTATGAAGAGGCGAGACTATGCACTGAAAACATCACTAACCTCCAAACTACAAAATGATCACCTTGTGTACAAAAGTTTAAGAAATAAAGTGGTTCATGAGCTGCGAAAATCAAAAATATCTTATTACAATAAACTGATAGATCATGCAAAGGGTAACAACAGTTCCCTATGGAGGCATTTAAATAACTTAACTAATAAAAAAAACGATCAGAAGGGGGTAAAGGAACTTAGAATCAATGGCAAGACCGTCAGTGACAAGGCTACTTTGGCAAATGAATTTAATTCACACTTTGTGGGCTCTGTGGAAGACTTAACAAAAATTTTTGTGCTGCCAAATGTGCTCAACAACACAAATTCCATACTCCCAACAGATACTTTTCACATCGATGAGGTAAATGAGAAGTTAATTGCTGGTATTGTTAAAACACTGTCAAACTCAAAAACTAGTGATATCTACAATATGAGCACCTCCTTTCTCAAAATGCACAGCAAAATATTAATCAAACCACTGACTCATCTCATTAATCTCTCCATTAGGTCTAGTACATTTCCATCTGGCTGGAAAAAAGCTGTCGTCATACCAGTTCATAAATCAGGCAGTAAAGACGATATATGCAATTACCGCCCAATCTCTATCTTACCAGTCCTATCTAAGGTTCTTGAAAAAGTTGTAGCTACACAGCTGATAGACTACTTACAAGACAGTCAACTTCTTCATCCACATCAATTTGGTTTTAGACCAGGATACTCAACAGAAACAGCAAATTGTTGCCTTATTGAAAACGTCAAACAGTCCTTGGACAGGGGTAATGTGGTAGGAGCTGTTTTTCTAGATCTCAAAAAGGCTTTCGATACTGTAAACCACAGTTTGCTTTTATCCAAAATGGTATCTTTTAACTTCTCCCCAAATACATTAGAATGGTTTGCATCTTATCTCCAGAATAGAGAACAGTGTGTAAAAGTTCACCAGGATAAATCCTCATTTTTAAACAACCGCAGGGGTATCCCACAAGGGTCCATTCTTGGTCCTTTACTTTTCAGCATTTTTATTAATGACTTGCCGTTACACTGCTCAGCTGCAACATGCCAACTTTATGCAGATGATGCAGTTATTTACACAGCTGCCAAGACTCCAGCACAGGCTGCAGATGTACTGTCTACAAGTATGGTTGATGTCCAAGAGTGGCTCCTCAAGAACCATCTATTGCTGAACCTTCAGAAAACAGTCTCAATGTGCTTTTCAATCAAAAAATGTAACCTGCAACATTTTAAAGTTAATATACATGATCATGACATCAGTTTAGCTACAGAATTCAAATACCTTGGCATTGTACTAGATCCTCAACTCAAATTTAATCTTCATATAAAGAAAATTTCAAAAACAGTAAAAAAAAATCTGAACTGCTTTAAATTAATTAGATATTACATACCTTACGAAGCAGCTGCACTGTATATGCATTCTATGGTTTTTTCTCATATATCATACTGTTTGACAGTCTGGGCTCAAGCAGCCCCTTCCACAATAAGACATATAGGTTCATTATATAATCAAACCCTAAAAATCTTGGACAAAAAGCCCATTAGGTGGCATCACTGTAATGTTTTAAAAAAATACAACCTATTGAGTTTTGAGAGCTTCATTGACCTCTGTCTTCTGAAATTAACGTTCAAATGTTTCCATAAATCAGCACCCGAGCCACTTGCTGGTTTCGTCCAAAGACAGGACAGCAGCAGAGCCACCAGGAGTTCTGTTAACAATAACTGTAAAATATTCCACCGCAGAACCACATTTGGACAAACAGCTTTCTCTATAAAGGGCAGTCACATCTGGAACACAATGCCAAATGAAATTAAAATAATAACGGACTTTAAAACATTCACTAAAAATGTTAAAAACTGGCTGAAAAATAAACAAGAATGTACTCATGTATGAATTATTTGTCTGCAAAGTGAGAGTGAATGAAGGGAAGGAATAAATGTGTTTGTTTATAGTGAGTGACGAAGGGAGGAAGGCCTGAAATAGGCAAGTGTGAGTTATGTTATATGTGTTAAATGTGAGTCAGGCTGTTATATTTGTGTATTTATAATATTTATGTTAAAGGTGAGTCAGGCTGTTATATTTGTGTATTTATAATATTTATAATATTTATAATTGTGTATTTATAATTTTTCTGCATTGATGTATGTGGTTATTGTGTATATTTTTATCTTGATTCTTTTTTCTAAAGCCCATCCAGGGACAAGAGTTGCAAATTAGCTAATAGCTATACACTCTATGTGCAACACATCAGATTGATTGTCTTTGATTAATTGTCTATGTTTATTGCACTGTCCCTGTCAAATAAACTAATCTACTACATACAAACCCTCCACACCTGCGCAGCCATACCCTTGCTCATACACACACGCACACACACACACACACACACACACACGTGTCACGTGTTCAAAGTGTGCTCCGAGGGAAGTAGATAACAGTCCTCTGGATCATCGGCAGCTCTCAAAATACAAAACAACACATTTGTGTTGTTTTTCTCCTCTGGGTCCTTTCATCGGTCAGACAACAGGAGGTGAGTTTTGAGGCAAGCTGCCATGATCGTGTTTGGGGATGTGGAATGATGGGAGACGTAATCCACTAAGCGTTTTCACAAAAACTAAATATTTTTCTTTTATATTATTTCTCTTTTATCTTAACATCATATGTGTAACTCGTGGCAAAATTCGATCAGGATCAAAAGATAATTTCACTCTTGGCTTTCATTTCATTTTTTTTTTTTTTTTCAAGATGGCGACCGGGATGGTCACACTTTTTCAACGCTGAGACAAAGTCGCTGATTTCTTCCCATTAAAAGAACCTAATCAACAGCGATCGGCGCTCGTGACGGACCCCATGGGCTGAATTTCCACCCCCGTCAGAATCCCGTCGGAATGCCCCTTTAATCTGGTAGAACCGCTGCGCTCTATCTGAAGCTTCTGCCAAGCTAATACTGGTTAGCTTAACACTAGCCCCTGTGCGTCACCTAACTCCGACACGAAGCGGCTCAGTCCCCGGTGAGGGCTTACCGGACGAACCAACCGAGGCGGCTCAGTCCCCGGTGAGGGCTTACCGGATGAACCAACCGAGGCGGCGATTGGGAGCTCGGGCGCGGCGTTGGTGAGAGACGGGGGCCACCTGGATTCAGCAGGACAGTGGCCTGAATCGGAGCCCAATTTGCGAGGCCCAGCCGAGGAACTACCAGACTGACGGCGGTCGGTGACGGGGCCTAGCGGAAGAGCCACCCAGCCAGACGACAGCGAGCGACGGTGATCGGCCACCGATCGGCGGAGGTGATCGGTGGATTAGAGCTACGCCGGCGGAGTGCGACATAACTGGCGGTGACGGGGCCCAGCGGAGGAGCCACCCAGCCAGACGGCGACGAGTGGCTGTGATCGGTGGATTCCGGCTGCGCCGGCGGTGTGCGACATAACTGGCCAGGTAGACGGAGGCAGGCGCCGGTGATAGCCTAGCCGGATTCTCTGTTTATTTCTATCCACAGGTCAGTAAAATGCCACCCAAAAAAGAGGAATTGGAAGAAATTAAAAAATCTCTGAACTTTGTGTTAGAAGAATTGGCCAAAATGACTAACCAACAGGCCAAAATAATAAACCTAATACAAGAGGTACAAGCCCTACATTCAATAATAAAAGAAAAAGACAAAAAAATTATGGACCTGGAGCAACACGGGCGTCTTTTGGAGCAACGCGTCGAGGATCTTGAACAAGGTTCTCGCATTGATGACCTAGTTATAAGTGGACTAGACATCAGATATCAGTCGTACGCCCATGCCGCAACAGGACTGAGTGGTGAACATGCTTCCATAAGTGAATCAATGTCCCTAGAAAACCAAGTGCTTCAGTTCCTTAATGATAAAGACATTAAGGTAGAAGCCAATGCGATCTCAGCCTGTTATGCTTCACCGAAGAAAGATAACAAAACAAAGAAATCAATTGTGATGCGCTTTGTGAACAGGAGGGTGAAAAATGACATACTGAGGCAGGCCAAAAAACTAAAGGAAACTCAAGTTTACCTAAATGAACACCTGACAAAAAAAAAACGCTGAATTAGCACGGCAGGCATGGATGCTAAAAAAAACAAAATAGGATACAGTCAACCTGGACAAGAAATTGTAGAATTTGGATTAAACTAAATGGAACACCTGAGCAAGCAAAAAGTATAATGATCAGAGATGCTACTGACTTAGATAAATACAAATGAACACTGACTATGAAACACAGAGTGAGGAAACTCAAACTCTAAAAATATGCCACTATGCTGAACATAAACCACAAGAGATGGAGAATGATATTGATCCTGATAACCACTTTTTCAATAATATTCATAACCACTGTGAATATTACACTGAAAAGCAATTCAAAAGTCAAGTGCAATTAGATGGTAAACTGTCAATAATACACTTCAATAGCAGAAGTCTTAACAAAAACTTCTCACAGATTCAGGACTATTTAAAACAGCTAAACAGAAAATGCACAGCCATTGCAGTCTCTGAAACCTGGCTTAATGAAGAGCAGGCTCCCCTGATGGCAATAGAGGGATATCAGATGTTTAACATTAACAGATCTCAAAAAAAGGGTGGTGGTGTTGCACTGTATATTGATGACCTATATAGGTGTAAGCTTGTAAATGAAATGTCCTCAGCACTACCAGGGATTTTGGAATGTGTTACTGTTGAGATTGACCTAGACAAAACAAAAAATCTAATCAAAAGCTGCATATACAGAACGCCGGGAACTTGCATTGAGACATTCAGAGATAAATTAGTCGAGCTGTACAATAATATTACTAGTAAGAAAATGGTAGCAATTTGTGGAGATTTCAATATTGACCTACTTAATCCACATCAACAAAATGTAGTTACAGAGTTCATGAACTCTATGTACAGCATGAGTCTATATCCCACAATAACACATCCCAGTAGATTCACAGTTCACTCTGCTACACTTATTGACAACCTGTTTGTCAATGTTCTCGATAAGAAAATAGAAAGTGGATTATTGATAAATGATATAAGCGACCACTTGCCAATCTTTGCACTTATCCATGGCCACACGGGGCCCAACCCAGAAAAAATCTCAAAATCGTTCAGACACAAATCACCAAACGCAATCAGTTCTTTTAAAGAGGACTTGCTGAAGCAAGACTGGACAGAAGTCTATGTATCAGATGTAAATGAAGCCTATGACACATTTATAAACATTGTAACCACTCTTTATGAAAAAAACTGCCCATTAGTTAAAAAAAAGCTTAAACACAAATTTGCTGACAAACCACGGTTAACCAAAGGACTACAAAAGGCGTGTAAAAAGAAAAATTTATTATATAAAGCTTTCATAAAGAAAAGGACAAAAGAAGCAGAGCAAAGGTATAAAACATACAAAAATAAGTTAACATATATAATAGGATGCAGTAAAAGAGACTATTACAGTAAAGAACTGGAAAAAAACAAAGACAATATTAAAAATACATGGACAATAATCAACAGTATCCTTGGAAATAAAAGCAGAAATGCTAGCTACCCAACTAATATTCCAAAAAATAATAAATCGACTCCGAATGTGAATATAGCTTCACCTGCAGATGAATTTAATAATTTTTTTGTTAACATTGGACCTAAATTGGCCCGAGAAATACCCACTACGGCGCCTACAGGTGATACAATATGCAATAACACTGCTGTAAAAGACTCCATCTTCATAAAGAACACAGACGAAAGAGAGGTCATTGAAATTGTTAAATCGTTCAAAAGTAAAACATCTACTGACTGTGATGGTATTGACATGCTACTAGTCAAAACTGTTATCGAATGCATAGTGAAACCACTGACGTATATCTGTAACCTGTCTCTCCAATCAGGTATATTTCCCAATGCAATGAAAATAGCTAAAGTAATTCCGATTTACAAGACAGGCGACAGAGGGGAACTCTCCAACTACAGACCAATTTCACTATTACCGCAATTTTCCAAGATACTTGAAAAAATATTCTATGAGAGAATTGACAACTTCATACTGAAGAATGATTTATTGTGTGAGCAGCAATATGGGTTCAGACACAAAAGGACAACAGCATATGCCTTAATGGAATTTACAGAAAAAATATCAACAGCCATTGAAAATAAAGAGTATTCAGTTGGAGTATTCCTGGATCTTAAAAAAGCATTTGATACAGTAGATCACAATCTATTATTAAAGAAACTACAAAATTGTGGTATTAGAGGGGTAGCACTGTCCTGGTTAAGTAGTTACTTAAAGAATAGATATCAGTTTGCATGTGTTAACAGCAAAAACTCAAGAGTTACTGAAGGTCACCTGTGGAGTCCCACAGGGTTCAGTTTTGGGACCATTATTATTCAATATGTATATAAATGATATATGTAAAGTTTCAGAAAAAATGGACTTAATATTGTTTGCTGATGACACTAATCTGCTATGCAGTGGAAACAATTTGGAACAACTTCTGGATACACTCGGAAAGGAATTAGGAAAGCTGAAACTGTGGTTTGATTCAAACAAATTAACGCTCAATTTAAGCAAGACAAAATTTATAGTCTCTAACAACCATCACAACTACCCAGTACCCAAACTCAGTGTAAATGGTGTAGAGATTGAAAGGGTATCTGAAACTAAATTCCTTGGAGTAATAATTGATAACAAACTGTGTTGGAAGCCACATATTAATTATATAAAAGGTAAAGTATCCAAATCAATTGCAATATTACACAGAGTGAAAAATTTGCTGAATCAACCCACACTATACACCTTGTATCATTCATTAATACTCCCATACATGACATTTTGTAATGAAGTATGGGGAAATACATATAAAACAAACATATATCCACTCTTTATGCTTCAAAAGACAGCTATTAGAATAATCAACAAAGCAGCTTACAGGGAACCAACAAACCCACTTTTTCTTAAACAAAAAACTCTCAAGTTGAAAGATCTGATCGACTTTAAAACCGCAATAATAATGTTCAAAGTGAAGAATCTATCACTGCCCGCAAATATCCAAAAGTTGTTCCAAACAAGGGAGAAACGATATCACTTCAGAGGAACATGTATATTTCAAAAGCCTACAGTGAGAACAACCATCAAGCAACACTGTATTTCAGTGCAAGGAGTCAGATTATGGAACGATTTTGGACCTGAATTAAAATCATGTACAAAGCTTGGACAATTTAAACAAAAACTAAAGGAAGAAATACTCCAAACATATTTACAAGACGACATGTAAACTCACATAAGGATTGACATTTCCAGCCTGTGTTGTGTTGTAGCTTAGTTTTTTCTTTTTTTCTTTTTTTCTTTGTGACACTGTCTTAGATTTGTTTTTGAATAGTAACCGCTTAACTTAGACTAGCTCAGTTTTTCTTTTTCTCTCAGTCATATTTTGTCTTAGCCTTGTTTTAAATTGTAATCGCTCTTGTCTTGTTTTCTCTTTTTTCTCCTTTGAATTCTTGGATGGAATATGGGTGGGCAATATAAGCTGCGGCTTCAGCCATCACCCATTTCGGATAACTCACGTGGAATTGTATAGTAGAAGGAGTCTTTGTCTAATTTGACCTTGTTGTTATATTATACAGTTTCTTTTAACCTGTAATGTACTATCCGAAATAAATAAAATTCATTCATTCATTCATTCATTTCAGTGGAGATTTTTTCCGATTTAAGGTCCCAATGTGGACATAGAGGGGGCGCGACATAGGCTCACTATTGCTCATTCATTTAAGTTAAGATAAGATAAGATAAGCCTTTATTAGTCCCACAACGGGGAAATTCCAGGATTGCAACAGCACAGGGACAGCAACACTCAGAGCAACAATTTAGAAGATAAGAAAATAAGAGCAGTGAATATACACATGTACACATGAATATATAAATATATATACACAGTGTGGAGCATTGCAGCTAGATGGAATAAACAGCATAACAATCTATTTAGTTACCCCACATAGTATGAATATGTACCCATACGTATTGTCACCCTCCGTAGTGATTTATATTGTCCTAGTTGTATACTGGAGGGGACCATTTTGTGTAAGTCTGTTGCGTCTTTTGCATTCAATACTATTAGGTCGTCACGTTTTTTTTGCTATCTCTGCGAGCAGCCCTGCTTAAGTTATAGAGTCTGACAGCCATAGGTAGGAAGGACCTGTGAAACCTCTCGGTTGCGCACCTAGGATGATGTAGTCTACTGCTAAATGAGCTCCTCAGTGCGTTCAGTATGTCCTGCATAGGGTGGGACTCGGACTCCAGCAGAGATGACAGTTTAGCCACCGTCCTTCTCTCTCCTATCTCCTCCACTGGGTCAAGGCGCTGCCCCAGGACAGAGCTAGCTTTCTTGATCAGTTTGTTCAGTCTCTTCCTATCGGCTGCTGTGATGCCACTGCCCCAGCAGACCACTCCAAAAGTGATGGCTGATGCCACCACCGAATCGTAGAAGGTCTTCAGGAGCATCTCTTGTACACCAAAAGACCTGAGCCTCCTCAGTAGGAACAGCCTGCGCTGTCCCTTCTACAAGAAGGGACAACGCAAGATTTCACTTTAATCTTTTAATTATTACATAATTTCAATTAGTTGTAAGCAAGCAATGTTTAAGTGGGGGCGGTTAAGTATTATGAGGATGGCAGTGGCTCAGAAGGTGGAGCGGGTTGTCCAATAATCATTAACCCTGCCCTGCCATTGTGTCCTTGGGCAAGACACTCCCTGCCTTGCATCCAGTGTTCATAACACTGGTATATGAATATGAATAAATGTTCGGTGGTGATCAGAGAGGCTGTTGGTGTGGATTGACAGTCACCTTATCACTACCATTGTCTGTCTGTGAAATGAATGAAAAATGGACTCATTGTAAAGCATCTTTGGGTGTTATGAAAAGCGCTATATAAATGCAATCCATTATTATTTAGTGCAGAAGCATCATCTGACCCACCATGTGTCATAATCTGGACAAGGTCATTAACCATGTCCACGCTTTTAGTTGGTTTTTGATTTTTTATTATTGCCATTATCATTAGTTGCATTCCTTAGTCCTTGGTTATTTAGTAATGTTCTGTTTTCAATTCTTGTCTATATTTCTTATGTCATGCTTATTTTGAAAGGTTCCCATTTTTCCCTACCTATAGTTTCTTCCCCATATTTTTTCATTTAGCCTTTGATTAGTCCCAGCTGTCTTTTGTTCAGTTAATTCCCTTGACCCTATTTATAGCCCTGCCTTTCCTTCCCTTTTTATGGTGACATTTCAGTTTTCCCTTCGGTTAAGGCTGCGTGTCCATCAAACGCATTTTTTCATCTGTGGGTGACTATTTTCTATTCATTCTCTATGTAGTCCAGTATCTATGATGCTGAAATGCTCTTGGTGGTGGCCACTTTTTGTCACGGCACTCAGAGCTGAAAAAATTTCAACTTTTCAGACTACAGCTGAGCTCGTCAATGCCAGACCTTTCTAAGTATCCAATCAGAATAAGGAAGGGCAGGACATAGGACAGCGGGACAGTCTGTACTCAGACTCCTGTTTGCCGTGTCATCATATTTTGCATCCAGAGCTGCTACCAATGCTAGAATATGTTTCCTATCTATTGTTATTTCGAGACTGCTATTAAAAAATAAGTAGAAAGTCTGACCATAAGAAAAACGGAAATGCTGAGCTGTGAGTGATGAGCTGTTGCTGGGATACAGGGCACAGACTTTTTTTTCTAGAGTGCAGCACACAAGAGTTGAAAAAAAGACGTTTAGGGCAGTCGGGCGACAAAAAACGCTTTTGACAGACACGCAGCCTAATCGTCATCTTGTGTAAGTGCTCAGCCTAACCAGCTCACTTTGTGTCTGACAGCCCCCGAGCTGTATTTATTTTGTTTCTATAATAAACCTTCTTGCAATGAAGTCCGAGCCGCCTTAAGGAGTCACCCTTCTTGTCTGCCAGAGGTAGTTTCTGACACCATGCTTCTGATTTTCTAGAGTATGTACACATAATATCCCTTTATGATCATTTATTTTAACACTTTTAAAGGTTATCTCAAATCAAGCCATTGGTGAAGGGGTTAGAGATATTTACAGTAACAGAAACTGACTTGAATAAAAAATACCCAAACACCAAAAATATTTTGTAACTGAAAGAGACTTTAAAAAAGAGATAAATATGTTGACATTTATTTATTTGTAAAATTAAGACTCTCAGTGATGATGTGCTTTCCATCCATCCATCCTCTATCGCTTATCTGGGGGTGTGGATCATAGGAGCAGCAGTCCAAACAGAGTAGCCCAGATTGCTGCCCGATTCGCATAGCACCATGACCTGCAGGCGGTGAGCCCCATGAGGGGGGACCCATATGGTCCATTTCAGTATACTGGGTCCTCGATGTAACTTTTTTCACAGGGATCTACTGGATCACTCTTGGTCTGGCCTCTCACTCAGGACCAGTTTGTCTT
The DNA here is from genome assembly GCA_020510985.1 of Pholidichthys leucotaenia. Classification (NCBI taxonomy): domain Eukaryota; kingdom Metazoa; phylum Chordata; class Actinopteri; order Cichliformes; family Pholidichthyidae; genus Pholidichthys; species Pholidichthys leucotaenia. The sequence goes on from CM035838.1 coordinate 20,273,851, forward strand.
GGGAGACCCTACTGGGGCAAGCTGCCCCTTACAATAAAGCTCCTGGGATCATTAGGACATGCAAACCCTCCACCACGATAAGGTGGCAATCCACAGAGGGTATGATGTGCTTTATTGCCTGTGTATTCCAAACACTAAAGGAAAATATGTTGATGATGTACCACATTTTTTTCTCTGGAGAAAAATTAAAACGTACAATGAACAACAATTTAAAAAAAAAAAAAGCAGACACCATAAAAATACATTAGGTAAATATGAAAATAAAAGTGTCCAAAGAAAATGAATTGCATAAAATAGTTTCTATGTTTTTGTCATAAATAATCCTTCTTTATTTTTTGTAGTTGTGAAGACCAATGCTATAATTAGATTTTATTTTCTCTATGCATTAACAAACAGCTAAAATCAACATTTTCCCACAAGTCCATTAACAAGCCAGAGGTCAAAGGTAATTGTTTAACCCCCATTTGTTTGTTGGGGCTTTAAAGTATATAAATTTAAACAATTGTTTCAGCTCCCTCTGTCACATCCTGTCTGTTCCCTACTTCTATAGTCCTTGGCACTATGAGCCAATGCTACAGTCTTTGTTTCTCCCCTGACTTCTCCAAATTCAACAAATATGCAGGATGAAGCCGGCGGGGACAAACACCGAAAAGGAAAATGCATGGTGCCAAAGCACATTCCTCCAGCAGAGCTGAGCTGTTATCAGGATGATTGGAAACAGATGTGGTTCAGTGAAGTACAGAAAGTTGCTCTGGGTTCTACATTTTTGACACAGGAACAAAAATTCCAGTGTGCGTAACAAAGGCTTGGAAAGATAACTTTGGTTAAACAAGATTGTCCTCCAGCAAAAAATTGACTATATGATTGTTTTTACCAGCAGATTACAGTTTCTTTCTCTTAAGTTACTTGGCTCATTGATAAGCTGCTGTGGCCCTCATGGAGATTTTCCAGCCATTGTGATTTTCTGCCAGTTGTGATGCTCTAGGCCAGTCTTTTTCAACCGGGGTGCTGCGGCACCTTATGGTGCTGTGAGAGATAGTTCAGGCTGCCATGGGAAACTGTCTAATGGCGCATTCAAACTACAGTTGGTGAGTCGCAGGTGTGCCTTTCATTAGCATAAATTAACACCTCAACCCTCTATGGCAGGGGTGTCAAACTCATTCCATGGAGGGCGAAGACACTGCAGGTTTTACCTCCACCCAGTGTCTTCAACAGGTGATTCACCAAATTTCTTCCAACTGATTGCTGATCAGTGAAAACACCAGCTAAAGACACTGGGTGGAAGTAAAACATGCAGGGTCTTGGCCCTCCATGGAATGAGTTTGACACCCCTGCTCTATGGCTTTTTCAAGATGCAGCTCTGATCTCCCACACACAACAGTGCGTTTCTCCAGTGCATCAAGTTTCATGTCCTCACATCGCCGATGTCATATGAACACGACATGAGTCTGGAAGCTACTGATTATTTGAGTCACCAGCATTTTTAAGTCTTTTATCACCCCGTGTCAAATTCAGCCCAGATCAGTGGTTGTTTGGAGTACACCAATCTACAGTATCTCACAAAAGTAAGTACACCCCTCACATTTTTGTGAAGATTTTATTGTATCTTTTCATGGGACAACACTGAAGATATGACACTTTGATACAATGTAAAGTAGTCAGTGTACAGCTTGTATAACAGTGTAAATTTGCTGTCCCCTCAAAATAACTCAACACACAGCCATTAATGTCTAAACCGCTGGCAACAAAAGTGAGTACACCCCTAAGTGAAAATGTCCACATTGTGCCCAAAGTGTCAATATTTTGTGTGGCCACCACCATTTTCCAGCACTGCCTTAACTCTCTTGGCCATGGACTTCACTAGAGCTTCACAGGTTGCCACTGAAATCTTCTTCCACTCCTCCATGACGACATCATGATGTTAGAGACCTTGCACTCCTCCGCCTTCCGTTTGAGGATGCCCCACAGATTCTTAGTAGGGTTTAGGTCTGGAGACATGTTTGGCCAGTCCATCACCTTTACCCTCAGTTTCTTTAGCAAGGCAGTAGTCGTCCTGGAAGTGTGTTTGGGGTCGTTATCATGTTGGAATACTGTCCTGTGGCCCAGTTTCCGAAGGGAGGGGATCTTGCTCTGCTTCAGTATGTCACAGTACATGCTGGCATTCATGGTTCCCTCAGTGAACTGTAGCTCCTTAGTGCCAGCAGCACTCATGCAGCCTCAAACCATGACACTCCCACCACCATGCTTGACTGTAGGCAAGACACACTTGTCTTTGTACTCCTCACGTGGTTAATGTCACACACGCTTGACACCATCTGGACCAAATAAGTTTATCTTGGCCTCATCAGACCACAGGACATGGTTCCAGTAGTCCATGTCCTTAGTCTGGTTGTCTTCAGCAAACTGTTTGTGGGTTTTCTTGTGCATCATCTTTTAAAGGGGCTTCCTTCTGGGATGACAGCCATGCAGACCAATTTCATGCAGTGTGCGGTGTATGGTCTGAGCACTGACAGGCTGACCCCCCCACCCCTTCAACCTCTGCAGCAATGCTGGCAGCACTCATACATCTATTTTCAAAAGACAACCTCTGGATATGACGCTGAGCACGTGCACTCAACTTCTTTGGTCGACCATGGCAAGGCCTGTTCTGAGTGGAACCTGTCCTGTTAAATCGCTGTATGGTCTTGGCCACCATGCTGTTGCTCAGTTTCAGGGTGCTGGCAATCTTCTTATAGCCTAGGCCATCTTTATGTAGAGCAACAATTCTTTTTTTCAGATCCTCAGAGAATTCTTTGCCATGAGGTACCATGTTGAACTTCCAGTGACCAGTATGAAAGAGTATGAGAGCGATGACACCAAATTTAACACACCTGTTCCCCATTCACACCTGGGACCTTGTAACACTAACGAGTCACATGACACCGGGGAAGGAAAATGACTTACTGGGCACAATTTGGACATTTTCACTTCGGGGTGTACTCACTTTTGTTGCCAGCAGTTTAGACATTAATGGTTGTGTGCTGAGTTATTTTGAGGGGACAGCAAATTTACACTGTTATACAAGCTGTACACTGACTACATTGTATCAAAGTGTCATATCTTCAGTGTTGTCCCATGAAAAGATACAATAAAATATTTACAAAAATGTGAGGGGTGTACTCACTTTTGTGAGATACTATATATGTAGTTCAGTGGTTGCTGCTTGGGTTACAAAATTTATTTGGTGGGGCCATGTGTTTATGTGTCACGTTTTGTGTCCAGCACCACACATAGTGGGATATTGTCATGAGTCAGTGCTCAGACTCCCTTTGTAGTTAGTTTGTTATGTTGTTTGGGTGACATAGCCTCTCTCCTCCATTCCCAGACACACCCACCTTTCACTCACAGTCTGTCAGTCCATCAGCTGAGAGTGATTGTGTTTTAGGACACCTACTTTCTTCCTTCTCACTGCTCTCAGTCTGCCCTCTCATCAGCTGGGAGCAGTTATCCAGTTAGCTCCTGCCAGCTCAGCTCTCGCACCCGCTGCTCGTTTGTATTCCATGTATTTATACACTGCCCTTTCACTCTTCCTTTGTGGCAGTCACAACTGTGTTTAGACTGGACTCCTTCTCCTCGGTCAATCTCCCCCTCCTTCACTCTCCAGGGAATCCTCAGCACAGTCACAATTGTGTTTAGACTGGACTCCTTCTCCTCGATCAGTCTGCCTCTCCTTCACTCTCCAGGGAATTCTCAGCTCTAGAGAGTCATCTGTGTAAGTTTTGTCATGTTTGCATTTGTGGTGTTGCTTGCACAGTTATTTTTGGACTGTTTATGTTTTTTCTGTTAATAAATGTTCAACTGCAGTCAAGCCCTTGGGTTTGTTTTTGCCCCGGAGGGGCGTACATGACAGATATGTTTTTTTTCGGCGGGGGCTGTCATGGAAAAGAAGAACAGAGCATTACAGGGTGAAAGTTAATGCGGGGTGAACTGGGATGTACAAACAAGCACGGAGTGGTGCTAAACATATAGACTGTCCAGCACCAAACCAGGATAGGCTGTTGTCTGCTCCAGTCAGACAGTCAGAGCTGCAGAATCCACAGGAGTGACTGAAAAAAATGCTCTTAAAAGAAACTGCTCACTCTCAGCTGCTGCCATGTGTCGGCCCACAACACCATCTGGAGGGGCATACCAGCTGAGAAAATGTCACCACCTCCTCCAGAAGCCGCATCACGATGTTGGCTGCCCTCAGCACCAAACAAGCAGTGGATAGATTTGTCAGGGAGCTCCGCCGGCCCATTTGTTCATCTGCCCCCAGTGAGTCTCATTTTGAAACTAACTTAGGCCGCATTCAGACAGCCACTGTTCGGTCCGGACCAAAGGACCAAACAGTGCCTTCCACCTATAGTTTGGTTTGTTTGGTGCAGTCTGTGTCATGTGTTTGAGGTTCTATGTCATCCTAGACATCAGACACAGGTTATTGTTGTATTTTGTCTCCTTATTTTCTCCACTAATTGTCTAGGATTATTCTGTCTTGTTCTGCCTCTCCCTCTGCCTCCAGGCGCTCCCCATTGGCTGTTCTGCCTACCGTTGCAGTGTGCAGCCATAATCAGTACACCTGCTGCTGCCACATACCTGTATTCACTCTGCACCATTAGTTGACTGTGTATTTATTTCCTGTCAGTTCATTCACTCTTTGTCACGGCATTAGTCAGCATCATGCACGCAGCTAGCTTCACTATTCAGCCTACTGCCTGTGTTTGGACTATTTTTCTCTCGGACTGTGTTTGGTGTTGTTTTCCCAGAGCCCAGCTGCGCTCCAATGCATTCATGTAAATCCTCCTTTTCCTGGTTTACATTTCTTATTTTTCCCAGCGGCCAGTATTACCCTGGGGTGTGATGTGAACTGTTTATCTCACAGCCCAACCAGACTCTGCTGTACTGTGCTCACCTGCTGCATAGCTGATCATTCTGATTTCTTATGTTGGACGCTTGTTGCTTTGTGACACTTTATTTAATAAACACTCTCTTCACCTGCAAGTGGGCTCATCCTTCTCAATTCGTGCATGTGTAAAAGCGCACGTACATGACAGTCTGAACGCATGTTGGAACTCTGGTGCACACCAAACAAGCGAAGTCTGGTCCCCCTGAAAACAGGAGTCTCGGTTCCCTTGCAAACAAATTTGGTGTGCTCCGCTTGCATTGTGAATCCAAATGGACTATCCAGCGGACCAACGGGCAGAAGTGCCAATTGATGTCTGTGTAACCATTACAACACATAGTCTGAGAAGAGGAAGTGGCATTTACCGTAGTACATTTTGGGTAAAAAATAATAAAGACAACTGCGTGAATCCAAGAAATCATTTTACTGGAGAAAGCTGAGGAGAAAAGTCAAAAAATGCCTCATTTGTGGTGGACAAACAACCTGGCTGAAGGGAACAGATTTCCGTTATTGGTCCTGGCCAATCAATGAGCCTGATTTTTCTTCTTTGCCGAGATTTTTTCTTCTTGGTCAGTGGTGATTTCGGCACAGCGCCCCAAATGAGCAGTTGTTGTAAGTGCGTGACGTTGTCCAGGCAGTTTGGTCCATTGTAAGATGGTCCATAATAAGATGGCGGCAGTGCGCTCGGACGCAGCGGCCCCTCTTGGCATCAGTAAGTGTGAGAGTTTTGAGTGTTGTGATCATCCCAGACGTACATTCTGTAAAACTTACAACCGTGAGACCTTATTAAACATCAAGGTACTGCACGCTGCAAGAATCGCGGCGATCGGTTGTGATTTGGACATCCTATGCCAGCACGGAATTCTGGCGGAGTCCCCGCTGGAAGCTACCCGTGAGAGGAGGAAGCGGAAGCGGAGGGAACGCAGGAAAAAGCGAGGAAAAAGGGCCGGGATCCATGCTAGGCTAAAGGCTAACCCCTCCAGACCAGCGGTACCGTCGCTTCTTCTCTCAAACGTCCGCGCCCTCAAAAACAAGGTGGACGAAATGCGTCTGCTGAGAGAAACCCGGAGAGAGTGGAGGGACTGCTGTGTGTTTGTTTTCACCGAGACATGGCTCCATGACAACATTCCTGACGAGGCCATTCAACTGGAAGATATGGCGATGTTCCGTGCCGACAGGGAAACGGCGAGCTCCGGTAAGAGCCGGGGGGGTGGGCTATGCATCTATGTTAACAAGAACTGGTGCGTTAATGCCACGTTAGTGTCTAAACACTGCTCTCCGTTGGCGGAGTTCCTTATTGTAAATTGTCGGCCTTATTATCTGCCTAGAGAATTCAGCAACGTGTTTGTAGTCGGTGTTTACATAGCGCCGAGCGCTAATGCTAAAGCTAATGCTAAGAAGGCACTCGGGGAACTGCACAATGCAATCAGTGAAATCCAAACTTCACACCCGGACAGTTTTGTGGTGGTTGCGGGGGATTTTAACCACACCAGCCTAAAGACTGTGCTCCTCAAGTTTAAACAATGTGTAGACTTTAAGACCAGAGGAGAGAATATGTTGGACTTAGTGTACACAAACACAGATGCATATAAAGCGATACCCCGCCCCAATCTCGGCCGTTCTGATCACATATCCGTGATGCTGGTGCCTGCCTACAAACCTTTATTGAAGCGCAGCAGGCCAGCAGTGAAACAAATCAGGATTTGGCCAGAGAGTGCAACCCCTGCACTGAAAGACTGTTTTCAGCACACAGACTGGAAGGTCTTCAAAATAGCAGCCTCCCAGGAAGATAGGACAGATGTGGATGAGTATACTGATTCGGTCACCAGCTACATCGCGAAGTGCACAGAGGATTTCACTACAGTGAAGACCATCACTATACGGGGTAATCATAAGCCCTGGATGACTGCAGAGGTGCGCTCGCTGCTCACAGCCAGAGATGCAGCCTTCAGAGTGAAGGACAGGATCGCCCTCCGCTCAGCCAGGTCTGCGCTTTCTAAGGGAATTAAGGTGGCAAAGCGCGCCTATGCAGAGAAAATCCAGGGACACCTCTGTGACACTAGGAACACCAAGCAGATGGCAGGGAGTTCGGACACTGACGGGCTTTAAGCCTAGGCAGGGGGTCGATGATGACGACGCTTCGCTTCCAGACAGGCTTAACGACTTCTTTGCACATTTTGAAGCATCAAACTCGACAATCAGAGGGAGGGCTGGCCTTCCCCCACCATCGGTCGGACCAGCTTTTACCATCAACACAGCGGACACACGGAGGACCCTAACCAGAGTCAACCCACGCAGAGCTGCAGGTCCAGACAACATTCCGGGACGTGTGCTCCGAGACTGCACGAGCGAGTTGGCGGATGTCCTGACTGACATTTATAACATCTCCCTGAGTCAGGCCATCGTTCCCAGATGCTTCAAGACCTCTATCATTGTACCGGTGGCAAAGAAACCAGTGGTGTCCTGTTTGAATGTCTATCGTCCTGTTGCACTGACACCAATTGTGATGAAGTGCTTTGAGCGGCTTGTCAAACCACACATTACAGCCTGCCTCCCTGCATCACACGACCCGCTCCAGTTTGCATATCGTTCAAACCGCTCCACGGAGGATGCTATAGTCACCACCCTACACTCTGTCATCACCCACCTGGACCAGAAAGACACCTACGCCAGACTCCTGTACATTGATTTCAGTTCAGCATTCAACACCATTATTCCCCAGAGACTGATGGAGAAATTACTCCTTCTCGGTCTGAACACCGCCACATGTCTCTGGATCCTGGATTTTCTGACTGAGAGACCTCAGTCTGTACGGGTTGGAAACAACATCTCCAAGTCTGTCACGCTGAGTACCGGATCCCCTCAAGGCTGTGTACTCAGTCCACTGTTGTTTACACTTCTAACACATGACTGTGTATCCAGACACGAGAGGAACCAGATTATTAAGTTTGCAGATGACACCACGGTGGTGGGACTTATCCAGAGGGATGAGGAATCAATGTACAGGGAAGAAGTGAGAGACCTGGAGGGCTGGTGCAGGGAGAACAATCTGGTGCTCAACGTGGACAAAACGAAGGAGATGATTATCGATTTCCGGCGGTCGCAGCCTGAGCACGCCCCCCTCAGCATCGGCGGCCGTTTAGTGGAGAGAGTAGAGAACATCAAGTTCCTCGGAGTGCAGATCTCGCAGGACCTGACCTGGAGCAAGAATTCCTTGGAGATCAGGAAGCGGGCTCCGCAGAGACTGCACTTCTTGAGGAAACTCAAACAGGCCTCTCTCCCCATCTGCATCCTCAGGACCTTCTACAGAGGTGTGGTGGAGAGTGTTCTGACGTACTGCATTGCTACATGGTACTCCAGCTGCAGTATGTCAGACAAAAAAGCCCTGCAGAGGATAGTCAAGGGGGCAGAGAGGGTAATTGGAGTCTCCCTCCCCTCTGTCCAAGAACTTTTTCAGAACCGTTGTAGGAGCAGGGCACTAAACATTGTCAAGGACCGTTCTCACCCTCTGCATAAACACTTTGAACTTCTTCCATCTGGTAAATGATTCCGGAGCATCAGAGGCAGAACCACCAGACTGATCAACAGCTTCCTTCCACAAGCTGTCAGGATGCTGAACAGTTGACCCGGAATCTCTCATACACACTACTGCACCTACGGTCATTTTGTATATTATAGTTAGTTATTCTTCTTTTTCCCCAAGTATGTCTCAGGGATGTGTGAATGGATGGGGGGTGGGGGTGGGGGGGAGCTATGTGGGAATGTGTCTTAAATCATGCTGCTTCTTATATGGATGCCAAGAGAAACGCAATTTCATCTTGCCTGCACTACAGTTGTATGTACAGCAATATGACAATAAAGTTTGATTTGATTTGATTGCAGTGTGAATGCAAACCAAGCCAAACTAAGGTGTGAAAATTCTCAGCATTCCCTGCCCAGTCGAACGGAGACCCCGGTCTATCCTGGTCTGAATGCACCCTTATTCTCCTGGTCAACCCTTCGCAGAGACCATTTGAGGTGCAGGGGCTCAAATTTCAAATAAGATAAGGTAAGATAAGATAAGATAAGATAAAATAAGCCTTTATTAGTCCCATAATGGAGCAATAGGGGCAATTCAGTAGCGTACCATTGCAATGTAAACAGCTTGTACATGTCACCCAAGAATTAACAAGGTCTATTTGACTTTGCTCCTCCATGGATTGCCACCTTATCACGGTGGAGGAATGATCCCAGGAGCTATGTTGTTGGGGTGAACTTGCCCCTGGTAGGGTCTCCCAAAGCAATCTGGTCCTGGGTGAAGGGCCAGACTAAGAGTGGTACAGTGGATCTCCATGAAAACACTACATCAAGGACCCAGTGTACCCAAAGGGGGCACATGTGTCTGCCCTCCAGTGGGCTCACCACCTGCAGGAGGGATCATGGGGATCATGGTGCTATGTGAATGGGGCTACTCTAACTGGACTGATGCCCCTGCAGCCCAGATCCCCGGATAAGCAGTAGAAGATGGTTGGATGGATATTTGACTTTGTGTAAAAAACTGCCGATCTGCTATTCGGTACTTAATACAAAACAGCCAATTCAGTTGCAATTTCAAAACATGCTTCATTAGAACATAATTATAAACAGAAAACATCCTCTCATACATGCCAATATGATGTTTCTACAGAAAAACTCTAATAATTGAAAGCTGTCAGTCACCCGTTAAATGCAACCTACACACACAGCCAACAGACCAAACATGATATCCACCCATCTGGCCTGGCAACCCACAAACTACTGTGCTCAGTGGCTGTCTGTGGAGGACAATCTGCTGTTGTGAAAATATCAGGACAGGGTGGTGCTGAGCTGAGAAAGAGTAAGAATACCACACGTGAACAGTTAGACCAAAAAGGTTTTATTTCTCTGAGAAATTACAACCTCCTTGGTCATACTCATTTACGCACATGTGCGCGCACACACACACACATACATGCACGTACACGTGCGCGCGCGCACACACACACACACACACACACACACACACACACAGACTTACAGTCAGAGATGGGTATAGAGTGTTAGGATATCATGGGTCTGTTTTCCTTTCCATATTTTGGTTTTCATTTCTTTACTTTGGAACTGGTTTCATAAAGAAATGCCATCTGTGTGGTGATTGTGATGTCCTATGGTCATGAAGGCAGAGAACTTCTGAGAAGTTCATGCAGCTGTGAAGCCTTTAAATGACAAGTGATGTCGAGTGTGAGTTAGTGATGGTGAAGCTGAGGCCTTATGAAACAATGAACAACTTTGAGACAATTGCTTCATGATTGACACAGTGTTATGAAACATTTAATAAAAACTGCCATCTGCTGACTGAGTGTCAGAATTGCATCTGAGCGGAAGACCTGAAAAAATCTCAATACTTTTTTTTTTTTTTTAGCATTTGGCCATCCGAGGTCTATTCAAAATTGGATGGCAGGAACAAACATTTCAAAGCAAACAAAAAAAACTAATTCTGAAAGAACCCTCTCAAATTTCGCACGAGTCCTCGAGTTATGTGATGTGACCGACATAACGAGGCCTTGCTTGCTACGATCATGTGACTGTGGGCATGCTGAAACAGCACTCGATGCACTGCTCATGACACTTCAGCTTTATATTGCTCGAATCAGTGTTGAGTGGGCGGTGTTGAGCGTAACATCACTAGTGTGAGTGTGAGAGTGGTGGACTTCGATGCCAAATGTTTGTGGTGGACTGCTGCATCAAGAAGTGCTTGTTGGATTTTGGAAACCAGCCCCCGCGACCTGAAAAGGATTAAGCAGAAGAAGATGGATGGATGGATGGAATTCTCTCTTTTTGATGAAAAGGGATCTGACTTTTAAAAATAAACTGAACTAATATAACACCAGCTAATTTGGCCGCTCAAGGGAGCAGAGATTGGGCTTGTCAAGGACCCTGAAGACCCACAGCATTGGTGAGCTTCAACTTTGCACACAGTCTTTCTTTTATGAAAACAGTTCCATTTTCTCTTCCATTTACTTTAGAACAGAACCCAACCTTAGACTGTAACAAGAGTAGTCAAAAATTGTAGCAAAGTAAAAGTAGTGTTACCTTATAATATTTATTACTCAAGTATGAGTAGTATAAGAGTAGTGACCCAAATAATTAATTGAGTAAGAGTAAGAAAGTATCTACTTAAAAAGTTACTTGAGATGTGATTTCAGTCTTGACAGTTTGAGAAGTTTTTCTTCTAAAATTTTTTGACAGTTTTCTTGTAAATTTACTACTTTGCCTTGTAAATTTGAAAGATGTTTTCACTTAAATTTTTCCTCGCTTAAATTTTTTCCTCATTATTTATGTTTTTGCACTTGTAAATTTAGGACTGTTGTACATTTGAGACATCCCAAAAGCCAGTTTAGGAAGCTTGGGATCAGACTGCCAAGGTCTCCGCCTTTGACCGCCACCTGATCTACATAGCACTGGACCCCCATGATCCCTCCTGCAGGTGGTGAGCCCACTGGAGGACGGACCCATGTAACTCCTTCAGGCTGAGCCCGGCCGGGTGTCATGTTTGGTGACCACAGGATATCATCTCTGTTGTTTGCAGATGGTGTTGTCCTGCTGGCTTCATCCAGCAATGGCCTACAGTTCTTACTGGGATGGTTTGCTGCTGAGTGTGAAGCGGCTGGGATAAGAATCAATACCTCCAAGTCCGAGTCCATGGTCCTCAGCTGGAAAAAGGTGGATTGTCCTCTCCAGGTTGGGGACAGGCTCCTGCCCCAAGTGGAAGAGTTTAAATATCTTGGGGTCTTATTCACGAGTGAGGGGAGAATGGAGCGAGAGATTGACAGATAGATCGGCGCAGCATCTGCAGTGATGCGGACATTGTACTGGTCTGTTGTGGTGAAGAGGGAGCTGAGCTCTAAGACAAAGCTGTCGATTTACCAGTCAATCTACATACGTTCCTGCCCTCACCTATGGTCACGAGCTTTGGGTAATGATCGAAAGAACGAGATTGCAAATACAAGCGGCTGAAATGAGCTTTCTTCATAGGATCGCTGGACTCACCCTCAGAGATCGGGTGAGGAGCTCAGTCATCCGGGAGCAGCTCAGAGTAGAACCACTGCTCCTCCACATTGAAAGGAGCCAGTTGAGGTGGTATGGGCATCTGATCAGGATGCCTCCTGGACGCCTCCCACTTGAGGTGTTTCGAGCACGTCCCACTGGGAGGAGACCCCGGGGCAGACCCAGGACTCGCTGGAGAGACTATGTGTAACCCAGCTGAGAAAATGAACCTTTTTTTTCTCAGATGTCAATTATATTAATACAATTGTGTGATTTTATTTTGAAAACCGATTATTTTGGGAAGAGGAAGTGTGATCCTCGTTATCCAACTTTTAAATTCCCATTTCATGGTCACGTTGGGTGATCTGGGTCTTTTCATTCGTTAAGAGCGATATTAGCCCCGCCTTCTGAGCAGAGTGCCGAGGCGCTCTGCTGGTCGTCTGTCTTTCACGATATGAGTGCGGACGAGAGAGGTTGTGGGCGGTCTGGTTCACACTGATACCTCTTCTTGGTGAGTTAAATCAGAAAAAAGCTATAAATGGATCTAAACACTCTCCAAACACCAATTTGCAACCTTTATTATCCTAAGTTGATGGGAGCACGAGCTGAGAGGCCGTGAGGCTGTGACCTTTGCTGTGTTCACACTGATACCTCATCTTGGTGAGTGAAATACATGCTAATGTTAGCGTTATGCTAATGCTAATCGCGAGTGGATTTTTTCTGTTTAAAAGCAATGGAAAAGGCTATTTTTGTGTCTGTATGGGTTTCCTAAATGTGATTTCAGTTCCCAACAGTATGCTGAAGTACTTTTAGTTCTTATGCACTATTTCTGTTGAATGTAATGTGTAGTTTGATGCTAAAAGCACATGGTGTTGGTCTCCTATGTAAATTCATAGGTTATGCTAAACCCAGTAGCTCAGACAGGGTGTTACCGATTTAAAAGGGAATATTGGAAGTAACGGGACAGTATATTCCCTGGTTATGTGATAGATTAATTGTATTTCATTTCATGATTTACAAAGACAAGGTTAAAAGGGATTAATCATAATTTCATGGTTAAATGATGTAGAAGATAAAAAGAGAAATTCATTTAATTGGTTACATGAGAAAAAAAAGTATTTCATGTACTACCAGAGAGATTTTGAGAAAAGAAAACATGCCTGAAAGGTGTGAAATGTGAATTGTAAGATCTTACTATATTACTGGATTGTAATAATAGTAATATGAGAGAAGAATATAAACACTAAGCTATGCTGTTATATAAGAAGGGATTGGAAAACGAATTACTGTAGCTGTAAACAATAATACCATTATTGTTGTGCAGGCTAGGTTTTTTTTGGTTGCCGATCAAGAACCTTCTGGATCCTGGATTCTCTCCGAATGGAGATGGCGAGCCTGACCCGAGACTGAACCGAGATTGAACTGAGATCTAACCAAGATCTCGATTGAAGAGCATCCTTCCTCTCTCCAGTGCCCAAGATTCAAAGTGGTAACAACCCAAGTCGCCGCTTTAAAAGAGGAAAAGAAACCTGAGTCTGGAGATACAAGATATCTTGACTGGTCAAACGACTAAACCGAAAGGACAAACAAACACTGAGCTCAGTAGGACATCTTTGGGGTTTTATTTCATACCGGCCGTTGTTATATTTGTATAGTTGTAAATTGTCTGTATATATTGCTCACTTTATCCCTATAAATAACAACCATTATTGCTCATTTCTTGCCTCCAGCTATTTCATTCCACACTCACTTTAATTCCCTATTGTAACCCTTACGAACCTAGCAACTGGTCTACACTTAATAATTTCCCTTACCTAATTAACATAAGGCAAGGGTTACATATGTCTCCCAGCTGGTCTGGGAACGCCTTGGTATCCTCTCTGAAGGGCTAGAGCAGGTGGCTGGGGAATCAGAATCAGAATCAGAATCAGGTTTATTGCCATTGTTCATGTAGTACACAAACTAGGAATTTGTCTCGGTACAATGCTGCAACATTAAACATGATAAGATAAGAGAAATAAACTATACATGTAGAGAGGGAAGTCTGGGCTTCTCTGCTTGAACTGCTGCCTCCGCGACCCGGACCTCCAGAAAAGCGGTAGAAGATGGATGAATGGATGGATGGATGGATACATTTGAGACTTTATTCTCATAAATTTGTGAGATTTTCTCCAAACTTTCAGACATTTTTCTTTAAAATTTATTCCTGTTTCTCATCAATTTGTATTTTTTTAACTCCTAAATTCATCTCTATTTTATAATAAATTTATTATACTTTTCCTTGAAAGTTTATGGAAAAATTGTTTTTCATGTTAATTTGCAGAGCCAGAACAAAACAATGAGTTTACCTCTGATTTTGAAGAAATAGTTAATGAATAAAACTATATATTTTTTATTCTTTTAACGTCTGTTTTTTCCACTACTAGTGGGTTAGTTGAGTTGTTGTTACAGCAGACATCGACATATCTGTCATATCCTTACAGTTAAAACTTGAGTTTTTACGGCGGATGCCCTTCCTGATGCAACCCTGCTCATTTTATCTGGGCTTGGCACCGGCACAGGGAGAACACTGGCTTGTGCAACCCCCCTATGGCTGGGTAACCAACGTTTTCTATCCTAAGATAAGATAAGATAAGATAAGATAAGCCTTTATTAGTCCCACAACGGGGAAATTCCAGGATTGCAACAGCACAGGGATAGCAACACTCAGAGCAACAATCAGAAGGCAAGAAAAAAAAACAAGCAAGCAAGAGCAGCTAATAAACATATGTACGTATTACTATAAAATATATATATATACACACACACACAGACACACAGTGCAGAGCATTGAAGCTGGATGGAATAATATATGAATATATGAACACACAGTGCAGAGCATTGTAGCTAGATGGAATAAATATGTAAATATATAAACACCCACAGTACGGAGCATTGCAGCTAGGTGGAATAAATATGCAAGTATATAAACACACACAGTGTGGGGCAATGTAGCTAGATGGAATAACATGTAGATATATAAATATATAAACACCCACAGTACGGAGCATTGCAGCTAGACGGAACAAATATGCAAATATATAAACACACACAGTGCAGAGCATTGCCGCTAGATGGAATGAAACAGCATAACCGTCTACCCAGCTATCCTGCATGGTATGATTATGTGCCCATACACACTCTCACCCTCCATAGCGACCGGCATGCTCCTAGTTGTATGCCGGAGAGGACCACTGTGTAAGTCTATTGCATCTTCTGCATTCAAAAAACTATTAGTTTGTTACGTCTTTTTTGCTATCTCTGCGAGCAGCCCTGCTTAGGTTGTACAGTCTGACAGCCGTTGGTAGGAAGGACCTACGAAACCTCTCGGTTGTGCACCTGGGATGATGTAGTCTGCTGCTAAATGAGCTCCTCAGTGCATTCAGTATGTCCTGCATAGGGTGGAACTCGGACTCCAGCAGAGATGACAGTTTAGCCACCGTCCTTCTCTCTCCTATCTCCTCCATCGGATCAAGGCGCTGCCCCAGGACAGAGCTAGCTTTCTTAATCAGTTTGTTCAGTCTCTTCCTATCGGCTGCAGTAATGCCACTGCCCCAGCAGACCACTCCAAAAGTGATGGCTGATGCCACCACCGTGTCATAGAATGACTTCAGCAGCGCCCCTTGTACACCAAAAGACCTGAGTCTCCTCAGCAGGAACAGCCTGCGCTGTCCCTTCTTGTAGAGTGCATCAGTATTGTGTGACCAGTCTAGTTTATTGTTCAGATGAATACCCAGGTACTTATAGGATGTCACCATCTCGATGTCTGTTCCCTGTATATTTACTGGTACTGTGAGGGGCTGCCCATGCCTGCGGCAGTCCACCACCAGCTCCTTAGTTTTCCTCGCGTTGATCTGGAGGCAGTTCCGATGGCACCAGTCCACGAAGTCCTGGATAAGCCCTCTGTACTCAGCTTCATCTCCATTGGAGATGAGGCCAACGATCGCAGAGTCATCAGAGAACTTCTGTAGATGGCAGTGTGTTGTGTTGTGTGAGAAGTCCGCAGTATAAAGAGTGAACAGGAAGGGAGCCAGCACCGTTCCCTGGGGGGCCCCCGTGCTACTGATGATCGTGTCGGACACACAGTCCCGGGTTCTCACAAACTGAGGCCGGTTCGTGAGGTAGTCCAGGATCCATGATGACAGGTGCTGGTCCACCCCTGCGCACAGCAGCTTGTCCTTCAGGATCATCGTCTGTTCCATTATTGCTGAGCACCAAGCTGGACGGCAGGAAGTTCCACTTTTCCATGATCTTTAGCATGACCCGGCCGAGATTTGAACCCCAGCTTCTTGGTTGTGGGACAGATGCTCTGCCTAGAGGTAAATTAAAACTATGAGGTAAATTAAAACTATGTTTAATAAAATTAATTAAAATGACCAAAGATATTGTGTTGTGATATTATGTCAAAATAATTTTTCTGGTCCCCACCCCCCATCCCTTGGAATGCATCCTCTCTCTGACAAAATAAATTCAGACAGATCTAAAAATATTCAACATTTTGCACTGTAATCATAAAAGCCAAGACTGACATCATAAATCCTAACACAAATTAAAGGACTGGATTACCTTTGGAGGAGCTGCTGTACAGGTGCGGCCACAGGTCCTGCTTTGGTGGTGCATTAGGGAGGTGGAACCAGCATTATGATGTTGCATTCACTTACACTCAGAAATCTGATGTTTTATAACTATACATTATCAATTATTAGAACAAAGTTTGATGCTTAGTCTGGGGCTTGTTAGGGGTGGGGGGGGGATCACAGTAACTGTTTTGGGGCAGCACTGACCCCGAATGACTTTGCATCTTATTTATGTCTTCTTTCATGGCTGGGTTTTTTCTTGTTTGTTTGTTTCTTCTTTCTCAGCACGGGTTTCTTGTTTGTTGCGTTCATGTCTATGCACATCTTTTGCCAAAACTTTTCTGGTGAGCAGTCTTCATCTGCGCATTTCAGGAAGGGCATGAACTTGTTCTGGATTTCGACTGTGAAAACTTCTGGGATTGCCTGAACATTAAATCTGATTACTATTGTTTTCTTGCTCGTGACCTTCAACTTGATTTTCATTTTTGCAGTCAGAAGCAAGTGAACACTCCTACAATCTGCCCTGGGTCTTGTTTTAATATCCGTTGTGGAGATGTGAGAATGACGAGGCAGAGTTCTCTCTCAAGTCAGCTTTATTCACATCACCATCATCTCAAAGCAGAAAAGAGAGCCACACAGGAAACTCTCGTCCTTAAAAATCTGGACTCTTACAGTTCACAGGTCACATGTATCACAGACCACGTTGCATTATAAAGACAGTAACAATGCATCCTCACTCCATGATATCACTTCCACTGTTTCCCCTGCATCCCTTCTTTAATCCTTTAATTATACCCCCCACAGTCTCAAGCCTTGCATACCCAGGCTAAGATTCTTGCAGCTTCCTGTAATCACCAAGGAAGCTCTGCTTTTGTTCTGATCTAAAATGTGAGTCACAAAACAGGTTCACATATGTGTGTCCACCACACCATCACATTTGGCCTCCATCGTCACTTTTTTTTTTTTTTTTGTTACTTATTTGTACCCGTAGGTAGATTTGGTTTGCAGTCTGGTGACAAGCCACCGGCTGCTGGTCGCTGCGTGCGCGAGCGCCCTAAACCTTGATGGGGATATAGTTGACCTGGTTTTTAACCTTGTCTCCAGGTGATGTCCAGGTGTAGAGTCGATGAGGGTGGTGTTCAGCACGTGTTGCTGTTTACCAGATCATTGTTGCTGCAAAACTCCACCAAAAATACTCCTCTTTTGTCTTGCGCTCCTAGACTATGCACTTTGAAATGATGACTCTTCAGATGCAATTTGCTTACCTTGGCGTTCCAGTCAACCATGACCAGAAGCATGTCTCTAGGCGGGATACATTCTTGACGCTCATTGGTTTTGCTGCTGAGAACACAAAGGCTGCACCTGATAGGTCCACGCGACCAGTGATGGGTGGTCTTTCATTGGATTTCAGCTGCTGGACATGATGGGCGATGGGGAGTGCTGCCATAACACCATGCATGGCACGGAGGTGATGGCGCAGGCACGGGTGACATCATCACGCCGTGTCTATAATAAGAGACTGACGGCGGCAGCCCGTGTCTTTTGGCGCTGAGCCTCTAGCCTGTAACACCACGTGCATTCCTGTATTGTTGGCTTGCTAGCTACAATTCTGTGTTCCATGCGCTACCAGTTTGCTCTAATAAAAGGCACCGTTCAGCACAGCCATCGTCTCTGCTGTCCCTCATTCACAGACACAACAATGGTGACAAGGATGACCCACGCAACATCAAGCATGGAGACTGAGCTGCTGCCTTTCGCCGAAGAATCAAGCTCCGCCAACGCTGACAGGGAGCGGGAGAGATGACCCAGCAGTACGTCGCAGACCTCCGCTGTGTGGCAAGCACGTGCAGGTTTGAGTAGCTAGAGGACGGAATGGTGCGGGACCACCTAGCAGAGCACACCTACAACCTGAAGCTGCCGGTGAAACTGCTAATGGCGCCGGATGACCTCCCGCTGGCGAAGGCAGTGGAGTTACTGTTTCAGTGGCGGCGGCAGTGGAGTTAGTGTTCCAGGGCAGCGGCCTTCCAGTGGAGGCCACCGCCCAGCTAACATCACAACTAGGTGCTTCATAACAACAAACCCCGCTAGCTCATGCAGTTACCCCAGCAGAAGTACCCATTAACATCGCAACCTACTTGGAGGATGCTGAGGTGAACACCACAGGACAACACGACATCATGGGATGCAGAATGTGTGATAACTGTGATTTACCCATGCATCGAATGTGCGTGCGCTCCTGCCTGGCTAGGGGGCAGTGATGCCAGCACACAGAGAGAGGGCATAAACCGGACTCATCTCTGATCCTCGCCCAGCATGAGCCTCATGGAGCCACCGCACTGCTGCAGGAGAGAGAGAGTTCGTGGCCAAGCAGGACCCTGGTGAACAACAACAACCCGGAGCGAGTCCCGTTGCAGGCGAGGACGACATGCCGCCGCAACCACAACCAGCATCAGAGGAGAGAAGGCATAAACCAGACTCGTCTCTGATCCTCACCTGGCACAAGCCTCAGGGAGCCACCGCAGCACTGCTGGAGAGAGAGTTTGTGGCCAAGCAGGAACCCAGTGAACAACAACAACCCAGCATGCGTCCATAAGCCTCAGGGAGCCACAGCAGCGCTGCAGGACCCAGCAGAACAATGCCAATCCAGCCGGCATCCTACTGCTGGTGTGAACGGCATGACACCACAACAGCAACCAACATCGGGCAAGAGAGAGCAGCAGCGCTGAGTGCAGCCAAGCAGATCACCACTCACAGTATTCGATTGGGTTCGGGTATGCCGATCCGAATGCCTGGACCTGCAGATGCTCCAGTCACCGCTGATGATGATCACCGTGCAGTTGGGGCCAGCCACCTTCCAGATGGCCGATGGTTCGAGATGGCATGCCAGACATCTGCGAAAAGTAAAAGCAGCTGCCCCAGATCAAGCCATGATGCTGGAGCGGACCCAGCCAGTGTGGGACCTGGACTGGGACTTTGCTGATGAGAGGGCACACCCAGGTCCACCACAGCCAGTGCCTTCAGGGGCGCGCCCACCGCGGGTTCACCAGAGGCCCCTGAAATTGAACTGAAAGTGACTTTGTTTTGAAATGTTTAGCAGAGCATGGTTGGAAAATACAGTGGTAGAATAACCCACTCAACCATGCAGGGTCTACCTGTAGTCAAGCCGGCTGTCCAGGTTCATGTTTGGTCTGCTGTTAAGTTCTCATGTATGTTCTCATGCCTGTCATAACGTTAATAATGGTTTTGGTTTTTCCCAGGGGGGAGGTGAATGTTATGTGCTGCCATCACACCATGCACAGCACGGACGTGATGGCGCAGACACGGGTGATGTCATCACGCCACGCCTATAATAACAGACTGACAGCAGCAGCCTGCATCTTTCGGCACTCCGGCTCTAGCCGGTAACACCACCAGCATTCCTGTATTGTTAGCTTGCTAGCTACAACTCTGTGTGTTCCACATGCTACCAGTTTGTTCTAATAAAAGGCACCATTTAGCACAGCCATCATCTCTGCTGTCCCGCATTCACAGACACAACAGGGAGTAAACCGTGCCTGATATCTTTAAAACAAACCGGCCAAAGATGTTTCTAACAAATATTTGAGGCAAGAAACAGTCAGTGCAGGTGTTTGACATCAAACGTTCAGAACGATCATTACAGCCATTTTTTTTTTTGAGAAACTTTATTGGGAACATTGTAAATGACATTGCTACAGCCGATGTTACGAAATGTATAAAACAAAAAATAAAAAAGATATATAAAGTTGAAAAATACACATAAAAGTTTTACACTTTTTTTTTTCAAATTTTTACATTTTTTAATTTTTTATTTATCTGGGAGAGGAGGAGGAGGATGTGAATGATTTAATAAAAATATTTGTTTTCCTACTTTGCATTACTTGGAATGTAACCAACATTCATCTCGGAAGATCTTGGAGACTACATTGACACATATTTCAATCAATGTTGCACCATGGATAAGGCAACACACAGCAATAACAACTTTGCTTCCAGTACAGCAATACAAACCTGTAATCCTGCTGCACAGGAAGTGATATTTTGGTCTCAGTTACCAATAAACTCTCTGGACTTGATACAAGGGCAGCAGTTGTTGAAATGCTGCATCAGGAATTCAAAACTTCTATGAAGGTATTGCAGTCAATACTACTGTATACATAAACTCTGGCTGTAGCCACTCACCCCAGCTCACCTTAGCAGCCCAATCTATACAGCTGTCAAGGCCATATATATAAAAGCCATAATTGTGTGTTATATAATCGACTGTAATAAATGATCTGGTCTAGAATTCACAGCAAAGACTGGGGGAATAATTGAGATTGAGATTGAGATTCAACTTTATTGTCATTACACATGTATGAATACAAGGTAACGAAACGTGACTTGACATTTGGGCACGCTCTGCAGAGCGCATCCAAGGCCGGGGCAGCCGCTAGGCGCCAGTCATAATGTGACTAATTCATAATGTGAATAATGTGGTCCAGAGTGGTATATTCTATCATAGCCTAGTTTATTCCCCCAGGGATGAAGCAGGCGAGGCCAGCTTTTACCCTGGGGTATATTTAGGGCTAGGCCAAATAGGGATGGGTGACACCAGCAATTTTCCTTTTGATATGATACCACTGGTTTATGGAACTTTTTCACTTCATACCAATACTGGTACTTTTTGCCCCATAAAGGAAAATCACATGACTACACAGAGTTCATTAATAACTTTACTCTCAGTTTCCCAGTTCGGGATTAATAAAGTCTATCTATCTATCTATCTAAAGGGAAATATGAGCAAAACTCATGAACATAAATACTTGAAAGAAATGCTTGTAAAATAAGATAGATCAATGAATAAATTACATAAAAGAATAAGATGAAAAAAATCTTTTTAAATTATAATAGAAATAATTAGACACCAAATTAATACAAAATTAATTAAATTTCTTAATTAGTTAGCTAATTTCTTCTTAATGAGGCTCTCTATGATGTTTCTAGCTCTTTGGGAATCACCTGAAAGGTATTAAAGTAACCAAATTTACAAAAAGGGAAATGAAAATGTTTTAACAATTTAATCATTATGCAGCAAAATGTAAAACTGCAGTGTATTTACTGGTCTATTTAGATATTTTGTTCACCTAAAAATGTATCATTTATAGACTGACATATACAGAATTTTTACTTCCATTAGTAACACTCTAGAAACAAAACTCGGTGTTTTCTGATACGTACAGTACAAGCATATGAACCTTTATGTTTGTCAACTGGTTGTGAAATGTAAAGGTTTGTATGCTTGTATTGTATAAGCTGGTTGTCTTCATGGCAATATTCAGCCTCTTTAAAAGTGTTGGGTGAGTCGTCTTTAAATGCTTAAAGAGGTTGCTAGTGTTGCTGCTACGTGGAAAAGCAGCACCACACTACGCTTCTTCTCTCTCGGTCGTCCATGCTGCCGCTTGAGCCCACGCTGAGCAGATTGAAGAACCAGTGACCTTTGACTCTGACATCTGATAGGCTGCCATCATCATGTGACATGGAAGACCATCTAAAATATGCTGCCGTGGTTTTCACGTATAAATTCAATGCATAAAAGTGAAAACAAATTGCACATTTTGTATTAGCACAGTGGTATTGCGATATTTAAGAAATTATTGACTCCAAAATATCGACTGGTGGGTATTGAAGTATTGATACCAGAGTATCGATAGGCCAGCCCTAAGGCCAACCATGATAAGGTGATGATTCATGGGGAGAATTGTGGTTACATTACCAATAATATGTGCATGTATTTATTAAAAAATAAGATGCCTAGTAACAATCCATTAATAAAATCATTTAAATTAATGTCTTCGTACACCTTGCTTGCTCTCACACAACACCCTAAGGAATTTAGCAAAAGGTAGAGGAACTCATTTTCTTGCATGGTGCTCATTATTCCTACTTTGACATCTACAGAAGTTCTACAGAAACAAAATCCTGAAAACAGAATAGATCCAAGGTTTTCAAAACCCCTTTAACTGCTGCTTCATAAACCGTTATCTCCTCTTCATAACAAATACAAGGGTCTGCATAGTAGCTTATACAGTCTGTGCACGATCACACATGTGGTTTGTGCAGCCATCTATCTTTTTCAGCCTGACTGCCTGAGGCCTGTATCATGTGTCTGCTGTCTGTTAGCTGCAGATGTTATCATTATGTGATTAATAAACAGCATGTTTGTTGGCACATGCTTCCTCTGCGTCCGATAGCAGTTGAAGTCGTCAACCCCGCCTCCCCTGCACCTGCCTCTGAATCAGCACAGTGTAAACAGGCTGTGTGGTAGACTGCAAGTCTAATTTAAAACATTACTGGCACATGCCTCTAGGGGGAACTACCTGTATTGTTCAGCACTACTATTAAGGGGACACATCAGAACAAGAGTGTGAAAACCCCGCGCAGAATCCATGTTCAGTCATATTATGTGTGTTGCAGAATAAATGGCAGAGTTAGCCAAAGAAATAACTCAAGTGTGATCATTGCTACACGGTAGGATATCACACAATTGGCGACGAGGATTAAAAAAAAAAAAAAATCAGCGGCGAGAAACAGAGAACATTGCAAGTGTGGCGAACTCAAGTGACTCCAGTAGTTCGAGTGCAAGTTCAGAGGAGGAAAAACGAGGTTTCCCCACCACGACGAGCAATGGCGGCTGTAATCGGAACGGTAACCCCTTTTGATAACTCGACTCAGTCATGGGAAGAATATAGTGAAATGTTGGACTTTTTCTTTGAAGCTAATGACATTGAGGAGCCAGACAAAAGGAAGGCTGTACTGTTGAGTGGAGTTGGTGCAACTACTTACAGCTTGTTGAGAAATTTAATAAGCCCTGCATTACCGAAAGATAAAACGTACGACCAGATTACTGCGGAGCTTCAGAAGCACTTCAGCCCCAAACCGAGTGAAATAGTGCAACGATTCAAATTTAATTCACGCATAAGGAGGAACACTGAGTCCATAGCAGAGTATGTGGCAGAATTGAGGAAATTAACACTGCACTGTGATTACAAAGACTCATTGGAAGAAATGTTAAGAGACAGACTTGTGTGTGGAGTGAATGATGACCGAATGCAACGGCGACTTTTATCTGAAACAAAACTCACTTTTGCAAAGGCTTTGGAATTATGCCAAGCGATGGAAACAGCATCTAAAGATGTGAGAGAAATGCAAAGGAAACTAACAGAGGACACAGCAACGCATGTTCGTGTGCCTAAGACCCAAGTAGGTGTCCACAAAGTGTCGACTGACAAAACTCAGCACAAATTCCCCAGTTGTTATCGCTGCAAAGGCCAGCACAATGCCGCCGAGTGCAAATTTGCCACTGAGCTGTGTCATAATTGTGGCAAGCGAGGGCACATTAAGAAAGCATGTAGAATAAAGGTGGACAGCGCACAGGTGCTGAAAGCGACAGTTAATGGGCAAAAGTATGAAAACAAGGGCCCAGGAAAGGAACAGCGAGCGAATCAACTGAGAGGGGAGGGAGAAAGTGATACAGAAGACATGGATTTTCACACAATTTACAACACGTCAGAGGAGCTGACCAAGGTAGCGCCCATCACGCGTACCATGAATGTTAATGGAATGAAAGTAACAT
This sequence comes from Pholidichthys leucotaenia, assembly GCA_020510985.1. NCBI lineage: Eukaryota > Metazoa > Chordata > Actinopteri > Cichliformes > Pholidichthyidae > Pholidichthys > Pholidichthys leucotaenia. The sequence goes on from CM035838.1 coordinate 20,298,062, forward strand.
TTGAAGTTGATACAGGCTGTGGAGTAACCATATTAAGTAAACAGCAATATACACAACTGTGGAAGAAAACAGACACAGCAGAATTAAATCCCTGTTCATTAAAATTAAAAACATACACAGGAGAGAAGCTAGACGTGCTAGGCATGGCACAAGTGAAGGTGCAGCACGAAAACAAAGAAAAGGACTTACCTGTAGTAGTAGTTGGGAGCGAAGGACCAAATCTACTAGGGCGAAGTTGGCTACAAGAACTGGCCATGATTGATCAGTTGGTGAATAAAGTGGAATCTCAGCCCAAATTGCAGCTGGAGGAGATCCTCGAAAGACACGCTGAGGTGTTCAAAGAAGGCTTAGGACAGCTAAAAGGTGTCACTGCAAAGATTAATGTGGACAAGGAGGCCCAACCACGATTCTGCAAACCCCGACCGGTACCCTATGCAGTCAAGCCACTGGTCGAAAGCGAGCTACAGAGGCTGCTGGATGACAAGATCATTGAGCCAGTGCAGGTTGCAGAATGGGCGGCGCCCATAGTCCCAGTGAGAAAGCCGGATGGCTCCATTAGAATATGTGGAGATTACAAACTCACTGTCAATCGAGCATCACGGGTGGATCAGTATCCAATTCCTAAAGTGGAGGACCTCTTCGCACAGCTGAACGGCGGCGGACACTTCACGAAATTAGACATGAGTCACGCCTACCAACAAGTAGTCCTGGAAGAAGAATCAAGAAAGTATGTAACCATCAATACACACAAAGGCTTATATACCTACACACGCTTACCATTTGGAGTAGCTTCCAGTCCTGCTATATTCCAGAGAACTATGGAGGGCATCCTAGGTGGAATTCCGAATGTTGCCATTTATTTGGATGACATCCTTTGTACAGGACCAAATGAACAAGAACATCTGAAAACGCTGGAGGAAGTGCTTCAACGGTTGGAGAAAAGCGGTCTGAGGTTGAAAAGAAGCAAGTGTGAGTTCATGGGAAAAGAGGTGGTGTTCCTAGGCCACAAGATCAACGCCAGTGGTCTACACCCTCTAACAGACAAAGTGGAAGCCATTGCGGAGGCGCCTGAGCCACAAAATGTTACTGAGTTAAAAGCCTACCTGGGCTTGTTGAACTATTACCATAGGTTCCTCCCAAAGCTCTCCACGCTGCTGGCACCACTACATACCTTACTTAAGAAGGAAGAAAAATGGTCATGGGGGGTCAAGCAGCAGAAGGCGTTTGAAGAGTCCAAAGCGCTACTTCAGTCCTGTAGTGTGTTAGTGCACTATGATTCAAACAAACCACTCATCCTGGCGTGTGACGCATCACCCTACGGTGTGGGTGCTGTACTCTCTCATCGTATGGAGGATGGCTCAGAGAGACCCATAGGGTTCGTCTCAAGAACTCTTAGTGCAGCTGAGAAAAACTACTCCCAGCTAGACAAGGAGGGCCTTGCAGTAGTATTTGGTGTAAAAAAATTCCACAAATACCTGTACGGGAGACAGTTCGCTATAGTGACTGACCACAAGCCACTAATTTCACTGTTCAGTGAAATGAGAGCCATACCCCAGATGACATCTCAGAGAATTCAGAGATGGGCCGTTACATTAGCAGCGTATGAGTACACCATCGTTTACAAAGCCGGACGGGACCATACGAATGCTGACGCGATGAGTAGGCTACCCTTGGATGGAGGAAGAGACAGCACGCCTGAGGAGGAGGAGAGAGTGCTATTGTTTGAAGATATCGGCGTGCCCCTGGTGAACGCACAACAAATAAAGAAGTGGACAGACAAAGACCCTGTTCTAGCAAGAGTGCGAGAATACATCTTGCGAGGATGGCCGAAGATGAACAGTCCTGAGTTCATTCCCTATGCCCGACGACAGGATGAGCTCAGCACCCAGGAAGGTTGTATCCTGTGGGGAGGACGCGTGGTTGTTCCACCACCTGGTAGGAATGCCTTACTGCAACAACTACACCAAGCACACCCTGGCATCACTCGCATGAAAGCGTTGGCGAGGAGTTACATGTGGTGGCCCAACATGGATGCAGAGGTGGAGGCGCTTGTGAAGTCATGTGCGGCATGCCAGGAGAACAGGAACAGTCCTCCAGCAGCCCCACTACATCCCTGGGAAGTTCCAGATAAACCATGGAGAAGAATTCACATTGACTACGCAGGTCCATGGATGGGAAGAATGTTCCTGATCATAGTTGACGCATACTCAAAGTGGATCGATGCATATTCTGTGAGTAGCTCTACTTCTACTGTTACCATTGAATGTCTTAGAAAGAGTTTCAGCCAACATGGGCTACCTGAAATCATAGTATCAGATAACGGTACATGTTTTATGAGTGAACAGTTCCAAGAGTTTTCTGAAAAGAATGGCATACGTCACATCACGACTGCGCCATACCATCCTTCTAACGGCTTAGCCGAGAGGGCCGTGCAGACGTTCAAGTCACTCATGAAAAAGATGACAGGAGACTCTATTGAAACCCGAATGTCGAGAGCTCTGTTCAGCTATCGAATAACACCCCAATCTACAACTGGCAAGTCACCAGCTGAGCTGTTGTGTGGAAGGAAGTTGAGGTCAACATTTGACTTAATACATCCAGACTTCAGAAACAAAGTGCATGATAAACAAGAGAAACAAAAAGGTTATCATGACATGCATGCTAGAGAGAGAATACTGAGAGAAGGAGACGTGGTCTACACCCGCAACTTTGGCTCAGGACCAGCCTGGGTACCAGGAGAAATAACAGAAAAGACAGGCCCTGTGTCATTCAAGGTGACATTAGGTCATGGACAAGTGGTGAGGCGACACATCGACCAAGTTCATGGTAGGAGCTCCATTCCCCTGCCGATGGCACCAGAGGTGTTGTCTAACAACCATTCTGAGGAGAGCATCAACGAACCACCACTTCAGGTGAAACCTGAGGTAACCGTCTCTGCAGATTCTACGGGCAGCACTGCAGCAGCCGAAACAGTGGAGCAGTCTGAGTCTTCACCTGCAGTTGGCTCACCCGCCGTGAGAAGATCTCAGCGAGCTAGGAAAGCTCCAGACTACTTGAAGGACTATACTTAGTCAGTAGTGAGTTCCCCAGCCACAGGACAAGAATGCGTCCTGGAACCTCACTGGGATGCGGTAGTCAAACCAAATCCCCAGTTAGACTGTTATGTGTGTTATACATGTAAAAAAAAAAAAAAAAAAAAAAAAAAAAGAGAAAGAAATTATGTGTATGGCACATGTGTTTAAGAAGTTAAAAGTAACTGTGATTGTTTAGGGTTAAATGGGAGTTCCAGGATGTCTAGCATAATTGGCTAGTGTAATTAAAAGTAGTTTAATCTAGAGGGGAGGGATGTGGTAGACTGCAAGTCTAATTTAAAACATTACTGGCACATGCCTCTAGGGGGAACTACCTGTATTGTTCAGCACTACTATTAAGGGGACACATCAGAACAAGAGTGTGAAAACCCCGCGCAGAATCCATGTTCAGTCATATTATGTGTGTTGCAGAATAAATGGCAGAGTTAGCCAAAGAAATAACTCAAGTGTGATCATTGCTACACGGTAGGATATCACAGGCTGTGTGAGCCATAGTAAACGCAGTTATTTGCACAGATGAGCTCAACTTGTCAAAACATGTTAAAGCTTGAGCTGTTAAGGAGAAAAGTGGCATTTCCCTTATTAAATGTGTAAGACCAGTGGAGCCGTTAGGATGAGACACAGAGGATGATGTTTGTGAACATGTGTTGTGAAACGACCATATACAGTGTTTGTGTGGAAGTGATGAGCTCACCTGCCTGACTATAGAGCTGTAATCAGAATCAGCCGGGTTAGTGAACGGCTCAAACAAATTGAACTGAACATTTACATTCTGCAACCAGGATTTACACTTCTGACTTTGAAATAACTGCAATAGTTGTCATCTCACAATTCCCTTAATCTAACAGAAAATGTTTACTTTTTACTATAGACTTTAAACAAAGATGGGTGGCATGAGAACTCTCCAAAACTGAAGCCTGTACATCTCAGTCAGGCTCTGGTGGCTGGCTGCAGTAAGATGACAAGCTGATGCATGTTTAACTGTTCTTTTTTCAGATCACTTCAGTTTGCTGAAGGGCAGTCTCTCTCTCGAGAGAGAGACTGTAGATAGCTAGCGGGGTTGCCGACTGTATAATAATGTGTTAAAACACAGTACAGCATAAAAATGCTTAATTCAGATCTGTTGCATTTGCTTAAAAACACGCTGTGTAATCAAATGTATTACTTCTGAAATGTAATCTGGTGTGGTGACCCACCACACTCTGCAAGGACATTCCTCACACTCAGCAGGTCTGGGGGGAAGCAGAGGACAATTTGCATACAGAGGACAGTTCACATACAGAGAGCCCCTGGGGGCAATCAGAACAATGGACTGTTGTGTATACATCCCCTGGATGAGGGAGAGGACATCTGGGCGCCAGTTGGTCACGCTAATCATGTGTATTGACTGATATGCTAATGTGCCATGCATTCTCTCTTTCTGTATCACTGTATAAAAGAGCTTGTGTGACATGTCTCAGCAGCACAGTAGAGCATAGTAGCGCACAGAGCTACAAAGTGCGTCTCATTATGTTGGAGGAAAATAAAACTCTGCAACCTTCCAGCTCGTCGCATCTCGCCTGATCTTATTCCTCCACACTGGTTGATTTTTTTAATGTACCAGTATCTTAATGATTTTAAATGTTAGAAGTAAAACCTATGAGTCTTAAACTTACATTACATAGAGCTGAATGAGAGGGCGATACAGAGAGAAAGAGAAGCGGGGGTACATTACAGCAAGCCATTTGGCTATATAAAACTTTACTTCAACAAAGCTTGGGCCACATTGGCCTGGACTGGGGGAAAAGGAGATCGATCTCCCCCAGAGTTGGACCGAAGAAAACAGACAAGGATAAAATGAGTCGCAGCGACTACACTGTCTGATTCATCTGCTCACTCCCTCAAAGAACAGACCAGCAGACTGTGGGGCATATCACTCTGGGGAAGTAACATTAGTGATGAGTAAGAATGCATGAGAAATGGTGGGGAAGATAAGAATGTGCCTGAGCTCCTAGCTTGCATTTCCAACAATAAAATTAACCTCAGTATTCATGACCACAGTGGTTTACAGCCTGGAAGTCTCAACTGAGTTGTACTGTAAATCAACTGCCCCCTTTTTAGAGGAAGAAAACAGTAGTGAGAAAACAATAGTGATAGAATAGCTTGGATCCATTCTTTTGTGATGGTTAGAAATGCAAGAAATAGACATTTCCGGATGCTTAATGCTGAAATTATCATTGTACATAAAACTTCCCTTTCAGATTGAGCAAACTTGTATAAAACTTCAAAGGGCCTCCATCTGTTTTGTATCATCAAAAATTAACTCCATCCTCCACAACAAGAAAATGCCATGGGTACATCACTGGAGAAATCATTTAGAATATTTCATGTTGAGATTTGTAAGTAGAGTGATTTTCTTGGTCTCAACGGGCCAAATCAGGGAGTCAAAATGAAAACCTACTAAACAAAGAGCTCTGATTTAGAGAATCCTGCCTCAGGTTAGAACTACAGCACACTTTGATCTGAGTTTCATATCCAGGCAGAATAATGATGTATCCTGACCACAGCTATTGACATCTGGTGCATTAACACACAGCCGGGGGGTGGGGGCATCCACATGGGCATCTTTAATAAGTTTTATTTGTTTTGTTTTATCCCCCTCCACCTCCCATCACCTCAGCACACAGAGTAATGATAAGGGAGGGAAGCACAGGTTTGGAATCTGCCGTCTGCACAGCTTTGTGTTGCTAATTATCCGACCCTCTTGAGGCTCGACTTACAGCTTCACTGACAGGAAAAGAGATTTCTCCTCCTCTCCTGACACATTCCGTATTAACCTCCTTCATTAGTCTAAATTGGAGTACTGTGCACGTGTCTATACACATTACTGTGAATAAAGCTACAGTGAACAAAAATATAAATACACCTATTTTTTTTTTCAAATTATTTTTCTATCAATCGGGAAATATTTCAACCAAACAATTATTATTTTAGTTTTGCCTTAATATTCAAGAGACAGAAACAATTTACTGTACACAGTTCATGAGTTATCACATCCTGAACATGCCGGGGGTCAGTGAACAGAGTTCATAGTCAGTACAGCACGTGTCCACCATGGGCCTCTTGTAAAGTGGTACAACTCCAGTGCATAGCATTCACGAGATTGTCAGTCGTGGCCTGTGGAATGTTGTCCCATTCCTCTGGCAGCGCAATCTGGAGCTGGCGCATGTTTTCTGGAACCAGAACATGTTGTTCGACCCGCTGATCTAGAACATCCCAAAGGTGTTCATTTGGCAACATATCGGATGAATATGGTGGCCAGTTGAGAACAAGGACATCCTCCTCCTCAAGAAATTCTGAGCCGAATGATGCACATTCAAGTGTGTAGACACCGTTGTCACAGACATCTCAGTGTTCAGCATGCTAATGGCACGCTCCCTCATGACTTGTGACATCTGTGGCACTGTGGCTTGTGACAAAAGTGCACATTTTGGGGTGGCCTTTTTATTGACCCTGGTGCAAGGAGTGCCTGGTCACGCTGACTGACCAACTCAATGTTATGCTCTGTGCTGCTCAGGGACGGAATAACTCAGTGAGTAAGTAATCTCACGGGGAGTAGTCAGTGAGAACTGGGTCACCAGAACTGAGCAAAACAAATAATTCAGTACACCAGTAAACACTATTTGTGGGCATATTTCATTATAGGTCAATTTAGCTTAGCATTTTTGGTTCGTGCATTTATATTTTTGCTCAGTGTAATTTTGTTTAACATTTTGAAACCAACAAGGACTCACACGAGAATTTAGAACCTTACCAAATAACACAATAATCACTGTGTTAAACTCTGATATCACGTTTGGTCTGTTAATAATTTAAAAAAAAATCATTTTTAAAGGAACATTATGTTTGCAGACAACATTGGGATCTGTAGTGAGAATAGGGAGCAGGTGGAAGAGAACCTGGAGAGGTGGAGGTATGCTCTGGAGAGAAGATGAATGAAAGTCAGTAGAGGCAAGACAGAATACATGAGTATGAATGAGAGGGAGGCAGGTGTAACGGTGAAGATGCAAGGAGTAGAGGTAGTGACAGTAGATGACTTTAAATACCTGGGGTCAACCATCCCAAGTAATGGAAAATGTAAAAGAAAAGTGAAGAAGAGAGTACAGGCAGAGTGGAGTGGGTGGAGATGAGTGTCAGAGGTGATTTGTGACAGAAGGATAGCAGCTTGAGTAAAAGGGAAGATTTACAAGACAGTAGTGAGACCTGCTATGATGTATGGTTTGGAGATGGTGGCGCTAACAAAAAGACAGGCGGTGGAGTTGAAGATGCTAAGATTTTCAATGGGAGTGACTAGGAGGGACAGGATTAGAAATGAGTATATCAAAGGGATAGCTCAGGTTGAGCGGTTTGGAGACAAAGTAAGGGAGGCATGGCTGAGATGATTTGGACATGTGCAGAGGAGCGATAATGGATATATTGGACAAAGGATGTTGAAGATGGAGCTGCCAGGCAGGAGGAAAACAGGAAGACCACAGAGAAGATTCATGGATGTAGTGAAGGAGGACATGGAGAGGGATGGTGTTAACGAGGAAGATGCAAGGGATAGGGTGAGATGGAGGCAGATGATCCGCTGTGGCGACCCCTAAAGGGAACAGCTGAAAGAAGAAGTTAAAGGAACATTATGTGACCCTGAACAAATTGTAATTCCCCTCCCACAGCAAAGTCAAAAATCAAGTTCAAGGCCCCCAAAACCCAAAACAAAGCGCGTCAGGTGGTCTATCCAAGTCCATGGGCCACCGAACCGGAACAAATAATGGGTCAGGGGGTCTACCAAAGTCCATTGGCCCTCGAACTATAGAACAATGTGGGTTGGGGGGGTCTGCCACAGTCCATGGGACCCCAGACCGAGGAGCAAGGTAGATCTGGCGGCCTCCCAGAGTCCCTAGGCCACCAGACCATGGGACAAGGTGGTTCAGGAGGTCTACCCGAGTCCATGGGCCCCGAAACAGAATGAGTTTGACAGGTACTGAGGTACGCCGACCCCAGGTAATGAGGATTTGAGCACGCTGACCCCTAGATGGAATGGCTGGGTGCGCCGTCTTCATGTGCTGATGGGTTGGGTGCGGTGACCTCTGCATCAGACGGTTTGGGTGTGGTGACCTCTGGATGAAACTGCTGGGGAGCGCTGACCTCTGGATCAGATGACTGAAGTGCGCTGATCTCATGAGCTGATGGTTTGGATGCTGTGATTCCTGAATGATATGGCAGGTGCGCGCTGACCTCAGGCTGAGACAACAGGAGTGCATCCAGTCCAGATGCCCAGGAATCCTCCTCCGATGTGGTCACCTCGGGCAACGGGAAAGAGGTACAGGTTGGAGTAAGAGTCACCACAACACTGTCAGCAGAAGAGCTTGGCAGAGAGAGCTCAGAAGCAGACTGACGCTGCAACTGGGTCTCCTCACTAGGAGTAAGACAAGACCTCTCTAGAACATAGTAAAAAAAAACAAAAAAGGGGACTTGCCTTAACTCCTGCTCCTCTGCTGGTGAGGACCCCGGTGCTGCCGATGTTGGGATGATGAAATCAGAAGGAGCAGTCTTTACATGAGCGTGCGCATGAGGAGTCCCTTCAGGAATGTGCACGTGAGGCAAAGCAGACTCTACAGGAAGTGTGCACATGTGCAGTCACTGCAGGAGCATACACATGAGGCAGGACAGTCACTGCAGGAGCGTGGACATGAGGTGGAACAGTCACTGCTGGAGCGCGCACATGGAGAGGAGCAGTAACTGTACTTGTGCTCACCTCCTCCGCCAAGGACGGAGTTGAGGTGTTGATGAGCTCAGGGAAACAAGGGGTTGAGGTGAATGGTGGAATGCACGAGGGAATGGCAGCAAAAAAAAAAAAAAAAACATTTGATGACTCAGCAGCAATAAGAGGCAGCTGGATCCCTGTCTAGCACTACATTACCAGTGAAAGCTGAGGAGAAAAGTTAAAAAATGTCTTGTTTGTGGCGGCCAAACAACCCGGCTGAAGGGAACAGATTTCCATTTTTGGTCCTGGCCAATAGATAAGCCTGATTTTTCTTCTTCACAGAGATTTTTTCTTTCTGGTCAGTGGTGGTTTCGGCTACAGCGCCCCAAATGAGCAGTTGTTGTAACTGCGTGACATTGTCCAGGCAGTTTGGTCTGCTGCAGTGTGAATGCAAACCAAGATATAAAATAATATTCAAAAAATTCTTGCATCCACATCATAATCTGAATCACCACCAAAATCTAATCATCTGTTCCTCGTGCCATTACACACCTTTCCTGAAAATTTCATCAAAATCCGTTCATAATTTTTTGAATTATGTTGGTAACAGACAAACCAACCAACCAACAAACAAACAAACAGACAAACCAACCAACACTACCGAAAAACATTACCTCTGTCCTCCCTTGGCAGAAGTAATAAGCTTCCTCTGCTAGCTGCTGTTGGCAGCAGTAATTCCCTCTCATATGAGGATGCTATGCAGTATAACACTGCTCATACTGTAGTTCCTCAAACAAGTCTCCTCCTTCTAGGTTTTCTCACCTCCAGATGCACTTTAGGGCTTCTGATATTCTTTGTAACAAAGTCTGAGAGAACTGAGATGACGATGCAAAAATGAAGCAAATGAGAAGAGCCTACAACCCCTCATTCAAGTCTCCTTATTCATTGATTCTCTCTCCAGGTAAGCTTTAACAGTGGAGACAAGTCAGTATGTTGTGTGGGGATTTGACTCTTGGGGCTTGCCGTAGCCTGGCCGAGGGGGTTGGGGTAATGACATCAGGCAGACTACGGCTAGAGTATATATTGTGTTGTTTTCCATAATAAAGGAAGTTCAGCGTTCAGTTGAATATGGCTCCAGTCTCATGTTATTCAGACAAAACATTTGGCGATGAGGATAAACCATGGGAGCGTGTATCAGACAACCACCTCCATTTTTGCAGTCTCCAGGCATGCCAGCCATACCATGGGGCCGCTAATGGGAGACTTTCAATGTGTATGTGGCTGCGGCCGCCCTGAGCGGCGTCGATGAAGAGAGACGGAGGAGGAGCCTATTTGTTCACTACCTCGGTGAGGAGGGCCAGCGGATATTTTTTGGGCTGTGTGGCAGCGGCTCACTGAAAGAAGGTTTGGAATTAATGGACTGTGTCTTTGGAGACCATTCCACCATCATAGCACGGAGGTATGATTTTTTTTTTGACCAGTAACAGCGAGCTGGTGAGTCCACTGAGTCCTTTATTATGGAGCTCCTTAGCCTAGCAAGAGAGTGCACCTTTGGGCCTATCAAGGAGGAGCTGGTCTGGGACAAGCTAGCCCACGGTACTAACAACGTGTGGCTGAAGAGCAAGCTAAAGCTAACTACGGATGCTCTCACACTGGAAAATGTGTTTGAACTGGTTAGGCAGATTGAGTCCACAGTTCAGCTGGGTCTGCCAGTATTGGCTAAAGGGAGTGTAGCTACTCAAGTTTTCCCGCTAAGCAAGGCTGTTAGCTAATTCTTTGGGGCGGACCTCCAGGAGACGGTGGACTATGGTGCGGGACAGGGCCTACACTATCACTGCTGAACCATCGGTGGCGGACGACAAGGACACAACACAGGTGTGTGTAGCACGCACGAAGAAGGGACCGTTAAAGTGGTACATCCTAAAACTCGGAGTCGACATGCCTTTTATGGTGGACTCAGGAGCCGGTTAGTCCATACTGAGTATGGCTACTTTGAAAAGACTTTTCCCAAATAAAACCATCAATGCTGGAGCAGTGAAAATGTTTGGCTATGGCCACGCCGAAATTGAAATGGAGGGCATAGTCAACTTTTCAGTGAAATGTGGGTTAAAGACGGTTCCCGCATTCACTTTCCAAATTTCGCGCCAGGGGGCAGATTTCCTAGGGATAGATCTGCTGGGTGAACTGGGATTCTCCATCAAGGACCCAGAGGGCTCGACGGTACTGACAGTGTACCCCGAATGGCATGTCTACTGGCCAGTGCTGTTCAGAGGCCTGGGATGCGTCAGTGTGTTCTACCACCGCCCGCTCATCGATTCAAGTGTGACTCAGAAAATTCAACCACTACAGTGGCTTTCCCTCACTCTGCAGGACGATGTCACGGCGGAGCTGAACAAACTGCTCGAAGCAGGCATCATTGAGAGGGTGGATGCTTCACCCTGGATATCAAATATAGTGGTGGCCAAGAAAAAAACGGGTGGCATCTGACAGAGTATCGACCTTAGGATGGTGAATGAGGCGATCGTTCCGGACAAGTACCCACTTCCCACGATGCAGGAACTCACCGCAACGTTCAGCAGTTCAAAGGTGTTCACGAAGCTGGATCTTCGTTAGGGTTATCTGCAGGTGCCCCTCCACCAAGCCAGCAGGAACCTGATGGCGTTTGTGACCCACATGGATGTGTTCAAGTACACCCGCATGCCTTTTGGTCCGAGCTCAGCACCCAGCAGTTTTCAAAAAATAATGTCCACGATCCTGGCTGGCCTCAAGGGTGTAGTGGCATTCCTAGATGACATCGTGGTACACGGCACATCACGGGAGGAACATAATGATTGTTTGGGACAGGTACTGATGATACTACAGGAACACAGAGTCACCTTGAATGGGGTAAAGTGCATCTTCACAGCGGACTCCATCGAGTTTGTGGGATTCCGGTTGATGACGGGGGGTCTGAGGCCCCTGCATTCGAACGTGGAGGTGGTCTTGCACCTCCCAGATCCACCGATGCCTGCACAGATTTCCTCGTTTCTGGACATGGTGAACTTTTATGGACATTTTATTCCCCGTTACTCGGAAACAATTGGATTGCTCCAGGCCCTTTTGAAACAGGATGCACCATGGCAATGGACCCCAGCCTGTTCAGTGGCAGTTGCTAAGCTGAAGTCTCAACTCCCCTCCCCTCCAGTGTTGGCCCATTTTGATCCAAAGTGGCCAACCTTTGTGACCTGTGATGCGTCTGGCTCAGTGGTGGGGGAGGTTATGTCCCAGGCACACGATGGTACTGAGCGCCCAGTAGCATTCGCATCGAGGTCTCTCTCAGCAGCTGAACAAAAATATGCCATGAGTGAGATGGAGGCGCTCACCTGCTTCTGGGCGTGTGAACGGTGACACATCTATCTCTATGGGCACCATTTCACTCTGGGGACGGACCACCGAGCACTGACAACACTACTGGAGTCGTTGGGTGGGGACTGGGTTGGACTGGGACGTTGGGACACTGCACGCTATTCCCGGTGTCTCTAAGATCCCGTGTCCTAGCTTCCTCTCGTCACTGTTCGCCAGGTAGGGGGTCCTGAATGTAATCATGACTGACAATGGACCACAGTTCACCTCTGGGGCATTTGAGGAGTTCTTGAGCACTAGGGGCATGGAACACATTAAAACCGCATTCTATCATCCCCAGGCCAATGGGGATGTTGATTGTTTTAACAAGACCCTGACAAATGGACTGAGAGCCCACTTGGCAGACGGCTTCGCATTTCTGGACGCCATCCAGAGCACACTCCTCCACTACAGGACAACGGCTCATGCTGCAACAGGATGCTCCCCGGCGGTCCTCATGCTGGGGCGTGAACTACATCTGCCTTTGGATCAACTGAGACCACCCATGACCCCTCCTCCAAGGAATATGGACTCTCCATGGGACTGGGTTGCTGCGCAACAGCGTAAGATGAAGCGACGGTTTGACAGGAAGCACAGGGCGAGGGCCCACGGACTGAAGGTGTCGAATCAAGTTTGGATCAAATATCCTAACCGCATGCACAAACTGCAACTTTTCTAGACGGGGCCCCTGCAGATCACGAGGCGATGAGGCCAGGACACGTTCGAGCTTTCAGACAGGTCACGGTGGCACTCCAGTAGGCTCAGGAAGTCGCCACCAGAACAGAGAACTGGAGTTACGACAGGACAATCTGGTGTGAGGTAGGACTTGTTGGACTGGGGCAGTGAGAACTCACAGGTGTGGCTGGTGCAAAGTCCCCACCTAGGGGACACCCGGTAGAATACGTCAGAGGCCCAGGTACCTGGAAGACTATGTGTTGAAAACAGTAAAAGCTCATGCGTGTTGGGGACGAGCGGCAGAATAATAAGATAAGATAAGATAAGCCTTTATTAGTCCCACAACGGGGAAATTCCAGGATTGCAACAGCACAGGGATAGCAACACTCAGAGCAACAATCAGAAGGCAAGAAAAAACAAGCAAGCAAGAGCAGCTAATATACATATGTACATATTACTATAAAATATATATATACACACACACACACACAGACACACAGTGCAGAGCATTGTAGCTGGATGGAATAAATATATGAATATATGAACACACAGTGCAGAGCATTGTAGCTAGATGGAATAAATATGTAAATATATAAACACCCACAGTATGGAGCATTGCAGCTAGGTGGAATAAATATGCAAGTATATAAACACACACAGTGCGGAGCAATGTAGCTAGATGGAATAATATGTAGATATATAAAAACACAGTGCGGAGCATTGTAGCTAGATGGAATAAATATATAGATATATAAATATAAACACACCCAGTGCAGAGCATTGTAGCTAGATGGAATAAATATGTAAATATATAAACACACACAGTGCAGAGCATTGTTGCTAGGTGGGATGAAACAGCATAACCGTCTATTTAGTTATCCTACATGGTATGATTATGTGCCCATACATATTCTCACCCTCCATAGCGACCGGTATGTTCCTAGTTGTATGCCGGAGAGGACCATTGTGTAAGTCTATTGCATCTTTTGCATTCAAAAAAAAAAAACAAAAAACAAAAACAAAAAACTATTAGTTTGTTACGTCTTTTTGCTATCTCTGCGAGCAGCCCTGCTTAGGTTGTACAGTCTGACAGCCGTTGGTAGGAAGGACCTACGAAACCTCTCGGTTGTGCACCTGGGATGATGTAGTCTGCTGCTAAATGAGCTCCTCAGTGCATCCAGTATGTCCTGCATAGGGTGGAACTCGGACTCCAGCAGAGATGACAGTTTAGCCACCGTCCTTCTCTCTCCTATCTCCTCCATCGGATCAAGGCGTTGCCCCAGGACAGAGCTAGCTTTCTTAATCAGTTTGTTCAGTCTCTTCCTATCGGCTGCAGTAATGCCACTGCCCCAGCAGACCACTCCAAAAGTGATGGCTGATGCCACCACCGTGTCATAGAATGACTTCAGCAGCGCCCCTTGTACACCAAAAGACCTGAGTCTCCTCAGCAGGAACAGCCTGCGCTGTCCCTTCTTGTAGAGTGCGTCAGTATTGTGTGACCAGTCTAGTTTATTGTTCAGATGAATACCCAGGTACTTGTAGGATGTCACCATCTCGATGTCTGTTCCCTGTATATTTACTGGTGCTGTGAGGGGCTGCCCATGCCTGCGGCAGTCCACCACCAGCTCCTTAGTTTTCCTCGCGTTGATCTGGAGGCAGTTCCGATGGCACCAGTCCACAAAGTCCTGGATAAGCCCTCTGTACTCAGCTTCATCTCCGCTGGAGATGAGACCAACGATCGCAGAGTCATCAGAGAACTTCTGTAGATGGCAATGTGTTGTGTTGTGTGAGAAGTCCGCAGTATAAAGAGTGAACAAGAAGGGAGCCAGCACCGTTCCCTGGGGGGCCCCCGTGCTACTGATGATCGTGTCGGAAACACAGTCCCGGGTTCTCACAAACTGAGGCCGGTTCGTGAGGTAGTCCAGGATCCATGATGACAGGTGCTGGTCCACCCCTGCGCGCAGCAGCTTGTCCTTCAGGATCATCGGTTGGATGGTGTTGAAAGCACTGGAGAAGTCAAAGAACATGATCCTCACCATATTCCCGGGCTTCTCCAGGTGGGACAGAGAACGGTGAAGGAAGAAGATCACCGCATCCTCCACCCCAATGCCATGCTGGTAGGCGAACTGGAGTGGATCCATCGCTGGTTCCACCAGGGGGCGGAGATGAGCAAGGAGCAGTCTCTCCAGGGTCTTCATCAAGTGGGACGTCAAGGCCACCGGTCTGAAGCTGTTCAGGTCTTTGGGGTGGGAAGTTTTTGGTACAGGTACCACACAAGATGTTTTCCACAGCTGTGGTACCCTCCCCAGTTTCAGGCTCATGTTGAAGATATACGTCACAATCCCACACAGCTGGTCTGCACAGGACTTGAGGAGCTTTGCGCTGATGCCGTCCGGTCCCGACGCCTTCCTCGCCTTGATCTTCCTCAGCTCCATCCTCACCTGGGTCTTGGTCAGGGTCAGGATGGGGGGCTGTGTGTTGGGAGTGGGGGGGGTGTCGGTGGAGTGGGGAGTGGGTAGCAGGACTTGATTTCTTAGAGGCAGCAGTGGTTGTTGTGCAGACAGGGGGGAGGGCGGTTGGTCAAATCTATTGAAAAACAGATTCAGGTTGTTCGCCCACTCCCTGCCCCCCGTGGCCTGGGGGGAGGTATTCTGGAGCCCCGAGATGGTTTTGAGGTTTCTCCAGACCCCGCTGATGTCGCTCTGTTGCAGCTTGTCCTCCATCTTCTTCCTGAAGCTGTCCTTGCCTTCTCTGATCTTTCTCCTCAGCTCCCTCTGTACGGACTTCAGCATCTCCCTGTTCCCCGACCTGAAGATCCTCTTCTTCTCTCTCAGAAGTGTTTTTATCTCAGGGTTGATCCAGGGTTTGTTGTTTGAGTGACGCCGTATGGTCTTGGTGGGAACGGATTTGTCCACACAGAAGCTGAGGTAGCCCGTGAAGGTGTGAATGAGGCCATCGATGTCCTCACCATGTGGATCGCAGAGCTGCTTCCAGGCAGTGGCTTCAAAACAGTCCTTTAGAGTGTCCATTGTCTCCTCAGACCATAACTCCACAGTGTGCATGGCCGGAGGTTGTCTGTGCACTAGGGGTTTGTACACCGGTCGGAGATGAACCAAGTTGTGATCCGATCTCCCAAGTGGGGGGAGTTGTGATGAGGTGTACGCCTCCTTAGTGTTTGCGTAGAACAAATCCAGTGTTTTATTGTCTCTAGTGTGGCATGTGACATACTGGGTGAAAGTGGGCAGAATGGGAGACAGTGAAACGTGGTTGAAATCGCTCCAACATGGTGGGGAGGCGTTCTGGTAGTCTACCCAGACGCCCATTTGGTTGGCTAAGTTTTGGCTATTCAGTTGAAAAAAAAAATACACAACACCATGTTTGTTATTTATGTTCTGGGAGGGGGTTTTCTGACTTTGTGAGGGGGGGTGGAATGTTGTGTGGGGATTTGACTCTTGGGGCTTGTTGTAGCCTGGCTGAGGGGGTTGGGGTAATGACGTCAGGCAGACTACGGCTAGAGTATATACTGTATTGTACTGTTTTCCATAGTAAAAGGAGTTCAGCGTTCAGTTGAATACAGCTCCAGTCTCATGTTATTCGGACATAACACAGTACAGCAGTGATTTGGGTTACATCCACTCCAGGTGCAGCCAGATATATTGAGAAGCATGTTAATGAGAAAAATGCTGATACATTTATCCATACAAGACAGAGGATATACAATAAAATACAGAAAGTACTGACATGCCAGTCAACTTGGGTGAAACTTTTCTAAAATAAAATACAGAAAATACTGACATGCCAGTCAGCTTGAGTGAAACTTTCCTAACTTTTGTGTTAATGCTGTGCTAAACTAAAACAAAGAATCTATATCTCTCCGGGGGTCAGCATTAAACTTTAATCCATCTGTCCCACTTCAGACTAATTTTCACTGTCTCTCAGAAGTCATAATTACTGACACGGATCATGCCTGGAAAGTGTGTCCTTTAACTGTATCGGTCACAATACTGTCTTTTCACAATGCATGCCCTATCTCAGTGTCAGACAGCAGGTCCCAGTCCATCCTTTCCTCATTAAGCATATGTCTCATTTTCCATTTCAGACAAGAGATAACATAGAAGTGCACACAAAAGCACTATTTTCAGCTCCTTCTACTCATCTCGTCTGAAAGTCTAATGAGAGCAGATCAAATATAACTGACACCGAAGGGAGACAAAGGGAGACGTAGCCCTGGGTGCGAGATGAGGCGAAGCAGAACAATGGACCTGAATGTGCCGGTACTGCGGCGGTATGGAGCAAGACCAGAGAATGCAGATGATTCTGTAATGAAGGATTAAGTGGTGGATTATGGGTCTTTATTAAGATGTTTCTGATCCTCATTAGGCTGAATCTTGTATCAGGGCATTGACTCCCTGCTCGCATGCTGGATTGGCTGTTCTCTAGAGGAAGAGGGGAGAGGAAAGAGAAAAGGAGTGAGAAAGAAAGATAGAAAGACATGTGCTGCTAATATGCTCCTTTGAGGCATAGAAACTATAGCAGTGTGTATGAGCTAGGCATTGCATTATATAGCCATTCTTTTTTGTTGTTGTAATTTAAAGTCAAGTTTCCAGTTATAAGTGCCTTAGCTAACTGCAGCAGTTTGCCAATACTTAGTAATGTTGACAGCTAACACTGACTCTGACAGTTAAAATCTATGTATTAAGAAAGTCAAAAGCTAGTTTTTATCTTTAGTTACATACTATAACCAGCAGTTTAACCCACAGAGAAAGTTTAATGCAACTTCCTGCACTGAAAACTTAAGCCACTATGAGAGTTCTCAACAGTGTATTCTGTTTGATGGCCACCACATGGTGATGTTTGTGACTGCAAATGAGGTTTATACAGTATATATGCGCTTTCTGCGCACCGTCAATCATCACATTTGGTGGCAGCGGTGGTCCGTTCCCGAGACGTCGTAGCGTTTGGTGGACGGAGGAACTAATGTCGAGAAGGAAGGCGAGGCAGGAGGACCAGCCTGATCCAGACGCAGGCATGGCGGCTGAGGATCCGGGAGTCAGCGGACTGGGTGAGCTCGAGGAGTTATCGGGCTTGGTGAAATCTCTGATGCGTTCGCTGACTCTCAGAGATCGCCGGATGGAGGAGGAGGCCGCTCTTCAGGACCGGAAGTGGCAGACTGTGGAAAGTCATATTCATCGGATGGAGTTGCAGGTGGCGGAGCTGAGAGAGGAGTACGGGAGCCGGGTGGAGCATGGTGGTGACATCAGCGCTTCGGGGGAGGACCCCAGGGTGACGGCCAGTCGGGTCGGCTCGCAGGAGGAAGATTTGCCGCTGCAGGTGCAGCCAAGGAGACCGCGAACGCACCACGAACCCAGGCTGAATCCTCTCTCTTCCGAAGATGACATCGAGCACTACCTGACAACGTTCGAGAGGATCGCCACGGTCTGCCGCTGGCAGGAAGAAGAGTGGGCTATCCATTTAGCTTCTCTACTCACAGGTAAAGCACGAAGTGCGTACGTACTGATGGATATCGCTGACACGAGTAATTATAAAAAACTGAAGGAAGCCATATTGAGCAAGTAGTGTAATGTCGGGGCCATTTTATGGGGGGCAGGCATTTCCCAGCATGCTTTGCCAGTTGAAAACATTACTGTGTGTGTATTAAATGTGTTATTACTGAGTTATACTGCTGTGTCATTATAACTGCGTTATAATGACCCAGCAGTGTTTAGCAGGATTAGGGCAAGATGTATCATGTGTGTGTGACCATGATTGAAACGGAGGTCTGGGAGAATGACCTCCCCTCCTCTCTGTGCTCAGAAGTAGGTTGGGGGTCGGTGGTGTGTAAATAAAGCCTGTTCATCACAACCATCTTGCTCCTCTTTCTTTGTGTGAATCCCGCAAACGTCACACTGGTGTCAGGAGTGGGGATGGAGCAAGATGAGGATCCAGCGGCCGGAGCGGTTCATCGCTTGGCTGGGAACGGAGCGTAGAGCTGAGACACCGGGCCCCGGAGAGGCTCGCCGCGATGGACGGAGCAGCGGACCTGACGGGACTGCTCTGCCTTTTTCAAGGCAGAACGGGCAGAGCAGAGCAAACCAGCCCTGTTTCGGGCTGGCAATTACAGAGCAATTAGGAGCGGCGATCGGGAGATGACCATACCATCCGTCCAGCAGCGGGCCAAGATTCCACGCTACAACGGCGAGAACCTGTTGGATGACCACCGGGCCCAGGTCGAGGTGGCTGCCGCGCTGAACGACTGGTCATCGGAGGAAACCACCGTGCTGAGAGCAAGTGGGAGGAAGAGCTACGGCAGACCACGGCAGCGCGTGCACGAAGGAGACAGCGACGGCGACGCGAGGAAGGGGGGCTTCCGCTGCACAGAGCCAGGGTACATCGCATGGTACTGCCCCACACACAGCGCACGACAAACTGGCCCCTCGCCGACGTTAAATTAGAGCGAGGTGGCATGGACGGAGAAAAAGCCGCCTCCTGCAGATGCTCCCCCCGGCGGTGACGTCACAGAGGCCTTTGGAGCGCAGCAGCAGCGGAGTGAGCAGGACAGATCCGGTCTTTTCCCGGGCTCGGCAGGGGCTGGACGCCTGGACGCAGGCCAGCGGCCGCCTGGGAGGTCCTGGCAGCGGTGGGAGTCGTGACTCCCGCTGCCAGAGGAGGAACTGTGCGTGTCCTACCGCCACCCGCAGATGTTTTCCCTTTCGGTGACGTCACGGAGGCCCTCGGCGCAGCAGACGCGCAGCAGCGGAGCGAGCAGGACGAAGATCCGGCCATTTTCCAGGCGCGGCAAGGGCTGGACGCATGGACGCGGGCCAGCGGCCGCCTGGGAGACCTGGCAGCGGTGGGAGTCGGCCGGAGCGGGCATGGGACTCCCGCTGCCAGGGAAGGGACTGTGCGTGGTCCTACAGAGGCTGTCAGATGTGTCCATCCGCCCACTGGTGGCCAAACCGGAACCCTACCCCAACCAGATACTCCGACCGAGACTCAGATGGATGGCCCGTGCATGCCGCCCCGGCACCGGGCTGACTCGCGTTGGATTTCTGAAAGTGGACTTTGAATTTTCTGGGGACAGAAACCAGTCCAGGGGAGGGCAGTGTAACGTTGGGGCCATTTAAAGGGGGGCAGGGATTTCCCAGCATGCTTTGCCAGTTGAAAACGTTACTGTGTGTGTGTATTAAATGTGTTATTACTGAGTTATACTGCTGTGTCATTATAACTGCGTTATAATGACCCAGCAGTGTTTAGCAGGATTAGGGCAAGATGTATCATGTGTGTGTAACCATGATTGAAACGGAGGTCTGGGAGAATGACCTCCCCTCCTCTCTGTGCTCAGAAGTAGGTTGGGGGTCGGTGGTGTGTAAATAAAGCCTGTTCATCACAACCATCTTATTCCTCTTTCTTTGTGTGAATCCCGCAAATGTCACAGTATGAAATTACATCCAATACTTATAGGAGAAGGTTTCGTGCTCTGGACATTTATCAGGACGAAACCCCTCGTGAGCTATATGTTCGTTTAAAAGACCTGTTTATTAAATGGATTAAACCGGAGACCGCAACGGTAAAAGACATTATGGAAATTATAATTTTGGAACAGTTTCTAAGGATGGTGAATCTGGAACTGGGAGTCTGGATACAAGAGCGGGACCCGAAGACTGCAGAGGACGCTGCTCGTCTGGTGCAGGTTTTTCTGTCAGCCAGGTCTGGGAGCAGGAGAACTACTCTTGGCCGTGACAGATCTTTCACCACATGGAGTGAATTTAATGAGGGTGAAAGGGGTGGTCCAGCTCGAAATAAGTTGTATTCCAGGCCCAGTCAAATCACGAATAGCAGATTTGATAATAGCAAAAAGTCACGTGTTGCAAATAAAGATATACGTTGTTACCAGTGCAATAAAATTGGTCACACGCAATATTCATGCCCTGCCATAAAAAATGAGAAACCGTCACTATTATGCTCAGTTCCTAGACCCACTTTTTCAGCCCCAGTGCACAGTGGAGTTTATAAAACAAAAGTGTTGCTGAATGGTCAGTGTGAAGAGGCCCTGTTAGACTCTGGTTGTTTTCAAACAGTGGTGCTACCTAGTTTGGTCCCTAGGGACTTGTGGCATGAGTCTAAAATAAATATCAGTTGTGTCCATGGGGATAAAAAACTGTACCCGACCGCTGAGGTTTATTTAACAGTAGGGGGTCAAACCTATCTCCTTCCTGTAGCTCTTGTGCCTGATTTGCCGTATCCTGTTATTCTTGGCAACGATGTTCCAACTTTGCTGGACATCATACAACAGGTTAGAGAGGAACAAATGGAGGAGAGACAGGCAGGTGGTGCTGTTGAGCAGAGAGTAAACACACCTGTGGTGAAAAACTGTAATATGGTGACAACCAGGTCGCAGAGGGCGCAGAAGGCTGCCAATACTCTTCAGGAATTACCATTTTATGATTCTGAGATAGAGGCAGGCCCTATTAAGCAACCTAAATCCAAGGCTCAGAAGAGAAGAGATAAGGTGTTAGCGTCAGCAAAGAACTTGGGTGAAGAAACACCACAATTAAGCCAGTCAGTAGAGTTTGACATCCCTCCTGACATAGCTACACTGCAGAAGGCTGACCCAACACTTAAACCTTGGTTTGATAAAGTCTCGGAGATTGAGGGTGTGAAACAGGGTAGAATGGATTGTTTGGCTGAGGCCATGTATGTCATAAAAAGGGCATTTTGTACCAGCAACAAGGTGAAGTTATGGCCATTGTCACCATGGGTTGAGATGCCGTCTCGGCACTGAGCCCATGTTTTCCCTCATCCCTGCCTCCCATTGAGCAGCGTCTCAGCTGGCCCCCAGCTGGCAGCATTATGGACGGCTGGGGCCAATTAGTCTTCATCAGCTGGGGCGCTGCCAATGAGGATAAATAGGAGCAGCCTCGATGACTCGGGGCTGCGACATAAGCACTGCTAGGCTGAAGCCCCTTCGTCTGGTGTCAGCCTCAACTCCCCTTGCAGCATTCCTGTGTTTGTATCCCGCTGTGAGGATGTACGTCTTGCTACCCCCACGTCCGGTACGAGCTGCTTACCTCTGCGCTGTGCAACCTGTGAGTGTACCTCTGCATGAGTATCTGTGCTCTCCTCATCCCTTATCCCTTACCCAAAATAAACCATCTCGACTCACTGGCTTGTCCCTGGCTCTGATTGCCCGGCTCCCTAGAGCCGGATATGACAGTATGTCGCAGCCAGAAGAGTTGCCGGCGGCCGTGAGTCGCTGTGGAAATGTACCTTTCTGTCCGGGTGTCAGCGCTGCTAGCATGCCGTTTCCCAGGAGTCACTTCCGGCGCCAGGGCGACGAGCTGAGGTCCATCTCGGAGGCTGTCGACGGGACGTTCTTCACCCTGCACGACGCCTCCAACGCGAGACGCTGGCATCCGGGCCGTGCTGAGGAACTCCTGGACTGTCACCCTCACTCTCTGTACCATCTGGAGGACAGTGCCAGGATAGACGCTGCAGGTACACAGCAAGAGAAGCTCCACGGGGTGGATGGAAATCCCGGCAGGGAGTCGAAGTGGGCGACGTCTTTCCCCGATTCGGAGTCCCGTTCCTGCCGCTATTCCAGTCCGGGAGTTCGCGCCAACCAGAGGACTTCCCCCGACCTGCGCTACGTCACTCGGGATTCCCTTCAAGGAGCCGCAGCTGACAGCAGTTATGTCCGGGGTCGAGTGGCTGTCGCGAGCTCTACTGTGTTTCCTGTCACCACCTTCAGGCATGTGGCGGCGGCAGTGAGATTGATGGTGAGGACTTCAGGGCTACGAAGCTTTCCCGTGCTCGACGCCTCCGTCGTCTCGATCTCCGATCTGGAGCGGCGAATCCTGGGTTTCCCCCTCGCTTCGTTCCCTGGGAGTAGTCGTCATCACATCGCCGAGTCACCTCTGCACGAACCTCGTCCGGATCCAGTTCTGGGTCATCGTCAGGACCGTTCCTCCCACGCAGCTGTCATCCCTTCGCCTCGTCAGTGTGGAGATTCTACAGCCTCGTCCCCTGAGCCTCGTTCCCCCGCTGTCATTCCTGGACATTCGGGCTGGCTCACCCCGGCTGTTTCCCCCTCCTCCTCGACGCGCTTCCTGACCGCTGTGTGTGCCTGGAATCCCGGCCTGGTGAGCTCTCTGCTGGAGACAACGCGAGCGACCCTCAGACGAATTCCCGGGGGGTCCTCCGTTATCGCCGGGCGGGGAGAGGAAGAAGCAGATTCCACTACAGCAGGCGATACTCAACCTCCAGGGGGCAGGCAAGTCATTGTTTTTTCACACCTGCTTAATGATTTGCTCTGTCACATCCCTGGAGGAGAAGTTCAGGGTTCGCAGCTCCCTGAACTCTCCCCACCTGCTGTAACCTGTATTCCTAATCCCGCATCCTCTGTGTCTCTCTCCGCCGAGCGGTCCCCGGCTCCGGGTCAACGTGGTGGGATATGGAGAGGGCCTGTGGTTCCGCAGCTACATTGCGGACGGAGGAGGGGGACTGACTGCTGCGTGGAGTCTACGCTGACGACTGAGCGTCCCTGGGTCTCCACGGAGGAGCGGTTCGGTCCAGCGGGACGAGATTCTTCTGGCTTCACGCCGAGTGGGTCGTCGGCGGGGTTACCTGAGCTGGAGGAATCTCAAGCTGCGCTGACCATCGTGCTGGCTGCGGGGCCCGACGCGGCTAGATGGGAGCCTGACAACGACCTCCTGACGACGGATCCTGGATCTTCGCAGTCCTGGACGGCGTCAGAACCCGAGATCAGGCGAGTGCTCTCCTTTCTTTTCTCTCTTTTTATCTTTGAGCACTTCAGCCTATCTCCAGGGGAGACGAGCAGGGTGCAGCTGCCCGCTGCGTCTGAGCTCGTCTCGCCGGGTTCTGGCGCTGCCGGTGATCCTGATCCCGGTTCTGTTTTCTCTTCTGAGCCTTCTTCCAGGGTCACCGGCGAGGAGTTGCTGTTCCTCGTGGTGCTGGAGGGTCCGGGTTCAACGTTGGAGGTCGGTTCTGGTGCAGTGTCCAACGTGGGTTCGCCCGAGACCCAATCGGGGTCCAACGTGGGTTCGCCTGAGGCCCGATCGGGGTCCGACGTGGGTGCTGCCCCAGTGTTGTCCAGGTCCGGTGAGGAGGTGGCCGTTTCCCTGAGGCCCGCCGCCCTCGTCATCGGCTCTCCCCTGAGCCTCTTCCACCGGGATCCGCTCTGACCCTTCGTCCGTCTCAACGGTCCTGGTGGTTGAGTGATGCGGGTCGACGACCCGACCCGCAAAACTTTCGGTTCGGCGATCTGGTTTCCCCCCACTGGTCTGTGTTTGCCTTTGGGCGGCCTGGTTCGGCAGCCGTTGGACTGGATTCCTGGGATCTGGGTCCAGAGTTCGCCGTCCGAACATTTCTCTTCCCCTGATTCGCCAGCTGGACAATGGGCGGGGAGATCTCCGGAGCCATCTCGGCTATTTTTGGACTCTGCCTGCCATACACCTCGGGTGTCACTTTTTCTTTTATCGTTATTAAGGTCACTTGGGTGTAATGTCTGTCCTGTTGGTGGATGTGTATTTATAGTGCTGTGCGTTTTCCTTCCCTCGTACCCAGCATTTTATTTTTTGTACCATGTTTTTAGTCTCGTTTTTGCATTGTAGAGTTATGTTTTGTTCCCTTTCAGACCATACTCTGCAGTTGCCCATTCATTCCAGTCACTTTCATTTCTTTAGGTGACTGTGGGTATTTATATATTCATGTGTGTGGGTTTTTCTTTGCCTGCACTCAGTATTTCTTTTTTATGCCCTGTTGGTTCATTATAGAGTCATGTGCCTTGTTTTCCGTAACACCATGCTCTGTAATTGTCCATTTGTTCCAGTCACCTTCACTTTTCTTGGTGACTGTGTGTATGTACTTATATTGGTGCTGTGTATTGTGTTCTCCCTTTATTTGACCATACTCAGCATTTTTTGCCCTGTACCTTTTTGGTGGTTCTTTTTTTTTTTTCTTGCTCTGGGTCACGCATGGTTGGTACTCTCTGGGTAGTATGTAACCGGCGTGCTGACCCAGTTCTTCTCCCCATCTGTACCTGGGTTAATTGTTCTGTTGTCAGTATTGTATTTGGGTTTTTCTTTCCCGCTACCCTACATTGCCCCATTGGTGTTGTCCTTCCCTTGGCTTCTTCCCCTCCGGTCCGCCTCCCTTCCTCCCACCCTAGGGGGGGGGGGGGGGGGGGGCTGGGATGTTCCTGGTCGTTCAGGAGCCCGACCTTGAGGGAGGGGCTCTGTCACCATGGGTTGAGATGCCGTCTCGGCACTGAGCCCATGTTTTCCCTCATCCCTGCCTCCCATTGAGCAGCGTCTCAGCTGGCCCCCAGCTGGCAGCATTATGGACGGCTGGGGCCAATTAGTCTTCATCAGCTGGGGCGCTGCCAATGAGGATAAATGGGAGCAGCCTCGATGACTCGGGGCTGCGACATAAGCACTGCTAGGCTGAAGCCCCTTCGTCTGGTGTCAGCCTCAACTCCCCTTGCAGCATTCCTGTGTTTGTATCCCGCTGTGAGGATGTACGTCTTGCTACCCCCACGTCCGGTACGAGCTGCTTACCTCTGCGCTGTGCAACCTGTGAGTGTACCTCTGCATGAGTATCTGTGCTCTCCTCATCCCTTATCCCTTACCCAAAATAAACCATCTCGACTCACTGGCTTGTCCCTGGCTCTGATTGCCCGGCTCCCTAGAGCCGGATATGACAGCCATAGCTTTACCACAGGACCTCACACCAAAAATTATGGAACTGGGACATGTTATCCCTTGGGCAGGTCATCTAGCATTCCAAAAGACTTTACAGAGAATAGCTAGAAGGTTTGTGTGGCCGGGAATGTATACCCAGGTAAAGGACTTCTGTACGACATGCTCAGTATGTCAGATTACATCACCTAGGGGAGTAGTACGTGCCCAACTACACCCATTACCAATCATTGGAACACCATTTGATAGAATAGGGATGGATATGGTTGGCCCCCTAGAGAGAAGTTCTGCTGGTAATAAATACATGCTGGTAGTTTGTGACTATGCTACTCGGTACCCAGAAGCCTTCCCCCTGAAATCTATTAAGGCTAGGCAGGTTGCCAACTGCCTTATCCAGTTGTTTTCAAGGGTAGGTGTACCCAGAGAAGTTCTAACAGACTGTGGAACAAATTTTTTGTCAAAACTGTTGCAGCAAGTGTATAAGCAGTTGGGGATTAAGGGCATTAAGACTACCCCTTATCACCCTCAGACTGATGGACTAGTGGAGTGATTCAATCAGACTCTTAAAAATATGCTGCGGAAATTTGTTTCTGAAACGGGCTCAGATTGGGACCAATGGATACCATATTTACTATTTGCTTATCGGGAGGTGCCCCAGGCTTCAACAGGGTTCTCACCTTTTGAACTGCTTTATGGCCGTCAGGTGAGGGGCCCACTGGACTTATTAAAGGAGCACTGGGAGAGTCCACCGAGTGATCGGGACAATGTGGTCTCTTATGTGATTAAAATGAGAGAAAAACTGGATCTAATGACTGCTTTGGCTCAGGAACACATGAGGACGGTGCAGGCCAAACAAAAAACTTGGTATGACAAGAAGGCCAGAAAAAGGGTTTTTCACCCAGGACAACAAGTTTTGTTATTGCTGCCCTCGTGTGACAGCAAGCTGTTGGCTCGATGGCAGGGGCCATATGAAATTTCAAAAAACTAAGTTTAGTGACATATGAACTATATATGCCTGACAGGAAGGTGAAATATCAGACCTTCCACATTAACTTATTGAAAGAGTTTCAGCAGCCTGGCCATCAGCAGCATCAACCTGCTCTTCAGGAGACACAGCATCTCTTGATCTGTGCAACGGAAGTGGATGAGGAGAAGGAACAATCTTTTCCCACAAATGTGCCAGAACCTTGTTCATTTCAACTGTCTCATTTGCAGGTGGATCAGCGGAGAGAGTTAGAGACATTGTTGGATCCAGATTTGTTTCAAGAGAGACCTGGTTTCACCACATTGGTACATCATAAAGTACATTTGAAAGAGGAAGCTGTTCCACATAGGAAATCTTATAGGATCCCGGAACGATTGGTTCCAAAAATGAAGCAGGAGATAGACCTGATGTTGCAGCTGGGAGTGATTGAGGAGTCAGTCAGTGAGTGGTGTAGCCCGATTGTGCTGGTACCCAAAAAGGATGGCTCTTTGAGATTCTGTATTGATTTCAGATATCTCAATTCAGTGTCCAAATTTGAGTCATACCCCATGCCCCGGATTGATGAACTGTTAGAGAAAGTGGGCAGGGCTAGGTTTATTTCTGAACTGGACCTATGCAAGGGGTATTGGCAGGTGGCATTGGCACCAGAGACAAGGGAACTTACAGCCTTTAAAACACCTTATGGCAGTTTCCATTTTAGGGTCATGCCATTTGGCCTTCAGGGGGCACCTGCAACTTTTCAGCGGCTTATGGACCAGGTGCTAAGAAAGGTACCAAACTTTGCAGCTGCCTGTTTGGATGACGTGGTCATCTATAGTCAGACCTGGGAAGAACATTTGGCACACCTTGGGCAGGTCCTACAATTAATTAAAAGGGCAGGACTGACAATCAATCCACGCAAATGTGCGTTTGGACAGCAGCAGGTGGAGTACTTGGGACATGTGGTTGGTCAGGGGGTCATTAGACCACGAGTAGGTAAAGTGGATGCCATCCGGACCTACCCTGTACCTACCACTAAGAAAAAGGTACGATCATTTATGGGAATGGTAGGATGGTATAGTAAGTTCATCCCCCACTTTGCTGAAAGAGCTGCAGTATTGACTGACCTCACCAAGGCTTCAGCACCTAATAAGGTAAAATGGACAGAGGAATGTGACAGAGCGTTTGAGGATTTGAAGAGGGCTATTTCTGGGGAGAAGGTTCTCTACAGTCCAGATTTTGCTCGTCCATTTATCTTACAGACAGATGCTTCAGGAGTTGGCATTGGAGCAGTACTTCTCCAGGAGGAGAGGGGAGAGAGACACCCAGTACTGTTCTTGAGCCGAAAATTGTTGGACCAGGAGACAAGATATTCTACAATAGAAAAAGAATGTCTTGCCATGAAATGGGCAATAGGGTCTCTGAGGTACTATTTATTGGGGCGTCATTTTGTGTTAGAGACAGATCATCGGGCCTTACAGTGGCTGGACAGGATGAAGGATGTAAATAGTCGTCTCACAGGGTGGTATGTGTCCCTTCAACCGTATGATTTTACTGTTCGGTATGTGGCAGGGAAGACCAACCTTGTGGCAGACAGCCTCTCAAGAATACATGACTCTTAGGAGTACTGTATTCTCAGGAAAGGGGGGAGGATATGTGACGACTAGGTGTCACCACTCTTATGATTGTTTGTATGGGTAACTGTATTTTTGGTAATATTGTAAATGTTATTTGATTGTTTTCTAGTACACATTATTGTATCTGTCTGTGATTAATTGATTGCCTTGTGAGATATTGTACCGCTAATTATTTGGGTAAAAACAATTGATAATTAATTATTCACATACCTTGGCCAACATGTTCCTGTGGGTGTTCGGGCAAAAGACTCTATCAGAGGGTGGATGCCTTTTAAAGGACACCTGCAGGAAGGATACATGCTATGGTGAGTTACAGGGGAGATTTAGATTTGTAAATAGGGGTTAAATTATTTATTAAATTATTTATTGAATTATTTATGGTGTGTTATGTATATTTATTCTATTTATTAGCTGGGGAAATTATGATGGACTTTTAGATATTAATGGGTATGTGTAAGGTAAAAGAAAATGTTATTGTTTTACCTGGGATTTGGTATGGTCGTAATTAGCTTAATTGTCTCTGAGAATATATAAACAGGTGATGTTTGATTGTACAGGGAGATGTTGGATGTAAAGACTGAGAGATGCTCAGTGTGGTTCATTGACGATCATATTTTGGATTATAGATGTCGGTATCGACTTGTTTACCTGAGAGACTGGAGTTTGAAATAAAATAAAGAAAATTGGAATTGAAGACTGTTGGCCTCACTTTTCCACACACCAATTCGTCACACACTGTTAATTTTGTATTGAGGTTTAGTAGTCATCACCACATATATGTTAACTTATGAGTAAGAGCAGCCTCCTGGGAGTGAAAACTGCAGGAGGACATAGTTGAGCTACACTGCACACAACACATTTAGCAGTGCATTTTTGGAGAATAAAGCTGTAAGTTGATTAAGGTGGATTCACACTACAGCATTTGGACCAACTTTTACTGACGTTTTGGCAAACGTCTGATCTGCTGACAAAAGTTAATGATTGCTGGTGTTTGCTGGCAAACGCTGGCGAAAGCTGTGTTCTTTGAAAATTTTCAGCCTGTTGAAAATTTACCGACGTTTGGAAATACACGTTGATGAACGTTGTGCTCATTTTGTAAAAGTTCCTGAGCGCTGAGCTAAGTTATGCGGAGTTTACCTAAGTCAGCCTAAGTTTAAGCTGTGTTCACTCTATAGTGTTTGGACCAACTTTTACAGACGTTTTCAAAAATCAGAGAAATACTCAGTGCAGGTCAGCTGATATTAGCGTCAGGTGATGTTCATATAAAGATCAGTGTTTGTGGAGGCTTCCTGTCATCCTGGACCTGCTTCTGGAGTGAACACATCTCCCTTGGGCATACGTTTCAGTATTTATTTTTGTATTATATTCCTATGTAGTTACTTCTGCATATCCTTTCCCCCTGTTCATTCATTCATTCATTCATCTAAAAAATAATAAAATAATGCTATAGACTCGGACACTAAGTCTGCAATTAAAATGTGAATGTGGATGGAATTTTAAAAAAACTATTAATGAATCATCATATTAATAAAATGACAGTTGATTATATTTTGACTGTTACAACTCTCCCCATTAAAATAACATAAAACCCTGTTAAATGTTATTTACTTTTTGACACCACATCAGTGCTGTTTGATTCCCACAATGAAAGTGAACCAATAAATCCTGGAGAATGATTACGCACAGAGCAGAAAATTAAGAACAGTAAATTTCTCAGTGAGATTTTTTTTTTTCTTTTGGGCTGTCATGTAGCAGGCAGAGAGTAGACTGACTCTGACTGAAAATTTCACAAAAAAACTTTATTCCACGGACCAAGAAAATGTTTTCTCAGACAGCAAAAAAAAAAAAAAAAAATGGCTGCTGTTTGCAAGGCAACCAGTAATCCGTACTGGCAAAAGACACGTTTGCACAACAGTACAGCCTGGTGGTAGAAAAATAACATTGCAATGACATGAAACCACCCACCAAACCACGCCCATCACTTGCAAACGCAAACAAACCCACAAATGTCTGTTTTATATACTGTATATAGTATATATAGATATATATATATGTGTGTGTGTGTGTGTATCCCATACATTAAAAAAAATTTAAATAACATGTCATACACACCATGTTATCACTGTGATGTATGGGAGCTGTATGAGTTGCATTTGCATATGCCACCCCATTGGTGGGCGCTGTATCCTGTGGCATCACCAATAGTATAAGAGTGTGCTCATTGAACTGAACTAAAAGCGTATATGTGTGCGTATGCCTGAGTAAACGAGCAAGCTAATGATCTGCAGCCGTGTGTGTCTTTGTGTTTGTTCCTCCGAATGGTAATCTAAAGTAGAAACCCACGGACATAACATCATTGGCGACGAGGATAACTTTAGGTTTCCAAGTCTCGCCGCGGTATTGACTGCAAGTGACGGAGGAAGAGGAACGTTTGTCCTGGTGGGAGTTTGGCTGGGCGCGGCATGCCAGGTGACAGGACGCCGGGTGACAGGACGCCAGGTGACAGTGCGCCAGGTGACAGTGCGCCAGGTGACAGGACGCCAGGTGACAGGACGCCGGGTGACAGGACGCCGGGTGACAGGACGCCAGGTGACAAGATTGCTAAACGCTAGCTAACTGCACGCCATGGCTGGAGTTATTGGACACATTAACCCATTCGACGAGTCGGTGGAGCAGTGGACAACCTACGTTGAGAGGTTTGAGTATTTTGTAACGGCAAATGGTATTGCAGAGGAGAAAAAGCTTGCTGTTTTCTTAAGTGTAATTGGTGCGTTAACATATGGACTTTTACGTAGCCTCGTAGCTCCAGATAAGCCAGGGGCTAAGACATATGCTCAACTCACGGAAGTTTTGAAAGACCATTTTTCCCCAAAGCCAATTGTGATTGCTGAAAGATTTCGCTTTCATAAACGGAACCAACAAGAGGGAGAAACTGTGACACAATACATAGCAGTCATTAAAAAGCTTTCTGAACACTGCAAGTTTGGTATGCACCTGCAGGATGCATTGAGGGATAGGCTCGTTTGTGGACTGAATATAGAAGCTATCCAGAAAAAATTGCTGACGGAGGAGAAGCTTACTTTTTCCAAAGCAGTGGAACTAGCCGTGTCAATGGAGACAGTAGCTCGCGAGACACATCAGCTGAGCAACGCGCCGAAAGCGCATGTACTGTCACCACATGACAAACAACACACGAAATGTTCGCGCTGTGGAAAAATTAACCACAAAGAGAGCGATTGTTTTTATAAGGAGCAGAAATGCCATAAATGTGGTAAGAGAGGACATATCTCGAAAATGTGCAGGAACAAAGAGACTGTAAATAAGGAGAAACCAGTGGAGTATAAAGCTAAAAAGAAAAAAAGGGTGCACCAACTGGATGTAAAAGAAATATCTAGTGATGGTAGCACTACAGACACTGAAGTGAGCCTGCATATGGTGTCTCAGCAGAGTAATTTGTCATACATGAGTGTTAAACCAAAAATTGAAGGTAAAAGGATTATTATGGAATTAGATACCGGTGCTGCCGTTTCTTTGATTTCAAGAAAACTGTATGATGCACACTTTAAGGACTTGCCCTTGCGCCAAACCCATATAATGCTGAAAACATACACGGGCGAGGTGATTCCAGCAGAGGGTGTCATCACCGTTTCAGTGAGGATGAATAAGCAGAGGGTTAGACTGCCACTGTATGTGGTTCGGGGAAGTTCACCCCCACTTTTTGGTCGGGAGTGGCTGCGGAGGATTCGAATTGACTGGTGAGAAATAAAGACGGTCCGGGAGGAGACGCTAGAGGGCGTGCTACAAAGACATGCAGAGGTCTTTAAGAAAGAATTAGGCACTCTGAAAAGCATGGAAGTAGCCATAGCGCTGAAGCCGGATCATGTGCCACGGTTCTGTCAAGCGAGAGTCGTTCCCTATGCCCTTAGGCCAAAAGTGGAGGCTGAAATTGACCGATTGTGTGAGCAGGGCATTATATCCCCTGTCAAATTCAGTGAATGGGCAACACCCATTGTGCCCGTTGTGAAAAAGAACGGAGATGTTAGGATATGTGGGGATTTTAAAATCACAGTTAATCCTGCCCTGTGTGTGGAGAAATACCCAATTCCACGCATTGAAGATCTATTCACATCACTTTCGGGGGGGCAACATTTTAGTAAACTGGACTTATCTCATGCCTATTTGCAAATGGTGATAGAGGGAAATTCCAGAAAATATCTCACAATAACCACATCCAAGGGTCTGTTTTGTTACAACAGGCTGGCATTTGGAATTACCTCAGCACCAGCGATATTCCAGCGTGCCATGGACCAAGTCCTCCAGGGTCTGCCGAACGTTCACTGTTACCTGGACGATATATTGGTCAGTGGACAGGATCGTGTGCAGGATCTGAAAAATTTGGATGCAGTCCTAGGGTGCTTGGAAGAACTCGGTTTGCGAGTACGGAAGGAAAAATGTGAATTTTTTAAGGATTCACTGGAATATCTGGGTCACGTCATTGATGCCCAGGGTCTACACAAGGCACCAGAGAAGGTCAGGGCAATTGTGGAGGCTCCTGCACCTACAGACGTGAGTCAGTTACATTCTTTCTTGGGGCTAATTAATTATTACAGCAGATTTATCCCCAATTTGTCATCTATCCTAAGCCCACTGAATACGCTGCTGTGCAAAGGAAAACAATGGCAATGGACATCTGAATGTGCTGCATCTTTCAAAGAGGCAAAAGAGCAGTTACTCTCTCAAAGCGTGTTAACCCATTATGATCCACAACTTCCCATTCGGCTGGCGTGTGATGCATCACCTTATGGTGTAGGTAGTGTCATCTCACATATTTTCCCGAATGGACAAGAGAGGCCCATAGCTTTTGCATCAAGGACTCTGAATAAGGCAGAACGCAATTATGCCCACATTGAGCGTGAAGCTCTTGGCATTATATTTGGAGTTCGTAAATTCCATCATTATCTGTATGGCAGGCAGTTTACACTCCTGACAGATCATCGCCCATTGACCACTATTCTGAGTCCGTGCAAAGCCACACCATCTATGGCTGCTGCTAGAATGCAGCGGTGGGCTCTCCTGTTAGCTGCCCATAATTACACCATACAGTACCGAGAGGCAGCTCGTCATGGAAATGCGGATGGGCTTTCACGCCTTCCATTACCAACATTATCAAGAGAGAGAATCAGTACTGTGGACAGTTTTCACATTAAACACCTAGAAGCCTTACCTGTGAACTGTCGAGAAATCTGCCGAGAGAGCAGGGGTGATTCTGTCCTTGCTCAAGTCCTGGAGATGGTCTCCACAGGTCGCTTTCCGAGGGTCCAGGATGTGGCCAGCACATTGGCGCCATTCATCAGCCAGAGGGATGAGTTGACACTCCAGCAAGGTTGCCTTATGTGGGGTGTGCGCGTTGTCATTCCCTCATAATTGAGATCACGACTGCTGTTGGAACTGCATACTGGACACCCAGGTGTTGTCAAAATGAAAGCTGTCGCCCGCAGTTACATGTGGTGGCCCGGAATTGACGCTCAAATTGAACAGGTCTCAAAAACATGCCAGTCCTGTCAATTTACACAGAAAGCACCGGGACCAGCACCACTCCACCCATGGACCGGGCTTGGATCCCCGTGGCAGAGAATTCATGTCAACTTTGCTGGGCCGTTCCAAGGCCAAATGTTTATGGTGGTTGTAGACGCCCATTCAAAATGGCCTGAGGTACACCTTATGAGTTCCACTACAACGGCTAATACCATCCAGGTGCTCCGAGGGTTATTTAGTCGCTATGGGCTCCCTGAGGTGTTAGTGAGCGATAATGGTCCTCAGTTTACCTCACACGAGTTTGATACTTTTATGAAAGGCAATGGAGTAAAGCACATTCGCTCTGCACCATTTCATCCATCAACAAATGGTCTTGCAGAACGTTTTGTACAGACATTCAAGCAGTCACTGAAGCGTTCCACTGGAACCACTTCCACACAACACCGACTGGATGCCTTTCTACTCACATACCATAACACTCCACACTCTACAACGAAGGAGTCCCCGTCTATGCTTTTCATGCATCGCAAGCTGCGATCTCGATTGGACCTGCTGAAGCCTAGCGTGACATCAGAGGTAGAGAAAGCACAAGAGGCACAGTGTGCGTATCGAGGAATGCATGCAAAAGCCAGAAAGTTCAAGGTGGGAGATCCAGTTCTTGTTCGGAATTACGGGAGAGGAGAGAAGAAGTGGATACCAGGGGTTGTTTCAGCTGAGACTGGCCCTGTATCCTACACCGTCGACATCGGCGCATCGCAGCACTGGAGGCGACACGCGGACCAGATGCTGGCCAGGGTTGTTGAATTGGATACCTCTACAGACGACCTCGGAGCTGCATCGTCGTGCATCTCAGCAGACCTGCCTGTGCTGGAAAAGACTGTTCCAGAACCAGCTACTCTGGTTCCTGTGAGTGGTCCCTCACCATTACCCCAGGTAACCTCAGAGGGAAACACCACATCACCTCCAGAGACTGGTAAGAGATATCCTTCTCGTATTACTAGACCACCAGAGCGTTATGTTCCATAAACTTTGTTTAAGATACTTTTAAGAGACATATATTGGACATTTTTGAATAAGAGACCTTTTTTATGTGTTAGATGAGAGAGTCACGTCTTACCAAAAGGGCAGAATAAACCCTTGACTGACTCAGGGGTTTGGGATCGTCTACTCCCAGCCTCAAGGCTAGTGTGTGTTTTTAAAATAATAAAAGTTGTGTGTTTTGTGTATCTTGGGGGTGGGTACAACATTTAGTGGGGAGGAGATGTGATGTATGGGAGTTGTATGAGTTGCATTTTCATATGCCACCCCATTGGTGGGCGCTGTATCCTGTGGCATCGCCAATAGTATAAGAGTGTGCTCATTGAACTGAACTAAAACGTGTATGTGTGCGTATGCCTGAGTAAACGAGCAAGCTAATGATCTGCAGCCATGTGTGTCTTTGTGTTTGTTCCTCCGAGTGGTAATCTAAAGTAGAAACCCACGGACATAACAATCACCAAACAAATACTCTACATTGCCCTCTTACATATATATTTTCTTTTTTTTTTTGGCTCCCCCTTCTCTCTGTTTCTCAGTTCCTGCATGTCTGAACTGAGTTTTGATCTAAAAACATCTGTTTTCACCAGCATTTCAGTCGGCGTTTTTCCAATGGAGCTTAACTTAGGCTGATTTAGGTAAACTCTGCATAACGTAGCCCAACGCTCAGGAACTATTACAAATTGAGGACAACTTTCACTAACGTTTATTTCCAAACGTCGGCAAATTTTCAGCATGCTGAAAATTCTCAATGAATACAACTTTCGCCAGCATTTGCCAACAAACACCAACTTTTATCAATTTTTGCCGGCAGAGCCAGACGTTTGCCAAAACGTAAGTAAAAGTTGGTCCAAATGTTGTAATGTGAATCCACCCAAAAAAGCAGGTCCAGGATGGCAGGATGCCTCCACAAACACTGACCTTTATATGAGCGTCGCCTGACGCTGATGTCAGCTGACCTGCGCTAAGTATTCTTTTGCTTAAGTTAACCTAAGTTGGGAACTGCTACACATACACTAGCCTAAGTTGGCAAGAGTTTGACAACGCTAAATGCAACCCTGGCAAATGCTAACAAAAGTTCGTAAAAGTTGGTGTGTGCTCACAAACGTAATTTCACCAATGTTTGGGCTGATTTCTCTGATTTTTCAAAACGTCAGTAAAAGTCAGTCCAAACATTATAGTGTGAACCCAGCTTTATACTATGACGGCCCCTTTGGCCCTTATTAATAGCTATTCTCTTTCAGGCAATTGATGGGTGGTGCTGCAGAATCAGCAACTGGATACACCTGGGCCCGGTGTTTCTGAAAGCCTTAAGAATCCCCCACTGCATTCATTCGGGAGAGGGTCTTCTCCATGTGCAGCATTTTGGTTATGTTGATTGGTTCACTATACAACATGCACTCGCTATATTTCCAAACATCCATCATCCCCACACAACTGACTCAGCAGTTCTTCACACTTCATCCTTCTTCACCTTAGTTGTTTAATTTGCTTTCACAAATAAATTGTTCCATTCATCCATCCATCTTCTACCTCTTAATCCTTTTCGGGTCGCAGGGGGGCTGTAGCCTATCCCAGCATCTCCAGGCGAGAGGCAGGGCACACCCCAGACAGCTCGTCAGTCCATCGCAGAGCCCAAATAAATTGTTATCTACTGCAATATATACAGAACTCTGCAAGACTGCTCATCCACTCCCCTTCCAGAGACCACATTACACCCATTTTGAAAAACCTACACTGGTTACCGGTACAACAACACATTCACTTCAAGATCCTGCTCATCACTTACAAAGCCCTCAACAACCTCACTCCTCCATACCTGACAGACCATTTCCAATGTCATCCCCCTACTCGCCAACTCAGATCGTCTAATGCAAACCTCCTGACCCCCATCACCAGGACTAAACAGCGTACAGTGGGGGACCGAGCTTTTGCCATTGCCGTCCCAACCCTCTGGAATTCCCTGCCCTCAGATACCCGCAATACAGACTCACTCCACTCTTTTAAGAAAAAGCATAAAAAACACCTTTTCGAGAAAGCATTCAACTGTTAACGAACTGCAATCTTTTTTTTTTTTTTTTTTGCCTGTAAAGTGGCTGAGTTCCCATAAAAGCGCTATATACTAAATCTTCAAGATTCAAAGATTTTATTTGTCAATACTACAGTACGTACAGGGCATACAGGAGAATTGAAATGGCGTTTCTCTCTCTCTTCATTGGTGTGCATAATACAAAAAGAAAAAGGAATAAGGCTGGAACAAAGAAAACAACAACAGCAGTCTATGTGCAGTACTGCAACCCGTAGTGCAAATGGTGACAAAAGATATACCCAGACCTCCCATAGTGCAAATAGAGATAAATGATTAATGATGATAAAACCCAGCAATCCTATATACATACAACTAGTGATGTAATACCCATAGTTGCAGTTCAATGTGGTAGTGTAGGTGCAGATAGTAGCAGATAGGACTGCACATGATCAGTGTAGCAATGACAGACAGACAGCAGCAGATATGGCATTTGTGCAAATGGTTGCGGTTAAAGTGCAGAGACATACAGCAGCAAATGTATTACTGTTGGTGTGCCAGTCTTTCTGTGCCAACAGCTGAGGTAGTTACTGTGTAGGTGACTGCATTTTGGTCTGGGGGGTTGAAAGTGGACAGAGTTCAGGGTCCTGATGGCCTGATGAAGGAAGCTGTTAAGCAGTCTTGTGGAGCAGGCCCGGAGGCTTTGATACCTTTTCGCCGAGGGCAGGGGGCTGAAGAGGGAGTGGGAGGAGTGGGAGGTGTCGCCTGCGATGTTTATGGCTCTGCGGGTGAGGCAGATGAGGTAGATGTCTGAGAGGGGGGCAGAGGAGCACCGATGACCTTGCTGGCTGCTTTCACTGTGTGTTGTAGTGTCTTCTGGCAGAAGGCGGTGCAGCTTCCATACCACACCGTGATGCAGCTGGTGAGGATGCTCTCAATGGTGCCCCAGTAGAAAAAACACATGATGGGGGGTAGGACTTGTGCTCTCCCCAGTTTGCGGAGGAAATGGAGGTGAGTTTGGGCCTCCTTGGCCAGTGATGTGGTGTTGTTGGACCAGGACAGGTCCTCAGAGATGTGCACCCCCAGGAACTTGATGCTGCTCACTCTCTCCACAGCTGCACCATCGATGATCAGAGTGGGGTGCTGTATGTGACCCCTCCTGAAGTCGACCACAATCTCCTTGGTTTTTCCCACTCTAAGGAAGAGGTTATTGTCTTTGCACCACTGGACCAGTTAGCTCACCTCATTTCTGTAGTTGGCCACCTCGTTGTTGGTGATAAGGCCCACCACCGTCGTGTCATCCACAAGCTTGATGATGTGATTGGTGTTGTAGGCTGGTACGCAGTCATGGGTCAGCAGGGAGAAGAACAGCAGTCTGAGCACGCGCCCTTGTGGGGCCCCTGTGCTCAGTATGATGGTCTGAGAGGTGTTGCTGCCAACCTGCATGTTCTGTTGCTTCCCTGTAAAAAAAAGTCCAGCACCCAGTTACAGAGAGAGGTTTTGAGTCCCAAGTGTCTGAGCTTATCAGGTGCTAGGGGATGATTGTGTTGAATGCTGAACTGAAGTCCAAGAACAGCATTTGCACGTAGGAGTTTTTTGAGTCCAGGTTGGTGAGGGCTGATGTATCTGATGGAAATCTGATGTATTATTATTATTTTTATTATTATCTGTAATCTTGGTGTAACGGGGAGAAACTTCTGCGTTGTGTTTTGTTTTTATATTAAAGGTGACGACCCAAACATTCACTTGCTGCTGTTTATTTTCTGTTGACAACATGAAATACAGTGAGTCCTCCAAACAGCGTCACAGCTAGCACTCAGCAAAACTCTTCCATACAAATGTAAGACAGGAAGGAGGAAGGGGGAATCCGGTCAGACAAGGGGAGCTAGAGGAGGGGCTTACTATCAGGATACTCACTGTCAGTGTATGCAACCAAATGTACACAGAGATCTTGTGCAATTATAATGGAAGTACTATAACCTGTTACATTCACCCCCCTTGAATTGCACAAAGATCTACACGCATCCATTCTGTATACAGGCCATTAGAAACTTTCCAGCACTAAAAGCTGCCTTTCCAATTAGGCTAAAAGAAACCAAGGTTGATCAAGTCTCAGTATTCTTTACAGGAAACAGGGATGCCATTTACACCCCATAACTAAGGCCTACTGCCCATACAGACATGGGAAATACACCAAAATGGAAAAAAAAATATAGGAGGACTTCACTAACTTACGACCCTCTAAGAACTTGGGTCAATGAGAAGAACAAGAAAATCAAACTCTTTCAAACATGGATGACATGTCCCCCTGGCACGTCATCGTTAAGGACAGACTGGAGTTAAACCATAGACTCAATTAACCTACACACTGGCCTAATAACTCGACCAAATCTAGAAGTGTGAGGTGCTTCTGGTGCGTGTGAAGAATGTGCTGCATGTGTGTGTGAAACAGGACTGTGCGAACGCGCAGATAAACTGTGTGTCTGACTACTAGATGCGTCAGTACGACCATGTCCAAGGGGAGACTCGGAGCGAGTGACAACCACCGGAGGATCTTCGGTCACATTTTCTGCTTAACATTCAAAACTGCTTAACAGCTTTAGGTCAAATAGGTTCATTTTGTCTTCTTTTAATTATTTATCTTTTGTTCATATAAAAGACAAAAAATAAAATAGAAAGGAGATGTCTTTACCTTCTTTACATGTTTCAACTGCACTGCAGCCTTCGTCAGAAGAGTCAGCTGATTGCTGCCAGGTGACATTTATCAGCTGATTTTCATAGGTGGGGCCAGCTCAGCAGATCTGTCGGATCCACCGACACAAATGGTCCACCGACACAAATGTCACCTGGCAGCAATCAGCTGACTCTTCTGACGAAGGCTGCAGTGCAGTTGAAACATGTTAAAAAGGTAAAGACATCTCCTTTCTATTTTATTTTTTGTCTTTTATATGAACAAAAGATAAATAAATGCTTAACAGCTTTGTTTACCAGGCCATCAGGACCCTGAACTCTGTCCACTCCACCCCCCTCCAGACCATAATGCACTCACCCACACAATAACTACCTCAGCTGTTGGCACAGAAAGACTGGCACACCAATAGTAATGCATCTGCTGCTGTATGTCTCTGCATCGGGCTGCACGGTGGCGCAGTGGTTTAGCACTGTGACAGCACAGTTTTACCCTCGGCCGGGGGATCGCGGGGATCATGAGATCGTGGGTTCGATCCCAGCCCCCGACCAACAGTGAGCTGTGTGGAGTTTGCATGTTCTCCCCGTGTTGCGCGGGTTTACTCCGGGATTTCTCCGGTTTCCTCCCGCACACCAAAAACATGTAGGTTTAGGGCGCTCGCGCACGCAGCGACCAGCAGCCAGTGGCTTGTCACCAGACTGCAAACCAAGTCTACCTACGGGTACAAATAAGTAACAAAAAAAAAAAAAAAAAAAAAAAAAATCTTACTGCAACCATTTGCACAAATGCCATACCTGCTGCTGTTATTGCAATCATGATCATGTGCAGTTCAATCTGTCACTGTCTGCACCTACACTACTGCATCGAACTTGCAACTACGAGTATAGGATTGCTGGGTTTTATCGTTTATCTGTATTTACACTATGGGATGTCTGGGTTTTATCTTTTACCATTATTTGCACTATGGGTAGCATTATTGTACATAGACTGCTGTTGTTGTTTTTCCAGCCTTATTCCTTTTTTTTTTATTGTGCACACCACTGAAGAGAGAGAAACGGCATTTCAGTTTTCCTGTATGTCCTGTACGTATAGTAGTATTGACAAATAAAGTCTTTGAATCTTGAATCTAAATGATCACTGTCTGGTTAAGTCAGCACAGCAAAAGAGTGACTCCTGAGATTAAGCCAGGAGTTGAACAAGACAAAGATTGGGATGGGAAATCACAACAAATGATATTGCAATACTCAGCATATCACAAGATTGTGACAGTATCACATCGCAGCCACAATATTGTGATAATATCGTATTGTGCAGCCTCTGGTGATTACCACCCCTACTGTGTAGTTCATCGTATGGTTCCACAAAGTCACACAACACAGTTTCATGAGGCTCTGCTGAGTGGGCTCTGCTAAAATGTCATGTTAGCCAGGCATTTGTGTGTTTGTGGTATCACAATCCAGCTCACTGTCATGACAAAATGAAACACGCCAACCCAAAATGCCAGCAAACATAATTTTATTAATATAATCAGATGGAGTGTGCTTGATCTGTAGCATCAGTAGTGTACTTGTGGGTGTGTGACTGTATAGTGTAGCTGTGATGCTGGCAAGTACAGAGTAGAGCAGGACAAAGGCCAGGCCAGATATGATCCTTTTATTTGCAGGAGCATGGGCCCAAATGATCCCTGCTGATGGGAACACCTGCAACCTTGAATAAAACAGAACTGTTACTGTTGTTATATTTGAACCCAAAATGCACCTATTAGTGCTACAGCAGGGGCTGTCACACCTCCAACCATAAAGAGTCAGTGCTTCCGTCAAACCAGTTTCAAAACAGCAAGATTGGAACAATGCAAAAGCCCAGCTCAAGGCTTCAGACAAGGACTTTATAAAACAACAGATAAAGTCACTGTAACTGCAACCATTTTTATGTGCAGTTTGCAGTTTATTCCATGTTGGCATAATGGGGTATGACACATTTGATTCTGTAAAGTCAAAAGAAATTATAAGCACATTGTCATAATTTATGAAATGTTTCAGCACCCAAATCTTAACAATATTAGTAATATTAGCATGATATTGATATGTATTTTGGAAACATTGCCAAAACATGTAATGTAACTTGGTAATACTTTCAAAAGACATGTTTTACTTTTTTGTGACAAACAAGTGAATTTTGCCGCAACAGTAGCATAAACCACTACGCCAACTTTGTCTCAGAATACTTGGCTGTGTACCATTTCTGCTCTTTTGTTTTCACTGAACAGGACTGGGGGAAGCGGATAGTCAAGTAGAAACAAACATCTGTGATCCAACAATAATATTTAGATCTCATCCTAAACCCGAATGACACTTAATCCAAGCGGAAGGAGTGTCATATAACTAGACATTTTCAGAAATTCCAATATTTATGTGACAGTGGCCGTCACTATAGAAGAGTTTAGACACAACAGTTTTTATTCCACTCTGACATAGACTAAACTTCCTCAGGCTTAGTAACAATTGTCTCATAACATGTGGGAAGCACTTAACAATCTACATATCAGTGAATTGCCACATTATACTATGACACTTTAAAATCTTTTTCTTTTGGCACTGGTTCTTAATGAAATTGTTTTTCATATGCAATGTGTCAAAATTGGAAATATTTAGTGCTCCTTTCTTCCAGTTACTGAAGGAGTGTCCCAGGCTTTTGTATTTGAGCCAATCCTATTCACTGTTTACATTAATAATATTACATCCTCCTTGCATAACTAACTTCCATCTTTATG
The DNA here is from genome assembly GCA_020510985.1 of Pholidichthys leucotaenia. NCBI lineage: Eukaryota > Metazoa > Chordata > Actinopteri > Cichliformes > Pholidichthyidae > Pholidichthys > Pholidichthys leucotaenia. Next base: position 20,340,310 of record CM035838.1, read on the forward strand.
TGGATGACACAGTTTTTATACTACTGCTGAATCTACTGAGGCTGCAACCTGAAACCTTCAGTTCACATTTAATAACTTCCAAAAATACTTGCGTAACATGAAACTAGTCTTAATGTGCTCCTAAACAAAGTAGATGTTATTCACAAAGGTAAGACATATTGACTACAGTCTTTCTGTAATTTGTTCTCTTAATATAATGGTTCCACAAAGTCACACGAGTCACACATTGCGATAATATAATTCTCCTCCAAATAATAATGTTCGGTAGTGGTCAGAGAGGCCGTTGGCACAGATTGTCAGCCACATTTCCGTCAGTCTGCAACAGGGCAGCTGTGGCTACAGTAGTCACTTACCACTACCATTGTCTGTGGAATGAATGAATAATGTATCCATTGTAAAGCATCTTTGAGTGTCTATGAAATGTGCTATATAAATCTGATGCATTATTATTGTTATTATTATTATTATTATTAATGAGTTAATTGAAAGAGCACAGCACTATACAGTGGATATAAAAAGTCTACACACTCCTGTTCAAATGCCAGGTTTTTGTGTTGTAAAAAATTGAGACCAAGATAAATTGTTTCAAAACTTTTTCCACCATTAAAGTGACCTATAACCTGTACAACCCAATTGAAAGACAAAGTGAAATCTTTTAAGGGGACAAGTAAAAAAAAAAAACAACTTACAATAATCTGCTTGCATAAATATGCACACCTTCTTATAACTGGGGATGTGGCTGTGTTCAGAATTAACCAATCACATTCAAACTCATGTTAAATGAGAGTCAGCACACATCTGCCACCATGTAAAGTGCCTCTGATTAATCCCCAATAAAGTTCAGCTGTTCTAGTTGGATTTTCCTGACATTTTTGTAGTCGCATCTTACAGCACAAGCCATGGCCCGCAGAGAGCTTCCAGAGCATCAGAGGGATCTCATTGTTCAAAGGTATCAGTTAGGAGAAGGGTACAAAAGAATTTCCAAGGCATTAAATATACCATGGAACACAATGAAGACAGTCATCAAGTGGAGAAAATATGGCACAACAGTGACATTATGAAAAACTGGACATCCCTCCAAAACTGATGAAAAGACAAGAAGAAAACTGGTCAGGGAGGCTGCCAAGAGGCTGACAGCAACACTGAAGGAGCTGCAGGAATTTCTGGCAAGTACTGGCTGTTTAGTACATGTGACAGCAATTGCCCGTCTTGTTCATAAGTCTGGGCTATAGGGTAGGGTGGCAAGACGGAAGCCTTATCCTACAAAGAAAAACATCCAAGCCTGGCTACATTTTGCAAAAACATTTGAAATCTCCCAAATGCCTGTGGGAAAATGTGTTATGGTCCGATGAAACCAAGGTTGAACTTTTTGGCCATAATTCCAAAAGTTATATTTGATGCAAACACAACACTGTCCATCCATCCATCCATCCATCCATCCATCCATCTTCTTCTGCTTAATCCTTTTCGGGTCGTGGGGGGGCTGGAGCCTATTGCAGCATCTTTGGGTGAGAGGCAGGGTACACCCTGGACAGATCACCAGTCCATCGCAGGGCCAACACAGAGAGACAGACAACCATTCACTCTCACAGTCATACCAAAGGACAATTTAGAATCCCTAGTTTGATGCCAATTAACCTAACTTGCATGTTTTTGGCATGTGGGAGGAAACCGGAGAAATCCCGGAGTAAACCTACGCAGACACGGGGAGAACATGCAAACTCCACACAGATCACTGTTGGTCGAGTGGCTGGGATTGAACCCAGGATCCCCCGGCCAAGGGTGAGTTGCTGTGCTGCCGCAGTGCTAACCACTCTTCCACCGTGCTGCCCAACACAACACTGCTCATCACCAAAAGAACACCATACCTACAGTGAAGCATGGTGGTGGCAGCATCATACTTTGGGGCTGTTTTTCTTCAGCTGGAACTGGGGCTTTAGTCAAGGTGGAGGGAATTATGAACAGTTCCAAATACCAGTCAGTGTTGGCACAAAACCTTCATGCTGTAATGTAATGCCTTGCCACACGGTGGCACTAGTAGAAGATATACGTGTTGAAGGAGGTTGGAGGACAGGAGAATAAAAATGAGGCTTGTTCTGAGATCCACGCTGGTGTCGATGTCCACTTCTTATAAAGATTACCCAACCACACGATATTATACATGGTGTCAGAAGTTGGTGACAAGAATCCGACAGGAGAGAGGGTCGCCTATGTGAAAGAGTTGGGAGAGAGAGGAAAAGAAAAAAAAGTTTTTCCCTCGTCAGTGACTGCACCGGCGGAGAAGCAAGTAAGTTGCTAGCTCGTTTACTCGCTAAGAAAAGGAAGGGAGGAACGACAAAATGGATCAAATATTCACGATACCACCGCCAGGAAGTTTTAACTTCGATGAGCCCAGTAGCTGGACTCAGTGGCTACGACGCTTCGAGCGATTCAGAATAGCATCTGGATTAGCAGAGAAGAATGAGGAATACCAAATCAACTCTCTGCTCTACATAATGGGGGAGAAAAGTGACGACGTTATGACAACAATAACTTTGGAGGAAGCCAAACGGAAGAAATACGATGAAGTGTGCAAAGCCTTAGGTGAGCATTTTATTGGTAAACATAACGTTATCTATGAGAGAGCCAGATTTAACAGCCGATATCAACAGCCTGGCGAAACGGCAGAGAACTTTATCACAGACGTGTACAAGCTGGCTGAGCATTGCCAATATGGCGTCCTACTTGAAGAGATGATAAGAGATCGGATAGTAGTTGGGATCAGAGACGCTAAATTGTCAGAGAAATTACAGTTAGACCCAAAGCTCACGCTGGAAAGTACAATAACACAAGTCAGGCAAAGAGAAGAAGTAAAAAAGCAACAGCCATTGATACGGCGCGAGAAGACTGAAATTAGGGAAAGCAATGTTGATGCTATTGTGAGAAAAAAACCTGCGAAACCCAATATGGCGAAACGAACTCAAACCAACGCGACGCAGAGTACAGGCACGTGCAAAAGGTGTGGCCACAGTCCTCAACACGCATGGAAACAATGCCCAGCGAGAGAGGCAGAGTGCCGCAAATGTAAAAGAAAAGGACACTATGCTGCAGTGTGTAGGACAGAGCAACGTGTCGAGGCTATTGAAGAGGTGTATGAGACTGAAGAGAGCGCTTTCTTGGGAGCAATAGAGACTGATAAACAGGATGTCTGGAGAAATGACATAGAAATGAATGGAAAAAGGATTAACTTCAAGTTGGATACAGGAGCGGCTGTCACCGCCATACCAGACTCCATGTACTGCAAAACAAGAGATGGTGACCTAAAGAAGTCACAGAGAATGTTATGTGGCCCCAACAACCTGCCACTGACGGTGCTAGGCACATTCACAGCCTGCCTGAAAAAGGGCATAAAGAAAACAGAGCAGGATGTATTTGTTGTGAAGGATTTAGTGATGCCACTATTAGGGCTCCCAGCTATACAAAGCCTACCTCTGTTGCAGCAGATAGCTGCAGTGCTAGCATCTGAGGAAAAATTCAAGAAAATGTTCCCGAAAGTATTCTCAGGCTTAGGGAAGCTGCAGGGTAGCTATAAAATTGAGTTAGCTCAGGGAGCTGTGCCATATGCCTTGTCAGCCCCTAGACATGTAGCCCTACCATTAATGGACAGAGTCAAATCAGAGCTCCAGAGGATGGAAGAGATGGGCGTGATTCGAAAGATCCAAGAACCAACCGAGTGGTGTTCAGGAATGGTGGTTGCACCCAAACCCAATGGAAAAATCCGGATCTGCTCAGACCTGACAAGGCTGAATGAGAGCGTGCGTCGAGAAAGACACATACTCCCAGCTGTGGATGAGACTCTAGCAAAGCTAGACGGAGCCGTCATCTTCTCAAAATTGGATGCCACAGCAGGGTTTTGGCAAGTTCCCCTGCATGAGGAATCAGAGCCATTGACAACCTTCATTACACCATTTGGGAGGTATTGTTACAGAAGACTCCCATTCGGGATTTCTTCTGCGCCGGAACATTTCCAGCTAAGACTTTCCCAGCTTGTCGACGGCACCCCAGGCGCACTCTGCCATGCCGACGACATATTGGTGTTTGGCAAAGATCAGACTGAGCATGACAACAGGCTGTGCGAACTTCTCAAGAAGCTTGAAGAGGCAGGTCTGACCTTAAATGAAAAATGTGAGTTCAGTGTGAAGGACGTGAAATTCCTAGGGCATATGGTCAGTGCCGACGGGATCGAGGCTGACCCAAGCAAAATTAAAGCAATCCTGAACATGCCCGAACCCGAGAACGTTGAAGCGGTGAGACGCTTCATGGGGATGGTGAACTATGTCTGCAAGTTCTCCTCGCGCCTCCTCAATCTCACAAAGCCCCTGAGAGACTTGCTGCGCAGCGACAGCGAGTGGACGTGGGACGCGCAGCAAAAGACAGCTTTTGAAGCTGTGAAGAAAGAGCTTAGCTCTCCAGCGGTACTGGCTCAGTACAGTACAAAAAGAGAAACTCTCGTGTCGGCTGACGCTTCATCATATGGCCTGGGAGGAGTACTGATGCAGCGACAGCCAGGTGGAGAATTCAGGCCAGTGGTGTACATATCTAGAAGTCTGTCACCCACAGAGTCTCGGTACGCTCAAATCGAGAAAGAAGCTCTCGCCGTGACATGGGCGTGCGAGCGCCTGAGCACCTATCTCCTGGGAATGGACTTCACGGTGCGTACAGATCACAAACCTCTCATATCACTGTTAGGTACCCGGCCACTGGATGATTTACCTCCAAGAATACTCAGATTCAGACTGAGAATGATGAGATTCAACTACAAGATAATTCATGTACCAGGGAAACAGTTGGGGGCTGCTGACGCATTGTCACGAGCGCCACTGGGACCAGAGAGCAGCACGGAGAGTGCCAGCCTGGAAAGAGAGTGTCAGGTGTACATCGACTTTGTGATGGAACACATACCGGCAACAAAAACAAAATTGGATGAAATTAAAAACATGCAGAACAACGACACAACAATGAAACAGCTGAGGGCATACACAGACAAAGGATGGCCTTCGCACAGACAAGCAGTTCCAGAGAGGCTGCTAAAGTACTGGCCACACAGAGCTGACATCCATGTGGCTGACGGTATCCTCCTAAAGGGAGAAAGGCTTGTCATTCCAGCGCCAATGCGAAGAGACATGCTGGAGAGAATCCACCATGGGCACCTGGGCATGACAAAGTGCATTTCAAGAGTCCAACAGTCTGTGTGGTGGCCAGGCTTGACAAGGGACATCAAAGAGCTTGTGGAGAGGTGTGAAGTATGCAGCCAGTACTCCAGCTATTGCACAGAGCCACTGCTCACGACCCCCTTACTTGCAAGGCCGTGGCAAAGGCTAGCGGCGGACCTCTTCGAGTGGGGGAAGAGCCACTACCTGGTCGTAGTTGACTATTTCTCCAGATACATTGAAATAGCCAACCTTCCAACGCTTACTACAGCAACCACAGTCGAGAGGCTGAAAGTCATCTTTGCAAGATTCGGTATCCCTGAGGTACTAGTGACGGACAACGGGCCACAGTTCGCCTCTTCAGAGTTTAAAGTATTTGCTCAGGAATACGACTTTGAACATGTCACCAGTAGCCCCAGGTATCCGCAAAGCAATGGGGAAGCAGAGAGGGCGGTGAGAACAGTAAAGCAGATACTCAGCAAGAACCAAGATCACCAAAGAGCTCTCCTGACTTACAGGACAACCCCATTGGCTCATGGAGCCTCACCAGCAGAACTTCTGATGGGGAGAAGATTGCGATCGACAGTTCCGGTCCCTCCACAGACTCTCAGACCAAAGTGGCCAGACCTTCATGCTTTTAAAAAGAAAGACGCAAGATTGAAAGAGAATCAGAAGAAAGCATATGGAGCGAGACACAGAGCAAGAGAGCTGCCGGTTCTCGAACCAGGTCAGAGAGTGTGGATCCGCTCAGCAAAGACCACCGGGACAGTCCAGTCGACGTCATCAACTCCAAGGTCGTACAATGTGGAGACAGAGTCGGGCACACTGAGAAGAAACAGAGCTCAGCTCACTGCTCTTCCAGAACCAGATCAGCCTGATCCAGAGCCAGATCAGCCCAGCTCGGATGTGACTGTGACCAGATCGGGGCGAGTATCTCGTCCACCAGAAAGACTGAACTGGTAAAACCTAGTATAGAGGCCTGCAGTGAACAGGGCAGAATAATTCCCTATGGCAGAGCCTGGAGGGTCAGGTAGTCTACCCTGTCCTTCTAGTTAGAAAAGAAAATGAAAAGAAAAAGTTATGTTCTGAAAATGTAAGCGCACAGTAGTGACAGTGTAGCTTTGTGTTATCCTGTGGTTGACCATATTCTTTATTATTAGAATTTAAGTAAATAAGAAATATAAAGGGATATGGTAAATATCTAAAAGGGGGGGATGTAATGTAATGCCTTGCCACACGGTGGCACTAGTAGAAGATATACGTGTTGAAGGAGGTTGGAGGACAGGAGAATAAAAATGAGGCTTGTTCTGAGATCCACGCTGGTGTCGATGTCCACTTCTTATAAAGATTACCCAACCACACAATATTATACACATGCTTCTGCTAGAAAGCTGAAGAGGAACTTCATCTTTCAGCATGACAATGACCCAAAGCAGACATCCAAATCAAAAAAAGAATGGCTTCACCAGAAGAAGATTAAGGTTTTGGAATGGCCCAGCCAGAGTCCAGACCTGTGTTGTGTTGTAGCTTAGTTTTTTGTTTTTTTTTTTTTCTCTCTCTGTGACATTCTGTCTTAGATTTGTCTTGAATAGTAACCGCTTAACTTAGCTTAGCTTGTTTTTTTTTTTGTTTTTTTTTGTTTTTTCTCTCAGTCACACTTTGTCTTAGCTTTGTTCTAAATTGTAATCACTCTTGTCTTGTTTACTCTTTTTTCTTTGAATTCTTGGATGGAATATGGGTGGGCAATATAAGCTGCGGCTTCAGCCACCACCCATTTCGGATAACTCACGTGGAATTGTTTAGTAGAAGGAGTCTTTGTCTAATTTGACCTTGTTGTTATATTATACAGTTTCTTTTAACCTGTACTGTATTATCCGAAAATAAATTCATTCATTCATTCATTCATTCATTCAAAAGTGGTCAAATATTGCCACATCAAGATGTGCCACACTGATAGACTTCTACCCAAAAAGACTGAGTGTTGCAATAAAAGCCAAAGGTTCTGCAACAAAGTATTAGTTTAAGGGTGTGTATATTTATGCAACCAGATTATTGTAACTTTTTTATTTTTTTATTTTTCCCTTTAAAAGATTTCAGTTTGTTTTTCAATTGGGTTGTACAGATTATAGGTCACATTAATGGTGGGAAAAGATTTGAAATGATTAATCTTGGTCTCATTTTTTAACATCACAAAAACCTGGTATTTGAACAGGGGTGTGTACACTTTTGATATCCACTGTAAATACCTGGGTATTTGGCTCAATGATAAGCTTGACTTCAATATACACACTGATCTTTTACTGTGTAAATTGAAACTTACGTTTTTTTATAAAGCAATTTTACTTAAGCTTCTAATGTACCTGTCTAACTTACTCTCTTGGAATACTTGGCAGTCATACCCACCATACTCATTCACAGTCCTGGCTCACCCTACTAGAACCTAAAGCCCCTTTTCCACTAGTACCTGTTTGGCCCTATTCGGTTTGGTTCGGTTCGGCACGCTTTGTAGGCTTTTCCATTAGGAACTGTAAGGGTTTCGGTCCCGATTTTTCGGACCTACTCCAGACTGGTTCTAAGCGTACCGTTCTGACCTGAAAATGTGACATCAAAAGACTGCAGGCCACTGATTGGTCCGGGCGTAACGTCATGAGAGCGCTGTTCTTCTGTTGAATGTACAACCGCCATTTGCAAAAACTCTTCAGTGAGTAGTCACTATAAATGGTAGAAATGGCTTCAGCTTCATAGAAATCTACATTGTGGTCCCTCAAGGAGGTGCAGACTTTTCTTTGCATAGTGGCTGACAATAGGATCCAGAGTTAGATGGAGCGCACCGCAATGACAAGATTTTCCATGAGGTCGCGGAGCAGCTGTCCGCCCGTAAATACAACCAGACAGTAAAACAATGTAGGGAGAAGCTGAAGAAATTGAAATGCGATTACCAGGCCATCAAGGACCACAATGGTTGAAGTGGGGCGAACAGAAAGCAGTGGAAGTGGTTCGACCAAATGGACGCCATAATAATCGCCGTAATCAGCCAGTCAGTAATGGGAGGAAGATAGGAGTCAACCCGGCCACAATATTGTTACAAACCATGGATGGTGAGTGTTTTGTGATATTATGCATCTTTTCGCTCTATCCAGCCTATTGGTGCCACACTAACTTTTTTGAGCAGTAACAACGCTGTTCTCTCCTGGCTCACGAATGTCAGCCAGGAGCGCTAGCAGTGCTAGCTAGCTAGCCAACTCTGCTGATTTGTGCTTGCTCTGTCTGATTTATTCGCTTGTGAGAGCAAAACGACAAAATATGCTAATCCTGGTTAAAAAGTTTTGTGTATGTGTTGCACTTTTGTGCTGTGCATTAAAGTTGTGTGTGCACTTTCTTTCTAGAATCTCCTTCCACATGCCCGGGGTCCCCCTCCCTCAGCATGAATCCCCCGGGCTCTCCTGAGTCCATTGCAGATCCGACACCGGTACCAGCCCCAGCTCCAGCTCCGTCAACGTGTGGCACAACACGTTCACATACTGGAAAAGTGCAATAAACAAAAGATTAACACACTGTTTTGTTTATGGATACAGGTCAAGTGGACCCAAAGGAACCAAAATCTCAACATATACAAGTGCATTTTCAAACCAGTGATTTATAAAGTGATTCATATAATTTCATAAAGCCTTATAATAGACCCACATACCTATTCTGTGGATTTTCCAACTACAGTGTTGTCGTGCTTGTAGCTGTCACAGTGAAAAGGTTTATGTATTTTTGGTTCTTTTTCTGAAATGTTTGTTTATGGGTGTGTGCGCCAGTGTGAGGACGTTAGCGGTGTCCTTTTCTCCGCCTTCAATCCCTCCATATCGCGGCGCATATGCGCTCGTGCTGCCGAGCTCGCGGGTGAGTCAGAGAGCTCGTGAAGGGGGCTCGTGCAGGTGTCTCGCCCCGCCTATCAGCGCTATTGTGTGAGCGAGTGTCGGGAGAGAGGACGGAGTGTTTTTCCTGCAGGCAGCCGGACTGTTAAATGTTCTCCATGTTTGTGAGGAAACAGCGGCGGACCCGGACGGTATGCAAATATGGGTGGTAGGCATGCGCTGTTCACATGCCTGATTAGAAGAGTCACGCGGCTGCTGGAGGCTGTCCACAATCAGATGCGGAGAAAGGACTTTGGAGAGAGGACTTTGGGAAATTTGTGACATGACTAACAACTCCTAAATTCTAGGCAGAAGGCGCACACGGTATGTGATTACTTTTGTTTGTGAACATTTGTTAAGTGTTATAATTTATTTTGTATTCATGTTTTTTATGTCTGTATTTTTAGTTTTTCACGGTGTTTAAGGGCGAAGATTTGCTGTGACAAAATAAACAAAAAACTTGTCAACATCAGTTGGAGCGTGGTTTTCTGACCTAGAAGAAGACTTTGGGAGCGGTTATAGTGAAAAACGTGCCTAATCCAGGAGCAAGCAGCAAGATTCCTGCAGGGCCATGCTTCAAGGACCTTGTCCATCCATCCATCCATCTCCTACCGCTTTTCCGGGACTTTGCTGAGCAAATAAAAGACGTGCATGCTTCTTCTCACATCCGCTGGACATTCAGCCGGACAGAAGAGGTACTAGAGCAACATTTATGGACAATGCAGTTTGCAAAAGGTCACAACACCTTTAAGGTACCAGGTTAGATGGTATATTTTCAGTTTGGAACCTTTTAATTCCTAAGTTAAATTGAGAAAAGAAACAGAAGTAAAAGCTATTATTGAAGTGTTGTAAATTACTGAAGAGTATCACTTGTTTCCTATTGCTCCCAGCAGTTTTCTAACTTTCCTTTCACTGTAAAATTCCAAAAGTGTTAGTTCAAATCATTTTTGAAAATGGAGCAGAGCACAAATGAGTTTCGTGCATTAGAGGAAATACTTGCAGCTCTAGAAGATGAGAAAGTAAAGTTGGAGGAGAAATTAAAAACTGAATCTGTCGACTTAAAAAGACGAGAAATTGAGACACGGATAGGAGAAATAATTGGAGATCTTGAAATACACAAGATAGGGTTATCATCATCATCTCAAGTTGAAACGCAAGTGAGACGATCAGAAAGGGAGAGACGCCCTACAGAAAAAATCATTGAGTTTAAAAGAAAGGAAATAACAGAGAGAGAAAGAAAGTTTATGTCGACGTATCTTAACTTTAAAGCAGAGATTCAACTAACAAGATCTAAACTTAAGGAAGAGTGCTCTAAAACTGAGTTGGGTGAAATGATCCATTCAATAGAAAAGTGTGAGTCAGAACTAAAGCAAAGGTATGAGAGTTTATGTGCACTTACTTTACCATCTCAAGATATGAGAAGGAAGTTTGATAGCTGCACTTCAGTTACAACTGAAATAATCCTACTCCTGCAAAGACGGTATGCAGATGTTGATTCTAAGGAATTTGATGCAGTAGCTGTGAAGGAATCTCTCTTTCAGTTACTCCAAAGAGAAGATGCAAGGTCAATTTATGGATCAACTGTGTCTAGAACTAGTCAAAGCAGTCAGTCAAGTCATAGTCAGCAGGGAAGTCATGTATCGGCGAAAAAAGCAGATGCAGCTGCACGTTTGGCATCAAAATGGGCTGAAATAAACAGGGAGATGGAAATATCTGCCCAGAGAAAGGAGATTTTGGCTCAGCAAGAAAAACTAAAATGGCTGGAAGATCAAAGGGATCTTGAAGTCATAGAGGCTGAATACAATGTGTATGCTGAAGAGGAATCAAGGTTTAATGCTGAAATAAAGGATGTTGAAGTAAAAAATACTTTGCCTCCAAGTCAGCTTCCAATGCAGCATAGTAGCCCTCCATGCACTCAAGTTCCACAAAATGTATCGGCCCCTCCTTACTCTGAGAGTAAATGCATCAATATTTCCCACAGTGCATCAGTCCCACACAACTCTGGCAGGATATCTGAGCCCAGAGAGAGCAAAGTCTCACTAGTCCAAGCGTTCAAGGAATCCCTTGCTATGACAAGACTTCCGACACCAGAGCCTTTTGTGTTTACAGGAGACCCACATAAATTCACAGAGTGGAGCACTTGCTTCAAGGCTTTGATAGAAACAAGCTGTACAGATCCAGCGCATAAGCTGTTCTATTTGAAAAAATACATAAGTGGTGAAGCGCTTTCAGTATTAGAAGGAACCTTTTATCGTAGTGATGAAGAAGCGTACACACAGGCTTGGGATGCCTTAAACAAGCGCTATGGCCACCCCTTTGTAGTCCAAAGAGCTTTCAGGGGAAAACTGAGTTCCTTGCCAAAGATTGGACCAAAAGACTCCCTTAAACTAAGAGAGTTCAGTGATTTCCTCATCTCTTGTAAAAATGCCATGCCCCATGTGCAAGGACTTGGAGTTTTGGATAATTGTGAGGAAAATCAGAAATTACTGCTGAAACTTCCAGACTGGGCAACAACTCGCTGGAACAGACATGTCACTAAAACACTGGATGAAGGGAAGGCATATCCAGGTTTCGAAGAGTTTGCACACTTTGTGGCAGAAGAAGCGCGCATAGCATGCAATCCTATTTCTTCGCTTTATGCGCTAAAGCATACAAGTGAAAAACTAGAGAAGGAACAAAAACGTGTCAAGGCCAGTGTCCTGGTAGCTTCAACAAATGTACCCAATTATCCAAAACAAACCTCAAAGACCACATCCCAAAGTGGCAGAGGTTCCAAGCCCAGCTCTTTAGCATCTCAGAATAAGAAGCAGATTAAGTGTATTTGCTGTCAGCAAGATCACTTTCTCTATAAGTGTGACAAGTTTGCAGCAATGCCTCTCAAAGACAGGAAAAAATTTGTCATTGATAATAACATGTGTTTTGCTTGCCTTAGAGTTGGTCACATCTCCAAAAACTGTCGACAGAAGGTCACTTGTAATATTTGCAGGCGAAGCCACCCCTCTCCACTTCACGAGGAACGTCTTCAAGGAGAAAAGCCAGAAATGCCACCACAAGAGGAAAGCACTTCCACAGTTGCATGTAGTGTAAAGGTGGGCAACAGTGATCGCACTTCAATGATTGCTCCAGTATGGCTCTCTTGTGCAGCAGAAAACAGTCCAGAGACCTTGGTGTATGCACTTCTGGACACTCAAAGCAGCAATACATTCATTGATCAAGACATTTGTGAGAAAATTCATGCAAAAACAGAACCTGTTAAGTTAAGGTTGACAACAATGACTGACCGGGATTCAACTGTACATTGCCAAAGAGTAGATGGGCTCAAAGTAAGAGGTTACCATTCACAAGAGTATGTTGTCTTGCCACCTACTTATACAAGGGAATACATTCCACTTGAGAAAAATAGTATCCCAACTCATGAGACAGCGAAAGAGTGGGCTCACCTTCTAAGCATTGCAGAAGAGATGCCAGATCTGTTAGACTGTCCCGCAGGGCTCCTGATTGGCTATGACTATGCAAGAGCATTAAAACCAAGGAAGGTCATACCAGGAAATGATTATGATCCATATGCAGTCAAAACAGACTTAAGCTGGACTATCGTGGGTTCCATCAAACCATGGACTGGTCTTACGGAGGTAATATGATTCTGCAATCGTGTCTCTGTAAAGGAGTTTCCATCCATCACACCTTCCTCTATGATCAAAGTCCTGGAACGAGATTTCTTGGACACAAATCCAACAGAAGGAAAAAATCCCAAGTACAAAGAGGTCCTGGAGGTGATACCAGAAACAGAACATGCAAGTGAGAAGAAAGATGTAAATCTGAATTACACTGAGGTTCCAATGCAGAGTGTACTAGGGATAAAGTGGAATGTGGAAGCTGATGTGTTCTCATTCAGTGGTATCCTCAAAGAAAAACCAGCCACAAGAAGAGGAATTCTAGCAACAGTTGCGAGTGTGTATGACCCACTAGGATTTCTCTCTCCTTACATCTTGACTGGCAAATAACTGCTGCAAGACATGTGCAGGCGGGGTGTTGGATGGGATGAACCTGTTTCCCCTCAAATCCAGGCCAAGTGGGAAATATGGCTCCAGGATTTGGAAAATCTTCAAAACATTAAAATACCAAGATGCCTCATTCCTGACTACCTCGGCACAATCCAAAAAATTGAGTTGCATCACTTTTCAGATGGTAGCAGCAGTGGTTATGGACAGTGTTCCTACATCAGGATTGTTTCTGATGTGCAAGTTCATTGTGCTCTTGTCATGGGTAAGGCCCGAGTGGCACCCACAAGCATAGTCACCATCCCACGTCTTGAGCTGACTGCTGCAGCAGTTTCAGCTGGTGTGAGTAACTTTCTCAGAGCAGAGCTCGAGCTGAAGATCAACGAAGAGTTTTTCTGGACAGACTTTCAAGTGGTGCTTGGGTACATCAAGAATGAAGCCCGGCGCTTCCATGTGTTTGTTGCCAATCGCGTCCAGAAAATAAGAAACACTACAGATCCAAAGCAATGGTTCTACGTTGAAACCAATCAAAATCCAGCAGACCATGCTAGAGGTCTCAAGGTGGCAGAGCTGATTGACTCAAACTGGCTCACTGGGCCTGAGTTTTTATGGGAACGTGAAATTGTCACAGTTCAACATTCACCAGAGCTTCTCGTAGGTGACCCTGAAGTAAAGGTTTTGAAGACAGATGCTGTTGAAAGAGACAACGTTCTTGAAAGGTTTTCAAGATTTTCTGACTGGAATACAGCCATCAATGTTGTAGCAAGGATTAAAAGACTGGCAAAAGAAGACAGGTCAGGTCCAATTAGTGTAGAGGAGAGAAGAGTTGCCTCTCTCACACTCATTCAGGCAGCACAAAAGGAGGCATTTGAAGATGAGCTGAAATGGTTCAGTCAGAAATCAGCTAAACTACCAAAAACTCACAAAATGCATCAGCTTGATCCTGTCCTTGTAGATAACCTCCTTAGAGTTGGAGGGAGGTTGAGAAAGAGATCTAGGGAAAAAAGGTGAACGCTTAAAGCAAGTCTCAGTTCTTGAGAGACCTGTTCAGAAACTAATAGTTCTAGTTGAAAATGAGCCCTAGACTACAAAGGGAGGACATAATAAAAGTAAAGTCAGATGATACAGTAATGACAAAGAAACGCTTAAGTTTAGAAAGTGAGTAATATCAATGCTATTAAAGCAACATGTGATTTGAAGGTTTACATTTATTTCAAGGAAAATTACAAGATTTAATTCTGTTTGTTAAAAGTTGAGTGAATGTAAATCTTTGTAATTTTGGTGGCAGTGTAGCTGTCACAGTGAAAAGGTTTATGTATTTTTGGTTCTTTTTCTGAAATGTTTGTTTATGGGTGTGTGTGCCAGTGTGAGGACGTTAGCGGTGTCCTTTTCTCCGCCTTCAATCCCTCCATATCGCGGCGCATATGCGCTTGTGCTGCCGAGCTCGTGGGTGAGTCAGAGAGCTCGTGAAGGGGGCTCGTGCTGGTGTCTCGCCCCGCCTATCAGCGCTATTGTGTGAGCGAGTGTTGGGAGAGAGGACAGAGTGTTTTTCCTGCAGGCAGCCGGACTGTTAAATGTTCTCCATGTTTGTGAGGAAACAGCGGCGGACCCGGACGATATGCAAATATAGGTGGTAGGCATGCGCTGTTCACATGCCTGATTAGAAGAGTCACGCGGCTGCTGGAGGCTATCCACAATCAGATGCGGAGAAAGGACTTTGGAGAGAGGACTTTGGGAAATTTGTGACATGACTAACAACTCCTAAATTCTAGGCAGAAGGCGCACACGGTATGTGATTATTTTTGTTTGTGAACATTTGTTAAGTGTTATAATTTATTTTGTATTCATGTTTTTTTATGTCTGTATTTTTAGTTTTTCACGGTGTTTAAGGGCGAAGATTTGCTGTGACAAAATAAACAAAAAACTTGTCAACATCAGTTGGAGCGTGGTTTTCTGACCTAGAAGAAGACTTTGGGAGCGGTTATAGTGAAAAACGTGCCTAATCCAGGAGTGGATGAATAATGATCCAAGCTCTTTGAAACACAACAGACACTTACCTTGCAAATAAAAATACAAGAATGACACACCTGGGATTTGAACTCAAGCCTTCCACTTGTTGGGCAGATGCTTTACCAAAAAGCCATCACCTCAGTTACAGTAAAGATCCACTATTTGTGGAAAATACATCAATGGGAGAAATGCGCTCAAAATGTTCCCAAACAGGAGAAGTCCATGTTTTTGGTGCTGCCTCCATCTAAAAATTGGCTGTGACAAATCCCTTATACAGTCAAACACTGACAACACAAAACGTGAGGGACGGGGATTTCCATTGTGTATTGCTGTTCACTTTATTTCATGGTATGAGCAAAATCATGAATGGCTTCCTGACCCAGTCACGTGGTACGGCATCAGCAATACACGCCTCAAAACACGCTTTGCCAAATATTTCCTGGATAAGCTTGGAGCACCCTCGAAGCTCCGGAGCCTGCCGTCCCATCACTAGTGACGAGGTGCAGCTCCAAGAACAGCAGCTTGAACAGCAGCATGAACAGCTTGAGCAGCAGGGTGAAGTACTTGCCCAGCAGATGCAGACCATTAACTGGCTTGCCGACGAAGCAAGGGAGCAAGAAACCGCCTTACTAAGGGAGGAGATGGCTCAAAGTGCTTCCTTCCATCAGGCTTTCCTGGCTGTACTGGGCAACCTCGTGACAAGTGGCCGGCGTGGGTGACCCAGTCTCCCCACAAGTGTCTTTTAATATGTATACATGCAAAACAAAACAATCAGTAATTGGGCTGCAACTTGTAATAAACCAGTGACTGTTGGCATCATGATTATGTTTTGTCTGTTACTACCAATTTTTTCCAGATTTTTCAAAAAAAAAAAAAGGGGTTGGAAGACTATGCCATTGGAGTGTGTTATGGAGTCTAATAATTACTTACACATACTTTAAAAGTCAGTAGATCAAGGTCAAGGTTTACAGTCATGTGAAATAATTAGGACACCATTAAATATTCAGGTCTGTTTTAAGAAGTGTTCATATCTATATCTAACCCTGGTTTTGTTTTTATCTGCATAAAACATTTATTTTAGCAATTTTAAGTGGGAATGAATGTGAGGCTGTCCTAAAAAAAAAAAAAAAAGCTGGGGGGGGGGGTCCTAATTTATTCCTAACTGTTTAGAATTACATTTTACAGAAACTTTGAAAAAAGTCTACTTCATTTTTAATTGTTTAGTTGTATTACATGACTCTCCCTGTATTTTTAACATTGATATTAAATATCCATATGTCCAAATACCTCACAAAAAACCACACAGGCTAATACAGGGTGTCCTTATTTTTTCACATGACTGTAGGTTGTGGGAGCAGTTTTGGAGCAACAAAATCTTGTGATGTAGTGTATCCTGACATTGTAGAAAAATATTTAGATACATTTTGGAAATCCAGCCATGCAATGTTTTCATGTTATCTGTGTATAATGGTGAATAACGAAAGTTCTTTTTTAACCAAAATTCTACTTTTCCATACTAGAAAATTCCCAGGAATGCTAAGGGGTAAGGAAAGGTTTACAAAACATTTAAGTTTTTCAGTATAATGGGATAAGGTACCAAAAGCCAGTTTAGAAAGCTTGGGATCAGTCCGCCAAGGTCTCCGCCTTTGACCGCCACCTAATCCACATAGCACCGGACCCCCATGATCCCTCCTGCAGGTGGTGGACCCACTGGAGGGCGGACCCATGTAACTCCTTCGGGCTGAGCCCGACCGGGTCCCATGGGTGGAAACCCGGCCACCAGACGCTAGCCTTCGAGCCCCTCCCCCAGGCCTGGCTCCAGGGTGGGGCCCCGGTAACCCCATACCGGGCAGGGTACACTGAATCCTTGATATACAATTTATCATGAGAGTCTGTTGGATCGTTCTTAGTCTGGCCCTTCACCCAGGACCAGTTTGTCTTGGGAGACCCTATCAGAGGCAAATTGCCCCCGGACAACATAGCTCCTAGGATCACTGGGGCACGCAAACCCCCCCACCACGATAAGGTGACGATCCATGAGGAGGCGGGGGGGATCCTGTTCATAATTTTTATGGACAGGATTTCTAGGCGCAGCCAGGGAATGGAGGGTGTCATGCTTGGTGACCACAGGATCTCATCTCTGTTGTTTGCAGATGATGTTGTCCTGTTGGCTTCATCCAGCAATGACCTACAGCTCTTGCTGGGACGGTTTGCCGCTGAGTGTGAAGCAGCTGGGATGAGAATCAGTACCTCCAAGTCCGAGTCCATGGTCCTTAGCCGGAAAAAGGTGGATTGTCCTCTCTGGGTTGGGGACAGGCTCCTGCCCCAAGTGGAGAAGTTTAAGTATCTTGGGGTCTTGTTCACGAGTGAGGGGAAAATGGAGCGAGAGATCGACAGACGGATTGGAGCAGCATCTGCAGTGATGCGGACGTTGTACCGGTCTGTTGTGGTGAAGAGGGAGCTTAGTTCTAAGACAAAGCTGTCGATTTACCAGTCAATCTACGTTCCTACTCTCACCTATGGTCACGAGCTTTGGGTAATGACCGAAAGAACGAGATCGCGGATACAAGCGGCTGAAATGAGCTTTCTCCGTAGGATTGCTGGACTCACCCTCAGAGATAGGGTGAGGAGCTCAGTCATCCGGGAGAGGCTCAGAGTAGAACCGCTGCTCCTCCGCATTGAAAGGAGTCAGTTGAGGTGGTATGGGCATCTGATTAGGATGCCTCCTGGACGCCTCCTACTTGAGGTGTTTCAGGTACGTCCCACTGGGAGGAGACCCCGGGGCAGACCCAGGACTCGGTGGAGAGACTATGTCTCCCAGCTGGTCTGGGAACGCCTTGGTATCCCCTCTGAAGAGCTGGAGCAGGCGGCTGGGGAGAGGGAAGTCTGGGCTTCTCTGCTTGAACTGCTGCCTCCGCGACCCGGACCTCCGGAAAAGCGGTAGAAGATGGATGGATGGATGGATGGGTTAAGGTTACATGGGATTTAACTTGTTTCAGCACATGATTCATAATTCTGTTAACAGACTTGCATCAAACCAAAAGTGATATATGCAACTGCTGCATTACTTGTAGATGGCTTCCCCTGTCTTTTAGCATTTAATCACTCTTACTTTCACAAATAGCCCTAATAAACAAAAGAGGAGACATATTTGAAAAGGGTACCAAAAATTAATTTTAATAATACAAAAGTTGGACATGTGTACGTACTCAGTGTCTAGTCATTATTGCTACACAAGGACCGCATCAAAGCATCTCATACATCTCTGCCCTGCTCCTCTACACCCTGTACTGCTGCCCCCACCAGTTCACATGCTGCAGCTGCTGAATCATCCAATGTGGTGTCCAAATTCTCTCCATGATTTTCACACAGAATATGCGGAGCACAACAAGTCAGCACCATAGCTTTCACCAGTTGGATGTCGCAGTCATTCCTTTTCAGAAGGCAGCATCACCTTCCCTTCAGCCTGCCGAAAGCATTCTCCACAACCACCCGTACTCGAGCGATGCTTTGGTTGAACATGTGCTGTTCTTCTGTCAGTCGTCCAGTGTCATGGAATGGTTTTAAGAGCCAGTTTTGCAAGGGCTATGCCAAGTCTCCGAGGATGCAATGTTCCTGATGTGAGGTGGGAAGAGGCTTCCCCGGCCAGCTAACTCCCACAGTCTCAGAACCCTAGCGTCATGCAAGCTCCCTGGAAGGCCAGCGAACACATTCCAGAAAAGCCCCTTTCCATCAACAACACCTTGAAGGATTATGGAGTGCCAGTCTTTACGATTGAAGTAGTCAGTGTGATATTGTTGTGGTGCTATGGTGGGCATGTGGGAGCCATCAATAGCACCAACACAGTGTGGTAGCCCCCACCTGTTCTCAGTGTAGGCCGACATTTCTCTGAACCTCCTTTCATCAGGAAAATGGATTTGTTCTGGCACCAACAATGACTCTGCTGCAGCACAAAAGTCCTACACACACCTGCACACAGTTGTGATGCTGACTCTGAACAGATGGCCAATAGTGCGGTACTCTGAGCCGGTAGCAAGCTTCCACAGTGCAATAGCCACTCTCTTCTTTAGGGGCACACATTGGCAGAATGTCGTATCTTGACACTCCATGGTTGAGTGCAATTTGTGGCACAGGTAGGTAAAAGTGTCTTTGGACATCCGGAAGTTCTGCAGCCACTTCGTGTTTATGAAACCGGGAACAATATCCTCCCGCCACTGCGAGGCACGGCCCAATGTCCAGGCCGATGGTTTGCAGCGATTATTTTGCAACAAAGCACCCATCTGAAACACACCTACAGCATACATATTTTAATGCCTTTAATAGCGATAACCTGCCACCACCACAACGTAGTATGCGGTATTATAGTGACTGTAGCAAGCACTAGCAATCGTTAGCTTACCCTCATCCTAGGCCTCATCCTGCTCCTCATCCTCGTCCGTATGTAACTTCTAGTTGCCTTCCTCACATTTTTGGATTCAAATTGTAATGGAGATTCCACTTCATACTCAAATGCATATTGAAATTCCACTACAGCATCCAAAAGTCTCATGTACCTTTCCTCCATGTTTCGTCTCGCTGCACGTAGCCTTCTCTGGCTGTTTTGTTTGGCCTTGACAAAAAGCCACAAAGCGAGCAGTAAGTAAATCATCCTCTCGTAATCCTCCATCTTGTGTCCTGACATTGTGTTGATTGTGTGTCGCGCATTTTACGTCACGGGAGGGTTGCGCCGCCTTCCTGTAACAAATCCCACCCACATCAAGCGGTACTCTGGTGTAATGGAAACACAAGTGGGTTGAACTGAATAAAAGTGTACCATGCTGTACTGGGTACAGGGGTACTAGTGGAAAAGGGCTATAAGTTTGTGCAGAATTAGGAAAATATGCCTTTAGTTATTATGCCCCACATACATGGAACCAGCTTCAGCAAAATTTTTAATTGATTTCTTTAATATCCTTGAGACAATTTCAATGCTGAATTGCAAATCTTATTGCTCAATTGCTTTTGAGCTTAATATGTTTTATTTTTTATTATTTTACTTTTTTATTGTCTTATAGCTCTTAGTCTTGTGCATCTTAACTTTTGGAAATGATATTGCTCGTGTTTCTGTTCTCCATATTTCTTGTGGATCATTTTGTGTCAATTTTTTTTGTACCTTGGCGCCATTAAAAATGAGGGTTTGCTTCAATGTGTTTTCCAAGGGTTTCGTCGTCGGCCTCCGTCGGTCTATGATGACCATGGAAGAGAATCCTAAACGTCTACTCTGCTGGAACAGCACCGCCTGTGGCTGAACAGGCCGATGCGCGAATGGCAGTCCCTGTCACACAGGTCGCACTTGTGGGTGGTCTCCGTGCTGCTGGGTCTGTGGCGGTTCTTCCTGCGGGTCCTTTTTTCATCTGCTGCAGCAGTCAGTCTCTCTTCACCCGCCTTGAGCTGTCTGGTCAGGGTGCCTCTCCATTTGGAGCGGTCCGTTGCAAGGTCCTCCCAACGCTCTGTGTTGATCTCCAGGGCCTTCATGTCTCTCTTGCAGACGTCTCTAAAGCGCAGCTGTGGGCGGCCAACGTCTCTCCTGCCAGTTGCCAGTTCTCCGTAGAGGACATCTTTGGGGATTCTGCCATCCTCCATACGGTGAACGTGGCCTAGCCAGCGGAGCTTGCGCTGCCTGAGTAGAGTGAACATGGAGGGAAGGCCGGCGCGGGACAGAACTTCTGTGTTGGGCACTTTGTCCTGCCAGGATATGTCCAGGATGTGGCGAATGCAGCGCAAGTGGAAGGAGTTCAGTCTCTTTTCCTGCCTGGCGTATGTTGTCCATGTCTCACTCCCATAGAGCAGCGTGCTGATGACGCAGGCGTTGTACACTGCCATCTTCGTCTTGACAGACAGTTTGGGATTCTCCCACACTCGTGTGGTGAGGCGAGTGAGTGTGAAGGCTGATTTTCCAATCCTCTTGTTGATCTCTGTATCAAGGGAGAGGTTGTTGCTGATCGTGGACCCCAGGTACGTGAACTGATTCACGACCTCCAGCTCGTAGTCGTCGATGGTGATGGTTGGTGGTGTTTCCGTGCCTTGTGCCAAGACGTTAGTCTTCTTCAGGCTGATGGTAAGCCCGAAGTCCTTGCATGCCTGGGAGAAGCAGTCCATCAGGGTCTGAAGCTCCTGCTGTGTGTGGGTTGCGACTGCAGCGTCGTCTGCGAACAGCATGTCTCTGATTAGAACCTCGCGTACTTTGGTTCTGGCTTTCAGGCGGGCGAGGTTGAAAAGCCTGCCGTCAGATCTTGTGTGCAGGTAGATTCCCTCTGTTGCTGTGCTGAAGGCATGCCTCAGGAGCATAGCAAAGAAAATCCCAAAGAGGGTTGGCGCAAGTACACAGCCCTGTTTCACTCCGCTGCGTATGTTGAATGGCTCTGAGACGTTACCATCGTGCTGCACTATCCCCTGCATGTTGGTGTGAAACGATTCAATGAGGCTTTGCAACTTTGGTTGGCATCCTATCTTTGGCAGGATCTTGAAAAGGCCCTCTCTGCTGACCAGATCGAACGCTTTGGTGAGGTCGATGAAGGCGACGTACAGGGGCATGTTCTGTTCTCTGCATTTCTCCTGGAGTTGGCGGATGGAGAATATCATGTCTACCGTCGATCGCTCAGCGCGGAAGCCACACTGAGACTCGGGGTAGACGAACGAGAACAACTCGTGCGTAGACTTTGCCAACAACGCTGAGGAGGGAGATGCCCCTGTAGTTGTTGCAGTCGCTTCTCTTCCCTTTGTTTTTGTAGAGGGTGATGATCTTGGCGTCCCTCATGTCCTGTGGTACGGCACCTTCCTTCCAACACTGGCAGAGGACGTCATGCAATGGCAGCAGTAGGGCGGTCTTGCAGTGCTTGATCAGGTCAGGGGGTATGCCGTCGTTGCTGGGTGCCTTGCCAGTGGCCAAGCTATCAGTGGCCTTGCTGAGTTCGTCGATGGTTGGCTCGGCGTCAAGTTTGTCCATGGATGGCAGGCAGTCGATGGCATCAAGGGCTGACAGTGTCACAGTGTTCTGTCTGGAGTAGAGGTCGGAGTAGTGTTCCACCCATCTCTCCATCTGCTTGTTCTTTTCTGTGATCATCTCCCCCGTGGAGGATTTGAGGGGGGCCGTCTTGCTCTGAGCCGGACCAAGTGCTTTCTTGATGCCATCGTACATACCACGGATGTTCCCTGTTATGGCAGCGGTTTGAATGTCTTGGCTGAGCTGAGTCCAGTACTCGTTGGCACAGCGCCGAGCAGTCTGCTGAACTTTGCTTCTCGCAGCCCTGAGAATCTGGAGATTCTTCTCGTTTGGGTACTTCTTGTACTAAGCAAGTGCTGAGCACTTGGCTTCAATGACGGGGGTCATCTCGGTCAACTTGGCATCAAACCAGTCCTGTGACTTCGAGGTCTTCCTCCCAAAGGTAGCCAAGGCTGTGCGGTGGATGGTGTTTCGCAGCTCTTCCCACTTCTGCTTTGCAGATTCTCCTTCTTGTGGTACACCAAGTTCCTTCTCAAAGGTGGAGGCAAACTGCTCAACAAGTTCTGGTTGAGCCATCTTGCTGGTGTCAATCCGTGCCTTTCCAGGTTGTCTAGCATGATGGAATTTCTTCAGCTGCAGCTTGACCTTGCAACACACCAATGAATGGTCTGTGTCGCAATCTGCACTCTGGAACGAACAGGTGATTAGCACGTTGTTCAGTGAGGTGCGCCTGGTCAGGATCAAGTCCAGCTGGTGCCAGTGCTTTGAGCGTGGATGTTGCCAGGAAACCTTGTGTTGGGGCTTGGTCTTGAAGAACGAGTTTGTGATGCACAGATCGTGATATGTGCAGAACTCGAGCAGCCGCTGTCCGTTGTTGTTCATTCTGCCCACGCCAAAAGGTCCAAGACAGGAGGGCCAGGAGTCATGGTCAGCACCCACTCTGGCATTGAAGTCTCCAAGGAGAATGAGTTGTTCAGAGTCGGGGATGATCCTGACAATTGTTGCGAGATTCTCCTAGAACTCGTCTTTTGCCTCTGGTGTGGCTGTCAGTGTTGGAGCATACACACTGACGAGGGTGACTGGGCCTTGAGTGGTGTTCAGGCGGAGGGTGAGGAGTCGTGCAGAGCCAGTGCTGCTCGGTTCCACCATCTTCAGCAAGGTGGGAGCGGAGGACTTACCGTGACTGCAGCGGCGGTGTGCGACGAGACTACCCGAAGCGATTGCTAAGCTAACGCTAGTTAGCTTAATGCTGGCGCCAGTCATTCCACCTTACACCAGCCTGAATCGAAGCCCAGCTGCGAGGCCCAGCGGAGATACTACCAGGCAAGCGGCTATTTGTTGACGGGGCTCAGCAGAGATTTCACCCAGGCAGACGACGGTAGGTGGCGGTGCCTAGCGGAGGACTTACCGTGACCTCAGCGGAGCTCGGTGGCAGCGGCGGTGTGTGACGAGACTCGGTTGGAGGAGCGGGACGGGAGACCAGTTACGGCGACTATGAGCAACGAGACCAGCAACGGAAGGGGCTAGTTGGCTAGCTGAGGCCCAGCTGGATTCGAGGACGATCGGATCAGATTCTGGCGATATAAGCAGAATTTATTTTACTATCCACAGATTTTCTTTTTCCTTCTTTCCAAGAAAGACTGAAGATGGCTGCCACCGGATTAAAAAGTGGGCTGATGGGCACCACTAATAAGCCTTCTCTACTTCTCTACTTCCTCTTCGTTTTGTCTTTGTGTGTCTGGACCTGCAACAAGAAGGATTTTCCGACAAACTCAACCAAAGGTGAAGTTAAAAAGTTTTATCTGTATGGATTTGGGCTTGGTCATCTCACCCTACACTCTATGTGGTCTTTAAAAGCCCTGAGCAAAAACTTCCAAATTAAGGCAAACATGGCTGTTTAGCAAAAATCACAATATGGCAGAGGATATACAATTAAAGTTCTGTTAGTTCTGCTACTTCTGGCAGGAGATATTCACCTTAACCCTGGACCTGCCACTATTAAACAGCAGACCACTGGGTTAGCACAAAACCGAGCTGTACAAAAGCAAAAACAACATTTATTTTTCCAAACTGTTAATCATGCACGAGTTCTTTGGGACACCAAGGCTAAACCAAAGGGGATCCTCGGCGGTCATTTAAACATACGGAGCATAATCCCCAAAAGAGATGAGATTTCGGTGTTGCTGTTGGACTCAAATCTGGACTACCTTTGTCTCTCAGAAAGCTGGTTACACAGTAACATAGACACTAATATGATCGATATTGTGGGCTACCAGTGTTTTAGAAAAGACAGGCAGGTAGGGAGGGGAGGAGGTGTTTTAATTTACATCAAAGAGAAATATAAATGTCAACTGGTTGATTTGAATACTTCACTTGAATGTTTAGCTGTGAATGTATGTCTCTCTCCGGTAATGAATTTCAACATTGCAGTAGTGTACAACCCACCGTCACACAACTCTTCCTTTTATAATGAATTAAGTGATCTGGTTAAACAACTTGAGAAGAACAGAGAAACAATAATTCATGGTGACTTTAATATCAACTGGTCTGATAAAAAAGACAAACAAAAACTGAAAAGCCTCATGACTAAATTTAATTACCAGCAAATCATCAAAGGACCCACCAGGATAACCAAACAATCCAGAACACTTATTGACATGGTATTTACTAATAAACCAGAACGAATAACCAGAACCTATAATCTTGTAACTGGTCTCTCAGATCATAACATGGTTCTTGCTGTCAGGAAACTTACTAAAAAGCGACTACAGTATTTTGGGGGAGTCGATATTGACAAATCAAATTTTATTATCCCCAAATCAAAAAATGAGGAGTTTGAACATTACTTAGAGAATCAAAATTGGGAGCAGCTCATGTCAACATGTGAAGTAGATGATTGTTGTAATTTTATAACTGCAACAATCACAAAGTCTATAGAAAAATTTTCAAAGCAAATTAAAAGTAGACAACAAAAGATTAGCCTACCATGGTTAAATAATGAAATAAGAAAACTTATGAAGAGGCGAGACTATGCACTGAAAACATCACTAACCTCCAAACTACAAAATGATCACCTTGTGTACAAAAGTTTAAGAAATAAAGTGGTACATGAGCTGCGAAAATCAAAAATATCTTATTACAATAAACTGATAGATCATGCAAAGGGTAACAACAGTTCCCTATGGAGGCATTTAAATAACTTAACTAATAAAAAAAACGATCAGAAGGGGGTAAAGGAACTTAGAATCAATGGCAAGACCGTCAGTGACAAGGCTACTTTGGCAAATGAATTTAATTCACACTTTGTGGGCTCTGTGGAAGACTTAACAAAAATTTTTGTGCTGCCAAATGTGCTCAACAACACAAATTCCATACTTCCAACAGACACTTTTCACATTGATGAGGTAAATGAGAAGTTAATTGCTGGTATTGTTAAAACACTGTCAAACTCAAAAACTAGTGATATCTACAATATGAGCACCTCCTTTCTCAAAATGCACAGCAAAATATTAATCAAACCACTGACTCATCTCATTAATCTCTCCATTAGGTCTAGTACATTTCCATCTGGCTGGAAAAAAGCTGTCGTCATACCAGTTCATAAATCAGGCAGTAAAGACGATATATGCAATTACCGCCCAATCTCTATCTTACCAGTCCTATCTAAGGTTCTTGAAAAAGTTGTAGCTACACAGCTGATAGACTACTTACAAGACAGTCAACTTCTTCATCCACATCAATTTGGTTTTAGACCAGGATACTCAACAGAAACAGCAAATTGTTGCCTTATTGAAAACGTCAAACAGTCCTTGGACAGGGGTAATGTGGTAGGAGCTGTTTTTCTAGATCTCAAAAAGGCTTTCGATACTGTAAACCACAGTTTGCTTTTATCCAAAATGGTATCTTTTAACTTCTCCCCAAATACATTAGAATGGTTTGCATCTTATCTCCAGAATAGAGAACAGTGTGTAAAAGTTCACCAGGATAAATCCTCATTTTTAAACAACCGCATGGGTATCCCACAAGGGTCCATTCTTGGTCCTTTACTTTTCAGCATTTTTATTAATGACCTGCCGTTACACTGCTCAGCTGCAACATGCCAACTTTATGCAGATGATGCAGTTATTTACACAGCTGCCAAGACTCCAGCACAGGCTGCAGATGTACTGTCTACAAGTATGGTTGATGTCCAAGAGTGGCTCCTCAAGAACCATCTATTGCTGAACCTTCAGAAAACAGTCTCAATGTGCTTTTCAATCAAAAAATGTAACCTGCAACATTTTAAAGTTAATATACATGATCATGACATCAGTTTAGCTACAGAATTCAAATACCTTGGCACTGTACTAGATCCTCAACTCAAATTTAATCTTCATATAAAGAAAATTTCAAAAACAGTAAAAAAAAATCTGAACTGCTTTAAATTAATTAGATATTACATACCTTACGAAGCAGCTGCACTGTATATGCATTCTATGGTTTTTTCTCATATATCATACTGTTTGACAGTCTGGGCTCAAGCAGCCCCTTCCACAATAAGACATATAGGTTCATTATATAATCAAACCCTAAAAATCTTGGACAAAAAGCCCATTAGGTGGCATCACTGTAATGTTTTAAAAAAATACAACCTATTGAGTTTTGAGAGCTTCATTGACCTCTGTCTTCTGAAATTAACGTTCAAATGTTTCCATAAATCAGCACCCGAGCCACTTGCTGGTTTCGTCCAAAGACAGGACAGCAGCAGAGCCACCAGGAGTTCTGTTAACAATAACTGTAAAATATTCCACCGCAGAACCACATTTGGACAAACAGCTTTCTCTATAAAGGGCAGTCACATCTGGAACACAATGCCAAATGAAATTAAAATAATAACGGACTTTAAAACATTCACTAAAAATGTTAAAAACTGGCTGAAAAATAAACAAGAATGTACTCATGTATGAATTAATTGTCTGCAAAGTGAGAGTGAATGAAGGGAAGGAATAAATGTGTTTGTTTATAGTGAGTGACGGAGGGAGGAAGGCCTGAAATAGGCAAATGTGAGTTATGTTATATGTGTTAAATGTGAGTCAGGCTGTTATATTTGTGTATTTATAATATTTATAATATTTATGTTAAATGTGAGTCAGGCTGTTATATTTGTGTATTTATAATATTTATAATATTTATAATTGTGTATTTATAATTTTTCTGCATTGATGTATGTGGTTATTGTGTATATTTTTTTATCTTGATTCTTTTTTCTAAAGCCCATCCAGGGACAAGAGTTGCAAATTAGCTAATAGCTATACACTCTATGTGCAACACATCAGATTGATTGTCTTTGATTAATTGTCTATGTTTATTGCACTGTCCCTGTCAAATAAACTAATCTACACTGCGAAGCCCACTCCGTGTTCCCTGTGTTCGTCACTGCCCTTTCCCTGCCAGTAGAACGTGTAGTCCTTCTCTCTCAGTGTGCCTGCGTCAGCCAACCGTGTTTCCTGGAGAGTGGCGATATCCACTCCCAGTCTCTTCAGCTCATTATTGATGATGGCAGTCTTCCTGGTGTTGTTGATGTCCTTGAGGTTAGCAGCGAGTCCTGTCATCATAGTGCGGACGTTCCAAGTTCCCAGTTTTAGAGTTGGTCTCTTTTGTTTTATTGTCTTGCCTGGTGCGAAGGTTCGCAGCCTGCTGTTCGGACTTCTCCTCATCCCCATGCACCCAATGAGGAAAGCAAGCTGTGGCGGGACGACACCTTATTGGCTGGGGGCTGCCCAGCTTGAGGCGGGCGGTAGCTGTCCAGTGAGATCCGATGATCCCTCCCACCGTAGGGAACAACCCCTGGCGCCGCGCTCTACGCCAGTTGAGCGGTGGCTTATAACCGGTAACTGTCATTCCCCGTGTTTTGTCTACGCCAAAGGCGAAGCTGGAGTGTCCTCTCCAGTGATCCGGTGTTCTACCTTCCAGCGTTGGGCATTGGTAGGATTCAAGCCTGGGCAGGAAGATATGGAGGACAAGATGTTGCCCATGCAGCATGTCCCCCCTCTCCATGTCACTGATGAATCCAAAGGAACAGCAGGGCTGCTACAGTTTGGCACCAGCGCCGTTGCAGGAGCTGCCAGAACGATGTTGAGCACAACAGAGAACTGCCTTAGGGGCTCCGACTCCGGATTTTTCCTCAGGGTTGACTCCCGAAGCCTTTCCCGTGACCGGGTATGCCGCAAGGCAGCGGAGGTTTGAAATCAGGGTTTACCTTCCCCTAGATGGGCTAACTTCCCAGGTTGACGAGCCACCATCTACCCGAAGCATCTGGTTTTAAGGCGCCAGAGATCCGCCCTCGCCCCTTCTCCTATTAGTAAAAGCAGTTCCGCCGGGCTTAGAGACTAAACCACACGGGCAGGTTAGGAGTTGGACTTAGTTGTCAGAGGCTTTTCGAGACGCACGCCATAAGGAGCATTTTATGAGCACTGGGAGCTTAACCCCAGTGCCACTCCTGGCTATGACAACCTTGGAACCTTGATGATGAGACTGTGTTTACATATTTTTAAATAACTAATTGATTGGAAGGCCACATACCACCATGGAAACTGGTATGCGCTAATGAGTAAAGTCTATACACTTGATCTAATTTTGATAAAGCACTGTGATCAGCTGTTCATAATGAGGAACCAGCAGTGTGGGAGTAAAGTCTGCTGTCTCTGACTGCCTTGTATGAAGACGTGTTATACAGGGTGTCCATAAAGTCTCTTTACAATTTAACAAATTTATTACAAAAGCAAATGAACAGACAAATCTGTGGAAATTATTACAAAATAAGGAGTAGATAATGAAGTTTTTTTGCCTCATTTAATACACCTCTATAAGGGCACCATTAGTTGCACAAAGCACATCAAGACGGTACTCGATTTCTTGCCATGTTCACTGTAGCATAGCCTCATCAATGGTGGCAATGGCATCAATGATCTTTTGCTTCAGGTCACTGATGTCCCACATCTTTTTTCGATACACGATATCTTTAACATAACTCCATAAAAAGAAGTCCAGGGGAGTGATATCTGGTGAACGAGGTGGCCAGGGAATTGGGCCATCCTTTCCAGTCCACCGGTCTGGAAATGTTAGATTTAAGAACTCATGAACATTGAAATACACAAATGCAAGGTGATTAAAAACTTCGATAACCACTGAGTACATAGAACAAATTTGAATAACATATCTCATCAATTGCTTTCGTAATATTTTTTTTAAATTGTAAGAGACTTTGTGGACATGCTGTACAAGTGTCCTGTTATGCATGCATCCTTCATTTCCCAGAAAATCCAGACTCTTCAATTTGTGGCAGTTTATTATTTCTGAGGATGACCATGGGTCAGATTTCTCACCTACACAGATGAGACTGTGACAGATGTGAATGACAGAATGAGAATCACGGTTCACTTAGTGGCCACAGGTGTTATTAATAAAAACAAATGCTTTCCAGAGTTAGAAAGAATATTTTTACAATATCCTTATTAATTAAACAATATTACACAAGCGGGAATATGGCAGGGCTGGAGTGGGACTGTCATAAATTGCCTTTCAGGGCAGGACGAAGCCCCAACGCTGGACTGTGAGTTGCAACGACATTTAATACAAAAACACAAAATACACAAAGACAAAAACTTACAAGTAACATCACAGGAGCAGGTGCAAGATAGGTGTACAGGAACACATAGGGAAACAGGGGTCATGTCTGGAGAAAAAGGAGAACAGCCTGGATGAGAGCAGGCTGGGCGTACAGAAACACCAGGAACACGGGGGAAAAAGACAGAGCATACTCGTGAAAACACTGAGGAACACTCAGAGGATTCAGAAGGACGCTGCAACGGGACCGCATTGCAGCCATCCTTAAATAGGGCAAAAAGAGAATACACAAATGATAACAGGTGTGGATCACATGAGCAAGAATAATTAAACCAACGGCTGACAGCTGTGACAGCCCGCGAACTTGAGCAAACAGAGGAAATAATCACAAGGTGCTGTCAGAATAAAAGCACAAAAGGAAATGGCAAAGACAGCTAACTACAAACATACAGTGAACACCAAAATAAGAAACAAACAAGATAATGAAAACAGAGAGAACCATAAAGGCATGAATGAGGTAAATACAAAAACTGGAATCAAAATTACAAGAAGAGGGCTAAGAGTACAAGTGGAGGAAGACTAATGTCACAACAGGTAAATAATATAAACAATCTGAAACTACACAGTCATAGATGCAAAATGTAAATGGCAAAATAATAATAACTAACTAAGAAGAAGAACTTTCATAAACAGAAACAAATGGCAAACTAAAATGACAATACATCCGACACCCAAACGTGAAATCAAAAATAGGACAGCAAATGAGGAAATATAGAAAATTATCTAACACAGACTGAAGCATGAGCACGGTGCTCCCCCACCCCCACCCCGCCCAATCCCCCATGCTCAGCAGCATGATAGGGACCAGTTTTCAGCCCAGGAGTTTCATGCCCAAGACCAGCCCACTTTTTTTTTCTTTTTTTTGTCAGGTGGAGGAAATTGGAGAAAAAGTTCTATTCCTATCCAATTATTGCAGTCATGTTTTGATAAGAATATAGAGCTTAAATAATAATTCACCTCAATAAACCATCAGTCAAATAAATAAAAAAAAACTGAAAGACAAATGACAAACTGGAAAATCAGTTCAGTAGCATAAAAATTTTACAGAAACAAAACTATTTCTGTTCATTAAACAATTTTAACCTAATATTTATTTAATAATTTTAGATTTTTAAGGGTTCAGCTCTAGTATTTAGTACCTTGAGTTTATGAATGTGAAATGTGCTGTACACAAATCTGATTCAACTATTTTCATTAACTGAATTTTGACAGGCCTTTGTTTTCATTTTAATTCACAATGTCAACACTAATTAACATCTGGGTTTCCTATAGACCAGTACATCTATCAGTTGTGACCTGGAGATTTCATTAATACGTAGTGAACAAGGAACAACATAGTACCTTAATTTAAAAATATTATCTTTGAGTACACAGACATACTTAAGCAATATTATACAAGAGTGAGTTCGGTATCATGAATATACAAGCCGCATCATACCCTGCTGGAATTCGTATATTCACGATACCGTAACAAACTTGAGTGTAATATTGCTTTTAAACAACAGTTCTGCAAGCACAATTTATAAAAAAGACAGCAATACTGACAAAATATGATAATTTGTCTGTTTAACCAGTTATTTTGTGCACCTGAAAAAAACCAAAGTCCCTTAATGTAGCCACTAGCTACTAACTGCTGCTAAACATCTCAATCAGCATGAAGACGTCTATTGCAGGCCTATTCAATTAGCGGCCTGCAGGCCACATGTGGCCCAGAACCAACGTCCGAGTGGCTCAGGCCACGCCAAGGAAATATAAATTTAAGAAAAAAATATGATGGTCCGCAAGCACGCACACGAACAACACGTGTGGCCGTCATCCACGCGGAGCCCAGAAGTGTCCCGCCCACGTGAGCGTTCCAGTCAACAGGCAAAGTGGTTTGTTAGCGTTGCTGTCTAAGAGAAACATGAGCTTATTAAAGTACTTTAAACACGGAAAAAAGCAGAAGAGATATGTAAGCAGTGGAGGCATTTATGGTGGTTTTAACCCGCTGGAAACGGGAGCAATAAGGAAAGGCAAGAGTGACTGAATTGCTGAGGATTGACTTTACCAGCTACTACAATATCCACGGATGGATGGATGGATGGATATTATGCACCTGGCAAGTTAAGATGACCGAATTCATGAAGTCAATGACTTTAATCTATCAGCAGCCTTCAGACAAACTAAACGAGCCAACATTTGGATTTCAAAATAAGGGAGGTTTTTCCTGCTGTCTGGGTGGTGAGGAGAATTCTAAAAAACTATAAATATATAGAAATATTTTAACAGAAATAATTGCATCTTTGGCCATTCAAGTTAATTTATTTCACTAAATATAATTTTATTAATATTTTTTCTTTGAAATCAGAGTTAAATTATTGTTCTGTTCTGGCTCTGCAAAATTATGGTCAAAAGTGTAAGTTGCATAAGGAAAAAAGTCAAAATTTTACCACAATCTGTTTCAAATTTATTAAAAAACAGTAATTGTATTTAAAAAATATACAAAAATTAGCCATAAAAATCCACAAATTTATAAAAAAGTCTCAAATGTACAAGAAAAGTAAATTTTACAAGAGGAAATTACAGATTTGATTTCAAATTTAGATAAATTTACAGTGAAAAGTAGAAAATTATAATAAAATTGTTATAAATTTTGAAGAAAAACCTCAAACCTTCAAGACTGACTGTCAGGAGCCGAACCGGCTTGGTTTCCCACAGCTCAGTCCTGACCTCTCTGTGGGTTTAAGTGCCAGTGTATATGTGCATATTATGTATTCTGTGCTGCTTCCTTACCCATAGCCACTGCTTTCTGGCCGGCAGCAGTGAGGCAGCCCCTTTGGCTTACACTGGTGTGAGCGCTGTCTGACTGTCTGCCGGTCCAACC
The DNA here is from genome assembly GCA_020510985.1 of Pholidichthys leucotaenia. NCBI lineage: Eukaryota > Metazoa > Chordata > Actinopteri > Cichliformes > Pholidichthyidae > Pholidichthys > Pholidichthys leucotaenia. The sequence goes on from CM035838.1 coordinate 20,372,922, forward strand.
ACGCCCCCTCTCTAATTACCATCAGCTGTTCCCGTGCCGGTATGCCATCTTCCCGCTCCTCGCCCAGGTGCTGGCAATTTCATCATCACCAGCAGTGCGTGTACTTAAGCGCCTTTTGCCAGTCATGCACTGATGGGTCATTGAGCATTGTCAACTACTGTGTGTTGTCAGCATTCTATGACGTGTAGCCACTCCACTTTGCAGTGGTTCTCTCACGTCCGCACAGCGATACCAGCTGTGAGACGCCAGCGTGGTTACACGTCTCCTCTCACTCGTTCGCTGGGCGATGCCGGCCCAGGAACGCCAAGTGTAAGTGTTTTGCCTTTTTGTATGTCTGCACCTTTTGGAACTGTTTGTCTTCGTGTTTAATAAATGAGTGTGGTGTAACTCCAGCACATAAATCCTCATCTTTTTGCCCCTCACCATGCGCAATGGAGAAGAGCACGGGAGGGTACATGACACTGACGTCACTACTCAAGTTTTTAAGTGGGTGCTTTTTGCATCCTTAACGCTACTAGAAATTTTTGGTTGACTGATATGTGTGTGTAATGGAATGTGTAGTTATAAAAAGAGGTTCCTACTCACACACGTGGTGATTTAAAACAAAACAAACCACAACAGTGGATGTGCAATGTTTGTTAATGTTATCAATCTTTTCTTGGGGGGTTTGTGCACTGAAGTGCTTGACAGTTAATTTTTTATTCATTTAAATGCACTTTGTGATGTGCCAAGGTCATTTATGACCAGGATGTATTATATTTTATTTCAAAAGGGAAACAAATGTTAATGCTACTAACAGTGCACACTGAGTTTTTATGTACTTTCAGATATGCCTGAGTAAGATCTGACCAAAATGGTTATTTACAGATTTTTTTTTTTTCATTCTATTTATTTAATTGTTGTTCAAGAGGAAAAATATTTCTACTACTTCAAGTTCTGCTCAACCCCAGCACTGTTATTGTGTTTTTATGTACTTTTGATGTGCCTTTGTCATGTGCCAAGTGCACATTTAAAACCAATACATCCATCCATCCATCCATCTATCTTCTACCACTTAATCCTTTTGGGTCGCGGGGGGGCTGGAGCCTATCCCAGTATCTTTTGGGCGAGAGGCAGGGTACACCCTGAACAGATCGCCAGTCCATCGCAGGGCCAACACAGAGAGACAGACAACCATTCACTCTCACATCCATACCTAAGGACAATTTAGAATCCCCAGTTTTGATGCCAATTAACCTAACTTGCATGTTTTTGGCATGTGGGAGGAAACCGGAGTGCCCGGAGTAAACCCACGCAGACACGGGGAGAACATGCAAACTCCACACAGAAGGGTCACCGATGGTCTGGGGGTGGGATCGAACCCACGATGGTCAAGGGTGGAATCGATCCCATGACCTTCTTGCTGTGCTGCCACTGTGCTAACCACTGCGTCACCGTGCTGCCCTTAAAAAACCAATACACCTTAAAACCAATACAATGAATAAAAAATGCATATTTTTTTCATCATATTGATCTGTGTTGGTTTGAAATTTTTCATTCAACAGATTGCTGAACATGTGTGGCCCAGTTACATGTCTTGATTTCAAACTGTGGCCCAACTGATTTTGTAATCGAATAGCCCTGGTCTATTGTCATTTCACACACACATGTAAACAAATTAAATATCGTCAAGCGCAAAAGCAGTAAGTGTTTATAAAACATATCTGTTAAGTCGATTCTTCAGAAAATCCCAGATCAAAATGTATCTAATTCTGATTGCCAGAAGCTAGTAGTTGGCATGCTAGCGATTTAGCACATGCTAGCAATTTAGCACATGTTGCTCGCTTTTCTTCACATTTTCAGGTGAAACAAAGAGTCCATCACCACAAAGGTATTGTGGTTTGTTCATTGAGACAATAAACAAACTCTAGCACTGCCTATTTTTTAACCAGACATAAAATCATTTAATGATCTTAAAATAAGCGGGTAGACAGAAGTAGACCTTAGCAAAAGGGTGGGACTTCAGGGTCACAGATGTATGAATTCTTGTCAAACAGCACTTCACTGTGGAAATTAAGGTATCCAAAACAGTACTGCAATTGTCAGAGCTGATAAAATAATACTGTTAGTAATTAACATTACTAGAACACCTTTGAAGCGGAGTTGTACAAATCCAGTGAAACTGGAGTGCAGTTTTCACAGATTATAGTAACTCCTGGAATCCCTATTGTCCAATCAAAGTACTCAGTCGGAACTAACTGTTGTATACTGTAACTACTGTATATATGAACAGGACAAAAAATCTATATGGGGATATTACACAAAATCCATCCATCCATCTTTTACCGCTTATCTGGGGATCCAGGTCGCGGAGGCATCAGACCAGGCAGAGTAGCCCAGACTTCCGCCCGGTTCACATAGCACCATGATCCCCATGATCCCTCTGGCAAGTGGTGAGCCCACTGGAGGGCGGACCCATGTACACTGGGTCCTTGATGTAACGTTTTTCATGGCGCTCCACTGGGCCGCTCTTAGTCTGGCCCTTCACCCAGGACCAGTTTGCCTTGGGAGACCTTACCAAGGGCAAGTTACCCCCGACAACATAACTCCTGGGGTCATGAGATGAGATGAGATGAGATGAGATTCAACTTTATTGTCAGAAACGTGACTTGGCATTTGGGCACGCTCTGCAGAGCGCAACCAAGGCCGGGGCAGCCGCTAGGCGCCAGTCATAGTGGGGTCATGCGTGTTATGTCGGTAATCAGCGACTGGAGTCGGTCTTATGCCATGCAGCGAACTCACTTTATTGAAAACACACAACTATATATACACTGAGGCCACCGCCCACCTGACATCACCACACAGGGTGGGTGCAGCAAGCGCCAAGGGCCAAACATACACACCACATTCTACACACAACATTCCCCTCCCCCTCACAAAAGCCCAAAACACACACATACACAATTCAGACCCACCCCAATTTAGGACCCGAATCATGCACTAAGAAAATAACGGGGAACAATGTAATATAATGATCTTTCACATTCACCCAAAACAACTAAAATCTAGGGGGAACAGGTGGACTGCTGTCCCACCCCACACGGCAAGACAGATTATTCTGCCGCTTGTACTAAATAAAATGAAGTCCATTTCTAAATTAAAACAACCACCGTACTCCAAAACTAAAATAAAACATAAAATAATCCCCAAACAACACACATTCACATGCACATCACACCCACATCAAACACTTTTTTTTTTTAAAACACATGCACATATGAACATTAGAACTATTATTATAACACCACATAAACATATTTACATTGAAAATTTTTTAAGTTATCCCACTGTCCACAGGCAGCCAAGGGTAAAACTGGCTTGGAGGCCCAGGGCAGCCCCTCGGTATGCGCGCCCCTGGAAGCCACCTGCCCCCGGGGTCGAAGCCGATCCCACAGGCAAAAGCGTCTCTTCTCCCCACCCTCGACCTCTTCTTTCATCTGGACCTGCCATCTGACACCTCCTCATGGACCCAAACCCGGTCCATAATCCCCAGGGGGGTCCCACTCGACCCACAGTGCTGCTGACCTGCATGCAGATCCTCTATGCCTGTCGGTCCGCCGGACCGTCTTCAAAACTGCTGCAGCTGCCGCCGTTGTAGCATCAGACACTCCAGCCCCCTGTGGCCAAACTCTGGCAAAAACTGTAGCCGGCTCATCGGCATCGCTCATCGACCCAGGCGCCTCACCGTTACGCCCAGCACCCTCGTCCAAGGTGCTCCACTGTGCTGTCGCCGTTGTAGTCCCAGACTCTCTGGTCCCCTGTGGCCGAGCTCCAGGGACAACTGTAGCTTGCTCGTCGGTGTCACTCGTCTACTCGGGTGCCTCACCATTACGCCCAGCACCCTCGTCCAAGGCGCTCCGCTCCGCTGCCTCTGCTGTTTCCCAGGGCTCTCAGCATGTTTGTGCCCCTCCTCCTGCTGCCCCTCCTCCAGCTGCTGGGAACACTCAGTCGAGTCCGGTCACTGCTCTCCCTCCATGCTGTCTTGGCTCACCGCGCCGTCTTCACCACCAGCGTTACAGTCATGCACTATGCTGAGCTCCTCGGCTGGCTTATCATCTCAGGTGACAGGCTCTGGTCCCCCCCAATACCTAGCTGGTAGCTTGTAGCTTGGTTTTGGCGCCCACCTAGCTCTGTGGCTACCACAGACTGAGCCCTTAGCATCTCTGAGCTAACCAGCCTAGCTCCTTTTGGCGCCAACAGCTTCACTACCCACAGCTTCTTATCCCTTGTATGCTCGGCAAAATATCCAGCCAGCTGCCCGACAGCATCCGCATAAGCTTCCGTCTCTCCCAACATACATGGTTACATATTATTGTAATATATCGTTGTTTAGATTGACAGCAGCATGCATGCACGTTGCAGCATTATAGATTTGTGCTTACATCCTTATCCTCCTGATTATCTGACTGAACATCCTCTTCCTGAGAAATTAGGAGATGGGGTACCTGAGCAGCAGGCAATCTGATGGGGGATGAAGGAGGATGCCATCCCCCTTGTCAGCCAAAGACCCAAATCACCCCGCTTGCTAAGCTGCCATCCCTCCATGCCACTGAAGAGTGCAAGGATAGCGTAGTAACCAGCTGCATTTACTGTATGTACTGTACTCAAGTAGCTTTTTCACAAAGTTGTACCTCGACTCCTTTTTATGATTTTCCTCAGACTAACACCTCTAAGAGGAAAATGTCCCAAATAGGTGAGAGGAATTTATCACAAAAAGTGGTAATTTATTTGAAAAAAGTTCTAAACTTAACAGAAAAATCACAAATTTACTAGAAAAATGTTATAAATGTCCAAGGATGTTTACAAGAAAAGCCTCACTAATTGCATAGAATATGAGGAGAGCAACATGTCAAACCAGTTGCTCCTGGTGGGTCAGGGCAGCACCTTGCATGGCGGCTCTGCCACCATCAGTGTGTGAATGTGTGTGTGAATGGGTAGATGGCAGGATCTGTAAAGCACTTTGGTCATCCAGAGATGAGAAGAAGTGCTATATAAGTGAACACCATTGACCATTTCTATAAATCTGCAACTTCATTCTTGTTAATTTATGGTATTTTTTTTTCATGGAAATGTGCTATTTCTCCCCTGCATTTATCATTTTCTATCAGAAATTTGTAACGTTTTTCCTCATAAATTTGCAATTTTACTTGTAAATTAGCATCTTTTGTCATAGTTTTGCACCACTGTTTGTGAAAATTTATACTTAATTTACATTTATAGGCTTTATCTTACACTAAATTTGCGAGTCCACCACTACTGTTCACCTTGTTAAAAAAAATAATAAATCACCTGAGAACAAGCAGGATTTTTTTCTTCATTCAGCAACATGTACTAAAGAGGCATTTTTCACCAAATGTGTTGACAAAAATGTGCATAGAGCAGTATTTTGCTTAAAATCTAAATAATAGGTAAAAAAGTAACAACTGCTAGGAATGTTTATTACAAATATGCAGCTTTTTCTACATAATGTGATTTTTTTCACCAAAATTTTCTTTAATTTTAGAACTTTTTAACTTGTTAACTACGAAAATATGAGCACAACTTCTGGAGTCCTGCCCTGTTGAATCCGCCTGACGCAGATGATCAGATTATAGCATTTGTGTTAATTAATTTTCCCTCCGACTGGAGACTGGCCCATGAGTGAAGTGGCCCATCGGGAATCCTCCCGACTCTCCCCATGGGCCACTCCTGGCCTGGAGTACGGCATCAATAAATATAGCAACTGCGGGTGTGATACGGCATCTCCATTAGAGGGCATCTCCAGCACTCTTATGCCTCACCAGCCTGCCTCTGAAGTGGGGCTGTGAAACACCAATCATCGTCCCCTCATCATATGGCAAGACAAGCAGATGAAGACATGTCAAAGGTCCCTGATGTCCTCACAGTCCGCCAGCAGCTCACACAGAATACCTCTTCTAGATGGTCACCCTAAAAGACCCCTGTGCTGTGAGGTGCAGAAGACAAATAAAATGCTATACCAATCAATCAATCAATCAATCAATAAAGGGGGGTAAAAATGATTCAGATCAATCAGGGTTTACTGTATGAAGAAAAGTTTCAAAAGAAATGGCATTTAGGTGGTTAAACAATGTACAATGGTTTATGTCTGTAGTTCTGTATTTGGTAAAATTTTATTTATTTAGCGAATGCAAAGTCCTTAAGCCAAGCAGTTGCCTCCTGGTTTGCTGTATGGAGGGTGTGTAATCCTCCTTCCAGTCTTTGGAGCGGGCAAGCCTCTATGATGTGTTCCATTGTTTGCTCCTCTCCACATGCGCACAGAGGGCTAGGGCTACTGCCCCATCTGTAAAGGCTGGCCAAGCAGGGGCCATGTCCAGTCCTGAAGCGATTGAGTGTAGACCACTGTCTCCTTGGGAGGTTGGTGCCCGGGACCTGTTGGTTGGGGTTTATCACCAGCTGTTTGTTTGGGACCTCCTTGGTCTCCCATTCCTCTTGCCAAGCTGTCTGGATGGTAAAGTCAGCTGGGGGAGGGTTTTTCCAAATCGGCCGTCTGGATGAAAGTCGGGCAGTGGGTGGAGTGTAGATATCTGCATGGATTGGTAAGTGAGGAGAATCTTTAACTTTTTGGAGCATCCTTTGAGTTAATGCTGCTCGCCGGATGTGTGGAGGGGCTATGTTTGACAGTACAGAGAGCCAGGGGAGTGGTGTTGAGCGGATTGTTCCAGTTATAGTTCTCATGGTTGTGTTGAGCTGGGTGTCTACATGGTGTGTGTAAGATGACCTGGACCAGACAGGGGCACAATATTCTGCTACAGAGTATGAAAGGGCCAGTGCTGAGGTGCGCAGGGTGGAGACTGCCGCCCCCCATTTTGCACCAGCGAGCTTGCAGAGCAGGTTGTTTCGTACCTTCACCTTAGCAGCCGTCCCCTTTAGATGTTCCTTGAAGGATAAGGTCCTATCAAGGGTCACTCCAAGATAAGTTGGATTTGGGGCATGCTTAAGCTTGAGTCCGCTCAGGTGGATGTTTAGTTCTCTGGCAGCTTTTGCATTGTGGAGATGGAATACACTGGAGACGGTTTTTGCTGGGCTTGGTTTTAGACGCCAGATTTTGCAGAACTGGTCCAGTTTGGCAAGATCTTCCGTGAGCACCCGTTCCAGTGGTTCAAAGTCTGGTGCTTGGAATGCCAAACAGATGTCGTCTGCATAGGTGAATTTGCGGGATTTTGTAGTAGGCAGGTCGTTTATGTAGAGGTTGAACAGAGTTGGAGCTAGAACTGAGCCTTGTGGGAGTCCGTTTTTCTGCATTCTCCATGCACTTGTCTTCTGACTGAGGTGGACTCTGAACCTTCGGTTGGTCAGCAGGGTTTTTATAATTGCTGTTGCCCAAGCAGGGATCGCCTTTATAAGTTTCAGGAGGAGGCCTTTGTGCCAGACCGTATCATAGGCGGCTGTAAGGTCGAGAAACACAGCCCCTGTCTTCAGTCTGCTCTCGAAGCCATTTTCGATGAAGGTGGTTAGGGCCAGTACTTGTTCTCCTGTACTGCGGTCCTTGCGGAAACCTGCTTGATCCACACTTAGAATATCCTCTACCTCTGGGGAAATGCGTTGCAGAATTAGGCGCTCCATGATTTTGTAAGGAACGCTGAGTAGGGAGATTGGGCGGTAGCTTGCTGGTAATTTGTGGTCTTTGCCAGGTTTTGGGATGGCAATGACCTTTGCTGTCCGCCATTTCTTTGGGATCGAGTTTGTTTGTGTGATCCTTGTGTAGAATTGTGTCAACCAGGTTAGGGCTCGGGGGCCAAGATTTTTCATGAATTCTGGGAAGATGTTATCGTATCCTGCTGCCTTTCCACATTTCAGGCTCTGTAGGACTTTCTCCAGTTCAGCAGCCTCGAAGAGTTCAGGGTTCGTTTCCTCTACTGGCATTTTTTGGTGTTTTTTTAGCTCAGTTGTAACTGCTCTTTTGGTGTCTTTGTCTTGGGGTGCTTTGGCGATAGTCAGTAGGTGGGATGCAACTTGGTTGGGTGTGACGGATGCTCGGCTTTGGCTAGGGGGCTTCTGTGCAGCTCCTAGGCGACGGATGAGGCTCCAACATTTCCTGCTAGAGTGGGTAAAGCTCCGGTCTGCAACTGTCTCCTCCCATTTCTTTCGCCGAGCTGTATTTAGCGATTCAATGAGATGGTCTGCTATCTCTGGGTCCCCTGATGTTTGATAGGATTGTAGGAGGGCAGCACTTTCTCCGTCCAAACATGGGACATAGAGGGGTCGGTAGCCTCGTGGGATTGCAGTATGGGCAGCCTTGAAGATTGCGCTGCAGAAGCGGTTGTATGCTTCATCTACAGTGATGGTGTGGAGTGGGATGGTAACAATGCTCCGGTCCAGAGTTTCACTGAATTTCTTCCAGTTGGCTTTGCGGAAGTTCCAGCGCATCTTCCTTGGGCTGTATATGACTGGAAGTTGTAGGCCAATGTGTACAAGCAGGGGCCGGTGTTGGCTGTGTGGAAAATCATCAAGAATGAGGATCTGTGTAGGATATGGCTCCCCATTCAAAGAGCTGACCCAACACAGGTCAGGAGAATAGTCCTTCTTCCACCTAGCAGAGTGGAAGGTTCCCCTTTGTTTGGGGTCGTATATCAAAGCGAGGTCATTTCTGGATGCCCAGTCTGAAAGTGCCTTCCCATCACTGTCCACTGCTGGGTACCCCCAGTCAGGGTGATGGCTGTTAAAGTCCCCCACATAGATGGCAGGGTGGGGTAGGGTGGGTAAGACCTGCAGATCCCAGTTGGCATTAGGGGGCTTGTACACATTGACAATATGGAAGCCACCAATGATTATGGTGTCTGAGAAATGTGTTGTTATCAGGTGATTTGCTTCAACTATGTCAGAACGCACATAGGTGGCACGTCCATGTTTAGCATGTAGAACATAGCACAGGAGGTCAAAGCCTTTGATGGTGAAGCGGCCAGCTTCCTCTGTGCCAATATGAGTCTCTTGGAGGCAGATTACGTCAATCGAATGTTGGAAGGCGAGGACTTCGATAAGGCTTCGCTTGGCTGCAGATAGGCCTTCAACGTTTAGTTGTAATATGCGAAGGGCCGATCCTACCACAAAGTGCTCTTGGGGCTGTTTGCTTTCGGCTTTAGGACTGTGACTAGGATTCTTCTTTGACTTGGCACAGAGGCGTCGTCTCTTCGAATTTAGTCTGCTGGTAGGATCATTAGCTTCCCCAGGCGAGCCCGGGTACTGGCGGAGGGCGCGACGAGAACGCTGATCCATTGCCTGATCCATTGCCCTTCTAGTGAATGAACCGGAAATTACTCAGTGTAGATGGCTGAGAACGCTGATCCATTGCCCCCCATTTGGTAAAAGATGAAGTATAATAAATTATTATACTATTACTGAGTTATTGATTAACTAGGCATGAAAGAGACTCATTTTTAATTCATGTTCCCCCATGTTTACATTAAGGTTATGAGTTTGTAGTTTGTAGAAGTAACAGATTATTAATTACTCTTGTCACTTTTCTGGCTGCACTCCTTCAGTGATAAAAATTAAAAATGCATGAGAAAATCAGCAGGAGAATCCTGGGGAGAGGTCCTTAAAAGGACCTGCTCCATCATTTAAAGGCGTTGTCTGATTCAGTTTTGTGTCATCCACAGATTCCACTACTCGAAATTAATGCTTCACAAAATATTCACCGATTTATCCTCACAATGATAAGCACAATATAACAAAATCTCCTACATATTTGAGAGATTTTGGGTTAAGATGTTTAAAGCACACACTGAACCTGAACCTCTCCTTATTGTCTTGGAAACAAGACGTAGCGTCTTTATTATAGTCTGCTTACATTAAAAAAAAAGTTTTGACTTTCAAGACCCATCTGGATGCAGCAGCAATATGGCCACCGAGGCATCTGTGTACCGGAACTGTGTACCGGAACTGTGTACTGGATTTGAGGACCGGAAGTGACACAAAGTTACGTGGAAAGGATGCCCTCGTGGGAGCTGGAGCTGGAACTGGCGGCCCTTCTTTGTTCCATGGAGGAGGAAGGAGCAGCGCTGCAGACAAAGGTCTAACTTATTAAGCATGCGCCGATTGTATGCATGTCGCATGGGTAAATATTTACTCTTGTCATTGAGCTGATTATAACAGTTGAATATTTCAGACAGTATTGTAACATTTACTGTATGCGTTTCAGACGTCATTGTGGCTCATTGCGCAACACTCCTCACTGTCCTTGTCCCGGAGCAGAGTACAAAAAAGGTTGAACTGGTAGAAAAAAGGTTGAACAGTGGACAAAAAATTTCTGTCTGTCCAGAGGGACATTTCAATCGGTGTGTCTCAGCCTGAAGCCTGCACTGGAGAGGACGGACACAACTTATCACCTGGCTGTACAGCCACCTGCTGCAGATAGGAGATGGAATGTGTGCAGCTTGGATGTGTTACCTCCTGCCTTCCAAATAATCACAACACACATTTTCACAATAAGCCCATCCATCCATCCATCCGTCCAGCCATCCATCCATCCATCCAGCCAGCCAGCCAGCCAGCCAGCCAGCCAGCCAGCCAGCCAGCCAGCCATCCATCCATCTTCTATCGCTTTTCTGGAGGTCCAGGTCATGGAGGCAGCAGTTCAAGCAGAGAAGCCCAGACTTCCCTCTCCCCAGCCACCTGCTCCAGCTCTTCAGAGAGGATACCAAGGCGTTCCCAGACCAGCTGGGAGACATAGTCTCTCCAGCGAGTCCTGGGTCTGCCCCGGGGTTTCCTCCCAGAGTGACGTGCCCGAAACACCTCAGGTGGGAGGCGTCCAGGAGGCATCCTAATCAGATGCCCAAACCACCTCAACTGGCTCCTTGCGGAGGAGCAGCAGTTCTACTCTGAGACTCTTCCAGATGACTGAGCTCCTCACCCTAAGTCAGTTTAGGAAGCTTAGGATCAGACCACCAAGGTCTCCGCCTTTGACTGCCACCTGACCCACATAGCACTGGACCCCCATGGTCCCTCCTGCAGGTAGTGAGCCCACTGGGGGGAGGACCCATGTAACTCCTTCAGGCTGAGCCCGGCCGGGTCCCATGGGCGGAAACCTGGCCACCAGACGCTAGCCATGAGCCCCTCCCCCAGGCCTGGCTCCAGGGTAGGGCTCCGGTAACCCCATACCAGGCGGGGTACACTGAATCCTTGTTCTAACATTCATCATGACAGTCTGTTGGATCGTTCTTAGTCTGGCCCTTCACCCAGGACCAGTTTGTCTTGGGTGACCCTAGAGGCAAACTGCCCCAGACAACATAGCTCCTGGGATCACTAGGGCACGCAAACCCCCCACCACGATAAGCTGATGATCCATGAGGGGATCACAATAAGCCGTTATGAACTTTTTTTTTATGTTGTGTGAAATAAAGATTTCCTGCCTTTCAGCTCTTTATGGTTTAAAAATATTTAATTATGAGGGGATACTGTCACCATATATGGTCAGTATGTGAGGGTTAAAATGTGGAAGGAATGTGGTAAAATGTTTGCTTTACTTTTATAAGTTTTCACAAGTGCATCATGTGAAAAAATCAGGTCACCCTGTATAAGCCTGTGTTTTTAGACATATTTCGACATATTGATATTTAACATGTTAAATATCGCCCAGTATTAACAACAATGTTAATACTGGGAGATTCACATTATATAATTAAACAAACAGGAGTCTTTAAAATTTCATTAAAGAAACAGTGATTTAGTAAATTAGGACACCCCCACCTTTACTCCCACTTAAAGTGGGTAAAATAAAAAATACATTGGTCATCAATGTGAACACTTAATAATTAACTGAATATTTAATAGGGTGTCCAAATTGTATCACCTGACTGCATGTGAATGCCAGATCTTTGTTAAACATGATAAACTTGGTACATTTTAAAAAGAAGTTTGTAACCTGTAATTCAACACACCTGAGGATCAGAAAGGCTGAAGATGCAGGGAGCAAAGATGGATGATTTAATACTTCATAGCTCTGACCCAATCACATCTAACATCACCGTTGTTAACAACAAAAACAAAGTTCTGACTCTTCAAAAGTTCTTTTATTTATTTTCCAGTAAAATACTTCAAAAACTTTAAAACATACAGAAACACCATAAATTCACACTCTGGTGTTTCTACGTCTGCCAGCTGGCCTGGGAATGTCTTGGTATCCTCTCTGAAGGACTGGAGCAGGTGGCCAGGGAGAGGGAAGTCTGAGCTTCTCTGCTTGAGCTGCTGCCTCCGTGACCTGGATCTCCAGAAAAGCAGTAGAAAATGGATGGATGGTTTCTTCTCACTTTGGCTTCTGACTCCAGCATGTCGTGCACAGCAGCCAGAAGAGTTTCACTCCACTTTCCCTTTCTTGGTAAAAAACACAGGGAGGATGGAGACAAATATTAACAGACAGCAATTCTAATCCAGTTCTGAGACTCAACAAAAATGTTTCCTTTACCTGGTCTAAGGTGGCAGATGGTGCTGGCAGCAGGAGATGTCAGGCAGATGGCAGTCCCTGAATAAATAGTAGTAGATTAGTTTATTTGACAGGGACAGTGCAATAAACATAGACAATTAATCAAAGACAATCAATCTGATGTGTTGCACATAGAGTGTATAGCTATTAGCTAATTTGCAACTCTTGTCCCTGGATGGGCTTTAGAAAAAAGAATCAAGATAAAAAATATACACAATAACCACATACATCAATGCAGAAAAATTATAAATACACAATTATAAATATTATAAATATTATAAATACACAAATATAACAGCCTGACTCACCTTTAACATAAATATTATAAATACACAAATATAACAGCCTGACTCACATTTAACACATATAACATAACTCACATTTGCCTATTTCAGGCCTTCCTCCCTCCGTCACTCACTATAAACAAACACATTTATTCCTTCCCTTCATTCACTCTCACTTTGCAGACAAATAATTCATACATGAGTACATTCTTGTTTATTTTTCAGCCAGTTTTTAACATTTTTAGTGAATGTTTTAAAGTCCGTTATTATTTTAATTTCATTTGGCATTGTGTTCCAGATGTGACTGCCCTTTATAGAGAAAGCTGTTTGTCCAAATGTGGTTCTGCGGTGGAATATTTTACAGTTATTGTTAACAGAACTCCTGGTGGCTCTGCTGCTGTCCTGTCTTTGGACGAAACCAGCAAGTGGCTCGGGTGCTGATTTATGGAAACATTTGAACGTTAATTTCAGAAGACAGAGGTCAATGAAGCTCTCAAAACTCAATAGGTTGTATTTTTTTAAAACATTACAGTGATGCCACCTAATGGGCTTTTTGTCCAAGATTTAAAGACACATTCTGGATCAGAACCATATTTAAAAAAAAGAAGTTGGCAAAACTGGCAAGGTAGATCAGCTAGGCCAGAGGTCTGAAACCTGTGGCTCTTCTGCTCATATTCAATGGACAGAAAAACGGTCACATGTATGACAAAATCAATTCACTGATATACAAGAAAAAGATGCAAATCAAGAGGGAAAAAAACTCTACAATATCAGAGAAAAATAAGTATAATCTACAAGAATGTTGTTTACTTATAAGACCATAATTGTGACTTTATTAGAAAAAAAATTGAAAGTAAAAAGAAAAATAGGCAAATTTATGCGTTGCACATCAGAATCAGAATCAGAATCAGCTTTATTGGCCAAGTATGCACAACACATACAAGGAATTTGACTTTGGCTAAAAACTTGCTCTCGTTGTTCAGGTGGAGGATTTAAATAAGCTTTAAATAAGGATTCAATGACAACAGAGTATGTACAGTAAATTACATGTTAGAAAGTGTAAAATTATTAGGAAAAAAGCTGTGCATTTACAAGAATCCCCAGATTAATGAAAAAGTTTCAAATAAAAAAATGCCTTAAATTTAGAGAAAGAGCGCTGTAAATTTGCGCTTGTGGGGCACGTATATGCCCATATGTACAGTATATCACTGCATGTTTCATACGTATACCACCTTAGGCTTCACATCTGAGACGGAACAAAGGACTGTGCCGCTCTGGAGATAACATGAGGATGTGAAAGTTTAGTCTTTGTCATGCACAGAGACAGCCGTGGGGGATTTCGCCCAGCGGCCAGAGACTGGAGGTGGGGGGTGTTAAGATCGGGAGGAAGTTACATTGTTACTGGGGATTAAGTTCCATGTGACTGTGTGTTTTGATGTCCTGGGTATAAAAGGGACAGATGTTGGGGGATTCACTCTCTTTCTGTTTTTTGATGATGTTGGAGAATGTGAATAAATCTGACTTGTGAAATAAACAAAGCTTCATCCTTCCACATTCTCCACACTGGTGACCCTAAGACATATCATGAGCAGAAGCAATTCCCCCGAGCCGGACTCGTCAGGAGCCAGCCAGGCGAACGCAGCCACAGTCAAGCTACCAGACTTCTGGCAAGATAACCCGTGCTCCTGGTTCCACTTGGTCGAAGCACAGTTCGCCCTCCGGGGATAACAGTAGATGACACAAAATTCTACCACGTTATTGCCAAGCTCGACAACCGCACGGCTCGACATGTGCAGAGCTTTTTGGAGCGCCCACCGGCCGACGACAAATACGGCGGGTTGAAGGCTGCGCTCATCCAGCGTTTCACTCCCTCAGTCCAGGAGAGAGCGGAGAGGCTCCTGGCTCTGAACGACTTGGGAGAGAGCACGCCCGTTGACCTGATGGAGGACATGCTGAGGCTGAGGGGCTCAGACGGCGACGACTTCCTCTTCACCCACATTTTCCTGAGAACCCTCCCGTCGGCCATGAGAGCGACCCTGGCCGGTTCACCCTTGTTGGCCCAGCGGGACTTCCGCGCGCTGGCACAGGAGGCACAGCGGATTCTCAATGCTAGCAGACAGCGCGTGGCCACCGCAGCAGCGACGGAGCTCGGCGCGACGGCCCGAGATGGCAGGAGGCCAGAGGCGGCGGTAGCAGACCCACCGACAACGGCGGCGGCGAGGGCCAGGGATCGCGGAGGAGACGACCTCTGTTTCTACCATCGCCGCTTTGCAGAGAGGGCACGCAAATGTATCCCACAGTGCCAGTTCAAGAGCTCGGGAAACGCCAAAGCCGGGGGTCGGTAGCAGCCGTGGCCCTCGGGGAAGAGAACAAGCTGCTCTACTTGACAGACGCGCGTTCGGGGAGGCAATTCCTCGTGGACACAGGCTCCCAAGTGAGTTTCATCATGCCTACATATGCTGACCGGCTGGCGGGTCCCGGAAGTCACGGAGTGTCAGCAGCGAACGGCTCGAGGATTAAGACCTTTGCCCGAGTGACCCCACCCACAGCACAAGCCAACGTCGTAACGGCAGGTGGTAAGTTCCACACACTACTCACTCAGTTCCCAGCACTCACGGTTCCCACATTTTCAGCAGCTGTCGCTAAACACGGAGTGGAGCATTTTATTACTACCACTGGACCGCCCGTTTTTGCAAAAGCTCGGCGCTTGAATGCAGCTAAACTGTCCATAGCGCGCGAGGAGTTCGCCAACCTGGAAAAATTGGGCATCATCAGGCGTTCGAAAAGCCCATGGGCTTCCCCGCTTCACATGGTCCCTAAAGCTGACGGCTCGTGGCGTCCTTGCGGAGATTTCCGCAGGTTGAACAACGCTACAGCACACGACCGCTACCCAATCCCGCATATCCAAGATTTTTCCGTTCATTTGGCGGGGGCGCGCATTTTTTCTAAGATAGACTTGGTCCGCGGGTACCATCAAGTCCCAGTACGCGCTGAGGAAATACCCAAAACAGTGGCAATAACTCCGTTTGGCCTTTTCGAGTTTTTGCGCATGCCGTTTGGGCTTAAAGGTGCTGCGCAGACGTTCCAACGCATGATGGACGTGGTGTTGCACGATCTCCCCTTCGTGTTCGTCTACCTGGACGACATCTTGGTAGCCAGGGCATCCGAAGACGAACACGAAAACCGCCTCACGGCAGTTTTCCGGAGGTTGGGAGAGCACGGGTTAATAATCAACCCAGCGAAGTGTCAGTTCGGGGTGACGCAGATTGATTTTTTGGGGCATCGCATCTCTCCAGAAGGAGTGGTTCCTCTGCCTGACAAAGTGTGCGCAGTAACAAATTTTCCCCAGCCACAAACGGTCAAAGCGTTACAGAAGTTTTTGGGAATGGTGAATTTTTATAACCGTTTCCTCCCCCGCGCAGCGCAGCTCATGCAACCACTGTATGCCGCGCTAAAAAAACAAAAACCCACAAGCAAAATCGAATGGTCTCCTGAGCGAGAGCGAGCATTCGCGGAGGTCAAAACAGCCCTGGCAAACGCTGCGCTGTTAGCGCATCCAGACCCAACAGCCTGCATAGCACTCACTACTGACGCGTCAGATGTGGCCATAAGGGCGGTCGTGGAGCAGCATGTGGCCGGGGCTTGGCAGCCGCTCGCCTTTTTCAGCAGGACGTTGCGCGATAGTGAGCGAAAATACAGCGCATTTGACAGGGAGTTGTTAGCTCTCCACTTGGCCATTCGCCACTTCCAGTTCTGGCTGGAAGGACGCCCTTTCACCGCGTTCGTTGACCACAAGCCGCTGACTTTCGCGATGGCCAAGGTTTCAGAACCGTGGTCGGGCCGGCAGCAGAGGCAGCTGGCTGCAATCTCAGAGTTTACTACCGATATTCAGCACGTAGCGGGTAAACTTAATGTAGTGGCAGACTGTCTCTCGCGCGCCGTAGCGGCCCCAGTCCGTGTAGGGATAGATTATGCAATCATGGCCGCGGAGCAGGCTAGCGACGCGGAAGTGCGCGCTGCCGCAGTCCGCGTAGGGATAGATTATGCAGCCATGGCCGCGGACGCGGACGTGCGCGCGCTCCAGTCTGGACCAACAGGGTCAAGGCTGGAGAACAGGGTGCTGCAAGATGGTATGCCCCCCCCCTAATCTGCGATGTCTCCACGGGACGACTGCGCCCGGTGGTACCGACCGCGTGGCGCCGCCGCGTTTTTGACTCGATTCATTCTCTGGCGCACCCGGGGGTGCGCGCGTCGGTCAAAATGGTGGGAGAGAAATTTGTATGGCCAAGCCTACGCAAGCAAGTTAGAGAATGGGCAACAGCCTGCATGGCTTGCCAACGAGTCAAGGTTCACAAGCACACGAGAGCTCCCTTGGAGCTGTTTCACATCCCGGCTAAGAGCTTCGATCACGTTTACGTGGACCTCATAGGCCCCCTCCCACCGTCGCAGGGGTGCACACATCTTCTGACAATGGTGGACCGCACCACGCACTGGCCGGAAGTGGTCCCACTGTCATCAACCACAGCCAAGGAGGTGGTGCGCGCGTTTTTAACGGCATGGGTAGCGCGCTTTGGAGTTCCATCGGACATTACGTCCGGCAGAGGTCCTCAATTTGTTTCCGAGCTTTGGTCAGCGATGGCCCGCAGCCTGGGGGTAACGACCCACCGCACAACCGCGTACAACCCGCAGGCTAATGGGTTATGCGAACGTTTCCATAGGTCATTGAAGGCGGCCCTCAGAGCGTCGCTTACGGATGCACATTGGGTGGACAGGCTACCATGGGTTTTATTGGGGTTGCGTTCTGCACCTAAAGAGGATTTAGAAGCCTCCCCGGCCGAGTTAGTTTTTGCGCAGCCACTCTGGCTACCCGGGGAATTTCTCCCAGATAATCCTGCGCCAGAATGCTTCCCGGCTCAGCGGTTGGAGAGTGGCGCGGAAGCGGGCATGCTTCCCGGCCCCGTTCACCACAGTTTTCCGCGCGTTTTTGTGCCTAAGGCTCTAAAAAATGCGGAATTAGTTTTTGTCAGACACGAGGCGCATCGCCCACCGTTGCGACCACCTTATGATGGACCATTTAGAATGCTGGAAACAGGGGATAAGCATTTTTTGCTAGATTTGGGGGGCAGGAAAGAAAAGATTGGCATAAACAGACTCAAACCCACCTTTGTGTTGGCCGACGAGGATGTGCTGTTGGCTACGGCTCCTCGGCGCGGCAGACCCCCTAAGGAGCATTCATCAGAACACCCACAGGGTTTGACTAACAGTTCTCATCCTCAGACAGCAGCTCCACAGCAGGAGGGCGCCGCGAAAGTGGTTAAGCCCGCTTACAGCAGATATGGGAGGCGACTGAGGCCCAAGCGACACGTGGACTGATGTGTAATAATTTTACCATGACTTGCAGACTGTTATTACGTTGTTCCATCTTAGACGTTTGGGGGGGTCATGTGGGGCACATATATGAACATATGTATATCACTGCATGATTCATACGTATACCA
Source organism: Pholidichthys leucotaenia (assembly GCA_020510985.1). Classification (NCBI taxonomy): domain Eukaryota; kingdom Metazoa; phylum Chordata; class Actinopteri; order Cichliformes; family Pholidichthyidae; genus Pholidichthys; species Pholidichthys leucotaenia. The sequence continues at coordinate 20,391,182 of CM035838.1, forward strand.
CCTTAGGCTTCACATCTGAGACGGAACAAAGGACTGAGCCGCTCTGGAGATAACACGAGGATGTGAAAGTTTAGTCTTTGGCATGCAGAGAGACAGCCGTGGGGGATTTCGCCCAGCGGCCAGAGACTGGAGGTTGGGGGGTGTTAAGATCGGGAGGAAGTTACATTGTTACTGGGGATTAAGTTCCATGTGACTGTGTGTTTTGATGTCCTGGGTATAAAAGGGACAGATGTTGGGGGATTCACTCTCTTTCTGTTTTTTGATGATGTTGGAGAATGTGAATAAATCTGACTTGTGAAATAAACTCAGCCTTGTCCTTCCACATTCTCCACACGCTGTAAATTTATGTGCAAAAATGTTGTAAATTTATAGTAAAAAAGACCTGCAGATTAAAGAGGACAAGGATGCAAACGTGAGAAATTTAATGCACATTACAAGACAAAAAAACACTGCATATTAGAGAGAAAAACATCGGAAACTTCTGTGAAATAAGGTGTACATTTGTAACAAAACAAATTTCAGAGGAAAAAAGGTAACAAACGAAGAGTGGATCCACAGTTTGATAGGATTTGGTTGCCCTCCTCTGCTACCTTATGGAAAGAAGACATGATGAACACAGTCATTCAGCAACATGTACAGTGGAAAAGCATCAGTGATCATGCACTTTTGTCACTTACTGTCCATTTATTCTTTGTGTGGTCTATATTAATCATATATTCCATAACCTACATATGTTTAAGCATGTGAGAATGTTTGGTGATTACATATGTAAAGCAACTTCACACCTCAGAACAGGACAAAGGGTCTCAACCGCCAGTGAAGATCAAAGAGCATCCGAGGCGCTGCGGTGGAGACCAGATGGGTCGCCCTGACCCCCCAGGGCCAGGTGGAGGAGTACGAAGACAAAAGAGGGGATTAAGATAGTGAGGGATGTCAGCTTTTGATATGCATGTCTTTTGTTATGTGCGAGTATAAGTTCGTAGAGCCGAAGGTGTTCGCTCTCTTACTTCTTCTGCTGCTGCACCTAGATGAGACTTGTTAGAGGAGCTGATAATAAACTTTGGTTTATAAATCACATCGCCTCGTTATTTCAAGCTCCTCTACACTGGTGACCCTGACGCGAGAATGGACCAGAGGCGTTCCCCCGCGATCGACTCATCTGTGGCGACCCAGGCAGACGCCGGCGCCCATGCAGACAGGGGAACAGATGGACGACGTTCCCCCACGGCAGAAGTGATAGAGAGGGCTCAACCGAGCACCAGCGCCGCTGAGAGAACCGAAGCAAGGCACTCTCACCCTGCGGACACATCAGTGACGGTCCACACAAACGCCGTCACCGTCAAGCTGCCGGACTTCTGGCAGGAAGACCCCGCCTCGTGGTTTCAGCAAGCTGAAGCCCAGTTTGCACTCGTGGGCATCACGGCTGACGATACGAAGTTCTATCACATCGTCGCTAAACTCGACGCCGCCACTTCGAGATGTGCGCGGAGCATAATCCAGTGGCCGCCGGCCCAGGACAAATATAAAGAGCTGAAAGCGACCATTGTGGCAAATTACGTCCCCTCAGCCGAGGAGAGAGCCGAGAGGATCCTGATGGTCTACGGCCACAGAGAATGGAGACCCAAGGCCCTCATGGAGGACTTGCTGCAACTTAAACAAGAGGACAACGACAACTTCCTCTTCCAATTCATATTCCTCAGCACGCTGCCGCCACACATGAGAGGGACGCTTGCCAACATGCGATGCAGCACCCAGCAAGACTTCCGCACGCTAGCTCATGAAGCTCAACGGCTCGTCAACGCCTGCAAGGAGCAGACACCCACAGCAGCATCCGCAGACCTCAACGCTGATGTCCGGAGCCACGAGAAGCCACAAACCACCGAGCAGAATCAGCCCGCGGTGACAGCGACACGGCCAAGACGTAACAGACGGAGCGACGTTTGTTATTACCACCACCGCTTCTCCGAGAAGGCTTACAAATGCGTTCCCCCCTGCAAATTCACGATTTCGGGAAACGCCAAAAGCCGAGAACCGTTGACAGCGGCGGTTCTCGGCGAAAAAAGCAAGCTTTTATATGTGACGGACGGACACACCGGCAAGCAGTTCCTTATCGACACGGGAGCTCAACTAAGTTTTGTCATGCCCTCCCAAGCAGACCGGGCCAGCACCCAGGGCAATGGAGCGTTGGCAGCCAACGGCTCCATCATCGACACTTTTGGCGAAAAGAGCCTGCCCCTCCGCATCCACGGCCGCAACTACAGATGGACATTTGTTGTAGCGGCGTGAGTTTTAACTTGTTGGGTGCAGATTTTTTGTGTGCACATGGGTTATTAGTTGATCTAGCGAACAGACGCTTGGTTAATGCACTGTCCTTTGCTTCTATTCCCTGCTCAGCTCGAGTTTCTCCACCACCCGTGCAGGCTAGCGTCACCACAGCAGGAGGTAAGTTTGATCAACTCCTCACCCAATTTCCAGCACTCACAATTCCCAAATTCTCAGCCACAGTGGCTAAACACGGGGTCGAACACTTTATTCCCACAACGGGCCCACCCGTATTCGCCAAAGCTCGGCGCTTGGACGCGACCAAGCTCGCCATAGCTCGGGACGAGTTTACCACCCTTGAAAAATTAGGCATTATCAGACGCTCGAAAAGCCCCTGGGCGTCACCACTTCACATGGTCCCGAAATCCGACGGTTCTTGGAGACCGTGCGGCGATTACCGCAGATTAAACAATGCGACAGCGCATGACCGCTACCCAATTCCTCACATTCAAGACTTTTCACTACATCTGGCGGGTGCGCGCATTTTTTCAAAAATAGACCTGGTCCGCGGTTATCATCAAGTCCCAGTTCGAGCAGAGGACATTCCTAAAACAGCTGTAATAACCCCCTTCGGTCTTTTTGAATTTTTGCGGATGCCTTTCGGCCTAAAAGGCGCTGCTCAAACCTTTCAGCGGATGATGGACGCAGTATTACGCGACCTCCCTTTCGTGTTCGTCTACCTCGACGATATGCTGGTAGCCAGCTCGTCTGAGGAAGAACACGAGCAGCATCTCACTATGGTTTTTCAGAGACTAGAAGAGCACGGGTTAATAATCAATCCAGCCAAATGCAAATTCGGCGTGTCACAAATTGATTTTTTAGGACACAGAGTTTCTCCGAAGGGGGCAGTCCCACTGCCAGACAAAGTTCACGCAGTAAAAAGTTTCCCACGGCCACAAACGGTCAAATCGCTGCAAGAATTTTTGGGAATGGTTAATTTTTACAACCGTTTCCTCCCCCACGCAGCTCAGCTCATGCAGCCCCCATATGACGCGCTCAGAAAACAAAAACCTTCCAACGCGGTCGAATGGACCCCGAAGCGCGAACGCGCCTTCGCGGAAGTAAAAAGTGCCCTAGCTAATGCCACATTGTTGGTTCACCCCGATCCCTCGGCCCGCATTGCGCTAACCACAGACGCTTCAGACCTGACCATAGGGGCAGTTGTAGAACAACACGTCAGCGGAATCTGGCAACCTTTGGCATTCTTCAGCAAATCGCTAAACCAAACTGAGCGTAAATACAGCACTTTTGACAGGGAGCTGCTAGCGCTTCATTTATCCATCCGCCACTTCCAGTTCTGGTTAGAAGGGTGGCGTTTCACGGCTTTTGTAGACCACAAACCGCTCACCTTTGCGATGGCTAAAATTTCCGAACTGTGGTCAGGCAGGCAACAAAGACAGCTAGCTGCGATTTCAGAGTTCACCACAGACATTCGACATGTGGCAGGCAAACTTAACGTGGTAGCAGACTGCCTCTCTCGCACTGTGACATCGCCAGAGCGCAAGGAGACAGATTATACTACCTCAGCCGCAGAACTTTTCGCCAACGCGGACACATACGCAGCACCAATCCACGCAGGGATAGATTATGCAGCCATGGCGGAGGAGCAAAGTAGTGACGCGGACGTGCGCGCACTCCTGTCTGGACCAACAGGGTTAAGGCTGGAGGAAAGGGGTTTACGCGACGGTGTGCCCCCCCCTAATATGCGACATCTCAACCGGCCGACCTCGCCCGTTAGTCCCAGCTGCATGGCGCCGCCGTATTTTGGACTCGATTCACTCTCTCGTGCACCCAGGTGTGCGCGCCTCGGTTAAAATGGTCGCTGAAAAGTTTGTGTGGCCTGGCCTGCGCAAAAATGTAAAAGAATGGGCAAAGACTTGCATTTCTTGTCAGCGCGCCAAAGTACACAAACACACAAAAGCCCCTCTGGAGCCTTTTCGAATCCCTGCTAGAAGGTTCGACCACGTTCATGTCGACCTCGTGGGGCCGCTACCTTCCTTCCAAGGTTGCACACATCTGTTAACAATGATAGACCGCACCACGCGCTGGCCTGAGGCGGTCCCTCTGGCGTCAACCACAGCGGAGGAAGTCGCTCGCGTTTTTTTGACAAACTGGGTGGCACGTTTTGGCGTCCCATCGGACATCACGTCCGATAGGGGGCCTCAATTTGTCTCGGAGCTTTGGTCAGCCATGGCCAGCAGCTTAGGGGCGACAATTCACCGCACCACCGCTTATCACCCTCAGGCTAATGGGTTATGCGAGCGTTTTCACAGATCTTTAAAGGCCACCCTCAGAGCCTCACTAACGGATACAAATTGGGTAAATAAACTCCCCTGGGCTTTATTGGGGTTGCGTGCTGCGCCCAAAGAGGATCTAGACGCCTCCCCAGCAGAATTAGTTTTTGCACAACCTCTCAGGCTCCCAGGTGAATTTTTACCAGAGAACCCAGAGCCAGGGCATCTTCCAGCCCCGAGGTTTTTAGGCAGCAACGGACCGGACTCTCCCTGGACCGGCACATCACTCTTTTCCACGGGTTTTTGTCCCCCAAGCTTTAAAAAACGCTGAATTCGTTTTTGTTAGGCATGAAGCTTTAAAACCAACCTTCCGCCCACCATACGATGGGCCATTCAGAGTGCTGGAACCTGGTGATAAACATTTTGTGCTTGATTTTGGGGATAGAAAAGAAACAATCAGCATTGACAGACTTAAACCTGCCTTCTTGTTGAGAGACGAGCCTGCACGGTTGGCGAGAGCACCTCGGCGGGGTAGACCCCCCAAGAGAAAAGACTCAGCCCCCCTGCAGGGAACAAATAATCACTCTCCTCCCCAAGCTGCAGATTCCTTACAGGAAGGTCCCACCAGGACGCCCAAGCAGACCCACAGCAGATTCGGGAGAAGATTAAAACCCAGACAGCACAGGGACTAATGCAAACTACTCAACAGTTGTTCACTAATTGTGCTGTAACAGTTTAGGACTGACTTGTGATATTACTATGCTGTTATGATTACCACTGAACTCTCTTAGGAGCATGGCTGCTGGAAAGTTTCTTCTGTGTCAAGAGGTGTAGCAGTTAGTATGTCATAATAATTATCTTAAACTGTGAATTTTTCTATTGTCCTTTTCTTAGTCGTTTGGGGGGGGCTGTGGTCTATATTAATCATATATTCCATAACCTACATATGTTTAAGTATGTGAGAATGTTTGGTGATTACATATGTAAAGCGACTTCACACCTCAGAACAGGACAAAGGGTCTCAACCGCCAGTGAAGATCAAAGAGCATCCGAGGCGCTGCGGTGGAGACCAGATGGGTCGCCCTGACCCCCCAGGGCCAGGTGGAGGAGTACGAAGACAAAAGAGGAGATTAAGATAGTGAGGGATGTCAGCTTTTGATATGCATGTCTTTTGTTATGTGCGAGTATAAGTTCGTAGAGCCGAAGGTGTTCGCTCTCTTACTTCTTCTGCTGCTGCACCTAGATGAGACTTGTTAGAGGAGCTGATAATAAACTTTGGTTTATAAATCACATCGCCTCGTTATTTCAAGCTCCTCTACACTTTGATACATTACACTGAGTGTGGGATGGTAGCTTTGTGATTACTTCTTGCTGAAATGTTTGTTGTGTTGCTTTTTATTTATAATCCAAAAAATCATAATGTAAGCCTGGCCTTGCACTTGTGTATACTGTAATCAGTGATCAAAAAAAAAAAAAATCTGACAAAGTAAAAAATAAAACCGTTTTACATCTCCACGTGATATTGTGTTGTACTGCTCCTTCCCGCCACAGAGGGGCGCTGTGAGCCGTGTTGAAACTCTCTTGGTAGCAACGTCTGTGTTGTCAAACGTTGCTAAGGAAGCCGCTGAGTTGCCTTCTAAATAGCATCCCTGAGTCCTTCAAGTAACGAAAGGTAACCTCACTTCAGCCTCGTAACAAAGGAGGAAAATAAGAAAACTGTAGAAAGACGCAGATTGTCTCAAAGCTGCTCGTATCTGCTGTATAGCTGTCATGTTTTAATGTTGTCTCCGCTGTAGCATTTTTAGCATTGTTAGCTACGGCGACAGGTTATGAAGAAAAATTGTGAAATAACGACAGCCCTGTTCATGTATGAGATGTATACGCATCTGTTACCTAAACCAATTAAACTGGAAAGTAACGTTAAGACATACATATGCTAAATAACTATTAAGCAATGCGTAGTTAGCTCGCCGTGATTCATCAATACTAGTGCATACCCGTGCATCACTGAGCCTATGATGTGCCTTCTTCGTCTTTTAGATTTGATTGGCGGTTGGCAACCAGCTTACAGGTGCGTTACCGCAACGTACTTCACTCTATATCATCACTCTATCTCCTATGATGTGCCTATGAATAGACACCATGTATATATAGCGAGTCCTATGATCTTTGATGATGTCATAGCGAGTCCTATGATCTTTGATGTCATACCACTCGTTCAGTGGTGAATGGACATCCTGATTATTTTTTGGAATTTGGGAGGAAACCGGAGCACCTGGAAAAAATCCACACTTTGCATTTTACACATTTGTAGTGTAGACTGCCATTCACGTCTGTTTCAGTGATAAATGGACATCGTGATCATTTTTTGGAATGTGGGAGGAAACTGGAGCACCTGGAGAAAATCCACGCTTTGCTTGGCATTTTACACATTTGTAGTGTAGACTGCCATTCTTCAAGGTTACATATTTTTTACTGTGTCAGCACCTCTTTAAAAACAACATTGCTCAGAAAGTGACGCTTTTGCTTAGTTTCTTCATCTTGAGCAAGAATACGAAGACTGCTTGATCTGCCAACTCTGCTCGCGGCAACGTAGAATTGGCCATGGCTGAAGAAATCTCTTGTGCAGAAAACACCAACGTGCTGTAAAGACTGGCCCTGTGACTTATTCAGTCATGGCAAAGCAGGGTCTTACTGGAAACTGTTTACGTCACAAGGTGAATGGAAACGTGTTGTCAGATGGTGTGTGTGATTTGTGGAATCAGGAGAGTGCGTCCAGCATACAGCTGTGTTGTTCACAGTCATGCCTCCGACGTACTGCTCGAACCTCAGGTGTTTCATCTTCACGACATCTTTTCTGACGTGAAGCAGTTCTCAATCTATTGCTCTCCCATCTCGTGGGTCTCCTCGGCACAATGTGCGCCCGTATGTTGTTCACAGTCATGCCTCCGATGTACTTCTTCTTTTTCGTCTTCTTTTAGATTTGATTGGCAGTTGGCAACCAGCTTACAGGTGCATTACCGCCACATTCTTCACTCTATATCATCACTCTATCTGGTCGGGAGCTGTAGTCCTTACTGCCACGTACTGTACTTCACTCAGTAAACCACTCTATGTATCAAAAGTCAGAATGCTTCACGGTTGGCAACCTCTTCTTCGTCTTCTTCACTCTATATCTTTGTATAAGGAGTTCTTATAAGGAGTTCTGAACAATCTTCTTCTTCAAACAGTGAGATTTCCATGTCCACATGATGTCTATAACACTCTTATCTGGTCCCACTCTATATTCTTCAGGTCATCACTCTATCGTTAGGAACTCTTCTTGAATTATCTGTCTGTATCCTTGGTATTCATTTTAAACTGGAGGTTCAAAGGGCTAACATCACTCTATATCCTCTTCTTCTTCTTCTTCCGACGTCACTCTATATCCTCAATGTTACGTCCATCACTCTGTATCTTTGTATAAGGAGTTCTGAACAACTCCTTATGTGTGGAAAAAAATGATCCATCCTTCGTCAAAGAGAAGGTGTTTGCCAGCCCAGATGGTATCACTCCTTTTCTTCCTCCCTTCTTCTTCTTCTTCTTCTTCTTTTAGATTTGATTGGCTGTTGGAAACCAGCTTACAGGCACATTACCACCACCTACTGGGTTTGAGTGTGGAGCACAAACCTCAGGTGTCTCATCTTCACTGCATCTCTTCAGGCATCACTAAGCCTATGATGTGCCTATGATGTCTATATGACATCATATAGACACATAATCATAGACACCATATCACTCTGAGACTGAGGAGATGCGGAATACTCATCTGTCTGCCAACGCTGCACGCCAGGCAAGGCACAGAGAATCTGAGACCGAGGAGATGCGTAATAGTTGGCTGGCCAGGGACAGTGAATGCCATGCAAGGCACAGAGAAGCTGAGACCGAGGAGATGCAGAATAGTTGACTGGCCAGGGATGCCTTGCGCCATCAGGAAAAGCATTGTGCACGTCTGGAACAGGCGTACAAAAATAACCATAATCTGCTCGGTGTGATGATACAGACTTCTTCCAAGAGGACCTTTATGGCGATTACAGACACACACTAAGATGTCACTGTTTGAGTGTCCTACATGCTCACATTGTGGTGCCTATACTGTACATGGAAAGAGGAGAGGAAAGGATTTTGTTGCATGTCCGGAAAGATAGACCTCACCTATGATGCCACAAAATCCAAGCCTGGCTCAATCCCACCACAACCACCAGATGCTATCAAGGACCTTTTCATTAATCAAAACTTTGTTAAACAAGCAAAACAATACAACAGTGCATTGGCAATGGAAAGTATTAGCATTAAGGAGATCCCTATGCCTGGCTTCAATGCAGGCATACGTATACAGGGTAAAGTTTATCATTACGTTGATGCTCCTTTTCCTGAACAGGGTCGAAAGCCACTCTTTGCTCAGATCTATTTTCATGATCCTGCCCATGAACTGGAATTACGACGCACCCATCCCTCAACCATTGGTCTGAACGAAGACTTTTTGCTGAAGGCACAACAGGCTTGAGTCCAACCCATACGTGCGACAATTTCAGTCAGCAATTGAGTATGCGACTCAAAATGACAATGCCAATGAGCTGAGAATTGTCCTAACAGCTCGCACTCAGCACCGTGACCTTCATCATGGCACTGTGAATCTTCCATCACTAGATAGTGATGTTGCTGTCATTGCTCCAGGGACAAGTCTTACTGAGCAGTTTGGGAAGCTGGCTGTCGCCCTTCACCTCAGAGGAGGAACACTTCAAACAATCGATGCCATGCATTCAGCATATGACCCCATTATCTTATGTGCTTCTTCTGCCACAGGGTTCCCAAGGATATCACATTGGACTTGTAGGTATCACACCTACATGCTTTTACCATTTCCACCTACAAGTGCGCAACACTATTCATCACTTCAATTTACTGCTTCGTGGTGGAAGACTCACACAACAGTATGTATGTGACATGATGGTAAAAATTGAGTCACAACGTCTTAACTGGATTCGTCACAACCAGAAATCTATCAAGGAAGAAAAGTATAAAGTCATTGTTGATGCCCTGAGTACTAACACTGAGATCATCCCAGGACGTCTAACCATCCTGCCACCCACAATTTATGGATCACCACGATGGTATGCTAAAGAGTTCCAAGATGCCATGGCCTTGGTCAGAGTCAAAGGCAAACCAGACTTTTTTCCTCACCTTCACTTGCAACCCCAACTGGCCTGAAATTACTGGATCACTTTTTCAGGGGCACCAGACCAATCAAAGACCAGACATCATTGCTAGAGTATTCCACATGAAGGTGGAAGCTCTCCTTACAGACCTCCTAAAGTATGATATCTTGGGACATGTGGATGCATACATCATGGTGAAAGAAACTCAAAATAGACATCTTCCACATATACATATGCTCATTACCATGGTACCACAAGACAAACCCAGGACCTCCACTGACATTGATCGTGTCACCTCTGCAGAGATTCCTGGCAGGGAAAAAAATCTGGAACTCCCATCGCATTGTCTCGTCACACATGATTCACGGCCCATGTGGACAATGGAATACTGACAGTCCATGCATGGTAGACAAAAAGTGCTCCAAGGATTACCCAAAAGAACTGAGACAACACACAAGCTTTTCAGACAACTCTTACCCGCTGTACCGTAGATGTGCAGAAGGAGTGCCTGGCTCTTCAATTACAAAGACCATCAGAAGTGGCACTGTGCCTGTCGATAATAGATGGGTTGTGCCATACAATCCATACATCCTGCTACGATACAATGTACATATTAACCTTGAAATCATCTGTGCTGTCTCCAGTGTCAGATATCTCTACAAATACTTAGAGAAGGGGCCAGATCAGTGCCTGGTGAAGTTGGACACCCCTGAGGAACTTCAACGTGATGAAGTGACACGTTACGAATTAGGACGTTACATCACTGCATCTGAGGCATACTGGCGTATATATGATTTCCCCATCCAGCGGAAACAACCACCAGTAAGGATGCTGGCAATTCACCTAGAGGATGAACAGGTCATCATGTTCAATGATGAAGGCGCTGCCCAGAACCCATTGGACACAGGGCCACCTGCCACGACACTAACTGCCTTTTTTGAAGCCATGGCTCTACATCCAGACATGCGACACATTGTATACCCAGATGTCTTTCAACACTTCACGTACACACAGAAGAAATTTCAATTGCGGAAGAAAACATTAGGTTCTTACCATGACTGCATGGCTGACACTGTTGGACGAATCCCAGTGATTGCCTTCAACCCACACAATGCTGAACTTTTCTATCTCAGAATGCTTTTGTACCGTGTGCCAGGACCAACATCCTTCACAGACCTCCGTAAAGTTGGAGATGTGGTCATGGACAGTTATCTGGCTGCCTGCATCGCACATGGCATTGTTGACAATGATCAAGAAATAGATTCTGTTATGGAAAAGGCAGCAAATGTGACATTTGGCCCAGCACTGCGTGAAGTATTTGCCAACATGCTCATGTTTGTAACTTACAGGACAGCACTTGCAGTTCTGGGAAAGGCACAAGCATGTTCTTTGTGAAGATTTCATTCACAGAGCCAATGTGAATGAGCCAGATGACTATATTGTGAATTAAGTGCTGCTAGACCTGAAGGACCATGTTGAAAGACATGGCTTCACCCTACATGGAAACTTTGGAATCCCTGAGCCTGATCCACTTCACATCAACAGTAGAATTCCTAACATTATACAGCACGAGACTGAGCACAACATGGAGTAACTTCAAGCTCACATTACTGTCACAGAGAACAGACTTAATCATGAGCAGCAAGCAGTTGTTACAGCAGTGATGGAAAGCGTGGAGCAGGGACTTGGCAAAATGATAGCACTTGATGCAAGTGGCAGGACTGGGAAAACATTCATATTATGCCACATTCTCAAAGAAGTTCACGCACATATACAAAGTAGCTCTTGCAACAGCTGCAAGTGGCATTGCAGCTACCCTGCTGCCTAAAGGCACCACCTTTCACAGTAGAACAAAATGTCCTCTCATTCTCACTGATGACTCAACTTGCAGTGTAAGTGAAAATGGCAGCACTGCAACACTCATTAGGATGACACATCTCATGGTCATGGATTAAGTGTCCATGATGGATCGGCATGCACTGGAAGCAGCAGATCGAACGTTTCAGTTGATCCGGAGGTCACACAAGCTATTTGGTGGCATCACAATGGTCTTCAGTGGTGACTGGAGGCAAATCCTTACTGTTGTACCACATGGTAGCAGAACAGAAATCATAGAAAGGTGTTTCAAGAGCTCATACCTAATGGAAAAATGTTGAAACTATTTGTCTAACAGAAAACATGAGGATCTGTCAAGCTGTAGAAGATCAACAAGCTGAAGAACATTTTGCTAAATTTCTCTTGGACCTTGGAGAAGGAAAAATTCCAGTAGTTCCAGAACAGGGCGAATTTGCAATTGAACCTGATGAAAGACTTACAGCCGTGGACAAAATTGTTAGTACCCCGCTGTTAATGAAAAAAACCCCACAGTGGTCACAGAAATAACTTGAGTCTGACAAAAGTGGTAATATATAAAAATTCTATGAAAATTAACCAATGAAAATCAGACAGTGCTTTTGAATTGTGGTTCAACAGAATTACTTTAAAAAGCAAACTCATGAAACAGGCCTGGACAAAAATGATGGTACCCCTAGAAAAGACTGAAAATAATGTGACCATAGGGACATGTTCAACCAAGATGTGTCCTCTAATTAACATCACAGGTGTCTACAAATTTGTAATCAGTCAGTCGGCCTATTTAAAGGGTGACAAGTAGTCACTGTGCTGTTTGTTGACATGGTGTGTACCACACTAAACATGGACCAGAGGAAGCAAAGGAGAGAGTTGTCTCAGGAGATTAGAAAGAAAATTATAGACAAGCATGTTAAAGGTAAAGGCTATAAGACCGTCTGCAAGCAGCTTGATGTTCCTGTGACTACAGTTGCACATATTATTCAGAAATTTAAGATCCACGGGACTGTAGCCAACCTCCCTGGACGTGGCCGCAGGAGGAGACGGATAATATGAATGGTAACAAAAGAGCCCAGAACAACCTCTAAACACATTCATGGTGAACTCCAAGGTAAAGGTACACTACCGTTCAAAAGTTTGGGGTCACCCAGACAATTATTTTGTGTTTTCCATGAAAAGTCACACTTATTTACCACCATGAGTTGTAAAATGAATAGAAAATATAGTCAAGACATTGACAAGGTTAGAAATAATGATTTGTATTTGAAATAATAATTTTTTCCTTCAAACTTTGCTTTCGTCAAAGAATCCTCCATTTGCAGCAATTACAGCATTGCAGACCTAACATGATTGCACAAGGGTTTTCTAATCATCCATTAGCCTTCTGACGCAATGAGCAAACACATTGTATCATTAGAACACTGGAGTGATAGTTGCTGGAAATGGGCCTCTATACACCTATCTAGATATTGCACCAAAAACCAGACATTTGCAGCTAGAATAGTCATTTACCACATTAGTAATGTATAGAGTGTATTTCTGATTAGTTTAAAGTTATCTTCATTGAAAAAAAGTGCTTTTCTTTCAAAAATAAGGAAATTTCTAAGTGACCCCAAACTTTTGAACGGTAGTGTACATCAGCGTCAGATCGCACCATCCGTCGTTGTTTGAGCCAAAGTGGACTTCATGGGAGACAACCAAGGAGGACACCACTGTTGAAAACAAATAATAAAAAAGCCAGACTGGAATTTGCCAAACTGCATGTTGACAAGCCACAAAGCTTCTGGGAGAATGTCCTATGGACAGACGAGACAAAACTGGAACTTTTTGGCAAGACACATCAGCTCTATGTTCACAGACGCAAAAATGAAGCATTCCAAGAAAAGAACACTGTCCCTACTGTGAAACATGGAGGAAGTTCTGTTATGTTCTGGGGCTGCTTTGCTGCATCTGGCACAGGGTGTCTTGAATCTGTGCAGGGTACAATGAAATCTCAAGACTATCAAGGTATTCTAGAGAGAAATATGCTGCCCAGTGTCAGACAGCTTGGTCTCAGTCGTAGGTCATGGGTCTTGCAACAGGATAATGACCCAAAACACACAGCAAAAACACCCAAGAATGGCTAAGAGTTAAACATTGGACTATTCTAAAGTGGCCTTCTATGAGCCCTGATCTAAATCCTATTGAACATCCGTGGAAGGAGCTGAAACATGCCGTCTGGAGAAGGCACCCTTCAAACCTGAGACAACTGGAACAGTTTGCTCATGAGGAGTGGGCCAAAATACCTGCTGAGAGGTGCAGAAGTCTCATTGACAGTTACAGAAATCGTTTGATTGCAGTGATTGCCTCAAAAGGTTGTGCAACAAAATACTAAGTTAAGCGTACCATCATTTTTGTCCAGGCCTGTTTCATGAGTTTGTTTTTTCAAATAATTCTGTTGAACCACAATTCAAAAGCATTGTCTGATTTCCATTGGTTAATTTTCATAGACTTTTTGTTTATTACCACTTTTGTCAGATCCAAGTTATTTCTGTAACCATTGTGGGTTTTTCTTTCATTAACAGAGGGGTACCAACAATTTTGTCCACATGTGTAGACAATGAAAGAACCTTGGTGGGATGATAATTGTAATAAAGCTATTAAAAATAGAAATAGGGCATTCAGACAAGTGAAAAAGTGTCATACTTTGGAAGCAGTGATTGAGTACAAACGGTGTCAGGCAATCGTCAGGAAAACAAAACACCTGAGTGTTTATTCTGGAGACAGTATTGTAATACTATAGGAAGAGAAACACAGCTATCTGATATTTGGGGAATGATTAAGAAAATGAGTGGTATTAGAAGAGAGTACAAAATACCAGTGTTAGACAGTATTGGGGAAATAGCTATTACTAATATAGACAAAGCAGAACTTTTGGCACAAACTTTAGTGTGGATTCATAGTTCAGAAAACCTACCAAACACAATTAGACAAAGCAGGGAAAGCACTTTATCCAAACACCCACATGTAAACATAAGGAAGAATACTTCAAGGGACATGATAGACTTTCCATTCACTCTATCGGAATTGAAAAGGGCTATTCTGAAATTGAAGCAGTCTTCACCAGGGAAGGATGGCGTATGTTATAGGATGTTGTCACACATGGAGGAGAGTGCACTTCAAACAATGTTAAAGCTATTTAACAAAGTTCAGGAAACTGGGAAGATTCCAAGGGCATGGAAACAGTCAGTTATAGTACCAGTCTTAAAGCCAGGGAAAGATTCATCAGATCCCAATAATTATAGGCCAATAGCTCTTACCTCACAGTTGGGGAAAACAATGGAACAAATGGTGACTGAAAGGCTGAATTACATTTTGGAAGGGAAGGAATGTCTTTCTCCTTTTCAAAGTGGGTTCCGAAAAGGGTGAAATACTATGGATTCCATTTTGCACCATCCATCCATCCATCCATCCATCCATCTTCTACCGCTTTTCCGGAGGTCCGGGTCGCGGAGGCAGCAGTTCAAGCAGAGAAGCCCAGACTTCCCTCTCCCCAGCCACCTGCTCCAGCTCTTCAGAGGGGATACCAAGGCGTTCCCAGACTAGCTGGGAGACATAGTCTCTCCACCGAGTCCTGGGTCTGCCCCGGGGTCTCCTCCCAGTGGGACGTGCCTGAAACACCTCAAGTGGGAGGCGTCCAGGAGGCATCCTAATCAGATGCCCATACCACCTCAACTGACTCCTTTCAATGTGGAGGAGCAGCGGTTCTACTCTGAGCCTCTCCCGGATGACTGAGCTCCTCACCCTATCTCTGAGGGTGAGTCCAGCAATCCTACGGAGAAAGCTCATTTCAGCCGCTTGTATCCGCGATCTCGTTCTTTCGGTCATTACCCAAAGCTCGTGACCATAGGTGAGAGTAGGAACGTAGATTGACTGGTAAATCGACAGCTTTGCCTTAGAACTAAGCTCCCTCTTCACCACAACAGACCGGTACAACGTCCGCATCACTGCAGATGCTGCTCCAATCCGTCTGTCGATCTCTCGCTCCATTTTCCCCTCACTCGTGAACAAGACCCCAAGATACTTAAACTCCTCCACTTGGGGCAGGAGCCTGTCCCCAACCCGGAGAGGACAATCCACCTTTTTCCGGCTGAGGACCATGGACTCGGACTTGGAGGTGCTGATTCTCATCCCAGCCGCTTCACACTCAGCGGCAAACCGTCCCAGCAAGAGCTGTAGGTCATTGCTGGATGAAGCCAACAGGACAACATCATCTGCAAACAACAGAGATGAGATCCTGTGGTCACCAAGCATGACACCCTCCATTCCCTGGCTGCGCCTAGAAATCCTGTCCATAAAAATTATGAACAGGACCGGTGACAAAGGGCAGCCCTGGCGGAGTCCAACTCTCACTGGGAATGACTCCGACCGAGTGTTGGCAATGCGAACTAAACTCTCACAACGGTCGTACAGAGACCGAATAGCTCGTAACAACAAGCCCGATACCCCATACTCCCGAAGCACCCCCCACAAAAATCCACGAGGGACGCGGTCAAATGCCTTCTCCAAGTCCACAAAACACATGTAAACTGGTTGGGCAAACTCCCACGAACCCTCAAGAATTCTCGAGAGGGTAAAGAGCTGGTCCGATGTGCCACGGCCAGGACGAAAACCACATTGCTCCTCCTGAATCCGAGGTTCGACCAACGGCCAGACTCTCCTCTCCAGTACCTTGGCATAGACCTTCCCAGGGAGGCTGAGGAGTGTGATCCCTCTAAAGTTGGAGCACACCCTCCGGTCCCCTTTTTTGAAGAGAGGAACCACCACCCCGGTTTGCCATGCCAAAGGCACTGCCCCCGACCTCCACGCAATGTTGCAGAGGCGTGTCAACCATGACAACCCAACAACATCCAGGGCCTTGAGGTACTCGGGGCGAATCTCGTCCACCCCCGGGGCCCGGCCACCAAGGAGATTTTTAACCACCTTGGCGACCTCAGCCCCTGTGATAGGCGAGTCATCCCCCTCGTCCCCAAACCCTGCTTCCTCTGTGGAAGGCGTATCAGTGGGATTGAGGAGATCCTCGAAGTATTCCTTCCACCGCCCGACGATATCCCCAGTTGAAGTCAACAGTGTCCCATCCGCACCATACACAGTGTGGACGGGGAGCTGCTTTCCCCTCCTGAGCCGCCGAACAGTTTGCCAGAATCTCTTTGAAGCCGACCGAAAGTCTTGTTCCATGGCCTCACCGAACTCCTCCCATACCCGGGTTTTTGCTTCAGCAACCACCCGAGCTGCACTCCGCTTGGCCTGCCGGTACACCTCAGCTGCTTCGGGAGTCCCACAAGCCAACCAAGCTTGATAGGACTCCTTCTTCAGCTTAATGGCCCCCCTCACCACTGGTGTCCACCACTTGGTTCGGGGGTTGCCACCACGAGATGCACCGACCACCTTGCGGCCGCAGCTCTGGGCTGCCGCTTCAACAACAGAGGTGGAGAACATGGCCCATTCAGACTCCATGTCTCCAGACTCCCTCGGAATGTGGTTGAAGTTCTTCCGGAGGTGGGAGTTGAAGACCTCCCGGACAGGGGCCTCAGCCAGACGCTCCCAGCACACCCTCACTATACGTTTGGTGCTGATTGTACTCTCTTCTTCTAATACCACTCATTTTCTTAATCATTCCCCAAATATCAGATAGCTGTGTTTCTCTTCCTATAGTATTACAATACTGTCTCCAGAATAAACACTCAGGTGTTTTGTTTTCCTGACGATTGCCTGACACCGTTTGTACTCAATCACTGCTTCCAAAGTATGACACTTTTTCACTTGTCTGAATGCCCTATTTCTATTTTTAATAGCTTTATTACAATTATCATCCCACCAAGGTTCTTTCATTGTCTACACATGTGGACAAAATTGTTGGTACCCCTCTGTTAATGAAAGAAAAACCCACAATGGTTACAGAAATAACTTGGATCTGACAAAAGTGGTAATAAACAAAAAGTCTATGAAAATTAACCAATGGAAATCAGACAATGCTTTTGAATTGTGGTTCAACAGAATTATTTGAAAAAACAAACTCATGAAACAGGCCTGGACAAAACATCCCAAACATTTTGCACCTAGAATGTGAAATTAGGAAAGCTCAGGTAAATAGGAAAAATGCAATAGCTGTCTTTTTTGATGTAGAAAAAGCATATGACATGCTGTGGAAGAAAGGGTTGCTGATTAAATTAAATCAAATCAATTTGGTATTGAAGGTAATTATACAATTGGGTATTAGATTTCCTGTATAATAGAACGACTGAGGTTAGAGTTGGTACAGAGTACTCCAAAATATATTAAGTTGAAAATGGTTTCCCCCAAGGCAGCGTGTGTAGCCCTGTTTTGTGTAATATTATGATTAATGATATTTTTGAAGGAATCAATAGTGGAATAGGGAAGGCCTTGTATGCAGATGATGGGGCCTTATGGATAAGGGGACATAATCTTGTGTACATTCAGAGGAAAATGCAGGCAGCAATAGACCAGGTTGAACAATGGGCAAACTGGTGGGCTTTTAAATTATCGGTCTCAAAGACACAAATAATTTGCTTCTCTAAAAATTCCAAAGAGATTTCTTTAAATCTTAATGGCCAAAAGTTAGAGCAAGTAAAGGTAGTTTGGTATTTAGGTGTGTTATTTGATGAAAAACTAACTTGGAAGCAGTACACTGAAAAAACTAAAGGAAAATGTAAGAAAATAAATAATATTTTGAGATGTCTGGCAGGATGGGACTGAGGGGCCTCTAGGGCCTCTCTGTTGAGGGTGTATCGAGGACTAATGAGAGCTACACTAGACTGTGAGTGTGTTGCATTCATGTTGGGTGCTGATTGTCACCTGAACCAACTGGACATAGAGCAGGCAAAGGCTCTTAGGAATTGTTGTGGTGCATTTAAAACTTCTCCAGTATCAGCGATCCAAGTAGAGATGGGTGAAATGCCCTTAAGATTAAGAAGAACCAAATTAATGCTGGCATACTGGATCAACTTGAAGGGGCATAAGAGGTCACATCCCACAAAAGCTATTCCCAATGATTGCTGGGAACACAATGAGTCCAGCATTGGTAGCTTTGGATGGATAAGTGATGCCATTGCTGAGCAGGCAGGATTAAAATACATAGATTGTAGCCCAACGGTCCTGTGGTCTGTTATTCCTCCATGGCTGTTTAAGATGCCACTGGTAGATTTTGAAATACAACAACTGAGGAGGCAACATAAGCAATCAGCAACAGATTATATAGTGCATAAATATATTGAACAGAACTTCAGAAACAGGCTGATAGCATTTACCGATGGTTCCAAGGATCCTACAACTGGTCGTAGTGGAGCTGCGGTATACATTCCTCAGTATAAAATATCTATCAATAAAAGAACCAGTAATCACTTATCAGTATACACAGTTGAGCTAGTTGCCATTATATTAGCTTTACAGTGGTTGGAGATAAATTATAGGAATAATGCAGTCGTTGCTTCAGATAGTTGGGCAGCTCTCAAGAGTGTTCAGTCACTGCAGTCGTGTAGGCAGGACCTAATTGTAGAACTCCACTCCTTAATTTACAACCTCTAGAGTAAAGGTCAATAAATAAACTTTCTTTGGGTTCCAGCCCATGCTGAAATAGAGGGTAATGAGGATGTGGATTTTTTAGTAAACAATCATTAAAATTTGAAGCAATAAATCTGGAAATCTCACTCAGTAAGGCAGAAGGCAAATCAATAATTAAAAATTATATAGAGGAAAAGTGGCAAGAATATTGGGACTCAATAGATACAGGAAGACATCTTTATGATATTGAAAAGCGGGTGGACTCTGGAATGGGAGTTGGCAGAAACAGGAAAGAAGAGATGCTCATCACCCGATTAAGAATAGGACATATTACTTTGAACCAGGCGCTACATAGAATAGGTAAACACCCAACTGGCAGCTGTGCACATTGTGGTTCTCCGGAAACAGTTCAGCACGTTTTGTTGGAATGTCAGGATACCAGGAACAAAGGAAACAACTGATTGCAGTAATGGATAAGATAAGATAAGATAAGATAAGCCTTTATTAGTCCCACAACGGGGAAATTCCAGGATTGCAACAGCACAGGGATAGCAACACTCAGAGCAACAATCAGAAGGCAAGAAAAAAAACAAGCAAGCAAGAGCAGCTAATAAACATATGTACGTATTACTATAAAATATATATATATATACACACACACACAGACACACAGTGCAGAGCATTGTAGCTGGATGGAATAAATATGTAAATATATAAACACCCACAGTACGGAGCATTGCAGCTAGGTGGAATAAATATGCAAGTATATAAACACACACAGTGCGGAGCATTGTAGCTAGATGGAATAAATATGCAAATATATAAACACACACAGTGCAGAGCATTGTTGCTAGATGGAATGAAACAGCATAACCGTCTACTTAGTTATCCTACATGGTATGATTATGTGCCCATACATATTCTCACCCTCCATAGCGACCGGTATGTTCCTAGTTGTATGCCGGAGGGGACCATTGTGTAAGTCTATTGCATCTTTTGCATTCAAAAAACTATTAGTTTGTTACGTCTTTTTGCTATCTCTGCGAGCAGCCCTGCTTAGGTTGTACAGTCTGACAGCCGTTGGTAGGAAGGACCTACGAAACCTCTCGGTTGTGCACCTGGGATGATGTAGTCTGCTGCTAAATGAGCTCCTCAGTGCATTCAGTATGTCCTGCATAGGGTGGAACTCGGACTCCAGCAGAGATGACAGTTTAGCCACCGTCCTTCTCTCTCCTATCTCCTCCATCGGATCAAGGCGCTGCCCCAGGACAGAGCTAGCTTTCTTAATCAGTTTGTTCAGTCTCTTCCTATCGGCTGCAGTAATGCCACTGCCCCAGCAGACCACTCCAAAAGTGATGGCTGATGCCACCACCGTGTCATAGAATGACTTCAGCAGCGCCCCTTGTACACCAAAAGACCTGAGTCTCCTCAGCAGGAACAGCCTGCGCTGTCCCTTCTTGTAGAGTGCATCAGTATTGTGTGACCAGTCTAGTTTATTGTTCAGATGAATACCCAGGTACTTATAGGATGTCACCATCTCGATGTCTGTTCCCTGTATATTTACTGGTACTGTGAGGGGCTGCCCATGCCTGCGGCAGTCCACCACCAGCTCCTTAGTTTTCCTCGCGTTGATCTGGAGGCAGTTCCGATGGCACCAGTCCACGAAGTCCTGGATAAGCCCTCTGTACTCAGCTTCATCTCCATTGGAGATGAGGCCAACGATCGCAGAGTCATCAGAGAACTTCTGTAGATGGCAGTGTGTTGTGTTGTGTGAGAAGTCCGCAGTATAAAGAGTGAACAGGAAGGGAGCCAGCACCGGAAAGGGCTAATGTAAGTTTTGGTTTGGAAAACATGTTAGGAACTTCAGTCAAAGAAATATATGTAGGTCTATTTAGATATTTAAGTGCAACTGGATTAATTTAGTGGTTTTTTTTTCCCCTGCCGTTCTCTTGTCCACGTTCCAACCCGGTAGGTGGTGGTAATGCACCTGTAAGCTGGTTGCTAACCGCCAATCAAATCTAAAAAAAGAAGAAAAAGCTATGATAAATAAGTAAGCTTTACAATGAATTAAAACTCTTAATTAAACTGTGAATGGGAAGAACATTTTTGTTAACTGTAGGGTTTAATTTTAGGGCAACACACAAATGTTGGATTATCTGGATGTTTTGTTGTTACATTTATATTTCTGGTTTTCAAAACTGGCATCAAATATTACCTTTTCCTTCAAACTGCTTTATTTTAAAAAAATATACATTTACGTTTACCAAATTTACAAAAAAAAAAAAAGTAATTTTGGAGAAAAATGTCACAAATTAACAAGAAAAAAAGGAGCAGTTCACAAATGTACCAAAATGGTAATAAATTTTACATGAATAAATTTGCAAATAAGAAAAAAAAATACCTGGGGAAATATAGCAAATTTATGAGAAGAAAAAAATCCTGAACTGTACAAGAAAAGGTGCAAAATAAAAGGGAAAAAACATACCCCCCCCCAAAAAAATACATTTATAATAACAGTTTAAATAAAAGAAAAAATAAACTATAAGCTTACTAATATACAAGAAAAGCAGAAAATTTATGTATAAAAGTTGCAATATTGCTTGAAAAAGTTACAAGAAAGTCAGATTTCTGAAAAAAATTGATGTTGATGCAGTTTACTGTTGGGAAATTTGCTTGTTTTTTTAACTGCTGTCACATATCAAAATAGGTTAAATGAAGAGTATGAAGGGTTAACATTAATAGCTTGAAATCAAACTATTACAAACTAATGTCAAAAGTTTGTTACTGTAACTGTCATAATAAAAGCTAATCTGTCGTTGTAAGGGATGTAACTGAACCATACTCTGCCATGCATCTGCAGTTGTGCTGTCACTCAGCGATGGGAGAGGTACATCCACCTGACCACAGCTGGGCTCAGACATGACAGCAGGATGACTGAGGATGGACAGGACGGCCCCCTCCATCAGTCCTGTGAGGCTCTGGGGAAATTGGACTCAGTTACCAGTGACAGCAAACCATGTAATGCCTCCCCAGTAGAAGCCAAAGCTGCCAAGGAGCACAGTGATGACAAACTCGTTGCTAGAAATGCAGGCAGAGAGATCATTCCATACCAGCCGCGACCCCCTTCCCTACCGCGGCTGTCGAAGTCCAGCAAAAGTGTCTCATTGGAAGAGACCAGGAGAACCAGGAGACTGAGAAACAGCCAGGAGAGTCTGAGTGACCCGGCAGAGACTGGCTCCTCTACAGACTCACTTAAAGAGGACCATACAGTTCCAGATCCAGATGGATTTGTTCTTGCTCCTTTCAAGAACTCCAATGGGAGGCCACTCTCTGCTGCTACAGGAGGATCCCCAGTTTTCCGGGACAGGGGCAGCAGCCTGTCTGAGTATGAGAGGAGATCCCACAGCCAGCAGAGCCATCCCACAGATCTCCCAGTGATACCCACCAAGGTGCGCCTGTCTCCAGTACAGCCCAGAAGACCACTACCTGCTCTGGAGAAGAACTTTGCCTCAGCCACTTTAAGGTCAGCTAATAGGATTGACAGGGATTGTGCGGATTATGCTGTGCTGGTTAGAGAGAAACTGGGAGAGAGACTCCACAGGAACCTGAGTGACAGCCGGCTCCTGGAGAACATGGGGTCTGACAGTGCTTCTATCAACTCCATGCGGTCCACGTACAGTGTGCTCAGCCCCATCAGGCCCCAGGATGTCAGGAACAGGTACAGTAGAGCCAGTAGATAACAGTCATCCTCATACATGAACACTCATTTGTGTGTGCAGTATTTGTGGTGTGAGAGGACTGTTAGAGTCTTTCAAAGGTAAACATCAGGGGTGCCAAACATATGGCCTGTGGACCTGAAATGTCCCAGCAGTGATTCAGATTTGGCCCTGTGCAAGAATGCAGGGTGATGGCATCACTTTGTGACTTTTGCTATATTTTGCATGAGGGGGCAATGTGTTTGGAGTTGTAAATATCAGATTTATGATGCTAGATATTCTTAGCAATAATAACATCTCTGTTAGGACTCCTCAAGCTGATTGTCATCTGCTTAAGAAATTAAATATGTAAAGGATATTGTGGTTTTTTTTTCCACTGGTCTGGTCTACTTGAGATGAAATGGGCTGTATGTGGTCTGTAAAGGTGTTTACATAATATTGTACAGTAACACCAGAAGTTGATCAGGTTTTTCTGTTTGTTTTAGGACAAAGTCCCTATCCTTTAATTATAAATACTAGTGCATACCTGTGCATGCCTGTAGAAACCAAGTATAAGCAAGTATTTCTGCATGCCAGTAGAAAGCAGGTGTAAGCAAGCACGTCAGCACTCGTTCAGTGATGCCTGCCTTTGATCTTTGATTGTGTCATAGCCAGTCCTATGGTCTTTGGTGATGCCATAAGTGAGTCCTATGATCTTTGATGATGTAATAGTGAGTCCTGTGATCTTTCAGCGAGTCCTATGATCGTGACACACAGACAGACAGACACACAGAATTTCTTGAATTATATATAGAATGATTAGTGGGTACTGCATGCAGAATGGGTGCTCTTACCTGATTGCGCAAAATACTTAGCAGGGCAGATCCAAATACATTAACTTAGCACACACAATGCAGCTTGTTAAAGCTGAAATGAATTGTGTTTGTTGTTAGTACCTTTGAAAAGCAGGTGCAAACTGTTTGCACACAGATGCCTGCTATTATTCAGGCCAGGAAGCTTCATAGTAAAAATGGAAGAACACATTAGGAAGCTGTTTTCACTAATTGTGATAGAAGAAAAAAATGTTTAACCTGATAATATTCTTTATTACAAACCAAACACAATAATTATAAAATAATTAAATACGCAAAGTCCCTTTAGCATACAGAAAATGGAATCTAATTTATCTTATTACCTTTTTTACTGTTGGCAGGTACAGTATCTCACAAAAGTGAGTACACCCCTTATATTTTTGTAAATATTTTATTATATCTTTTCATGGGACAACACTGAAGATATGACACTTTGATACAATGTCAAGTAGTCAGTATACAGCTTGTATAATAGTGTAAATATGCTGTCCTCTCAAAATAACTCAACACACAGCCATTAATGTCTAAATTGCTGGCAACAAAAGTGAGTACACTCCCAAGTGAAAATGTCTAAATTGTGCCCAATTAGCCATTTTCCCTCCCTGGTGTCATGTGACTTGTTAGTGTTACAAGGTCTCAGGTGTGAATGGGGAGCAGGTGTGTTAAATTTGGTGTTAAAGCTCTCACACTCTCTCATACTGGTCACTGGAAGTTCAACACGGCACCTCATGGCAATGAACTCTCTGTGGATCTGAAAAAAAAAAAGAGTTTTTGTTCTACATAAAGATGGCCTAGGCTATAAGAAGATCGCCAGCACCCTGAAACTAAGCTGCAGCATGGTGGACAAGACCATACCGCGGTTTAACAGGACAGGTTCTACTCGGAACAGGCCTCGCCATGGTCGATCAAAGAAGTTCAATGCACATGCTCAGCATCATATCCAGAGGTTGTCTTTTGAAAATAGACGTATGAGTGCCGCCAGCATTGCTGCAGAGGTTGAAGGGGTGGGGGTCAGCTTGTCAGTGCTCAGACCATACGCCACACACTGCATCAAATTGGTCTGCATGGCTGTTGTCCCAGAAGGAAGCCCCTTTTAAAGATGATGCACAAGAAAGCCCGCAAACAGTTTGCCGAAGACAACCAGACTAAGGACATGAATTACTGGAACCATGACCTGTGGTCTGATGAAACCAAGATAAACTTATTTGGTTCAGAAGGTGTCAAGTGTGTGTGGCTGCAACCAGGTGAGGAGTACAAAGACAAGTGTGTCTTGCCTACAGTTAATCATGGTGGTGGGAGTGTCATGGTATGGGGCTGCATGAGTGCTGCCGGCACTGGGGAGCTACAGTTCACTGAAGGGACCATGAATGCCAACATGCACTGTGACATACTAAAACAAAGCATGATCCCCTCCCTTTGGAAACTGGGCCGCAGAGCAGTATTCCAACATGAAAACGACCCCAAACACACCTCCAAGACGACCACTGCCTTGCAAAAGAAACTGAAGGTGAAGGTGATGGACTGGCCAAGCATTTCTCCAGACCTAAACCCTATTGAGAATCTGTGGGGCATCCTCAAATGGAAGGTGGAGGAGCGCAAGGTCTCTAACAACCACCAGCTCCATGATGTCGTCACGGAGGAGTGAAAGAGGATTCCAGTGGCAACTTGTGAAGCTCTCGTGAACTCCATGCCCAGAAGAGTTACAGCGGTGCTGGAAAATAATGGTGGCCACACAAAATATTGACACTTTGGGCACAATTTGGACATTTTCACTTAGGGGTGTACTCACTTTTATTGCCAGCGGTTTAGACATTAATGGCTGTGTGTTGAGTTATTTTGAGAGGACAATAAATTTACACTGTTATACAAGCTGTACACTGACTACTTTACATTGTATCAGTGTCATATCTTCAGTGTTGTCCCATGAAAAGATATAAAATATTTACAAAAATGTGAGGGGTGTACTCACTTTTGTGAGATACTGTATGTCCCCAGTAAGAGGAGAGTTTAGTACCTGTGGTTGCACATCGGAGGGCCAGGGTGATTCGACACACACTTGTGCCAAGATCAGGGGTGGGAATTGTTGGGAACCTCACGATTCGATTCAGAATCAATTCAGAGGTCTAGCGACAACTGCGCTGGTTGAGTGACCCGCTCGTTTCGCAGTCAGGCACTGAAGATGTCTGCCACACAGCTGTCGCCACACAGTTTCATGCATTGAATGTAATCTACAGTAGAAATGTCTACATAGTGTGTCAGATGATGATGATGCTCCAGCAAACAGATTTGAGCAACCAGAATTAAATAAAATGAGGAGTTTGTGCCGAGTTTCAACAAGCGTGTATGTTGTGTGTTGTTGTAGGAAAGACTGTCTGGGCACACACTAACTTCTGCATTTCAAGGTTCCCCCCTTTTTTGTTCCATCAAAATTAATTACATTAAGTAAGTAAGTAAGGGAGTATGGGGTATCGGGCTTGTTGTTACGAGCTATTCGGTCTCTGTACGACCGTTGTGAGAGTTTAGTTCGTATTGCCAACACTCGGTCGGAGTCATTCCCAGTGAGAGTTGGACTCCGCCAGGGCTGCCCTTTGTCACCGGTCCTGTTCATAATTTTTATGGACAGGATTTCTAGGCGCAGCCAGGGAATGGAGGGTGTCATGCTTGGTGACCACAGGATCTCATCTCTGTTGTTTGCAGATGATGTTGTCCTGTTGGCTTCATCCAGCAATGACCTACAGCTCTTGCTGGGACGGTTTGCCGCTGAGTGTGAAGCGGCTGGGATGAGAATCAGCACCTCCAAGTCCGAGTCCATGGTCCTCAGCCGGAAAAAGGTGGATTGTCCTCTCCGGGTTGGGGACAGGCTCCTGCCCCAAGTGGAGGAGTTTAAGTATCTTGGGGTCTTGTTCACGAGTGAGGGGAAAATGGAGCGAGAGATCGACAGACGGATTGGAGCAGCATCTGCAGTGATGCGGACGTTGTACCGGTCTGTTGTGGTGAAGAGGGAGCTTAGTTCTAAGGCAAAGCTGTCGATTTACCAGTCAATCTACGTTCCTACTCTCACCTATGGTCACGAGCTTTGGGTAATGACCGAAAGAACGAGATCGCGGATACAAGCGGCTGAAATGAGCTTTCTCCGTAGGATTGCTGGACTCACCCTCAGAGATAGGGTGAGGAGCTCAGTCATCCGGGAGAGGCTCAGAGTAGAACCGCTGCTCCTCCACATTGAAAGGAGTCAGTTGAGGTGGTATGGGCATCTGATTAGGATGCCTCCTGGACGTCTCCCACTTGAGGTGTTTCAGGCACGTCCCACTGGGAGGAGACCCCGGGGCAGACCCAGGACTCGGTGGAGAGACTATGTCTCCCAGCTAGTCTGGGAACGCCTTGGTATCCCCTCTGAAGAGCTGGAGCAGGTGGCTGGGGAGAGGGAAGTCTGGGCTTCTCTGCTTGAACTGCTGCCTCCGCGACCCGGACCTCCGGAAAAGCGGTAGAAGATGGATGGATGGATGGAAGTAAGTAAGTAAGCTTTATTTATATAGCACTTTTCACAGACATATAAAGTCACAAAGTGCTTTACAGTGCAACAACAATCAAAACAATTAAAATACAACTAAAATACAAATTAAAATGCAATAAAATACAATTGAAATACAATAATACAGTTAAGATACAGTTAAAATACGAATTAAAGTAGAACTAAGAAACAAAAAATACACTCTGTGCAGTCAGGTGGT
Organism: Pholidichthys leucotaenia; assembly: GCA_020510985.1. NCBI lineage: Eukaryota > Metazoa > Chordata > Actinopteri > Cichliformes > Pholidichthyidae > Pholidichthys > Pholidichthys leucotaenia. The sequence continues at coordinate 20,418,642 of CM035838.1, forward strand.
AACAGCCTTCAGTCAATCTTGGAATTAAAATGCCTGTTTAAACAGGAATGTTTTCAGGTGGGTTTTAAAACTCACGACACTGTCCATGGCTCGAAGGTGCAGAGGGAGGTCATTCCACAAGCGTGGTGCTACTGCTTTAAAAGACCTGTCACCTCTGGTAGCAAAGTGGGTGCGGGGAACCATGAGCAAGTGCTGTCCTGAGGATCTCAGGCTGCGGGTCGAGCTGTAGGGCTGAATCAGAGCAGCCATATATGCGGGGGCCTGACTGTGAATTGCTCGGAAAGTGAGCACCAGGATCTTAAAGTGGACACGATACACAACAGGGAGCCAATGGAGTGATCTAAGGACAGGTGTAATGTGGTCTCTCCTGTTTGCACGTGTCAGAAGCCTCGCAGCAGAGTTTTGAACAAACTGCAGACGAGCCAGTTCCTTTTTGTTCAAACAAGTAAAAAGGCTGTTACAGTAGTCCAAACGTGAGGAGACAAATGCGTGAATGATCATCTCCAGCTCTTTGTGTGAAACCATGGTCCTGAGCTTGGAGATATTTCGCAGTTGGAAGTGACAGTTTTTTATCAGTTGTTTGGTGTAATGTTCCAATGACATGGCCTTATCAAAGATGACACCCAAGTTTCTCAGCTTTGTTTTAACTGTACTGCCCAAGTCACCAAGGTATTGTTTTATGCCTGATATGTCGCTGTCTGGGGCAATGATCAAAGTCTCCCTTTTGCCAAAGTTTAGCTGGAGGCTGTTGTCATTAAGCCACTGCTTTATGTGGGACAGGCAGTTTGTTAAGGAGCTGAGTATGTGGAGCTCAGACTTGTTGAACAAGCAGTATATCTGGATGTCGTCTGCAAAGAGATGATAGGAGATGTTATTATACTGCTGTATGATGCGGCCAAGGGGGAGAATGTACAGTAGGAACAGTAGTGGCCCCAGGACAGAACCTTGGGGCACACCATACTGCAAATCGGCTGAGTTGGACCGGATGTTATTAGAAGATACACTGAAGCTTCTACCAGTCAAGTAGGAGGAGAACCACTTCAGAACAGGACCTGTCATCCCCACCAGGTCCCTCAGTCTGTTTGTCATAATGGTGTGGTCCACCGTGTCAAAGGCCGAGGAAAGATCCAGCAGGACCAGGACCGTAGATTTCCCAATATCAGCCGACATCATGATATCACTAGCCACTCTTACTAAAGCAGTTTCAGTCGAGTGGCGTTGTCTGAACCCAGACTGAAACATGTCATAGATTAAATTTGTAATATTTTAATAATATTTATTAAAATTTTAATAATATTTATTATTAAATTAATAATTAATATTTAAGAATCGTAATCTTGACATCTGTGCATCGAATCGTTGATGTTTGCATTGCGTTGCGTCGGAAAAACAATTATTTCCCCCAGCCCAAGTCATGGTTCTTGTGAACAGACCAGTGCAATCCTGGTAGAGGTCCGTCACAGCTCATCTGCTTCCACTGAGCACCCAGACGTCTGCCATTCCTCAGAAAAGATGCCAGTAGTGGTTTCACTTTGGTGCAGAGGCAGGGAAGAAGGTGGTGCCAGAACATCCAGGTGGCTCACCAGCAACCCGAGAGGTGGGGCGGGGGGTCCCTCCACTGGGGTGTGGATAGACTCCCAAGCCTTGCCAGCAGGATATCCTCTGTGTAGCCTTTTCATCTAACACCATTAATCCCTCTGAATCAAATTTCCTTTTGCGTTTGTGAGGGTCAGTCTCCAAACTCTCCATGGGCATGGAGTGTGACATGCTAAATCTTCATTTAATGTTTTCTTTTTTAACATGTTGAATAACAATAATATGAACCTTAATTTAAATACAACCATCTCCACCTGTTTTTCTGATGTCAAACACTTCCTTTGTAAATCACACACAAAAAAACAAAACAGGAAACACAATTTTCAATCAAATCAAGCTCATACAAAGCAGCTTTGTGTTTCTTTTTACATCGCCATGTGGGACAAGTTGGCTGCTGATAAAACTTCAGAATTTCCTCTCTCTCTTTCTCATTCAGGAGCTTTCTGGAAGGCAGTGTGCTGGGGAGCGGTGCCTTGCTCGGGGCTGAGGAGCTGGACCGCCACTTCCCCGACAGGAAAGTGGGCATCTACATCACCACTTGGAACATGCAAGGAGAAAAGGTGGGAAAACTTCTACACTCCGCGGTATTACCTACACACAGAGATCAATAAGATCCGGGTGGTAACCAATTTTGTGACACCCCCCACCCCACCCTCTCGTTTTTTAGGGCATTCCTACCAACTTGGATGATCTCCTTCTACCAACAGATTCTGAATTTGCACAGGACTTTTATATTATTGGGGTCCAGGAGGGCTGCCCTGACAGGTATGGAAGGCTGTGTTTTAAATAAAAGTGGATTGGTACGATTAGATATTCTGTCAGGGTTATAAACTCTATTATATGAATGCGTGTGTGCAGGAGAGAGTGGGAGACCCGTCTTCAGGAGACTCTGGGACCTTACTATGTCATGCTGTACGCAGCCTCACATGGAGTTTTGTATATCACTGTATTTGTCAGAAGAGATCTCATCTGGTTCTGCTCAGGTCTGTCCTATTTTAAACAATAATCAGTTTAAGAAGTTCTCACATAGCTCCATCTCATATTTATACAATATAATGTCATTGACATAATGTGAAAACCTTTTTTTGTGTCTTATTGACCCCGCAGGGTTCTCAGAGGTTCGATTCAACACTTTAGCATTAAAAGAAAAACATTTAAACCACATTTAGGATGGTCCATTTCTACAGTGTAACTAATTATTCTGTCATTCTGTTTGTGAAATGTCAAACCCCACTACTTTAGAGGATCAAAACTGCCCTGTGAAAATGTCTTATTAAATTTTGAGTTATTTATGTCAACAGACACGTATACCATACATATTTGGTTTGCTGTGAGTATGACAGAGAAAATCAGCAAATTAGGCTATTTTTGATTCTAGTATCGGAGAATATATAGTTTTTCAGAATTTCTGCTTGAAAAATTAGCATGAATCTTTTAGGAAATTTTTATTTCCTGTCACTGAGCAAGCTGCAATGAGAAAGTTACAGTTATTTGATTAATGATTATGATCCATAGCCTTTTCCTCCATAGAGCAAAGTATGCAAATTCTATAGGCCCCCAACAGCTGAGGGAGCCCCAAGCTATCAGGTGAATCTCAGTATTATAAGATAAGATAAGATAAGCCTTTATTAGTCCCACAATGGGGAAATTCCAGGATTGCAACAGCATAGGGATAGCAACACTCAGAGCAACAATCAGAAGGCAAGAAAAAACAACATCTAGTAAACATATGTCCATATTACTATAAATGTATATATATAGACACACAGTGCAGAGCATTATGGCTGGTGAATGTGCACTAATGTTACTAAGTCATTGACTTAATAATATTTCTAAACTTGGACAATCATTCACTTTCACTTGTCCATCAATTCACTTCAATTCAACTTTATTTATTTAGCACCATTTCACAACAGTCATCTCATAGCACTTTCAAACTGTAGGGAAAAACCCCACAATTGTAGAAAGACCCCAGCAACCATGTGATCCCTGTAAGCAAGCACTTGGCGACAGTGGAGAGGAAAAACTCCCTTTTAACAGGAAGAAACCTCCAGCAGAACCAGGCTCAGGGAGGGGCAGTCATCTGCTGCAACTGGCTGGAGGGGTGAGGGGATAGAGAAGATGAAGAAAAGAACAGACATGTAAAGAGAAAAGAGAACAACATCGACTCAATCTATGGGAGAGAGCAAACAGATGTTAATGACCAGCAAAAATATTACATTGAAAGTAAAGAAAGGAGCGAAGCCCAGTGCATCGTGGAAGGTCCTTCAGCTGTCTAAACCTATTAGCAGCATAACTAAGGGAATGTTTAGGGTCACCTGACCCATCCCTAACCATAGGCTTTGTCAAAAAGGAAAGTTTTAACCCTATTCTTTAAAAAGGAGATCAAGTCTGTCTTTCGAATCCAGATTGACAGCTGGTTCCAAAGGAGAGGAGCCTGATAACAGAAAGCTCTGCCTCCCATTGTACTTTTAGAGATACTAGGTATTACTAGTAATCCTGCATTTTGGGGGTGAAGTGCTCTGTTAGGATGATAAGGTACTATCAGATCTTTGAAATAATAAGGGGCCTGATCATTTAGAGCTTTGTAACTGAAGAGAAGAATTTTAAACTTAATTCTAAATTATATGGGAAGCCAATAAAGGGAGGCCAGAAGAGGAGAGATGTGATCTCTCTTTCTAGTACCTGTTAAAACTCTAGCTGCAGCATTTTGGATAAACTGGGGACTTTTTAGAGTTGTTTTAGGACAGCCTCATAATAAAGAATTACAATAATCTAATCTAGAACTAACTAAAGCATGGATTAGTTTCTCAGCATCACTCTGAGACAAGATGCTCCTAATCTTGGCAACATTACACACATGATAAAAAGCAGTCTTAGAAATAAGTTTAATATGTAAATTAAATGACAGATCTTGATCAAAAATAACTTCAAGGTTCCTCACAGAACTGTTAGAAGATAGAATTACCCCATCCAAACTAAGTGTCTGATTTAGGAAAGCATTTCTAAGGTTTTTTGGGCCAACTAGAATGACTTCAGTCTTATCTGAATTTAATAGTAAGAAATTACAAGTCATCAAGCCTCTAATTTAGTTAGTTGATTACTGTCATCTGGCTCATTGAAAAATATAATTGTGTGTCATCTGCATAACAGTGGAAATTTATGCAGTGCTTTCTAATAATATTACCTAAAGAAGCATATACAGTGGGGTAAAAAAGTATTTAGTCAGCCACCAACTGTGCAAGTTCTCCCATTTAAAAGATGAGAGAGGTCTCCAATTTTCATCATAGGTATACCTCAACTATGAGAGACAAAATAAGAAAAAAAAATCCAGAAAATCACATTGAAGGATTTTTAATGAATTAATTGGTAAATTCCTCGGTAAAATAAGTATTTGGTCAATAACAAAAGTTCATCTCAATACTTTGTTATATACCCTTTGTTGGCAATGACAGAGGTCAAACGTTTTCTGTAAGTCTTCACAAGGTTTTCACACACTGTTGCTGGTATTTTGGCCCATTCCTCCATGCAGATCTCCTCTAGAGCAGTGATGTTTTGGGACTGTCGCTGGGCAACACAGACTTTCAACTCCCTCCAAAGATTTTCTATGGGGTTGAGATCTGGAGACTGGCTAGGCCACTCCAGGACCTTGAAATGCTTCTTACGAAGCCACTCCTTCGTTGCCTGGGCGGTGTGTTTGGGATCATTGTCATGCTGAAAGACCCAGCCACGTTTCATCTTCAATGCCCTTGCTGGTGGAAGGAGGTTTTCACTCAAAATCTCACAATACATGACCCCATTCATTCTTTCCTTTACATGGATCAGTCGTCCTGGTCCCTTTGCAGAAAAACAGCCCCAAAGTATGATGTTTAAACCCCCATGCTTCACAGTAGGTATGGTGTTCTTTCTCCTCCAAACACGACAAGTTGAGTTTTTACCAAAAAGTTCTATTTTGGTTTCATCTGACCATATGACATTCTCCCAGTCCTCTTCTGGATCATCCAAATGATCTCTAGCAAACTTCAGACGGGCCTGGACATGTACTGGCTTAAGCAGGGGGACACGTCTGGCACTGCAGGATTTGAGTCCCCGGCGGCGTAGTGTGTTACTGATGGTAGCCTTTGTTACTTTGGTCCCAGCTCTCTGCAGGTCATTCACTACGTCCCCCAGTGTGGTTCTGGGATTTTTGCTCTTCGTTCTCGTGATCATTTTGACCCTATGGGTGAGATCTTGCGTGGAGCCCCAGATTGAGGGAGATTATCAGTGGTCTTGTATGTCTTCCATTTTCTAATAATTGCTCCCACAGTTGATTTCTTCACACCAAGCTGCTTACCTATTGCAGATTCAGTCTTCCCAGCCTGGTGCAGGTCTACAATTTTGTTTCTGGTGTCCTTTGACAGCTCTTTGGTCTTGGCCATAGTGGAGTTTGGAGTCTGACTGTTTGAGGTTGTGGACAGGTGTCTTTTATACTGATAACGAGTTCAAACAGGTGCCATTAATACAGGTAACGAGTGAAGGACAGAGGAGCCTCTTAAAGAAGTTGTTACAGGTCTGTGAGAGCCAGAAATCTTGCTTGTTTGTAGGTGACCAAATACTTACTTTACTGAGGAATTTACCAATTAATTCATTAAAATCCTTCAATGTGATTTTCTGGATTTTTTTTCTCATTTTGTCTCTCATAGTTGAGGTATACCTATGATGAAAATTGGAGACCTCTCTCATCTTTTAAGTGGGAGAACTTGCACAATTGGTGGCTGACTAAATACTTTTTTGCCCCACTGTACACTACTCAAAAAGTTAGGGATATTCAGCTTTCCAGTGAAATTTCAGGATGCACCTAAAATGCACTATAACCTTTACAGGTGAACTTAATTTGACCTTCTCTAACCTTTTCAATGCATATGTCCAACTGTTCAATGTTTAAATTCTTTTTGCATATGGCTGTTCTCTAACAAGGTGCTCAACAGCAAAATTCACAACTGGTGCTTGATCCATGAATTGACCAATAAATTTTCTGGTTCAATTAGAATTGGTATTTAAACAGTCCTCTTCGTCATGCTGTTCATATTTTGACATCATGAGACCAAGACGACACCTAACAACTGATCAGCAATACCTCGCCATTGCAAGGCTTCAAACAGGATGTTCTCAGAGGGAAGTGGCCACTGAGCTTGGAATGTCAGAGTGTTATCAGCAGGTTGCAACAGAGGTACAGAAAGGCATAGAAGTGGATGTCCTTTGGCCACATCTCATGCTGATGACCACTTCATTGTGAACAGTGCCCCGCAGAACCGGATGATGAATGCCACTCAACTCCAGGCACATTTAAGGGAGGGAAGAGGCACCCAAGTGTCACGTTACACCATTCAGAACCATTTTGATCAGCGTGGTCTGTGTGCAGCTAGATGACCTGCAAAGGTACCTGACCACACACCAGGAACAGGCGTCATCATCTTGCATGGGCCAGGGAGCATTTATGCTGGACAAAGGACCAGTGGGCCTCAGCGCTGTTCTCTGATGAAAGTCAATTCACACTGAGCAGAAATGATGGCCGCCAATGACGTTGGAGACGTCAAGGAAAGCGCTATGCATCAGCAACTGTTGCCATCAGATGAGCCTTTGGTGGTGGTGGTGTTACAGTCTGGGCAGGTGTGTCTAGTCAATACAGAACTGCCCTATACATTGTGAATGGTACAGTGACAAGCTGATACTACCTGAATAACATCATTAATCCAGTCATTGTCCCTGCATGAACAACACAGGCCTAATTTCATCTTCATGGATGACAATGCTCCAGCTCATCAAGGTCGCATCATTAGGGAACGGCTGCTGGAGGCTGCGGTACCTTAAATGAAGTGGCCTGCACTTTCTCCAGACCTGAAGGCCATAGAAAACCTATGGGATCAGCTGAGTCGCCGTGTAGAGACTTATAACCCTGCACCCCACAACCTCAATGAACTGAGGACCGTCCTTCAAAAAGAGTGGAATGCCATGCCTCAGCAGACAATAAGTCGTCTTGTGAACAGCATGAGACATCGTTGTCAAGCTCTAATTGATGTTCAAGGGCACATGACAAGTTATTGAGATATTGACATTTTTTGTTGTGGTATACCCACCACTGTTGTTGGCTTTTGTCTCAATAAATTGTTTGAGATGAGGAAATCACCATTGCATACTTCTACTTAAATGCCCTACTTTCATGATACAATATCACTGGAGCGTGAACTTTTTACATTTTCCATAAATTTCACCCGAAAGTCAAATATCCCTAACTGTTTTGTGATAAGCCTTTATTAGTCCCACAATGAGGAAATTCCAGGATTGCAGCAGCACAGGGATAGCAGCACTCAGAGCAATAGTAAATAAGATAATAAGTGAGTAGTGTATAAACTAAAAAGAATAGGACCTAACACAGAGTCCTGTGGACCTCTATGACTGAGCTTTGAATTTGAAGAAAACGTTATTGACGTGAACAAACTGAAACCTAACCTAACGTATGATTTAAACCACTGCAAAGAAGTTCCTTTAAGTTTAACAAGGTATTGTAATCTATCAATTAAAATATTATGATCGATAATATCAAAGCTGCATTAAGGTCTAAAAGGACAAGTACAGAAACAAGTCCATCTGTCACCACTACAATGAAGAGTGATCTATCCCTACCATATCATGTAGATTGATGGTGATGACAAAGAAAAAAGTTACAAATATCCAAACAGAAATAGCTTTGATATATGCACAGCAGTAACACACATTTAACTGACAGTCTAACTAAGGAGAACATGCTTATTTTCTAACATTTGCAGCTGCATTCACCCAGAAGGCGGCAATATTTTTGAGACAGTTAAAAGTATGTCTTCATTTGTATCAGCTAAGTTCCTCATATGTTTAGTGAAGCACCTAAAAACCATGTAAAATGTAAACAAAACTGAACTGCAGTGATAATGAAGCTTTTTCTGGGTTCGGCATATACAGTACATAGGACTTGAGGTAATTCCGGTATAACAAGGTCACTTCAGAGTCTTCTGGGCAAACAAAATCTTGCATAGGGCCTCCCAAAACCAGGAAATAGCCCTGCCATCATCAGTTCATGTACTTTTTTTAAACAGTTTATGAACAAAGTTGATGCCATCAATTTTTTTGTTTGATAAACTGTGCTGAACTACAGTGAAACCTGTGTGTCTTTGTATACAAAAATATATATGCATTATACCTGAGTAAATTAAGCCACAAAAATTATTGTTGTTGATGTAATTAGTTCCCCCCCCCCCTTTGATTCTTCTTAAAACTTTATTTGTTGCACTATGAATTCTCTGTTATAGGAAACACCAAGTCTGGGAAGTGATGACATGATACAACTCATACATGCCAAGAAATTCTTTACAAATGGGCCTTATTAATCTCCCAGGTGGAGTTCATTAAGATATTTTAAACAGGTGTTACAGTCTGAGAAGCATTAGTCATACTCCCTTTACACAGGGGTGGAGTCACTGAGAGATTGTGGGGAGATCTGGCCAATTTCTTATCTATCAATGATCTCCACAATTGACACATTCTCAAAGTTTTGACTCAGCCCCAAAAATGCAAGGATCTCCCAAACAATCTCAAAGATCAAAATTTAGCCCAATCTCTCAATGATCTCCATGCTGTGTAAAAGGGCTCTAATGACACGATGGATAAAAACATCTGTACCTAAAGTGGTTTTGTTTCTGATGCTGAACACAACCGCTTTTATTTCTTTGGCCCACACAGAGGTGGAGCATGCCACCGTCACCACCAGGATCATCTCACAGATCAAGACCAAAGGAGCAGTGGGGATTGCCTTCACCTTTTTTGGCACCTCCTTCCTCTTCATTACATCCCATTTTACCTGTGAGTAGCACCAGACATTTATTAGTAAAGCTGCAGCAGCAGAGTAGAGGCCTCTTTTTATTTTGACACAAGCAGATTATGTTACATTTTCTAATATGTTCATGTGTTCTCCTTCCAGCTGGAGACACCAAGGTTTATGAGAGAATACTCGATTACAACAAGATCATCGAAGCTCTAGCTCTTCCCAAAGGCCTTCCAGACACCAACCCCTACCGCTCCACGCCATGTAAGAGTCTCTGAATCACAACTGTTAGAATGGGGGGATTTCTGCACCCTGAGTTGAGAATCAGTCCATAATGAAACCACTAAAATAAAGCATAAGATGACTTCCTGGAATATGTGAGTCTATCAGTGGGAAAAAATAATATTTTACAAGTACAAAGGGACAGTTTTCCCCAAGTGTGATACTGAGAGAATTACAGACGTGGACAAAATTGTTGGTACCCCTCTGCTAATGAAAGAAAAACCCACAATGGTCACAGAAATAACTTGAATCTGACAAAAGTGGTAATAAATAAAAAATCTATGAAAATTAACCAATGAAAATCAGACAATGCTTTTGAATTGTGGTTCAACAGAATTATTTTAAAAAACAAACTCATGAAACAGGAATGATGGTACCCTTAACTTAATATTTTGTTGCACAACCTTTTGAGGCAATCACTGCAATCAAACAATTTCTGTAACTGTCAATGAGACTTCTGCACCTCTCAGCAGGTATTTTGGCCCACTCCTCATGAGCAAACTGCTCCAGTTGTCTCAGGTTTGAAGGGTGCCTTCTCCAGATGGCATGTTTCAGCTCCTTCCACAGATGTTCAATAGGATTTAGATCAGGGCTCATAGAAGGCCACTTTAGAATAGTCCAATGTTTGGCTCTTAGCCATTCTTGGATGTTTTTAGCTGTGTGTTTTGGGTCATTATCCTGTTGCAAGACCCATGACCTGCGACTGAGACCAAGCTGTCTGACACTGGGCAGCATATTTCTCTCTAGAATACCTTGATAGTCTTGAGATTTCATTGTACCCTGCACAGATTCAAGACACCCTGTGCCAGATGCAGCAAAGCAGCCCCACAACATAACAGAACCTCCTCCATGTTTCACAGTAGGGACAGTGTTCTTTTCTTGGTATGCTTCATTTTTGCGTCTGTGAACATAGAGCTGATGTGCCTTGCCAAAAAGTTCCAGTTTTGTCTCGTCTGTCCATAGGACATTCTCCCAGAAGCTTTGTGGCTTGTCAACATGCAGTTTGGCCAATTCCAGTCTGGCTTTTTTATGATTTGTTTTCAACAGTGGTGTCCTCCTTGGTCGTCTCCCATGAAGTCCACTTTGGCTCAAACAACGACAGATGGTGCGATCTGACACTGATGTACCTTGACCTTGGAGTTCACCATGAATGTGTTTAGAGGTTGTTCTGGGCTATTTTGTTACCATTCGTATTATCCGTCTCCTGCGTCCACATCCAGGGAGGTTGGCTACAGTCCCGTGGATCTCAAATTTCTGAATAATATATGCAACTGTAGTCACAGGAGCATCAAGATGCTTGGAGATGGTCTTATAGCCTTTATCTTTAACATGCTTGTCTATAATTTTCTTTCTAATCTCCTGAGACAACTCTCTCCTTTGCTTCCTCTGGTCCATGTTTAGTGTAGTACACACCATGTCACCAAAGAGCACAGTGACTACTTGTCACCCTTTAAATAGGCCGACTGACTGATTACAAGTTTGTAGACACCTGTGATGTTAATTAGAGGACACATCTTGGTTGAACATGTCCCTATGGTCACATTATTTTCAACCTTTTCTAGGGGGACCATCATTTTTGTCCAGGCCTGTTTCATGAGTTTGTTTTTTAACATAAATCTGTTGAACCACAATTCAAAAGCATTGTCTGATTTTCATTGGTTAATTTTCATAGAATTTTTATTTATTACCACTTTTGTCAGATTCAAGTTATTTCTGTGACCATTGTGGGTTTTTCTTTCATTAACAGAGGGGTACCAACAATTTTGTCCACGTCTGTATCAAACATACCGTACATTTGGAAAAACAGCCTGACAGTTGTTTCAAAAAAGCCTTTGACATAAGCAGTTCAGTATATGGAACTTTTTTATGCATCTACCAACTGCACCATGATGCATTTACATAATTGGAAATATTTTGTAATTTCTGAAAGGACATTCCTTTTACATTTTTGAGCACCTCAACAGAAATTTTCTTTCTGTTCATGTGCCGGCTAATATCTTTATGGCTTATGAACTTGACAACACTCATGATGGATGAATAGAACTATTTATAGAATAGGGGTGGGAATAGTGAGGGACCTCACAATACAATACCTGTTATGATACATGGGTTACAATGCAATACTATCACGATACTTTGGGACAGGTTGCCATACTGTGCGTTAACGCCACATTAGTATCTAAACACTGCTCTCCGTTGGTGGAGTTCCTTATTGTAAATTGTCGGCCATATTATCTGCCGAGGGAATTCAGCAACGTGTTTGTAGCGGCTGTTTACTTAGCACCGAGCGCTTAACGCTAATGCTAAGAAGGCGCTCAGGGAACTGCACGATGCTATTAGTGAAATCCAAACTTCACATCCGGACAGTTTTGTGGTGGTTGCAGGGGATTTTAACCACACCTGCTTAAAGACTGTGCTTCCCAAGTTTAAACAATGTGTAGACTTTAAGACCAGAGGAAAGAATATGTTGGACTTAGTGTACACAAACACAGATGCATATAAGGCTATACCCCACCCCCACCTCGGCCTTTCTGACCACATACCCGTGATGCTGGTGCCTGCCTACAAACCTTTATTGAAGCGCAGCAGGCCAGCAGTGAAACAAATCAGGATTTGGCCAGAGAGTGCTACCTCTGCACTGAAAGACTGTTTTCTGCACACAGACTGGGAGGTCTTCAAAATAGCAGCCTCCCAGGAAGACAAGACAGATGTGGAGGAGTATGCTGAAATGGTCACCAGCTACATCGCGAAGTGCACAGAGGATGTCACTACAGTGAAGACCATCACTATGCGGGGAAACCACAAGCCCTGGATGACCGCAGAGGTGCACTCACTGCTTACAGCCAGAGATGCAGCCTTCAGAGCGAAGGACAGGATCGCCCTCCGCTCAGCCAGGTCTGCGCTCTCAAAGGGAATTAAGGCGGCAAAGCGCGCCTATGCGGAGAAAATCCAGGAACACCTCTGTGACACTAGGAACACCAAGCAGATGTGGCAGGGAGTTCGGACACTGATGGGCTATAAGTCTAGGCAGGGGGTCGATGATGACGACGCTTCGCTTCCAGACAGGCTCAACGACTTCTTTGCACATTTTGAAGCATCAAACCCGACAATCAGAGGGAGGGCTGGCCCACCCCCACCATCGGTCGGACCAGCTTTTACCATCAACACAGCGGACACACGGAGGACCCTAACCAGAGTCAACCCACGTAAAGCTGCAGGTCCGGACAACATCCCGGGACGTGTGCTCCGAGACTGCGTGAGTGAGTTGGCGGATGTCCTGACTGATATTTATAACATCTCCCTGAGTCAGGCCATCATTCCCAGATGCTTCAAGACCTCTATCATTGTACCGGTGGCAAAGAAACCAGTTGTGTCCTGTTTGAATGACTATCGTCCTGTCGCACTGACACCAATTGTGATGAAGTGTTTTGAACGGCTTGTCAAACCACACATTACAGCCTGCCTCCCTGCATCACACGACCCGCTCCAGTTTGCATATCGTTCAAACCGCTCCACGGAGGATGCTATAGTTACCACCCTGCACTCTGTCATCACCCACCTGGACCAGAAAGACACCTACGCCAGACTCCTGTACATTGATTTCAGTTCACCATTCAACACCATTATTCCCCAGAGACTGATGGAGAAATTCTCCAAACTCCTTCTTGGTCTGAACATCGCCACATGTCTCTGGATCCTGGATTTCCTGACTGAGAGACCCCAGTCTGTCCGGGTTGGAAACAACATCTCCAACTCTGTCACGCTGAGCACCGGATCCCCTCAAGGCTGCGTACTCAGTCCACTGTTGTTTACAATTCTAACACATGACTGTGTATCCAGACACGAGGGGAACCAGATTATTAAGTTTGCAGACGACACGACGGTGGTGGGACTTATTCAGAGGGATGAGGAATCAATGTACAGGGCAGAAGTGAGAGACCTGGAGGGCTGGTGCAGGGAGAACAATCTGGTGCTCAACGTGGACAAAACGAAGGAGATGATTATCGACTTCCGGCGGTCACAGCCTGAACATGTCCCCCTCAGCATCGGCGGCCGTTTAGTGGAGAGAGTGGAGAGCATCAAGTTCCTCGGAGTGCAGATCTTGCAGGACCTGACCTGGAGCAAGAATTCCTTGGGGATCAGGAAGCGGGCTCAGCAGAGACTGCACTTCTTGAGGAAACTCAAACAGGCCTCTATCCCCATCTGCATCCTCAGGACCTTCTACAGAGGTGTGGTGGAGAGTGTTCTGACTTACTGCATTGCTACATGGTACTCCAGCTGCAGTATGTCAGACAAAAAAGCCCTGCAGAGGATAGTCAAGGGAGCTGAGAGGGTAACTGGAGTCTCCCTCCCCTCTGTCCAAGAACTTTTTCAGAACTGTTGTAGGAGCAGGGCAATGAACATTGTCAAGGACCGTTCTCACCCTCTGCATAAACACTTTGAACTTCTGCCATCTGGCAAACGATTCCGGAGCATCAGAGGCAGAACCACCAGACTGATCAACAGCTTCCTTCCACAAGCTGTTAGGATGCTGAACAGTTGACCCGGAATCTCTCATATTCACTACTGCACCTATGGACATTATGTGCATTATTTGTATATTATAGTTAGTTAGTTTTTTCAAGTATGTCTCAGGGATGTGTGACCGGATGGGGGTGTGGCGGGGTGAAGATATGTGAGTGTGTCTTAAATCATGTTCTTCTACTTATATGGATGCCGAGAGAAATGCAATTTCATCTTGCCTTCACTACAGTTTTATGTACAGCAATATGACAATAAAGGTTGATTTGATTTGATTTGATACTGTTCCTCACAAAAGCAAACCAAGCAGTGATTCATCCACGTACTTACTGTTGTGGATGAAGCCCTATTATTGACATTAAAAGATAACCCTTTCTTCCCATTTTAGCTGATGTCACCACAAGATTCGATCAGGTCTTCTGGTTTGGGGACTTTAACTTCCGGCTGAGTAAAGAACGAGTGGACGTGGAAAACCTCATGGGTCGCATGGTAGGCGGTGATATGAACCCTTTGCTGGAGCACGACCAGCTCTATAAGGAAATGAAAGATGGTACGAACAGCTGAGGCAAAAGTGTGCACTTTTAATAAAGTAGGTTGTTGTTTTTGATTCTCACATTTATGTTTTTTCCCCTCCAGGGGCAATCTTTAAAGGGTTCCAGGAGGCAACTATCCACTTCTTTCCTACGTACAAATTTGACATCGGCTGTGATATCTATGATACCACTTCTAAACAGAGAACGCCTTCATACACGGTTAGAATAAAAACTCTTGTCAATCCAAAACCATCCAGTTCATCATGTTTTTTTAGGCATGGATGAGTTAGCAGCAGGGTTAAACCTTCTCTACATTTGCAGGACCGGATCCTGTTCAGGAACAGGCAACCCAATGACATAAATGTGGTCAAATACACCAGCTGCTCCAACATCAAGACCTCAGACCACCGGCCTGTAATCGGAGTGTTTCAGGTTAAACTCAGACCAGGCCGAGACAAGTAAGTCACGCCCACATTTACCAATCATAAAAACTCTTAAATACCGGTGTGGCTTTTAGCGATCTTTTGATTTATGTCAAAAATTCCTTGCTTTCTGTCTTTACATCACAGTTTGACTTCTCATCAGCATCCAGTGGTACAGACGTGGACAAAATTGTTGGTACCCCTCTGTTAATGAAAGAAAAACCCACAATGGTCACAGAAATAACTTGAATCTGACAAAAGTGGTAATAAATAAAAATTCTATGAAAATTAACCAATGAAAATCAGACAATGCTTTTGAATTGTGGTTCAACAGAATTATTTTAAAAAACAAACTCATGAAACAGGCCTGGACAAAAATGATGGTACCCTTAACTTAATATTTTGTTGCACAACCTTTTGAGGCAATCACTGCAATCAAACGATTTCTGTAACTGTCAATGAGACTTCTGCACCTCTCAGCAGGTATTTTGGCCCACTCCTCATGAGCAAACTGCTCCAGTTGTCTCAGGTTTGAAGGGTGCCTTCTCCAGACGGCATGTTTCAGCTCCTTCCACAGATGTTCAATAGGATTTAGATCAGGGCTCATAGAAGGCCACTTTAGAATAGTCCAATGTTTGGCTCTTAGCCATTCTTGGGTGTTTTTAGCTGTGTGTTTTGGGTCATTATCCTGTTGCAAGACCCATGACCTGCGACTGAGACCAAGCTATCTGACACTGGGCAGCACATTTCTCTCTAGAATACCTTGATAGTCTTGAGATTTCATTGTACCCTGCACAGATTCAAGACACCCTGTGCCAGATGCAGCAAAGCAGCCCCACAACATAACAGAACCTCCTCCATGTTTCACAGTAGGGACAGTGTTCTTTTCTTGATATGCTTCATTTTTGCATCTGTGAACACAGAGCTGATGTTACTTGCCAAAAAGTTCCAGTTTTGTCTCGTCTGTCCATAGGACATTCTCCCAGATTCCAGTCTGGCTTTTTTATGATTTGTTTTCAACAGTGGTGCCTTCCTTGGTTGTCTCCCATGAAGTCCACTTTGGCTCAAACAACGACGGAGGGTGCGATCTGACACTGATGTACCTTGACCATGGAGTTCACCATGATTGTGTTTAGAGGTTGTTCTGGGCTCTTTTGTTACCATTCGTATAATCCGTCTCCTCCTGCGGCCACATCCAGGGAGGTTGGCTACAGTCCCGTGGATCTTAAATTTCTGAATAATATGTGCAACTGTCATCACAGGAACATCAAGCTGCTTGGAGATGGTCTTATAGCCTTTTTCTTTAACATGCTTGTCTAAAATTTTCTTTCTAATCTCCTGAGTTCCAAGGTTGTCATAGCCAGGAGCGGTACTGGGGTTAAGCTCCCATTGCTCATAAAATGCTCCTTACGGCGTGCGTCTCGAAAAGCCTCTGACAACTAAGTCCAACTCCTAGCCTGCCCGTGTGGTTTAGTCTCTAAGCCCGGCGGAACTGCTTTTACTAATAGGAGAAGGGGCGAGGGCGGATCTCTGGCGCCTTAAAACCAGATGCTTCGGGTAGATGGTGGCTCGTCAACCTGGGAAGGTAGCCCATCTAGGGGAAGGTAAACCCTGATTTCAAACCTCCGCTGCCTTGCGGCACACCCGGTCACGGGAAAGGCTTCGGGAGTCAACCCTGAGGAAAAATCCGGAGTCGGCGCCCCTAAGGCAGGTCTCTGTTGTGCTCAACATCGTTCTGGCAGCTCCTGCGACGGCGCTGGTGCCAAACTGTAGCAGCCCTGCTGTTCCTTTGGATTCATCAGTGATGTGGAGAGGGGGGGCATGCTGCATGGGTTACATCTTGTCCTCCATATCTTCCTGCCCAGGTTTGAATCCTACCAACGCCCAACGCTGGAAGGTAGAACACCGGTGCGCATCGGCCTGTTCAGCCACAGGCGGTGCTGTTCCAGCAGAGTAGACGTTTAGGATTCTCTTCCATGGTCATCATAGACCGACGGAGGCCGACGACGAAATCTCCTGAGACAACTCTCTCCTTTGCTTCCTCTGGTCCATGTTTAGTGTGGTACACACCATGTCAACAAACAGCACAGTGACTACTTGTCATCCTTTAAATAGGCCGACTGACTGATTACAAGTTTGTAGACACCTGTGATGTTAATTAGAGGACACATCTTGGTTGAACATGTCCCTATGGTCACATTATTTTCAATCTTTTCTAGGAGTACCATCATTTTTGTCCAGGCCTGTTTCATGAGTTTGTTTTTTAAAATAATTCTGTTGAACCACATTTCAAAAGCATTGTCTGATTTTCATTGGTTAATTTTCATAGAATTTTTATTTATTACCACTTTTGTCAGATTCAAGTTATTTTTGTGACCATTGTGGGTTTTTCTTTCATTAACAGAGGGGTACCAACAATTTTGTCCACGTCTGTATATAAGACATAAGCGTAAACTAGAGTGGATCATGTTTCTATTTCTAAACTGTGAAAAAATAGATATCCCCTGCCAAGGCAAGTTTTTGTATTGCACATTTCAGCACAAAGGCACTCCAAAGTGCTTCACATTAAAAGAGATTTATAATAATTAAAAAAGGAAATGTTTACACATATGTATCTACTTATACAGATACATTTACACACAGATACAGTACATATGAGCATGAATAAAAGAACAAAGAATATAGTAAAATATACAAAAATTTAAAAGTTGATTTAGTAAAAAGCAGTGGGGAAAAAGTAAGTTTTCAACCTCGATTTAAAGGAACCTAAAGTGGGAGCTAGCCTGCAAGTGGCTGGAAGGTTATTCCAGATGTGTGGGGCATAGAAACTGAATGCTGCTGCTCCATGTTAAGTCTTGGTTCTAGGAACAGATAAAAGGCCTGTCCCAGAAGACCTGAGGGATCGGTGTGGTTCATAATGAACATGTCAGCAATATATTTTGGACCCAAACTGTTCAGTGCTCTGTAGACCAGTAGTAAAATTTTGAAATTTATTGTATGGGCAATAGGGAGCCAGTGTAATTTTTTTTTTAAACTTGAGATCTGGATCTGGTTTGAATATGAGCAGCAGTATTCTGAATCAGTTGAAGCTTTTTTTTATAGTTTTTTTTTGACAAACATGTAAATACACCATTGCAATAATCAAGACGACTGAAGATGAAAACATGGACTAGTTTTTCTAAATCCTGTTGAGACATGAGATCATTAATCTTTTAAATATTTTTGAGGTGATAATAGGCTGACTTAGTGACTGTTTTAATGTTGTCATTAAGGGTTAGGTCAGAATCCATAAATACTCCAAAGTTTCTAGCCAGAATAGTGTTTTTTAGGTTTGTTGACTGAAGATAGGTACAAATTTTTGATCGATTCTTCTTGTTTCCAAAAACAATTATTGAATTTTTTCTGTATTCAACTGCAGAAAGTTCTTAGACATCCAGTTAGTTATTTCAGTGATACAGTTAAGCAGACTTTGAATGGGAATGTAGTCTCCTGGCGATACTGTGATATAGATTTGTGCATCATCTGCATAATTGTGATAGGACACTTTATTATTTTTTATAATTTGAGCTAGTGGGAGTGTATAGATGTTAAAAAGAAGAGGCCTCAGAATGGAGCCTTGGAGGATCCCGCCTGTTATTTTGGTTAGATGTATGTTGACCTATTGATACAAAATATTCCCTTTCTTTTAGATATGATGCAAACCATGATGGGACTGTGCAAGAAAGTCCCACCATATTTTGCAGTCGGTGCAGTAGTATGCTATGATCAACTGTATTGAAAGTAGCACTCAAGTCTAGTAATACCAAAACTGACATTTTGCCATTATCATTTATGAGAATGTTATTGAACACAACCAGAGCAGTGGTTTTTACAAAATCCAGACAGGAAACTATCAAGCTAAATACAAGCTTTGCATTTATCTATAGAGGTCTTTTCCTACCAGATGTTTTTATTACATAATAGCAGTCCAACATCACAAACCTAATCAATCACTCTTTTTGGTAAAAAAAAAAAAAAAAAAATTATATATCTACATGGCAAATATAGAGAACCAACAGACCCAGCAGTCGTGACATGCATGCTGCTGATTCTGTGTAACTGAATCAACACCAGAAAAATAATAGCAGCAGCAGTGTGTTCAAAAATAATAGCAGTGTCGACTTCAATGAGTGAGATCATTTGGGAACTTTAAAAAGTAGCTTCTCCCATGATCACTCTTCAACTTTGGGGCCAGCATTATTGTTGCATCAGCACCATTGTGCTGGTACAAAAGTTTTCCATCCATTTCAGTTCCATGTTCCCTTAGAAATAAGTAACAATGGTGTTAGTAGTTTAATCAAGCTGTTGTAAACCACCTCAGTGTGTGTAAGTCCTTTACTGAAGAAGAAATGATAAAGGAAGTTGGCTTATGTTGATTTAACATCCTATTGCATTGATAATACAAATGTGCAATGTGTGTTTCTAATGTGTTTTAAACTGCAAACATACTCTGTGCTTGTCAGTATCCCCCTGGGTGCTGGGCAGTTTGACCGCAGCTTGTACTTGGAGGGAATCAAGAGGAGGATCACCAGAGAGCTGAAGAGGAGGGAAGCCATGAAGAACCAAAGCAGCAGCACCATCTGCACCATCTCTTAAGAAAAACTCCACACTAGACCAAGCTGGACTGGGTCAGACCCACGTCTGTGAGTTAGAAAAGGACCAAGTGGAAACCAGAGTTGTCTTTAAGTGCACAGAGGCCAGCTGTGGTGTGAGCCTGTGTTGCTGCACTTGAGGGCGGGGACCTCTATGTCAGACAGATGGAGAGAGGTTTGCGGACAGCAGCAGTCTGGCCTTTATTTATTCAGCTCCCTCCACTACAACATAACTGGGAGAGTGTTAGTGCAAGAGTGCCGTTGTGGATTACAGTTCAGTCACTTGAGTGTGGACTGATTTAACCTTACAAACTCTAACTGTACCCATTTTCTGAATTTTTGTAGGAGTTTAGGAAGCATCGTGAGCCATAATGTTGTTACACTAAAAGCCCTTTGAGACCAGTCAGGCTCCACGCTGTTTCCTGTTCTGGAACCAAATTTTGAACTGTCTAGTGCAGGGGTGTCCAATCATGTGCCATGGAGGGCTAAGACCCTGCAGGTTTTCTCTTCTACTCCGTCTCTTCAGCAGGTGTCTTCACTCATCAGCAATCAGTGGGAAGAAATTCAGCGGAATCTGGGGCGCATCCAGTTGACAAAACAGTTTGCAAGTGTTCCGAACTGTTCGTTAGTTTCTGTAACTGAACAACACGGTCGCTGCGAACCGTTTTCTCCTTGGCTGAACTCTTCGTGGAGGTGACTCGTGTAGCGAACAAAGATGACAGCTAGGTAAGATAGTTTGCGATATTCTTTTGTTTTCTTTTATTTTCGGAGCAATTCCATCAATTTAAGAGTAGAGGATATGTCAGTTTGTAAGTAAAACAATACCACGCAAAATACTGTTTTTGGTGGGGGTATAATGGAAAATTCTTAGGTAATATGAAGTTGAAGTAGGCTACAGTCTACGCTGTAGTTACTAGGGTGCTCTACTGGCTGACAGAGGACCCATAGATCTACACAACTACAGAATGCGCAAGCCGAACAGAAAAAAACGTTTACCGAGAACTGCCCGTTCATTTAGGTCAGTTTGTCTTGCAAACTATGTTCGGCGAATTGTTTTGTCAACCGAATGCAAGGCTGCTGCTGAAGACACTGGTTGGAGGTAAAGCCTGCAGGGTCTTGGTCCTCCGTGGCACGTGATTGGACACCCCTCCTCTAGTGTGTTCACATCAGAGATAAATTGGTTAATTGTGTTGTTGTTTTCTTGTGTACTGTCACATCATTACTGGGGGTCATGCAGGAAACTTGACAATGAACTTTGTGCAACGCAACATGTTAACTACAGGAAAGTCATTCACTTTTTGCTGCTTTGCTTTCAAGTTATCAGAAAAACGCTTACTGCCTAGCAACCATGTTGGAGATTGACAAACAGCCTGTCCATGATACACAGGCGTCATCCACTCTGGAGCAGCTCCACATTTGCATCTGGGCTGCGGATTGGCTCAGAGAGCTATCACTTATTTACAACTACTGTACTTTCTTTCTCACAATCCACCACTGTTGTTTATGTCTGCCTGCCTTGTCAATTTGTCTGTGACCTACAGAGGGCAGTGGAACTTTGGTTTCAAAACAGGAACCTGCACAAAGTCCTTCTAGTCGTATGGGGCTGTGAGTGTTATACCAGAGTTCAAATGCCTTTTTATTTTTTTGTCATGAAATAATGCTCCAAATATGAGAGTGGTAAACATTTTGAGGTTGTGACTGTGTGGAATTTTGCTTTGTTGGAGCAATGGGAGGAACTGTTAAATATTTACTTTCAAGAGCATGTTCTAATGAGCTCCTGTTACATTTCAGGGAAATCAAATTTAATTTATTTGCATTCACCATTTCATTTTGGAACTCGCTATTAAAACAATGTGTTATTTATACTGTAATCTTTTGTGACTATTGTTTTCCTCTTAGTAGGCCAAGTGATCCTTTGCAGACTCTTAATGCCTTACCTCTCATGTCACAGCTGTGTGAACTCATAATGTAAAGTGTGGCACATTAACTCACATTCCCAGCATGAAGAGCAGTCTTCTAAAAAAAAGTGCCTGGAGGTCTCGATGAGGGCCTCTTACGCCTAAAAGCGTCTTTTAATGTCTTATGTCAGTCAGGTTGTAACATCTTTTAATAAAGGTTTTAAAATGGACTTGATTCTTTGCTACATGTTATTATCCTTTATGTGGAACATGACACCTTTGCAAGATATTCTTTGAAGACATGATTTTAACATGGTGATTGTTTATTTCTTCACTGCTGTTCAAAGCCAATTCCCTGGAGTAGATGCCAAAAGAAGAGTGGTACACAATTCCAGTAGAGGTTAAAAAAAAATAAAAAAATCAGATTGATTTCAGGTATTTCTTCAAAAGGGTGCACGACCAAACACTGTTGAAACCAGAAGTTTACACTGTATAAAAAAACAACCCTTTTTCCCTCACTGACATTAAATCAGACTAAACATTTACTGTTTTTTGGGTTAGGATTACCAAAATTATTTCTTATTATATTATAAATAAATTTTATATTTGCTAAATATATTTTTTTAGAGATTTTTTATCTCTAAAAAAATCTCTAGAGCTTTCCCAAGAAAGCCCATCATCTGGGCTTTCTTGGGAAAGCCCAGATGATGATGTCATGGTTGTGGAAGCTTCTGATAGGTTAATTGACAACATGTGAATTCCTCTTCTTCTTTTAGATTTGATTGGCAGTTGGCATCCAGCTTACAGGTGCATTACTGCCATGTACTTCACTCTATATCATCACTCCATAACTGGAGGCACACCTTAAATACACTGCTTCCTTGTGTGACATCATGGCAAAATCAAATCAGCCACGATATCAGAAAGTGAATTGTGGACCTCCACAAATCTAGTTCATCCTTGGTACAATTTCCAGATGGCTGAAGGTGCCACATTCATCTGTTCAATTATACGCAAGTATAAACACAAGTTTCTCCCTTTCTCCCTTCCCTTAGGACGGCTTTGCCTCCTACCAGGCTGGTGCCTTTGATAAGAATATGTTCTTTGCTAACTTCCCTGGTTAAATAAAGGTTGATGATGACCATAGGAGTGTCCAGCCATCATACCGCTCAAGAAGGAGACAGGTTCTGTCCCAGAGATGAACGTATTTTGGTGCAAAATGTGCGTATCAACCCCAGAACAAAAGCAAAAAACCTTGTGAAGATGCTGGCTGAAGCTGGTAAAAGAGTGTCATTATCCACAGTGAAATGAGCCATTACTCCTAAAACATAAAAAGTCAGCTTACAGTTTGCAAATGCACACAGGGACAAAGACTTTCATTTCTGGAGACATGTCCTGTGGTCTGATGAAACTAAAATTGAAACTGTTTGGCCTTAATGACCATCATTACATTTGGAGGAAAAAGGGGAAAGCTCGTCAGCCTGAGAACACCATCCCAAATGTGAAGTACGGGAATGGCAGCATCATGTTGTGGGGGTGTTTTGCCGCAGGAGGGACTGGTGCACTTTGCAAAGTAGATGGCATCATGAGGAAAGAACATTACATGAAAAATATAAGCAACATCTCAAGACATCAGCCAGAAAGTTAAAGTTTGGGTGCAAATGGGTCTTCCAAATGGACAATGACCATTAGAACACCAAATTAGTTACAAAGTCACTTAAGGATAACAAAGTCAGTGTTTTGGAGTGGACATCACAAAGGCCTGATCTCAATCCCACAGAAAATTTGTGGGCAGAGCTGAAAAGATGTGTGCGTGCGAGGCAGCCTATGAACCTGACTCAGTTACACCAGTTCTGTCAAGAGAAATGGACCAAAATTCCAGCAAACTATTTTTTTGGGGGGGACTTATTTTGTACCCGTAGGTAGATTTGTTCTGCAGTCCGGTGACAAGCCACCAGCTGCCGGTCGCTGCATGCGCAAGCGCCCCTTAACTCCCTAACCTGCATGTTTTTGGCATGTGGGAGGAAACCGGAGAAATCCCGGAGTAAACCCACGCAAACACGGGGAGAACATGCAAACTCCACACAGATCACTGTTGGCCGGGGGCAGGGATCGAACCCACGATCCCCGCGATCCCCCGGCCGAGGGTAAACTGTGCTGCCGCGGTGCTAACCACTGCGCCACCGTGCAGCAGTGAAACTAGTGAAACTAAACTATCTCTCACAAACTATTGTGAGAGACTTGTGGAAAGTTTCAATTAGTAAGGCTAGGAATTCACTTTATACAGTTTCCACAGGCTGACCAAAATTAAAAGATTGGAAAAAAGAAATCGCCTGGTCTGATGAATCTTGATTTCTTCTGCAGCTTTCAGATGGTACAGCCATAATTTGGTGATAGCAGCATGAAAGCATGAATCCATCCTGCCCTGTATCAACAGTTCAGAGTGGTGGTGATGTCATATTTTCTTGGGATACTTTTCACATTTGTGTATAATTTTGCACTACTCCCTCATGTCTCTTGTGTGCCCTCTTCTAGCTCCAAATAACTTAAAACAAGATTTAAAAACAAGATTCTAATTGCACACTCCCAATCAAAATCTTAAGACCAGGAGAAAAATTAGCATGTGCATTTCGTTCTGGTGAATCATAACAAGGTTGTAAGTAGAGTTTCAAAATGCAAAAAGAAGAAGCAGGGCCAAGAGACTAAAATAGAGAGTAGGCAATTTATTGAAAACTGCATTTAAACTCAAACAGGCTGATCATCAGCTGATCAAAAGTTTAAGACCATAGCCCCAAAACAGAACTAGAACTAGAAGTGTTAAAAGGACTCAATAGTGAGTAACCCCTCCGTTCTTGGTGATCACTTCAAAAATTAATTCATGCTTGATGCGAGTCTTTCCAGGAAGCTGGTGGGAATGTTGCTCCATGTGGTGAAGATGGCTTCACAAATGGCATCCACGGTCTGGAACTGATGTCCATTTTTGTAAACTTCCCTTGCCATCCATTCCCAAACGTTCAGGGAAACTCACAGGATGGTCCAAAATAGCTGAGCCGAAGCAGGCTGATCCTCAACCCAAATTAAGGCCCTTACTGATGCTGACTGCAGCCCAATAACCAGGTGACATCTACAAAAGATGAGCTTGAAGAACAAACCAGACCATCAATGATGGAGCAGCTCATTCCAGATTGACAAAATCACCCTGGGAGTGCTCAGATCTACCTGACCATTGACTTTCACCTTAAGCACAGCCAAGAGGCAGACCCATTTAGGATGTGCTTAAAGTCAAGGTCAGTGGCCTAGGAGAAGTAACAATTTTTCAGAAATCACTTAAGTGCCCAGATCTCCTGATCTTTGCCCTTGACATTAACTTTGACCATAACTTAAATGCAGACCCACCTGAGGATCATTTTGAGTGAGTTTGGTGATCGAGGCAATTGCCTTGGAGGAGTAGCAATTTTTCTGAAATCACAGAAGTACCCAGATCTCCTGATCTTTAACCTTGAGCAGAACTTGGATGCAGACACAACTGAGGATCATTGTGCGTGAGTTTGGTGATCATCGGGGTAAATGCCTAGGAGTAGCAGCGATTCCCATGAAACTGGATGGACGGATGCCAGGTCATCGCATTAGCTCCTTTTAGCTTTGCCGGAATAAGCTAAAATCGTCTTCAAAGGCCACATTTCCTTTCACCCCACAAACTTGCCCTTTTGGACTTTGTAAGGGAGCACCAAACATGGGACACTGAAAGGTGGAAGAAAGTTTTATTCTCAGACGAGAAAAAAATTTAACACAGGCCAAAGACATACATGTTAGACATCAACTGAAGATTCTAAATTGTCCTTAGGTATGAATGTGAGAGGGAATGGTCGTCTGTCTCTGTGTTGGCCCTGCAATGGACTGGCAATCTGTCCAGGGTGTACCCTGCCTGTCGCCCAAAGATACTAGGATAGGCTCCAGTCCCCTGCGACCTGAAAAGGATTACGTGGAATGAGAAAAAATTTAACCTGGCCGGTCCTGATGGTTTCCAACATTACTGGCATGACAATGCGATCCCACTGGAGATGTTTTCTACGTAGCACAGTGGAGGAAGCTCCATCATGATCTGGGGTGCTTTTTTCTTAAATGGAACAATGGCGCTGTAGGTTGTCCAGGAGCGTCAAATGGCGGCTGGTTATGTGGAAATGTTGCAGAGGGCATCCCTCTTGACTGAGGGCCCTCGTCTGTGCGGTAATGACTGGGTCTTTCAACAGGGCAACGCTGCAGTTAATTTCTTTCTTTTTTTTTTTCCAGAAAAATAAAACGGCAATTTAAAATCAAAGGTAACAAAATATCCATAACTGAAGGAATTAAAGGGAGCAGAAAGAAGAAAAAATCATAACATCTGCCCCTTTATCACACAGATTATTATTCTATATTAATGATAGAAATTATAAAAGTAACACAAATAACAGAAAAGAACACTTTTGTCTCAGATTCCCATTTTTTTATGGGAATCTGAAACAAAAGTGTTCTTTTGTTTGCTAGCATAATTCATTTTATTTTCTTATTGCAGAGTTTTTTTAATCATTTTTTGAATGCTCTCCCAGTTCGTGTTGTTTTGGCTTCCTCAGTCAAATTATTCCACAAACTGACTCCTTTCACAACAACATTCCCGAAATTTAGCTCTAAATCTTGGTTTGTTAAACATCTCTGTTCCTTTTAGGTTATAACAGCTTTCTCTCTTTTCAAATCTACCTTGAAGATTATTTGGTAATGAGTGTTTATGAGCTTTAAATATAATTTGTAATATGCGGTATTCCAATAAGTCCTGAAATTTTAACAGATTTAGTTGTTGAAATAGGGGGTTTCACCAACTAAAGAACTATAGTTGACAACACCTCCTGATGAAGGACTTCTTCCAGAAGAATAACGTTGCTCTTTTGGACCATCCTGTGTGTTCCCCTGATTTAAATCCCATTGAGAACATTTGGCTCTCAGGAGGACAGCTGCTCAGTGCTGGATGACTCCAGTGCCTGTGCTCAGCCAGCTATAATGGGAGCGACCAAGTTAGCGAGCAGAGGATCCGTTCTGAAGAGTGTCATCAGGGAAGCATTGGACGTTTTTGTCAAGCTTCGGACGACGACGGATGAGGGGTCTGCTGCGATGGCGGTGGCTGTTGTACTGCCGCGGTGTTACAACAGCGCGAAAACGGGAGAAAGACGCGGAGCTGCCAAAAATGCAGCAGCACATCAGACCAAGCAAGGTGCCACTCCAGGTCATGGACTGGGTTCGGATTTGTGCCGAGGAGAGACCGGGGCAACAACTGGCTGGATCGCAGCTGGTGGGACATCGGGTGCCACTGAGGATTGTGGCGAAGTTGGGAGTGGCATGTTTCCAGCTGGCAGACGGCTCGATCCAACACGCAAACCAGCTGTGGTATGTCCAGGTGGACGTTCCAAGTGACAGTGCTAAGCAGGAATTGGCGAAGGTGGTGGGAGACCTGAAATCTTGTGTTTTGCATATTGGCCCTTGTCCTGGGGGTCTAACTGCCTCCAGGGGTGCGTTTGCTGTGGGGCTGCCGCAGGGACTTCCCAGCAGACCCTCCCTTGCCATGGGAGGCAGTGAGGAAGAGAGAGAGGACTCTTAAGGTAGAAGCACGGCTAGTCTATCGGTAAAAGTGGCAGAATAAACCACTTGGCCATGCGGGCCGTGTAGCAGTCCACCCACCTGCCCTAGTTCTAGCGTTCATTGTTTGTGTTGTTGCTGTTGTTGTTTAATGTGTTTATTGGGGGTTTTATCTGCTAAGTTTGGATGAGTTTTAATTAGACATGTTTTTACTACTTTATGGGGGGGGGGGGGTGATGATGGGTTTGGCCACCTTCCGGGTGCGCCATCACACCACCCTATAAAATAGGGGCAGCCACCATTTGGGGATCCTCTTGCCCGGGCAAACCCACACAGTGTAGCACCAGATGTATAGCAACCAGTTATATAATAAAGTACCATTCCAGTGCAACCTGTCGTCCATCTCCTTTTGTGCCAGGTTTGTGGACATAACACAGGCTGAGTTTAAGTGCAGTTTTCAATAAATTGCTTACTATTTTTTCTCTTGGTCCTGTTTCTTCTTTTTGAAACTCTACTTACAACTTGGTTATAATCCACTGGCGCAAAATGTGAACATTTGAAATTTTTCCTCCAGTCTTAAGATATTGATCACGAGTGTACTTTTACTGCCGAGAACAGACTACAGTGGAAGAATTTTTATCCCTTTTACTATATATAGTATCTCATATTATAATGCAAGGATTCTCTCCGTCTGTCATTCTGGCTGTTCCACGCATATCTCTTGAACCGTTTGTCAGACTGACCTCAGATTTGATACGTGCTTTGCTGAGGTTACAAGGCTGTGTATCCCCAAATTTCGGCCTCCCCGGATATGTGAAAGGAGGGTAAATCTTTAATGAACATCCATAGGGGCGCTATTAAATGAACATAGAGGTGGAAAAGGTATAACCACTGAGATTTGGGGGCTGAAAATTTGGATTTACAGCTATACTATAAAGCCTAATAACCCCTGTAAATTTCAGCCTCCCCAGATATGTGGAAGTTTAGGAGGGGAAATCTTTATTGAACGTCCATAGGGGAGCTATTAAATAAAAACAGAAGTGGAAAAGGTATAACCACTGGGAGTTGGGGGCTGAAATTGGGCAGACTCTGGAGGCCGGTGGGATAAACTCTTAAAAATCTGGTCCTGAGCAGAGCTCCGGAACCGGGTCTTCCTTAGAAGTACCCAACAGGAACTCCTTATATGCTCATGTGACCATATAAGAACAATTCTTTATATAAGGAGTTCTGAACAACCTGCACATACAACTCCTTATTAAGTGTTGTACTTAACAACTCCTTATATGGTTATGTGAACTCACATCAAAATATAGTGTCTGTGTTCTTAACTCCTTATAAGGAGTTCTTATAAGGACTTCTGAACAACTTCTTATAGGCTGCGTGTCCACCAATTGCGTTTTTTGTCGCCAAACCGCCCTGAGCATTTTTTTCCAGCGTTTGTGCGCTGCGCTCTGGAGAAAAAAAAAAAATGTCTGTACCCTGTATCCCAGCAACAGCTTGTCACTCTCAGCTCAGCACTTCCACTTTCCTATGGTCAGACTTTCTACTGATGTTTTAATAGCAGTCTCTAAATAACAATGGACAGGAAACGTGTTTTAGCAGCTCTGGATGTGAAATGTGATGACATGGAAAGCAGGAGTCTGAGTACACACTAGTACCGCCATCCTATGTCCCGCCCACATAGCAGTTCTGATTGGCCGCTTAAGGTCTGACATGACGAGCTCAGCTGCAGTCTCTGAAAAGCTGAACTTTTTTCAGCTCTGAGCACTGTGACAAAAAACAGCCACCGCCAATAGCATTTCAGCGCCGAGGGTGCTCAGCGCTGTAAACGCTGGACTACATAGAGAATGAATGGAAAATAGCCACCCAGAGTGGAAAACACGTTTGGTGGACACGCAGCCATAAGGTGTTGGTCATTTAAGCAGGAACAGTTGTTTGTGGTGGAGCCTTGCATGGCAGCAACCCCTCTCATTCTAAATGTGATTAACATTGTAGATAGGAGAAACATAATTTCATTCTACTGTACATGATTGGCTGTATGGATTGAATGACAATAAAGCTGGCTGCTTCTTCTTCTTCTATGGTCATGTGACCGGAATTCTATGACTGAAAACCTTATAAGGAGTTCACCAGGAACTGAACAACTCCTTATATGGTCATGTGACCGGGCACTACACTAGTGTGTGTGTGTAAGATAAGCCTTTATTAGTCCCACAATGAGGAAATTCCAGGATTAGAGCAGCACAGGGATAGCAGTAAAAAGACAAGAACTGAGTCAACAAGATAAGAACGGATTAGCCAAAGTAGTAAATGAATATATACACACGTGGACAAAATTGTTGGTACCCCTCTGTTAATGAAAGAAAAACCCACAATGGTCACAGAAATAACTTGAATCTGACTAAAGTGGTAATAAATAAAAAGTCTATGAAAATTAACCAATGAAAATCAGACAGTGCTTTTGAATTGTGGTTCAACAGAATTATTTTAAAAAACAAACTCATGAAACAGGCCTGGACAAAAATGATGGTACCCTTAACTTAATATTTTGTTGCACAACCTTTTGAGGCAATCACTGCAATCAAATGATTTCTGTAACTGTCAATGAGACTTCTGCACCTCTCAGCAGGTATTTTGGTCCACTGCTCCAGTTGTCTCAGGTTTGAAGGGTGCCTTCTCCAGACGGCATGTTTCAGCTCCTTCCACAGATGTTCAATAGGATTTAAATCAGGGCTCATAGAAGGCCACTTTAGAATAGTCCAATGTTTGGCTCTTAGCCATTCTTGGGTGTTTTTAGCTGTGTGTTTTGGGTCATTATCCTGTTGCAAGACCCATGACCTGCGACTAAGACCAAGCTGTCTGACACTGGGCAGCACATTTCTCTCTAGAATACCTTGATAGTCTTGAGATTTCATTGTACCCTGCACAAATTCAAGACACCCTGTGCCAGATGCAGCAAAGCAGCCCCAGAACATAACAGAACCTCCTCCATGTTTCACAGTAGGGACAGTGTTCTTTTCTTGGAATGCTTCATTTTTGCGTCTGTGAACATAGAGCTGATGTGCCTTGCCAAAAAGTTCCAGTTTTGTCTCGTCTGTCCATAGGACATTCTCCCAAAAGCTTTGTGGCTTGTCAACATGCAGTTTGGCAAATTCCAGTCTGGCTTTTTTATTATGATTTGTTTTCAACAGTGGTGTCCTCCTTGGTCGTCTCCCATGAAGTCCACTTTGGCTCAAACAACGACAGATGGTGCGATCTGACACTGATGTACACTACCGTTCAAAAGTTTGGGGTCACTTAGAAATTTCCTTATTTTTGAAAGAAAAGCACTTTTTTTCAATGAAGATAACTTTAAACTAATCAGAAATACACTCTATACATTGCTAATGTGGTAAATGACTATTCTAGCTGCAAATGTCTGGTTTTTGGTGCAATATCTACATAGGTGTATAGAGGCCCATTTCCAGCAACTATCACACCAGTGTTCTAATGGTACAATGTGTTTGCTCATTGCATCAGAAGGCTAATGGATGATTAGAAAACCCTTGTGCAATCATGTTAGGTCTGCAATGCTGTAATTGCTGCAAATGGAGGATTCTTTGATGAAAGCAAAGTTTGAAGGAAAAAATTATTATTTCAAATACAAATCATTATTTCTAACCTTGTCAATGTCTTGACTATATTTTCTATTCGTTTTACAACTCATGGTGGTAAATAAGTGTGATTTTTCATGGAAAACACAAAATAATTGTCTGGGTGACCCCAAACTTTTGAACGGTAGTGTACCTTGACCTTGGAGTTCACCATGAATGTGTTTAGAGGTTGTTCTGGGCTCTTTTGTTACCATTCGTATTATCCGTCTCCTCCTGCAGCCACGTCCAGGGAGGTTGGCTACAATCCCGTGGATCTTAAATTTCTGAATAATATGTGCAACTGTAGTCACAGGAACATCAAGCTGCTTGGAGATGGTCTTATAGCCTTTACCTTTAACATGCTTGTCTATAATTTTCTTTCTAATCTCCTGAGACAACTCTCTCCTTTGCTTCCTCTGGTCCATGTTTAGTGTGGTACACACCATGTCACCAAAGAGCACAGTGACTACTTGTCACCCTTTAACTAGGCCGACTGACTGATTACAAGTTTGTAGACACCTGCGATGTTAATTAGAGGACACATCTTGGTTGAACATGTCCCTATGGTCACATTATTTTCAATCTTTTCTAGGGGTACCATCATTTTTGTCCAGGCCTGTTTCATGAGTTTGTTTTTTAAAGTAATTCTGTTGAACCACAATTCAAAAGCATTGTCTGATTTTCATTGGTTAATTTTCATAGAATTTTTATTTATTACCACTTTTGTTAGATTCAAGTTATTTCTGTGACCATTGTGGGTTTTTCTTTCATTAACAGAGGGGTACCAACAATTTTGTCCACAGCTAGCTATATATATATGTACACACACTGATAACTTTATGAAAACACTAAGTACATTAGCATAACAATATATATATACATAGACAAATATGACGAGGGTACCTGTCTTCATGTCTTAATCTACCAGTAACAGTCCTCAGAGGCACATATCTGGTATGTGTTACATATACTCAAGTACCACTTAAAACAGCAGATGAGCTGCACTGGATTAAAGCCTCTTTACTGTACAACAGAGTCCATAATTTCAGTCTAGAGGACAATAAAACAGTCACTGTATTCAACTCAGCTTTTCATTTATTTATACATGTTAAAGTCAGCAACCTGAGAACGATACCAGAACCATAAAAGGTAGACAGTGCCTTAGCCACGTTGTTTACTGCAAGCTTCACTTTGAAGGTTCAGTGTCAGATCATTTATTGATGAACATACAGCAACAGGACAGAATTGTACTTTTACTGTAAATTAAACATGGTTTTGTTTTTGGAGTGAACTGTCCCTTTAAACCAGAAGGCCTACAAACCATCCTGGAAAAAATGGCTTCTGGGGAATAAAAGAATAAATATAGATTGTGTTTGCAGACTAAGATGGAGTACAATGTGTTACTTCTTTAAAATCTGCTCTCTTTCTCTCCGTCAGTCAGAGGATCAAGGCTGATCCCAGATGATGTCCCCTCCCCGTTCTGTGCTGGGAGGAAACATTAGTGTAACATTACAGTCCATTTCACTTACAATGAATTTGGCCAGTAGGCAGCTGAATGGTGAAGACTGTCTATCGGAAGAGGCGGTACGTGCGGGGCAGACGTCCATCCTTGCTGGACAAGGCAGCCTGAATGTGTTCGTATGATGGCAGCTCCGTCAGGTCTCCGAGAGCTGCTACCGCTGGTTTACTGCGCAGCATCTTGGTGGTCACTCTCTTTAGGTCAGCAGCTGTGACGTTGCCTAGAAATGATTATTAGTTAATATTATGTCACAACTGTAAATGAATCAATAGTTATCATGGAATTCCTGTAGGTACTCACTTATTAGGTCACACAGCTCATGTGGCAGCTTTCTCCTTCCTGTAGAAAGAACCTGACGGCCCACATCCTCAAAAATGACCGGCCGAGACTCCAAGTTCATCATCAACATGGACTTCAGCTGAGTCTTGGCCCTCTGCAGCTCCACCTGAACACACAGATGCAAAGATTAAAAAATAAGTTGTTTTCCATTCTGCAAACATAATCACCAACATCAAAAATGTGGTGATGGTTACCTCTCCAGCATTGCCTGCCATCTGGATAAACTCTCTGGTTATTATTTCCACCATTTCTCGTACCTACAGATTTGAGAAATTAGAACAACGACCACAAGATGCTACATGACAACCACTTCTCCAAGAATCTTTGCACAAAATATCACATAAAAATGAGTTTAAAAATAGCTTCCATTTGAAAAACAACTACGTCTTGTATATACCTACAGTATATCTGGTTGTAAAGTTTTATATCTTTTCATAAAACTTCTGTTTCGACGTAATGTTTTCCCTTAAGACTTGCTTTCTATTCTTTATAGCCAGTGTTCTCCCATACTATCAGTATATCTGAACGTTATTCGTAATTATTAGAGCTGTCATAAATTACACTTTCAAAGTTCAGAATATTCACCTGTAATACTAATTTTTTTTTAAAAAAAGTGAAGCTTTTATTTCTTAAGATTTTATGCATTTTCCCTTTTTTTTCCCTCATTCAGTCACCTGTCATTACTGAAGTTTAAGTAACAATGGTTGTCCTCATCAAAGACATTGCTACTCTGCACTGAAGAAAAGCAAAAACTAACTCAGGCTTTTCCCGAATCTGAACCAACCTGTCTGGGGTCTGCACTGGCATGGATGCACAGCAGACCACTGTCCTCATAGCTGTGATGGTAGGAGGTGGCGTTGTACATCCAATGATGCCTACAAAACATGAAACAGTGGTAAACAAAACCAAATAGCTTGATGATTATTATTATTATTATTATTATTATTATTATACGTGCGGTCGGAAGAAATGCTTAATTGGGGCTTATGAGATGTCACCTGTTGAGCACGTTCAGGTAAAGACGGGTGAACATGCCTTTTCCAGGTCCTCCTGCAGAGAAGGAGCCACCCCCACCCATCATCATGTTAAGCACGGCAAATGGTATGAAGTCGTCCTCCTGTAAGCACACCAGATATTATAACTACATGTCAGACCTCAGACTGAAGATTCACCAATATTCTGCCAGTGCCTACCAGGTAGGAGCAGCTCTCTAGTCCGATCATGATGTGAGTGAGCTCTGGGATTGGGGTGGGGCCGAGGCTGACTTCGGACATATCCTTCTCCACCTTAACAGAACAGAGGAAGAGATTTTTAAAAAAAAAAAATCCTACTTTCAAGATGACCTGCATTTCCTTTTTCACCCTCTAAATATCTGAACTTTTTTGGGTGCAACACTCCTAGTGTTTCAAGGTTTGTTTTACTGGTTTATGAATGTCTGCATGGTCTTGGGCCTTCGTATTTATCAGAACTACTTTAACATATGAGCCCCCATGGCCCCTGAGGTCTTCTGGCACTGGTCTTTTAATTATTCCTACTGTCAGAACACGCACCCATGGTGAGACAGCTTTTAGTTACTACAGTTCACATCTGTGGAACAGCCTGCCGGAGAACATCAGGACTGCCAAGAGTGTTCGTGCTTTTAAAAACAGGCTCAATACCTACTATTTTAATTTAGCTTTTGATTAGTTTCCTATTTTAATTGTCTTAATTTCTGATTTTAAACATTTTATGTTGATCTTGTTGTAATTATTCACTTGTCATTAAATACTATTACATTTTAAACATGGACTTTAAATGGGGGGGGTTATGATTATCTTTTTATTAACAAATTATGCATCTTATTATTATTATTTATCATTGATGATTTTAGTCATCCTATTATCTCGTTCTAACGCCAGTGTTTCCTCATGGGGAGCCCTCCCACCAGGGGTTGTCTGGTTCTGGCTGCAGGGTGCTGGCCTGTGACTGCCCTGGCCCACCCAATGCCTGGTCTTGGGTGGTGGCAGAGGTGGTACCCCTGTAGCTGCGGACTTGGTGCTTCCCTTGTACTGATGGCTCCCTAAGATGGTGCTTCTATACCTGGATCCTCAGTGCTCGGCCATGTTTCGCATTGATGAGTATGTGTGTCTGTCTGTCTGTACAAGGTTGGGTGAATGAAGGGGTGGGGTGGGAAGGGGGTGTAATTTGTAAAGCACTTAGTGCTACAATTTTTTCTTGTATGAAAAGTGCTATATAAATAAAGTTTTGATTGACTGTTTCAAGCGGTTTTAAGGTAAGTGAATTTGTTTTCCTCATTGCCATAAAGTGACTCATAACACATACCAGACACGTGCCTCCAAGCACTGCTACAGGAAGATTAAGGCATTATAAAACAGACGGAGCTGCTGGAGGACTGATGCCATTTGTAATTTTCCCATATGCACTTGTAAAATAGGTTCAAAAGAAACTGGTTTCAATACAGAGGCTTCAGGGATGGCAACAGGAAATTCTGATTTCAGCTGAAATCTAATTTGGTCGATTGACGTATGGGGGGGCCGGGGGCGCGCAGCCCCCCTGAAGCTGGGAGGTTTTCAGTAAAACAGAAGTAATTTAGACTGAAAAAGATGATTAAAAAAAAATGAAATACTAGACTTAGATAAATCATTAAATTTAATGAAAAGTGAACTTACTTTTTCTTCAATGTTAGTCCAACATATTTAACAGTTCTATAAGAGTTTATTACACTATTTACACTGGTCACCAAGTCACTTCTAATGTGAAACTTTCTTCATTTTGGCAGCAAGCTGTGTCAGTCTCTGAACTTTGAACTTCATCTCCTTTTCTGGTTTCTTCAGAAACTGTCCGAGTGTTTCTGTTACCTCGTCAAACTTTGAGCCAATTTTCACTTTTACTGTCACTTCGCCCCCCGAAGCTCCTGGGTTTTTATGATTTTTAAGTAGCAGAACTGTGCTTAAATGACATAAAACAAACAGCTGAATGCCACTTATTACTGTATAATATTGACTTATGTTCCAAGAAGATAGCATTCCTAAAATATTCCAACAAGCATTATCCATCACATGCTTTAACAACTTGATCAAATCAAAATCAGTTAATTTTATCTATTCCATAATAGAAATAAAATTCCAACATACCATTACTTTTTATAATTTCAGCATTGATTTCAGATCACCAGTTTCAATCTCCATTGAGTCTTGAGCAGTTCAGTTTGCACAATCACTGATGCAGCCAAGTCTTAGAAATATTCAAAAGTTATGAGTCAATATCCACTGTGCACTGTCAATTTCAAACTGTTTGGAATCATAAAAGTAATCTAACTAAATTGTTTTGCTATTTTTTTCTCCTCAACATCAATGTCAGGGCGCTGCAGGAGTTTTTGGGGATGGTTAACTTTTATAACCGTTTCCTCCCCCGCGCAGCCCAGCTCATACAGCCATTGTACGCCGCACTCAAGAAACGGAAACCGGCGGACAGTGTCGACTGGACTCCTGAACGGGAGCAGGCGTTCTGAGGTTAAAACAGCTCTGGCAAACGCTGCACTACTGGCGGCTCGGATAGCGCTCACTACCGACGCCTCGGACATGGGCATAGCGGCCGTCGTGGAGCAATGCGTTGCCGGTTCTTGGCAGCTGCTCACCTTTTTTTTAGCAGGTCTTTGCATGACAGTGAGCGTAAATACAGCGTGTTCGACAGAGAGTTAATGGCTCTCCACCTGGCCATACGCCACTTCCAGTTCTGCCTGAAAGGGCGCACCTTCACTGCGTTCGTGGACCACAAGCCGCTAACGTACTTAACGTACTTTATCTTCCTGGAAGATGAAATAAAGTGGAATTCGGCGAATTACCGGAAAAATCACATCCCTGAGAACAAGCCGCCATGAATTTTTGACAAAGCATACAACGAGCCATTTGATTGGTCCAATTGTTTGCAACTATCCAATCGCAGGGCTGTTTACAATACAGCAGTAGCTTGAGTACATCAGGGTTATCGCGAGACTTGACCTGGGGAAGCGCCGAGCGCTTATGTAATCATGTTGATTTTCGCTAAAATCGGTAACAATAAGGTACCTTACCCCCCCTAAAATTTTCTCAACGGATTTAGACGATTCACAAAAATGATCAATTTGAAAATAAAATCGGCGGAAATCCGTGGATCGGCGGAAAATTGCCATCCCTGAGGTTTAATTGCACAAAAACCTCCTAAATGTCTTTAATTGAAACAACTGGAAAAAGATATTTTCCTATTATGTTTGGAAGCACTTCCTTGATTGCCACTGACCTTAGTACATTTCCGAAAAATATAATTTCTAGTTACCAGTTACATAATTCCAAAAACTGTTTTCAGCCTAATGTGCTACAAACCTCACCTTGATGATACCACCAGTGTACTGAGCTACAGACAGGTCTATGCTGGCTGGTGAACTGGTTCCCCAAACTGGTTTCACATCCAGCAGGTATTTTCTGGCACAGTCAAGGAGCTGCTCGTGCTCAATGCCCACTCCTGCCAACACCATGCGCTCAGGGTTGTAGTAGTTATGCAGGTAACTGTGAAGCACCTTCTTGTCAATCTTGTCCACATTTTCTACGGGACAATAACGAGGAAGTCCAACGGTGTTGCCTCGGTATGCAGCCTACAAATAAATAATGAACAGAGTAAAGAGAATAGTAAAAACATTAGCGCATAATCGTCTGTAAAAATAAAAAGTTAAAATTGGTGGGGAAAAATATAGGGCTCGCTTGCCAACAGGATAACAAGTTTTTCAACTTTTCAAACAAATCTAAAAAGACAAAGCGATCAACAGCTATAAGACTAAAAAAACTACAGAATGCAGGGAACGTGTTACGCAACTTAAAAACCATGGTCAGAAAATCAGAACAGCTCTATAAACACCAAACTCTTTGGCACTATATGATTACACGGTATTTACCTTTTAAAATTTGCCATTTGGGTACTTGTTTTACCCTATATAGGTCAAAAAGGTTCATTTTGTCTTCTTTTAATTATTTATCTTTGGTTATATGAACAAAAGATAAATAATTGTTTTACACTAAATCGCTTGGTTTTATAAAGGTAAATTACAAATTCACAAAAAATAAAAAATCCCCTGCAAATTTCGGAGAAAACTATGACAAATTTACAAGAAAAAAAAATATATTCATGAGGAAAAAACAAATCTACATTTAGGTCTCAAAATTTAGGTTTAAAATTTACAAGTTAAAAATTCACATGGAAAAAAAAAAGAAATCAAAATTTGTAAGAAAAGTCACATTTCTGATAAGACACAGTCCACTAAGGGAATATTTGAATATTCAGTCTGGATAAATCCCAAATATTCAAAGACCGAAAGCTGCTATTTATGACAGTCTTATGACCATTACTACTTGGCACATCGACAAAGACCCTCTTGTTACTGAAGTAAAGACGTACTGATTTATCAGCTTAACACTGGTACTGGCCAATATTCACCTTGTTGACTCTCTGCCTTATGGCAAATGGATAACATTCACCGATGGCAAAAACTGATGTTTATGTGGTGTGTCTTGTGTCATGTGAAAAGTTATAATAAAAGGTTGTTTAATAGATTGTTATGACTGAATTTGTGCTCATTCAAATGTGGTGTGATGAAGGGCTGAAATATTTTAAGGTGGTTCACTTATTTGTTTAATACACTAGTGGATGCCTGTAGAAAGCAAGAATTCTTGTCTGGGAACAGGTAGGCCAATTAGGCTTTACAGGCCCAAATGTAGGCTGTTTGAAAGTGGAATAGAAAGAGGTGTAGCCTATATGTAGGCAATCACACATGTTAGACTACGACAAATATAAGAGGGACTGAACACTAAGACTTAGTTGATTGTGTTAATATTAATTACAGAATTATTGAAAATGAATGGGACATCCAATATTAGTGACTGTTTAAGAACCCTTGTTTGTTTGTCAGACTTATTTGTGTGATTTTTCATGACTTATATTCATAATAGTGTATCTTGCACTTTGAGGAATGGGAGTTGTTCAGTCATCATTATAATTGTTTTAGTTTATATGTGTAGTTTATTGTCTATTGTCAATAACCTCATACAGGACTATAACAGGACACATTTACAAATATTTGAGACCCATTGTAGTGCATCCTTTTATATTTTTGCAATAAGTATAAAACACCGAACATTATTCTACACAGCAGAATGACCTGTTTTGGCTGCAACTTTGCATCAGTGTTGTCCACTTATCGGTAAATAACAAATGATTTATTTCGTTATTTGAACTTTTTTTGTCACGGTCATCGTTTAATCAAAGCGTGTATATGTGCGTCCGCAATATAATATGCAATTGATCTGGCCATTCTGCTCCATAATCATGGTGGTATTACAGGTACATCTCAAAAAATTAAAATATCATGAAAAAGTTCAATATTTTTTGTCACTCATTTCAGAAAGTGAAACCCATATATTATATAGATTCATTACACAGAGAGTGATATATTTCAAGCGTTTATTTTAATTTTGATGATTATGGCTTACAGACCATGAAAACCTCAAATTCAGTTTCTCAAAAAAATTAGAATAATTAAAAAAAAAATTAAAAAATAATTTAAAAAAATTGTTTTTTAATACAAATGTGGGATGACTGAAAAATATGTCCATGTACACACTCAATACTTGGTCAGGGCTCCTTTTGGATTAATTACTGTATCAGTGTGGCGTGGCATGGAGGTGATCAGCCTGTGGCACTGCTGAGGTGTTACGAAGGTCCAGGTTGCTCTGATAGTGACCTTCAGCTCGTCTGCATTGTTGGGTCTGGTGTCTCTCATCTTCCTCTGGACAATACTCCATAGATTCTCTATGGGGTTCAGGTCAGGAGAGTTTGCTGGCCAATCAAACACAGTGATGCCGTGGTCATTAAACCAGGTTTTGATACTTTTGGCAGTGTGTGTGTGGGGGGGGGGGGTGCCAAATCCTGCTGGAAAATGACATCAGCTTCTCCATAAAGCTTGTCAGCAGAGGGAAGCATGACGTGTTCTTAAATTTCGTGGTAGACGACTGCGCTGACTTTGGTCTTGATAAAACACAGTGGACCAACACCAGCAGATGACCTCTGTTCAGATAAAAGTAAATTTTGCATTTCATTTGTAAATCAAAGTCCCAGAGTCTGGAGAAAGAGTGGAGACGCACAGAATCTTAGTTGCTTGAGGTTTAGTGTGAAGTTTCCACAGTCAGTGATGATTTGAGGAACCATGTCATCTGCTGGTGTTGGTCCACTGTGTTTTATCAAGACCAAAGTCAGCGGAGGTGGAGCTGCCATGCACAGGTGCTAGCCTGACACACCAGGTGCAACAAGGGTTTCAGTGTCTTGCTCAAGGACACTTCGACATGCAGACTGCAGAAACAGTGGGAATCTAACCACCTCCAACCAGCAGTCAGCCACACTGCACCTGTGCCACAGCCACCCCCCCGCCGCCACAAGACAGTTACTGTCTATGAAGTGAGGTGAAACAGGAAATC
This sequence comes from Pholidichthys leucotaenia, assembly GCA_020510985.1. Classification (NCBI taxonomy): domain Eukaryota; kingdom Metazoa; phylum Chordata; class Actinopteri; order Cichliformes; family Pholidichthyidae; genus Pholidichthys; species Pholidichthys leucotaenia. The sequence goes on from CM035838.1 coordinate 20,458,952, forward strand.
ATAGATTAGGGGCTACAATTCCTGCAAAAATCACCCGATCAGAGCCAAATTGCAATATGTGCATCATCAGAGTATATCAAACCACGGTACCAAGTTTCAAAACAATCGGACCAAAACTGTAGGAGGAGTTGATTTCACAAAAGTGGGACAGATGGACGGACGGACTGACCCATAACATAATCCCCCTTTGGGCTTCGACTGGTGGGGGGGGGGGGGGGGAATGAGTTCTAGATGTATTTTGAGTCATGGGCGCCCCACTTTCAGGAGGGATCATGGGGATCATGCTGCTATGTGAACTGGGTGGCATGGACACTATTACTCAAACTCAGATAGGATAAACCCAAAAATATTTATATAAAAATTGTGTTTAGTTTTCATTGGCAATAAGTAGATTTCTTCATTTCCATGGCATTAAGGGGGGACAGATGACAAAAACCAAAGAAACATCAGATTCAGTACTGAATTATTATTTGAAACATCAGTATCGGCCCAAAATGTTACAATCGGCGCATCCCTACATTGAGGAGTAACTCACAGCGTGGATCATTTCAGTGAGTAAAGGCTCAGGGTCCGGCCTCATGTTCAGATCTTCTAACTCGAATCGCACCACCATTCTGGTCATCTCAATCTCCTCATCTGCATGTAAACACACACACACTTCAACTCAGTACAGCACACACACCTGAGAGAGCTCCAAAGTGCAGGTCTGAAGTGAGATGGTCTTACCCAACAGGCGAGGCTGGAGGACAGCATCAGACAGAAGACTGACCACCGTGTCCAGACCTTTCACTTCGGCAGACACGGCATACATGGTGGTGTCTCTGCGCGCACACACACACACACACACAAAAACCACAATCACACACACAATCGGGGTGCTGCACTAACAGTAAAAGGCCCCATAGATAATTTATACCTTTACAGCACTGAAACAAAAGATTTACATACCGTGATGTTTGGCAGTCACATATCCCTCCGTGTTTTTCCAATGTGAGAAGAATTTCGTCTTTACTCCCATATTGTGCTGTCGACTAAATAAGCAAATCCACATCTCATGTTGCTTCACACACCTCAATCTCTTAATTTTAATAATGTTTTACTTACAGAAAAGGCGAGCTTCTCTAAGAAGTGTGCAATCCCACTTGGGTACTTTGCTTCATGTCTCGATCCAGAATTTATTAAAACTAACAACAAAAAAGGAGTAATCCAGTTTTTAATTCAGCACAGACAGATTAACTAGTATTACAACTGATGGAGAAACTTACTTCCAACAGTGCAGAATTGACCGAACTTATTTTGGGAAGCAACTTTGAGGCCATTTTCTAGTGTAGTGATCTTTGTCTCATATTTTTCCTGACCATCGACGGAGGCAAACACTGGTTTTGGGATCCCAGGCAGGGGTGTAGAGAGGGAAGTATTTGGGTATCCACCACCACTGCTGTACTTTCTGTAGGCTGCGATCCCAAACCTGAGAAATAGAGAAATGTTTGTTTAAAAACCGTAAGCAGCTGTAGAATCATTACTGACTAACGCAGTGCCCGTATGGCCTCATGCGGAGTTCTGAACAACTCCTTATCAGGTCTTTTAAGGAAGACCCAGTCCCTGAGCTCGGATCGGGCCCAAACTCCCGGCAGTTATACCTTTTCCACCTTTATAATAGCTTCCCTAAGGACATTCAATAAAGATTTCCCTCCTAAAGTGTCCACATATCCAGGGAGGCTGAAATTTACAGGAGTTATTGGGCTTAATATTATAGCCATAAATCCAAGTTTTCAGCCCCCAAATCCCAGCGGTTGTATATTTTCCACCTCTGTGTTCATTTAATAGCCCCCCCATGGGCGTTCATTAAAGATTTCCCCTCCTAGACTTCTATATATCCGGGGACGCACACTCTCATAACCTCAGCAAAACACGTATCAATCCAACAAACAGTTTGAGACATATGCGAGGAACAGACAGAATCCTTGCATTTAAAGTGGTGTGAAAAAGTATTTGTCCCCTTCCTGATTTCTCATTTTTTTGTATGTTTGTCACACTTAAATGTTTCAGATCATCAAACAAATTTAAATATTAGAAAAAATGAAGGTGTTTATTATTAAGAGTACAAAAAATCCAAACCTACATGGCCCTGTGTGAAAAAGTGATTGCCCTGTAAACCTAATAACTGGTTGGGCTACAATTAGCAGCAACAACTGCAATCAAGCGTTTGCGATAACTGGCAATGAGTCTTTTACAGCGCTGTGGAGGAATTCTGGCCCACTCATCTTTGCAGACTTGTAATTCAGCCACATTGGAGGGTTTTTGAGCATGAACCGCCTTTTTAAGGTCATGCCACAGCATCTCAATCTGATTCAGGTCAGGACTGTGACCAGGCCACTCCAGTCTTCATTTTGTTTTTCTTAAGCCATTCAGAGGTGGACTTGCTGGTATGTTTTGGATCATTGTCCTGCTGCAGAACCCAAGTGCGCTTCACCTTGAGGTCACGAACAGATGGCCAGACATTCTCCTTCAGAATTTTTTGGTATAGACAGCAGAATTCATGGTTCCATTTACATCAAGTCTTCCACGTCCTGAAGCAGCAAAACAGCCCCAGACCATCACACTACCACCACCATATTTTACTGTTGGTATGATGTTCCTTTTCTGAAATGCTGTTACTTTTACGACAGATGTAATGGGACACACACCTTCCAAAAAATTCAACTTTTGTCTCGTCAGACCACAGAGTATTTCCCCAAAAGTCTTGGGGATCATCAAGATGTTTTCTGGCAAAACTGAGATGAGCCATTATGTTCTTTTTGGTTTTTGTCTTGGAACTCTGCCATGCAGGCCATTTTTACCCAGTCTCTTTCTTATGGTGGAGTCACGAACACTGACCTTAACTGAGGCAAGTGAGGCCTGCAGTTCTCTGGATGTTGTTGTGGGGTCTTTTGTGACCTCTTGGATGAGTCGTTGCTGCACTCTTGGGGTAATTTTGGTTGGCCGACCACTCCTGGGAAGGTTCACCACTGTTCCATGCTTTCACCATTTGTGGATAATGGCTCTCACTGTGGTTTGCTGGAGTCCCAAAGCTTTAGAAATGGCTTTATAACTTTTTCCAGACTAATAGATCTCAATTACTTTCTCATTTGTTCCTGAATTTCTCTGGATTGCAGCATGATGTCTAGCTTTTCAAGACCTTTTGGTCTACTTCACTTTGTCAGACAAGTCCTATTTAAGTGATTTCTTGATTGAGAACAGGTGTGGCTACAAAAATTGAACTCTGCTTTCCAAAGATGTGATGAACCACAGTTAATTTATGTTCTAACAGGGCAGGGGGCAATCACTTTTTCACACAAGGCCATATAGGTTTGGATATTTTTTTACCCTTAATAATAAACACCTTCACTTAAAAACAACATTTTTTGTTTACTTGTGTTATCTTTGTCTAATATTTAAATTTGCTTGATGATCTAAAACATGTAAGTGTGACAAACATACAAAAAATGAGAAATCAGGAAGGGGGCAAACACTTTCACACCACTGTATACTGCAGGCAGACAATCTAGATCACAGGTGTCAAACTCATTCCATGGAGGGCCAAGACCCTGCAGGTTTTACTTCCACCCAGTGTCTTCAACAGGTGATTTCTCTGAATTTCTTCCTACTGATTGCTGATCAGTGAAAACACCTGCTGAAGAGACTGGGTGGAAGTAAATCCTGCAGGGTCTTGGCCCTCCATGGAATGAGTTTGACACCGCTGATCTAGATGAAGTAAGAACTGTAGGTGTGTCAGGGCTGCTGCCTCTGTAGCTGCTCAGTAATCCATCTACAAATGCAAGGATTCTCTGTGACCCATACAGTATTTCAGTAGATTTCAGAGAATATTGGGCTACATTAGTCAGTACACACGTAGACATCTATGGGTTCACAAACAGCAGCAGACAAGACACGTTAGAATCACAATAGAAAACTGAGCCTGTAACAGTGCACAGTCCAGTATGTCCTTATATTTAAAATGACAACACAGTTCTCTCTCGCACTGTTATCTTAAGTCCCCTCAACAGCAGAAAAACAAAGTACAGCAAATCTGCACAGTTAACGGTGTGAGACGTAACTTAGCATCATGCTAACCGCTAATTTTTAACGAGGACGGAGCGGTGACATGACAGCGGAAGACGCTGTAGGGACACTCTGTCTACATGAAAGACGAGCCTGGACTCAGTAAGCGGTTAACGTTACTACCTTTTAACCCGACCCCAGGTTCTACACCTCGACATGTGAGTCGCCATCCTGCAACCTCTCCGCGACCGGAAACCAATCCTGATGAACTTTTCCGGAAGTACTTCCTCAACAGATCACGCCCCCATACCGACATATGATTTTATATTTATCTGTTTTTATCTTCATGTGCTGTGCTTTGATTTACTACTGAACTATAGGTATTGCTTGACCAAAACTAATATTAAATCCTGTAAATTGTGTGCTAGTCTTACATGCTGTGACGTAAGTGGGGGTTCACACAAGAAAGGAGCGATGACTGTGACGAAACAACACACACCCTCAACACAGACGGGAGGGGAGGTCAGTCACGTAGACCTCCGTCTCACTGAGGGTGACACAAACGCATGATCAGTCACTGCTCTGACTCTTCTTATTAGTAGTAGTAGTAGATTAGTTTATTTGACAGGGACAGTGCAATAAACATAGACAATTAATCAAAGACAATCAATCTGATGTGTTGCACATAGAGTGTATAGCTATTAGCTAATTTGCAACTCTTGTCCCTGGATGGGCTTTAGAAAAAAGAATCAAGATAAAAAATATACACAATAATCACATACATCAATGCAGAAAAATTATAAATACACAATTATAAATATTATATTATAAATACACAAATATAACAGCCTGACTCACATTTAACATAAATATTATAAATATTATAAATACACAAATATAACAGCCTGACTCACATTTAACACATATAACATAACTCACATTTGCCTATTTCAGGCCTTCCTCCCTCCGTCACTCACTATAAACAAACACATTTATTCCTTCCCTTCATTCACTCTCACTTTGCAGACAGTTAATTCATACATGGGTACATTCTTGTTTATTTTTCAGCCAGTTTTTAACATTTTTAGTGAATGTTTTTTTTTTGTTTTTTTTTTTAGTAGTAGATTAGTTTATTTGACAGGGACAGTGCAATAAACATAGACAATTAATCAAAGACAATCAATCTGATGTGTTGCACATAGAGTGTATAGCTATTAGCTAATTTGCAACTCTTGTCCCTGGATGGGCTTTAGAAAAAAGAATCAAGATAAAAATATACACAATAACCACATACATCAATGCAGAAAAATTATAAATACACAATTATAAATATTATAAATATTTAAAGTCCGTTATTATTTTAATTTCATTTGGCATTGTGTTCCAGATGTGACTGCCCTTTATAGAGAAAGCTGTTTGTCCAAATGTGGTTCTGCGGTGGAATATTTTACAGTTATTGTTAACAGAACTCCTGGTGGCTCTGCTGCTGTCCTGTCTTTGGACGAAACCAGCAAGTGGCTCGGGTGCTGATTTATGGAAACATTTGAACGTTAATTTCAGAAGACAGAGGTCAATGAAGCTCTCAAAACTCAATAGGTTTTACCCTACCCCCGGCGCAGTGGTTTAGCACTGTGGCAGCACAGTTTTACCCTTGGCCGGGGGATCGCGGGGATCATGAGATCGTGGGTTCGATTCCAGCCCCCGACCAACAGTGAGCTGTGTGGAGTTTGCATGTTCTCCCCGTGTTGCGTGGGTTTACTCCGGGATTTCTCCGGTTTCCTCCCGCATACCAAAAACATGTAGGTTTAGGGCGCTCGCGCACGCAGCGGCCAGTGGCTTGTCACCAGACTGCAAACCAAGTCTACCTACGGGTACAAATAAGTAACAAAAAAAAAAAAAAAACTGGCCCGAGAAATACCCACTATGGTGCCAACAGGTGATTCAATATGCAATAACACTGCTGTAAAAGACACCATCTTCATAAAGAACACAGACGAAAGAGAGGTCATTGAAATTGTTAAATCGTTCAAAAGTAAAACATCTACTGACTGCGATGGTATTGACATGCTACTAGTCAAAACTGTTATCGAATGCATAGTGAAACCACTGACGTATATCTGTAACCTGTCTCTCCAATCAGGTATATTTCCCAATGCAATGAAAATAGCTAAAGTAATTCCGATTTACAAGACAGGCGACAGAGGGGAACTCTCCAACTACAGACCAATTTCACTATTACCGCAATTTTCCAAGATACTTGAAAAAATATTCTATGAGAGAATTGACAACTTCATACTGAAGAATGATTTATTGTGTGAGCAGCAATATGGGTTCAGACACAAAAGGACAACAGCATATGCCTTAATGGAATTTACAGAAAAAATATCAACAGCCATTGAAAATAAAGAGTATTCAGTTGGAGTATTCCTGGATCTTAAAAAAGCATTTGATACAGTAGATCACAATCTATTATTAAAGAAACTACAAAATTGTGGTATCAGAGGGGTAGCACTGTCCTGGTTAAGAAGTTACTTAAAGAATAGATATCAGTTTGTATGTGTTAACAACAAAAACTCAGAGCTACTGAAGGTCACCTGTGGAGTCCCACAGGGTTCAGTTTTGGGACCATTATTATTCAATATGTATATAAATGATATATGTAAAGTTTCAGAAAAAATGGACTTAATATTGTTTGCTGATGACACTAACCTGCTATGCAGTGGAAACAACTTGGAACAACTTCTGGATACACTCGGAAAGGAAATAGGAAAGCTGAAACTGTGGTTTGATTCAAACAAATTAACGCTCAATTTAAGCAAGACAAAATTTATAGTCTTTAACAACCATCACAACTACCCAGTACCCAAACTCAGTGTAAATGGTGTAGAGATTGAAAGGGTATCCGAAACTAAATTCCTTGGAGTAATAATTGATAACAAACTGTGTTGGAAGCCACATATTAATTATATAAAAGGTAAAGTATCCAAATCAATTGCAATATTACACAGAGTGAAAAATTTGCTGAATCAACCCACACTATACACCTTGTATCATTCATTAATACTCCCATACATGACATATTGTAATGAAGTATGGGGAAATACATATAAAACAAACATATATCCACTCTTTATGCTTCAAAAGAGAGCTATTAGAATAATCAACAAAGCAGCTTACAGGGAACCAACAAACCCACTTTTTCTTAAACAAAAAACTCTCAAGTTGAAAGATCTGATCGACTTTAAAACCGCAATAATAATGTTCAAAGTGAAGAATCTATCACTGCCCGCAAATATCCAAAAGTTGTTCCAAACAAGGGAGAAACGATATCACTTCAGAGGAACATGTATATTTCAAAAGCCTACAGTGAGAACAACTACCAAGCAACACTGTATTTCAGTGCAAGGTGTCAGATTATGGAACGATTTTGGACCTGAATTAAAATCATGTACAAAGCTTGGACAATTTAAACAAAAACTAAAGGAAGAAATACTCCAAACATATTTACAAGACGACATGTAAACTCACATAAGGATTGACATTTCCAGCCTGTGTTGTGTTATAGCTTAGTTTTTCTTTTTTTCTCTGTGACACTATGTCTTAGATTTGTTTTTGAATAGTAACCGCTTAACTTAGACTAGCTCAGTTTTCTTTTCTCTCAGTCACATTTTGTCTTAGCTTTGTTTTAAATTGTAATCGCTCTTGTCTTGTTTTCTCTTTTTTCTCCTTTGAATTCTTGGATGGAATATGGGTGGGCAATATAAGCTGCGGCTTCAGCCATCACCCATTTCGGATAACTCACGTGGAATTGTATAGTAGAAGGAGTCTTTGTCTAATTTGACCTTGTTGTTATATTATACAGTTTCTTTTAACCTGTAATGTACTATCCGAAATAAAATTCAATTCATTCATAGGTTGTATTTTTTTAAAACATTACAGTGATGCCACCTAATGGGCTTTTTGTCCAAGATTTTTAGGGTTTGATTATATAATGAACCTATATGTCTTATTGTGGAAGGGGCTGCTTGAGCCCAGACTGTCAAACAGTATGATATATGAGAAAAAACCATAGAATGCATATACAGTGCAGCTGCTTCGTAAGGTATGTAATATCTAATTAATTTAAAGCAGTTCAGATTTTTTTTTACTGTTTTTGAAATTTTCTTTATATGAAGATTAAATTTGAGTTGAGGATCTAGTACAATGCCAAGGTATTTGAATTCTGTAGCTAAAGCAAATATATATAGCACTGCTGTGTCATTATAATGCACACACAGCAACAACACTTTAGAACACATGAATGATAACACCCTTTGAATCCTCCGCTGCCAAAGCATGTCGGGAAAATCCCCGCCCCCATAACACAGCCCCGACGTTACACTGCCCCCCCCCCCGACTAGTTTCTGTCCCCAGAATAATAAAAGTCCAGCTCAAAAGTCCAACACAAATCCGTCCAGGTGTCGGGGCGGCCTCCGTTGTCGACGACCAACACGCACAGGCCCGCTAGTGTTCATCTGTGCCTCGGTCAGAGTATTTAGTCGGGGTGAAGGCTCCGGCTCGACCACCCGCGGGGCGGATGGCTGGTACGGGGCGAGACGGTCACGGTGGAGCACCACAACCCGGTCCCTTTTTTTTCAGCCTCACCCTGTACACCTCATCCAACAGTTTCTGTAGGACCACGCACGGTCCCGACCAACGGCTCACCAGTTTTGGTGACAGTGTGGTGGACACACTCATGGAGATTCTGTGACTCCCATTTTAGGTCAGAACAAAGGCAGGAAGCTGCAGGGATATTAGCTTTGGTATGCAAGGCCTGAGACTGTGGGGGTGCAATTAAAGGATTAAGGAAAGGATGCATGGGAGACAGTGGAAGTGATATCATGGAGAGAAATGCATTGTGACTGTCTTTATAATGCAAAGTGGTCTGTGTGACATGTGATCTACGAAGTGTGAAGTCCCTGATATTTAAGGACGAGAGTTTACTGATTCATTCTCTTTTTTCTCTCTGCTTTGAGATGATGGTGTTGTGAATAAAGTTGACTTTGAGAGAGAACTCTGTCTCGTCATTTTCACATCACCACAACAGTCCCCTTTTTCGCTCCGGGCAGAAAACCCAGACTCGATCTCCTGGTGCAAAGTCCCTCCCCTGGCAGCAGGAGTCATACGTCCACTTCTGCCGGCTCCCCGCCGCTGCCAGGGCCTCCCGAGCCAGTCCGTGCACTGTGTGGAGACGTTCCTTCAAGCAAAACAAATAATCCAACCCCAGTTTGGCCTCCACCTCCAGCTTGGGCGGGGGGGGGGGGGGGGAATACCAAATCCACCAGTGTGCGCAGCTCGCATCCAAACATCAGCGCTGCAGGAGTGAACCGGGTGGATTCCTGTGCTGCTGTCCGGTACGCCCACAGAACAAAGGGCAGATGCAGGTCCCAGTCTCACTGTCGTTGGTCCACTAGGATAGTGAGCTGGGTGGTGAGGGTCTGGTTGAACCGTTCGACCAGCCCGTCACTCTGTGGGTGCAGCGGGGTGGTCTGGGTCTTCCGGATGCCCAGCCGTTTGCAGACCTCCCCGAAGACCTCTGCCTCAAAATTCCGACCCTGATCGCTGTGCAGTTCGTCCGGTGTGCCAAACCGACAGAACATCTCGTCCACCAGCTTTGATGCCATGGTGGCGGCGCTCTGATCAGGGACCGCGTACTCCTCTGGCCATTTGGTGAAATAATCCATTGCGATCAGTACGTAGCGGTTCGCCCGGTCCGTGGTCAGGAAAGGGCCCAGAATGTCCACCCCTACCCGCTCCATCGGTGCTCCCACCCGGTACTGCTGCAAGGGAGCGTGGGATCGCTGAGTCGGCACTTTCTGAGCTGTGCAGGTGTTGCAGCGATGGACATGGAGCTCTACATCCTGGTGACATCCGAGCCAGTAGAACCGGGCTCGAAGACTCTGCAGAGTCTTTGTCACCCCAAAGTGGCCCGCTCCTACCGCCCCGTGGACCAGCTGGAGTACATTGGGACGGAGCCGCTGGGGAACCAGCAGCTGCCAGACATGACGGTGCCCAGCTGGAGTCGGCCACTGCTGATACACAACACCCTCGTGACAGCAGAGATTGACCCACTGGGAGTGTAGGGCCTTGGTCTCTGGGTCCAGCGCAGACACAGCCTCCCAGGTGGGCCGTCGGCCCGCATCCAGCCACTGCCGAACCCGGGAAATGACCTGATCTCTGTCCTGCTCGCTCTGCAGCTGCTGCGCGCCGAGGGCCTCTGTGACGTCATCGCTGGGGAGAGCTGCCTGATTATCCGAGAGGAGCTGTGTGCCGCTGTGTTATTCCTGCTTACAGCGGTCCAGAGAGCAGCAGCCCGTGGGACGGCTTGGTCTCGATCCTTTGCCCACTGGCAGTGACGACAGTCCTCCACAGCACAGGGACGCTGATACAGTGCTTCAGCGTTGGCATGGAGGCGGCCTGCCCGATGCACAATCTGAAAATCATAATTCTGCAGTGCCTCCAGCCATCTCGCCAACTGTCCATCCGGCTCTTTGAAGTTCAGTAGCCAGGTCAGGGAAGCATGATCCGTCCTGAACTGGAACCTCCCCCCGTACACATACGGCCGAAAATGGCGAAGCCCCTGGATGACAGCCAACAGCTCTCTGCGAGTAACGCAATAATTCCTTTCAGCTCTGCTGAGAGTGCGGTTGAAAGAAGCAACTGCCTGCTCTCCGTGTTCTCTCTCCTGGGATAACACCACCCCGATGCCCTGGTTGCTGGCATCTGTGTCCACGATGAAAGGGCGGTTTGGGTCGGGATACTGCAGGATGAGGGCTCCGATGAGGGCTGAGCGAAGCTGGGAAAAAACAGCAGCACAGCTCTCACTCCACTGAAATGCACGTCCCTTCTGTGTCAGCTGATACAGCGGGCTGGCGATGGTGGCAAAGTCTTTCACAAATCTCCTTTAATAGGAGACCAGTCCGAGAAAACTCCGTAGCTCTCTCACATCCCGCAGCACTGGCCAGTTTCTCACTACTGCCACTTTCTCTGGATCGGTGGCGACTCCCGCTGTGCTGACGACGTGGCCCAGGAAGGTGGTCATAAGCCCTGGATGACTACAGAGGTGCGCTCGCTGCTTAAAGCCAGAGATGCAGCGTTCAGAGCGAAGGACAGGATTGCCCTCCGCTCAGCCAGGTTTGCGCTTTCAAAGGGAATTAAGGTGGCAAAGCGCGCCTATGCGGAGAAAATCCAGGGACACCTCTGTGACACTAGGAACACCAAGCAGATGTGGCAGGGAGTTCGGACACTGAAGGGCTTTAAGTCTAGGCAGGGGGTCGATGATGACGACGCTTCGCTTCCAGACAGGCTTAACGACTTCTTTGCACGTTTTGAAGCATCAAACTTGACAATCAGAGGGAGGGCCGGCCCACTCCCACCATCGGTCGGACCAGCTTTTACCATTAACACAGCAGACACACGGAGGACCCTATCCAGAATCAACCCACGCAAAGCTGCAGGTCCAGACAACATTCCGGGACGTGTGCTCCAAGACTGCGCGAGCGAGTTGGCGGATGTCCTGACTGACATTTATAACATCTCCCTGAGTCAGGCCATCGTTCCCAGATGCTTCAAGACCTCTATCATTGTACCGGTGGCAAAGAAACCAGTGGTGTCATGTTTGAATGACTATCGTCCTGTTGCACTTACACCAATTGTGATGAAGTGTTTTGAACGGCTTGTCAAACCACACATCACAGCCTGCCTCCCTGCATCACACGACCCGCTCCAGTTTGCATATCGTTCAAACCGCTCCACGGAGGATGCTATAGTCACCACCCTACACTCTGTCATCACCAACCTGGACCAGAAAGACACCTACGCCAGACTCCTGTACATTGATTTCAGTTCAGCATTCAACACCATTATTCCCCAGAGACTGATAGAGAAATTACTCCTTCTCGGTCTGAACACCGCCACATGTCTCTGGATCCTGGATTTCCTGACTGAGAGACCTCAGTCTGTCCGGGTTGGAAACAACATCTCCAACTCTGTCACGCTGAGTACCGGAACCCCTCAAGGCTGTGTACTCAGTCCACTGTTGTTTACACTTCTAACACATGACTGTGTATCCAAACACGAGGGGAACCAGATTATTAAGTTTGCAGATGACACCACGGTGGTGGGACTTATTCAGAGGGATGAGGAATCAATGTACAGGGAAGAAGTGAGAGACCTGGAGGGCTGGTGCAGGGAGAACAATCTGGTGCTGAACGTGGACAAAACAAAGGAGATGATTATCGACTTCCGGCGGTCACAGCCTGAGCACGTCCCCCTCAGCATCGGCGGCCGTTTAGTGGAGAGAGTAGAGAACATCAAGTTCCTCGGAGTGCAGATCTCGCAGGACCTGACCTGGAGCAAGAATTCCTTGGAGATCAGGAAGCGAGCTCAGCAGAGACTACACTTCTTGAGGAAACTCAAACAGGCCTCTCTCCCCATCAGCATCCTCAGGACCTTCTACAGAGGTGTGGTGGAGAGTGTTCTGACGTACTGCATTGCTACATGGTACTCCAGCTGCAGTATGTCAGACAAAAAAGCCCTGCAGAGGATAGTCAAGGGGCGGAGAGGGTAATTGGAGTCTTCCTCCCCTCTGTCCAAGAACTTTTTCAGAACCGTTGTAGGAGCAGGGCACTGAACATTGTCAAGGACCGTTCTCACCCTCTGCATAAACACTTTGAACTTCTTCCATCTGGTAAACGATTCCGGAGCATCAGAGGCAGAACCACCAGACTGATCAACAGCTTCCTCCCACAAGCTGTCAGGATGCTGAACAGCTGACCCGGAATCTCACATACACACTACTGCACCTATGGACATTTTGTATATTATAGTTAGTTATTCTTTTTCCCCAAGTATGTCTCAGGGATGTGTGAATGGATGGGGGGGTGGGAGCTATGTGGGAGTGTGTCTTAATCATGCTGCTTCTTATATGGATGCCGAGAGAAAAGCAATTTCATCTTGCCTGCACTACAGTTGTATGTACAGCAATATGACAATAAAGTTTGATTTGATTTGATTTGATTTGGAATGGCCGGCCCGTCCTGCCCTGAAAAGGGCGGGGAGCGGTGCTGATCTGCTCTGCTCAGCCCGCCCTGCCTTGAGAAAGGCAGAAGGCGGGGTGCGCTGGTCCCGTCGGGTCCGCTGCTCTGTTCATCCAGGCGAGCAACTCCGGGGGTTGGTGTATCAGCTCTGTCGTCCATTCCCAGCTGAGCGATGAACCGCTCCAGCTGCTGGATCTCTGCTCTGATCCTGGCTTCCATCTGCTCCAGCTATCCCAACTTCTGACACCAGTGTGACATAGTGGGGGTTCACACAAGAAAGGAGAGATGACTGTGACGAAACAGGCTTTATTTAAAACACACTCTCTCAACACAGACAGGAGGGGAGGTCATTCACACAGACCTCCATCTCACTGAGGGTGACGCAAACGCATGATCAGTCACTGCTCTGACTCTTATAGCACTGCTGTGCCATTATAACGCAGTTATAATGACAGTAATCACACTTTAGAACACATGAATGATAACACCCTTTGAATCCTCTGCTGCCAAAGCATGTCGGGAGAATCCCCGCCCCCTTAACACAACCCCGACATTACACTGTCCCCCCCCCCCAGACTAGTTTCTGTCCCCAGAATAATAAAAGTCCAGCTCAAAAGTCCAACATGAATCCATCCAGGTGTCGGGGCGGCCTCCGTTGTTGACGACCAGCATGCACAGGCCCGCTAGTGTTCATCTGTGCCTCGGTACGAGTATCTGGTCGGGGTGAAGGCTCTGGCTCAACCACCCGTAGGGCAGATGGCTGGTACGGGGTGAAACGGTCATGGTGGAACACCACGACCCGGTCTCTTTTCTGTAGCCTCACCCTGTACGCCACATCCGACAGTTTCTGTAGGACCACGCACGGTCCCGACCAATGGCTCGCCAGTTTTGGTGACAGTCCCATTTTTCGCTCTGGGCAAAAAACCCAGACTCGATCTCCTGGTGCAAAGTCCCTCCCCTGGCAGCGGGAGTCATACGCCCGCTTCTGCTGGCTCCCCGCCGCTGCCAGGGCCTCCTGAACCAGTCCATGCACCATGTGGACACGTTCCTTCAAGCAAAACAAATAATCCAACTGCAGTTTGCCCTCCACCTCCGGCTCCAGGGGGAGGGGGGGGGGGAGCGAATGCTAAATCCACTGGTGTGTGCAGCTCGCGTCCAAACATCAGTGCTGCAGGGGTGCACCAGGTGGATTTCTGTGCTACTGTCCGGTACGCCCACAGAACAAAGGGCAGATGCAGGTCCCAGTCTCACTGTCGTTGGTCCACTAGGACAGCGAGCTGGGTGGTGAGGGTCTGGTTGAACCGTTCGACCAGCCCGTCGCTCTGTGGGTGCAGCGGGGTGGTCCGGGTCTTCCGGATGCCCAGCCATTTGCAGACCTCCCCGAAGACCTCTGCCTCAAAGTTCCGACCCTGATCGCTGTGCAGCTCCTCTGGTGCGCCAAACCGACAGAACATCTTGTCCACCAGTTTTGATGCTGTGGTGGCAGCGCTCTGATCAGGGACCGCATACTCCTCTGGCCATTTGGTGAAATAATCCATTGCGACCAGCACGTAGCGGTTCCCCCGGTCCGTGGTCGGGAAAGGGCCCAGAATGTCCACCCCTACTCGCTTCATCAGTGCTCCCACCCGGTACTGCTGCAAGGGGGCGTGGGATTGCTGAGTCGGCCCCTTCTGAGCCGTGCAGGTGTTGCAGCGATGGACATGGAGCTCTACATCCTAGTGACATCTGGGCCAGTAGAACTGGGCTCGAAGACGCTGCAGAGTCTTTGTCACCCCAAAGTGGCCCGCTCCTACCACCCCGTGGACCAGCTGGAGTACACTGGGCCGGAGCTGCCAGGGAACCAACAGCTGCCAGATGTGACGCTGCCCAGCTGGAGTCGGCCACTGCCGATACACAACACCCTCGTGACAGCAGAGATTGACCCACTGGGAGTGTATGGCCTTGGTCTCTGGGTCCAGCGCAGATACAGCCTCCAGGTGGGCCGCTGGTCCGCGTCCCACCACTGCCGAACCCGGGAAATGACCTGATCTCTGTCCTGTTTGCTCTGCAGCTGCTGCGCGCCGAGGGCCTCTGTGACGTCATCACTGGGGAGAGCTGCCTGATTATCCGAGGAGGAGCTGTGTGCCGCTGTGTTATTCCTGCTTACAGCGGTCCAGAGAGCAGCAGCCCGTGGGACGGCTTGGTCTCGATCCCCTGCCCGCTGGCAGTGGCGACAGTCCTCTGCAGCACAGGGACGCTGATACAGCGCTTCAGCTTTGACATGGAGGCGGCCTGCCCGATGCACAATCTGAAAATCATAATCCTGCAGTGCCTCCAGCCATCTCGCCAACTGTCCATCCGGCTCTTTGAAGTTCAGTAGCCAGGTCAGGGAAGCATGATCCGTCCTGAGCTGGAACCTCCCCCCGTACACATACGGGTGAAAATGGCGAAGCCCCTGGATGATAGCCAACAGCTCTCTGCGAGTAACGCAATAATTCCTTTCAGCTCTGCTGAGAGTGCGGCTGAAAAAAGCAACTGCCTGTTCTCGGTGTTCTCTCTCCTGGGATAACACCACCCCGATGCCCTGGTTGCTGGCGTCCGTGTCCACGATGAAAGGGTGATTCGGGTTGGGATACTGCAGGATGGGGGTTCCGATGAGTGCTGAGCGAAGCTGGGAAAAAAAACAGCACAGCTCTCACTCCACTGAAACGCACGGCCCTTCTGTGTCAGCTGATACAGCGGGCTGGCGATGGTGGCAAAGTCTTTCACAAATCTCCTGTAATAGGATGCCAGTCCGAGAAAACTCCGTAGCTCTCCCACATCCCGCAGCACTGGCCAGTTTCTCGCCACTATCACTTTCTCTGGATCGGTGGCGACTCCTGCTGCGCTGACGACGTGGCCCAGGAAGGTGGTCTCCTGCCAAAATAGATGGCATTTCCACAGGTGCAGCCGCAGCCCGGCCTGTCGGATGGCGTCCAATACTTCCCGGAGGTTGGACAGGGCGCTGTCAAAATCAGCTGCGTGAACCAGCAGGTCATCCAGATAAACAATGCAGCGTCTCCGGGGTACGTGAGGCAACACTCGCTCCATCAGATGTTCAAAGGTGGCTGGGGTGTTGCAAAGTCCAAACGGCATCACCTTGAACTGATACAGTCCCTGCCCGATGGAGAAGGCTGTTTTCTGGCGGGTCTCAGGCGACAGCTCTACCTGCCAATAGCCGCTGCAGAGGTCCAGCGAGCTGAACCAGCTGGAGCTGGCGATGTGGTCCAGCGTGTCATCGATGTGGGGCAGAGGGTAGGAATCCTTGTGGGTGATGTCATTCAGGCGTTGGTGATCCACACAGAACCGCCATGAACCGTCCTTCTTCCTAACCAGCACCACCGGCGCCGCCCAGGGGCTGCTGGAGGGCTCAATAATGTCTGCCTCCAGCATTTCCCGCACTTTTTGTTCTTCTGCAGCCCACCTGGAAGAAGGCAGATGGTGGGGGCGGAGCCGGATCGGCCTGGTCTCACTGGTGTCGATCCCATGCGGCACCAAGCTGGTTCGGGTGCATTCCTCATCCTTGGCAGTGAAGACGTTCATGTAGCAGTCCAACAGCTCCCACAGCTGGCGTCTCTGTCCCGATTCCAGTCCACTGCAGCTCTGCTGGAACAATTCCTCGACTGCCTGCTGCGTTTCTGCTGACACATTGACCCGCTCTGCTGTGCCCACCCCACCCCCGCTGTCTTTATTGGTCGTCGCGCTCCCTCTGCTCGTGCTGGTGGCGCCGTTGTGTTCAGTACTTGCGGTGACTCGCCTGGTTCAGCCCGCCCCGGTGGTCCCTCGATCACGCAGGCCCCCGGGTTCCTCCTCTGGGCCCCACTGCAGAGCGTGATGGTCTGAGTTCCCAGCAGGAGGGAAGATCTGACAGTGTCAATTTTTGCGCCCCATGCTGCGAGCAGATCGAGTCCAATAATGCAGGGGTCTTGGATGTCAGCCAGTCAGAACAGGTGGTTTGTGTTCTGGCCGGCCACCCCCACCACAAGAACTCTTCGCCCTCCCAGTCTGACGTGCTCACCGGTAGCTGTGGTGATGCAGCGCCCGGTGGGTTCCCACCCCTGCGGTTCTGTCTCGTCCGTGCCTGGCAGCACACCGGGTCGGACCAGGGAGATGGTAGAACCGGTGTTGATCAGGGCCTGGATTGGTGTGTTGTCCAGGCTGCACTGTAGGTACATTCCTGGCGAGTGTCCAATTTGGCCCACACGCGGTGACAGTTTATTGGGGAAAATGTCTGTGGGACGCGGCAGGTCCCCGTCCATGCCACCTCGCTCTAGTTTAACGTTGTCAAGGGGCCGGTTTGTTGTTGGGGCGGGTGCCGGGAAGTACCGCGTGATGTGTCCTTGCTCCCTGCAGCGGAAGCACCCTTCCCCGCGCCGCCGTGGTCCGGCACAGCTCCTCCTCCTCGCTCTCAGCCGTGGCCTGGAAGACTCTCTGTCTCGGTGCCGATGCATCAGCTGTACAATCCATTAGCAGTTCCACCCGCTTCGCTTCTACCACAGCCGTCTCCCAGCTGCTCGCGGCGTGAGTCTGGATGTGGCTCTGGAGCTGGGCTGGGCAGAGACCCCTGATGAAGTTCCGGAGGGCGAGCTTCTCCACTACCTCTGGCTCGAAATCCGGGTAGCTACGTCGTGTCAGCAGCCGTATGTCCACTGCGTAGGCTCCCAGGCTCTCTCGGCTGCTTCACTGGTGGTTTGCCAGCTGTTCCTCGGCGTGCTCAGCGTTGGCCGTTCTCCCAAACCGCCTCCAGAGCGCTCCTTGCAGTGCTCCTTGCAGCGCTGGCTAGCTGTGGCGTTGCTCGGGCCGGAGATCGGACAGCGTGCGGAGAGCCCTTCCCTCCAGGGCCAGCGCGACCTGCACAGCGGTCTCTTTGGGTGGCCAGCCGTTCGACGCAGCAGCCAGCTCGACTTGGACTAGGTATTCGTCCAGCAGGGTTTCACCGTTAAAGCGGGGAACTTTGGCCTTCTGCCGGATGGGTGGGATGATCGCCTCTTGGTCGCTCGCTGCCCCTGGTCGCAGTGGAATCGCCGGCCCGTCCTGCCCTGAAAAGGGCGGGGAGTGGGGCTGATCTGCTCTGTTTAGCCTATCCTGCCTTGAGAAAGGCAGAAAGTGGGGTCCGCTGGTCCCGTCAGGTCCGCTGCTCCGTTCATCCCAGCGAGCAACTCTGGGGGTCGGTGTATCAGCTCTGTCGTCCATTCCCAGCTGAGCGATGAACCGCTCCAGCTGCTGAATCTCTGCTCTGATCCTGGCTTCCATCTGCTCCATAGTCCCACTTCTGACACCAGTGTGACGTAGTGGGGGTTCACACAAGAAAGGAGACATGACTGTGACGAAACAGGCTTTATTTAAAACACACTTCCTCAACACAGACAGGAGGGGAGGTCATTCACACAGACCTCCGTCTCACTGAGGGTGACGCAAACGCATGATCAGTCACTGCTCTGACTCTTCTTATAACACTGCTGTGTCACTATGACGCAGCCACAATGACTGTCATTATAACGCAGTTATAAGACACAGCAATAACACTTTTGAACACATGAATGATAACACCCTTTGAATCCTCCGCTGCCAAAGCCTGCCGTGAGAATCCCCGCCCCCCTTGACACAGCCCCGACGTTACAATACATTCAAACTGTACCTAAGGGCCTAGTGGTGCATTGTGTAGTGCCTACAGCATATCTGAGTCTTAAAAAGTCTAAAATACAGTATGTCTCAGAGGTCATAATAACCAACACGTCAGTTATGGTTTTTTTATTTAGGGGTTAAATAATAAAACACACACACAATCCTCGTGAATTTTGTGAATTTGTACTTACTATTTCTACAGTATAAAACGGCTCATTAGTTTGCAGTTTTTTTCTCCTTTGTAACTTTTTCACATAAATTTATTAATTTTTTTTCCTCATTAATTTGTGACCTTTTTATTGTAATTTTGCAGTTTTTCCCATAAATTTGAGACTTAAATTGACAACTTTTTTCACCCCTATAACTCTGACTTTTTTCTTGTACTAGTGCCTACATGTGCAAGCCCGTAGAAAGCAGGTGTAAGCAAGGGTGTAAGCAAGCACATCAGCACTCGTTCAGTGATGCCTGCCTTTGATCTTTGATTGCGTCGACATCATAAAGACATCCAGGGAGGCATCATAGGACACTCCATCATAGGTCGCCAGTCCTAAAATACATCAAGGCAGGCATCGTGAGTGATGGTCTATATGACATCATAAAGACATCAAGGCAGGCATCATAGGACACTGCATCATAGGCAGGCAGTCCTATTGTCTATATGACGACATCGCCTATATGACGGAATTGTGAGTCCTATGGTGTCTGATATCATAGGATCATCAGAGGACATCAGGCAGACATCATAGGCCGTCCTATAATGTGCTATGATCGTGACACACACAGACACACAAACTGACAGATTTCTTGAATTTATAGAATGATGAAGAGTGATGGCTTTTTTCTTTTAAATTTGCAACAACCAAAAAAGTAAATTTGTTGTACTTTTCTTGAATTTTGTAAATTGTTAATTTGTAACTCCATCCATCCTTTACCACTTATCTGGGGATCCAAGTCACAGGGGCAGCAGACCAAACAGAGAAGTCCAGACTGCCACGTTCACATAGCACCATGATCCCCATGATCCTCCTGCAGGTAGTGAGCCCGTTGAAAGGCGGACCCATGTGGCTGGTTTAGGTACACTAGGCACTTGATGTAACTTTTTTGGTAGGGATAGTGGATCGCTCTTGGTCTGGCCCTTTACCCGGGACCAATTTTTCTTGCATTTAACTTCCTTGTGTGGGGGCATAGTGTGGAGGGTTTCTCAACCCAGACAGGGCAGGGGGAAGAAGGAAACAATGGACCGATGGAGGAGGTTTCACCAGGGGGTATCAGACGGGATAGTTAGGTCTATGCACCCCCTGGGGAGAGGAAGAATTACCAGAGCCGCAGAGAGAAGAAAGGTGTGAGAGCGGCGCCGGTGTATATCATGTTAATGTGCCACACACGTCTTTGTTAAACAACAATGTATGATGGTCAGAAGTTCTGGGTCTCAATGCATGAAATTAAAGATATAAAAGGGGAATGCACAGAGACCTGGGATCGCTGTTTTTGCTGTTCTGATGTTGGAGAAAGAATAAAGTCTTGTGCTGTTCAGCTCGTTGCCTCGCCTATTCCTTTCTCCACACTTATAGCTTATACCTGTGCCTATCTAACTTCTTTCCCATTTGCATTTTAATTAAGTGTTATGTCGGTAAAAGGGAGCCAAGGACGAGACCGAGCGTTGAACTGGACACAATTTTATTTGTGACTCACTCTCGCAATACAGGCACTGCTGTCAGGCTGAGTGGAGGCCAAAGAGACCGCCCCTCTTCCTCACAGCCCTCTTTTCCCCGGGTGGTAGCAGAACCGGAAAGGTGGAGCCACCACCCATGTCACACAATAATATGTCCCCATAACAACACAACACCATTCCCCCCCAACCCTTCAAAAAAAATGGTCCACAACACATGCACACAATTGAGACCCTCCCCAATTTGGAACCCGATTCATGCACTAAAACTAAACAGAAATGCTTAAAGGTCTATCACACTCACTCAAAACAACTAAAACTAGGGGGGAACAGGTGGACTACCATCCTACCCCCACACGGCAAGACGGATTATTCTGCCGTCTATACTAAAAGAACAGTCCACTAAACAGAAAACTGCCGTGTTCCTAAAATAAATAATATACTGTAAAACACAAAACAATCCCATTAACAGAACCAATATACAACCCAGTTATCCCCCCATTTCCATCACCATGCATTATATACATTGCCCAACCATCAGTCTGCCCCAGTAGAGGAACCACCTCCGGAAAACCATCAGACGGCTCCCCTCCGGTGCACTTTCTTTTCTTCGCTCCCGGGGATGACCCACGTCGAAGTCCAAACACCTCCTTCTCCTCTCAGGCACGCCGCAGCTCATTGGGATGCCTCCACGAGCCATCAGATAACTGGAGGTAGCCATCCTCGCCAACAGCCACCACCTGCAGCCGCCCCTTGTCATCTTCTCATTGGCATTTGCCCCAAACACCTCTTGACAGGGCCTTCTCTCTGGGTTGAACCACATCCGTGACCCCCAGAAGAGCCCTACTCGGCTTCCAGTGTCTCTGTTTGGCATGTCGTTTCACCGTGCCAGCCGGTCCTTCCCCTCTCTCTTTCATTTTTGCTGCTGGCAAATCCATTGTGACCCCCTGCTCACCGGTACCTTCCAGCCGAACTCTGGGAGTAGAATGGATCATCCACTCGGCTCCACCTGTCATCACGGGCATCCCACCGTGCCGCCCAGTTAACTTCAGCTAGTGTTACTTGGGCACTGGCACCAGGACCCTCCTGCGACGGCCCTGGGTGGGGTTGGTCCTGCTAGGCAGTTGGCCAACTGTCAACTGGCCAACTGTCAAGTGGCAAAGCACCAGGGTCAGATGCCATTCCAGCTGAGATATACAAGACAGGTGGCCCAGCACTCCTTGAGAAGCTGACTGAACTGTTCTGGTCCTTCTGGACCCAAGGCACCATTCCTCGGGAACTCAGGGATGCATCAATTGTCCACGTGTACAAGAGAAAGGGCAACAGATAAGTATGCCACAACCATCGAGGTATCTCGCTACTCTCCATAGCTGGTAAGGTCCTCACAAGACTCTTGCTAAATCGTCTGATCACTCACATAGAACAAGGCCGGCTGCCAGAATCACAATGTGGCTTCCGTAAGGGTAGAGGGACTGTGGACATGATCTTTGCGACTCGTCAACTCCAGGAGAAGTGTCTAGAACAGAACCGCAAGCTCTACACCACATTTGTTGACCTCACCAAAGCGTTAGACACTGTCAGTCGCCAGGGACTATAATGTCAAAGTTTGGCTGCCCAGACAAATTCATCCTGATGGTGCGCCAGTTCCACGATGGCATGAACGCATGCGTCCTAGATAATGGTGAGGCATCAGAGGCTTTTCCAGTCACGAATGGCGTTAAACAAGGTTGCGTGCTCGCACCCACCTTGTTCAGTATGATGTTCTCAGCCATGCTCACTGATGCCTTTCAGAATAGCACAACTGGGATAAGCCTCAGGTACAGGCAGGATGGAAGGCTCTTCAACCAAGAAGACTCCAGGCTATCACCAAGGTAAAAGAGACTGTACTGAGGGACTTCCTCTTTGCCGACGACTGTGCCTTAAATGATAGCTCAGAGAGTGAGATGCAGTCAAGCATGGACAAATTCTCCATGGCATGTGACAACTTCGGCCTCACCATCAGCACCAAGAAGACCGAAGTTATGCACCAGCCAGCTCCAAATGGTCAACAGGCAGAACCAACTATTACAGTGGAGGGACAGTGACTGCAAGTTGTTGGCCAATTCACATACCTAGGTAGCACCTTCTCCCAGTCTGCAACAATACATACCAAAGTCAACCACAGAATAGCCAAGGCCAGCATTGCATTCGGCAGACTCCACAAAATTGCATGGGAAAGACGGGGCATTAGCCTAGAAACGAAGCTAAAGGTCTACCGTGCTGTTGTGCTCCCAACACTCCTTTATGCCTGTGAAACATGGATGGTGTATGCAAGGCATGCCAGACAGCTCAACTGTTTCCACCTAACCTGTCTTCGAAGGATCTTCAGCATCAACTGGCAGGACAAGGTACCCGATACAGAAGTCCTTGAGCGAGCTAAAATGGAAATGGTCCACACCATGCTAATAAGAGCGCAAGCCAGGTGGGCAGGTCACGTTGTCAGGATGCCTGATGAACGCATTTCAAAGCAGCTGTTCTACGGGGAACTCTCAGGAGGAAAAAGGTCGAGAGGGGGACAAAAGAAATGCTACAACGACACCCTGAAGGCCTCTCTGAAATCCCTCAATATAGACGTGGCCTCCTGGGAAACTCTAGCACAAGACCGCTTGGCCTGGCATATAAGCATTAAGGATGGCTGCAGAAATCTCGAAGCCAGACGTATTGCTGGAGCTAAAGCCAAGCGTGAACTGCGCAAGACTAGACAGCCCAGCACATCAGCTAATGTGATGATGCATTCCTGCCCCACATGTGCCAGGACATTCCGTGCCAAAATTGGACTGATCAGTCATCTCAGGACTCACCGTCAACCGTCAACTCATCAATAGGATTACGAGGTCATCATCGACAATGATGGACGAACAACAACAACAACAACCTGTCATCACGGGCATCCCACCGTGCTGCCCAGTTAACCTCAGCTAGGGTTACTTGGGCACTGGCACCAGGACCCTCCCGCGATGGCCCTGGGTGGGGTTGGTCCTGCTCATCGTCCAGAATATTAGGCAAAGGTTCATCCCACACAGCTTCATCCATCGTTCATGGAACCAGCCGGTCCCACAAACCACAGCCCAATCACTCTTCTCCAATGCTGCTGGTGATGGCGAAGCCCAATCCATAAAACAGATCACACCCCATAATATTCTCTACACGGGCAGTCACGATGAACTTCAAGCTGGACACCTCCGCCGACTTGTACCTAGCCGTCAGTTCCACCACTCCCAGTGTGGCCAATCTTCCTCCACCATACCCACACAGCAGCGCTGAATGACATCTCACTCAATAATGTGGGAAGAAACTCCTCAAGGTTGACCAATTCAACATGGATCTCACCGCTCCCGTATCAATCAGTAACAGCACTGTTACCCCATCCAGTTCCACTGTGCAATAGGAATGACCATCGGTACTTGGGGATACGGTGTGAATGACCGTGGGAGTTGGAGCGTCTCGGGTCCCCTCGCTCGAACCTATAACATGCCCTGGCAAAATGATGCAGGAGTCCGCACTTGCCACAGCGTCTTCCTCTTGCCGGACACTTTCTAGCCTTATAACGGTGCTTGGTGGACCCACAACCCAAACACCTGAGCGATCCCGGGGCAGACCTCATCTTTACAGCATTAGCGCATTCTTCATCATCCTCCAGATCATCGTCACTGTCCAGGTCCACTGCCTGCACTGTCGACAGTGGTTCAAAATAGCGGTGTGATGCTCTTTCACCGAGCTCCCGTGATAGCTTGTCTGCCGCCTCAAACTGTTGAGCTAACTTGATGGACATGGCTAACGTCAGCTCACCCGAGTGTGTGAGGAGCTTTGACCTTGCCATCGGGCAAACAGTATGTTCTGCCAACTGGTCACGGACCATCTCTTCCTCTAATGCTCCAAACTGACAGTCCTTGGCCAGCTGACGTAGGGCTGCTACATACCGCTGTACTGATTTGCTAGTCCGCTGGCGGTGCTGCTGAAACTGGATCCTCCAGACAATGACGATTTCCGGGGCGTGAAAATGTTGCACCATTAGCTCAACCATTTCTTCAAAGCTAGCACCCTCGCCTAAGGTGCTAAGGATACATTGTCCTTCCATTCCCAAGTTGTAAACCAACAATGTCCATGCCCGCAACTTTTCCAGTCTTCCAAGGTCCAATGCTACAAAATAGTTTTGAAAGGCGGTGAACCACCTCGCCCAAGGGACAGGCGGCTCACCAGGAAGCTCCAAAACCGGCCGAATTGAAGTCACCCCCGCGTCCATACTTTTTACCCTTGTTGCCAGATGTTATGTCTGTAAAAAGGAGCCAAGGACGAGACCGAGCATTGAACTGGACACAACTTTATTTGTGACTCACTCTCACAATACAGGTGCTGCCGTCAGGCTGAGAGGAGGTCAAAGAGACCGCCCCTCTACCTCACAGCCCTCTTATACCCCGGGTGGTAGCGGAACCGGAAAGGTGGAGCCACCACCCGTGTCATACAATAATGTCCCCATAATAACACAACATTAAGCACCAAGCCAAAAGGGAGAAAGTGATGTTTTTTGTGGTCTTTGGAATCACCCACTCAGGGCTTGAAACACAAGCCTGCCAGTTGTGGGGATATTTACAACTTGACTACAGCTCAAGTGTGTTGTTTTTTGTTCTAAGTTTAATGATATTAAGGGCCAGATTTAATAACACACTGCACCAGCATAAAACCTTCTTTTGCCATTAAAAAAACTATTGTTAAGATTTACTAAAGGACGCAGCGTGAAGTTAGCACTGGAAAGATGTGGGCAATGTTAATTTTGCACTTTGTCTCCCTGCGTGTGTATTTGTAGAAGTTGTCATTGTTATGTATTCCCATAAATAACAACACACAGCACGGATGTGATGGCGCAGGCACAGGTGACACGTCTTGTACCTCAGCCAGAGAGTGAGGAGGTTAGACAAATCAAGCTCCGGCAATGCCGACAGGGAGTGGAAGAGACGACTCAACAGTCCATCGCGAACCTCCGCTGTCTGGTAAGCACGTGCAGGTTTGAGCAGTTAGAGGACAGAATGGCACATGATCAGCTAGCAAAGCACACCAACAACCCTCGGCTGCAGGCGAAGCTGCTGATGGCGCCAGACAACCTGCCACTGGTGAAGGCGGTGGAGTTGGCATTTCAGCTGGAGGGTGAGATAAAGACCTACCCCCTACCCCCTCTTGTCAAAACCCATAGTGCCCCCAGGGGTCCAGGGCGTGACACCCCCCCCACTCCATTAAATAAAATACGAATCCTAACCCTTGCTTGTTCGCTTGCTTGCTTTCCCCAAGGGGGGTTGTCACACATCCCCTGGCTGAATGTGCTGGGGGTGGGGGTTCCAGAGACCCCCCCACCCTCAAGTCCAAAAAACCTAACAGACCCCCAGACACATAAACTGAAAACAAATACAGTACAAATCCTAAAACCGGAAAATGCTACAATTATGCTATAACGGTACCGTCCTTGCAAACCTATATGGACAAGTGATGACATCCACAATCTGAAGACCAGGAAATGCTACAATTACGCGATAATGGTGCGATCCTTAGGAGCCTAGATAGAAAAGTGATAACATCTAAAATCCGCAGGCCAGGAAATGACACAATTACGCGATAACGGCACAATACTTAGGAACCTACACATAAAATAGCTTTAGGTGTACAACAAACAGCAACCCATCCCCGTGGCCCTCCTTCATGAAACCGGCGCGCAGTATAAGGGCCCAGTCGTGGACGTGCCCATCGGTTGCGAGGACGGGCAAAAGGAAGTCATGTTACTAAGGGTCCCCCATGTTGCATCCGTGACAACCCCGCCACTGCCAATTCCCGAAAACACAACGACCTCTCTCCTGTCTCTACGACATGTCCCGCACACATCCCGTTATGGCACACCCGTGGACCAGTCGGAAAGAAGAATCCTCCTTGCCTTTTGTGTCCTCGGTCCCGTACTGGCTCCACAGTAAGGCATGGGCAACGACTACGAGTCCGTATATGTGACATGGCACCACACCATGGGGTCCTATCGTGATACTGGATTGTATAAGGGACTGCAAGTGACTCCTAATGTCCCCAAGAGTATCCAGTCTCAGACGCCACGCCTGTGGAGACAACCGCGGTGGCGAGGAAGGACAAAAACAAGAATAAGACCAAGAGGAGGAGGAAGAAGAAAAAGGAGAAGGAGAAGAAGGAGAAGGAGACACAGTGGCTGAAGGTCATTAAGAAGTAGAAGAAGAAGAGATTGAAGAAGACAAAGACGATGAATCAGACACAGAGGACGATGACAATGAGGCAGAAGAGGACACGGCCACAGAGGATGAAGGCAAAAAAGAGGAAGATGAAGATGAAGAAGATGAATCTGACACAGAGGATGATGACGAGGCAGAAGAGGAATCGGACACAGAGAATGAAGGTGAGGAGGATGAAGGACAAGATGAAGGCACAGACGATGAAGGCGCACAACAAGACAAAGAACTTCACCCAGTCCGTGACGACGAATCACAGGGGCGTCATGGCAGTGAAGATGGCGAAGGAGCAAATTACTATGATTGCGACGCGCCGGCGGAATCAGTGACCTTGAAATGCGGGAACGTCACGTGGAGCTCGAAGCCTCACCTGTCATCGTCGTCTCATCCTTCTCAACCCCCACAGCTGACCCCGGGCCCCATGAGGACGGCACGCGAGGCCGCCATGGATGCGGCTTCTGCATTCCTCGCTTACTTCCAGCCCGACCTGGAGGATGCGGTGATCACAATGACCAACCTGGAAGATGCCAGGAGGACGGCGCGAGGGATTGACAGGTGGAAGCCCATGGATAGGACCGATTCGCGCACCATTGTGGGGCTGCTGATTCTTGCGGGCGTGTACAAGTGGAGAGGCGAGGTGTGTGAGAGCCTCTGGGATGCCGAGTGCGGATGCTCCATCTTCCGGTCCACCATGTCCCTCAAGACCTTCTGCTCATACTCGAGCATGCTGCGGTTCAACGATGGCGAGGCCAGAGAGGCCAGATGCTTCTCCAGAGACAAGCTGGCACCCATCAGAGATGTGTGGGATGTGTGGCGAAAGTGGCTGTTGCTCCTGTAAGAGCCCGGACTGGAGGGCACCATGGACAAACGACTGGTTCCCTTTCAAGGTAAGTAGGGGAGGGGGTATCTATCACATTTCTCACTTTCTTTGTTGCTTTCTTGACCCAAAATGGGAAAAAAAAGAAGGAACCGATCGCTGACCCACTGTCTCTTTCCCACCAGGTTGCTGTCCCTTCCAACAGTACATGCCCAAGAAGCCAGCCAAGTATGACATCAAGCTGTGGGTGGCGTGCAACGCTCAGTCCAGCTACGTGTGGAAGATGCAGGTCTACAGCGGCAAACCCAAAAAACGAGGTACCCCGGAAAAGAACCTGGCCACTCGAGTGGTCCTAGACCTCACCAAGGGACTGGGACTTGGGCGCAACGTCACCTGTGACAACTTCTTCACGTTCCACAAGCTCGCACAGAGGCTCTTTCTCAAAAGAGGCCTGACTGTACTGGGGACAACATACCCAAGATCCTGCGCGAGCTGCTCGACATCAAGGGTATGGCGGTCTCCTCCTCATTGTTCGCGTTCGCCTCAGGGGATGAGGTTCCCGGCACCGCCCTGGTGTCGTATCTCACCAAGAGAAACAAGAACGTGATGCTCCTCACCATCGCGGATAGGTACCTGTGAGACCCCTGGCTGAGCGATCGCATCAATCGCAAACCCCTTGCAGTGCTCTATTACAATCGCACCAAGGGAGGCGTTGACAACTTAGACAAGGTCGTGGCAACATACAGCTGCAGGAGAAAAACCTCACACTGGCCCCTGGTCCTGTTCCACAATATGGTGGACATGCTGGCCTACAGCGCCTTCGTCCTGTGGAGGGAGTTCAATCCTGCCTGGATGCCCAGTAGACGCAACAGGTGCAGGTTGTTCATGGAGCAGCTTGGTAAGGCGCTAGTGGCCCCGCTCATACGCAGGAGGAGGGAGAGGATCCCCAGCCGCAAACCCGAGGCTAGGACCTGGGACGTTTGTGCGGGGACATGCCCCCTCCCCTGGAAAGACCGTCTTCACTGGTAGCTGAAAAGAGGAAGAGGTGTCGCGTGTGTCCCAGGAGCAAGGACACCAAGATGAAAACTCTGTGTCGTGGGTGCCACTTGCACGTGTGCGGAAGATGCATGCTCATGTATTGCCCCGCCTGTGTTCCCGCGAGCCACGGTCCTCTCAGCGAGACATGAGGGGTTGACGAGAATCCCATCCTCAAACCAGTGGGAGATGAACTACCCTTTCTAGGAAACCAGAAGACAAACGCCGGGGGTCGACTGGACCCACCTCACCCAAATACGAGGGATCCCTCTTAGCTAGTGGTCCAGTCGACCCCCCCCCCCCTCAAACCAGTGGGAGTTGGACTACCCTTTCACGGAAACCAATAAAACAACAGTCGATATGATTCCACCTCACCACAACGTGAGGGGTCGCGTTGACCCCCCTGTCTTCAAACCACTGGGAGATGAACTACCCTTTCATGGAAAACAAAAAAAACAGGGGTCACGTCAACCCCCCTGTCCTCAAACCACTGGGAGATGAACGACCCTTTCATGGAAACCAAAAAAAACAAAAAAACAAAAAACGGGTTGATATGATCCCACCCCACCGCCTTCATTATGTGTTGCCTGGAAACATGAGGGTTAAATGTACAGTCTAATTCCAGGCAGGGTGATAAAGTGATAAAGCTGCTGTGACTAGTGGAGGTGCTTTGTTTTCTTACCAGTGTCTGTGTCTGTGCTACTGGACTCTTTTCCTTTAGTACTTTTTTCCTCTGAGTCCCAACTCATGCTCACTGATTTTTTTTTTTTTTTAATTTGTTGCGGTGTCAGTGCAGCTGCCCAAACAAACGTGACCTAAGTGCAGCTGATGTGATTGGCACATTTGGTGGTGAGGAGGAGCCAGCCAAGTAAGAGCTGATCAGCTATGAGCATCAGTTTATGGTGATGTGTGGGTGTTCACTTAAATAAAAATAACATTTTTCTTTTGTGTGTGTGTGTGTGGGGGGGGGGGTTACAGAAATGCCAAAACTATTGTATATTTGGCCTTTTTTAAAACTATTGATTGTATAGCGTATACGCCCTAAAACTATTACAAAACTAAACTAAAAGAACAGGCTGGGCGATACCAAATCTTCAGCAGCAGAGGGGCGGGGGAGCAGTGTCAGATTATAAAAAAAATGCTACAGTTCCCAAAATTACGAGGTGGATTTTGATTTATATTCATCAAAAACTAATATCTGAAAATCATTTAAGGAGAGTTGAATCTAGAAAACAAAATAAATTACATTGAAACTGCATGGCCTTGAGCCGGCCTTGGCCGAGTTACCGAGACTATAGGTCTCGAGGTTGAGGTCAAGACCGAGTCATTACCCTCCGAGACCAAGGCCAAGGCCGGGAAAGCCAGCCTCACGTCCAACCTCAACCTCCAACACTGCTGGTTTGTCTGAATCGATACAGTATCATGTACACAAAGTATCACGATACTACACTGTATAGATTTTTTGCCCCATCCCTAAGAAATTTTCCAATCAGTGAAATCAAAAGTAACTCAGAGTAGGACCCTATTTTACTTCAGTGAAAGTGTAGTTTTTCTTAATAACTGTACTAATGTAAGAGTAAAAAGTATCCTGCAATAAAATTACTCACAAAGTACAATTCTGTAAAAAAGATACTTGAATAGATGTACTTGAGTAAATGCAATTAGTTACCCACTTCTGCGCTCAAAACACACAAATCCCACACACGTGCCAATAGGACTGAACAGTCTTAAACAAGTTTTAACCACATAATGTCTCAGACATGAAAAGGAGATCCAAAACATAAAAACTAAGCCGCCCATGCAGTGGCTTCTGTGTCACGATCACGGGTCCAGCCAGCACACTAGTGAGATAAAGTCCTTGCAAATGTAAATTGGCAACCCATTCAACATAATCAAATGGAAATGAAAGTACAAATGCACCGATTTATAATCTATGCAGGAGGGGTCATTTTAATTAAACAGACAAAAGGTAAAGCAACAATGTTGGATTCAGGACATCAAACACAGATATTCACCAAAGAAGACTCACAGTTCTCTAAAACAATCTGCGTGAGAGTAATGATAGTTAAATATAGATAGAAGATACCTCAATGACCTCATTAAATCAACTCTAAATAACAAGAATATTTTATTTTACCAATATAGAATGATTTTTTTTCTCTTGATTGGTAAGAAGGTGATCCTTCTGTGATAGGGCTGCACAATTCAGTGTCTGCAATGACATTATCACACAAAATGCTACAATTTAATTTTGTTTAATGTGTTATTTGTACTTGTTAAAATCTGAGCTGTCACAGTGGTCTTCATGCGTGTAAAGGAATAAGCAAAGCTGGAATCTTTTGTAGTCGTCAGACGCCTTTAATTGAACCATGGAATGGGACAGAATATGGACACGGTTGCAGCTTCTCTCTGCTGCCCGACACCCACACACAGACTGGTGCTACGATATTTGCCCCAACTCAGACAAGTGGAAACCCGGGAACGTGATGACGTCACATTCTGACGCGCCGTCACTACAGCAACAACACTAACACAATGAGTAAGGGCGTAATTGAATAATGCTCAACAGTACTGCACAAACTTATGTTTTTGCATTTTCATGCAACCTAATAATTTAGTTGAGAAAAAACATTTGAAATGATCAGTTTCCTCATATTTTCCTGGATAACAAATCAAGTAGACTCATGAAACCACTGGTTAAAAAAAAACAAAACATTAAAATGTAAATAATGAAAATTGCATTGCAAATTACAATATTTGTGGCCATAATAGCACTCACAAATTTTTCTCAACTTGTGTAGTCCTACTTTATACAAAATCCAGAATTGATTTTCATGCTTTCATCAATTTTTTTTTATTAAATATTGTTTATAAAATTATATATTTATGTTTTTATGGTAGTTTTAGAATACATGTCATTCTTCATTTAACTTTGCATTTGTCATGTAACAGGTTTTAAAGCTTAACGCTCAGCTTTTCAGCTGATGAAGTAGAGCAAGACTTGAAAGGACCAACTTTAAAAGTAATCATTTCTGCATCCATTCATATCAACAGTTTGAAAATTGTACTAAACGTATTGTTAATTAGCGCTTCTGTTTTATATTGTGGTCAGTCGTACACACAGTATTGTCTAACTTCTTCTTAGCATGTTGCCGTTGTGTTTTTAGACGGTAAATTACTGAATACTGCGTTGATTTCTGTGGGTGCTGCCATCAGTGGCTAATGACTAAAACACACCTCAGGTCACACTCATGGTTCAGGGTTGACCCAGATGAACTTTGACGTGCTTTACTACCATCTCTTGTCCTTGGTACAAATTCTTCTCTTCAAGAGCTGCTTTTATCAACCTCCGCCACTGAGGTATATGATTTCACTTGATGTGCTTGTTATCAGCACAACTCAAAAAGTTGTATATGGATTTTTATTAAACAATTCAAGACTCATTGGAAATGGACCATAGACCAATCTAATAGATCTGAAATTTATTAATCTGTTAATGTGAAATGCTTCACTGTCTGCCTCTAGGAATTTTGTAAAAATTCCAAAGGGGAGATGAAAGGTTGTCATATGTTTTGATGGTCACCAGTAGAGGACGCTGCCTGTTGACATCTAACAGGTTGTTAGGAGAAATTTAACTGAGGGAGAGGTTTGTGATTTATGTTTAGATTGAATCTTATTTCACAGATAAGTTAACGTCAATGATTAAATTCAGAACATTAGATTACAAGCAAACAAATGATAAAACAATTAGGTTGTTTAAATTATTACTGTTATTATCAATGTACTGTATTCTTATTTATTTAATTAATTAATTCATTAATGATTTAGAAAATCAACAATCACACAAAATTAGGAAGAAAACATTTATTCAAGGTATAACAGAAAAGAGCTTTTCTGACACGAGGACCAATAAACAGGATTTAGAATGTTATTTTTTTCCTTATACTCCCTTTACACGGGGTGGAGATCATTGAGAGATCGCCGAGAGATCATTGGGAGATTGATGAGATCTTTGCACACTCCTTGACTACTCAGCAATGTCAGTGATCTCCCAATGATCTCTCAGCAATCTTTCAGTGAATGCCAAATTTTCCCCCCTGAAAGTAGAGATGGCTAAGAGGTACAGCATCTCACAAAAGTGAGTACACCCCTTACATTTTTGTAAATATTTTATTATATCTTTTCATGGGACAACACTGAAGATATGACACTTTGATACAATGTCAAGTAGTCAGTGTACAGCTTGAATAACAGTGTAAATTTGCTGTCCCCTCAAAATAACTCAACACACAGCCATTAATGTCTAAACCACTGGCAACAAAAGTGAGTACACCCCTAGTAAAAATGTCCAAATTGTGCCCAATAAGCCATTTTCCCTCACTAGTGTTACAAAATCTCAGGTGTGAATGGGGAGCAGGTGTGTTAAATTTGGTGGGTACATAATCATACCATGTAGGATAACTAAGTAGACGGTTATGCTGTTTCATTCCATCTAGCTGCAATGCTCCGCACTGTGTGTGTTTGTTTGTATATTTACATATTTATTCCATCTAGCGACAATGCTCCACACTGTGTGTTTATATATTTACATATTTATTCCATCTAGCTACGGTGCTCCGCACTGTGTGTGTTTATGTGTTTGCATATTTGTTCCATCTAGCTGCAATGCTCCGCACTGTGTGTTTATATGTTCATATATTTAGTCCATCTTGCTACAACGCTCCACACTGTGTGTGTTTATATATTCACATATTTATTCCATCTAGCTACAATGCTCCGCACTGTGTGTTTATATGTTCATATATTTAGTCCATCTTGCTACAACGCTCCACACTGTGTGTGTTTATATGTTCATATATTTAGTCCATCTAGCTACAATGCTCCGCACTGTGTGTTTATATATCTATATATTTATTCCATCTAGCTGCAATGCTCCGCATCGTGTGTCCATATATTTATGTTTATATGTACATATGTATACTCGCTGCTCTTGTTTTTTTTTTGTTTTTTTTTTCTTGCCTTCTGATTGTTGCTCTGAGTGTTGCTATCCCTGTGCTGTTACAATCCTGGAATTCCCCCGTTGTGGGACTAATAAAGGCTTATCTTATCTTATCTTATCTTAAATTTGGTGTTATTGCTCTCACACTCTCTCATACTGGTCACTGGAAGTTCAACATGGCACCTCATGGCAAAGAACTCTCTGAGGATCTGAAAAAAAGAATTGTTGCTCTACATAAAGATGGCCTAGGGTATAAGAAGATTATGAGAAGCCAACACCCTGAAACTGAGCTGCAGCATGGTGGCCAAGACCATACAGTGGTTTAACAGGGCAGGTTCCACTCAGCCCTCGCCATGGTCAACCAAAGAAGTTGAGTGCACATGCTCAGCGTCATATCCAGAGGTTGTCTTTTGAAAACAGACGCACGAGTGTTGCCAGAATTGCTGCAGAGGTTGAAACGGTGGGGAGTCAGCCTGTCAGTGCTCAGACCATACGCTGCACACTGCATCAAATTGGTCTGCATACCTGTCATACCAGAAGGAAGCCCCTTTTAAAGATGATGCACAAGAAAGCCCACAAACAGTTTGCTGAAGACAAACTAAGGACATGGATCATGGAACCATGTCTTGTGGTCTGATGAGACCAAGATAAACTTATTTGGTTCAGATGGTGTCAAGCGTGTGTGGCGTCAACCAGGTGAGGAGTATAAAGACAAGTGTGTCTTGCCTACAGTCAAGCATGGCGGTGGAAGTGTTATGGTTTGGGGCTGCATGAGTGCACATTGACATACTGAAGCAGAGCATGATTAGAAACTGCACCGCAGGGCAGTATTCCAACATGTTAACCACTCCAAACACACCTCCAAGATGACCACTGCCTTGCAAAAGAAACTGAGGGTAAAGGTGATGGACTGGCCAAGCATGGCTCCAGACCTAAACCCTATTGAGCATCTGTGGGGCATCCTCAAATGGAAGGTGGAGAAGTGCAAGGTCTCTAACATCCACCAGCTCCATGATGTCATCGTGGAGGAGTGGAAGAGGATTTCAGTGGCAACCTGTGAAGCTCTAGTGACTCCATGTCCAAGAGAGTTAAAGCAGTGCAGGAAAATAATGATGGCCACACAAAATATTGACACTTTTGGCACAATTTGGACATTTTCACTTAGGAGTGTACTCACTTTTGTTGCCAGCAGTTTAGACATTAATGGCTGTGTGTTGAGGTATTTTGAGGGGACAGCAAATTTACACTGTTACGCAAGCTGTACACTGACTATATTGTATTAAAGTGTCATATCTTCAGTGTTGTCCCATGAAAAGATGTAATACAATATTTACAAAAATGTAAGGAGTGTACTCACTTTTGTGAGATACTGTAAGTGAGGGATTGCTGAGCATTCCATGAAAGACCAATGAAGTTCTTTGAAAGATCATTGAGAGATAGTTGGGAAATCAGTGAGATTGTTGAGGGCTCCTTGAGAGTTCATTGAAAGTTTGTTGAGCTATCATTTTCCTTTGGTGATCATTGAAAGATTGTTTTGGACTGAGTCAAAACAGTCTTAACTGTGGTGATCAATGGAACATCAATGGGAGCTCTTGGAGATTGCTGAAAGATCATTGAAATACTGTTGAGAGATCTGGCTATTTTTTCATCTTCACTGATGTCTCAATGATCTCCACCCCCGTGTAAATGGGGTAGAAGAGCACTACAAACCTCTCTATATATCTTTGATCACTAACAAGTTCTCAGTGATCCCTCAGTGATCTCTTCTGGTCTCTCAGTGACCTCTCGAGGATCTTTGAAAGAGCTCAATAGATGGCTATGAAAATTGTACAATGATCATGCAAACATTTATACAGAAACAGCTTTTGAGGCTTTTGGAGATCATTGTGAGATCAGGTCAATTTTTGATCTCTCAATGGTCACCCAATGAGCTCCTTCTGTAAAGGGTCCTTATAGGTGAAAGTATTTTATGGTGAATGTTTTTGGTTAAAGTCATGACCGTACAAAGCCACCCACAGGCATAACAAGTGAAAGGAGGAAGAAGAAGCCTGCTGTGGTAAAGATGGGTTGAGCTGCATTGTGGACTTCAGTTAAACAAAGAGCCTGCTCCAACATTTGATGAGTTTCAGCACTGATGCCTGGAACACAAAAATAACATGCTGCTGATACAGAAACAGCCAAGAGAAATTTAAAAAAAAATATCATAAAACTGTACATAAAGGTGTTACCATGCTGGGACCACTCTTTCCAGATGTGCAGATATTCCAGGTCACGTTCTCCTCCAGAAGCTGCAGTCGAATGGATACAAATTTCTGAGGATTTCCATGCTTGAAAAGGTTTAAGATGACAATTGTTCTCTTACCTTTGGAGTGTTCAATCAGGAGATGTTTGATATCACGGAGAGCCCTCGTGAGGTTCTCCAGTCGGTGCTGCAGGTGAATGTTCTCCTCTTTCAGGGTGTGGATGGTGTCCGGGAGCTCATAAGCTGAGCTGCAGAATGACAGCAGAGAAATCGAACACCAGACAATGGTAGCTTGCGACATGTCAAACATGGTGAGGGTTATTGTAGCGTCTGCTGCTGAAGTTACAGACCTACCAGCTCCCACTGCAGCTTCACAGGGCTCTAAAGTCAGATGGAAGTGTTGATGTTAACCAGGAGCTGGCCTCTTTGTTTGGGGGTCAGAATTGATTCAAATGCTCTTTACCCTGCAACCCTCTCTGAAAGATCAATTGTTCTGTTTGGCTTCTTAGACCATGAACATAGGGCAGTCCTGTTGGAGAAAATACATGTCCATCCACATTTTCTGGACACAAAAGTATGACACAAAGTGATGCAGCTGGGAAGAAAATGCAGTGAGTTTAGGTAAAAAGGAGTTAGCATTAAGTAAAGTACAGTCGTGAAAAAATTAGGACACCCCATTAAATATTCAGTTCTTTATTAAGAAATGTTCACATATCTATGTCTAACCTTGTTTTTGCTTTTATTTGCATTTTTTAACATTTATTTTAGCCATTGTAAGTGGGAATGAATGTGGGGGTGTCCTAAAAAAGATGGGTGTGTCCTAATTTATTCCTCACTATTTGTCCATCCATCCATCCGTCCATCTTCTACTGCTTTTCCGGAGGTCTGGGTCGTGGAGGCAGCAGTTCAAGCAGAGAAGCCCAGACTTCCCTCTCCCCAGCCACCTGCTCCAGCTCTTCACAGAGGATACCAAGGCATTGGCAGCAGTGCAAGCAGAGAAGCCCAGACTTCCCTCTCCCCAGCCACCTGCTCCAGCTCTTCAGAGAGGATACCAAGGCGTTCCCAGACCAGATGGGAAACATAGTCTCTCCAACGAGTCCTGGGTCTGCCCCGGGGTCTCCTCCCAGAGGGACGTGCCCAAAACACCTCAAGTGGGAGGCGTCCAGGAGGCATCCTAATCAGATGCCCATACCACCTCAACTGACTCCTTTCAATGTGGGGGAGCAGCGGTTCTACTCTGAGCCT
Organism: Pholidichthys leucotaenia; assembly: GCA_020510985.1. NCBI lineage: Eukaryota > Metazoa > Chordata > Actinopteri > Cichliformes > Pholidichthyidae > Pholidichthys > Pholidichthys leucotaenia. The sequence continues at coordinate 20,495,992 of CM035838.1, forward strand.
CTCCCAGATGACTGAGCTCCTCACCCTATCTCTGAGGGTGAGTCCAGCAATCCTAAGGAGAAAGCTCATTTCAGCAGCTTGTATCCACTATCTCGTTCTTTCGGTCATTACCCAAAGCTCGTGACCATAGGTGAGAGTAGGAATGTAGATTGACTGGTAAATCGACAGCTTTGCCTTAGAACTAAGCTCCCTCTTCACCACAACAGACCGGTACCACGTCCGCATCACTGCAGATGCTGCTCCGATCCGTCTGTCAATCTCTCGCTCCATTTTCCCCTCACTTGTGAATAAGACCCCAAGATACTTAAACTCCTCCACTTGGGGCAGGAGCCTGTCCCCAACCCAGAGAGGACAATCCACCTTTTTCCGGCTGAGGACCATGGACTCGGACTTGGAGGTGCTGATTCTCACCCCAGCCACTTCACACTCAGCGGCAAACCGTCCCAGCAAGAACTGTAGGTCATTGCTGGATGAAGCCAACAGGACAACATCATCTGCAAACAACAGAGAATCTCGGGAGTGGACGAGATTCGCCCTGAGTACCTCAAGGCCCTGGATGTTGTTGGGCTGTCATGGTTGACACGCCTCTGCAACATTGCGTGGAGGTCGGGGGCAGTGCCTTTGGCATGGCAAATCGGGGTGGTGGTTCCTCTCTTCAAAAAAAGGGAACTGGAGGGTGTGCTTCAACTTTAGAGGGATCACACTCCTCAGCCTCCCTGGGAAGGTCTATGCCAAGGTACTGGAGAGGAGAGTCCGGCCGTTGGTTGAACCTCGGATTCAGGAGGAGCAATGTGGTTTTGGTCCTGGCCGTGGCACATCGGACCAGCTCTTTACCCTCTCGAGAATTCTCGAGGGTTCGTGGGAGTTTGCCCAACCAGTTTACATATGTTTTGTGGACTTGGAGAAGGCATTTGACTGCGTCCCTCGTGGTTTTTTGTGGGGGGTGCTTCGGGAGTATGGGGTATCGGGCTTGTTGTTACGAGCTATTCGGTCTCTGTACAACCGTTGTGAAAGTTTGGTTCGTATTGCCAACACTCAGTTGGACTCATTCCCAGTGAGAGTTGGACTCTGCCAGGGCAGTCCTTTGTCACCGATCCCGTTCATAATTTTTATGGACAGGATTTCTAGACGCAGCCTCACTATTTGTTTAGAATTATATTTTACAGAAAATCTGAAAAATGTCTTTAATTCATTTTTACTTGTTTAGTTGTATTTCATGAATCTCCCAGTATTTTTTTTTTCCACAATATCTTTATTGAACCTTTTTTTTTTTAAACAAACATGACACAAACAATCAAACACTAACGCTAAAGTACTACAAAAAAAAAAAATGCACTAAAAATACCAACAACCACCAACAAAATCAAGTCTTCAACAATGCTCCTCTGTTTAGTCTAGACAATCCATTACATAAGTATACATATTATGTTCACCAGTTTGGAATTTACAAGGTCCACACACATCATTCACCTTCTTCTTCAAGAGTTATGTTTAAATTTTTTACATGATCAATAAAAGGTCTCCATATATTCTCAAACACAATTTCCTTTGATTTCAGTATATATGTTATTCTTTCTAATGGAAGGTTTGTTAACATCTGTCTTAACCACTGAGTCACATCTGGTCTATGAGTCTTTTTCCACAGTAGTGCAATACATTTTTTGGCATTAAGCAAACTGAGGTCTATGAATGTTCTTTCACTTTTATTAAAGTTATGCTTTTCTGGGTACAGACCCAACAAAAACAGTTTAGGATTCAAAATGATTTGTTTTGAGATTATTTTTTCAATTGTTACCCTCACCTCTTCCCAAAACATTCTTATTATTTTTTGGGGAAAACCTGGTCTTATGAGACGAGACAGCATTCATCCCACTTTGGATGGTGTTTCTCATTTATCTAACAATCTGGCATCTTTTTTATCCAAATTTCCAAAACCATGAGTACTCAGAGTTGGGACCAGGAAGCAGAGTCGCAGTCTTACACGCCTCTCTGCAGCTCCTCTTCATCCGCCACCCCTCAGCTTAGCCCCTGTCTTCCCCATCAGAGAATCGTTGTCTGCTCCCTCCAAAGTAAATAAAAATATCATGCATAAGCATCCCAAAGTGATAAAGCAAAACATTGGTAAAACTCAAATTAAACATAAAGCCTCTAAATTGAATGATTTGGCCTCTGTTCCTCCTCATAATTTAAAAATTAAATGTGGTTTACTAAATATTAGGTCTCTAACTCCCAAGTCTCTGTTAGTCCATGATCTGTTAATTGATCATCAGATTGATTTAATTTCCCTTACAGAGACTTGGTTAGGGCAAGAGGATTATGTTGGTTTAAATGAATCAACTCCCTCTGGTTATTTAAACTGTCAAAATCCCAGAAGTTCTGGTCGTGGAGGAGGAGTAGCAACAATTTACCATTCCAAATTACTAGTTAATGTAAAGCAAAAAACATGTTATAATTCCTTTGAGGGCCTGGTCCTCAGTATTGGGCACTTTAGCAATTTTAGGTTAAACCCAATTTTATTTGCCATAGTTTATCGTCCCCCATCAACCTACTCAGAATTTTTATCCGAATTTGCTGATTTCTTAGCTGATTTAGTGCTGAAATCTGATAGAATAATTATAGTAGGGGACTTTAATATACATGTGGATGTAGATAGTGACTGCCTTAATGTGGCATTTAATTCAATATTAGACTCGATTGGGTTTTCTCAGAAAGTAGGAAATTCTACTCATTACCTCCACCATACATTGGACCTTGTTCTGACATATGGCATAGAAATAGAAAATCTTGTAGTGTCTCCTCATAACCCTGTACTGTCAGACCATTGTCTGTTAACCTTTGATTTTACCATTTCTGACTATTTGGCTCCTAAAGAAAAATATTATTACAGTAGATGCCTCTCAGATGATGCTGTTTCCAAATTTATGCAGATTGTTTCCTCTATGCCATGTGTCAACACAACGGAAATAAGCTATAGACAGCTTGCTCCTTCTGTAATTGATAACATGGTGGATAGTGTTTCAGCTTCTCTGCATCAGGCTCTAGACTTGGTGGCCCCCTTAAAAAAGAAAAAGTCTAATCAGAGATTTCTAACTCCTTGGTTCAACACAGAAACTCGTAGCTTAAAACAGAAGACTCGTCAATTAGAAAGAAAATGGCGCTCTACTAATTTAGATGAAATCTATTTAGCTTGGAGAAATCATCTTTTAATTTATAAAAAATCTCTTAGAAAAGCTAGAACAAGTTATTACTCTGCATTAATAGAAGAGAACAAGAATAATCCCAGGTTTCTTTTCAGTACTGTAGCCAGGTTGACAAAGAGTCAGGACTCTGTCAATCCTAGCATTCCCTTAGAGCTTACTAGTCAGGACTTTATGAACTTTTTCAATAATAAAATTTCATCCATCAGAGATAAAATCAATCAGATTCTTCCCACAGTTAACTTAAATACTGTAACTACTACAACTCCTTCTTTTGATGTCTGTCTTGATGAGTTTACTCCAATCGACCTTTGTGAGTTAGACAAAATAGTTTCCTCATCCAAACCTTCAACTTGTCTTTTAGACCCTATTCCTACTAGGTTATTTAAAGAAGTCTTCCCACTTATGGGTAGCTTTATTCTTCATATAATCAATTCTTCATTAACTTTAGGCCATGTACCGCAGGCTTTTAAAACAGCTGTAATTAAACCCTTACTCAAAAAGCCAACGCTAGATCCAGGAGCTTTAGCTAACTATAGACCAATCTCTAATCTCCCTTTCATTTCAAAAATCTTAGAAAGAGTTGTTGCTACGCAATTATTCGACCACCTGCAGGGAAATGGTTTACTTGAAGAGTTTCAATCTGGGTTTAGAATCCATCATAGTACTGAAACAGCCTTAGCGAAGGTCACTAACGACCTCCTCATTGCATCTGATAATGGACTAGTTTCTGTACTTGTCCTTTTAGACCTTAGTGCAGCTTTTGATACTATCGATCATAATATTCTACTTGATAGATTAGAACACTATGTTGGACTTAATGGAACTTGCAGTGGTTTAGATCTTATTTATCTGATAGGTTCCAGTTTGTTCATGTAAATAATGAGTTTTCTTTCAACTCAAAGCTTAGTCATGGAGTTCCACAGGGATCTGTGCTAGGCCCTACTCTTTTTAGTTTATATATGCTTCCGTTAGGCAACATTATTAGAAAGCACTGTATACATTTTCATTGTTATGCAGATGACACACAATTATACCTGTCAATGAAGCCAGATGATAGTAATCAATTAGCCAAGTTAGAAGCCTGTCTTAAGGAAATCAAAGCTTGGATGACTTGTAATTTCCTGCTATTAAATTCAGATAAGACTGAAGTCATTCTTGTTGGTCCAAAAAACCTTAGAAATTCCTTTCCAAATCAAACTTTCAGTCTGGATGCAGTTACTCTTTCTCTTAATAGCTCTGTGAGGAACCTTGGAGTTATTTTTGATCAGGATTTGTCCTTCAATTCACATATTAAATTTGTTTCTAAGACTGCCTTCTATCATTTGCGTAATATTGCCAAGATTAGGAGCATCTTGTCTCAGAGTGATGCTGAGAAACTGATCCACGCTTTTGTTAGCTCGAGATTAGATTATTGTAATTCTTTATTATCAGGTTGTCCTAAAACATCTTTAAAAAGTCTTCAGCTGATCCAAAATGCTGCAGCAAGAGTTTTAACAGGTACTAGAAAGAGAGATCATATCTCTCCGGTTCTGGCCTCCCTTCATTGGCTTCCCATAGAGTTTAGAATTAAGTTTAAAATCCTTCTTCTTACTTACAAAGCTCTAAACAATCAGGCTCCTTTTTATTTAAAAGATCTGATACTACCGTATTATCCTAACAGAGCACTACGCTCCCAAAATGCAGGATTACTTGTAATACCTAGAATCTCCAAAAGTACAATGGGAGGCAGAGCCTTCAGTTATCAAGCTCCTCTCCTGTGGAATCAGCTGCCAATCTGGATTCGGGAGTCAGACTCGATCTCTGTTTTTAAGATTAGGGTTAAAACCTACCTTTTTGATATAGCCTACAATTAGGGAGGGATCATGTGTTTCTGAACCCTCCCTTAGTTATGCTGCTAATAGGTTTAGTCAGCCGGGGGACCTCCAGTAATGCACTGGGCCTCACTCCTTTCCTCACTCTCTATGAAATATTTTTTTTTTTTGCTGGTCATTAACATTTGTTTGTTCTCTCCCATAGATTGAGTCCCCATCGTGCTGTTTGCTCTCTACATGTCTGTTCTTTTCATCTTCTCTGTCCCCTCACCCCCCAGCCAGTCGCAGCAGATGACTGCCCCTCCCTGAGCCTGGTTCTGCTGGAGGTTTCTTCCTGTTAAAAGGGAGTTTTTCCTCTCCACCGTCGCCAAGTGCTTGCTCACAGGGGATCACCTGATTGCTGGGGTCTTTCTGCAACTGTGGGGGTTCCCCCCTACAGTTGATAGTGCTATGAGATGACTGTTGTTGTGAAATGGCGCTATATAAATAAAGTTGAACTGAATTGAATTGAATTATTCTACATTCCCATACACAATGAAATAGGGTTCCTTTACTTTCCATGCATTTTGTGCATGTATCTGGTATATTTTTGTTATATCTATTTAACTCCTCCGGTGTAACATACATCCGCATTAACCATTTGAAATGTATCAATTTAAGACGTACATTTATTGATTTGGTTTGGGCTTCTGTACAAGCCAATTCCCATTGTTCCTCTGAAATTTCAATTTGCAGATCTTCTTTCCAGTAGTTTAATCTTTTCTGTGAATTTTCACTTGAGGATAGTGTCAATAAGTTATAAAACTCTGAAATAATACCCTTTCTTTTACTATCTTTCATCAACATTTTTTCCAAGGATGAATAAATAGGTCGAGTGAGAGCTTTATTTTGATTTGATCGAATAAAGTTTCTAAGTTGAAGATATTTAAAAAAAATGTGTTCTATTAAGATTAAATTTGACCCTCAGCTCTTCAAAAGACATTATGTTATCTGCACATGGCAAATATAAATCTTGAATCTTTTGAATCCCTTTTAAATTCCATACTTTAAATACAGCGTCCGCTCTTCCTGGTTTAAAATATTGATTACCCCATATTGGGCTAAATGGTGACAATAACTGTGGTTCTTTTAAATAATTTTTAGCTTCACACCATATTTTGATCATATGCTTTACAAATGGATTTTTAACTTGTTTTTGTAATTTTTTTGCCGAATCTGAGTATATGAATATGGGAAGAGGTAAAGGTAAATTGTATGATTCCATTTCAGTCCAGTGAGGGAGATCATTTAATGAAAAATAATATGTCATAGACCTCAGTTGTGCCGACCAATAATACAACATAAAATTTGGACATTTCAGACCTCCACGATCAAATGGTAAATATAATAAAGACAAACGTAATCTAGCCCTCCTGTTGTTCCATATAAATTCCACTAACTTTTTTTTAATTCTTGAGAATAAATCTAAAGGTGGTGGTAAGGGAATGTATTGAAATAAATAAAGTATTTTAGGAAAAATATTACTTTTAAGTATATTGATTCTCCCGATCATCGACATTGGTAGTGACATCCATCTCTGAATTGACTCATTGATATCTGTCATTAAGGCTTCATAGTTGACACTGGCGACTGATTCTAGCTTAGGCACAATTTGGATTCCTAAATATTTAAACTGATTTACAACGTTGAATTGATTTACCTCAGGGTCTGGGTAATTTCTCTGGGTCTCATTTAGCATTAATATTGAAGATTTAGTTTTATTTATTTTATATCCTGATATTTCCCCAAAATTCTTTATTAAATTCAACAAGGTCGGAATTGATTTTTTTAGATTCGACATAAACAAAATTATGTCATCGGTGTACAGGGAGATTTTATGTTCTGTTGGTCCAACTTTAATTCCATATATTTGTGAATGTAAACGTATCGCCATCGCTAAAGGTTCAATTGCCATAGTAAACAGTAAAGGTGAAAGTGGACAGCCTTGTCGACATCCTCTATTGATTTTTATTGATTTTGAAATATTGTTATTTGTTAGGATTTCTGCTGTAGCATTATTGTATATTATCTGAACCCATTTTATGAAATTATTTCCAAGTCCAAACCTTTGTAAGACTTCAAAAAGAAAGGGCCATTCGACTCTATCAAAGGCCTTTTCGGCGTCCAGTGATAGGAGAGCTGTATCCGGTGCTTCTTTATTAAAATAAATAATATTAAATAGTCTTCTTACATTATGGAAGCCTTGTCTTCCCTTTATAAAGCCATTCTGATCTCGATTAATAATATTTGGTAAAATTTCTTGTATTCGTCTTGCTAAAATTTTACAGATTATCTTAAGGTCGGCATTTAATAGGCTTATTGGTCTCATATTTTCACATTTATTAGAGGGCTTACCTGGTTTTGGCAACAGTATAATTAAGGCATTATTCATGTATGATGGTAAATTATTATTTTGAAATGCTTCTAAAACCATTTCCATAAAAAGGTCAACTGGAAGACCATCTGGTCCTGCACTTTTTCCTGATTTCATATTATCAATGGCTAGCCCAACTTCTTCTTGACTAATTTTAGACTCCAATATCTCCCTGTTTTCATTTGGAATACACGGTATAGATAGTTCGTTCAAAAACCCATTTAGTTTTGTTAAATCTCTCCCAGTATTTTTAACATTGATATTAAATATCCATATGTCCAGATATGTTAAAAAAAAACACACAGGCTTATACAGGGTGTCCTAATTTTTTCACATGACTGTATGTTTGTCAGAATGGGATAGAAATAAATTTTCTTTCGGCTGCTCCCTTAAGGGGTCGCCACAGCAGATCATCTAAGGTGTAGAAATAAATGACAATAGAAATACCCATGTTGCAAATTCTTCACCATTTTCTTCATTCTTCCAGAAATCTTTAAGAAGCTGAGCTGATGTTTTTAACTGAAAGGCTGAAAACAAAGATTCTTTAGAAATACAAAAAAAATAGCTCCCTTCCTGATTTCTTATATTTTTGCATATTTGCTGCACTTACTGTAACTGTTTCTGATCATCAAACAAATTTTAATATTAGACAAAGATAAGCCAAGTAAATACAAAATGCAGTTTTTAAATGATGATTTAATCTACTGAGGGGAAAAAAGCTATCCAAACCTACCAGGCCCTATGAAATGAAATTATCATTTAAACACTGCAATTTGTATTCAGATTATCTTTGTCTAATATTAAAATTTGTTTGATTATCTGAAAAATTAAGTGTGAAATATGAAAAAATATAAGAATTCATGAAAAGAGGCAAATACTTTTTCATGGCACTGTAGATGAGACACAAGACAAAAACATCTAAAAAGTAACAAGAAAATCATAAGTGGTGCAAACAGAAGGATTCATTTTGAGTCTATGTTAATACAGGAGCATCTCCATAAATTAGAATGCCATCAAAAAGTAAATTTATTTCAGTGATTCAGTTCAAAAAGTGAAACTCATTTAGATACAGTGGTGTGAAAAAGTATTTGCCCCCTTCCTGATTTCTTATTTCTTTGTATGTTTGTCGCACTTAAATGTTTCATATTGTGTTGGAATTTGGACCCTTATTTGTGTGACATGGGTGGCGGCTCCACCTTTCCGATTCCACCACCACCCAGGGTATAAGAGACCAGTGAGCAGGAGGGGTGGTCTCCTGGCTACCTCTCTGCTTTGCAGGTACGCTGGCATACTGTGGAGTGTCTACCAATAAACGTGTGTCCAGTTCAACACCTGGTCTTGTCCTTGGCTCCTACTACCGACATGACACAGATCATCAAACAAATTCAAATATTAGACCAAGATAACATAAGTAAACACAAATTGCAGTTTTTAAATGAAGGTATTTATGATTAAGGGTAAAAAAAATCCAATCCTATATGGCCCTGTGTGAAAAAGTGACTGCCTCCTAAACCTAATAACTGGTTGGCCACCCTTAGTAGCAACAACTGCAATCAAGCGTTTGTGATAACTGGGAATGAGTCTTTTACAGCACTGTGGAGGAATTTTGGCCCACTCATCTTTGCAGAATTGTTGTAAATCAGCCACATTGGAGGGTTTTCAAGCATGAACCACCTTTTAAAGGTCATGCCACAGCATCTCAATCGGATTCAGGTCAGGACTTTGACTTGGCCACTCCAAAGTCTTCATTTTGTTTTTCTTAAGCCATTCAGAGGTGGACTTGCAGGTGTGTTTTGGATCGTTGTCCTGCTGCAGAACACAAGTGCGCTTCACCTTGAGGTCATGAACAGATGGCTGGACATTCTCCTTCAGGATTTTTTGGTCGACAGCAGAATTCATGGTTCCATTCACCACAGCAAGTCTTTCAGGTCCTGAAGCAGCAAAACAGCCCCAGACCATCACACTACCACCACCAAATTTTACTGTTGGTATGATGTTCCTTTTCTGAAATGCTCTGTTACTTTTACGCCAGATGTAATGGGACACACACCTTCCAAAAAGTTCAACTTTTGACTCGTCAGTCCACAGAGTATTTTCCCCAAAGTCTTTGGGATCATTAAGATGTTTTCTGGCAAAACTGAGACAAGCTTTTATGTTCCTTTTGCTCAGCAGTGGTTTTCGTCTTGGAACTCTGCCATGCCGGCTGTTTTTGCCCAGTCTCTTTCTTTAACACTTTTTCACACCACTGTATGTATGCTCAACCAGGTCTCAGTAAAAAACGTATCTAATAAACGTTTTCCCACCCCTCTAAAAGTGTACATTTGCATGTTGAATCAAAAAATAACGTGTTTCAGCACGTTTTTACAAGCTCATTCACTGCACATGCGCAAAATACCCCTAAACAGTCCTCACCACGCATGCGCAGAACAATGGATCTTTTACTTTGGTTTCCCAACGCTTTTGGTTGGTGGGAGGGGGATGGCGGACGGTTACCTACACAGACGTTCAAGCAACAGACACAAAAACACTTGAGCGTGACTCCCACTCTCGTCTGTGACTGACCTTTTTCTTCATTTTTTTTTCATGTTTGTTTGTTTTTTTTCGCTCCACTAATGAAAGTTTCCTGTGAGGTTAGGGTTAGGGATTAAAGTGTGGATTGGTTGATCAATGATGAAAGACAATAAAAGTGACAGGAACACAAAATGACAAATGTTAAGCTGCCGTTACACACCTTTCTTAAAGCTGTAAACGCCACATATCCACTGCATGAAAAAAATCTTTTTTACATGTTTGTGTATGTTTTCTCTGAGTGACAAAACATGCAATTGAACGTTTTTTTGCTGAGACTGAGCTGGTATGCTACAATAACCTCAGTGTACTCCTCTACAGTGGCGTGAAAAAGTGTTTGCCCTCTTCCTGATTTCTCATTTTTTTGTATGTTTGTCACACTTAAATGTTTCAGATCATCAAACAAATTTTTAAATATTAGTGGCGGAGTGGTTAGCACTGCAGCAGCACAGCAACTCACCCTTGGCCGGGGGATCCTGGGTTCGATCCCAGCCCCCAACCAACAGTGATCTGTGTGGAGTTTGCATGTTCTCCCCGTGTCTGCGTGGGTTTACTCCGGGATTTCTCCGGTTTCCTCCCACATGCCAAAAAACATGCAAGTTAGGTTAATTGGCATCAAACTGGGGATTTTAAATTGTCCTTAGGTATGACTGTGAGAGTGAATGGTTGTCTGTCTCTCTGTGTTGGCCCTGTGATGGACTGGCGATCTGTCCAGGGTGTACCCTGCCTCTCGCCCAAAGATGCTGGGATAGGCTCCAGCCCCCCCATGACCCGAAAAGGATTAAGCAGAAGAAGATGGATGGATGAATGGGATAATTGTGTTGAATGCTGAACTGAAATCAAAGAACAGCATTCACACGTAGGAGTTCTTTGAGTCCAGGAGGGTGAGGTTTTGGATGGAGAGTAGCAGAGATGGCATCTTCTGTGGATCTGTTTGATCTGTATGAAAACTGAAATGGGTCGTGGGAGGGAGGCAGGGTGAAGTTGATGTTCTGCATGACCAGCCACTCGAAGCACTTCATTGTGATAGAGGTCAGTGCTAAGGGCCGGTAATCGTTGTAGCTGGATGGGATGGGATTCTTTGGGACTGGTATTATGGTAGCATTTTTGAAACATGTGGGAACAACAGCTTGACTCAGGGAGATGTTGAAGATGTTGGCCAGGACATTCTTGAGCTCCTCTGCACAGTCCTTCAGAATGCAACCTGGTATGTTGTCTGGTCCAGCTGCCTTGTGTGGGATGATCTTGGAGAGGGTCCTCTTCACGCTAGCCAGATCCAAATTTATAGTCTGGAGGTGCACATCTCTGAGGACCTGTCCTGGTCCAACAACACCACATCACTGGCCAAGAAGGTTCAAATTCATGTCTATTTCCTCCACAAACTGAGGAGAACATGAGTCCCAACCCCCATCATGTGCTCATTCTACCAGGGCACCACTGAGAGCATCCTCACTAGCTGCATCACTGTGTGGTACGGAAGCTACACTACCTCCTGCCGAAAGACTCTACAACACACTGGCTGCACGGTGGCGCAGTGGTTCAGCACTGTGGCAGCACAGTTTTACCCTCGGCCGGGGGATCGCGGGGATCATGAGATCGTGGGTTCGATCCCAGCCCCCGACCAACAGTGAGCTGTGTGGAGTTTGCATGTTCTCCCCGTGTTGCGCGGGTTTACTCCGGGATTTCTCCGGTTTCCTCCCGCACACCAAAAACATGTAGGTTTAGGGCGCTCACGCACGCAGCGACCAGCAGCCGGTGGCTTGTCACCAGACTGCAAACCAAGTCTACCTACGGGTACAAATAAGTAACAAAAAAAAAAAAAAAAAACCACACTGTGAACGCAGCCAGCAAGATCATCAGTGCCCCGCTTTCCTCCCTCTTGGACATCTGCGACACCTGCCTCACCCCCACAGCCATCAACATTGCGGGTGACACCTCCCACCTCTCACACTCCCTCTGCAGCCTTGTGCCCTTGGGAAAAAAGGTACCAGAGCCTCCAGGTATGCTCCACGAGACTGCTAAACAGCTTTGTTCACCAGGCCATCAGGACCCTGAACTAAGTCCACCCCCCCCCCCCCCCGGACTGTAACACAGTCACCCACACAATAACTCTACCTGCTGTTTGCACATAAAGACGTGGCACACCAACAGTAATTACATCTCCCGTGGTACTGTATGTCTTTGCACCTTACTGAAACCATTTGCACAAATGCCATACCTTCTGCTGTCTGTTACTGCATGCGCATTCCAAATTATCACTGTCTGCACCTCTGCTACCGCACTGAACTTGCACTACGGGTATTATGATATTGTTGTACATAGGATTGCTGTGTTTTATCTTTATTTGCACTACGGGTAGCATTACTGTATATAGACTGCTGTTGTTTTTTATCCTTATTCCTTTTTTCTTATATATTACGCACACCAAAAAGAGACAGAGAAATGGCATTTCAATTCTCCTGTATGTCCTGTACATATTGAAGTACTAACAAAAAAAATCTTTGAATCTTGAATCTTTGAATGCAGCGTGACATGAATGCGATCAGCCTGTGGTACTACTGAGGTGTTAAGGAAGTCCAGGTTGCTGGCTAGTCAGACCAGCACCAGCAGATGACATGGATCCTCATATGAGGTGCCAAGTCCTGACATATGGAAATCAAGATCCCAGAGTTTGGAGGAAGAGTGGAGAGGCACAGAATGCAAGTAGCTTGAGGTCCAGTGTGATGTTTCCACAGTCAGTGATGATTTGGGGAGCCATGCCATCTGCTGGTGTTAGTCCACCGTGTTTTATCAAGTCCAAAGTCATTGCAGCCATCTATCAGGAAATCCTAGTGCACTTCATGCTTCCCTCTGCTGACAAGCTTTATGGACCTGCTGATTTCATTTTCTAGCAGGACTTGGCACCTGTCCGCACTGCCACAAGTAACAATACCTAGTTTAATGATCATGGTATCACTGTGCTTGATTGGCCAACAAACTCTCCTGACCTAAACCCCATAGAGAATATGTGGAGTATTGTCAAAAGGAAGATGAGACACCAGACCCAACAATGCAGATGAGTTGAAGACTACTATCAAAGCAACCTGGGCTTCCATAAGACCTCAGCAATACCAAAGGCCGATCGCCTCCATGCCATGCCACATTGATGCAGTAATTAATAAAGTAATAAACTAGTAATAAACTAGACTGGCCACACAATACTGACGCACTCTACAAGAAGGGACAGCGCAGGCTGTTCCTGCTGAGGAGACTCAGGTCTTTTGGTGTACAAGGGGCGCTGCTGAAGTCATTCTATGACACGATGGTGGCATCAGCCATCACTTTTGGAGTGGTCTGCTGGGGCAGTGGCATTACTGCAGCCGATAGGAAGAGATTGAACAAACTGATCAAGAAAGCTAGCTCTGTCCTGGAGCAGCGCCTTGACCCGGTGGAGGAGATAGGAGAGAGAAGGATGGTGGCTAAACTGTCATCTCTGCTGGAGTCCGAGTTCCACCCTATGCAGGACATACTGAATGCACTGAGGAGCTCATTTAGCAGCAGACTACATCATCCCAGGTGCACAACCGAGAGGTTTTGCAGGTCCTTCCTACCAACGGCTGTCAGACTGTACAACCTAAGCAGGGCTGCTCGCAGAGATAGCAAAAAGACGTAACGACCTAATAGTTTTTGAATGCAAAAGATGCAATAGACTTACACAATGGTCCCCTCCGCCATACAACTAGGAAAATATCGGTCGCTATGGAAGGTGAGAATATGTATGGGCACATAATCATACCATGTAGGATAACTAAGTAGACGGTTGTGCTGTTTCATCCCATCTAGCAACAATGCTCTGCACTGTGTGTGTTTATATATTTACATATTTATTCCATCTAGCTACAATGCTCTGCACTGGGTGTGTTTATATTTATATATCTATATATTTATTCCATCTAGCTACAATGCTCCGCACTGTGTGTGTTTATATATTTACATATTTATTTCACCTAGCTGCAATGCTCCGTACTGTGGGTGTTTATATATCTACATATTTATTCCATCTAGCTACAATGCTCCGCACTGTGTGTTTATATACTCATATATTTATTCCATCCAGCTACAATGCTCTGCACTGTGTGTCTGTGTATATATACAGTGGGGCAAAAAAGTATTTAGTCAGCCACCAATTGTGCAAGTTCTCCCACTTAAAAGATGAGAGAGGTCTCCAATTTTCGTCATAGGTATACTTCAACTATAAGAGACAAAATGAGAAAAAAAAATCCAGAAAATCACATTGAAGGATTTTTAATGAATTAATTGGTAAATTCCTCAGTAAAATAAGTATTTGGTCAATAACAAAAGTTCATCTCAATACTTTTTATATACCCTTTGTTGGCAATGACAGAGGTCAAACGTTTTCTGTAAGTCTTCACAAGGTTTTCACACACTGTTGCTGGTATTTTGGCCCATTCCTCCATGCAGATCTCCTCTAGAGCAGTGATGTTTTGGGGCTGTTGCTGGGCAACATGGACTTTCAACTTCCTCCAAAGATTTTCTATGGGGTTGAGATCTGGAGACTTGCTAGGCCACTCCAGGACCTTGAAATGCTTCTTACGAAGCCATTCCTTCATTGCCCGGGCGGTGTGTTTGGGATCATTGTCATGCTGAAAGACCCAGCCACGTTTCATCTTCAATGCCCTTGCTGATGGAAGGAGGTTTTCACTCAAAATCTCACGATACATGGCCCCATTCATTCTTTCCTTTACACGGATCAGTCATCCTGGTCCCTTTGCAGAAAAACAGCCCCAAAGCATGATGTTTCCACACCCATGCTTCACAGTAGGTATGGTGTTCTTTCTCCTCCAAACACGACAAGTTGAGTTTTTACTAAAAAGTTCTATTTTGGTTTCATCTGACCATATGACATTCTCCCAATCCTCTTCTGAATCATCCAAATGCTCTCTAGCAAACTTCAGACGGGCCTGGACGTGTACTGGCTTAAGTAGGGGGACACATCTGGCACTGCAGGATTTGAGTCCCTGGCGGCGTAGTGTGTTACTGATGGTAGCCTTTGTTACTTTGGTCCCAGTTCTCTGCAGGTCCCCCCGTGTGTTTCTGGGATTTTTGCTCACCGTTCTCGTGATCATTTTGACCCTACAGGGTGAGATCTTGCGTGGAGCCCCAGATGGAGGGAGATTATCAGTGGTCTTGTGTGTCTTCCATTTTCTAATAATTGCTCCCACAGTTGATTTCTTCACACCAAGCTGCTTACCTATTGCAGATTCAGTCTTCCCAGCCTGGTGCAGGTCTACAATTTTGTTTCTGGTGTCCTTTGACAGCTCTTTGGTCTTGGCCATAGTGGAGTTTGGAGTCTGACTGTTTGAGGTTGTGGACAGGTGTCTTTTATACTGATAATGAGTTCAAACAGGTGCCATTAATACAGGTAACGAGTGGAGGACAGAGGAGCCTCTTAAAGAAGAAGTTACAGGTCTGTGAGAGCCAGAAATCTTGCTTGTTTGTAGGCGACCAAATACTTATTTTACCGAGGAATTTACCAATTAATTCATTAAAAATCCTTCAATGTGATTTTCTGGATTTTTTTTTTCTCATTTTGTCTCTCATAGTTGAGGTATACCTATGATGAAAATTGGAGACCTCTCTCATCTTTTAAGTGGGAGAACTTGCACAATTGGTGGCTGACTAAATACTTTTCTGCCCCACTGTAAATATACAGTATATATAGTAATATGTACATATGTATATTAGCTGCTCTTGCTTTTTTTTCTTGCCTTCTGATTGTTGCTCTGAGTGTTGCTATCCCTGTGCTGTTGCAATCCTGGAATTTCCCCATTGTGGGACTAATAAAGGCTTATCTTATCTTAATTGATGCAAAATGAGCCCTGACTAAGTATTGAGTATATAAATGGACATACTTTTCAGTAGGCTAACATTTCTATTAAAAATCTTTTTTTTTTAAATTGATCTTGTGATTGAAACTGAATTTTGGGTTTTCCATTAGCTGTAAGCCATAATCATCAAAAAGAAAAGAAATGAACACTTGAATATCCACTCTGAGTGTAATGGATCTATATAATATTCAAGTTTCACTTTTTGAATTGAATTACTGAAATAAATTAACATTTCAGTGATATTTTAATTTGCTGAGATGCATCTGCAAAGGATAAACATTGCTTAGTAGTAGCAGTAATAGTAGATTTTATTGGTCCTCATGGGGAAAATCAAGCATCCAGCAGCTCCAACAAGAGAACACTCACCATTCACTATCAGATCGTGTGTGTGTGTGTGTGTGTGTGTGTGTGTGTGTGTGTGTGTGTGTGTGTGTGTGTGTGTGTGTGTGCCTCTCTCCCAGCTGGAAGCTCAACAAAAGCATCATGAGAGGAGTGCACAAACACAGAGAGCTGATAATCGGCAGATTCAAGGACTGAATGGAAACCAGCAAAATAAGAATTCTTGGACCCCCATAGAGTAAGTAGCAATATTCTCAATAATGGGCTAGCACTTTTTATTTATTTATTTTTTTGTAGGTCTGAGAGACATCTGATACAGGCTCATTTGAACTGCATTGATCACTCATCTGTTAATATTCAGATTCACTTCTCATCTATTCTAGTCTCTAGGTACTTTCCGTTATGCTGAACAACAGATGGTGACTTTATGTGCTGAATGCATACATTTTTCAGTTTCTTTAAATAATGTTTAAACAAAAACATGAAGTATTAGAAAATATTTAATCTAAATTCCATCTGATGCCTCGCAAGATGTAATACCCAAATAACTGCTGGCGTTGATCTTAAATATAATGAGAAATGTTTGTTGTAAAGTCTGTATGAAATTTTAAGAGGTCAAGGGAAAACAAAGGAACACTGATTTGCTTTGAATTAGAATTTTTGAAACTATTATTGTATTATTCAGCACAGAACTGTGGATGGGTCAGTGTCTTTCATTTTTGTAAAGTATAGCTCATATAGAATCATTTGCAACTATATTTGAATGCCTAAAACGCTAAAGTTGGAGAACATAAGCAATAAGGTTTTTGCATATTATCATCAAGTTAAATGTTCTTTGAGCACACTGTTTTACATAATGTTAAATTTTTCACCAAGAGAGCTCAAAGAAGTGATACATTCAAGAGGGTGTGTGGACTGAAAACATCTTAATGACATGCTAAACAGTGTAAATGATCTATTGTGAGTCTTGCAAGTCAAACAAATACACACCCCAGGGCTCTTAGTGTTATGTGAGAATGAGTAACCAGTAGACCTGCTGAACCCACCAACAGCGATGACTAACCTCTATTAATTTTACTGGGTCAAGTACATCATCAGTCATGACTTCTTTTATCCTCTGAAAGTGACACACATAAAATCAAGCTTTATGATGGTCTGACCTCCAAATTCTACAAGTGTTGTGTCATGAATGTATAACTCTCTCCACTCCATGCAGTTGTTGGAAGGACCACAGGTTGATTCCCTCCAAAAGCACTGAAGATGTAGGCTGAGTGACATACTTAAAAAATGTATTTAACCTTCATTTATACAGGGGAGCTCCACTGAGAGGTAACCTCTCTTTTTCAAGGACGCCCTGTTCACACTTTCACATAGTTACACATTCACACATGGAAGTAGGCCAGTGCAGGCACAGACTGACCTGTGGCCACTGAGCAGCTCCACTGGAGCAGATGGGCAAGGGGCTTGCTCAAAGGCACCACAGTGGGGTTCATGAGGGTGGGGCAAACATTGCATTGTCATCTGTCCCTCCCACCCAGATCTGACACAAAAGTAAACCTGCAAATGACTTTGTTACATTTAAGGGGAATATTTCTTTTCAATCATACCAATTGCATGGACCAATAAACAAACAAATGCTACTATTTCTGTCCACATATAACTGACAAAAATTGGTCAAATGCATTACACTGGGTTACAAAAACATTTTTTTTGTAAGTTGTCTGTGTTTTTACAACTGATTTAAAACAATTTTTGCACCACTGAATCCGAAAATGACATTCGTTTCTCTCGATCAGGTGCTAAGTAAAAGCCTGTACTTAGTACTGTGCATGTACTTACCTTTATATAAAGGTAAGTACATGCAACTTGAATGTTATGCCATCATTGTTCAAAATTCAGAGAATTTAAGATAAGATAAGATAAGATAAGCCTTTATTAGTCCCACAACGGGGAAATTCCAGGATTGCAACAGCACAGGGATAGCAACACTCAGAGCAACAATCAGAAGGCAAGAAAAAAAAAACAAGCAAGCAAGAGCAGCTAATATACATATGACAATGCTTTCATTTCATTTCATTTCATTTCATTTCAAGACATAAAAAAGAATTTTGCATCATATAAAGCAAAAATACCCATACATGTAAACAAAAATGTATAAAAACATGTGGCCATAATTCAAAAAGTTGACCCGATTGAGCAAAACCAATGTGATTTTTGGATTCAGCACATCAAAATTGTCCTAAATCAGCTAAAAAAAAACACTTAGACAATAAATTTGGTGTTGACCAGAGTTAGTGATTCACCTTCAACCGCTTAATCCTTTTTGGATCGCGGGGGGCTGAGGACATCCCAGCTTCTTTGGCCAAGAGGTGAGGTATGCCCTGGGCAGATCACCAATAATATATTTATTTATTTTTTTGTCTTTCGGTTGCTCCCCTTCAGGGTCGCCCAAGAGTATCATCACCTTATAATAAATAATAATAATAATGCATCAGATTTATATAGTTCTTTTCATAGACACTCAAAGATGCTTTACAGTGGATACATTATTCATTCACTCCACAGACAATGGTAGTGATAAGCTACTGCTGTAGCCACAGCTGCCCTGGGGCAGACTGACAGAAACATGGCTGCCAATCTGTGCTAACGGCCTCTCCGATCACTACCGAACATTTATACACATTCATTCCCAGTGCTATGGATACTGGAGGCAAGGTGGGTAAAGTGTCTTGCCCAGGGACACAATGGCAGGATGTCTGGGGAGCAGGATTCGAACCACCAACCCTCCGGTTATTAGACAACCCACTCTACCTCCTGAGCCGCTGCCACCCACATTTCCCTGTTCTGTTCCATTTTTACTGAGCACCAAGCTGGATGACAGGACGTTCCATTTTTATATGGTCTTTGGCATGACCCGGCCGGGACTTGAACCCCGACCTCCCGGTTGTGGGGAGGATGCTCTACCTCTAGGCCACCACTCCAGTAATGTCTGGCTGTTGATTTGGCAAGGATTTTTACGCCAGGTGCTCTTCCTGATGCAACCCTGCCCATTTATCCGGGCTTGGGACGGGCACACGGAGTACACTGGCTTGTGCACCCCCCTGTGGCTGGATAACCAACTCTTCTTCCTCCATTCTATTTTTGCTGAGCATCAAGCTAGAAGGCAGGAAGTACCATTTTTATATGGTCTTTGGTATGACCCGGCCTGGACTTGAACCAATGACCTCCCAGTTGTGGGGCAGATGCTCTACCTCTAGGCCACCACTCTGGTTAGTAATATAATGAAGACAGCAGCGGCTCGTGGGTGATACCACCGAGGAAGCAAATTACTCATAAAGAGACACACACCTGTACTTGCGAGGACCCTGAGTCTTTAGCCCCACAGATATTAAATGCAGCTCTTGCAAAGCCTCAAGAAAACATCACTGTGCTGACCAACACGCTATTCAAGACAACACAACACCAGCCTCACACAGCATGATAAAATCTGACCAAGAAAAGATGGTGACACATCTTCATCCCAGCACCAACAATAAACAGGATCAGATGAGACACAAAAAGGCCAAAATAATGACATCAAATTAAAAAGAATAATACTTTGCAAATATTTATAAAAGTGTCACAAGTATTTGTAAAAGTGTCCCGTTTGTTGACTTGATGTCACTTGGTCCTGTTAAATATGATTTAATGTGTTATTTAGGAGAAGTGTTTCTCGTTAGTTACTACAAGAATGGCTATTTGCTGTTAAATATTAATATAAAATGATTTGATTTTTTGGGGAGCACTTGGTGGGCTTTTGGTGTCCCATTAAAATGATTTCATTCATTACTGGTCCCATTAGGTTCTGTTTGTTAGTCAAGCTGAACACCAATGAAAAATATTTCCCACAATCATTTGATCGTTTGACCCAAGAGTTGAAAATAAAACAGCAAACAGATTTTAACTCACCAGTTAGTGTTGTCTTTACATGGATCTGGATAAATCTTCTTGTCATCAAATCCAGTTTTAATTTAGTGGTTGCAAAATGCAAAGCCAATGCTAGCGGAGTGCTGCTAAGTGGGTTAGCTCCACTCATCCAGGTATCCTCCTGAGTGCCGTCCAGCTACATCCTGACTTCTTTATAATGTCCAGTTTAGGGGAAGGCTTTGGACTATTTTTTATCAGAAGCTGGTGTTCAAATTGTATTTTCCTAAACTTGTTAAAAAAGTAAATAGTACTGCTGGATATGAACATCTGTTGTATTCAGCGCGCTGAAATACGTCATACGGGGACGTTGTCTAAAGATGGACTGTGATTGGTTAGATACTCACTTCCTTCCTGTGTTTTTGTATTCAATGCAAGGAGATAGTGAATTTTCCATAACAACAAATATAAAATGATTTCTGATTGGCTAAATAATTTCAGAAAGTATTCTTGCCTCCTTGGTTACAAAAACAAACTAATTTCTGATTGGCTGATTAATGTTCCCACAGTGTTAAACCTGTCTTTAACTCCTGCAGACTTCTGGCAGGATTCTGACTACATGTTACACAATAATATACATTCATTCATTCATTCATCTTCTTCTGCTTAATCCTTTTCGGGTCGCGGGGTGGCTGGAGCCTATCCCAGCATCTTTGGGTGAGAGGCAGGGTACCCTGGACAGATCACCAGTCCATCGCAGGGCCGACACAAAAAGACAGACAACCATTCACTCTTACAGTCATACCTAAGGACAATTTAGAATCCCCAGTTTGATGCCAATTAACCTAACTTGCATGTTTTTGGCATGTGGGAGGATACCGGAGAAATCCCGGAGTAAACCCACGCAGACACGGGGAGAACATGCAAGCTCCACACAGATCACTGTTGGTCAGGGGCTGGGATCGAACCCAGGATCCCCCGGCCAAGGGTGAGTTATTGTGCTGCTGCAGTGCTAACCACTCTGCCACCACGCCACCCCGCCACCCCACAATAATATACATATAAAATATATTTATTATATTACTGGTCGAAGATCGAGGAGGGCGAGAGGGGGAAGGTGTGTTAGGAGGGAGAGAGAGAAAAGGAAAGGTAGAAGTGTGGCGGTGAGAGTGGGGATGGGTGAGAGTAGGGGTGTTAAATGTAGAGACTATGACTGGTAAAGGCAGAGAGTTGGCTGATATGATGGGGAGAAGAAAGGTAGATATACTGTGTGTTCAAGAAACCAGATGGAAGGGAGGCAGGGCTAGGAGCATTGGAGGTGGATTTACACTGTTCTACCATGGTATAGATAGAAAGAGAAATGGAGTAGGAGTAATCGTGAAGGAAGAGTATGTGAAGAGTGTTCAGGAAGTAAAGAGGGAGTCGGACAGATTCATGAGTTTGAAGCTAGAAGTCAAAGGTGTGATGTTGAATGTTGTCAGCGCGTACGCAGCACAAGTTGGATGTCAGGTAGAAGAGAATGAGGAATTCTGGAGTAAGTTGGATCAAGAGGTAGATTGCTCCCAGGGGGGAGAGAGTGGTGATTATAGCGGACTTTAATGGACATGTAGGTGAAGGGAACAGAGGTGATGAGAAAGTCCTGGGTAGGCATGGTTTTAAGGCGAGAAATGTGGAAGGACAGATGGTTGTGGATTTTGCTCAAAGGATGGAAATAGCTGTGGCGAACACACACTTCAAGAAGACAGAGGAACATAGGATGACTTGCAAGAGTGGAGGACAGTGCACACAGGTGGACTACATCTTATGCAGAAGGAGAAACCTGAAAAAGATAGGAGCGCAAGGTGGTGGCAGGGGAGAATGTAGCTAGACAGTGTCGGATGGTAGTCTGTAGGATGACTTTGCAAAGCAAGAAGAGGAAAACAGTAAATGAAGGCTGAGCCAAAGATTAAATGGGGGAAGTTACAGAAGGAAGAAGGTTGCACAGAGTTCAGGAAGGAGCTGATACAGGTGGTGGTAGGGAAGAATTATCAGATGACTGGGAAAGTACAGCAAGCATATTGAGAGAAACAGGTAGAAAGATATGTGGTGAATTCAGTGGACAGAAGAAGGAAGACAAGGAGACTTGGTGGTGGAATGAGGAGGTACAGGAAAGTATTCAAAGGAAGAGGTTAGCAAAGAAAAAGTGGGATAGTCAGGGAGATGAAGAAAGTAGACAGGAGAATTTGGAATCTAGGCACATGGCAAAGAGAGAGGTGGCAAGGCAAAGAATAAGGCATATAGTGAGTTGTATGAGAGGCTGGACACTAAGGAAGGAGAAAAGCACTTGTACTGATTGGCTAGAAAGAGAGATCGAGCTGGAAAGGATGTACAGCAAGTAAAGTTGATTAAGGACAGAAATTGTAATGTACTAACAAATGACGAGAGTATGTTGAGAAGGTGGAAGGAGTACTTTGAAGAGTTGATGAGCAAAGAAAATGAGAGGGAGAGGAGGATGGATGAAAGAAAGATAGTGAACAAGGAAGTCCTGAGGATTAGCAAGGCAGAAGTGAGGGCCGCTTTGAAGAGGATGAAGAATGGAAAGGCGGTTGGTCCAGATGACATGCAGTCATGTGAAAAAATTAGGACACCCTATATAAGCCTGTGTTTTGTTTGTTTTTTAACAAATTTGGACATATGCATATTGAACATCAATGTTAAAAATACTGGGAGAGTCATGTAATACAACTAAACAAATAAAAATGAATTAAAGACTTTTTTAAAAATTTTCTGTAAAATGTTATTCGAAACAAATAGTGAGGAATAAATTAGGACATCGCCCTTCTTTTAAGGAGACTCCCACATTTATTCCCACTTAAAATTGCTAAAATAAATGTTAAAAAATGCAAATAAAAACAAAAACAAGGTTAGACATAGATATGTGAACATTTTTTTAATAAAGAACTGAAAGGGGTGTCCAAATTTTTTCACATGACTGTACCTGTGGAGGTATGAAGATGTTTAGGAGAGATGGCAGTGGACTTTTTAACCATACTGCTTAACACAATCTTGGAAAGTGAGAGGATGCCAAAGGAGTGGAGAAGTGTTTTAGTACCAATTTTCAAGAACAAAGGTGATACTCAGAGCTGTAGTAACTACAGAGGCATAAAGTTGATCAGCCACACTATGAAGATACGGGAAAAAGTTGTTGAAGCCAGGTTAAAAGGAGAGGTGACAATCAGTGAGCAGCAGTACAGTTTCATGCCAAGAAAGAGTACTATAGATGCAATGTTTGCTTTAAAAGGAACCCCGATTATATTGGCATGCTAGCTCTATATGCTTTATTTTTATGTTAGTAGCATAACTATAATATAATTTTTTTGAAAATAATTCCCAGTTTTATATATTTTTTAAAAACTTTATTAAGATGTAAATTGCCATTTTTGTTTACGTCTCAATGCATTCTGGGTAGTGACGTAGAATGGTTGCAGCCGTTTTTTCTGTCTTATACAAGCCAAGAAGCGAAGCTCCTAACTACTGCCATTTGTCAGTGAAAATGCCACATTGCGCGGCTTTTGGATGTAATTTCCAATCAAAGGGAAATAAAGAGAGCAGGGTGAGCCTCCATAGCTTTCCTAAAGAGGGAAAGTTGAGGAAAAAGTGGGGCGGCAGCGGCTCAGCAGGTAGAGCAGGCTGTCTAATAACCCCATGGTTGGCGGTTCGCATCACGCTCTCCCCAGATATCCTGCCATTGTGTCCCTGGGCAAGACGCTTCACCCGCATTGCCTCCAGTGCCCATAACACTGGGTATGAATGTGTAAAAATGTTTAAACTGCTCGGTGGTGGCCGGAGAGGCCGTTGGCGTGGATTGGCAGCCACATTTCCGTCACTCTTGAGTGTCTGTGATCACGCGCTATAGCGCACCCTTGATAAAGCTGACATATATATTAATCACGCTATGATAATAGTACTATATCGCTCAAAGCGCGCGCGCATGAGACATATCTATGATCACGCGCTATAGCGCACGCTTGATAAATCTGACATATATATTAATCACGCTATGATAAAGCACAATATCGCTCAAAGCGCGCGCATGAGACATGTCTGGGATCACGCGCTATAGCGCACGCCTGATATATACACTCGAGTGATATATAGAGGCCGTGGCTGTCAATCCGCGCCAATGGCCTCTCCGGCCACCACCGAGCAGTTTAAACATTTTTACACATTCATACCCAGTGTTATGGGCGCTGGAGGCAATGCGGGTGAAGTGTCTTGCCCAGGGACACAACGGCAGGATATCTGGGGAGAGCGTGATGCGAACCGCCAACCATGGGGTTATTAGACGACCTGCTCTACCTCCTGAGCCGCTGCCGCCCCACTTTTTCCTCAACTTTCCCTCTTTAGGAAAGCTATGGAGGCTCACCCCGCTCTCTTTATTTCCCTTTGATTGGAAATTACATCCAAAAGCCGCGCAATGTGGCATTTTCACTGACAAATGGCAGTAGTTCGTAGCTTCACTTCTTGGCTTGTATAAGACAGAAAAAACGGCTGCAACCATTCTACGTCACTACCCAGAATGCATTGCGACGTAAACAAAAATGGCAATTTACATCATAATAAAGTTTTTTAAAAATATATAAAACTGGGAATTATTTTCAAAAAAATTATATTATAGTTATGTTACTAATATAAAAATAAAGCATATAGAGCTAACATGCCAATATAATCGGGGTTCCTTTTAAGAGTGTTGATGGAGAAGTATAGAGAAGGTCAGAAGGAGTTGTACTGTCTTTGTAGGTCTAGAGAAAGCATGTGATAAGATGGCAAGAGAGGAAGTGTGGTACTGTATGAGGAAGTCAGGATTGGCAGAGAAATATGTGAGGGTGGTGCAGGACATGTATGAGGATAGCTAGATGGTGGTAAGCTGTGCTGTAGAAGCGATGGTGTCATGACCCGAGCGCCGATCTCATCCGCGCTCGGGCTATGCATCATCTCTGCCAGCCTTGACAGCTGTGGATTACATTCTGGCTCCACCGGGCTCTTATTGTGACAGCACTTGGTGTGGTTTCCGGCTGTCAAGGTCGATCAGCTGTTCTGCATCACCGCTTGTTAGTCGCCGGCTTTATTAGCGGGCGCTGACAGCTGGTTGATGCTGGAGTATCGTCGAAACATCCTGAGAGATTCCTGGTGTGTCAGCACGCTCATGTCAGGTTCGTGTCTTGTTCATGTCATAGTTAAGGTCGTAGTGGCTGGGGTTAGCCCTACGATCCCTTGTATTCTTTAGCGTGTATTCATGTCATAGTAAAGGTCGTAGTGGCTGGGGTTGGCCCTACGATCCCTTGTATCCTGTGTAGTGTATTTTTGCCCACAGTGGCTCATAGCTTTATGTTCTCGTCTTATCTTGTTAAATAAACATCTAATGCAAAACTCATTGGTGACTTTTGGCATCTTATGGTGGCCCGCGAGGGTCACCGCATGACAGTATACTCCAGCCAGGGTCGTCTAAACGGAGATGCCACACCGAGACACTTTTTCACTGGTGAATTTTTGCGTAAATTGGACTATTGCTCTTCCCTGTTTGGGTGTCATTTGCTGGGAGAATGCCGTCATCCAGGGGCCGCGGTCGGTGCCTGGGCAAGGAGCTAGCGGAGGCTCTGGAGTACGTGGATGGAACTCTATTCACCGCTACACTATACGACACTCCCAGCGACATACGCTGGCACCTGGACTGCGGTGAGGTTCTTCTCGACAACCTTCCTCTCCACTACAACGATCACCCAGAGGTGATGACGAGGAGAGATGAACTCGCCACACAGCGCAAGATACTCCATGGGCTGGAGGAGGAAGAAAGCAGGAAGCAGAGGAGGAGGCATCCTCCCTACCCGCGTTGGGACCCCGTTCCTGTCCCGGATCTGGTCCAGGAGTTCGCGCCATCTGGGGGCCGTCGAAGACGTCGGCGCCACGGCCAAGGTGAACCTCAGCAGAATCCCCGGCTGGACCCGCTGCCGGCGAAGCCCATCAGCAGATCTCCGAGAGCGGCTCCTCCTCGTCCTTCCAGGGGGCCCTCTGTCGCCATCCAGCGGGGAGAGGGAGGAACTACGTCCCCTACAGCAGGCACCATCCTCCCTCCGGGAGAAAGGCAAGTGCTAGTTCATTCTTTGCATGATAATTGTGATCTGCCTTGTTTGACTCCTGGGGGCGGAGTTCGGGGTTCGCAGTCCCCCGAGCTCCTACCACCTGCTGTAGTTACAATAACCAAACCTGCTGCCTCTGTGTCTTCCTCCGCCGAGCGGTCCATGACACCAGGCATACATCGCCGGACGGGGGGGGGGGGGGGGGGGGGGGGGGGCTGCAGTTCTGGAGAGCCTGGATCCAGCCCTGCAGCCACACCGTGGACAGAGGAGGAGAGCAGACTGCGGCCTGGAGCCTGTGCCGACAATGAAGCTTCCCCAGGTCTCCTCGCCGGAGCGGTCCGAACCAGTGGGTCTAGGGTCCCCTGCCTCCACGCCATACGGGTCACCGGTGTGGGTTTCAGCGCGAGAGGAACCTCAGGCTGCGGAATCCATCTTGCCAGCTGCGGAGCCCGACGCAGCTGAGTTGGAGCCTACGCACGAACTTCTTCGCCCTGAGCCTGGATCGACGGAGTCCTGGACGGCAACAGAACCCAAGTGCAGGCAAGTGCTCCCTCTTGTATCTCTGTCCCCTGTGATGGAGCATTTTTGCCTGCCTCTCGGGGAGGCGACTGAGGGGCAGCCGCCTGCTGCGCCCGAACTCATCTTGCTGGGTTCTGTTGCTGCCGGTGATACTGATCCCAGTTTTTCTGTTTATCCTGAGCTTCCTTCTAGTGTCACTGGCGCGGAGCCAGTCGTGGTTGGTGAGTTGGAGGTTCCAGGTTCGGGGGTGGAGGTCGTCAGAGGAGCTGCACCGACCCAGTCGGGGTCCGTTGTGGAGGCTGCTGTGGCCCAGTCGGGGTCCAACGTGGGTGCGCCCGAGGCCCAATTGGGGTCCACTGCAGGTACTGTTCTGGCCCAATTGGGGTCCAACGTGGGTTCAGCCAGGACCCAATCGGGGTCCAGCGGAGGTGCAGCGCCGGTGTGGTCCACGGACGGTGGAAGAGCTGCAGACCCTTCACCGCCTGACCCAGTTCGGGCTCATCCTTGCCTTCTGTCCCTTCTACTGAGTCATTGCCCCTGCGCATCATCGGTGGGGGCCGTGAGGGTCCCTTTTTGCTCGATGACAATAAAGTTGAATCTAATCTAATCTAATCTACTGGTGGCTGAGGGACACGGGTTGGCCGCCTGAGGAACTGTTTCGCTGGTTCGGCGCCTCGGGTCGGCCACCCGACATTTTGTGTTTCACTGGGCGATCTGGTTTGGCCACCGGAGGAGTGGACTTTCCGGGCCTGGGACTGTGGTAAGCCGCCCGGTCATGTTCCGCCCCCTATGACCACCCGTCGGCCGTTGGACGCGGGGAGACCGCCTGAACTGTTCCCATGGCGTTTGGTCTCCGCCGGTCGGCGTGAACTGTCGGGGGTAGAGGTCATTCCTGGTGGTGGTTTAGCCCTGTAATTGTTCTGTGGTTTTTTTGTTTTTTTTTTCTGTCCTGTGTTGTATCTGCTTTTTGACTTGAGAGCGTGGTATTTTTGTTTTCGTGCCTGGGCAATTGTGTTCATGTATTTTGGAGGGCAGTCTAGCCCTGAAATTGTTCTGTGTTTTTTTTTTTTTTTTTCTGACATGTGTTGTATTTACTTCTTGACCTGAGAATTTGGTATTTTTGTTTTTGTGCCTGGGTAATTGGGTTTCACGTATTTTGGAATATAGTCTGGTCCTGTAATTGTTCTGTTTTGTTTTTTTTTCCTCTGTCCTGTGTCGTATTTGCTTTTTGACCTGAGAATTTGGTATCTTTGTTTTTGTGCCAGTATAATTGTGTTTCATGTATTTTGGAAATATAGTCTGGCCCTGTAATTGTTCTGTTTTTTTTTTCTCTGTCCTGTGCTTTATTTGCTTTTTGACCTGAGAGTGTGTTTTTTTTTTATGTTTTGTTTTCGCGCCTGGGTAATGGCATTTCATGTATTTTGGAGTATAGTCTGGTCCTGTAACTGTTTCATTCAATTCAATTCAATTCAATTCAACTTTATTTATATAGCGCCATTTCACAACAACAGTCATCTCATAGCACTATCAACTGAAGGGGGGACCCCCACAGTTGCAGAAAGACCCCAGCAATCAGGCGATCCCCTGTGAGCAAGCACTTGGCGACGGTGGAGAGGAAAAACTCCCTTTTAACAGGAAGAAACCTCCAGCAGAACCAGGCTCAGGGAGGGGCAGTCATCTGCTGCGACTGGCTGGGGGGTGAGGGGATAGAGAAGAAGAAAAGAACAGACATGTAGAGCGCAAACAGCACGATGGGGACTCAATCTATGGGAGAGAACAAACAAATGTTAATGACCAGCAAAAAAAAAATATTTCATAGAGAGTGAGGAAAGGAGTGAGGCCCAGTGCATTACTGGAGGTCCCCCGGCTGACTAAACCTATTAGCAGCATAACTAAGGGAGGGTTCAGAAACACATGATCCCTCCCTAATTGTAGGCTATATCAAAAAGGTAGGTTTTAGCCCTATTCTTAAAAACAGAGATCGAGTCTGACTCCCGAATCCAGATTGGCAGCTGATTCCACAGGAGAGGAGCTTGATAACTGAAGGCTCTGCCTCCCATTGTACTTTTGGAGATTCTAGGTATTACAAGTAATCCTGCATTTTGGGAGCGTAGTGCTCTGTTAGGATGATACGGTAGTATCAGATCTTTTATATAAAAAGGAGCCTGATTGTTTAAAGCTTTGTAAGTAAGAAGAAGGATTTTAAACTTAATTCTAAACTCTATGGGAAGCCAATGAAGGGAGGCCAGAACCGGAGAGATATGATCTCTCTTTCTAGTACCTGTTAAAACTCTTGCTGCAGCATTTTGGATCAGCTGAAGACTTTTTAAAGATGTTTTAGGACAGCCTGATAATAAAGAATTACAATAATCTAATCTCGAGCTAACAAAAGCGTGGATCAGCTTCTCAGCATCACTCTGAGACAAGATGCTCCTAATCTTGGCAATATTACGCAAATGATAGAAGGCAGTCTTAGAAACAAATTTAATATGTGAATTGAAGGACAAATCCTGATCAAAAATAACTCCAAGGTTCCTCACAGAGCTATTAAGAGAAAGAGTAACCGCATCCAAACTGAAAGTTTGATTTGGAAAGGAATTTCTAAGGTTTTTTGGACCAACAAGAATGACTTCAGTCTTATTTGAATTTAATAGCAGGAAATTACAAGTCATCCAAGCTTTGATTTCCTTAAGACAGGCTTCTAACTTGGCTAATTGATTAGTATCATCTGGCTTCATTGACAGGTATAATTGTGTGTCATCTGCATAACAATGAAAATGTATACAGTGCTTTCTAATAATGTTGCCTAACGGAAGCATATATAAACTAAAAAGAGTAGGGCCTAGCACAGATCCCTGTGGAACTCCATGACTAAGCTTTGAGCTGAAAGAAAACTCATCATTTACATGAACAAACTGGAACCTATCAGATAAATAAGATCTAAACCACTGCAACGAAGTTCCATTAAGTCCAACATAGTGTTCTAATCTATCAAGTAGAATATTATGATCAATAGTATCAAAAGCTGCACTAAGATCTAAAAGGACAAGTACAGAAACTAGTCCATTATCAGATGCAATGAGGAGGTCGTTAGTGACCTTCGCTAAGGCTGTTTCAGTACTATGATGGATTCTAAACCCAGATTGAAACTCCTCAAGTAAACCATTTCCCTGCAGGTGGTCAAATAATTGCGTAGCAACAACTCTTTCTAAGATTTTTGAAATGAAAGGGAGATTAGAGATTGGTCTATAGTTAGCTAAAGCTCCTGGACCTAGCGTTGGCTTTTTGAGTAAGGGTTTAATTACAGCTGTTTTAAAAGCCTGCGGTACATGGCCTAAAGTTAATGAAGAATTGATTATATGAAGAATAAAGCTACCAATAAGTGGGAAGACTTCTTTAAATAACCTGGTAGGAATAGGGTCTAAAAGACAAGTTGAAGGTTTGGATGAGGAAACTATTTTGTCTAACTCACAAAGGTCGATTGGAGTAAACTCATCAAGACAGACATCAATAGAAGGAGTTGTAATAGTTACAGTATTTAAGTTAACTGTGGGAAGAATCTGATTGATTTTATCTCTGATGGATGAAATTTTATTATTGAAAAAGTTCATAAAGTCCTGACTAGTAAGCTCTAAGGGGATGCTAGGATTGACAGAGTCCTGACTCTTTGTCAACCTGGCTACAGTACTGAAAAGAAACCTGGGATTATTCTTGTTCTCTTCTATTAATGCAGAGTAATAACTCGTTCTAGCTTTTCTAAGAGATTTTTTATAAATTAAAAGATGATTTCTCCAAGCTAAATAGATTTCATCTAAATTAGTAGAGCGCCATTTTCTTTCTAATTGACGAGTCTTTTGTTTTAAGCTACGAGTTTCTGTGTTGAACCAAGGAGTTAAAAATCTCTGATTAGACTTTTTCTTTTTTAAGGGGGCCACCAAGTCTAGAGCCTGATGCAGAGAAGCTGAAACACTATCCACCATGTTATCAATTACAGAAGGAGCAAGCTGTCTATAGCTTATTTCCGTTGTGTTGACACATGGCATAGAGGAAACAATCTGCATAAATTTGGAAACAGCATCATCTGAGAGGCATCTACTGTGATAATATTTTTCTTTAGGAGCCAAATAGTCAGAAATAGTAAAATCAAAGGTTAACAGACAATGGTCTGACAGTACAGGGTTATGAGGAGACACTACAAGATTTTCTATTTCTATGCCATATGTCAGAACAAGGTCCAATGTATGGTGGAGGTAATGAGTAGAATTTCCTACTTTCTGAGAAAACCCAATCGAGTCTAATATTGAATTAAAAGCCACATTAAGGCAGTCACTATCTACATCCACATGTATATTAAAGTCCCCTACTATAATTATTCTATCAGATTTCAGCACTAAATCAGCTAAGAAATCAGCAAATTCGGATAAAAATTCTGAATAGGTTGATGGGGGACGATAAACTATGGCAAATAAAATTGGGTTTAACCTGAAATTGCTAAAGTGCCCAACACTGAGGACCAGGCCCTCAAAGGAATTATAACATGTTTTTTGCTTTACATTAACTAGTAATTTGGAATGGTAAATTGTTGCTACTCCTCCTCCACGACCAGAACTTCTGGGATTTTGACAGTTTAAATAACCAGAGGGAGTTGATTCATTTAAACCAACATAATCCTCTTGCCCTAACCAAGTCTCTGTAAGGGAAATTAAATCAATCTGATGATCAATTAACAGATCATGGACTAACAGAGACTTGGGAGTTAGAGACCTAATATTTAATAAACCACAATTAATTTTTAAATTATGAGGAGGAACAGAGGCCAAATCATTCAATTTAGAGGCTTTATGTTTAATTTGAGTTTTACCAATATTTTGCTTTATCACTTTGGGATGCTTATACATTATATTTTTATTTACTTTGGAGGGAGCAGACAACGATTCTCTGATGGGGAAGACAGGGGCTAAGCTGAGGGGTGGCGGATGAAGAGGAGCTGCAGAGAGGCGTGTAAGACTGCGACTCTGCTTCCTGGTCCCAACTCTGAGTAGTCACGGTTTTGGAAATTTGGATAAAAAAGATGCCAGATTGTTAGATAAATGAGAAGCACCATCCAAAGTGGGATGAATGCTGTCTCGTCTCATAAGACCAGGTTTTCCCCAAAAAGAGCTCCAATTGTCAATGTAGCCCACGTCATTTTTAGGACACCACACAGACAGCCAGCGGTTCAAGGATGACGAGCGACTAAACATGTCATCACTGGTCAGATTGGGGAGGGGTCCAGAGAATACTACAGTGGCAGACATCGTTTTTGCAAACTCACACACCGATTCTATATTAAGTTTCGTGACTTCCGACTGCCGGAGACGGATGTCATTAATGCCGGCGTGAATAACAATTGTGGAGTATTTACAGTTACTTTTAGCCAGCATTTTCAAATTTGACTCGATGTCGCCTGCTCTGGCCCCAGGAATGCATTGGACTATGGCCGCTGGAGTCTCTAGGTTCACGTTTCTGACTACAGAGTCGCCAATGATCAGAGTTTTTTCCTCAGCGGGTGTGTCGCTGAGCGGGGAAAAACGATTAGAAACGTGAACAGGTTGGTGGTGAACCGGGGCTTTGCGACTACGCTTCCTTCTCACCGTCACCCACCCAGTCTCCTCGCTGCTGAGGAGAGCCAAGGGACCGCTGACAGTGGGACCTAAGCTAGGTCCCACTGTCCAACTCCTTCGCTGCAGCTAATGGGCGTCCGTCGAGATTAACTGGCGCAGACGGTGTTTCAATGCAGCGGAGCCGGGATTCCAAATCAGACAACCTCGCCTCGAGCGCCTCAAAAAGACAACATTTATTACATTTACCGTTATCACTAAAAGAGGCAGAGGTGTAGCTAAACATCTGACAGAGAGAGCACACCAGAGGAGGAGAGGAAAGAGAGGTAGTAGCCATAGCTAGTGGCTAGCTAGTGGCTGGAGAGCTGGAGAGCAAACCACACAGGCAGACAGCAAAACAGGAAGTGACGATACGTTACCACAAGGAAGTGACGATCAGGTCAACAGTGCAGATCATCAGAACAATCATGTATTTTGAGTCGTTTTTTTTTTTTTTTTCCTGTCTGTGCTCTGGTTCTCTATCTGTGGTTTGATCCTCTCCTGCCCCATCCGCCCACCCTGGAGGGGGTGGGGGGATGGGATTGCTGTCTATGGGCGGTCAGGAGCCCGCCCTCAGAGGGAGGGTACTGTCATGACCCGAGCGTCCGTGCTCGGGCTATGTATCATCTCTGCCAGCCTTGACAGCTGTGGATTACATTCTGGCTCCACCGGGCTCTTATTGTGACAGCGCTCGGTGGGGTTTCCGGCTGTCAAGGTCGATCAGCTGTTCTGCATCACCGCTTGTTAGTCGCCGGCTTTATTAGCGGGTGCTGACAGCTGGTTGATGCTGGAGTATTGTCGAAACATCCTGAGAGATTCCTGGTGTGTCAGCACGCTCATGTCAGGTTTGTGTCTTGTTCATGTCATAGTTAAGGTCGTAGTGGCTGGGGTTAGCCCTACGATCCCTTGTATTCTTTAGCATGTATTCATGTCATAGTAAAGGTCGTAGTGGCTGGGGTTGGCCCTACGATCCCTTGTATCCTGTGTAGTGTATTTTTGCCCACAATGGCTCATAGCTTTATGTTCTCATCTTGTCTTGTTAAATAAACATCTAATGCAAAACTCATTGGCAACTTTTGGCATCTTATGGTGGCCCGCGAGGGTCACCACATGACAGACGGATGGATTCAAGGTGGGGGTGGGATTACATCAGGGATCAGCTCTGAGCCCCTTCTTGTTTGCCATGGCGATGGACAGGCTGACAGATGAGGTCATGCAGGAGACTCCGTGGACCATGATGTTTGCAGACAACATTGTGATCTGTAGTGAGAGTAGGGAGCAGGTGGAAGACAAACCTGGAGAGGTGGGGGTATACTCTGGAGAGAAGAGGAATGAAAGTCATTAGAAGCAAGACAGAATACATGAGTGTGAATGAGAGGGAGACAGGTGTAATGGTGAAGATGCAAGGAGTAGAGGTGGTGAAAGTAAATAAGTTTAAATTCCTTGGGTCAACCATACAAAGCAATGGAAAATGCACAAGAGAGGTGAAGAAGAGAGTGCAGGTAGGGTGGAGTGGGTGGAGACGAGTGTCGGGGTGATTTGTGACAGAAGGATAGCAGCAAGAGTGAAAGGAAAGATTTACAAGATGGTAATGAGACCTGCTATCGTGTATGGTTTGGAGACGGTGGTGCTGACAAAAAGACAGGAGGTGGGGCTAGAGGTGGTAGAGTTGAAAATGCTAAGATTTTTATTGGGAGTGACTAGGAGGGACAGGATTAGAAATTAGTATATCAGAGCGACAGCTCAGGTTGAGCGGTTTGGAGACAAAGTAAGAGGGGCAAGGCTGAGATGGTTTGGACATGTGCAGAGGAGGGATAGTGGATATATTGGACAACAGATGTTGAAGATGGAACTGCCAGGCAGGAATAAGAGAGCAAGACCACAGAGAAGATTCATGGATGTAGTGAAGGAGGACATGAAGAGGATTGGCTTTACAGAGGAAGATGTAAGGGATAGGGTGAGATGGAGGCAGATGATCTACTGTGGCAAACCCTAAAAGGAGCAGCTGACAGAAGAAGAAGAATATAAAATATATTTATTATCACAATGTCTGACTCATTTCTTCTCCTTTTCTTCTCAAATTTCTGAGGAAGCTCCGCTTTCTTTGCCTCCTCCCACAAGCCACCACTGAATAAAGATAGTTATACAATTAACAGGGGTGAATCGTGAGAGACCCATAACAATACTTGGGTCACGATGCAATACTATCATGATACTACAATTCCTTTTTTTTTTAATTTACCTTTTGTTCTTATTAAAGACAAAAATGGAAAGGAGATGTTTTTACCTTCTATACATGTTTCGACTAGGCTGCGGTGAACACTCTACTACTGTTCACTACAGTACACTGTTCACTACTACAGCTACTACTACTGAAGACAAAATGAACCTACTTGAGCTACAATTCCTTAAGTATTGTAATACCATATATTATGTATGTAATTAATAAAAGATCCGTATGTGTGTTTAGGGATCGTTGCGTCATCACTAGTGTCAAGTATTGCGATACTACACTGAATCAGTCTTTGGCCCCACCCCTTTTACCATCTAATGGACTGAAAAGTCAAATGGTTTTTATTACTCTGGTATCTAAATAGGCAAGTTTGAATTTTTTTTTTTTTTTTTTTTTTGTTACTAATTTTTACCCGTAGGTAGACTTGGTTTGCAGTCTGGTGACAAGCCACCGGCTGCTGGTCGCTGCGTGCGCGAGCGCCCTAAACCTACATGTTTTTGGTGTGCGGGAGGAAACCAGAGAAATCCCGGAGTAAACCCGCGCAACACGGGGAGAACATGCAAACTCCACACAGCTCACTGTTGGTCGGGGGCTGGGATCGAACCCACGATCTCATGATCCCCGCGATCCCCCGGCCGAGGGTAAAACTGTGCTGTCACAGTGCTAAACCACTGCGCCACCGTGCAGCCCAACACAATTGTAACATTTATTAATAATTTTTAATAAAGTATCATGATACCATGTCTCTGAATTGATACAGTATCACCACCACAAAATATCGCAATATTACGATGCATCGATTTTTCCCCCACCCCTAGTAATTAATAGCAATTGGATAATCTATATGGATCAGATTTACCACACACCAAAGTGGAGTTTTACTGTGTGCTTGGGATTTTGCTCTGAAGGACTGCCAGCAGTTAAGAAAGATGTCAGCGCTCTAAACTGTTTTATTACTGCTAGCACTGCTACTAACAACTAAATGATGGCATCAGCAGATAGGTAAAAAGTGGTATTGTGGCACACATATTTGAGTTGCTTAGGCTGCATATGTATATTACTGTTGCCTCACATCTCAGAATGAACAATAAGTCTGGGTCTCCTGGGGATAACAGGAGGGTGCGAAATGTGATCTTTAGAGATGGCCTTGAGAGACTTCCTGACCACCAGGGTTTTAGGTGGAGGGGAGAAGACCTGGGGGATGATGTATTGTGTCTTGGGATTTAAAGACGATGTGACTCTGTACTTTGATGTCCCGGGTATAAAAAGGACAGATGTGGGAGGATGGGTCTCTTTTCTGTTTGAGAGGATGTTGGAGATACGTGAATGTGAATAAACTTGAATTGAGAAATAAACTCAGCCTCATCTTTTCACGATCTCCACACTGGTGACCTTAAGACGTATCATGGACAAAAGAAATTCCCCCGAGCCGGACTCGCCAGGAACCAGCCAGGCGAACGCAGTCTCAGTCAACCTACCGGATTTCTGGCAGGACAATCCGGACTCCTGGTTCCTCCTGGCCGAAGCTCAGTTCGCTCTCCGGGGAATAACGGCAGATGACACGAAATTCTACCACGTTATTGCCAAGCTCGACAACCGCACGGCTCGTCATGTGCAGAGCCTGGTGCAGCACCCACCGGCCGAAGACAAATACGACGGGTTGAAGGCTGCGCTCATCCAGCGTTTCACTCCCTCAGTCCAGGAAAGAGTGGAGAGACTCCTGGCCCTGAACGACTTGGGAGACAGTACACCCGTCGACCTGATGGAAGACATGCTGAGGCTGAGGGGCTCAGACGGCGACGACCTGCTCTTCACCCACATTTTCCTGAGAACCCTACCGTCAGAGACGAGAGCGATCCTGGCCGGTTCACCGTTGTTGGCCCAGCGGGACTTCCGTGCGCTGGCCCAGGAGGCACAGCGGATTCTCAATGCCAGCAGACAGCGCGTGGCCACCGCAGCAGCGACAGGACTCGACGCGAGGGCTGGAGATGGCAGGTGGCCAGAGACGGCGGCAGCAGACCCACCGGCAACGGCGGCGGTGAAGGCCAAACATCGCGGAGGAGATGACCTCTGTTTCTACCATCGTCGCTTCGCAGAGAGGGCACGCAAGTGTATACCACCGTGTCAGTTCAAGAGCTCGGGAAACGCCAGAGCTGAGGGTCGGTAGCAGCCGCGGCCCTCGGTGAACTGAACAAGCTGCTCTACTTGACGGATGCACGTTCGGGGAGGCAATTCCTTGTGGACACAGGCTCCCAAGTGAGTTTCATCACGCCAACCTATGCTGACCGGCTGGCAGGCCCCGGGAGTCACGGAGCATTGGCGGCGAACGGCTCGAGCATTAAGACCTTCGGTGAGAAGACTCTGCTTCTGTCCCTGCAAGGCCGCACATATGAGTGGACTTTTATTATAGCCACGCGCGAGTGACCCCGCCCACAGCACAAGCCAACGTCGCTACGGCAAGCGGTAAGTTCCACACACTCCTCACCCAGTTTCCAGCACTCACGGTTCCCACATTTTCAGCAGCCGTGGCTAAACACGGAGTGGAACATTTTATTACTACAGCCGGTCCCCCCGTTTTTGCAAAAGCTCGGCGCTTGGATGCAGCTAAACTGACCATAGCGCGCGAGGAGTTCGCCAACCTTGAAAAGTTGGGCATCATTCGGCGTTCGAAGAGCCCATGGGCTTCCCCGCTTCACATGGTCCCTAAAGCTGACGGCTCGTGGCGACCTTGCGGTGATTTCCGCAGGTTGAACAACGCTACAGCACACGACCGTTACCCAATCCTGCATATTCAAGATTTTTCCATACATTTGGCGGGGGCGCGCGTTTTTTCCAAAATAGACTTGGTTCGCGGCTACCATCAAGTCCCAGTGCGCTCTGAGGACATACCCAAAACAGCGGTAATAACCCCGTTTGGCTTGTTCGAGTTTTTGCTCATGCCGTTTGGGCTTAAAGGCGCCATGCAGACGTTCCAACGCATGATGGACGTGGTGTTGCGCGATCTCCCCTTCGTGTTCGTCTACCTGGATGACATTTTGGTAGCCAGCACGTCCGAAGACGAACACGAAAATCACCTCACGGCAGTTTTCCGGAGGTTGGGAGAGCACGGGTTAATAATCAACCCAGCGAAGTGTCAGTTCAGGGTGACACAGATTGATTTTTTGGAGCACCGCGTCTCCTCAGATGGAGCGGTTCCTCTGCCTGACAAAGTGCGCGCAGTAACAAATTTTCCCCAGCCACAAACGGTCAAAGCGTTACAAGAGTTTTTGGGAATGGTGAATTTTTATAACCGTTTCCTCCCCCGTGCAGCGCAGCTTATGCAACCACTGTATGCCGCGCTTAAAAAGCAAAAACCCACAAATACAATCGAATGGTCCCCGGAGCGGGAGCGCGCATTCTCGGAGGTCAAAACAGCCCTGGCAAACGCTGCGTTGTTAGCACATCCAGACCCAACGGCCCGCATAGCGCTCACTACTGACGCATCAGACGTGGCCATAGGCGCGGTAGTAGAGCAGCATGTTGCCAGGGCTTGGCAGCTGCTCGCTTTTTTCAGCAGGACTTTGCGCGATACCGAGCAAAAATACAGCGCGTTCGACAGGGAGTTGTTAGCGTTCCACTTGGCCATTCGCCACTTCCAGTTCTGGCTGGAAGGTCGTCGTTTCACTGCGTTCGTCGACCACAAGCCGCTGACTTTCGCGATGGCCAAGGTTTCGGAGCCATGGTCAGGCCGGCAGCAGAGGCAGCTGGCTGCAATCTCCGAGTTTACTACCGATATTCAACACGTAGCGGGTAAACTTAATGTAGTGGCAGACTGTCTCTCGCGCGCCGTAACTGCTCCAGTCCGCGTAGGGGTAGATTATACTGCCATGGCCGCGGAGCAAGCTAGCGGCGCGGAAGTACGCGCGGCCCCGGTCCGCGTGGGGATAGATTATGCAGCCATGGCCGCAGATCAGGTTAGTGATGCGGACGTGTGCGCACTCCAGTCTGGACCAACAGGGTTAAGGCTGGAGAGCAGGGTGCTGCAAGATGGTATGCCCCCCACTAATCTGTGATGTCTCCACCGGACGACCGCGTCCGGTGGTGCCAACCGCGTGGCGCCGCCGCGTTTTTGACTCGATTCATTCTCTGGTGCACCCGGGGATGCGCGCGTTGGTCAAAATGGTAGGAGAGAAGTTTGTGTGGCCGAGCCTGCGCAAGCACGTTAAGGAGTGGGCAAGAGCCTGCATGGCTTGCCAGCGAGCCAAAATACACAAACACACTAAAGCCCCCTTAGAGTCGTTTAACATCCCGGCCAAGAGGTTCGATCATGTGCATGTCGACCTCGTAGGCCCACTCCCGCCATCACAGGGGTGCACACATCTTTTGACAATGGCGGACCGCACCACGCATTGGCCTGAAGTGGTCCCACTGGCATCAACCACAGCCAAGGAGGTGGCGCGCGCGTTTTTAATGGCTTGGGTAGCGCGTTTTGGAGTTCCGTCGGATATTACGTCCGACAGAGGTCCTCAATTTGTTTCTGAGCTTTGGTCAGCAATGGCCCGCAGCCTGGGGGTAACGATCCACCGCACTACCGTGTACCACCCCCAGGCTAATGGTTTATGCGAACGTTTCCATAGGTCATTGAAAGCAGCCCTCAGAGCGTCGCTTACGGATGCAAATTGGGTAAACAGGCTTCCATGGGTTTTATTGGGGTTGCGTTCTGCACCTAAAGAGGACTTAAAAGCCTCCCCAGCTGAGTTGGTGTTTGCGCAGCCACTCCGGCTGCCCGGGGAATTTCTCCCGGATAATCCTGCGCCAGAGTGCCCCCCTGCTCAGCAGTTACTGAGTGACAAAGGAGCGAGCACGCTTCCTGGCCCCGTTCATCACAGTTTTCCGCGCGTTTTTGTACCTCAGGCTTTAAAAAATGCGGAGTTTGTTTTTGTCAGACACGATGCTCAGCGCCCAACCCTGCGGCCGCCTTATGATGGCCCATATAGAGTGCTGGAAACAGGTGATAAGCATTTTTTGCTAGATTTGGGGAGGCAGGAGGGAAACAATTGGCATAGACAGACTCAAACCTGCTTTTGTGATGGCTGACGAAGCTGTGCAGTTGGCGAGGGCTCCTCGACGCGGCAGACCTCCCAGGGAGCATGCCCCAGAGCTCCCACAGGGATTGACTAACAGTTCTCATCCTCAGATAGCAGATCCACAGCAGGATGGAGCCGCGGGAGTAGTAAAGCCTGCTTACAGCAGGTTCGGAAGACGATTGAAGCCCAAACAGCACGTGGACTGATGTTTGTGATTTTATCATGATATGCAGACTGTGTTGTATTGTTTCATCTTAGACGTTTTGGGGGGGGGGGTCATGTGGCACACATATTTGAGTTGCTTAGGCTGCATACGTATATTACTGTTGCCTCACGTCTCAGAATGAACAATAAGTCTGGGTCTCCTGGGGATAACAGGAGGGTGCGAAATGTGATCTTTAGAGATGGCCTTGAGAGACTTCCTGACCACCAGGGTTTTAGGTGGAGGGGAGAAGACCTGGGGGTGACATAATGCACGGCTCAGGAGACACACACACACGGGCTCAGAGTAGCTCAAATAGCTTTATTGACAACAGGGGTGTATGGATGTGTGTCTGCGAGATGTGAATGTGTTGGTGGCGGCGTCTGCTTCGGGCACAGAGGCAGGAGACCGTACAGCCGGACAACCCTATGGGAAAAGCACAGGGAGAAGGGTGACGGGCACACACCAACACAGGAGATATGCAAGTTGGAGAGGAGCTTACTTGAGAAGGGCAGATGACTGGCACAGCAAGGAACGAGGTCTGGTAGACAGCCACCTGGAGAGCCCGGTGCAGCAGCGAGGAATAGGCGATGGAGAGGAATTGTCCGCCGCCGGGAAATCCACCTGTGCACAGGGGAGCAGACTTGGGGAAGAAAAGGTAAGTTCTTCTTACCGCTATACTTGCTGAGGATGAGACGAAACTCACAGCAATCCGTGATGAAGTCTGACGGCTTCAGGCCGAAGCCCAGGGCGAGGCGGCTTAAATCCCTCGCCGCTGATGATGTGCAGGTGTGCGTGCAGGTGGCGCCGCTGATGAGCGGCGCGGCGTGACAGGGGGATGATGTATTGTGTCTTGGGATTTAAAGACGATGTGACTCTGTACTTTAATGTCCTGGGTATAAAAAGGACAGATGTGGGAGGATAGGTCTCTTTTCTGTTTGAGAGGATGTTGGAGATATGTGAATGTGAATAAACTTGAATTGAGAAATAAACTCAGCCTCATCTTTTCACGCTCTCCACAGTATGACGATATTCATTCAAGTTGCGTGACCACGTAACGGATATGCTATATGTGATCTAGGACCACATATTAAAGTGACTCAGATCAAGTTAAAACAGTGAATTTTAGTTCAGGTTTGTGCGTTTAGATAGCCATAAAAACTGGATCTGCTACACTTGGGTTAAAAAAATTAAAAATAAATAAATGCATCAAATTTGAGTCACTGCATGCCAGTGAATCCAGCCATAGTTCCATAGTTTTATTAATGGACACAAATGTGACTTGACATGATTCACAACTCAAAATATTTCATATTGTAGCGAACTCAATATGAGCACCCTACTTGGCTTGCCAAGCGGGTTGACCCTATTGGCGACACAGGTAGAGTGCGGGACTCCGGAGCAGGAGGCGTGAGTTCGAATCTCCCGGTGGGACGTCGCCATGTCGAGCAGCACGTTACATTGGTGTCAGAAGTGGGATCTCCTGTCCAAAGCAGTAATGGGGCGCTGACATCGGGACGATGTCGAGAACCAGAGGGGAGTAGTGTAGCGAACTCAATATGAGCACCCTACTTGGCTTGCTAAGTGGGTTGACCCTATTGGCGACACAGGTAGAGTGCGGGACTCCGGAGCAGGAGGCGTGAGTTCGAATCTCCCGGTGGGACGTCGCCATGTCGAGCAGCACGTTACAATATTAATCAAGATCTGACTCAGTTCACTGTAATTTTAGCTCCTCTAGTGGTACCCAAGCTTTCTTTTGACTGTGTGAATGTGTCCCTCCAAGCAGAAGCTTTAGTGTGGCTGTTGTATTCACTGTCAGAGCTGTGAGGGATTAGCTCTACCTGCTCTGACCACACCGCTGGATGAAAAATCACCATTTGCAGCATACTGCAGAAGAAGTCAGTTTAGAAAAATGGATTTGTGAATGTATTCATTTTAAAAAGATTTTTTTAAGAAAAATTTTCACCTCATTAACACGGCGAAAGATCAAACGGTACATGGCCATACTGATCATGAAAGCCCATAGGATCACACGGGTAGCTATCCCTGCAGTGACCAATCACTGATCTTCACAGTACAAAGCTCTGCAGCCTCTTTTCATGTTCCCTCCATTGAGTGGAGGGCCACAGTAGAGCTCTATAAAGTGGCTGGGACCCATTCATGGGACTAAAGAGGGCAAAGCTGACACTCACATCCCAAATAGGAAAGGGAAAATAGAGAGGAGAAAGGGAGGGGGTTAAGAGAAAGAGAAGCAGAGAGGGACGGTTAATAAAATAATTTTGCTGAATACATTAGGCACAAGTGATCAAAAGTGGATCTATGCAGACTGCAGGCTGAGTGCTGGTGCTCTAGAGCTGCTGTGGCAAACAGTGTGTAAAGTCACAGCTTTACAGAACATTTTAGAATGTTTCTGCAGTCACACTGCAGTTTGCATCCTATAGTAAAACTGTTTTACTAAAGTCTAACACAAAGTCTTTTATCATCCCAGTACTGAGTGGCTATGTATGCAGAAACTGCATATATTTTTATTGTGTGATAAATAACTTCAGAATGTTCCGCTATTAATTAAAGAGAACATGTTTTTGCAGCCCAGTCTCTCAAAGATATAATACTGTATGTGTCATGTTTACTCTGCCCAATTCTCACCTGCTGTAATCCAGCCACTCCCAGGCAATGGATCAGTTGTAACTGCCAGATCCGTTCTTTACATGCTGTTGTGTTTGATGGGAACTTATTTTGTTAAAGATGCACTGCAGTGGATATACCGTAAATCCTCTTAAAAAACAAATCTACATTGTCTAAAATACTATCTTATATCCATCTTTTCCCTTTTCCTTCTCCTTCAAACGCCAGGATCTAATTAGACTTTGCTATTGCTGTTTTTAAGGACAGTGCAAGTTGGTGAACATCGATATCAGTCAATGTAAACTTGCCAGATTGTAGCAAGTTACCCACAATCTGATCACAAGGACACAGAAATCTGCAACCTGGCAAATTTGTACAGCCAGTGTTTAGTTCTGATTGGTTCATCTGTTATAGTGACATCACAAAAACACTCTCTAAACTTACCTTTTTCCAAGGGGAGGAGCTTAACTGAACTTTCACAACAAAAAAACACAAACATGAGTTTCACCAGTGTGTCACTTTAAGATGAATTAACAGTGTTGTGATTTTTATTGCAAACCAAAACTATTGTCTGATATTTGTGGATAAAAACAACAAATATTGTAGTGTCTTGCTGTCGGCCAGTGTTGGGTACAGCACTTGCAGTACCACCTATTAAAAAAGGAGAAGAAGGAGAAGAAGAACTGTGAGCCATTTTTTGAACAAGCCATTATTTCCATCATTAGTGGAAACAGCCCCATCTAACTTTTAAGAGCTTTAATATAAGCCCCTCACTCTACCATCTAGTGATGTAACGTTCACAAATGATTTGTTCGAGTGTACTAGTTCTTATGGATGAACGCACTGTACTGAATCACTTCCTGTAACTGTACTGAATCAGCTAAGCTGGAATTATGCTCCACCACGAGTGCAAGGTCCGCTCCTTTCAACTGCCTGTCAGTTCAGGGAACATGCTGGTTAACAGCGAACTCGCTCCATTTAGTCGTGTTTTTCAGTTCAGTGAGGGGTAGGCAGTTGGAGTGATTTGGTGAACGAATATTTCAAATGAATCTTTTTAGTGTACAGACTGGACTGAATCAGTACGTTTTACTGTGGATCTCATCACTATTACCATTATCACAATGAGAGAGCCTCACATTAAATACAGGTGGAGAAGCCACCCATCATTTCCCACCAAACTCTGTAAGTAGGACCAGTGCTTTTAAAATGGCGCACTAGCAGTCTCGGCAAGGGTGACAAAAATGATGTTGAACACAACATGTGTAATGGCAATGCACTGGAGGGGGAAACTGTAACAGTGACACACTGTCCTGTAGTGTGCTGTTTGATTACATGCAATCACAATATCAGGGCATACAGCAGCTTACTGGCTTAAGCTGCATTCCATAGGAGCATGTTGCACAATTCCAGTGATTCTGGTTTGAATCTCAGCCATGTGTCTCCTCCT
Organism: Pholidichthys leucotaenia; assembly: GCA_020510985.1. NCBI lineage: Eukaryota > Metazoa > Chordata > Actinopteri > Cichliformes > Pholidichthyidae > Pholidichthys > Pholidichthys leucotaenia. The sequence goes on from CM035838.1 coordinate 20,539,961, forward strand.
GCTCATCACCCATTTTCCTGTCACTATTAAATAATGCATCCTTCCAGAAACCATGTGCTATTTTATAATTGAAAAAGGGGAACAATAGATTCATTAGAGAACTATTTTCTTTCAGCGGTCTACATCTGTCAACCAACAGATGTTTTCATCTTGTTGGGAACATTGATATTTACATCCTGGTATGCTGCCACACATATGAGCTCCATACATGCTGGTTGTTGGGGCTACTTCTGTAGACAGAGATCCATTTCTGTGCAAAACTGAACAGAGCAAAGTGTGGTGATTTCATTCATTATTTCCTTCACCGTTTTTTATGAATGCACCTGACCAGTATCTAAAAAATATGGACACAATTTATCACAGTGCCTTAGGTTTCATTGAGAACAATGTTCATCATTGTTCATCAGTGTTCATCATTGTTCTCTGTATAACACAGCAAATCGTGCTTATTTGTCTGTCTGCAGACAGTGGTTGCTCTCTGTGTTCAAATCTGGTCTTGGATTGATTCCTCCTCATCTTTCTTTGTATTTGTGTGCTAAAGTCGACCTGGCTTATGTTCTAATAACTAGACACAGATGTTAGTTCCTGGTGTCAGAACTTACTTAGACAAAAAAGTGTTTAAATGTGCTGGCCCTTCATCATGGAATGATCTGAAACTGACAAAGGCGAGGACCCTGGGAGATTTTAAATCCTTAAAAAAATAGGGAAGATATTTCTTATGGACAATGCGTTTGCTTTTCCACTAATTTTTCAGTTTTTTTTTTTTATTTTATTACCTTGGCCAAAAAGGTAATGTGATTGGGGTGGAGTGTTTGTTCATTTATTCTTAAAAAAAAAAAAAAAAAAAAAAATTGGTAAGTGTGCTTTAGAAAATATGCCATTTTTTTTTAACGTTATTATATTCTGGAGGAGCAAACCTACTGTCATTATCTTCAAATGTCTACACCAAAACAATATGGATATACCACAGTATACTGTATATGACAAATTAAAAGTAAATGTGACCACTGGGTTAGATGTCCCTTTAAAAACAGTATGACTGAGCTGATTCCCCAGACTGACCCTTCAAACCATCATGACCCTTTATAGTCATGCTTCTCTCTGTGCCCCTCCTCTCATACTTTACTGCTTGCAGGCAACGTTTCACAGCCTCCAAACCACTTTACTCCAGAGCTCCTGTGAAATTCATTCTCAGCGGGAGTCACCTGATAAAGACCAGACACCACAGAGCTGATGCAAAGTAAGCAGACTGCATTAATGACAGTAAATGAGTAAAACCAAGAGCTCTTTCTCTTGTGCACGCTTGCCCAGCGGACACCATGGATGAGGCTGCACGCTGGGTGGGAGCTGGACAGTAGGATGCAGGTCTGTGTCTCCATCAGTTTGCTCCCACAGATGACGTCCCACCTCTGCTTACTCGCCCTCTGCAGCTTGGCGGTCTCATCCCAGTTGGGTGAGTCCATGAAGTTCCTTATTGTTGATTTGTCTAGACACGATATGGTCAATACAGAAGTCTGTATGGTGATTAAATGTCATTGAGCTCTATGCTGCCATGAATAATGTCACACTTGAACGAATAGTTTGTTTCTTCTTTAAAACTTGACAACTTAATTTTCTTTGTAAAATGCCAAATATGTATATAATATAATGTGAGATTATAAAATTCAGTTACATTAAATAATTAACTGTAGCTTTTAAATATGGGTTAGTGCATCTAAAACAACAGAATATCACGATTCATAAGTTAAGGCTTGAAAAGCTCCCTTTGTGTGATGACTAATATGAAAGTTCATCTTTTTCAAATTGAATTAATAAAAAAACAAATTAACAATATTCACATTTTTTGAGATGCAATAGTAAATTCTTCATTTGGGCTGTCAGACAAAATAAAAAAGTGATGTAATCAGTTATGTAACTGATTTTGTTTGAGTAATGTTTCTCATCTATTTTTTTTGGGGGGGGGGGTGAACTGCAAAAGTTGACCATTTTAGGAAATAATTATCCAACTGATCAAATGTGAAATTATGAAGTCATATGCTAAAAAATGTGATTTTTTTTTTCAAATGATCTGAATATTTATTTTAGTTTTGTTCAGTATGTGCAAATCTCATTTTTCCAATAACGGCAAAGAAAACTACAACCCACTCAACCTACACCCACAACTTTTGCAGTCCTATAGTTTTAAAACCTTGACTTCTGACCCCTAACCCGCAGTCAGAGGTCAGGGTGTCGGGGTGAACATCTTTACAAAGTTTGGTGCTGTTTTTGTTGTTGAGATATAGTTTATATGGTATTCTAACCCTGACATTTTGACCCCAACAGTATAGCCATTGGTGCTAGTCCCAATGTGAATGAATGAATGAATGAATCTTCATTTTGGATAGATTAAAAGTAAAGATTAAAAAGAAACGGAATAATATAACAAAGGGGAAAAAATCCAACAAGGTCAAATTAAACAATAACTCCTCTGATTATACAATTCAACATAAGTTATCCGAAATGGGTGATGGCTGAAGCCGCAGCTTATATTGCCCACCCATGTTCCATCCAAGAATTCAAAAGAAAAACAAAACAAGAGCAATTACAATTCAGAACAAAGCTAAGACAAAATGTGACAAAAAAAAAACTAAGCAACAACACAACACAGACTGGATATGACAATCCTTATGTGATTTTACATGTCATCTTGTATATATGTTTGGAGTATTTCTTCCTTTAGATTTTGTTTAAATTGTCCAAGCGTTGTATATGATTTTAATTCAGGTCCAAAATCATACCATAATCTTACTCCTTGCACTGAAACACAGTGTTGCTTGGTGGTAGTTCTCACTGAAGGTTTTTGAAATATACATGTTCCTCTGAAATGATAACCTGTTGAAATGTTGACCTGTGTACCAAACGTGGTACACAGGTCAACCTGTGTACCACGTTTGGTGGCCATAGCCTCATTCCCTGTTGAGCTAGAGCACGTGCATAGCTGGATAGATGGCACAGATGGCACCGACCACTCTACCTGCATGCGCGACTCATCACGATTGTTAGATTTTCATGCATTTCATTTATGTCTGACTAACAAATACATCATATCAGCTTTATTAAGATGTTTTACGTAAAAACTCGAATCCAAACAGATGACACATAGTCATGCAATTAATGCAAGCAGGAACTGCTGAAAAAAAGCTGTTTAGTGTATACAGAGTGTTTACTAAATTATATTTCTTGTTTTCTTCATCTTTTTTATATACATAAGACCAGCCAGAAGGGCATTCCTAACGTCATTGTGTTTTTTTCACAGCACAAAGACAATAAAGTTTTTCTGTTCTATTTTAAGTCATAATTTGGCAATGTGCAATGCCATCTGTCTAAGACGGGGTCTCCAACCATATGCCATGGAGGCTCCAGACCCTGCAGGTTTTCTTTTCAACAGGTGTTTTCACTAATCAGCAATCAGTAGGAAGAAATTCAGTGAAGTCACCTGTTGAAGACAGTAGTTGGAGGGAAAACCTGAAGGGTCTTGGCACTCTGTGGCATAGACCTATGCTCCAAGAGCATACATTTATTATCTGTAATGCATGTTCCAGGTATGGAGGATGTTTTCTTCAGTCCTCAGGACCAGACGGCCAGAGAAGGAGAAGGAGTTTTCTTCCGGTGCGTGTCAGGAGAAAGTTCACCTCCTGCAGGAATCAGCTGGCTCAAAGATGGACACGAGGTCATGCGAGGGAGGCAAATCCAGGTCAGCAGCTGTTATTAAAAAAATGCTTTCAATTTGAGTTGATACACCAATGAAGTTCCTTCCTTAGTGGTCTTCTCGCCATTTCAAAGACATTTATCCATTTACATGAACTAGAGGACACTCAGAGAGTGCATATTTCCACCAAGGCCCTATCTTGCAACGTTAAATAAAGTGTAAAAATTGATCCAGAATTTGCATCCTGACCTGATAACCTCCAAAATCTAATGAGTTCATCCACACCCCAAGGGCTACATCTGGTTAAATTTTAATCAAAATCCATCCAGCAGTTTTTTTCCCCTATAATCCTGCTAACAAACAAACAGCCAATCAAACAAGCAAACAGGCCAACATGAAAGCACTACCAGATTGGTGGAGGTAATGTTATTTATTCCCAAGTGACCTTAGCCCAAACTTGGCAGAAGCTTTTCATATACAGTTGTGCTCATAAGTTTATATACCCTGGTGGTATTTGTGATTTTTTTTGGCCATTTTTAAGGAAATATGAATGATAATACAAAACATTTCAGCCACAACCGCCAGGAAAAAAATGTTTGGGATGCAAAGAAAAACCATCAAATAACTTCAGCTAACATACAGGACTCCCCGAAAAAAAGTGGTGAAGCTGTTTCAAGATGCACAATAAGGAGGCACTTCAAGAAAAATGGGCTGCATGGTCGAGTCGCCAGAAGAAAGCCATTACTACGCCAATGCCACAAAGCAGCCCGCTTACAATACAGCAAACGGCACAGAGACAAGCCTCAAAACTTCTGGAACAAAGTTATTTGGAGTGAGGAGACCAAAATTGAACTTTCTGGCCACAACCATAAACACTACATTCGGAGAGGAGTCAACAAGGCCTATGATGAAGAAGTGCACTGTAGCAGCCCCTGGGCATCTAAAGAAATAACTGCAGAGAGTCTCTGACGGGTGCCATCTCATTTATTCCATTCTCGTTGAACACCGTGAAAACTAAATAACAAACAAATGAGAGGCAAATAAACTCAAATCACATTAAAACAAAAATTGAAATAACCCCCCCCCCCCAAAAAAAAAAACAAACTTAAAGTATCATTCACACTGGCACAATCATAAAAAGAAAACACCCCAGCTGAATGAATTGGCTCAAATAAAACAAAAGTACATACAATGACAGAATTGGTGCCAAAATAACATGTAGCCCCTTAATATTGCATAAAAAACACTAAACAACCACTAAAGGGTACTGTGCGTCCTTACATTGCATATATGAGCATGTTGTAAATCACACATACCTCGCTCCGCTTGCCAAAGGGCTGCAAAACTCCCAGATTTAGCTAGTAGCTAGGCTAGCAGGCTACTCGACATTCTTGAAGAAGTGAGCTGTGTAGATGCACCAAACACAAACAAAACCTCTCAAAACGTGCAAACAGTTTAAATGAATATAATTTCAGCAACAATCATTGAGATTAAATAACATACCATGTGAATTCACAAACGGAAAACATCTCTGTAGTGAGTGAAAAACGAGGCCAGCGACTTCTGATATCTTCCATTCAGATTCTGGGGTTTGCAGCTCCCAGCACCAGGAACATGAATAATGGACTTTGAGTAGCAGCCCTTAAAGTCACTTACATACACCATCCCTACTTTGAAACACGGAGGTGGATCACTGATATTCTGGGGATGTGTGAGTTCCAAAGGCACAGGAAACTTGGTCAAAATTGATGGCAAGATGAATGCAGCATGTTATCAAAAAGTACTGGAAGAAAATTTGCATTCATCAGCCCGGAAGTTGCGCATGGGACACACTTGGACATTCCAAAGTGATAATGATCCAAAACACAAGGCCAAGTCAACCTGTCGTTGGCTACAGCAGAAAAAAGTGAAGGTTCTGGAGTGGCCATCTCAGTCTCCTGACCTCACCATCATTAAGCCACTTTGGGGAGATCTCAAACGTGCAGTTCATGAAAGACAGCCCAAGAATGTACAGGAACTAGAGGCTTTTTGCCAAGAAGAATGGGCAGCTTTACCATCTGAGAAAATAAAGTGCCTCATCCATAACTACCACAAAAGACTTCAAGCTCTCATTGATGGTAAAGGCGGCAATACACGGTATTAAGAACTAGGGTATGTATACTTTTGATCAGGGTCATTTAGGTAGTTTCTGTTGTCATTATGATTTAAAAAGAGCAAACACATTTTTTTGATAATAAATGGCTCCACCCAACCACTAACTATGAGTGAAAGAAAAGTTTTTGTATTATCATTCATATTTTCTAAAAAATGGCAAAAAAAATATCACAAATTCCGCCAGGGTATGTAAACTTATGAGCACAACTGTATATTGTTGGTAAAATGAGTTGACTGTCACCATTTTGGAAGATACAAAACACTACTGTACAAGTTACACCACCATCGTTTTCTAGAATATCAGCCTTTTCCAGATTTTTACTCAGCCCAAATGCTTTTTAATTCTTTTGGAGCAAAATGTTGGGATTACAATTTCCTTGAGTTGTAACCAGATTAGAATTATTTACTAATTTATTAAATCACCCTTAATTGTCATTCAACCAATCATGTACAGTAGAACGAAATTGTGCTTTATATCTACAGTGTAAATCACACACACCCCATAGTAGAATCAGAGGGCCGCTGCCATGCAAGGCGCCGCCACAGATTTCCCTCCTCCATTCCATTATTGCTGAGCACCAAGCTGGACGGCAGGAAGTTCCGCTTTTATATGGTCTTCGGCATGACCCGGCCGGGATTTGAACCCCTGCCTCCCAGATGTGGGGTGAATCAGAGATTTTTAACTCCTTGGTTCAACACAGAAACTCGTAGCTTAAAACAGAAGACTCGTCAATTAGAAAGAAAATGGCGCTCTACTAATTTAGATGAAATCTATTTAGCTTGGAGAAATCATCTTTTAATTTATAAAAAATCTCTTAGAAAAGCTAGAACGAGTTATTACTCTGCATTAATAGAAGAGAACAAGAATAATCCCAGGTTTCTTTTCAGTACTGTAGCCAGGTTGACAAAGAGTCAGGACTCTGTCAATCCTAGCATCCCCTTAGAGCTTACTAGTCAGGACTTTATGAACTTTTTCAATAATAAAATTTCATCCATCAGAGATAAAATCAATCAGATTCTTCCCACAGTTAACTTAAATACTGTAACTACTACAACTCCTTCTATTGATGTCTGTCTTGATGAGTTTACTCCAATCGACCTTTGTGAGTTAGACAAAATAGTTTCCTCATCCAAACCTTCAACTTGTCTTTTAGACCCTATTCCTACCAGGTTATTTAAAGAAGTCTTCCCACTTATTGGTAGCTTTATTCTTTATATAATCAATTCTTCATTAACTTTAGGCCATGTACCGCAGGCTTTTAAAACCGCTGTAATTAAACCCTTACTCAAAAAGCCAACGCTAGATCCAGGAGCTTTAGCTAACTATAGACCAATCTCTAATCTCCCTTTCATTTCAAAAATCTTAGAAAGAGTTGTTGCTATGCAATTATTTGACCACCTGCAGGGAAATGGTTTATTTGAGGAGTTTCAATCTGGGTTTAGAATCCATCATAGCACTGAAACAGCCTTGGTGAAGGTCACTAACGACCTCCTCATTGCATCTGATAATGGACTAGTTTCTGTACTTGTCCTTTTAGATCTTAGTGCAGCTTTTGATACTATTGATCATAATATTCTACTTGATAGATTAGAACACTATGTTGGACTTAATGGAACTTCTTGCAGTGGTTTAGATCTTATTTATCTGATAGGTTCCAGTTTGTTCATGTAAATGATGAGTTTTCTCTCAGCTCAAAGCTTAGTCATGGAGTTCCACAGGGATCTGTGCTTGGCCCTACTCTTTTTAGTTTATATATGCTTCCGTTAGGCAACATTATTAGAAAGCACTGTATACATTTTCACTGTTATGCAGATGACACACAATTATACCTGTCAATGAAGCCAGATGATACTAATCAATTAGCCAAGTTAGAAGCCTGTCTTAAGGAAATCAAAGTTTGGATGACTTGTAATTTCCTGCTATTAAATTCAGATAAGACTGAAGTCATTCTTGTTGGTCCAAAAAACCTTAGAAATTCCTTTCCAAATCAAACTTTCAGTTTGGATGCAGTTACTCTTTCTCTTAATAGCTCTGTGAGGAACCTTGGAGTTATTTTTGATCAGGATTTGTCCTTCAATTCACATATTAAATTTGTTTCTAAGACTGCCTTCTATCATTTGCGTAATATTGCCAAGATTAGGAGCATCTTGTCTCAGAGTGATGCTGAGAAGCTGATCCACGCTTTTGTTAGCTCGAGATTAGATTATTGTAATTCTTTATTATCAGGTTGTCCTAAAACATCTTTAAAAAGTCTTCAGCTGATCCAAAATGCTGCAGCAAGAGTTTTAACAGGTACTAGAAAGAGAGATCATATCTCTCCGGTTCTGGCCTCCCTTCATTGGCTTCCCATAGAGTTTAGAATTAAGTTTAAAATCCTTCTTCTTACTTACAAAGCTCTAAACAATCAGGCTCCTTTTTATTTAAAAGATCTGATACTACCGTATCATCCTAACAGAGCACTACGCTCCCAAAATGCAGGTTTACTTGTAATACCTAGAATCTCCAAAAGTACAATGGGAGGCAGAGCCTTCAGTTATCAAGCTCCTCTCCTGTGGAATCAGCTGCCAATCTGGATTCGGGAGTCAGACTCGATCTCTGTTTTTAAGAATAGGGCTAAAACCTACCTTTTTGATATAGCCTACAATTAGGGAGGGATCATGTGTTTTCTGAACCCTCCCTTAGTTATGCTGCTAATAGGTTTAGTCAGCCGGGGGACCTCCAGTAATGCACTGGGCCTCACTCCTTTCCTCACTCTCTATGAAATATTTTTTTTTTGCTGGTCATTAACATTTGTTTGTTCTCTCCCATAGATTGAGTCCCCATCGTGCTGTTTGCTCTCTACATGTCTGTTCTTTTCTTCTTCTCTATCCCCTCACCCCCCAGCCAGTCGCAGCAGATGACTGCCCCTCCCTGAGCCTGGTTCTGCTGGAGGTTTCTTCCTGTTAAAAGGGAGTTTTTCCTCTCCACCGTCGCCAAGTGCTTGCTCACAGGGGATCGCCTGATTGCTGGGGTCTTTCTGCAACTGTGGGGGTCCCCCCCTACAGTTAATAGTGCTATGAGATGACTGTTGTTGTGAAATGGCGCTATATAAATAAAGTTGAATTGAATTGAATTGAATTGAATTGGATGCTCTACCAACTGAGCCACCACCACTTATTTTGACCTTTTTAAGTTTCTGTACAATAAAAAAGAGATTTTTTTATATTAAATTGAACTGAAGTCATTCTGTACTGTATCATATATGGTTAAAATAAATACAAGAGGCTTGTCCAGTTTTTTCACCAATCACATTATCTGGTGATTCAAAACGTTAATTTCAGACAGTCTAAAATTAAAAACCTTGGATTGTTAGCAGAAATGGGAATCAGAAGGAGAACCAGTAGGTACAGGCAAACATGCAGAATCCCAACTAGGCACCACCTTAAACTTCTTTGTAACTGCAGATTTGCTAGGTATACATATGCAACATTTATCTGAAAGATTTTCAGTATTTTAATCTAATCTCAGTCTTGTTTGTTCAGTCAGGACAAATGAAAAATGAAATATTATTGCACCTTTTGACTCACTTCCTTCCTTTTTAGGGTGAATATGGAGGTGGACATCAGAGAAAAACTTCAGGCACTCTGTATCTTTACAATGTGACATTAGGGGATGATGGGGTGTACATTTGTGTCACACATAATAAGTTACTGAACATTAGCAAGAGGAGCCAACCAGCCAAACTAACTGTTCAGGGTGAGTGTTTTTCCCTTCTTTCTCTAATTAACTTGCAGATCATCACTGTAAGTCATATTCAGCCCATCAAAAATAAATTCTTATCCAACAAAAAGGCACTTAACAATGATCATCACTACATTGGCCGATACTATCTCAAAAGATTCAAAGAGTCAAAGATTTTTATTTGTCAATACTTCTATATGTACAGGACATACATAGGCTTAAGGACTTTGCATTCGCTAAATAAATAAATAAATACAGGAGAATTGAAATGCTATTTCTCTCTCACTTAGTGGGTGTGCAATAGATAAGAAAAGAAGGAATAAGGCTGAAAAAACAATAACAGCAGTCTATGTACAGTAATGCTACCCGTAGTGCAAATAAAGATAAAAGCTAAAACCCAGCAATCCTATACACAGAAAAAGTGAAGCTATAATATCGATAATTGCAAGTTCGATGCGGTAGTGTAGATGCAGACAGTAACAGATTTGACTGCACATGATCAATATTGCAATAACAGATGTAGGATGAATTGCCTATAAAAATATTTGTCATAAGGTACAGGAATTATTTATTTTATTTAATAGTGGGTGTGAAAGGGGGCGGAGTTGAACTATCACTTCTACACCCGCTAAATTAAATAAAAGCACTCGTAAAAGGGGCACCAGTCCTAACGGACAATAGTATTAACTTTAATTTTAATTAATTTTGTACCTTAAATTACTTAATGAATCAGTCTCTAAGTTTCAGTGAGTTTTTGTCCTGCCGTGATTAGGAAACCTGTATATGCGAAAGGAGAACACTTTCAACTGCTCTCATTCACTCTTTTATTAAAATCATTCAGGTTACATGTCATGGCGTTCAAATGATGAATAAACAGATTCAGATGATAACAGCGTAATATATCACATCAACTGATATTGGGTTCCTGAACATAAAATCCAGCTTTACACCTCTGCAGAACCAAGGAGAACTAGACTTATATTTCAAAGGTAAATGAGGCTGGAATGTTTTAACAAAACAACGCAATTTTATGGGGAAAATTCATAAGCTAATTATCTAAAAATGACTCCTGAATTAATCTACAAAAATTTTAAGGGCAGTTACTTAAAAATGACTAAAAGTTTTCCTTCAGTTTACAGTTCCATCCTGCGGCTGAGAGACTAATTGAGCCCTGAAATACGGGCCATATTCAATTATAATTTAATTGTTTGGACATCACGTTTCAACCCAGTAGATAGGAGAAATAAGAGTTTCACTCACACAATGGCCGGTGATCCACGTTTCAGCGGGTCAGTACCGCTGGGTTTTGAAGTTAGGACGTCGGAGGAAGCGGCTGCTGTCCTCACTCACAGCCATGTAGGTGATAACTCAGCTGGGGGCCCTTCAAGCAGACAGTTGCAGCCGTGGATAGTTTGTCTCAGGGCGGCGTGAAAAGTCCTTTGAAAAAAAGAGTCCAAATTTGGGGTCTCTTGTAGCGGGATCGACCCAAAAACTGAAGGAAAATCTTCTCAGTCTCTGTTCACTTTAAACTAGGCAAATTAAAGGTCCACTTTAATGGCGTGAAAAGTCATGAAAAAAAAAATGTTAGAAAAACATTTACTAGGATAAGAATGGCTTCTGAGGTGAAGGAAAAAGTTTGAGAATTTGATTCTCTAAAAGGGACGAGCTCTAAAAAAAAAATGGTTTCTCCTCAGTTTCCAGAATATAAGGAAAGACTTGACAAACACACAGAGAATAAAATAAAAACTTCACAGGGCCTTGAAACGGTGGAATAAAATCTTCTTCTGAGATCTAGATTACTATTCTGCTTCTTTAATCTTAATTTAGTTCCTAATCTTTCTCAAAATCTCTTTCTTTCTTCTTTCTGTGTTTCTAATTCGTAATTCTATTACTGCTTTGCTGTTCTAATCTTCCTGCCTGTTCTTTGTCTACCCTTTTTCTTCTTTTCTGATCTCTCTTTCTAACTAAACTCAAATCTAACTTCTCTCTTTTAAAGTTACCTCGCCGGGTCGTAAAACTGATGATGTAGTCGCAAGACTGACCAATCGGCTTTTTCAGAAGCAGTTTGAAATGGCTGCTATCCAATGTGAGAACACTTCTTTGTTTGAGAGCAGCCAATCAAATGAAGACACCATCCCATGAAATTTCAGAGGGAAAATCAACACTCAGTCAGTTCTTATGAAATCAATGCTCAATATAAAATCTAACTAAATTAAATGACTTGGCTAATATATGGTGATCATGCATTTATACCATTACTCCAATATGTGTTTGAATAACACTCATGAATATAACATTTCTTATACATAATTATAATACATGCATTCACATTTAGATCAACTTGCAGCAAAACATGCAGCAAACCATGGTTGGTGATAAAAGAGGGATGATTTTCAGTGTCCTTAGGATCCAGAGGATAAGCTGAAAGAAACTTAATATTTAGAACAAATTAAAAGTCATCCTACATACTGGAAACACATTCCGTAGGTATCCGCTAGGAGGTACTGTTGAGCTGTAGATGATTTCCTTTAGTATCTGGGCGAAGGTACCTGGACAGCATTGGCTATAAACCCGTCAGATTAAGTGGTTTATGACTCTTTTAAGAACATTGGTTTCCTGTGAAAAGGTACGTTATCAAATGCAGTGTTCATGTTGAGAGGTCTGGTCTCCTGAGTTTTATGTTCCTTTGAGCCTTTAAAAGCAAATTCTGATCCTTACAATCTCTGCAAGAGGCAACTGTTTACATTGGGGTCCTGGGAAAGCAAGCATCTTTGGTCAGGCCTGGAAGAAGCCTGCATGAGTCGACATAAAAGCCAGTGATATTCCTGAAAAGGCAGAAAAGTGATATTCCTGTGTAATGAATAAAATGAAATTCCTGTAAACTGGAGAGAAGTGATCTTCTGTCTTGGTTTTGATGAGACGATGATGCTACACAGACAACAGCAGGTATGCCATTTGTGCAAATGGTTGCAGTAAGGTGCAGAGACATACAGCAGCAGATGTATTACTGTTGGTGTGCCAGTCTTTCTGTGCCAACAGCTGAGTTAGTTATTGTATGGGTGAGTGTGTTACGGTCCAAAGGTGGTGGTGGTGGGGGGGGGGCAGAGTTCAGGGTCCTGATGGCCTGGTGAACAAAGCTGTTTAGCTGTCTCGTGGAGCGGGTCCTTAGGCTCTGGTACCTTTTCCCGGAGGGCAGAAGGCTGAAAAGGGAGTGTGAGGGGTGGGAGGTGTCACCTGCAATGTTGATGACTCTGCGGGTGTGGTAGATGTCTGAGAAGGAGGGCAGAGGGGCACTGATGATCTTGCTGGCTGCTTTCACTGTGTGTTGTAGTGTCTTCCAGCAGGAGGTGGTGTAGCTTCTGTACCACACCGTGATGCAGCTGGTGAGGATGCTTTCAATGCTGCCCCGGTAGAATGAGCACATGATGGGGGGTGGGACTTGTGCTGTCCTCAGCTTGCGGAGGATATAGAGGCGAGTTTGAGCATTCTTGGTCAGTAATGTGGTGTTGTCCTTAGAGTGTAGTCCCCAGAGATTTGCACCCCCAGGAACTGTACCCAGGTGCTGCTCACCCTCTCCACAGCTGCTCCATTGATGATCAGAGGGGGATGCTGTGTGTGTCATCTTCTAAAGTTGACCACAATCTCCTTGGTTTTTCCCACGTTCAGGAAGAGATTATTGTCTTTACACCACTGGACCAATTGGCTCACCTCATTTCTGTAGTTGGTCTCCTCATTGTGTGATGTGGTTGGTACTGTAGGCTGGTACACAGTCATGGGTCAGCAGGGTGAAGAGCAGCGGTCTGAGCCTGCACCCTTGTTGAGGCCCCTGTGCTCAGTGTGATGGTCTTGGAGGTCTTGCTGCCGACCCACATGTTCTGTGGCCTCCCTGTGAGAAAGTCCAGCACCCAGTTACAGGGAGAGATTTTGAGTCCCAAGTGTCTGAGTTTTTGTATTAGGTGCTGGGGTATGATTGTGTTGAATGCTGAACTGAAATCCAAGGACAGCATTCACACATAGGAATTCTTTGAGTCCAGGTGGGTGAGGGCTGGACGGAGAGCAGCGGTGATGGCATTTTCTGTGGATCTGTTTGACCTGTATGCAAACTGAGATGGGTCGTGGGAGGGAGGGAGGGTGGACTTGATGTTCTGCATGACCAGCCACTCGAAGCACTTCATTGTGATGGAGGTCAGTGCTACGGGCCGGTAATCATTCTAGCTGTATGGGACGGGCTTCTTTGAAACTGGTATTATGGTAGCAGTTTTGAAACATGTGAGGACAACAGCTTGACTCAGGGAGATGTTGAAGATGTCAGAGAGGACATTCTTGAGCTCCTCCGCACAGTCCCTCAAAACTTGACCTGGTATGTTGTCTGGTCCAGCTGCCTGGTGTGGGTTGATCCTGGAGAGAGTCCTCCTCACGCTTGCTGGATTCAGACTTACTGTATAGCCTGCTCGTCTGAGGGAGGAGTGGTCTTTTGTGCTGATATGCTGTTTTGTGCTTCAAAGCAGCCAAAGAATTCATTTAAGTTGTTAAGCAGTGTGATGTCACTTGCACAGGTCTGAGGTGAGGGTTTGTAGTTGGTGAGGGTCTATATGCCACACCAGAGAGAACGTGCATCTCTGGTGCTGCTGAAGTGGCCGGATATGCAGGTCCAGACAACATTCCGGGACGTGTGCTCCGAGACTGCGCGAGCGAGTTGGCGGATGTCCTGACTGACATTTATAACATCTCCCTGAGTCAGGCCATCATTCCCAGATGCTTCAAGACCTCTATCATTGTACCGGTGGCAAAGAAACCAGTGGTGTCCTGTTTGAATGACTATCGTCCTGTTGCACTTACACCAATTGTGATGAAGTGTTTTGAACGGCTTGTCAAACCACACATTACAGCCTGCCTCCCTGCATCACACGACCCGCTCCAGTTTGCATATTGTTCAAACCGCTCCACGGAGGATGCTATAGTCACCACCCTACACTCTGTCATCACCCACCTGGACCAGAAAGACACCTACGCCAGACTCCTGCACATTGATTTCAGTTCAGCATTCAACACCATTATTCCCCAGAGACTGATAGAGAAATTACTCCTTCTCGGTCTGAACACTGCCACATGTCTCTGGATCCTGGATTTCCTGACTGAGAGACCTCAGTCTGTCCGGGTTGGAAACAACATCTCCAACTCTGTCACGCTGAGTACCGGAACCCCTCAAGGCTGTGTACTCAGTCCACTGTTGTTTACACTTCTAACACATGACTGTGTATCCAAACACGAGGGGAACCAGATTATTAAGTTTGCAGATAACACGACGGTGGTGGGACTTATTCAGAGGGATGAGGAATCAATGTACAGGGAAGAAGTGAGAGACCTGGACGGCTGGTGCAGGGAGAACAATCTGGTGCTCAACGTGGACAAAACGAAGGAGATGATTATCGACTTCCGGCGGTCACAGCCTGAGCACGTTCCCCTCAGCATCGGCGGCCGTTTAGTGGAGAGAGTAGAGAACATCAAGTTCCTCGGAGTGCAGATCTCGCAGGACCTGACCTGGAGCAAGAATTCCTTGGAGATCAGGAAGCGGGCTCAGCAGAGACTACACTTCTTGAGGAAACTCAAACAGGCCTCTCTCCCCATCTGCATCCTCAGGACCTTCTACAGAGGTGTGGTGGAGAGTGTTCTGACGTACTGCATTGCTACATGGTACTCCAGCTGCAGTATGTCAGACAAAAAAGCCCTGCAGAGGATAGTCAAGGGGGCGGAGAGGGTAATTGGAGTCTCCCTCCCCTCTGTCCAAGAACTTTTTCAGAACCGTTGTAGGAGCAGGGCACTGAACATTGTCAAGGACCGTTCTCACCCTCTGCATAAACACTTTGAACTTCTTCCATCTGATAAACGATTCCGGAGCATCAGAGGCAGAACCACCAGACTGATCAACAGCTTCCCCCCACAAGCTGTCAGGATGCTGAACAGCTGACCCGGAATCTCACATACACACTACTGCACCTATGGACATTTTGTATATTATAGTTAGTTATTCTTTTTCCCCAAGTATGTCTCAGGGATGTGTGAATGGATGGGGGGGTGGGGGTGGGGTGGGAGGTGGAGCTATGTGGGAGTGTGTCTTAATCATGCTGCTTCTTATATGGATGCCGAGAGAAACGCAATTTCATCTTGCCTGCACTACAGTTGTATGTACAGCAATATGACAATAAAGTTTGATTTGATTTGATATTTTCTTGCTGTACTGTTGTTTTGCCTCCTTGATACCACAGACCAGGTTGGCCCTAGCTGTTGTTAGTCCTCCAGTGTCACCGGCTCTGAAGGCTGCGTCCTGAGCCCTCAGGAGCCTGTGGACCTCTGTTGTCATCCATGGCTTCTGGTTGGCACGAACAGTGATGGTTTTGCAGTGAGTGACATCATCAATGCATTTAGCTATGTATGCTACAACAACCTCAGTGTACTCCTCTGTACACTGAGGTTGTGAGTGGCTGCATGCTTGAAAGTGTCTCAGTCTGTAGTGCTGAAGCAGTCTTTCAGAGCATCCAAGGCCCCCTCTGGCCACACACGTACCTGCATTTTTGTTGGTCTGATGGCTTTCACTCTGGGTCTGTATGCAGGTCTTAGCAAGATGGTGATGTGATCAGAGAGACCCAGGTGTGTGTGTGTGTGTGTGGGGGGGGAGGCTCTGTATGCTCTCT
Source organism: Pholidichthys leucotaenia (assembly GCA_020510985.1). Taxonomy (NCBI): domain Eukaryota; kingdom Metazoa; phylum Chordata; class Actinopteri; order Cichliformes; family Pholidichthyidae; genus Pholidichthys; species Pholidichthys leucotaenia. Next base: position 20,556,216 of record CM035838.1, read on the forward strand.
TGTGAGTTGTTTACACCAGGTCCAGCAAGCTGTACCCTCTTGTTGGAAAGTCCACATGTTGGTGTAGTTTTGGTAGGAGGGCTTTTAAATCTGCATGGTTGAATTCTGCTGCTGCGATGAACAATCCACCTGGATGTGCTGTTTGTGTCTCACTGATGGCCTGATAGTTTATTTAGTGCTTTACTCCTCTCGCCGATGGTGGTGGGCGGGACATACATGGTGACTAGCAGGATCGATGTAATTTCTCTTGGTAAGTAGAAGGGTCTTCACTTGATTATCATAAATCCCACGAATGGAGAACAGTGTTTGTGTACAACAGTCGCATCTCGGCACCAAGCTTCATTGATGTAAACACTCACACCTTCACCCCAGGTTTTCCCTCCCTCCATGAACACCTGAGCCACATGATAGCATGTTAGCCCCGCTAACTGAAGAGCAGAATCCGGGATATTGTCATTTAGCCATGATTCCGTAAAGAAAAAAACACAGCAGTTCGGCACATCACATTGCGTAGATCTCAGGAGCTGTAAGTGGTATATTTTGTTGTCTAGTGAGCGTACGTTGGCCAGAATGAGGGTTGGAATCAGGAGTCTGTGTGGGCTAACAGCTAGCTTCGTACGGATACTTCCACATTTACCTCTCTTTCATCTTCGCTCACACCATCGGCGGCATCTCCTTTTGGGATGGGACACAGCAGTTGAGGCCGGGGATGTGGAGATGTGGTGAAGTCCAAGGCCACGGAGTTCCTCTGTAACATTCTGGTCCAGGGTGTCATGTTTAGTCATATTCCTGATCTCCAGAAGGCTGTGGCGACTGTAACTTGTGTGCAACGTCATATGTGGACATTAAACACATAAATATATACTTAGGCGTAATTTAAACAACACTAAATGGCACAAAACACAAAGAGAGAAGGGAGGCTGCTGCATGTTCACGCACCACCTAGTGATTATATCTCTGCACCTTTAAATTGCTTATTTTCATACACAAGTGTTGTAGGTTTAATACCTTGCTTTGATGGTCTGTCTTGCAGGGGTCCTTCGAAGGCTGCAGATCATAAAGGGCCCTGACAACATCACGGTTGCTATGGGAACTGAAGCTTCCATGCACTGCACAGTTCTTGGCTTCCCTGCTCCCATGGTGCACTGGTTCAAAGATGACTGCCTGCTGTCGAACTGCTCACATTCGTTCAGCCTGCATAACAATGGACAGCTGCTCATATTCAGGTCCAAACACTGCACAGCACAGGGACATAGTAAAATGTGATAGTTTATGATCTGCTCTTCATTTATATGAGCATTTATGTAGTTGTGTCAATCCTGAACAGTTTCAAAATGTGATGGTTTCTACTGCTGCACACACAACACAGAGGGAGCACAGAAGAAAAAAAGAAGGCTTCTTCCCTTTCTCTGTCAATCCCTTTGTACCTCTGTCCTTCCATGTATTGTGAAATAGGGCCTTGGTGGAGGTATGCGCTTATGGATCACATCCAAAATCTAATGGCTTCATTCGTAGTCCAAGGGCCACCTCTGGTGAAAATTTCATCAAAATCCTATTATTAGTAGTTTTTGCATAATCCTGCTAACAGACAGACAAATAAACCACCCCAATTACATTACTGCCTTAGCAGAGGTAATTACTCAGTAAAGATGATGTAAAGATGACATAAGGATGACAGTATATGTGATGTAATTACTGCATAAGTATGGAACAATAATAATAATAATAATGGATTGGATTTTCTATCTATCTGTCTATCTATTTTTCTGTCTGTCTGTCTGTCTGTCTAGTATATAGAGATTTCTCATGACACCCAAGCCCTTCACAATGAACCCACTAGTCATTCACTGCAGACAAACACTGACAGTGGTAAGCTACCTCTGTAGCCACAGCCGCCCTAGGGCAGACTGACAGATCCATGGTGGGTAAAGTGTCTTGTCCAAGGACACAACGGCTTGATGATTGGGGGGATGGGGTGCAAATTTGGACCACCTCCTCCATCTCCTGAGCCACTGCCACCCTTATCAGTACGATTTAATTACATATAATTACGATATTAGTAAGACATTGGTATGACATAGTTATGACATATTTACAGCATAAGTACAACATAAATGGCATTCACCTATATAGTGTTTTTTTCTCCTCCCTGGATGGCCAAAGTACTTTACAAATTCAGGTATCTACCCATTCACACACACTGATGGTGGCAGAGCTGTCATGTACACTATTCAACACCATTATTCCCCAGAGACTGATGGAGAAATTACTCCTTCTCAGTCTGAACACCGCCACATGTCTCTGGAGCCTGGATTTCCTGACCGAGAGACCTCAGTCTGTCCGTGTTGGAAACAACATCTCCAACTATCTCGCTGAGCACCGGATCCCCTCAAGGCTGTGTACTCAGTCCACTGTTGTTTACACTTCTAACACATGACTGCGTATCCAGACATGAGGGGAACCAGATTATTAAGTTTGTAGACGACACCACAGTGGTGGGACTTATTCAGAGGGATGAGGAATCAATATACAGGGAAGAAGTGAGAGACCTGGAGGGCTGGTGCAGGGAGAACAATCTGGTGCTCAACGTGGACAAAACGAAGGAGATGATTATCGACTTCCGGCAGTCACGGCCTGAACACGTCCCTCTCAGCATCAGCGGCCGTTTGGTGGAGAGAGTGGAGAACATCAAGTTCCTCGGAGTGCAGATCTCGCAGGACCTGACCTGGAGCAAGAATTCCTTGAGGATCAGGAAGCGGGCCCAGCAGAAACTGCACTTCTTGAGGAAACTCAAACAGGCCTCTCTCCCCATCTGCATCCTCAGGACCTTCTACAGAGGTGTGGTGGAGAGTGTTGTGACGTACTGCATTGCAACATGGTACTCCAGCTGCAGTATGTCAGACAAAAAAGCCCTGCAGAGGATAGTTAAAGGAGCTGAGAGGGTAATTGGAGTTTCCCTCCCCTCTGTCCAAGAACTTTTTCAGAACCGTTGTAGGAGCTGGACACTGAACACTGTCAAAGATCACTCTAACCCTCTGCATAAACACTTTGAACTGCTGCCATCTGGCAAAAGATTCCGGAGCATCAGAGGCAGAACCACCAGACTGATTAACAGCTTCCTTCCATAAGCTGTTAGGATGCTGAACAGTTGAGCTGGAATCTTTCATACATACTACTGCACCTTATGGACATTATGTATATTATATGTATATAGTTCTAGTTAGTTTCAAGTATGTCTCAGGGATGTGTGAATGGCTGTGTTGGGGTGGGGGGTGAAGGGGTGTGTGAGCGTGTCTTAAATTATGTTCTTTTTACTTATATGGATATCTAGAGAAACGTAAATTCATCTTGCCTGCACTACAGTTGTATGTACAGCAACATGACAATAAAGGTTGATTTGATTTGATGTACCGGCGCTGGCCAACCCACCAGCAGCAACTGGGGGTTCAGTGTCTTGCTCAAGGACAATTCAACATGCAGATAACAGAGAGAGCAGGAATCAACCCATCGACCCTCAGATCACAGGGCGGCCACACTCTACACCTGCACCACAGCTGCACCTCATATTTGCGTCATAAGTGTGACATAAGTATGAAACAGACTAATTACAATTATGATGTAATTATGATGCAAGTTACAGCAAAATAGCATAATTAAGGTGTAAGTACAATGTAGTCATACTGTAATATTTTATGTAATAATTTACATAATACTGTAACTTGCAGGCCTTATTATGAAGTCCTACCAAAAAGATTTGCACTCACATTTTCTCTTGAAAGTAAACAAAATTGGATCATAAAACTACTACTTTTTATTTTATTACTGCATCTCACTTGTATGGTTTCCTTCCACACACTAAACAGTGCTGCTGATTACATGCTGTGTTTTGCCTCACCAAATTACTGTGTGTAATATAGAAACAGTTAACTTACAATAAATAGATTCAAAATTGAATTTTTGAACAAATCTTCCATTTTAAATTCCAAAAAATTTAGTTTAAACCCACTTTTGCCTTTTAATTTCACAGAAATGTGAGCAAGGAGGACACAGGTTGGTACCACTGTGAAGCATCAAACCAGAACGAAAAGATAAAGTCGCAGCTTGCCTTCCTTCTTCCAGCTGGTAGAGTATGCTAGCTTCTTCAGTTTATTAATTGTTAATTTCAAAATACCTCTTTGAATCCCCCAATAGGCAATTTCTTCTTTAGTTCTCCTAACTGTAATAATATCAAAATTATGCAAGATTGAAATAAATCTTCAGTTTTGCATTTTAGAAATGGACTGGAGTTTTGTGGAACAGCCTACGAACCTGACAGTGAAGAGTGGAGAAAATGTTACGGTGGCCTGCAGGCCTCCCTACAGTTCTCCAGAAGCTCAGGTGTCCTGGTTTAAAAACAATCAGCTTCTCCCTCCTACAGCTCAGCTAACTGTGTTGCCCAGTGGGGACCTTTTCTTCCACAGGTGTGTTTTGGTACCTTATAATATAACTGACAATTGTGAGAGTTAGGGATAAATCTGAAATACAAAATTAGTGTTCCAGGAATGTTGGACGTCTGAACAAGGAGGTCAGAATTATGTCACTTCCACATCAATCAAATCCTGACTTTTGTGAGCTTGCTATTAGTAACCCTGACCCATAGTAATGTAGCATCCAGTAATTTGTACAAAAATACTTCATTTAGATACGCAATTAACACTGTCTTTCTGACTTCATTGTTCCGATGACTGGTGTTCCTGGAATGTGACTTCACATAAACCATCTACTGCATCACTGATGATGACAAGGCCCCTAAACCTAAATCCTGTGCTATCAGTGTTCAGTAATATTAACAGTCATTTGTGTTTAGGTGATGTATTGTTTTATAGTAGTTGGAGTAGTTACAGATGCATAGGGTGGCTGTTTGTAAAGACATTCATTCCTTTTCTCAGAGTGTGCTAGATTTTGCCCAAAAAGTACTTCCAGGCTGCAGGGGAGCAGGGCCGGATTAAGGAGGTTGTGGGCCCCTGGGCCACAGCAATTTTTGTGGCCGTCCCACATATACTACTCACAAAAAGTTAGAGATATTCGGCTTTCGGGTGAAATTTCAGGATGCACCTAAAATGCACCATAACCTTTATAGGTGAACTTAATTTGACCTTCTCTAACCTTTTGAATGCACATGTCCAACTGTTCAATGTTTTAGTACTTTTGGCATAACTTGCTGTTGTCTAACAAGGTGCTTAACGGCAAAATTCACAACAGGTGTTTGATCCATGAATCGACCAATAAATTTTCTGGTTCAATTAGAATTGGTATTTAAACAGTCCTTTTCATCATGCTGTTCACATTTTGACATCATGAAACCAAGACAACACCAAACAACTGATCAACAGTACCTTGCCATTGCAAGGCTTCAAACAGGATGTTCTCAGAGGGAAGTGGCCCCTGAACTTAAAGTGTCACAGAGTGTCATCAGCAGGTTGCAACAGAGATACAGAGAGACTGGAAGAGTCACAGAAAGGCATAGAAGTGGACGTCCTTTGCCCACATCCTACGCTGATGACCACTCTATTGTGAACAGTACCCTGTGGAGCCGGATGAATGCTACTCAACTCCAGGCACATTTAAGGGCGGTGAGAGGCACCCAAGTGTCACATCAGACCATTTGAAATGTTTACATCAGCATGGTCTGCGTGCTAGATGACCTGCAAGGATACCTGACCACATCACCAGGCACAGGCGTCATCGTTTGCAAGGGCCAGGGAGCATTTACGTTGGACAAGGGACCAGTGGGCCTCAGTGCTGTTCTCTGATGAAAGTCAGTTCACGTTGAGCAGAAATGATGGCCACCATTGATGTTGGAGACATCAAGGAGAGCACTATGCATCAGCCACTGTTGTCACCATGTTACAGTCTGGGCAGGTGTGTCAAGTCAGTACAGAACTGCCCTACACCTTGTGAATGGTACAGTGACAAGTCGATACTACCTGAAAAACATCATTAATCTAGTCATTGTGCCCCTGCATGAACAACACAGGCCTAATTTCATCTTCATGAATGATAATGCTCCGGCTCATCATGATCATATCATTAGGGAATGGCTGCTGTAGGCTGGGGTGCCTCAAATGGAGTGGCCTGCACTTTCTTCAAACCTGAATCCCATAAAAAACCTATGGGTGTCATGAATTGCCCCACGGGGCAGAGAGGCGAGACCCACGTGCTGAACTATGAGTTTGTGAGGTTTATTGAAAACAACAAAACATAAGTCCAAACAGTGCTCAACATAAAATCCCAAACAAATGAGTAACTTACAAATTAGTGCACCAGAACGAGGGCAGTGTTCAGGTGGGGATGAGGAAAAGGAAACTCAAGATTGTGGTGATGGGAAATGAAAATAACTGCTCTAAAACAGGATTAGAAACAAATCACTTAAGTACTGACAGGTGTGGGTTACATGAGCGGGCAGAAGGAAACAATGATTCATAATTGGACCAGCTGGGAGCAATGAGAGGGGAGCAACCGGCTGACAGCTGACAGGGGCTATGCCCACATGGAGCACAAACCAGGAAATGCCACTGGCAGCTGTCAACCTAGAGAGAGAACACAACAGTAAGGATAAAAAGAATAAAATACCAACAAATGCAGAAAAGTCATCATAGCAGTCTGTCGTGGGCAACAATGACTGTTTCATTTAGGTCTGATCAGATTCCTCCACACAGGTCTGTCCTTAGCCTTCCACTGCCAGGAGCTCCTGTCTATGTCCAACTTCTTCAAGTTTCTTTTTACAGTGTCTTTAAATTTGAGCCTTGGTCTACCCTGATTGTGTTTGCCCTTGCATAACTGTGAGTAGAGTAACTGCCGAGGGAGACGCTGGTGGTCCATCCTCTCAACATGTCCGAGCCATCTCAGGTTCATCTGTATTAGCATGAACCACTGATGTTACCACTGATGGTAGACCAGCTCGTTTCAACATTTCTATGTTGGTTATCTTGTCTTTCCATGAGATGTTCATTATAGCTCGAAGGTGTCTCATCATGTACGCGTGGAGTTTCTTCACCTGCACTCTGTAGACAGTCCAAGTTTCAGCACCATACAATAGAGTAGCCAGTACTGTTGCTCTGTACACTTTGCATTTCACACAGATAGACACATGTCGATTGTTCCACAGTCTCTCCCTCAAGTTTCCAAACACAGCGCTCGCTCTTCCTATCCTTAGAGATAGCTCATCCTCCAGTCTAGCATTCTCTGAAACAGTACTCCCTAGGTACTTGAAAGTCTTGCACTTGACTAGTGGCTCTGTACCAATGCTGATCTCTTCTGGTAGTGATGTTGATAACTGGAACTTTGGTAGTTGATAAAGGCACTCTGTCTTCTTGACGTTGATTTGGAGGCTGAAATGGCTAGCTGCGCTTGCAAATTTCTCCACTAAAGATTGCATATCTTGCATGCTGTGTGCAACTAGAGCACTGTCGTCGGCAAAGAGCATTTCTCTTAATACCTTTATCGATGTCTTACTCTTGGCTTTAAAGTGTGCCACATTGAACAAGTCTGCTTCTTTCCTTGTTTGAATGTATACTCCTTCTGAAGTGTCTTTGAAGGCCACCTCAAGCATGGCTGCCAGATATAGCGAGAAGAGTGTAGGTGCCAGCACACACCCTTGTTTCACCCCGTTGCTTACTGAAAAGTCTTTAGATACTGAACTACTCATTGCCATGTTTGCTTGCATACCTGTATGGAGTGCCTCGATCAGGCTGACAAACTTCTCTGTACAACCATATTTCTTGAGTACCTGCCAAAGTCCTTGTCGCGAAACAGTATCGAAGGCTTTACTGAAGTCTATGAAGACTACATAAAGCGGCATGTTCTGTTCGATACACTTTTCTTGAACCTGTTCCAAGCAGAAAATCATGTCCACTGTGCTTCTTCCACTTCTAAAGCCGCGCTGGGTTTCCGGTAGTACATTCTGCGAGATGTGTTCATTGAGTCTGTTAAGTAGTACACGTGAGAAAATCTTACCAACAGTGGCTAGCAGTGATATACCTTGGTAATTTCCACAATCTTTCCTGTCACCTTTCTTGAACAAAGGCACAATACTTGCATCCTTCCAGTCTTGAGGTACTTTCTGGGCATTCCATATCTCTTGGATGAGCCTGTGCAGGCATTTGGTCAGCTGAACACCACCAAATTTCCACACTTCTGCTGGAATTCCATACCTTCCTGGAGCTTTACCGTCCTGTGTTGTCCTGATAGCTGCCATTAGTTCATCAGAATTTGGTGGTTCATCCAGACTTGATACAGCTGGTCGCTGCACTAGAGCTTCTTTAGCCTCTTCAGTGAGATCTCCAGGGTTGTTTAGTAGTTGGTCAAAGTGGTCTGCAAATCTGTCCAGGATCTTGTCTTTCTCCTGCAAAACCGTTTCACCATCCATAGCCTTTAGTTGGATCAATCCTCTTGGTTTAGGGCCATAGATTTCTCTCAAACCTGTGAAGAATGTTTTCATGTCCTTTCTGTCTGCTGCAGTTTGAAGTTTCTCCGCTTTTTCATCCCACCAGTTGGACTTCATCTCTCTGGTGTACTTCTGTACCTCACTCTGAGCCTTTGAGTATTCTTCTTTGACCTCGTGTTACACTGTAGGTTTTCCTGCCTAGCTGTATTCCTCGCTTCTAGTAGTTTCTTCAGGTGTTCATCATGCTCATCAAACCAATCTTGATGTTTCCTTTCAGGGTAGCCTAATACATCACTCGCAGTCTGATACACCGTATCCTTCAGTGTTGCCCATTTCTCTTCTACGTCATTCTCTGAGTTGTTGCTGTCCCAGTCTTTCAAGTTTTCATCCATTTCCTGTGTAAGTTCTTCCTGCTTCTTTTGGCCTTTCAGTGCACTAGTGTTTAGCTTCCGTGGTGGCTTTGCACCCGTCCTGCAGTGCTGTTTTCGTCTGCAAATCCTTAATCTAGATCTCAGCATAACATGATCAGTACCACAGTCCGCACCTCTCATTGCACTGGTGTCCAATACATCCCTTCTGTCTCTCTGCCTGACTATGATGTAGTCTAATAAGTGCCAGTGCTTGGATCTTGGGTGCATCCATGTCTTCTTGTGTGTGTCCTTGTGCTTAAATAGAGTGTTGGTTATCACAAGGTTGTACTCTGAACATAGTGCAAGTAGAAGTTCTCCATTAGCACTGCACTTGCCTACTCCCTGACTGCCTAGCACTCCTTTCCATTTCTCAGTGTCCAAACCAACTCTGGCATTAAAATCTCCGAGTATCAGCCTGTCATCAGTTGGTACATGTCTGATAGTCTCACGTAAATCACTGTAGAATGCAGACTGAGATCTAAATACAAATTAATACAAAATAACAGCATTACAAAACTAAGACATAAACAGGAAAATAGAAAACAGTACGAGAATAACAGAAACCAAAAAGCACAAAATACCACAAATATATAAACATAGAGAAAAAGCCATGAGGCTGAGCACCGGAAACCTCCAGTGCTCAGGTCATGACAATGGGATCAGCTGAGTTGCTGTGGAGAGGCTCACAACTCTGCACTCCACAACCTCAATAACCTGAGGGCCGCCCTTCAAGAAGAGTGGAATGCCTAATGTCTTAACAGACAATAGGTTGACTTGTGAACAGCATGAGACGTCGTTGTCAAGCTGTAATTGATGTTCAAGGGCACACGACAAGTTATTGAGACATTGACATTTTTTGTTGTGGTACACCCACCACTGTTGTTGGCTTTTGTTTCAATAAATTGTTTGAGATGAGGAAATCACCATTGCATGCTTCTACTTAATTGCCCTACTTTCATGATATTATATCACTGTAGCATGAACTTTTTATATTTTCCATAAATTTCACCAGGAAGCCAAATATCCCTAACTTTTTGTGAGTAGTGTATTTATGGGAGTATGACATGCAAAATGGCCATGTTTACATGCATGGTAATAAACCGTTTATAATCGGATTTCTGGAGTTATCTGATTATTGAAGTAGTCATGTAAAGACAATCAGATAAAATGCAATTATTGTGTTACATAAAATGAAAAAAAACATTAACACAGTTTATTGTCCAATAATCCATTTGTTCAGTGCATGTAAACATGTCAAATCTGTCATATGCGCCTCTACAAGGCACAGAGAGAGGGACATAAACCCACGCACTGGATGGAGTTGAGCATTTAATAACAGAAAAGCAAACAGTTCAAAAATGTGTCAAAAACAACAACACCAAACAAGGTATGAAACTTACATGTAGTGCTTCAGAGCGAGGCAGCGGTCTGGAGGGATCAACAGCACTAAGGTGAATGTAGGAGAATGACGATCAGCAGAGCGACAAGGACTGAATGAACAAGCTGAGTATAAGTACAAAGTAAAATGACAACATGAGTGAAAACAGGTGCGGGACATGGACAGCCTGGCGGGTGACGCTCCCAGCGGAGCGTAACCCTGGAAACACAGTCAACAGCTGTCAACCCAGAGAAACACATGATAGAACTCAAAACATAAAATAGAAGCATAAAAAGGCAATAATGCAACTCAGGCAACAAATACGATAAATATACATAAATGCAAAGAAAGGTGCCACAAAGCTGAGTCTGGCAGAGGACCCAGACTCAGCACGAGACAAAATCTGATTACCGTTATCTGATTATTCCTAGTTATCGGATTATTGTGGCCATGTAGCCGGGGTCAGTGATGGATCAGCTTGACCTTCAAGGTCCTTAATTACTAAGGCAGTGGCTATGGCTACAGAACCATACCCATAGAATTTTTGTTACAGATATGGCTCGAATCTGATTGGCCAGTACATTCTATTAATGCGTATCTTAAAAGCAGCAGGCTACAGGTACGGAAATCTGAGGCATTTATTTGTTTCAAAATTTTAATCAATATCTATTTACTACCTTTTTAACCTTACCCACTCCCAAATCCTAAGGCTAAACTCTTAATTTTAAGTCTTAATTTCATCTCATAGTAAAATGGTTTGGACAAGGTGCCAATAGCAGGACGCAAACCAGCAACCTTCTGATCACAGGCCCAATGTACTATCTACCTAAGCTACAGCAGCAGTTGGCTTGGAGATGCTCTGAAAAGGTTTTGTCCGATTGTCAACTCTTCCATACCAATAGATTGTCAACTCTTCCATACCAATAGACATTTAGTATAGGGATACAGCTTCCATATCTATAGCCACTGCCACTTATTAAATAAAGTGAATGGCCACAAAGTTCTAGGTTCCTGTAAGCAAAATGACCTTAACCCAGGCTTAAATCTTGAAGATTAGGAGGGTCAGATGTTATGATACTACGCTGCACTACAGAAGCTTGCCTGGCTGAAAGGAAAAAGAGTATCTGAAGGTGCTAATGATAATGTGTGCAACATCTGCATTTCAGTTGAGTGTAGTAGTCCTAGTTTTAGAAATTACCCTACAAACCTTTTTACATACTAAGGTGTTGAGTATTATTGTTTTCATACTGTGATTTTTATGGTGTCAGATTCAGTTTGAAAGACTGAAGGGCAGAATTAACTGCAAGTACTGCAAGTCACATTTGTAGAACTTGCCGAAGAACGTTCTCATCACTTACAGTATATTCTCTGAACAGAGAGGAGGGGGTATTGAATACTGTTTGTGCTCACTATGAATCAGAGGTAGCCATGAACTGTACATAGAAGACTGTTACAAAACTACCAGTAGTTATATTCATGATGGACTGTGATAAATGAACAGGAAAGTGTAATGGTGCATAAAAGATACCATGCTGCTCTCCATACACTTTTAACAGAACTGAACTTCTTCCTCAATTATTTCCAAGATTTTGGCAGACTGAAACCAAATTTAGTGGCGTTAGTCACTGACTTTCTTGCCTTTTTCCCTTGCAGTGTCCAGGAGAGTGACAGTGGCAGTTACTTCTGCATGGCCTCTAACATCCACCTTCAGAGATTTCTCACCTCGAGAAGAGCAAAACTAACTGTTCTGGGTAGGACTTCAAAACAGACCTCGTCTCTGGACCCTTAAAACTGTTGTGTATATACAGCAAGTATATAACAATGGCCTTGAGTCATAAAAGTCTTCTCACCCTCTGGCAGCACCCCCTTCAGTAAAACTGAGGCCCCAGGTTTTGACAGTGCCTGTGGGTGCTCGCGTGGTGCTGGAGTGTGAGGTGTCTGGTCACCCTTTACCCTCCATTAGCTGGATGAAGAGAGGACACTCCAAGCAGACCGGAGGCAAGATCTCATTGGGGTAAGTTAGCATATTGTGACTTAAATTTGAAACTTTGATTAACGGCAAATGCCTCATAGCATACAGCAATTAATCTTTGTGTTTCAGACTGAGAAATGCCACTCTGTACATCCAATCAGCCCGGAGCTATGATGAGGGCGTGTACGTGTGTGCAGCCTCCAACACACTGGGACAGAGCCACAGCACGGCACTACTGAGAGTTGCTGGTAAAAAAAAATAGTCTTTGCAAATACATGTCAAACTGAAACAATGATCGTTGAGAAATCGTCTTGATGATTTGATTATCTTAAATCCCTGTCTGACAATAATAAAGGCATAGAGCTTCCCCCTTGCATTGTAAATGGCTCCTAAAAAACACAGACAAGTCAAAAATGCTTGATTGTTTTAACAAACACTTTATAGCTTCTGGTTTTTTATTTGAGTCCTTTCATCCCAACAATCACTGTGTGTCTCCAGTTCAGTCGGCTGGTCAGGATCTTTCAAGTCCATCTTTTAATTTTAATCCCATTTTAAACTTTGAGGTTCACAAATACCTCAAGCTTTTAGATACCACAAAATCTGCATGCCCTGACAAACGTGAGCCCTACTTTTAAAACTGGCAGCAGATTTTATCGTCCAGCCCACATTTTTAATCTCTGTCTGGTCTCAAACGTCCCTCTTGTATGGAAGCCAGCCTATGTCCTTTCCCTTTTAAAAGGGGATGACCCCATTGTTTTAAATAACTATAGACCCATCTCAAAGCTACATGCGCTGGCCAAAATTCTTGAATCCCTTGTTAGTGATCAACTAAAGGAGTTTCTGAATATTAATAAGGTTTTATCTCATTTTCAATCTGGTTTGAGAAAAGGACACAGTACAACAACAGCAGCTCTTAAAGTTTTTAATCATTTTATTATTTCTATTGATAACAAACAACACTGTGCAGTCCTTTTTATTGATCAGCTGCTCCAAAATGGAATGTGAAAGGGTCGGCACTTGATGATCATAAACTCCACCAACGGAGAACAGCGTTTGTGTACAATAGTTGCGTCTCGGCACCAAGCGTCACTGATGTGAAGACACATGCTTCCGCCTCGGGTCTTTCCTCCCTCCATCAACACCTGATCAGCATGGTAGTATATTAGCCCTGCTAACTGAATGGCATCCGGGATATTGTCATTTAACCATCTTTCCGTAATGATAAAAACACAGCAGTTCCGCACATCACATTGCGTAGTTCTCAGGAGCTGTATGTGGTCTGTTTTGTTGTCTAGTGAGTGTGTGTTGGCCAGAATGAGGGAAGGAACCGGGAGTCTGTGTGGGCTAGCAGCTAGCTTCAGTCAGACACCGCCGTGTTTACCTCTCTTTTGTCACTGCTCACATCGTCTATGGCATCCCCATTTGGGATGAAACACAGCAGAGTCTGGGGGTGTGGATGCCTGGTGGAGAAGACCTAGGCCACAGAGTTCTTCTGTAACACTCTGGTCCAAGACATAATTTTTGGACATATTCCTTATTTCCAGAAGGCTGTGGTGACTGTAGCTTGTGCGCAGCATCATATACGGACATTAAACACATGAATTTACACTTAGGCATAATTTAAACAACACTAAATGGCACAAAACGCAAAGAGAGAAGGGAGGCCGCTACGTGTTCACGTGCCACTTAGTGTCACGGAACAGGATACACAAACAATTGTTTGTTGTTTTAATTGTAATCATATAAGTAAGCTACCCCTCCCTGGATCACTGTTTTATCATGATGGAGGGAATTGCGTGCCCTAATGATCCCAGGAGTTATGATGTCGGGAGCACTTGTCCCTGGTAGGGTCTCTCAAGACAAACTGGCCCTGGATGAAGGGCCAGACTAAGAGCAGTGCAGTAGATCACTATGAAAAAAATTACATCAAGACCAAGAGTACCCAAAGGAGCCACACGGATTCACCCTCCAGTGGGCAGGAGGGTTCATATGGGATCATAGTGCTTGTGAACTGGGTGGCACTCTGGGCTTTCCTGCTTGGACTGCTGCCTCTGTGACCTGCGTCCCTAGATAAGAGGTAGAAGATAGATGGATAAGTAAGCTATGTATATGGAATGTGACTAGCTTGGCAGCTAGCCATGTCCTATCTATTGCCACATGATGATGATGATGATGACGATGATGCCACAGCTTGTCACAGCAAATAGCATAACTGGTTGATGTCATGTATCTTTACCAAGCATTTGAGGCAAGAGTAAGAGTGACACCTACTGGTCAGGAGGTCAGAATGTTGTCTCTATCACCTTAAGGACCAATACATAATACAATCCAATTTTCTATATTGTACATATTGAATGTCTGCTCCTATCCTACTCAGGAGTCAAGATTGCAACATACTGTGCATGACATATTCTGCTTTTATTCCTACAATTCCATTTTCTCTATTATTAATTCATGCATCTGGGCATATTTATTCGTGGTGCAGTCTTAGACTTTTTTTATTATTATTTTTATGGCTAAATTACATCTGTGGTGACTGAGAGTGCAGGAAAATGAGGTAACAAAATACTGGACTCTGAACTTTTTGCCGATAATAGTCAGCTACATTTCTTAAGAAAGCTCAAAGTAAAACTTTGAAAATAATATTGATATTAATATGACACCAAGCATTTTTTTTAACCATTTCCAAATTTAATCTCTCTCTGTCCCAGTGAGTCCCATAATAGTGACCTTCATGAGTCAGGTGAGCTGCAACATCGGGGCCTCCGTGGTCCTGCCCTGCAGAGCTGTTGGGATTCTTCCCATCACATACACATGGACTAGAGGCAGAACAAATACAGAATCCGCCATCGCTAAGGGTAGACGAATAGATGGTGAGTCCAAAGATTTTCATCAGGTCTGTTCTTATATAGTAGCCTTGTCCTTTGCAGATATACATGAAAGCTTCACCAATATCTCAACTGGATACAACATTTCTGCTCTCTACAATGTATGACTTCATATTTTCTGACCTGTGTAGACAATGGAGCCTTGCATATTTCTAGTGTGCAGTACTCTGATGCCGGGGAATATTACTGCAGGGCTGAGAACAGAGCTGGACAACACCAGAGACGTGTGATCCTCTTCATCACAGGTAATTTGACATCTGTCCATTATCCAACTCCCCATTATGGAGCAACGATGAATAATTAGGCATATTCAGAAACCTCATATAACATATATAGTTCAGTCCCAAAAAATTAAAGTACCACAATTAGTTTTACCTGTAAAGTGCAGTTAGCATGAAATATCTGATTTCAGACAAAAAAACTGATGTAACAATAAATGTACCAACCTGAGGGCACCTCTGGTAGGTTGATTCAGTTGAGATAAAGGTTCTGTGAGGGGCAAACTATTGTGACCCCACAAAAACAGTTTTGGTGAAAAAGGTTTTAAGACCTTTTTTTAGACTAACTGTCCACTTTTTTTTTTGCTCTTATTAAGAAATTGGGGTTGAAATTTAATGTCCAGAGCAACCTATGCAGACCTTATACCCTGCAAAGTGCTCCCACTCCTGGGGCAAAAATGATCTCTAATGAAAGAACCTATCAGAAGAACTGGAATGGTGGCCTAGTTGATAGAGCATCCGCCCCACAACCGGGAGGTTGGGGGTTCAAGTCCTGGCCAGGTCATACAAATACCACATAAAAATGGTACTTTCTAGCTTGGTGCTCAGCATAATAGAATGGGGGAGAAGTTGTCTGTGGCAGCGATCCCTCTGATTCTAGATGTGATTAACATTGTAGATAGGAGAAACATAATTTTGTTCTACTGTACATGATTGGCTCAATGACAATAAAGTTGGCTTCTTCTTTATTTATACACAGTGGTGTGAAAAAGTGTTTGCCCCTTCCTGATTTCTCATTTTTTTGTATGTCACACTTAAATGTTTCAAATCATCAAACAAATTTAAATATTAGACAAAGATAACACAAGTAAGATAACACTTTACCGGAGTGGGGGCTCAGTTGGTAAAGCATCCGCTCCACACCTGGGAGGCAGGGGTTCAAATCCCGGCCGGGTCATGCCGAAGACCATATAAAAGTGGAACTTCCTGCCGTCCAGCTTGGTGCTCAGCAATAATGGAATGGAAGAGGGAAACCTATGGCAGTGGCCCTCTGATTCTACACTTGGTGTGTGTGATTAACACTAGATAGGTAAAACACAATCGTACGTTCTACTGTACATGATTGGTTGAATGACAATAAGGGTGATTTAATTTAAACACAAAATGCAGTTTTTAAAATGAATGTGTTTATTATTGGGGGAGGGGGAATCCAAACCTGCATGGCCCTGTGTGAAAAAGTGATTGTCCCCTAAACCTAATAACTGGTTGGGCCACCCTTAGCAGCAACAACTGCAATCAAGCATTTGTGATAATTGGCAACAAGTCTTTTACAGCACTGTGGAGGAATTTTGGCCCACTCATCTTTGCAGAATTGTTGTAATTCAGCCACACTGAAGGGGTTTCGAGCATGAACTGCTTTTTTAAGGTCATGCCACAGCATCTTAATCGGATTCAGGTCAGGACTTTGACTAAGCCACTCCAAAGTCTTCATTTTGTTTTTTCTTAAGCCATTCAGAGGTGGACTTGCTGGTGTGTTTTGGATCATTCTCCTGCTGCAGAACCCAAGTGCACTTCAGCTTGAGGTTATGAATAGATGGCCAGACATTCTCCTTCAGGATTTTTTGGTAGACAGCAGAATTCATGGTTCCATTTACTACAGCAAGTCTTCCAGGTCCTGAAGCAGCAAAACAGCCCCAGACCATCACACTGCCACCACCATATTTTACTGTTGGCATGATGTTCCTTTTCTGAAATGCTGTGTTACTTTTATGTCAGATGTAATGGGACACACACCTTCCAAAAAGTTCAACTTTTGACTCATCAGTCCACAGAGTATTATCCCAAAAGTCTTAGGGATCATCAAGATGTTTTCTGGCAAAACTGAGACGAGCCTTTATGTTCTTTTTGCTCAGCAGTGGTTTTCGTCTTGGAACTCTGCCATGCAGACCATTTTTGCCCAGTCTCTTTCTTATGGTGGAGTCATGAACAAGGCAAGTGAGGCCTGCAGTTCTTTGGATGTTGTTGTGGGGTCTTTTGTGACCTCTTGGATGAGTCGTCACAGCACACCCCAAAGCTTTAGAGATGGCTTTATAACCTTTTCCAGACTGATGGATCTCAATTACTTCGTTTCTCATTTGTTCCTGAATTTCTTTGGATGATGTCTAGTTTTTGAGGATCTTTTAGTCTACTTCACTTTGTCAGGCAGGTCCTATTTAAGGGATTTCTTGATTGAGAACAAGTGTGGCAGTAATCAGGCCTGGGTGTGGCTAGAGAAATTTAACAAAACTTTCCAAAGATGTGATAAACCACAGTTAATTTATGTTTTAACAGGGGGGCAATTACTTTTTCACACAGGGCCATGTAGGTTTGGATTTTTTCTTTACTCTTAATAACAAACACCTTCATTTAAAAACTTTATTTTGTGTTTTCTTGTGTTATCTTTGTCAAATATTTAAATTTGTTTGAAGATCTGAAACATTTAAGTGTGACAAACATACAAAAAAATGAGAAATCAGGAAGGGGGCAAACACTTTTTCACACCACTGTATATACTGTATACATAAAATATATAGATGTATCTCAGTAAATTAGAATATCATCAAACAGTTAATTTATTTCAATAATTCAATTCAAGTGTGGTGGAGTAGTGGCCTAGTGGTAGAGCATCCGCCCCACAACCTCCAGCCAGGTCATACCAAAGACCATATAAAAATGGTACTTTCCACCTTCTAGCTTGATGCTTCGTAAATGGAATGGGGAAAGTAAAGTTAACACACAGAGCTACCAGAGGACTGACCTCCCACTGTAGCTTTCACTACTTATAGTAGCTGTGTGGCCTAGGGTCAGAGAAACAGAGATAGACGCCACCCTTTTACACCACATGGTGTCCCACATGCTGTGGAAGGAAATTAACTATGTAACTAACTAATTCACTTCAAAAAGTGAAACTCATATATGATGTAGATTCATTACACACAGAGTGATATATTTCAAGCGTTTATTTCTTTTAACTTTGATTATGGATGGCTTACAGCTAATTTTACTTGAACTTAATCCTCGCCTGGCCACTTAAGTGACCATTGCGGCCAATCGTCTGAAGGCAGGGTGATCTTGGGCTCGGGCAATGATGTCTGCCAGAGGTCTTATCATTGCAACCTGGGTCGTCCAGGACAGTCTGGGCTGACCTCGGGGATGATGTCAGCCCTGGGGGGGCGGACAAGCACTGGCAGAGAGGGCCTGCTTGGCCGGCATCCCGTCTTCCAGCCTGGCCACATGGCCGAGCTAATGACAGCTAATGAAAACCCAAAATTCAGTTTTTCAAAAAAATAGAATATTAAAGTGGATTTTTAATAGAAATGTTGGCCGACTGAAAAGTATGTCCATGCAAGGGCTTAATACTTGGTCAAGGCTTCTTTTACATGAATTACTACATCAATGTGACGTGGCATGAAGGCAATCAGCCTGTGGTACTACTGACCTGTTATGGAAGCCCAGGTTGCTTTGATAGCGGCCTTTAGCTTATCTGCATTGTTTGGTCTGGTGTCTCATCTTCCTCTTGACAATACTTCATAGATTCTTTATGGGGTTTAGGTCAGGTGAGTTGGTTGGCCAATCAAGCACAGTGATGCTAACCAGGTGTTGGTACTTTTGGCAGTATGGACAGGTGCCAAGTCCTGCTGGAAAATGAAATCAGCATCTTCATAAAGCTTGTCAGCAGAGGGAAAGCATGAAGTGATCTAAAATTTCCTGGTAGATGACTGCACTGACTTGTACTTGATAAAACACAGTGGACCAACACCAGCAGATGACATGACTCCGTAAATCGTTATTGACTGTAAAAACATCACACTGGATCTCAAGCAACTTGGATTCTGTGCCTCTCCACTTTTTCTTCACACTCTGGGTAGGACCTTGAGTTCCAAAAGACAAGACTTGGTACCTGATTTGGGGAGCCATGATATCTGCTGGTATTGGTCCACTGTAATTTATCAAGTCCAAAATCAGCACATTCATCTACCAGGAAATTTTAGAGCACTTCATGCTTCCCTCTGCTGACAAGCTTTATGGAGATGCTGATTTAATTTTCCAGCAGGATTTGGCACCCCCCACGCTGCCAAAAGTACCAATACCTAGTTTAATGACCATGGTAACACTGTGCTTGATAGGCCAGCAAACTCCATCCATCCATCCATCCATCCATCCATCTTCTTCCGCTTAATCCTTTTTGGGTCTCCTGACCTAAACCCCATAGAGAATACATGGAGTATTGTCAAGAGGAAGATGAAAGACACCAGACCAAACAATGCAGATGAGCTGAAGGCCGCTATCAAAGCAACCTGGGCTTCCATAATACCTCAGCACAGGCTGATCGCCTGAGTGCCACACCACTGTGATGCAGTGATTCATGCAAAAGGAGCTCTGATTAAGTATTGTGTACATCAGGGGTGTTCAATCATGTGCCATGGAGGGCCAAGACCCTGCAGGTTTTCTCTTCTGCCCAGTCTCTTCAGCACACGTTTTCACTGATCAGCAATCATTGGGAAGAAATTCAGTGGAATCTACTGTTGAAGACAATGGTTGGAGGTAAAGCCTGCAGGGTCTTGGCCCTCCATGGCATATGATTGCACACCCCTGGTGTACATGGACATACTTTTCAGTTGGCCAACATCCATCCATCCATCCATCTTCTACCGCTTTTCCGGAGGTCCGGGTCGCGGAGGCAGCAGTTCAAGCAGAGAAGCCCAGACTTCCCTCTCCCCAGCCACCTGCTCCAGCTCTTCAGAGGGGATACCAAGGCGTTCCCAGACTAGCTGGGAGACATAGTCTCTCCACCGAGTCCTGGGTCTGCCCCGGGGTCTCCTCCCAGTGGGACGTGCCTGAAACACCTCAAGTGGGAGGCGTCCAGGAGGCATCCTAATCAGATGCCCATACCACCTCAACTGACTCCTTTCAATGTGGAGGAGCAGCGGTTCTACTCTGAGCCTCTCCCGGATGACTGAGCTCCTCACCCTATCTCTGAGGGTGAGTCCAGCAATCCTACGGAGAAAGCTCATTTCAGCCGCTTGTATCCACGATCTCGTTCTTTCGGTCATTACCCAAAGCTCGTGACCATAGGTGAGAGTAGGAACGTAGATTGACTGGTAAATCGACAGCTTTGCCTTAGAACTAAGCTCCCTCTTCACCACAACAGACCGGTACAACGTCCGCATCACTGCAGATGCTGCTCCAATCCGTCTGTCGATCTCTCGCTCCATTTTCCCCTCACTTGTGAACAAGACCCCAAGATACTTAAACTCCTCCACTTGGGGCAGGAGCCTGTCCCCAACCCGGAGAGGACAATCCACCTTTTTCCGGCTGAGGACCATGGACTCGGACTTGGAGGTGCTGATTCTCATCCCAGCCGCTTCACACTCAGCGGCAAACCGTCCCAGCAAGAGCTGTAGGTCATTGCTGGATGAAGCCAACAGGACAACATCATCTGCAAACAACAGAGATGAGATCCTGTGGTCACCAAGCATGACACCCTCCATTCCCTGGCTGCGCCTAGAAATCCTGTCCATAAAAATTATGAACAGGACCGGTGACAAAGGGCAGCCCTGGCGGAGTCCAACTCTCACTGGGAATGACTCCGACCGAGTGTTGGCAATGCGAACTAAACTCTCACAACGGTCGTACAGAGACCGAATAGCTCGTAACAACAAGCCCGATACCCCATACTCCCGAAGCACCCCCCACAAAAATCCACGAGGGACGCGGTCAAATGCCTTCTCCAAGTCCACAAAACACATGTAAACTGGTTGGGCAAACTCCCACGAACCCTCAAGAATTCTCGAGAGGGTAAAGAGCTGGTCCGATGTGCCACGGCCAGGACGAAAACCACATTGCTCCTCCTGAATCCGAGGTTCGACCAACGGCCGGACTCTCCTCTCCAGTACCTTGGCATAGACCTTCCCAGGGAGGCTGAGGAGTGTGATCCCTCTAAAGTTGGAGCACACCCTCCGGTCCCCTTTTTTGAAGAGAGGAACCACCACCCCGGTTTGCCATGCCAAAGGCACTGCCCCCGACCTCCACGCAATGTTGCAGAGGCGTGTCAACCATGACAACCCAACAACATCCAGGGCCTTGAGGTACTCGGGGTGAATCTCGTCCACCCCCGGGGCCCGGCCACCAAGGAGATTTTTAACCACCTTGGCGACCTCAGCCCCTGTGATAGGCGAGTCATCCCCCTCGTCCCCAAACCCTGCTTCCTCTGTGGAAGGCGTATCAGTGGGATTGAGGAGATCCTCGAAGTATTCCTTCCACCGCCCGACGATATCCCCAGTTGAAGTCAACAGTGGGGATATCGTCGGGCGGTGGAAGGAATACTTCGAGGATCTCCTCAATCCCACATTTCTATTAAAAATTCCTTCTTTAAAAATTGAACTTATATAATATTCTAATTTCTTGAGAAACTGAATTTGGGGTTTTCATTAGCTGTAATCCATAATCATCAAAATTAAAAGAAAACACTTGAAATATTTCACTCTGTGTGTAATGAATCTATGAGTTTCACTTTTGAATTGAATTACTGAAATAAATAAACTTTTCGATGATATTCTACCCCTCATGGATCGTCACCTTATCGTGGTGGGGGGTTTGCGTGCCCCAGTGATCCCAGGAGCTATATTGTCCGGGGCAATTTGCCTCTGATAGGGTCACCCAAGATAAACTGGTCCTGGGTGAAGGGCCAGACTAAGAACGATTCAACAGACTCTAATGATAAATTCTAGAACAAGGATTCAGTGTACCCCACCCGGTATGGGGTTACCGGGGCCCCACCCTGGAGCCAGGCCTGGGGGAGGGGCTCGATGGCTAGCATCTGGTGGCCGAGTTTCTACCCATGGGACCCGGCTGGGCTCAGCCCGAAGGAGTTACATGGGTCCGCCCTCCAGTGGGCTCACCACCCGCAGGAGGGATCATAGGGGTCCGGTGCTATGTGGATTAGGTGGCGGTCAAAGGCGGAGACCTTGGTGGACTGATCCCAAGCTTTCTAAACTGGCTTTTGGTACGTGGAATGTCACCTCTCTGGTGGGGAAGGAGCCTGAGCTGGTACATGAGGTTGAGAGATACCGACTAGATATAGTTGGCCTCACCTCAACACACAGCTCCGGTTCCGGAACCAGTCTCTTGGAGAGGGGCTGGAGCTTGGCCTTCTCTGGAGTTGCCCCGGGTGAGAGGCGACGAGCAGGGCCGGGTATTCTTGTATCCCCCCACCTTGCTGCCTCTATATTGGAGTTTTCCCCGGTGAACGAAAGGGTTGCTTCCCTGCACCTTCGGGTTGGGAAACGGGTCCTGACCATCATTTGTGCCTATGTACCAAATGATGTTTCAGAGTACCCACCCTTTTTGGAGTCTCTGACTGGGGTGCTGGAGGGTGCTCTCCTTGGAGACTCCATTGTCCTACTGGGAGACTTCAATGCGCACGTGGGCAACAACAGTGAAACCTGGAGGGGGGTGACTGGGAGGAACGGCCTGCCCGATCTGAACTCGAGTGGTGTTCAGTTATTGGACTTCTGTGCTAACCACAGTTTGTCCATAACGAACACCATGTTCAAGCATAAGGGTGTCCATATGTGCACCTGGCACCAGGACACCCTAGGTTGCAGGTTGATGATCGATTTTGTTATCGTGTCATCAGACCTGCGACCGTATATCTTGGACACTCGGGTAAAGAGAGGTGCAGAGCTGTCAACTGATCACCACCTGGTGGTGAGTTGGATCCAATGGCAGGGGAGGATGCCATTCAGACCTGGTAGACCCAAACGTATAGTGAGGGTGTGCTGGGAACGTCTGGCTGAGGCTCCTGTCCGGGAGGTCTTCAACTCCCACCTCCAAAAGAATTTCAACCACATTCCGAGGGAGTCTGGAGACATAGAGTCTGAATGGGCCATGTTATCCACCTCTATTGTTGACGCAGCGGCCCAGAGCTGTGGCCACAAGGTGGTCGGTGCATCTCGTGTTGGCAACCCCCGAACCAAGTGGTGGACACCAGTGGTGAGGGGGGCCATTAAGCTGAAGAAGGAGTCCTATCAGGCTTGGTTGGCTTCTGGGATTCCCGAAGCAGCTGAGGTGTACCAGCAGGCTAAGCGGAGTGCAGCTCGGGTGGTTGCTGAAGCAAAAACTCGGGTATGGGAGGAGTTCGGTGAGGCCATGGAACAAGACTTTAGATCGGCCTCGAAGAGATTCTGGCAAACTGTCCGGCGGCTCAGGAGGGGCAAGCAGCTCCCTGTCCACACTGTGTATGGTGCGGATGGGGCACTGTTGACTTCAACTGGGGTTATCGTCGGGCGGTGGAAGGAATATTTTGAGGATCTCCTCAATCCCACTGATACGCCTTCCACAGAGGAAGCAGGGCTTGTGGACGGGGGGATGACTCGCCTATCACAGTGGCTGAGGTGGCCAAGGTGGTTAAAAATCTCCTTGGTGGCCGGGCCCCGGGGGTGGACGAGATTCGCCCTGAGTACCTCAAGGCCCTGGATGTGGTAGGGCTGTCATGGCTGACACGCCTCTGCAACATTGCGTAGAGGTCTGGGGCAGTGCGTTTGGCATGGCAAACTGGGGTGGTGGTTCCTCTCTTCAAAAAAGGGGACCGGAGGGTGTGCTCCAACTTTAGAGGGATCACACTCCTCAGCCTCCCTGGGAAGGTCTATGCCAAGGTACTGGAGAGGAGAGTCCGGCCGCTGGTTGAACCTCGGATTCAGGAGGAGCAATGTGGTTTTCGTCCTGGCCGTGGCACATCGGACCAGCTCTTTACCCTCTCGAAGGTTCGTGGGAGTTTGCCCAACCAGTTTACATGTGTTTTGTGGACTTGGAGAAGGCATTCGACTGCGTCCCTCGTGGTTTTTTGTGGGGGGTGCTTCAGGAGTATGGGGTATCGGGCTTGTTGTTACGAGCTATTCGGTCTCTGTACGACCGTTGTGAGAGTTTGGTTCGTATTGCCAACACTCGGTGGACTTATTCCCAGTGAGAGTTGAACTCCGCCAGGGCTGCCCTTTGTCACCGATCCCGTTCATAATTTTTATGGACAGGATTTCTAGGCACAGCCAGGGAATGGAGGGTGTCATGCTTGGTGACCATAGGATCTCATCTCTGTTGTTTACAGATGATGTTGTCCTGTTGGCTTCATCCAGCAATGACCTACAGCTCTTGCTGGGACGGTTTGCCACTGAGTGTGAAGTGGCTGGGATGAGAATCAGCACCTCCAAGTCCGAGTCCATGGTCCTCAGCCGGAAAAAGGTGGATTGTCCTCTCTGGGTTGGGGACAGGCTCCTGCCCCAAGTGGAGGAGTTTAAGTATCTTGGGGTCTTATTCACGAGTGAGGGGAGAATGGAGTGAGAGATTGACAGATGGATCGGAGCAGCATCTGCAGTGATGCGGACATTGTACCGGTCTGTTGTGGTGAAGAGGGAGCTGAGTTCTAAGGAAAAGCTGTCGATTTACCAGTCAATCTACGTTCCTACTCTCACCTATGGTCACGAGCTTTGGGTAATGACTGAAAGAACGAGATCGCGGATACAAGCGGCTGAATGAGCTTTCTCCTTAGGATTGCTGAACTTACCCTCAGAGATAGGGTGAGGAGCTCAGTCATCCGGGAGAGGCTCAGAGTAGAACCGCTGCTCCTCCACATTGAAAGGAGTCAGTTGAGGTGGTATGGGCATCTGATTAGGATGCCTCCTGGACGACTACCACTTGAGGTGTTTCGGGCATATCCCACTGGGAGGAGACCCCGGGGCAGACCCAGGACTCGCTGGAGAGACTATGTCTCCCAGCTGGTCTGGGAACGCCTTGGTATCCTCTCTGAAGAGCTGGAGCAGGTGGCGGGAGAGAGGGAAGTCTGGGCTTCTCTGCTTGAACTGCTGCCTCCGCGACCCGGACCTCCGGAAAAGTGGTAGACGATGGATGGATGGATGGATGATATTCTACTTTGCTGAGATACACCTGCACATCTTTGTAACGTGGTGTCCATGTTTCGTCAGCCCAAGCCAAAATATTCAGTTAAACAAAAATGGACTCCCTAATGCAGGGGTGTCCAATCATGTGCCATGGAGGACCAAGACCCTGCAGGCTTTACCTCCAACCAGTGTCTTCAGCAGCAGATTTCACTGAATTTCTTCCCACTGATTGCTGATAAGTGAAAACACCTGCTGAAGAGACTGGGTAGAAGAGAAAACCTGCAGGGTCTTGGTCCTCCATGGCACATGATTGGACACCCCTGCCCTAATGGGACAGTTTAGAGCAGAGGTGGGCAATCGTGGGCCATGGAGGGCTGTTCCACTGCAGGTTTTCTGTTCCACCCCATCTCTTCAGCAGGTGTTTTCACTGATTAGCAATTCTTGAAGCTGATCAGAGCATACACCTGCTGGAGAGACTGGGTGGAACAGAAAACCTGCAGTGGAATAGTTCTTGGTGCCTGCCTCTGGTTTAGAGGTATCAGTTAAATAAATAAATGAATTTGTCATTTACAAAGTGCGTCACAAAGAAGTCCCATATGGAGGAAAGCAGATTCCATTACTTATTCTCACTCATTTAAGGTTAAGTAAAGCCTGTGAATCAAAAGAGATCCTACATATGTTGAACCATCTTCCTAAAACAGGACAAGAAGCCAAAGGGCTTTCTTAGAACTAGTATAATGATTCTTACTTCCAATGGGGCATATATGCAAACAGTAGGGTTACCTCTTGTAGTTATAGGATCAATTAAACTGTTCCTATAATTCCAAAGCACCTTATAACCCTTAAATTTATGTTTGGAATTACTGGTTTTATCTGCAGAAAATATTACTGACAATGCACTATGGTCACAGTATATTCACACATATTATCAGGTATTTTACATGCATTTATTTTGCAAACTGATTGTCTCATGAATTATCTAAAGTGAACTGCAATACTTTAGTTCAGTTATACAAGCTTTCCTTGCCAATTCTGTCTCATGTCACCCTTTTTCTGATGGTGAAGATCCACCAGCTGATAGAGGCAAGAAGACCATACAGTTATTATCTTCCGTGAGTAGGAATAAGCCATCTTTCCTGCCTTGTGTGGTGACTACTAATTGTCAGGTGGTAATGTCAGTGCACTCATTTTTCGTGTCTTGCTTCATTTTTGATCTTGCCAAATTTGCCTGTACTGAAAGTAAAGATGTATGTTTTGTTTTTCAAGAGCATCAGAGAACTACCAGCTTCCCACTCGATTGATTCTAAGGCTGAGAAATCCCTGGTGACAACACATCATACACTTATACAAGCACTGCAGAAGGAGACAACATGTATGTACCTAAAAAGTAGCTCCAGTCATCTGTTCACTTTCAATTTTGTAATTATTGAGGCATAAACAACCTGTAAAATAAGTCTTTTCAATTAAACTAGAAACATGGCATTGAATATGTGGTGTCACTCTAGATTGGTGTTTTTCAACCAGGGTTCCCTGATACGTTCATGTTTCTGTGGGAAATTTTCTAATTTTACCCCCTAATTGGTTTCAAAAAATTGAAAATATTTTGATGCCATCGTGCATGAGGGCCTACAGAACCCATGTAAAACCAAAGTAAATTATCTTCAATTTTTTAGGCCAATTAAGAAATTAAATTAGAAAATTTTATTTAATTATAGCACCATAATTTCTGAATCATCTTATGTAGCCTCTCTCAGAATGGCTGGTTTCAGTGCACGTCTCTTTAAATCTCTAGACTGTATGCAACTCCGCCCTCCCTCTTACATCACTACTGCTAAACTTAGCTTCTACCTTGTATCCAGCCCGAACGTACTAACGTAGATTTGTCTCAAAGAATGAATTAAATAAAGCATCAGTGGTGGGCAGGGGTGTGTGGTTTCAGTGGGTGAGAGGATATGGCTGGTCCCTGGAGTACAATTAATACAGAAACATATGTGAATGAGTGGCTAAACTGCTAGCTTTAGCTAGCCACTTTTGGTCCAGGTTATAGATAAAGCTATAAGAAAATAAGCTAAAATAACTTCTAAGAGTAACATACTCTATATGGCCAAGTGCTGTAGATGAAGAAGGATTCCCATGGTGATTAATAGAATTTATAGAATATAGCAATCAAAGCCAGCTAGATCACCAGTTATGCTAACACCAGGGAGCTTGTCCATTCCTGCCTACCTGCCAATGCAAACACTGCCACCAAGACAAGCTAATGCTAACAGACTGATGTAGCATAATGTGAGATATATTGACTGTGGATTAGTGAACCAGGTGGAAGCAGGGATGTCTATTAGGGTGACTGAAATCTAAAGAAAATGAGAAGATAAACCGTGCTTGGTAAACAAGCTTCTTTTTACACTGCTAGCAACATAACAGACAGCTAGCCTGGCCAATAACAGATATTGTCCCATGGCAAATCCGAAAATGTCATAATGGCTAATCAGACACAAATGATATAAAAGCTGCTGTTGTTGTTGTTATTGTGAGTGTTTTGATATTTTTTTTTGATAATCACGTGACCAATAGATGCATTTTAGAAGGTTAAAACCTACAAAAACATGTTTTTTTTAGTCAATGAGCCTTTTAAAGTTTAAAGGGTTAAGCCCATTCTTTGGAGAACATAATGTTAATAGAATTGATGACTGGAGCCACACATGAAATTCAAATAATAAGGCAAAGAAACTCAAACCATTAATTGCTTCACATTTGTATATGTTTGTAGGTTGCAGCTCCAGCACGGAAACTACATTATCATCACAGCCATTAATCACACAGATGCAGCCTCCCATATTACCACCTCCACCCCATGTGAGCTTCCACTCAGAGGATCCTAACACTCAACGGCCCACGACCAGCTATTTACCGGAAACGCACACCCTGCCACCAGTGGCCACAAGTGACGTTATAATTGTAAATCGTCAGAATCTACCCAAAGAAAATCAGTCCCATTTGAGACCAACGTCACTTTATCAGCATCAAGTCAGTGACAAAATTTCTAATTCTCGGGGTTCTAACATAGATGAAATTTCAAGTCAAATGACTCGGACGTCAGTGTCTCAACCACCATCAGAGGTTCCAGTAAGACCCTTTGACTTCCTGAAAATGGATTATCTTACACCAACTTTGAAACAGACACCTGTAACGCAAGCTGCGACAGGACTCTCTGGCTCTGTCACCTTCTCTATTAAATCTGAGGTAACGTCCTCTCAGATTTCTCCAAATGAGGAATTTACTTTGCAGCCTCCACCAATCCTTTCTCAAACGTCTCAAATTTCTACTCGGACCATTTCCTCAAACTTTGCACCAAAGTTTAATTTTGAGCTTTTGACATACCAGCAACCTCCACCTTTTTCAGCCAGTTACCAAACATCACAAGTTCAACATCAACCCTCAACAATAACATCCACCATTATTCAGCCTGAATCAGACCCAACGCAACACCCACAGCTTTTCCTCTCAACCACCCTTCCACCTGATTGGTCCATAGAAACTCCATCAGCTGACTCTGAGGTTGTCCATCAAGGTAACAAATCAGACCCACTAAGTCAGGAAGGTTCCTCGAGTCAGCCAGAGCTCACAGACTGGCTGAAGAGAAACACCTCCCAGTCACCGATGACCAGTAATGACCCAAGGTAAAAAAAAACAAAACAAAAGCACAAACAAACAAAAAAAAAGGCTGTCAACTATTTCCCTCTGATAAAGCAATAAAGCAATGACTGTTTGTCTTGTGCAAGTTAGAGTTAAACCACCATCACCATCTTGGCTGCCTGTGCTGGAGAAACACGACATCCCCATTGTGGTGGGAGTGGGTGTGTCTTTGGCCTTCATCTTTATCACTGTTACCTTTTATTCAGTGGTCCAGAAGAATGAACCTGTGACAACAAGCCGAGCAGGTCAGAAATTATCCAGACACTATATTACACCACTAAATCTTACATTTAGGTGCTGAGAAACAGTCATTGACCCAGAGACTATATTGATTAACCACTATTGTAGTTGTGAAATTTGAAGTTTGTGGACTATGGTTTCAACAAATTGAGTTTAGCATTTCCTTGTCATACAAACATCCCAGAAAACCAAGGTCCCTTATTTGTGTTTTCAAGCAAATTTATCTGAAATACATGAGCATTTGGCTTGTCTAAACCAGTGTAAAAGGAATTATATAATTTGCAGTTGAAATGAGTTTATACTTTGTTTTACTATATGAGGTGGGTGAAGCGGTCTGCTCTAGCCAGCTAGCCATTAGCCACTGCAAGCAACACCCATTGAAAACGACGTAACAAGGTGTGATGTGTATGTATGCTGTGAATGGAACTGCATTTCATTTAGCAACCACAAAGTGCCTCTAAAATCTGAATTTTAAAAAAAATTTCTACACTGGACTTTAATTAATGTGTGTGAGCTA
This sequence comes from Pholidichthys leucotaenia, assembly GCA_020510985.1. Lineage (NCBI taxonomy): Eukaryota > Metazoa > Chordata > Actinopteri > Cichliformes > Pholidichthyidae > Pholidichthys > Pholidichthys leucotaenia. Next base: position 20,585,892 of record CM035838.1, read on the forward strand.
CTGTAAAATTTGCATCCACTCAGTGTGATCATAGTGTTTAGAAAGGAATGGAACATAACAGGACTGCAGTTAACTTGATTTTACTAAACAAGAACTTACATATTGCAGAAAAGTATTTAAAAAATGCTGTCTTGCAAAGGGACAAAAAAAGCTAAATTATATTAATATGCAGGTCTACCAGACAAACAGTAACTTTATGTGTAACTATATGTGCCTAAATGTCAAAGTATGGCTTTAACCAAACTATATGTGCTTGACAGCTCAAAGGAATCTAGGTGTCCCCATTCGACATGCTGAACGTCATGCTGCTGGACGTACATATGAAAACAGGTACATATACTAAGGAAGCACAATAGAAGAATTTTTGCCGATAGCCAATAGTTTGAAAGTGTCATGTGCGGGGTTGATGTCTCGGCCCCACCCATGATTTGTGGCTGTAGCTTCCCGATTGCTTGTTAATTATTTCCAGCTGGCAGGTTGAGCTTCTGAGCCTGGCCCCTGCCAGCCTACAGCCACGCCTCTCTCTCTCTCTCCTTGTCAGACACTCACCGGCTGTTTGTGGTCACTGGTTGTTGTTCTCACACACATTTACACACATGCACGCACACACTCAAGCACACTCTGTAATGCACGCACACGCACATACATTCCTTCCTACTCACATATCCTGACACGCACTCATACACGGACTCCCACCGCACACCTGCGTCCACTTATCATTTATTAGTCTGTTTGGTATTTATTGGGTGACAGTGGGGGCATTCAGTGTCGCAGCGTAAGTCAGCACTAGACAGTTCAGTCCAAAATCATACCTGTCTATGGCTACACCAGTTTATGTTGATGTCCTGGAGCTGTTGGTGTTTTTTCCCATTGGACTACTTCGGCGTTGTTTTTTTCCCAGAGCCCGCTGAGCTCCAACGCCCTATGTAAGTCTTCCTCAATATTACTTACTGCCCTTCCTTGTCCGCTGCCCATTTCCGCCCTGGGACCGCGTGGGGCTCCTTCCCCAGCCAACTGAGCTCGGACATCCATCGCTTTGTGTGCCAGACTGTGTTTTCCATTGAACATTTCGTGTATTTTGTGTTTCCCCATATTATTAAATAAACATGTCTTCTTCACCTGCATTTTGGGCTTGAACTAATTCAATTGTTCGCTGTGCATTTATACAGCAGACATGACAGAAAGTTGTTATTGCCGATTGCCAATACTGATATACTATGCACATATGTTTCCCACCTATTTTCATCTCCTTTGTCTTACAGTAATGATTAATCGGCATATAAAGACACATTCCCCAAGGAAAATAAGATGACTACCTTAACTTTAATATGAAAATAAATACATGTTATTTATTTTTAGTAACCTGTTCAACAGAAGTGTGAACTTACTACTTTTAATAGGCTTGGACGATACTGTTACTGTGACTTACATTACAACAGCCACAATCAGAGCAAGAGGAAACATGTAAATAAATGCAACCTGTTCACAGGGATCATGTGAAAATAAAGTGGACTCACTGTATAACTGTACAGTAACTAAAACACATAGTAAGTGTAATATTTTTACTCTACTGAATAAAGGAGCACAAATAAAGCTACATGTACTTTACAGACTTATTTAACCTCAGCATCATTTAAACTGGATCAAATAAATCGCTTCAAACTAGGAGCCTACTAAAGCAGCATTTTTTTCATTGTTAAAAACTTACAGCTTGTAACTCGGGTAACGCCGTATCTGAAAATTACCTGTAACTGGTCGCGTGTGTTGAGGCTCGGTGCAGTACAGTCCGCAGGTCACTTTGTCTCTGGCGCCTGGTTTTTGGGAGCGATGGACTTCGAGGGTTTCGGGCTGGTAACTTTGACTCTTGGTGCTGTCCATGTGGTCTGCCTGACATCTTCAGCGGCTGATAACTGGCTGGTTTTTATTAGTGATGGACTCCATGGATTTCTGGGTAGTCGCAGTCTTGTTTTTTTCCTTTTTGGGGGCGCTGTGGAGCAGGCTGATGCTTAATTTTTTTCTTCACCGTTTTTGTCTTTTCCTCATGCTGTTTACTCCTCTCCTGGCCATGGGAGCAGGCATGTTTGTTGATCTATGCTACCGACGTGATAACGACATTTCCTCGCGCCACTGGAAAAGAGTAACGTGACTGTCTGCTGTAATATTATTTTATCGGCTGTAAATATTAATTTTTGCCTATGCCAATAAATAATATTAAATGCTTTATCTGCCAATATGATAGTGTTCTGATATATATCGTGTATCCCTAACATATACTTCTACAACAAAAAGTTAAATACATCAGACAAGGTGTGAAAAAAGACCTGAGTGGTATGTGTGTGTGTCTTGCACAGAGCATTTCAGGATGATGACTGCGTGGCAGTCATCGAGCAAAGCCCCAACACATCAGACACCAGAGCCCGACCCCCAGGACCCAGCCTGGTCACAGTCCAGATGGAGCCCACGTATGAGGAGGACACACAGCCCACCCTAGATGGCCACTCTATCACTGTGGAGACTTATCCAGAGCCTATTGTTGACTCCAAGGTTTGATAAAACAGGAAAAACACAAATATATCAACATAACAGGAAGAAGATCTTTCCTAATCTATGCATTTTATATAGATGTGAATTCCTTTTACAGATCAACCCCTCCCTTGAGGAGGAGAAGGGCTGCAGTATGTCCCAACCTAGCATCCACCTGCAGTGCACTGAGGACTGGACCAGTAACACTGGAGACAACCACAGTCCATGTCGGGACACCTTACCTCCCCCTTCACCCATACCCTCACGTTCATCTTCCCCCTCTCCACCATCTAGGCGCGGGGAGGACCTTCACTCCTCTTTAACCTTGCAGAGTGGGGAGCCATGTGTGGCCCCCATCCACCACAGCCTCAGTGTTTCCCATGGTAACCTTCCACTGCTGCTGTCTCACCATGTCTCTGTCGGCCTCACCACGGTGGCTGTCGATGTCCAATTGTACCCAGCGGCCACTGCTTCGATGGCAGTAGGCACCAGCACTCACATCAGTTCAGCCTCAAACTCCTCTGCAGTGACCGTGCCTCTGTTTAGCCCCACTTTGGGTAACAGCCAGGAGAATGACCAGTCATCTGCTAGGTTTCATCAGTGTAAGCAGACAGATCCTCTCACATGAACAATCATTTGCAGATTTGAGCAAGGGTGCTATAACAAGGAGGGCACTAACCCCTCCATATGGTCTCTAACTAACTAACTAACTACTAACTAACCTGCACTTATATAGCGCTTTTCTAGTCACAAAGACCACTCAAAGCGCTTTCATTAATACTAACCCTCTATTCTAAGGGCCTATAGGAAACAGATATCTAGGGACAATTTAGAACAGCCAATTAACCTAACATGCATGTTTTTGGCATGTGGGAGGAAACCGGAGAAATCCCGGAGTAAACCCACGCAACACGGGGAGAACATGCAAACTCCACACAGATCACTGTTGGTCGGGGGCTGGGATCGAACCCACGATCCCATGATCCCCACAATCCCCCGGCCAAGGGTAAGCTGTGCTGCCGCAGTGCTAACCACTGCGCCACCGTGCAGCCCGTCTCCTATCATATCAGTCGACAGACATTTCATGAATGCAATAATGGGACTGCTTCACTTTTAGCTACTATATGATCATTCCCATTGTTCTCATTGATACAAGTAATTCATCTCTCTCTCATATTAGTAAGCTCAGTCATGGTGTTGCTCTACTCAGTAACAAAAACACTCAAGGCCAAAACACTACATGATGGTTGGGACAGAAATGTTCCTGACAACTTAAACAGATCAACAGTCACTTCAGCCTACCTCCTCTGGCAGAAGACCATCCAGAAACAGTCCCCTTCCACTACTTTAGCCGAGTACCCCCCACCCCTGACACACATACACACCCACGCGCTCACACACACACAGAGTTATTGACACCTTCAGTGTGAAATATTGTTCACACACTGGAAACCTAGCTTTTAACTCCAAAGCAGTCTCTTTTATTGACATTTTAAGGTGCGTTTAGACCAAACATGACTAAATTTACTCATGCGACCAGAGTATATGTTAACTCAATGTGTTCGTGCGAATACATTGAGTTAACATGTATTCTGCTTAGCCAACTAAATTTACTCGCGTTGGGTCTGAACACACCTTTACACATTTCTTCTCCTTTTGTGTGATGTCATTTCCTTAGTCAGAACTGATACTAAGGTTGTTAAGTGTAGGTTTTGTGACATTTTGGCAACACTTTCTTAAATGTGGATAAACTGAATAAATGTATACATGCACACATAACAGGAATAGCGGAGGTTAAAACTTCATCAAAATTCTTGAATGATTAGTACACAGAATCATTAGTAGGAACATTTTCTAATTACCAGGCTTGGAAGCTAATGGATTAATGTGAAAGATAGTTTCAAAAGTTCAACATCAGTCATGATCTATATCATCTTTATTTTATATGTATTATGATGAAAAATGTGAAATTATACATGTTTTGAATTTGGGGGAGAGTTTACAGGGAGTACAGTGGATAATTCCTAATGAGATAAACGTATTAACTACAGCCAGTATGTTGTATTCTTGACTGTTGGGCAAAGCACTTTACCTGACTCCTTTTTATCTTTTTTCAGATTTGTGTACAGACAACATATCTTTGATAAAGTATGTTGAAGGCTGAGTTATAGCTAGTTGTTAAATTATTTGAATTTTGAACACCATCAGGCTAGCAGTTTAACTTTATTTCCAGTATGTGCAGTGGATAAAAAAAGTGTACATATGCCTGTTAAAATGCTATGATGCTGCCACCACCATGCTACACTGTAGGTATGGTGTTCTTTTGGGAATGTGCATTGTTGTTTTTGTACCAAGTTTTTGTACCTTTTCAAATTGTGACCAAAAAGTCCAACCTTGGTGTTTTCAGATCATAGCACATTTTCCCACATGTATTTGGGAGATGTGTGTGTGTTTACATACATAACATTTTTCTTTGCAAGAAGAGGTTTCCATTCTGTGATTCTAGCCCATTGTCCAGACATACAGTGGGGAAAATAACTATTTAACACATCAACATTTTTCTCATTAAGCATATGTATTTCTGATGGAGCCATTGACCTGAGATTTTCACCAGATATCAGTAACAACCCAAGTAATCCATACATACAAAGAAATCAAGGCAACTATAATTATATTTAATAAAGTGGAATAACACGGGGAATAAGTATTGAACACAAGAAGAAAAAGGGGTGCAAAAAGGCATAGAAAGGCAAGAAACCAGCTGAAATCCATCAGAATTTTGTCATGATTCAACACAAGAGAGGCTCAAACGCAGAGCAACCACACCAGATGAACACTCAGATTCAGATTCACAACTTTAATGAAACTCACAAAACTCAAAATATACAAACTTAAATAAAAGTGCAGATCTAAGGAAGAGCGCAAATTAGCCACAAACTTAAATTGACACAAAACACAGGAGCACGCTGGAACGCACGCAGCCTGGGGGGAGAGAAAAGAGAGAGATGATTAGAGGCGAGAAACTCAAAAAAGAGGAGAATAAGAAGGGAATTTAAATCTTACTGCGTGGAGCAGAGGACCCGGCAGGGGACTCCTGGGTGGGACCAGGGGAAGAAGGGTAAAGGCAGATGGCCTGGGTGGACAATCCGATGTCTTCGTGTAGAGGTTCAGGCAAGCATGACCAGCCCCGGAGAATACACCGCAGAGATGGCAGCAAACCTGAGAAGAAGACACACGAGGTGAGACACACAGATCAACAAATGCCAACAATGTAACAGTGGTTGTAGGGCAGCAATACCCAATGGTCCAGCGGCACTGTATCCACACACTGGACCTTAAATATGCTGGTGACCCGGAGAGCAGCAGGTGCAGCAAATCACGCAGGTGTGTTGATCACTCTGGAGCCAGGAAAACAGGAACAGGAGGGGAGGGGGAGCACACTCGCCTGATCATCACAAATTTAGGAAGCCATCCTGTCCCCCATCAGTGCAAATTAATTTCAGCTGGTTAAGTCCTGACTGATAGTCTTTAAAAAGGTCTGTGAATATCAGATTGTTACACCACAAAGAACTCATCATGTGTAGAAGCAAAGAGCTCTCTCTACACCTTCGCAACCTTACTGTTGCAAAACAAAATGATGGCATTGGCTACAGGCACATTTCTAAACTGCTGAATGTTCCAGTGAGCACTGTTGGAGCCATCATTCGGAAGTGGAAAGAACATCATTTTACCATAAACTGGCAACGACCAAGAGCTCCTTGCAAGATTTCTGACAGAGGAGTCAAAAGAATTATCAGAAGAGTTATGCAAGAGCCAAAGACCACTCGTGGAGAGCTCCAGAAAGACCTGGAGTTAGCAGGTCCTGTTGTTTCAAAGAAAACAACAAGTAATACACTCAGTCGACATGGGCTGTATGTCCACTCACCTCACAAGACTCCATTGCTGAAGAAAAAGCATGTTGAAGCTTGTTTAAAGTTTGCTGCACAACATTTGGGCAAGTCAGTAAAATACTGGGAGAATAGTCTGGTCAGATGAGACCATAATTGGACTTTTCGAATGCCACGACACAGCATGTTTGGAGGAGAAATTGAACTATACACCAGCCCCAAAACATCATACCAACAGTGAAGTTTGGAGGTGGGAGCATCATGCTGTGTGTGTGTGTGTGGGGGGGGGGGGGTCAGCACATGATGAATGGACAAATGTACAGAGACATCTTTGATAAGAACCTGTTGCCATCTGCCAAGATGCCGAAGGTGAAACGAGGGTGGACGTTTCAGCAAGACAATGATCCTGAACACACAGCCAAGAAAACTCTCAAATGGTTCCAGAGAAGGAAAATAAAGCTGCTAGAATGGCTCAGTCAGTCACCTGATCTGAATCCAATTGAAAATCTATGGAACAAACTGAAGATCGGAGTTCATAGAAGACACCCACAGACCCTTCAAGATTTGAACACAGTTTGTATGGAAGCGTGGGCTAAAATCATTCCCGAGCAATGCCTGTGCCTAGTTTCTCCATACAGGAGGTGTCTGTCATTGACAACAAAGGTTTTTCTACTAAATATTAAATGAATTTCACCAAATGTGTTCAATACTTATTCCCTGTGTCATTCCACTTTATTAAATATAACTTGTTTCATGAACACAGTTGCCTTGATTTCTTTGTATGTATGGATTACTTGGGTTGCTACTGATATTTGGTGAAAATCTCAGGTCAGTGGCTCCATCAGAAATATGTTTTGTCAGTGTTTGTAGATGCAGGACTCAGGTGCGAGACTCAAGTTCAAAAAAGTTTATTTTAGGAGCTGGTCACCCTGATGCAGCTCGAGGGCTTAAAAGAGAAAACAAACACAGCTCGGAAGCTGTAGCAAAAGGCTAAGGCAAAACAGACAAGACTCGGGCATGACAAGACAAGGCAGGATACAGGACGGACAGACAAGGCAGAAGCATGGACTCACAGAAATTCTGACAAGAACACCGAGCCCAGGTGAAGAACGTGTCCCTTAAATAGCAAACCGACAGATGAGACATAATTACAAACAGGTGTGAAAAATCAAGGCTGGAACTAAGCTCAAACGGAAAATAACTCAGGGTGCTGTCACAATAAAACCAAACTAAAACTGCAGATAAAGACAGGAATAATAAGCAAACATAAACATGGCTCAGATAATAATGATACTAATAACCCAGACTGAATAATAATGATAATAATACTAACAACTGAGGACTAAGAATACAGCAGGGATGAACAGACAACCACAGACAGGGGATACACATGAAACATAATGACAGCGGATCGGGGAGACAAGAACAAGTAAACCGGGATAATAATTGTAATAAATAATAAAGACCAAACTGAGAACTGAGCAGGGAACAAATCCTACAGAACACAAATGCAGACCAAATAATGAATAATAATAAATACAGAAAAAACAGCAAGTCAGGTGGTCTACTGGAGTCCTGGACCACCAGACTAGGGTGCAATATGGGTTGAGAGATGACTGTAGGGGTACTTTAATTTCAGGATGTGATAACAGGGTGGCTTCACACTCAGAAGGTTGAAACAAAGGGAGCCTCTTGGTCTGGTGATAACATTATGGGAGTTTTTTTTACCCTAAAGTGACATAGGAGCCTTTAATTCAGAAAACAATAATACAGGAGTCTCTGGCTCAGACCAGAGTTGTGGCCTAGTTGGTAGAGCATTCGCTAGACAACCGGGAGGTCGTGGGTTCAAATCCCGGCCGGGTCATACCAAAGACCATATAAAAATGGTAATTCCCACCTTCTAGCTTGGTTCTCAGCATAATAGAATGGGGAAAGGAAAGTTAATGCACAGAGCGACCAGAGGACTGACCCCCCACTGTAGCTTTCAGTAGCTGTATGCTGACTTCTGGGACTGATGACTGAGGATGATCAACGGCAAACCCAAACGCTGCAGGCGGCACATCAGGCAAGGCGCTCGGGGAAGAGGAGAACTGAGACATAGGTGAAGATGTGGGAATGACAATGGCAGCAGAGATGACAGCAGATAATGGTGGAGGGAGCTCAGCAGTGGTGGAAATTGGCTGCTGCTGAGCCCCCTCACCAGCAGCAGGACAAGACCCTTCAGTGTTGGATGTTAAAGAAAGGGAAGGTACTTGCCTCTGCCTCAGTTCTGCTGCTGCTGGAGAGTCAGACGAGTCCTCCCGGGAGTTCATGGAGCTCATCCGATGAGGAGCCACTGCCTGATGGTGTGGTGCAGTTACTACGCAGAGGGAGGAGGGTACGGCGGTCCACTGTGCCTCTGGTGGTGGAGTAATACCAGGCCGCTGTGTTGTCCAGCGCCGGCGCGAGCCCCGTCTCCCCTCGGCTCGCCGTTGCTTCACCTCCCCCCGCTCTCCTCCAACTGCCAGCGGCGTCTCCACCAGCTCCTGGACTAACACCAGCAGATAGGGGTGCACAGAAGTCCAGCAAGCCAGAGGCAATGCCGAAGTGTGGGAAAATCCTCAGCAACTACGGAGGAGCCTTCCAGGAGACTGAGGGCTCGTTCTGGTGTGTCAGAGAAGTGGCCATCCTCGATAAGGCTCTCAATCAAGGAGGCAGCCCAAACCTCCCCTTTGTTGAGGCCCATAGAAGAAAACTTGGAGTCCGCTGGGTCCGTCTGATGGTGTCCTACTGTCAGCGTTTGTAGATGCAGGACCCAGGTGCGAGACTCAAGTTCAAAAATGTTTATTTCAGGAGCTGATCACCCTGATGCAGCTCGAGGGCTTAAAAGAGAAAATAAACACACAGCTCGGAAGCTGTAACCAAAGGCTAAGGCAAACAGATAAGACTTGAGCATGACAAGACTAGGCAGGATACAGGATGGACAGACAAGGCAGAAGTGTGGCTCATGCAAATTCTGACGAGGACAACGAGCCCAGGTGAGGAACGTGTCCCTTAAACAGCAAACCAACAGGTGAGACATAATTACAATCAGGTGTGAACAATCAAGGATGGAACTAAGCTCAAACAGAAAATAATTCAGGGCGCTGTCACAATAAAACCAAACCAAAACTGCAGATAAAGTCAGGAATAATGATAAGAAAACATAAACATCACTCAGATAATAATGATACTAATAATCTAGACTGAATAATAATGATAATAATACTAACAACCAAAGACTAAGAATACAGCAGGGATGAACAGACAATCAAAGACAGGGTATACACATGAAACATAATGACAACAGATGAGGGGAGACAAGAACAAGGAAACCAGGATAATAATAGTAAAAAATAATAGAGGCCAAACTGAGAACTGTCACCACGGGTTGAGATGCCGTCTCGGCACTCAGCCCATGTTTTCCCTCATCCCTGCTTCCCATTGAGCAGCGTCTCAGCTGGCCCCCAGCTGGCAGCATTATGGACAGCTGGGGCCAATTAGTCTTCATCAGCTGGGGCGCTGCCAATGAGGATAAATAGGAGCAGACTCGGGGCTGCGACATAAACACATTGCTAAGCTGAAGCCCCTTCGTCTGGTGTCAGCTTATACTCCTCTTGCCGCATTCCTGTGTTTGTATCCCGCTGTGAGTATGTACGTCTTGCTACCCCCACGTCCGGTACGAGCTGCTTACCTCTGCGCTGTGCAACCTGTGAGTGTACCTCTGCATGAGTATCTGTGCTCTCCTCATCCCTTCCCCTTTACCCTGAATAAAATATCACGACTCACTGGCTTGTCCCTGGCTCTGATTGCCCGGCTCCCTAGAGCCGGATATGACAAGAACGGAGCAGGGAACAAATCCTACGGAACACAAATGCAGACCAAATAATGAATAATAATAAAAACAGAAAAACCCAAAATACTAATTTAAGATGAGGACGATGGCTGGAGCCATATCCTAGAAACAAGAAAATAGAGCAATAACTCAAGTTGAGGACATGGGGCCCAGTCCACACCCTAACATGAGAAAAATGTTGACATGTTCAGTACTTATTTTCCCTGCTGTATGGAGAATACAGGAAATTATTGTCACATGTAGAACACAATTAGTAGTTGCCAAAAATTCCTGTAGCTCCTTCAGTCTCATTGCAGCCTCCCTGGGCAGTTTTTGTCTTGTCTTTTCATCAGTTTTGGAAGGATGTGTAGATCTTGGTAATGTCACTATTGTTACTTTCTCCACTTCTGGATGACTGCCTTCATTGTGTTCCATGGTATGTATGCTGTGGATTTGTTTCCGTACCCTTTTCCTGACTGATGCCTTTCAACAATGAGATCCTTTTGATGGTTTAAAAGCTCTCTGTAAACTATGGTTATTGCTGTAGGTTGGAACTGAGTAAATGCCAGGAAAATCCTACATGGACCGCTGAATTTTATTTTGGGTCCGTCAGTCACTTTAACTGATGACAGGTGTCCCCCCCCCAAAAAACTGAATGCTGCATAAGTGCTTCAGAGTATTAGTTTACAGGTCTGCACACTTACACAACCAGCTTGTTGTACTTTTTTCCCCTAATAGATTTGCTTGTTTTTAAATTGAAGTGTACAGGTTAGGTCACATTAAAGGCTGAACAAGTTTTAAAATAATTTATTGTAGTCTTTTTTTCTACATCAGAAAAACCTGGCATTTTAACAGAGTGTACACTTTTTTTTTTTTTTTTATTTCCACTGTCGATTGGATTGTCATATGGGATTCATCCTCCCATTTAAAGTCTTGGCAACAATGCAAAAAGAAAACATTTGACAGGAAACTGATTTTGGTCTTACATTACTGAAACAAATACCACTACAATCATACAATATTCCCCTAAGCAGTCAACAACCTTATTTAACATGCGGTATCAATCAGCCTTTACCAAAATTAAACCCATATCTTCTTTGTACCTGTTCTGAACATCTGGACGCACAGATTGATAACTTTCACTGTGGCTTTAGGCATTGTAGATGGCTACCAAAGTAAGACTCTTTAATTGCATCTGGCCTAAATGCATGGGGAAAATGGGTAAACAGCTTTTTATAAATGCATATTTCATAGCTTCAGCAAAGCTTTTGTGTATTCTTTCATGTATTGGTTATATTGATTTTTTTTTTTTTTTTTTGGTCAGGCTGTTTGATAATTTGACTTCTGCAGCTTTCCAATTATTAACCTTTTTTGTTTGCTTTGTGTAATCATAAATATACATGGTACTTATGAATTTTATTGTTGGTTTCACTTAGATATGTGAACTGGTGTGGATTAGTTTACATAACCTGGCTTATTTATAGCCAAGCAGCCAAGGATTCATTACTTTGCAAATATTATAATCAATGGTACTTTTGTCATTATTAAGGGGATAGACTGTTACTTTAGCCTTTTTGAAACCAAAGGAAGGTAACTCGTATGTCAATAAACATCTCATGTACCCTTTACTGACTTATCCAATGCTTTATTTTTTCCTAATAAATGTTATGATAATCTCTCTCTGGTGTATCACTTCCAGATGTTCAGTTTGGTGTTGTAAAGCCACGCCCTTCACAGTGTTGCCAGATATACAATAATTATCATATTTATACGATCATTTTAGGGCCTATATGATATATGATCAATACTTTTTAAAAAGGTAAAATAATACAATAATTTTGGCATTTCTGTGCCCTCCCACCACCAAAAGTAATTTTGATTTGTGTGAACACCCACATATCACCAGAAACTGATGCCTGCTCACAGTTGATCAGCTCATACCTGGCAGGCTCCTCCTCACCACCAAATGTGCCAATCACATCAGCAGTGCTTAGCTAATGTTTGTTTGTGCAGCTGCCCTGGCACCACTACAAATAAAGAAAAAAAAATCAGTGAACATGAGTTCGGACTCGGAGGTACTAAAAGAGAGGTCTGGTAGCACAGACACGGACACCAGTAAGAAAACAAAGCAACTCCGCAGGGCACAGCAGCTTTATTGGCCTGCCTGCGATATTAGACCCTACATTGGGATGGGTTTCACCTGTTGCTGGGAACGAGGCTAAAGCCTTTTGCCACTGCCGTGGCATTCAGTTGGCGTCAGACATTACAATTCTGAAAAATCATGCATGCAAGCATGAATAAAGCAGTTGTTTCATTCAAATGGCCGAGTCTCAGCATTTATTCCTTAGGTTATTGCAGTTCCATACATATAGAATAGCTTTGTTTTTAAATGCACTGTCCAAGGCTGTGATTTTTCAAATTTTTTTAGTACATTCGATAATTTGGGACAAAATAGGATAATTTTAAAGCAACAGTATGATATTTCTTCATTTCCCATCTGGCAACACTGTGCCCTTATCTCAGGGTCCACTTGAAATAGGCCAGCCTCCGAAGGTGGTCTGTACAGCCTGTAGGTGGTCATGATGTGGTCAGCAGTCTGCTCAGCATCCCCACACTTGCATGCTGCACTGTTTGGCAGGCTCCACTTCCATGGTTGATTTGAAGCAGCCGACACCCGTATGTAGGCGGTTCAGCAGAGTCCACTGACGGCGAGGAAGACCCATTCCTTCTATGCCATCCCCCGGGTCCCAGATGTAGTGGTGAATACATGAGGGCTCAATGACTTGCACTCCTGCTTCCAGGATGCTGCAGTGAGTCACTTGTTGACTGGTTCTCAGGGATGGAGCAGAGCAGCTCTTGTGTTACCCTGTTGTAGGGGTGGTGGGCCTCGAGTCTGCTTGGGGGCACAGCTGTTGTTGTGGTATTGTGCAGGATATGTCAGTCATGTTTCTGAGCCTTCCTTGCTAGGGCAAGAGTAGCAGCCTCTCTTCTGAGGCCAGGTGGAGCCATTCCTCTGCGGACTGGCAGGAAGGAGACAAAGGCGGATCTTAGGCATTCTATTATGAGCAGCACTTAAATGTGCTTTATAAATAAACTTGACCTTGACCTGAGTGCGTTGTTAATGGCAGCATCTACCTTTTTAACATGTGGGCGTCTACACCATACTGGGGCACAGTATTCGGCTGCTGAGAAGACAAGAGCTTGTGTGGAGATTTGTAGATTCCTGGCTGATGTGCCCCTGGAAGTACCAGCTAGGCGTTGGATAAGTGAGACTCTTGATGTCATCTTGGCCCTCACTTCTTCAAGGTGTTGTTTGAAGGACAGTGTCCTGTCTAGGTGTACACCAAGGTACTTTAGGGCTAGCTGGAATTCAAGGTGCTTTTGTCTACAAACACATCCAGCTCCCTTTTGGCTTCTCTGTTGTTCAGGTGGAATGCTGCCGTCACTGCCGTCACACCGTTTATTTTCATTTATTTTATTTAACCTTTATTTAGCCAAGTAAGTCAACCAAGAACCAATTCTCATTTCAAATGATGACCTGGCCAAGAGGCAGCATTAAAAAGGACAAACAAAAAGAAATCAGAATCAGATTTATTGCCATTGTTCATGTAGTACACAAACTAGGAATTTGTCTCGATGCCATGCTGCAACATTAAAAACATGATGAGAAAAAGAGATAAACTAAAAAACTAAAGGACTGAAAACGTGCAATAAGTGTAGAAAAATAAGTAATAATAAGTAATAATGATAATAATAATAATAACAATACTAGTAATAATGAGTAGTACTAGTCAAGGCAGTTTTAAAAAATTAGCAAGTAACAGATAATGTGAAGTACCACATAGTGCAGTCGATAATGCAACAGAAAACAGTGATGAATGACGTGAGTCTGGTTGAGCTGCTGTACATAGTGCACGAGAGTCAAAAAGTCACTTAATGTTCAGCAGTCTGATGGCAGAGGGGAAAAAGCTGTTCATGTGCCGGGAGGTTTTAGTCCGAATGGACCAAAGTCTTCTACCTGAGGGGAGGGGAGCAAACAGTACGTGACCAGGATGTGAAGGATCGGCTATGATCCGGCCAGCACGCCTCCGGGTCCTGGAGATGTACAGGTCCTGGAGAGATGGGAGCTCACAGCCTATCACCTTCTCAGCAGTGCGCACGACGCGCTGCAGCCTTAGTCTGTCCCTGGCAGTGGCTCCTGCATACCACACAGTTATGGAGGAGGTGAGGATGGACTCGATGATGGCCGTGTAGAACTGCACTAACATCTTGGTGGGTAGCTTGAGCTTCCTCAGCTGCCGCAGAAAGAACATCCTCTGCTGGGCCTTTTTGATGAGGGAGCTGATGGTTGGCTCCCATTTGAGGTCTCGGGTGATGGTGGTGCCCAAGAAGCGGAAGGAATCTGCAATGGTGATGGGAGAGCCTGTGATGGTGAGGGGGGGCAGGGGGGTTGTGACTTTCCTGAAGTCCACAATCATCTCCGCTGTCTTCAGAGCATTCAGCTGCAGGTTGTTGTGGCTGCACCAGGACACCAGCTGGGCCACCTCTTCCCTGTAGGCGGACTCGTCGCCGTTGGAGATGAGCCCGATGAGGGTGGTGTCGTCCGCAAACTTAATCAGCCTAACAGACTGGTGGGAGGAGGTGCAGGAGTTGGTATAAAGGGAGAAGAGTAGGGGGGAAAGTACACAGCCCTGGGGTGATCCAATGCTGATGCTAACAGAGTCTGAGACAGACTTCCCCAGCCGCACATGCTGTCTCCGGTCCGTCAGGAAGTCGGTGATCCACCTGCAGAGGGAGTCAGGCACGTTGAGCAGGGACAGCTTGTCCTGGAGCAGATCGGGGCGGATGGTGTTGAATGCGGAGCTGAAGTCCACAAACAGAATCCTGGCGTAGGTTCCCGGGGAGTCCAGGTGCTGCAGGATGGAGTGGAGGGCCAGGTTGACTGCGTCATCCACAGACCTGTTAGCACGGTAGGCAAACTGCAGCGGGTCGAGGAGGGGTGTGGTGATGGACTTGAGGTGAGACAGGACCAGGCGCTCAAAGGACTTCATGACTACAGAGGTGAGCGCTACAGGTCTGAAGTCGTTAAGTCCAGCAATCCGTGGCTTCTTGGGGACAGGGATGATGGTGGAGGATTTGAGGCAGGTCGGCACGTGACATTGCTTAAGGGAGGTGTTAAAAATGTCTGTGAAGACAGGAGCCAGCTCTTTCGCACAGTGTCTCAGGGTGGAGGGAGACACATACATACAAATACATACAAAGCAAACAATACAATATCATACCACTTAAAACAGATTGTACTGTGATATATAAAAAAAATAGTGAAAGTAACTAAAGCTAAAAGCAAGTACAACAATCACAGATTATTTCCCTTACCAAATTTTTACAGGATGAGAGTGGTATAAAAGAACTGAGCTTTAGTTTTTGATCCAAATGATTCCAGTTGTCTGCAGCAGAAAACCGAA
Source organism: Pholidichthys leucotaenia (assembly GCA_020510985.1). Taxonomy (NCBI): domain Eukaryota; kingdom Metazoa; phylum Chordata; class Actinopteri; order Cichliformes; family Pholidichthyidae; genus Pholidichthys; species Pholidichthys leucotaenia. Next base: position 20,601,620 of record CM035838.1, read on the forward strand.
AAGATGAACGACCAAAAGTAGTGCAGGCTTTAGGAACTAGCAGACCAATGTAGCTGCTTGAACAGAGGGAACAGCTAATTGTTATGGAAATTGAGCAATGAGTGAAGATAATGACGGAGTTTTGCCAATTAAGGTTTTGTAAATCAACAGAAACCAATGTGTTTGATGGCATGAGAGAAGAGAGGACCAATTTACCAGAGAATACAAGCTGCAGTGGTGAGTGCTGAAAGGACCTCCGGTAACAAAGTGAATAGCAGTGTGATAAATGGTGTCAAGTTTATGGAGGAGTGTTTTAGCGGCTGATCTATAAATTACATCACCATAGTCTATGATTGGGAGGACTGTCATTTTAACCAAAAGATGTTTAGCAAAATGTGTTAAAGAGGACATATTATGGTACAGAATACCTATTCTAGATTTAACTTTAGAGAGCAGAGTATTAATGTGTTTCAAATGAAAGTGAGCAGTCTAGCTAGATAAGATAAGATAAGATAAGATAAGCCTTTATTAGTCCCACAACGGGGAAATTCCAGGATTGTAACAGCACAGGGATAGCAACACTCAGAGCAACAATCAGAAGGCAAGAAAAAAAAAACAAAAAAAAAAAAAACAAGCAAGCAAGAGCAGCTAATATACATATGTACATATTACTATAAAATATATATATATACACACACACACACAGACACACAGTGCAGAGCATTGTAGCTGGATGGAATAAATATATGAATATATGAACACACAGTGCAGAGCATTGTAGCTAGATGGAATAAATATGTAAATATATAAACACCCACAGTACGGAGCATTGCAGCTAGGTGGAATAAATATGCAAGTATATAAACACACACAGTGCGGAGCAATGTAGCTAGATGGAATAATATGTAGATATATAAAAACACAGTGCGGAGCATTGTAGCTAGATGGAATAAATATATAGATATATAAATATAAACACACCCAGTGCTGAGCATTGTAGCTAGATGGAATAAATATGTAAATATATAAACACACACAGTGCAGAGCATTGTTGCTAAGTGGGATGAAACAGCATAACCGTCTATTTAGTTATCTTACATGGTATGATTATGTGCCCATACATATTCTCACCCTCCATAGCGACCGGTATGTTCCTAGTTGTATGCCGGAGAGGACCATTGTGTAAGTCTATTGCATCTTTTGCATTCAAAAAAAACTATTAGTTTGTTACGTCTTTTTGCTATCTCTGCGAGCAGCCCTGCTTAGGTTGTACAGTCTGACAGCCGTTGGTAGGAAGGACCTACGAAACCTCTCGGTTGTGCACCTGGGATGATGTAGTCTGCTGCTAAATGAGCTCCTCAGTGCATCCAGTATGTCCTGCATAGGGTGGAACTCGGACTCCAGCAGAGATGACAGTTTAGCCACCGTCCTTCTCTCTCCTATCTCCTCCATTGGATCAAGGCGCTGCCCCAGGACAGAGCTAGCTTTCTTAATCAGTTTGTTCAGTCTCTTCCTATCGGCTGCAGTAATGCCACTGCCCCAGCAGACCACTCCAAAAGTGATGGCTGATGCCATCACTTTAGATGCCTAAATACTTGTAAGAGTCAACAAACTGAATCTCGGACCCATTCAATGAAAGAATTTTACAAAGACACTCAATTTGTGGAAGAGTACTGTTGAAGATTATACATTTTGTTTTGCTTGTGTTCAGTGTTAAATGAAGATCAAGAAAAGCATGTTGAATGTTGGTGAAGCTAGTTTGCAGTGCAGACAGGGCAGTGTTGAGCGAGGAGCTGAAAGTGTAGGCAATAGTATCATCGGCATACAGGTGAATATGGGAGTTAGCTGTAGCATGGGTTTTGTTGTTGATGTAAATGTTGAATAACGGACCGAGTATAGAACCTTGGGGGACCATTTGTGAAGGGGCAGCGGATCTGAGAGAAGACCTTCCACCTTCACTAACTGCATATGTCCGGAGCAATAACTGCTGAACCAAACTGCTGCTCTCTGAGAGACCAATAGATTGCAACCTTTCCAGCAGAATGGAATGATCTACAGAATCAAATGCCTTAGCCAGAGCAGCAAATACAGCAACACAGTATTCTTTGGTGTCAATGGCACATACAATGTCACTTACATCCTTGAGTGTTGCAGAAATGCAACTATGCCCTGATCTAAAGCCAGACTGTAAGAGGTTAAGGATATTGTGTGTCTCCAGATGGTCCATAAGCTATTTGTTGATCAGTTTCGAGAAGTTTGGAGAAGCGGGGCAAGATGGAAATGGTCCGATAGCAGGTGGGGTCAGCATTGTCACCTCCTTTAAAAAGTGGGGTGACTGCGGCAGATTTCCAGTCCTGAGGGAACATGCCTGTTTGCAGTGAAAGGTTGAACAAGTCACAGATTGGGGTTCAATTCAATTCAGTTCAATTCAACTTTATTTATATAGCGCCATTTCACAACAACAGTCATCTCATAGCACTATCAACTGTAGGGGGGAACCCCCACAGTTGCAGAAAGATCCCAGCAATCAGGCGATCCCCTGTGAGCAAGCACTTGGCGACGGTGGAGAGAAAAAACTCCCTTTTAACAGGAAGAAACCTCCAGCAGAACCAGGCTCAGGGAGGGGCAATCATCTGCTGCGACTGGCTGGGGGGTGAGGGGATAGAGAAGAAGAAAAGAACAGACATGTAGAGAGCAAACAGCACGATGGGGACTCAATCTATGGGAGAGAACAAACAAATGTTAATGACCAGCAAAAAAAAAAATATTTCATAGAGAGTGAGGAAAGGAGTGAGGCCCAGTGCATTACTGGAGGTCCCCCGGCTGACTAAACCTATTAGCAGCATAACTAAGGGAGGGTTCAGAAACACATGATCCCTCCCTAATTGTAGGCTATATCAGAAAGGTAGGTTTTAGCTCTATTCTTAAAAACAGAGATCGAGTCTGACTCCCGAATCCAGATTGGCAGCTGATTCCATAGGAGAGGAGCTTGATAACTGAAGGCTCTGCCTCCCATTGTACTTTTGGAGATTCTAGGTATTACAAGTAATCCTGCATTTTGGGAGAGTAGTGCTCTGTTAGGATAATACGGTAGTATCAGATCTTTTAAATAAAAAGGAGCCTGATTGTTTAGAGCTTTGTAAGTAAGAAGAAGGATTTTAAACTTAATTCTAAACTCTATGGGAAGCCAATGAAGGGAGGGCAGAACCGGAGAGATATGATCTCTCTTTCTAGTACCTGTTAAAACTCTTGCTGCAGCATTTTGGATCAGCTGAAGACTTTTTAAAGATGTTTTAGGACAGCCTGATAATAAAGAATTACAATAATCTAATCTCGAGCTAACAAAAGCGTGGATCAGCTTCTCAGCATCACTCTGAGACAAGATGCTCCTAATCTTGGCAATATTACGCAAATGATAGAAGGCAGTCTTAGAAACAAATTTAATATGTGAATTGAAGGACAAATCCTGATCAAAAATAACTCCAAGGTTCCTCACAGAGCTATTAAGAGAAAGAGTAACTGCATCCAAACTGAAAGTTTGATTTGGAAAGGAATTTCTAAGGTTTTTTGGACCAACAAGAATGACTTCAGTCTTATCTGAATTTAATAGCAGGAAATTACAAGTCATCCAAGCTTTGATTTCCTTAAGACAGGCTTTTAACTTGGCTAATTGATTACTATCATCTGGCTTCATTGACAGGTATAATTGTGTGTCATCTGCATAACAATGAAAATGTATACAGTGCTTTCTAATAATGTTGCCTAACGGAAGCATATATAAACTAAGAAGAGTAGGGCCTAGCACAGATCCCTGTGGAACTCCATGACTAAGCTTTGAGTTGAAAGAAAACTCATTATTTACATGAACAAACTGGAACCTATCAGATAAATAAGATCTAAACCACTGCAACGAAGTTCCATTAAGTCCAACATAGTGTTCTAATCTATCAAGTAGAATATTATGATCGATAGTATCAAAAGCGGCACTAAGGTCTAAAAGGACAAGTACACCTTGTCCTTTTTGACCTTTAGTAAGGTCTAAAAGGACAAGGGTTGGAGTGACATGAGCTCAACTTTTCAGAAAGAATATATCAAGCCTATCAAGACCTGAAGATTTATGGGTGTCTAGACTAAGGAGTTCAGCCAGCACCTCGGAGATGTGTATACAGTGGTGTGAAAAAGTATTTGCCCACTTCCTGATTTCTCATTTTTTTGTATGTTTGTCATGTTTCAGATCATCAAACAAATTTAAATATTAGACAAAGATAACACTGTCATGTACGTGCATTTTTGCGCAGCACACAGATGAAAAGAGATGAGCCCACTTGCAGGTGAAGTGTGTGTTTTATTAAACAAAGAGTCAATAGTACAAAAAGTGTCCAGCATAAGCAATCAAATAATAAACTACACAACAGGTGAAAAAGGTTTGGAAGACTCTGCTTGGCTATGAGGAGGGAGTTCACGTCACGCCCTAAGGTTAGGCTGGCCGCTGAGGGAAGAACAAGAAACATGAACTTGAAAAAAAAAAAGGAGACTTACATTATGCGTTTCAGAGCAGAGCTGAGCTGAGCTGAGCTCTGGGGAAAAACAGCACCAAACGAAGTCCAAAGGAGCGTAGATCACACACTGAGTAACGCCAGAACCCAGGATACTGACTAACACTGCCACAATTAGTGAATGAACAGGCAGAGTATAAATGCACAGTGAACTAATGACAAATGGAAACAGGTGTGTAACTGCAGCAGGTGCATTGATTGCAAGCTGCTCACGGCAGCAGCAAGCTGAGGAGCCCGTGAGAAGTGCCTGGAGAGAGAGGGAGGGGCAGAGACAGAAACACAGAAAAACCCTAGAAAAATGTGCAGGTAAAACAGGAAAACAAAATACAACAAGAAACTGTGTCTGAGGTCTGGGATGACATAGGACCTCAGACACATGACAAACACAAGTAAACACAAAATGCAGTTTTTAAATGAAGATGTTTATTATTAAGGGAAAATAATCCAAACCTACATGGCCCTGTGTGAACAAGTGATTGCCCCCTAAACCTAATAACTGGTTGGGTCACGCTTAGCAGCAACAACTGCAATCAAGCATTTGCGATAATTGGCAATCAGTCTTTTACAGTGCTGTGGAGGAATTCTGGCCCACTCATCTTTGCAGAATTATTGTAATTCAGCCACATTGGACGTTTTTTGAGCATGAACTGCATTTTTAAGGTCATGCTGCAACATCTTAATCGGATTCAGGTCAGGACTTTGACTAGGCCACTCCAAAGTCTTCCTTTTCTTTTTCTTAAGCCATTCAGAGGTGGACTTGCCGGTGTGTTTTGGATCATTGTCCTGTTGCAGAACCCATGTGTGCTTCACCTTGAGGTTACAAACAGATGGCCGGACATTATCCTTCAGAATTTTTTGGTAGACAGCGGATTTCATGGTTCCATTTACCACAGCAAGTCTTCCAGGTCCTGAAGCAGAAAAACGGCCCCAGACCATCACACTACCACCACAATATTTTACTTTTGGTATGATGTTCCTTTTCTGAAATGTTCTGTTACTTTTATGCCAGATGTAATGGGACACACACCTTCCAAAAAGTTCAACTTTTGTCTCGTCAGTCCACAGAGTATTTTCCCAAAAGTCTTGTGGATCATCAAAATGTTTTCTGGCGAAACTGAGACTAGCCTTTATGTTCTTTTTGCTCAGCAGTGGTTTTCATTTTGGAACTCTGCCATGCAGGACAATTTTTGCCGAGTCCCTTTCTTATTGTGGAGTCTGGAATGAAGCCAGCAGTTCTTTGGATGCTGTTGTGGGGTCTTTTGTGACCTCTTGGATGAATCGTCGCTGCTTTCTTGGGGTAATTTTGATTGGCCGGCCACTCCTGGGAAGGTTCACCACTGTTCTATGTTTTTGCCATTTGTGGATAATGGGTCTCACTGTCCACAAGCCCTGCTTCCTCTGTGGAAGGTGTATCATCTCCTTGGTGGCCGGGCCCCGGGGGTGGACGAGATTCGCCCTGAGTACCTCAAGGCCCTGGATGTTGTCGGGCTGTCATGGTTGACACGCCTCTGCAACATTGCGTGGAGGTCGGGGGCAGTGCCTTTGGCATGGCAAACTGGGGTGGTGGTTCCTCTCTTCAAAAAAGGGGACCGGAGGGCGTGCTCCAACTTTAGTGGGATCACACTCCTCAGCCTCCCCGGGAAGGTCTACGCCAAGGTACTGGAGAGGAGAGTCCGGCCGTTGGTCGAACCTCGGATTCAGGAGGAGCAATGTGGTTTTCGTCCTGGCCGTGGCACATGGGACCAGCTATTTACCCTCTTGAGAATTCTCGAGGGTTCGTGGGAGTTTACCCAACCAGTTTACATGTGTTTTGTGGACTTGGAGAAGGCATTCGACCACGTCCCTCGTGGTTTTTTGTGGGGGGTTCTTCGGGAGTATGGGGTATCAGGGTTGTTGTTACGAGCTATTTGGTCTCTGTATGACCGTTGTGAGAGTTTGGTTTGTATTGCCAGCACTCGGTCGGACTCATTCCCAGTGAGAGTTGGACTCTGCCAGGGCTGCCCTTTGTCACCAATCCTGTTCATAATTTTTATGGACAGGATTTCTAGGCGTAGCCAGGGAATGGAGGGTGTCATGCTTGGTGACCACAGGATCTCATCTCTGTTGTTTACAGATGATGTTGTCCTGTTGGCTTCATCCAGCAATGACCTACAGTTCTTGCTGGGACGGTTTGCCGCTGAGTGTGAAGCAGCTGGGATGAGAATCAGCACCTCCAAGTCCGAGTCCATGGTCCTCAGCCGGAAAAAGGTGGATTGTCCTCTCCGGGTTGGGGATAGGCTCCTGCCCCAAGTGGAGGAGTTTAAGTATCTTGGGGTCTTATTCATGAGTGAGGGGAGAATGGAGCGAGAGATTGACAGACAGATTGGAGCAGCATCTGCAGTGATGCGGACGTTGTACTGGTCTGTTGTGGTGAAGAGGGAGCTGAGTTGTAAGGCACAGCTGTCGATTTACCAGTCAGTCTACGTTCCTACTCTCACCTATGGTCACGAGCTTTGGGTAATGACTGAAAGAACGAGATCGCGGATACAAGCAGCTGAAATGAGCTTTCTTTGTAGGATTGCTGGACTCACCCTCAGAGATAGGGTGAGGAGCTCAGTCATCCGGGAGAGGCTCAGAGTACAACCGCTGCTCCGCCACATTGAAAGGAGTCAGTTGAGGTGGTATGGGCATCTGATTAGGATGCCTCCTGGACGCCTCCCACTTGAGGTGTTTTGGGCACGTCCCACTGGGAGGAGACCCTGGGGCAGACCCAGGACTCGCTGGAGAGACTATGTCTCCCAGCTGGTCTGGGAATGCCTTGGTATCCTCTCTGAAGAGCTGGAGCAGGTGGCTGGGGAGAGGGAAGTCTGGGTTTCTCTTCTTGAGCTGCTGCCTCCGTGACTCGGACCTCTGGAAAAGCGGCAGAAGATGGATGGATGGATGGGTCTCACTGTGGTTCGCTACAGTCCCAAAGCTTTTGAAATTGCTTTTTAACCTTTTCCAGACTGATAGCTCTCATTTACTTTGTTTCACATTTGTTCCTGAATTTCTTTGGATCACAGCATGACGTCGAGCTTTTGTGGATCTTTTGGTCTACTTCACTTTGTTAGGCAGGTCCCATTTAAGTGATTTCTTGATTGAGTACAGGTGTGGCAGTAATCAGGCCTGGGTGTGGCTAGAGAAATTGAACTTAGCTTTCCAAAGATTTGATAAACCACAGTTAATTTATGTTTTCACATGGGGGGGGGGGATCACTTTTTTACACAGGGCCATGTAGGTTTGGATTTTTTTTTTACCCTTAATAATAAATACCTTCATTTAAAAACTGCATTTTGTGTTTACTTGTGTTATCTTTGTCTAATATTTAAATTTGTTTGATGATCTGAAACATTTAAGTGTGACAAACATAAAAAAAATGAGAAATCAGGAAGGGGCAAACACTTTTTCACACCACTGTAGGCTGTAAGGAAAAAGGAGGGTGTCCTGAAACAGGTAAATGAGATACAAATACTGAAGTGGCCTAAGAATCATCAGGAAGATGATATTTTGCTGTCATATGAACAACCAGCTTTAATGAAATGTTTGTTGAAGGAATGGACCATTTTGGTTTTGTCTGTGATAATGATACCATCCATCCATCCATCCATCTTCTACCGCTTATCCAGGGATCTGGGTCATGGGGGCATCAGTCCAGTTAAAGTAGCGCAGACTGCCGCCCAGTTCACATAGCACAATGATCCCCATGATCCTGCCTGGACATGGTGAGCCCACTGGAGGCCGGACCCATGTGCCTCCTTTGGGCACACTGGGTCCTTGATGTAACATTTTTCATGGAGAGCCACTGCACCGCTCTTAGTCTGGCCCTTCACCCAGGACCACTTTGCCTTAGGAGACCCTACTAGGGGCAAGTTGCCTCTGACAACATAGCTCCTGGGATCATTCAGGCACTCAAACCCCTCCACCACGATAAGGTGTGAAGGGGTTTAATTTATACATACAACACATTTAATTATAGAGGGCAGGCATGAGGGTGTATTTTTTTGTTTTCAATTGTTTTGATCATTTTCCAACATTTTTTTTGAATTTGTGCCATTGGAAAGTAGTTGCTGTTTGAAATAACCAGTTTTTGCTCGTCTTATACAGTAGACTGAGTATATTTGTTTCTGAGCGCCCTATATAACTGCCAGTCAGATGTTGTATTAGATGTCTTAGCTCTTCGCCATAGATGGTGCTTTCTGTGAATGAGCTAAGATAGATCATGACTGAACGAGGGACTGAGATGATTTTTTTACTGACTTTTCTAAGAGCAGCGTGTTTGTTGAGAACAGCAGTAAAGGATGTTTTAAAGCATGGCCAGGCATCTTCGATATTAAGGATGAAACTAATTCTGTGCCATTGTACAACAGCCAGGTCATGCAAGAAAGCCTGTTCATTAAAATTTTTTAACAGGTGTTTGCAAACAACCAGTGGCGGGTGTCTTGAGGTAGTGCCTTTGCGAACACAAGCTATTGTACAGTGGTTGCTAAGGCTTTGACAAAACACTCCAGATGCGTACCTCTCTGGTCTATTGGTAACTATGATGTCACTTAATTTGCCAGATACCACTGAGTTGGTATTGTATCTGGTAGGAGCCTGCACAATCTGGAACAGATTTAATCCATCTAACTGCAGCTGTACAGAGGATGGAGGATTGAGCATATCCCAATTTAAATCCCCGAGCAAGATAAACTCAGAGGAAGTGTGAGGGGCAATCAATTCACATAAAGCTGGCAAGGTGCAGGCAGGAGCAGAGGGTGATCTATAACAACTGCCAACAGTGAAGGAGTAACTCTTGGATAAACTCATTTTTTAGAGAATAAGTTCAAATTGTTTGGCAACAGATTTGGAGTGTCATATTGACTGGACTGTCAGCTTGAGTGCAAGATGCAACACCAACAGAAAACACACAAGAAACGTTTGACCCTTTATTTAATTTTAAAAGACGCAGACTTGAAGAAAATCAGTCACTCGCCAGAGGAGCAGCAACCCTGCAGAGGGAGAGACAAGGCTGATTAATGGAGGAATGAAAGGGGAGATGAAAATCCAAATTAACACCACTCACGTGGGAGGAGAAGAGAGCCTGGCACAGAACCCAGCGAAGGAGATGAACCAGCAGGTTAGGACTGCTGGTGGGGGAATGAGGAACGGAGTCTGACCGGATGGAGAGGATGACCGCAATGGAGAAGAGCAAAGGCTGGCAAGCGCACCAACGCCCCTGAAGACACACCGCTTCGTCGGCAGCAACCTGTGGAGATGAAGAAGGAGAAAGTGTGTCAGGTAAAGTTTACCGCAACACAAATAGCCACTAATTTAGATAATTCTGTTTCATGGCAGAATACCCAAATGAGCCAGCGTTGAATCATTGAAGAGCACTTCCTTATAAATGCTGGCTCAGCAGGAACAGCAGGTGCATCGAATGGCTTGATAAGGAGCACAGGATGAAGCGGGAAGGAGGGGGTAAGCGCTCGCCAGGACATGACATGGAGGTGATAACGGTACACAGCAAATTATCCTTACAGTAAACAGCAATACCCCCACCCTTAGAACTTCTGTCCTGACGATAGATATTATAACCGGGAATGAACACATCAGAATTAGCGATGGATTTCTTGAGCCATGATTCAAAGATAACTATAATATCAGGATTTGCAGTCAGTCATAAGCAGTAATAAGCAGTCAGTTCAGTTAATTTGGGGAGAAGACTACATATATTTAAATGCATAAAATCAAGACATTTCAGTTACAATAACAGTCAAAGGTTAATGACTGGACATCAAGAGGTTCAGATATATTATTATTGTCAGGACAGGGATCCGGACCGGGGGTTGAAGATTACCAGATATCAGCAGCAGAAGAAAGATCAGGCATTTATGCTTGTACATCTTAATGATGCCGTCCTTTTTAGTGTTCATAACTGGTGTTATATTGGGAAGGCCATGTGCAGGCATGGAGAAGTTGTCCTGTAGAACTAAGATGCTGGCCATTCGAACCAGTAAAGAACAGTCAGAGAAAAACAGAAATGAGGAGGTTTTCAGAGGTGCACGGAGCCATTTTTTTTTTTATGTCCAAAGCCACAGAGATCCTTGGCCGAGGTGATGCTGAGGTTATTTTGTAGCTACCACTGTGATGAAATGTTATATTATCATGGTTGTCAAACGGTGCGATAAAGTGCTCTGAACATAGACCTATTAGCTTCTTAAACTGATTCCAAGTATTTTGTATAATGGGTGCACTTCTGTGCATTTCAGAATAATGACAATTCAATCATCTTTACAAAAGCAAAGACACATATTTAAAATAAGATACTGAACATGAGTAAAACAGTTAAAATGAAATAAAATGCTCACATGAGATACATTTAATGCACAAGGTGACAAATTCATAAAAATGTCTCAAGCACTATGTAACTTTCTTGTTCCAGGTAGGAACACTGAAAAACTACAACTATGGCGACTATGACCTGAGTCCCAACAGCCAATCAGAGGGTGCTTAGTTGTTGTTGGCTACAGTTGTGCCCTGTGATTGGCTGTTGGGACTCAGCTCATAGTCATCTTGTAGTCCATTCAGTGATCCTACCAAGAACAGAGGTGATGTATTTGATGTGGACCCACTCAGCCTATGGGGGAAGTGACAGTCACTCAGTCAAAGGTTTATGTTGCATCAAAATAATTTTAGAAACCTTATTTTAAGGTTAAACTCTTACATAGTGTTGCTTTAATTTGTTGGGAATAAAATTTGCCGAACATCATTGTTGCTGTCCAGTTCAAGATGCAGTTTGATTCATGTGCAAACATAATCAGAGACCTGCATTAGACTTATTGTGCAAGGCTGTTTATTCCTGATGATAGTCGTGTCTGAATGAAAGTGAAGAGTCAAGCTTGACCAAGACTCAAATATTGATCCCAGAATAATTTTCCTTCAGTTGTTCTTGTTGTCAGCATAGTGAAATGCAGAATTAATTGCTCACTTTTGTAGACTGTTGTATTCAGTAACAGTCAAGTCTCAGTTATTTCAGCCCTCATTTGTTTTGTAAAGTCGTTCTCTATGTGGAAATACAAGTGTAGCGATATATTATACATTTCAAAACTCTGATTAGAAAAAAAGAATATGATTTAAGCATCTGCAATTTAAAGTACCACTTTTATAAACATGAATGTACCAGCATGTGGTCAAGACCTGCAAGCTGACAGACAACTGCGTCTTCGGAGAGAAAAAGAGAGATGAATATAAAGAATTTGCTGCCATCTAGCAGTACAAGCCAACAGTGCTGCACATCTGCTGAACTGTCATTCAATAATCTTCTATATGTAACCAACAGAGGTCAGTATGACCACACTGCTGTTCAGCACACTAAACATATACTTCATTATCTAAAATTATTTTGACAAAAATAAATAATTAAACAGCATAGTTTTGTCATGAATTGCCTCTCGGGGCAGAGAAGAGAGACCCAGGTGCTGAACTGCAGTTTGTGGTACTTTAATGAAAAAACACAAGTTCAAAAGTGCACAAAGTAAAACTTACAAACAGATGTACGTAACAGGATGGATGAAATGTCAGGATGAGTCTGGGTACTGACGGGAACAGGAATAGGATTCCTTCATGAGACTCCAGCAACGAGTGAATACACAGACAGACCATAAGAAGGCATGCAAACAATAATCACAAATGCCATCAGGTCTGAATCACATGAGCGGGCTGCAGGTGAAGACGATTACAATCAGCTGTGAGTCATGAGGAGAGGAGATGGGGCTGACAGCTTGACAGGGGCACCACCCTGTGGTACCCAAACTAAAGATATGATTATTGACTTTAGGAGGAAAAATCCCAGGCACAAAGTCACTGTACTAAAAGGCCAGACCACCGAATGTGTACAATCCTACAAATATCTTGGGACGATTATTGATAGTAATTTAAACTTTGAAGAGAACTGTGAAAGGGTGTGCAAAAAGGGTCAGCAACATTTGCATTGCTTGAGGAAACTTGCACGCTTCCAAATTGACCGAACCATAATGACAATGTTTTATCGGGCTTTTATTGAACCTGTTTTATCCTTTTCTTTAGTGTAATGGTTTGGTCAGATAAAACTGAAACAGAGGAAATCCTTGGATCAGGTAGTTAGATGGTCCAGTCGTTTGCTTGGTGAGTCACAGCTGAGCCTGACATCCCTGTACACCAGACAGGTACAGAGGATTGCTACCTCCATTTTAAATGATGACTCCCACCCTTTGCATTGCAACTTTCAGCTTCTTCCCTGAAGACGGAGGTTTGCTGTCCCAAAAAGTAAAACCCAGCGCTACAAAAACAGCTTTATTCCTGCTGCTGTCAAAGAGTTGAACAAGCTGTGACAATATATTGCACATAATTTAGGTACCTATTTATTAACTCCATTTTATATTTACTTATTTTGGTAGGATTTTATTTGGGTTCTAAATATTTTATTGGGTTTTAGACCTTTGAGTTTTTAACCTCTTTGACTAGTTTTTAACTTTTTAATATGACCCTTCTCTCTTACCTCTGGTTTTTCTCTCATCTCTTTGTCTTTATACCCTGATTGATGGAGCCTTGAGTACTTTTATCATGTCTATAGTCAGCTTCATGTGTGCCTGTGTTTGTGTCTATGTTGAATGTAATTGTGGCTTGTAAATATGGATGTCACCAGACTGCAAAACAAATCTACCTATGGGTACAAATAAAGTAACCTGAACCTGAACCTGAACCCACAACCAGGGAAAAACCCATAAGTGCCTCTGACAGCTGCAACCCCGGAGAGAGAGAGAAAGAGAGAGCGAGAGAAGGAACTGGCAAGATACAAATATAATGAGAAGACAAATAAAGACTGAAAGAAAAATGCCAGTAAACCCAAATGTGTAAATAACAAAACTACAATGAACATAAACAGGAAAATGAGTCACACTAAGAAACAATACAGAATACGTGAAAACCAACCAAGGATAAAATAACAGGAAGTAGAACTCAAAAAGACAACACTATACAAATATGGAAAAGACACTGAGCATGGCGGAATCCCCTGTGCTCAGATCGTGACAGGTTTAGGTGTATAAACAGAATATTTGAGAATTTAATGTTGAAATAATGAATGAATGATGCTTTACAGTCATTACTATTACTAGACAGGTAATGATGCATTCATGTGAATGAGTTTCACTCCTTAATTTACAGTTTTAATTTGTTAAAGGCAATTTTTAGGATTTTTGTGTTTGAAGCCATCTTTGGCCTGTTATAATTTTAGAAATACACAGTTGAATACATGACCTGCATTTTAATAAGAGAAGACACGCAGGGCTGGACTGGTAATCTGGCATACCGGGCATTTGCCCGGTAGGCTGATGCAGGTGTGGGCCGGTGAGTTGTCATCAATATAATTATGTAACCACGGCTTCAAGAACCGCTGTGCACTGGTCTTTGAGGTCCTGACAGCTGCCCATTCCTTTATTTTTATTACTGACACTGGACTGTCCAATCAAATCTCTTAAGGCACCTTCACACCAAACACAAACAGGTGGCACAAATGTATACAAAGTCAATGGAAAGAGGTGAGCACATGCAAAATCACTCATTCACACGTTCACGCCTGAGGGATAGCGCTAGCTTTGAGATTCTGCCGTCGTCTGAGTAAAAATATCAACTCTGGAAAGTTAACTAGTTTGAAAATGGGACTGACACTCATGTGGAGACAAAAGGACCAGAATCTTTTCAGCTGAATCGGGTTGTCGGTGTTATTTACCCACAGATTCCTGCCACGGACGTGCTAACAAGGCTAGCAAGCCAGCAATGGAAACAACCATCAAGTTTTCGAGGCAGGGACAACTTTTTCAGGTGAGCCCCCCGTCAGATAACGTAAACCTAAGCATGATGTTATTTTGGGGATTTCCACAGCAGGTTGAACCCAGCTGCAGAAGTTATAAAGGCAACTTCGCCTGTCTGCATCTCACTCAGACGGTGAATTCATGTCTGTCCGTGTGTTTACATTGAGTTATAAAGTAATCGTGCTGCGCAAAAAATTTGCACGTTCACATTTGGTGTAAAGGCACCTTTAACGCACCTCGAACACCCTCACCCCTTCCTTCCCAGTGCACTTCTGCACCTTTCAGAGCTTACTTTAGTGTGGAAGAAGTTGTGTAAGACAGAAATGTTGGATGAAAATAGACAAATAAAAGCATAGAAGTGGAGTTGAAAAGATTATTGGAAAAATTAAAAAATGGAAATAGATGCCACTAACTTCATTCAAATAAAGGACATATTGGTCAGTTCAAAAAGCCCCAGACAACGCCTTTCATGTCAAACTTTATGTTTTATCCTACTAATTCCAATATGAAGTCAAACTTCTGAGTGTAACTGAATGCAACATCAGATTACATCACCCGGGCCTCCAGCCTCAGCTTGAATATTCTGCAAAGTTATGAATAGTTTTTGGGTCTGACTGAGTTTATTCGGTGAGAGTAGGATGCATACCTGGAAACATATAGGTTTCAGAGCATGTGAGGTTTTCACCTGGGGTGGCGGTTAGAAAATACTTAGTGTCTAGAGCTCCGAGTCTGTGACGTCTCCTGTACAGCTATTTTTTCATACTACATCCGGTTTCCAGAATTTGA
This sequence comes from Pholidichthys leucotaenia, assembly GCA_020510985.1. NCBI lineage: Eukaryota > Metazoa > Chordata > Actinopteri > Cichliformes > Pholidichthyidae > Pholidichthys > Pholidichthys leucotaenia. The sequence goes on from CM035838.1 coordinate 20,616,789, forward strand.
GTTAGCAGTCCAACCAAACCTTTTCAAATTAACGCCAAGCCAGCTGCCGCTGTGGCTTAGATAGTACGGTGGACCTGTGACCAGAGGGTTGCTGGTTCGCGTCCTGCTTTTGGCGCCTTGCCCAGACCATTTTACTTGAGGTTAAAAGTGTTAAAAATGTTAAAATTTAGGAGGCTAGCCTCAGGATTTAGGAGTGGGTAAGGTTAAAAAGGCAGTAAATAGAAGTACCGGAAGAATAGCCTGCTGTGAAATGGGTCTGTATCTCAACCAATAGCAGCAGCCTAGAAAATGGACTATTATTAGGTTATGAATATCCTATAATATAACAAAAAATATTGCATCTTTGCTCATTTTATTGTTGATTTTTAATGTATGAGGAAAAACCTCACAAGTTTAATGGAGTAAAGTCTCAAATGTACAAGAAAAAAACCCTAAATTCATACTAGACACAAATTATGAGAAAAAGTTAATTTAAATGGGGAAAAAAGTCTTTCAAATTTACAAGAAAAAGTAGTAACTTTAGAATAAAACTGCCATGAATTTAGGAGAAAAACCTCAAACTGTCCAAATTAAAGTCACATCTCAGTAATGTCTTCTTACTCAAATATTTTTGGGTAATTATATTTTTTCTCTCATGAATATAGTACATATTTTAAATAAATGGGCACATTTGTCCCTATAAATTTGTTACTTTATTCTAGTAAATTTGAAGCTTTTATTGTATATATGTTTGCAGTGTTTTTTTCCTTGTAATTTTGTGGCTTTTTCCTCAAAGTTTTGCACCTTTGGAAAATTTTGAGACTAGAATTACAACAAAATATTTATGCAAAATAGATAAGTAATTTTCTTTCTTTCTTCAAAACCCCAGGGATTCACTTGTTAAGGGCAAAAGTGGTATAATTCTGACCTCTGTTAGACCATTAGGTGTGTTGGTTGAATTTTGCTACTTAAATTGTTGAGAGTTGACATGAAGCCATTAACAAAGCTTCTAATATTAGAAGATTTACAGTAGGCTGTTAATTACTCAAGTAACAGGAGTCAGAGTAGGGGTGACCTTACCTTTCAGCCCCTCAAAACGTCTCTGCACATCCCTGCGGTTCTTGTAAGAGGAGAAGCTTTTTGTTATGAAATTATTTCTAGTTATGCATCTTTTAAACAGGAAATGATATGATCATGTGACTAATTATTCTAATCTCCTATTTTGCATGCAGCCTACTACTCAGCTTTGCCGTTGCTTTGGGGAATGACGCAAGACTTGCATATATTTCACTGGACCATTTGTGCCGATGTTGTTTGACCAATCACGGTGGGTCACCTGGACCAAAAATGCCAGGGCCAATTTTTTGTCCCAGTCCAGCCCTGCAAACGTGAAATATTTTCACAACAGTTACCAGTTGATTCACTCTGTCAATGAAGACATCCTTGTTCTGTGTCTCATATTAATTTCTGCTTACCATTAAATAATAAAATAATATATTGTTCCCCAAATTGTTTGTTGAAATCTTGATTATTAAACTACTTTTTTGCTAAAGCTGACAGTCTGTCATGGTCTGCACTTTGGGCAGACAAGGGATTGAAGAGAGGACTTATGTGCAGGTAGGGGTGCAATGCAGAATGATAATTTATTAAACAAAAAACTCAGGGACAAAATCAAAGCAGTGCGTGGGCTGAGAACTAAACTTGGCAAAACTTAAAGAAAAAACTTGGCAAACACAAAGCAAAGCAAACTTACATAGGCAAGGAGTGGAGACAGAGACATAGCAGGGTAAAGGATGCAATGACCTCTCAACGAGACAAAAACAGAGACTCACATATATAGGGGAACTCATAATTAAGAAATACAGGACAGCTGAGAGAGTAATCAGGGGCTGAACAATGCACACATGAGGGAGAGTGGCTATGGGTAGTGATGGCTAGATGAGGCTTTCTGGAGAACTTGAGGCCTTTCATCAAAATGGCTCAAATAGACGAGGCCTCATGTGAAACTTCATTTTCCCTACCAGGCCATCTAGTGGATAAAACGTATACAACATGGAGATTTTTACAAGGGTATTATTGGTTTAATGTGTATATTTTTTTTCCATTTCAATAAATACACTGCCTTTAAAGGCCAAATGTCACGTAACAGGGTACTTTAAATATCTTGAAACTAGATATAAAAGGGACCCGATCCGTTCGGGTCTTGGTGCATATGCTTCAGTAACAACGGAATATTCGTTAATTTAAAACTGCCGCGCTTGGCCTGACACGGCCCCTGGAATCGCCTGGGGAAGAAGGCGGAAGTGACGAAATCGATTGTACCCTAGTTTGATGCTTGGGGTATTTCAATTGATTGTTTATATGGAGACTGGAAGGTTGAAGTGAGCAACAAGAAAGAAAAAATTGGATATTTCACCCATACCTTAAAACGGGACTATCAGGGACAGCTGGGTAATAAGGGACACTTCTCTGGGAAATGTTTTCTTACCTGTCAAGTGAGACGTTTTTGCCGTACTTCAACACCGTAAAAAGCGGCTATAAGGAACGGCGGAGCAACAAGGCACACCTCTCTGGGATCTCTGTCTGTTCCGCAACCGCTGCACAGCTCAACGTGTTAAACCATTGTCCTAATGACTTCTCATGGTAGTGAGAATAGCTCCCGCTGAGCGATCAGCCCACCCAGACAATTAAACTAATGAGTGACTCCACACTTCGAACAGTAGTGAGAATAGCTGACGCTGAGCGATCAGCCCGCCCCGACAATTAAACTAATGAGTGACTCCACACTTCGAACAGTAGTGCGAATAGCTCCCGCTGAGCGATCAGCCCGCCCCAGCTGTGAGTGATCACACACAGGAGTGCTCCTCAAGACACTCAGTTTTTTTTCCAGTATATTTTTTCTTTTGGGCGTACAGAAATGGCAATACGCCCGTTTTTGCTAAAATTGCATTTTCCCCGTATTTTCCTTAAAATATTTGACAATAACAACACGAACTACATTTAAAACATTTCCCAGAAAAGTGTCCCAAACCACTCTGCCGTCTCCCACAGCCGCGCTTGGCACCAAAATACGGCGAAAACGTCTCCCTTGACAGGTATGCGCCTCCATTTTCATATTGATCTGGTCAATTTCTTGACAGCAGCGGCTCTCCTCCACTGTAATAATAATGGCTTCCGAAAAATCAATATTTATGGGGCGCCCTCGACAGACCCCCTCCGGCTTCACAATTCTGGAGGCGAGTTCAATGACATTTTCCACTGGTTCTGCTCTCTGGTCATCGTCGGAACTGTTGTCATCAGACAAAGCATCTGATTCTGTCTCGGACGGCTCGAACCTGTAAGGTTCTATGCCTCTGTCACTGTCTGAACCACTGACAAAAAAAAAGACAAAAAAAAAAAAGACAAAACTAAACTAATTTGTTCACAATCGCTGTCACTTTCCGTCATGATTGTCCAATGTTGATAAGTGTGAATGTGGATAGGCAGGGCAGCCAGGGTACAACTGGTGATGTCAAAAACATGGGCGTGGTCTGGACTGGCTGTTACAAGCCAGCAAGCAAGGTGGGGCCTTCACCTGGTGTATTTTGTGCAATTATGTAAATACAGGTGGGTGATATGGTCTCCGGTATGAATATTTGGTTTAAGCTATGTGTATTTTATCTAAATTCGTTGTCATTTAGAAAAAAAAATTACGTGACATTTGGCCTTTAATAATCAGGCCCCCCTATACATAAAGGATCTGATATTACCTTACCATCCTAATACAGCATTACGCTCCCAAAATGCTGGGTTACTTATGGTGCCCAGAATCTCCAAAAGTTCATTAGGAGGTAGAGCCTTCTGCTACCAAGCTCCTTCTCTCTGGAACCAGTTACCACTCTGGCTCCGGGAGCCAGACTCGGTCTCTGTTTTTAAGAACAGGGTAAAATCCTTCCTTTTTAATATAGGAGGGATTTTGTGTCTCTTAGCCCCATTTTTGTTCTGCTGTTATTTGATTCATACTGCTGGTTGACCTCCAATAATGTACTTGGCTTCTCACTGTTATGTTCTTTATTTTTATGTCTGTCCTCTCCACGATTTTTCATTATAACATCCTCATCATACTTATCCAGCTCAGTGCTACCGTGACACAGCAGTTTTTCTCAGTGCATACACAGCGCTGATTAAAGACCTAAAGTGGTAGCCACAAAATTTCCGCTTGAAACCAAGAAGTATCACTACCTGGCAGAGGAGAAGTGTGAGCTTGTTTCTCATGAAAAGAAGCACCACCTTTAGCTTCCTGTTAAGAACCCAACGTACCCAGAACAACCACGAGGTTAGAAACTGCCTGCAGTCAGTGTAAAAAGGGTAATACCATCTAGCAATTATAATACAAATTCCACTTGTGTTTTAAAGGTTTTCATTTATACGTATATTTTTTGTATTAGGTAACTTGTATAAACAAGGCAGCAGACCATGGTCCCTCATCATGGATTACAGCTGACTGCGGTGCTTTACAGCAGCTCAGAACACACGGACACAGCTGTTTACACAATGTGATACTGGGCTCTTCAGTTGAGTGCCTTTCAAACTGACCAAACAACTCAGGGAAATCCTCCAGACCAAAGCTGAATCTGTAGTTTGAATACGGTCCCCTGACAAATTCCATGGTCACACTGACCCTATAAGCGATACTGGTTGTCCACCTCCCCTCTGATAGCACAGGGTTACAAAAATAATTTTTTTGTAAGCTGTTTGTGTTTTTTCAACTGATTTAAGACAATTTTGCACCGATGAATCCGAAAATGACATCCGTTTCTCTCGAACAGGTGCCAAGTAAAATCTCGATTGGATCGTCACTTCTTTGTGGTAACGTATCGTCACTTCCTGTTTTGCTGTCTGCCTGTGTGGTTTGCTTTGTGGTTTGCTCTCTAGCCACTAGCTATGGCTACTAGCTCTCTTTCCTCTCCTCCTCTGGTGTGCTCTCTCTGTCAGATGTTTAGCTACACCTCTGCCTCCTTTAGTGATAACGGTAAATGTAATAAATGTTGTCTTTTTGAGGCGCTCGAGGCGAGGTTGTCTGATTTGGAATCCCGGCTCCGCTGCATTGAAACACCGTCTGCGCCAGTTAATCTTGACGGATGCCCATTAGCTGCAGCGGAGCTAGCTAGCTTAGGTCCCACTGTCAGCGGTCCCTCGGCTCTCCTCAGCAGCGAGGAGACTGGGTGGGTGACGGTGAGAAGGAAGCCTAGTGGCAAAGCCCCGGTACACCACCAACCTGTTCACGTTTCTAATCGTTTTTCCCCGCTCAGCGACACACCCGCTGAGGAAAAAACTCTGATCATTGGCGACTCTGTAGTCAGAAACGTGAACCTAGAGACTCCAGCGGCCATAGTCCAATGCATTCCTGGGGCCAGAGCAGGCGACATCGAGTCAAATTTGAAAATGCTGGCTAAAAGTAACTGTAAATATTCCACAATTGTTATTCACGCCGGCATTAATGACATCCGTCTCCGGCAGTCGGAAGTCACGAAACTTAATATAGAATCGGTGTGTGACTTTGCAAAAACGATGTCTGCCACTGTAGTATTCTCTGGGCCCCTCCCCAATCTGACCAGTGATGACATGTTTAGCCGCTTGTCATCCCTGAACTCGTGAATCCCTGAACCGCTGGCTGTCTGTGTGGTGTCCTAAAAATGACGTGGGCTACACTGACAATTGGAGCTCTTTTTGGGGAAAACCTGGTCTTATGAGACGAGACAGCATTCATCCCACTTTGGATGGTGCTTCTCATTTATCTAACAATCTGGCATCTTTTTTATCCAAATTTCCAAAACCATGACTACTCAGAGTTGGGACCAGGAAGCAGAGTCGCAGTCTTACACGCCTCTCTGCAGCTCCTCTTCATCCGCCACCCCTCAGCTTAGCCCCTGACTTCCCCATCAGAGAATCGTTGTCTGCTCCCTCCAAAGTGAATAAAAATATAATGTATAAGCATCCCAAAGTGATAAAGCAAAATATTGGTAAAACTCAAATTAAACATAAAGCCTCTAAATTGAATGATTTGGCCTCTGTTCCTCCTCATAATTTAAAAATTAAATGTGGTTTATTAAATATTAGGTCTCTAACTCCCAAGTCTCTGTTAGTCCATGATTTGTTAATTGATCATCAGATTGATTTAATTTCCCTTACAGAGACTTGGTTAGGACAAGAGGATTATGTTGGTTTAAATGAATCAACTCCCTCTGGTTATTTAAACTGTCAAAATCCCAGAAGTTCTGGTCCTGGAGGAGGAGTAGCAACAATTTACCATTCCAAATTACTAGTTAATGTAAAGCAAAAAACATGTTATAATTCCTTTGAGGGCCTGGTCCTCAGTATTGGGCACTTTAGCAATTTTAGATTAAACCCAATTTTATTTGCCATAGTTTATCGTCCCCCATCAACCTACTCAGAATTTTTATCCGAATTTGCTGATTTCTTAGCTGATTTAGTGCTGAAATCTGATAGAATAATTATAGTAGGGGACTTTAATATACATGTGGATGTAGATAGTGACTGCCTTAATGTGGCTTTCAATTCAATATTAGATTCGATTGGGTTTTCTCAGAAAGTAGGAAATTCTACTCATTACCTCCACCATACATTGGACCTTGTTCTGACATATGGCATAGAAATAGAAAATCTTGTAGTGTCTCCTCATAACCCTGTACTGTCAGACCATTGTCTGTTAACCTTTGATTTTACTATTTCTGACTATTTGGCTCCTAAAGAAAAATATTATTACAGTAGATGCCTCTTAGATGATGCTGTTTCCAAATTTATGCAGATTGTTTCCTCTATGCCATGTGTCAACACAACGGAAATAAGCTATAGACAGCTTGCTCCTTCTGTAATTGATAACATGGTGGATAGTGTTTCAGCTTCTCTGCATCAGACTCTAGACTTGGTGGCCCCCTTAAAAAAGAAAAAGTCTAATCAGAGATTTCTAACTCCTTGGTTCAACACAGAAACTCGTACCTTAAAACAGAAGACTCGTCAATTAGAAAGAAAATGGTGCTCTACTAATTTAGATGAAATCTATTTAGCTTGGAGAAATCATCTTTTAATTTATAAAAAATCTCTTAGAAAAGCTAGAACGAGTTATTACTCTGCATTAATAGAAGAGAACAAGAATAATCCCAGGTTTCTTTTCAGTACTGTAGCCAGGTTGACAAAGAGTCAGGACTCTGTCAATCCTAGCATTCCCTTAGAGCTTACTAGTCAGGACTTTATGAACTTTTTCAATAATAAAATTTCATCCATCAGATATAAAATCAATCAGATTCTTCCCACAGTTAACTTAAATACTGTAACTACTACAACTCCTTCTATTGATGTCTGTCTTGATGAGTTTACTCCAATCGACCTTTGTGAGTTAGACAAAATAGTTTCCTCATCCAAACCTTCAACTTGTCTTTTAGACCCTATTCCTACCAGGTTATTTAAAGAAGTCTTCCCACTTATCGGTAGCTTTATTCTTCATATAATCAATTCTTCATTAACTTTAGGCCATGTACCGCAGGCTTTTAAAACGGCTGTAATTAAACCCTTACTCAAAAAGCCAACGCTAGATCCAGGAGCTTTAGCTAACTATAGACCAATCTCTAATCTCCCTTTCATTTCAAAAATCTTAGAAAGAGTTGTTGCTACGCAATTATTTGACCACCTGCAGGGAAATGGTTTACTTGAAGAGTTTCAATCTGGGTTTAGAATCCATCATAGTACTGAAACAGCCTTAGCGAAGGTCACTAACGACCTCCTCATTGCATCTGATAATGGACTAGTTTCTGTACTTGTCCTTTTAGACCTTAGTGCAGCTTTTGATACTATCGATCATAATATTCTACTTGATAGATTAGAACACTATGTTGGACTTAATGGAACTTCGTTGCACTGGTTTAGATCTTATTTATCTGATAGGTTCCAGTTTGTTCATGTAAATAATGAGTTTTCTTTCAACTCAAAGCTTAGTCATGGAGTTCCACAGGGATCTGTGCTAGGCCCCACTCTTTTTAGTTTATATATGCTTCCGTTAGGCAACATTATTAGAAAGCACTGTATACATTTTCATTGTTATGCAGATGGCACACAATTATACCTGTCAATGAAGCCAGATGATAGTAATCAATTAGCCAAGTTAGAAGCCTGTCTTAAGGAAATCAAAGCTTGGATGACTTGTAATATCCTGCTATTAAATTCAGATAAGACTGAAGTCATTCTTGTTGGTCCAAAAAACCTTAGAAATTCCTTTCCAAATCAAACTTTCAGTTTGGATGCAGTTACTCTTTCTCTTAATAGCTCTGTGAGGAACCTTGGAGTTATTTTTGATCAGGATTTGTCCTTCAATTCACATATTAAATTTGTTTCTAAGACTGCCTTCTGTCATTTGCGTAATATTGCCAAGATTAGGAGCATCTTGTCTCAGAGTGATGCTGAGAAACTGATCCACGCTTTTGTTAGCTCGAGATTAGATTATTGTAATTCTTTATTATCAGGCTGTCCTAAAACATCTTTAAAAAGTCTTCAGCTGATCCAAAATGCTGCAGCAAGAGTTTTAACAGGTACTAGAAAGAGAGATCATATCTCTCCGGTTCTGGCCTCCCTTCATTGGCTTCCCATAGAGTTTAGAATTAAGTTTAAAATCCTTCTTCTTACTTACAAAGCTCTAAACAATCAGGCTCCTTTTTATTTCAAAGATCTGATACTACCGTATTATCCTAACAGAGCACTACGCTCCCAAAATGCAGGATTACTTGTAATACCTAGAATCTCCAAAAGTACAATGGGAGGCAGAGCCTTCAGTTATCAAGCTCCTCTCCTGTGGAATCAGCTGCCAATCTGGATTCGGGAGTCAGACTCGATCTCTGATTTTAAGAATAGGGCTAAAACCTACCTTTTTGATATAGCCTACAATTAGGGAGGGATCATGTGTTTCTGAACCCTCCCTTAGTTATGCTGCTAATAGGTTTAGTCAGCCGGGGGACCTCCAGTAATGCACTGGGCCTCACTCCTTTCCTCACTCTCTATGAAATATTTTTTTTTGCTGGTCATTAACATTTGTTTGTTCTCTCCCATAGATTGAGTCCCCATCTGACATAACGCACGGCTCAGGAGACGCACACACACAGGCTCAGAGTAGTTCAAATAGTTTATTAGCAACAGGAGTGAATGGATGTGTTTCTGCGAGATGTAGATGTGTTGGTGGCGGCGTCTGCTTCGGGCACAGAGGCAGGAGACCGTACAGCCGGACAACCCTATGGGAAAAGCACAAGGAGAAGGGTGACGGGCACACACCAACACAGGAGATATGATAGCGAGAGAGGAGCTTACTTGGATGGGATAGATGGCTGGCACAGCAAGGGACGAGACCCGGTAGACAGCCACCTGCAGGGCTCGGTGCAGCAGCGAGGAGATGGAGACGGAGAGGAAAAGTCCGCCGCCGGGAAATCCACCTGTGCACAGGGGAGCAGACTTCAAAGGGAAAAGGTAAGGGCTTCTTACCGAAATGATGGCTGAAGAGGTAGTAGTACTCACAGCAATAATGATGAGCGAAATCTGACGGCTTCAGGCCGAAGCTCAGGGCGAGGCGGCTTATATCCCTTGCCGCTGATGACGAGCAGGTGTGCGAGCAGGTGGCGCCGCTGATGAGCGGTGCGGCGTGACAGTACTCCCCCCTCTAGCAGCGCCTCCTGGCGATGGCTTCTCTGGGTGCGCTCGGTGGAAATCAGCGATGAGCGATGGGTCCAACACAAACAACGAGGGTACCCACTGTCGATGTTCGGGCCCATAGCCCTCCCAGTCCACCAAGTACTGCAACCCACGACCCCGGCGCCGGGAGTCTAGGATGGAGGCGACGGACCAGGCCGAATGGCCGTCAATCATCCGGGGCGCGGGTTGCGCAGCAGGAGGAGGGCAAAGGGGATCGGAGACTGCCAGCTTCACCTTGGACATGTGGAAGGTGGGATGGATGTGGAGGGAGGGGGGAATAGCTACACGCACAGCCACCGGGTTGATGATCCTGGTGATGGGGTAGGGTCCCATGAAGCGCTGTGCCAGCTTCCTCCTCTCGCCTTTTAATGTCACGTCCTGGGTCTTTTTTTTTTTTTTTTTTTGTTACTTATTTGTACCCGTAGGTAGACTTGGTTTGCAGTCTGGTGACAAGCCACCGGCTACTGGTCGCTGCGTGCGCGAGCGCCCTAAACCTACATGTTTTTTAATGTCACGTCCTGGGTCGACACATATACTTGTTGCCCAACTCTATACGCCGGGGCAGGTCTTCTGTGCCAGTCCGCCATGGCTCGGTTGCGCTCCGCCGTGCGTAAAAGCGCATTACGCGCTGATGCCCAGATGGAGCGGAACTGCCTGAGATGCGCCTTCACTGAGGGGACAGTTACCTCACTCTCCTGCGCCGGGAACAGCGGGGGGTCGTAACCCAGGGACGCCTTAAAGGGAGACATCCCTGTAGCAGAAGAGCGAGCGGTGTTATGGGCGTATTCAACCCAGGCAAGATGGTTACTCCAGGACGTGGGTTTGGATGCTGTTACACAGCGGAGCGCAGCCTCCAGCTCCTGGTTGGTCCGCTCACACTGCCCGTTGGATTGGGGGTGATGGCCGGAGGAGAGGCTCACCTTGGCTCCTATGGCGTTGCAAAACGATCTCCAAACCTCAGAGGAAAATTGGGGCCCCCGGTCCGAGACCACGTCCACCGGAATCCCGTGCAGCCTGACCACGTGTTGGATGAGGAGGTCCACCGTCTCCAGGGCAGTTGGGAGACCTCGTAGGGGGACGAAGTGCACAGCCTTGGAGAAGCGGTCAACGATGGTCAGGATGGTGTCATAGGTGTTCGAGACTGGGAGTCCGGTGACGAAGTCCAGGGCGATATGCGACCAGGGCCTGCCAGGGACGGGCAGAGGCTGGAGCAAACCCGCTGGAGGGGCATTACCCGACTTGTTGGTGGCACACACTGGACAGGCCCGGGCGTAGCGGGCAGCATCCCTCCGCAGGCCCGGCCACCAGAAGGACCGCTGGAGGAGGTCTATCATCCGGGAGGAGCCAGGGTGACAGGTGAGCTTGGAAGTGTGTAACCAGTGGATGACCTCTCCTCGAACCGTGGATGGCACGAACAGCCTCCCCTCCGGTCCGCCACCAGGGTCAGGTTCCACTTCCTGCGCCTTCCGGATCTTGCTCTCAATGTCCCATGTGACGGCTCCCACGACGCACGACCTGGGTAGGATGGTGTGAACCGTGTCCTCCGACTCCTCAGGGGCGAATTGCCTAGAGAGGGCATCAGGCAGGCCGTTCTTGGAGCCAGGCCTGAAGGTGATGGTGAACTGGAACCTGGCGAAGAACAAGGACCAGCGCGCCTGGCGGGCGTTCAGGTGCCTGGCAGATCTGAGGTATTCCAAGTTCTTGTGGTCCATCAGGACCACAAACGGCAGGTCTGCCCCCTCTAGCCAGTGACCGCCGGGGACAAGCGCCGGGAGAAGAAGGCGCAGGGCCGCTTAATACCGTCGTCTGGCGACCGCTGGGATGGCACCGCCCCCACTCCTGTGTCCGAAGCGTCCACTTCCACGATGCACTGCAGCGCGGGGTTGACTTGGCTCAGGACCCGGGAGGAGGAGAACTCCGCCTTCAGCGCCTGAAAAGCAGCTGCGGCCTCTTCAGTCCACCGGAACGGAACCTTAGGGGACGTGAGGCGGGTCAGCGGGCCGACGATGGTGCCAAAGTTTGGGACGAAGCGGCGGTAGAAATTCGCAAATCCAACGAACTGTTGCACCTGCTTCCGTGATGCAGGTGTAGGCCATTCCACCACCGCCTTCACCTTCTCTGGGTCTGGGAGCACCTGGTCATGAGAGATGATGAATCCCAGGAAGGATGTTGTTCTGGCGTAAAATTCACACTTCTCAGCCTTCACGTATAGCCGATTCTCCAGCAGTCTTTGGAGGACCCGCCTCACGCGGACCTGGTGCTCGTCCCTGGACTTGGAGAAGATGAGTATATCATCCAGGTAGACGAACACAAAAAGGCCGATGAAATCCCGGAGGACGTCGTTGATGAGGCGCTGAAAGACGGCTGGAGCGTTGGTCAGCCCGAACGGCATAACTAGGTATTCGAAGTGGCCGTTCGGGGTACGGAAGGCTGTTTTCCACTCATCTCCCTCCCGGGTCCGGACGAGGTGGTATGCGCTGCGTAGATCCAGCTTGGTGAACCAAGTCGCCCCCTGGAGGGAGTGGAAAGCGGTGTCCATGAGGGGCAGGGTGTAACGGTCCTTCTCAGTTATATCATTAAGTGCACGGTAGTCAATGCAAGGACGGAGAAATCCGTCCTTCTTACCAACGAAGAAGAACCCTGCCCCCACGGGTGATGACGATGGGTGGATTATCCCAGCACTCAGCGACTCCTTAAGGTATGTGTTCATCGTCTCCTTCTCCGGCGCCGATAGGCTGTAGAGCTGTCCAGAAGGTAAGGGCGCCCCCTGGCGGAGATTGATAGCGCAGTCATAGGGCCGATGAGGAGGGAGAGACATTGCCTTAGATTTGCTGAATACCATACCCAGGTCGTGAAATTCTTGTGGCACCAGGGACAGGTCCGGGGGTGCAGCGTCCGTTGGAGGGGGAGAAGCGGACGGAGAGCAGGCAGCGGACTGAAGACAGGTGCCCATGCAGAATGTACTCCATGCCGACACCCCGGCGGACTTCCAATCCAGGACAGGATTGTGGAGGCGTAGCCAGGGATACCCCAGGATGACGGGCGACACAGAGTTGGGCAGGACGTAAAAGGTCATCTCCTCCCGGTGGTTTCCTGAGATGATTACCAGAACGGGGATGGTCTGGTGTGTAACTCTCCCAAGGGAGGCACGAGAGAGGTTGACTAGGGAGATTGGGTTTCTCAGTGCCTGGCAGTGGATGCCCAATTGGTTTGCCAGGCTTTGTGAAATAAAGCTGCCTTCTGCGCCCGAATCCACCAGTGTGTGGGTGAGATGCCCAGTGGGGTTGTGGCAGAAACGGATGGGCAGCTTTAATTGGGTGAGAGTATTTAACCGGTTGACATCCGTGAGGCCCCCTACAGTGACTCGCGGACCCCGCTGACTGGCTTTCCGTGGGCAAAGCTTCACCGTGTGTTGGTCATCTCCGCAATACATGCAGAGATCCAACTCACGGCGGCGTTGTTTCTCCGCAAGGGAAAGCTTTGTCCAGCCCGTCACCATCGGCTCCGACTCCTCGGGGCACGATGGTGGCGGTGCCGCCAGGGGGCGAGCTTGGAACAGGCGCGGCGAGACTCCACGAGGGCGAGAAGAAGATGACTTCCGTCCCGAGGAGCGCTCGCGCAGCCTGTTGTCCAAACTAATCGCTAAGGATGTCAGCTCCGCTAGCGTCTCAGGGATATCCCGTCCAGCTAGTTCATCCCTCAGATCATCATTGAGACTGCGGAGGAAAAGGCCACAGAGGGAGCGTTCCTCCCAGCCTAATTCCTCCGCCGCTACCCGGAAGTCGACCGCGTAGTCCGCTGCCAACCGGCTTCCGTGCTGGAGGGCGAGAAGCCGATCGACTTGGACCGTCTCGGTAAGAGTATGGTCAAAGACCTCCAGGAAGCGTCTCACGAACTGGTCATATGTGAGGGTGGCATAACTGGGCCTCGCCATTACGGCGTAGGTCCAAGTTAATGCTCGCCCCTCTAGGAGATTCCCGATATAACCAATCCGACTAGGATCTGAGGGAAAGTCCCCGGGCACCCGGTGGAAAACGGACTCACACTGCATAATAAACCCCCGCGCTCCGCCGAGCTTACCGCTAAAGCGGGCGGGGGTTGGAATGGGTGTGAGCCGAACCGGTGCACCCGGAGCCTCCTGGACGGCCACTGGCGCAGCAGGAGCCGCGCCACCCTGACGAGCCGGGGGGAACGGCTGTTGGGGGTCCAAGCGGCCCAACCGGTTAGTGATATTGATCAACTGATTAAAAATCACCTGTTGCTGATAGACAACTTGATCCACTCGAGCCTCGAGAGTGGAAAGCCAGTGTGCGAGCCCGCCGTCTGCCGAGCCGCTCTGCTGAAGCCGTACTGACATAACGCACGGCTCAGGAGATGCACACACACAGGCTCAGAGTAGTTCAAATAGTTTATTAGCAACAGGAGTGAATGGATGTGTGTCTGCGAGATGTAGATGTGTTGGTGGTGGCGTCTGCTTCGGGCACAGAGGCAGGAGACCGTACAGCCGGACAACCCTATGGGAAAAGCACAAGGAGAAGGGTGACGGGCACACACCAACACAGGAGATATGATAGCGAGAGAGGAGCTTACTTGGATGGGATAGATGGCTGGCACAGCAAGGGACGAGACCCGGTAGACAGCCACCTGCAGGGCCCGGTGCAGCAGCGAGGAGATGGAGACGGAGAGGAAAAGTCCGCCGCCGGGAAATCCACCTGTGCACAGGGGAGCAGACTTCAAAGGGAAAAGGTAAGGGCTTCTTACCGAAATGATGGCTGAAGAGGTAGTAGTACTCACAGCAATAATGATGAGCGAAATCTGACGGCTTCAGGCCGAAGCTCAGGGCGAGGCGGCTTATATCCCTTGCCGCTGATGACGAGCAGGAGTGCGAGCAGGTGGCGCCGCTGATGAGCGGCGCGGCGTGACACCATCGTGCTGTTTGCTCTCTACATGTCTGTTCTTTTCTTTTTCTCTATCCCCTCACCCCCCAGCCAGTCGCAGCAGATGACTGCCCCTCCCTGAGCCTGGTTCTGCTGGAGGTTTCTTCCTGTTAAAAGGGAGTTTTTCCTTTCCACCGTCGCCAAGTGCTTGCTCACAGGGGATCGCCTGATTGCTGGGGTCTTTCTGCAACTGTGGGGGTTCCCCCCTACAGTTGATAGTGCTATGAGATGACTGTTGTTGTGAAATGGCGCTATATAAATAAAGTTGAATTGAATTAAAAACCTGTACTTACTTAGTACTTAGTACTGTGCATGTACTTACCTTTATATAAAGGTAAGTACATGTAAATTTAATGTTACGTCATCAAAATTCAGAGAATTTCAAGACATAAAAAAGAATTTTGCATCATATAAAGCAAAAATACCCGTACATGTAAACAAAACGTATAAAACAAGAAGTGGTCATACTTCAAAAAGTTGACCTGATTGAGCAAAACCAATGTGATTTTTGGATTCAGTACATCAAAATTGTCCTAAATCAGCTAAAAAAAAAAATGTGGACAATAAATTTGGTCTTGACCAGTGTAGGCAGTCATTTGAATAGCATACCCTGGATAAATGCGCCCAAAAGTAGGCGTCACCATCACCATCAGAAACTGCAAATGAATCTGAAGGCTGTCCATCATTTTGACAGATTATGATAATTTTGCAGCTGCGGTAAACAACTGTGCATGCTGTTGTTGATACAAATATCACAGCAGCTGAGTGTGAAAATTTTATTTGGCAGCATATATTGCTCCAAAACCTGTTTGTACAGTTCAGCGTTAATGGTGTCTTCACAGATGTGCAAGTTACTAATGCCATGGGCACTAACACACCCCCATACCATTACAGATGCTGGCTTTTGAACTTTGCACTGATAACAATCTGGATGGTCCTTTTCCTCTTTAGCCTTATGGACATGGTGTCAATGATTTCCAAGACCAACTTGAAGGGCCATATTACAAGGAATCAGTTGTCTCAGGTGCAGGGTGCATTTATGGGTGTTTCCAAGTTCATTTCCTTATTACAGCAATGGAAAAATGAATTTTCTGCCAGGTGAAAGGTGCAAAGAGGCTGGTCTAATTATCCAGAGGCGTGTTTTGGATAATCCAATCCAAAGGGCTCCTGCCCATCCCATTAATGCACAGAGGCACATTATCCAAAGTGAACTCTGATCATGATGGCTTGTTTAAGACGGGTTTCGCACTGGCCAAAGCTCGTGCATGAAAATGCAAGTGATAATAACATTACTTGCTAATAAAGACAACATCAATCACAGTTGATGCTTATTTAGTTATTTTAGAGAGGACAGAATGGGAAGAGATAATGCCGGGCTGAAAAACCAGCTGAATGGTTTAACAGTGCACATGGACGCAAATGTGAATGCGTTTTAAACTTCAGGAAAAGAGGATGATGCCTGTGCACATTTTCATAAACTTTCATAAAATGAAAAGATTATTAATGGTGGTGCAGAAGTTGCTCCTGGCCACATGGCGAGCTGGGGCATTCCCTCTCCCGTTGCTTTTGCCGACAGAGGGTCTCCCCTATCTTATGCAGGGGTCTCCCAAGGTCTGTGACTCTCAGTCCCATTCCCTCCCTCGCAGGAGGGAAGGAGGAGAGTCGGCACGGCATCCCATCCACCACTGACCGCTGCCATGAAGCCAGCCTGCTCTCAGCAACCCCTCCCAGGAGCTGATGGGTGGCAGTCTGGACACTCGTTGGGGGCTGGTGGTACGGTGTGGCTGCTGCTTGAGAAGCCCAACCAGTTGTGGGACTAATAAAGGTTTTATCTTATCTTATCTATACATCTAACAGAAAAACAACAACTAAGTGCACATTTTTTTTATCACCCCGGAAAGGATACATGTGTGTGCGTGAACAGACAAAAGATTAATCAAAAGAGATGACTGAAGAGACTCAGACATTATAGAACATACAGTATGTGGACAGCGTAATACTTTGTAACCCTGCAGAATACTTCTCCAAATGGAAGAGAGAGAGGGTAAACACCGGCTGGTGAGGGCACCGAACCACTGATCTGTCTAGACCCAGTCAGAGGCCGCACCAGCTGAGGCAGGTATAGACGCACCTCCTGTCTCTCTGGAAAGTTACAGTGAAAAGTAAAATGCTGCACACTTCCCATCCATCCATCCATCCATCCATCCATCCATCCATCCATCCATCCATCCATCCCACTAAAAATAAACACATTAATGCCATGATGCCAAGTCCATGATGAAAACGAAAATAAGGATGGAATAAAAATCTCCAGACTGGCATGCCTCCTCCTGTTTGCCACAACCACACCAGAACACACACATGCTCCCTGTTCATTCATTCATTCCCCTAAAAATTCACACATTAATGTTTAATCTATAGACTCCAATGGTAAAATCTGCAATTAAAATAAGAATGTGAATGGAATAAAAAACTAGTGTATCAACATATGGGACGATCAGAAGCACCTCCTTCTGATCAAACAATCAGAAGGAGGTCTGTCATCAGAAGCACAATGTGCTTCTGATGACAGACCTCCTTTTTTTTTTTTGAGTGCATCGTCATAAAATGCACCATAATACTGATGCGCATGAGTTTGCGTGCCACAACACGTCTTTGAAATGAGCCTCCACCTGCCAGCGTAAAGCCAGTGCACCGTTTACTGGTAATTAGATGATGTGACAAAGTGTGAAAAACAGACAATGCGGTGACAGAAACTAACAAAACACTGGCGCAAGGTGGGGCGTTGTAAAAATTAATTTTTGCATAATCTTTTCAGTTACCCAACCAAATAATCACAAAAGAAATATTATTTCTCATCTTAATGTTATTGGAACTTGCAGGAAGTTACATGGCCATGGATCTTTCCCAGCTCTGTTTCCTGAGGAAAGCCCCTGAACAAAGTTCCTCCTACATATAGCTTCGAGTGGGTGGGCGGATCCCATCCACTCTCCAACAATATATGTCCATTTATCCACTCAAGTCCTCTTGGGTCCCCCTCTTGTTCCTGCCTTTATGGCTTTACGACTTCCTCCCTCCTGTCCAGATGTCCTCTCTTCAGCTTCAGCAATACACATATATGGAAACAAGAACAGAGACTTTTCCTATAAAGCTATGATATGTGGTGTGTGTGTGTGTGTGTGTATGCATATGTGTGTATGTATGTGTGTGTATATTATGTGTGTAAGCAACTGGTGTTTATGTGTGAATAGTTGAGAGAGGATTTGACTCATGTCTGTATGTGTGTGTGTGGGTATATGTGTGAATCTAAGAGATATGTGCTTGCAAGCACTTTGCGTAATGTCTAATTAACTAATCTTCACTATTTATTATAACAATGTGCTGTGCAAAAATCCATTGATGACTGTCAAAACAGGGCCTAAAATGTGGACTTGTCAGACCACAGCATTAGTCCACCTCAAATGAGCTCGGGCCCAGAGTAACTGGTGATATTTCTGGGTGTTGCTGATATATGGCTTTTGTTTTGCATGATGTAGCCATGAACTGTGTTAACTGACAATAGTTTTCTGAAGTGTTCCTGAGCCCATGTGGTAATATCCTTTACAGAATGATGTTGGTTTTTAATGCAGTAAGGGATGAAAGGTCACGGGCATTCAGTGTTGGTTTTTGGTCTGGCCAAAAATTTCTCCAGATTCTTTGAATCTTTGATGATATCATGGACTATAGATGATGAAATCCCTAAATTACTTCCAATGGTACCTTGCAAAATGTAGTTCTTAAACAAGACTATTTCCCCACGCAATTGTTCACAAAGTGCTGAACCTTGCCCCCTCCTTGCTTGTGAATAACTGAGCCTTTTGAGGTTGCTCCTTCTACATCCAGTCATGACACTCACTCGTTTCCAATTAACCTGTTCACCTGTGGAATGTTCCATAAAGGTGTTTTTTGAGCATTCCTCAACTTTCCCAGTCTTTTCTTGCCCCATCCCAGCTTTTTTGTGAACATGTTGCAGGCATCAAATTCAAAATGAGTGAATATTAAAAAAACAAAACAAATAAGTTTTATCAGTTTGAATCTACTACTAAACATTAAATAATTTGTCTTTGTTGTGTATTCAGTTGAATACAGGTTGAAAAGGAATTGGGGTTTTGTAGTTTACTTGGTGGACTTCAGGGTCTCACTAAAATGACTTCCTTTATAACTCAGTCACAGCTTTTAAAGGGTTTTATTGAAGCTTTAATTGTAATATCACAAAATGTCACTGGAACAGAAGATTAGCAAAACCAGGATATTACACTTCAGTTGACTTCAGTTGATAGTGCTATGAGATGACTGTTGTTGTGAAATGGCGCTATATAAATAAAGTTGAATTACACATATTTTTCTGTATTTTATCAAGGCATCTTAAAACATCTACAAACTTGTTTTCTTCTTAGATTTGGTAATGGAGCAGTAAAAGGTAACATTAGGTGTTATGCATGTTCGACATTTAATCTGTCAGATGTGACAAAAATATACAGAACAATGTAAAATCTTTACTTAGAAGAAACAAAACAAAGCAAAGCCCAAACAACTGATTCACTGCACAAAAACTTATTCTAAAATCTCTGCAAAATTTCCTTTGCAGAAAAAAGTCCTCAGCAGATGAGATAAATTATCAATCATCTGTATTTTTCTTTGGAGGTAGACCTGCTAAAACACACAGTAAAAACCATTGATTCATAGAACAGGCGTATTAAAAATGTAACCAAACAGAGAAATCTACCTGGTCTTTGTGGTACTATAATAAAATCGCAGATCTGAAGGTGAGTCTTTATCAAAGTTCAGTGGACGGTTTCTTGGGTTTTGCCTCATCCACACTTCGTGGGACATGGAAGTCCACATATGGACACCACTTGGTGTTTTGACACACCAGTTTCTTCAAAGTGGATGTTTTGACAATATTAAATCCTGTTTCTCCTCCAAAAGTACTGGGCTTCCAGTACACAGGAGAGCAGATCGGGTTACCCAACAGCCCTTTCAGTGAGAAAGGAGCACCCATCTCCACCATACTCTCACCAAATATGCCGTTAGGACGAGCTTTCTCCAGCATGATGCCGGGGTAAAACTCCAGAGCGTCTATGTCACCGTAGAGTTCCTCTAAATCTCGGGCCATGTCCATATCATCTGTTTGGAAAAAAGAAAATTAATCAACTGGAGTTACATTATGCAGTGAATGTGAAACAAGCATAACCAGAGTTGTTTTTGTTTTGTTTGAAAAACCTTTAGAATGGCCACATATTAGTGGCCTATATACGGTCAATGGCCACATATCAGTCTGTCACGCCAAATAAGTTGTAAGAAGTCCCCCCAAATCTTTGCCTTGCATGCAAGTTAGGTTAATTGGAGACTCTAAAGTGGCCCTAGGCGTGAATGTGTGAGTGAATGGTGAAGGGATTGGCACCAGCCGTAACTGCTTCACCCATCCAGGTGGATGCCTTGAATTTCCCTCTAATAAAATATACAAAATACAAAAAAAAAAAAAAAAAAAAGAGTAAGAATGATCATAATTGAGCTCCTGCATTTTTTGGGGTATAAATTTGTGACTTCTGTCAGTGTATTTTTTTTTCTTGTAAATTTGGAAAATATGGTTCCTATACATTGGTGTTTTTCTTGTAAATTTACAACTTTTGTGATTTTTAGCTTGCAAATTTGACACCTAATTATAAACACAAAGCTACTGTATATCATTTATGTGAGCGTGCCCACCCGGTTACAGCGGTTATGTGCATTAATGTTGGCTATAATTGCCATTGTCAAGCAAGTGTTAATACCAACCATGAGAAGCCTTGGTGGCTTGCATTTTTTTTTCAGCATGTCATAGATGTAAATCGGGATGGGTGGGGATCCCCTCCAAATCATCATAAACTTTTCTATATCATGTTATATTTGTTTTTTTTTGGGGGGGGGGGATTTTGTATCCACAGAGGAAAATTCAAGGCATCCACTTGGATGGATGAGGCAATCTCTTAACACACACAATCACACCTAGGGCCACTTTAGAGTCTCCAGTTAACCTAACTTGCATGTTTTTGGCCAGAGGGAGGAAACCGGAGTACCCAGGGTAAACCCACGCAGACACGGGGAGAACATGCAAACTCCACACAGAAGGGTCACTGATGGTCAGGGGGTGGGATCAAACCCATGACCTTCTTACTATGCTGCCACTGTGCTAACCACTGCACCGCCCAGATATAACTGAATATAATGCATTGAAGCACCATTGCTAAGCATAAATGTATTTTTTCTTAAATTTGCAGCTTTTCTGATAAATTTGAAACTTTCTCATTAATTTACTACATTTATTTGTAATTTAACATCTTTCTTCTTGTAATTTAACAACTTTTCACATCTTAAATATGATTTTTTTTCTTGTAAATTTGCAACTTTTGTATTATACATTTGTAATTTTTTTCCCCATAAATGTTAATTTTTTTTCTTGTAAATTTGTGACCAATTACAACAAGACTTATAGTGTCCCCTCAATATTTACTCTGGAAAAAATGTTCTGTTTATTGTCCCCCCAACAGGGAAATGAAATATCCACCCATTCAGCATGGTAGCATTGTTCCAGATCTCTGACCCACTGGAAAAAATAAATATGGACATTTTGTAAAAATAAGTTTTTGAGAACCCCTGGCCTAAAAGATTTTACTTCAGAAAATACATGATTGGTATACTGTATGCCTTCCTCCACAAGTCAGGATGAAATAACTAAAACAAGCCATTTTTCAACTGTAAATCCACTGCTTCAAAAACCAGATGAACACACTACTACCTGAATAAGGCTGCATGTCCACAAAACGCATTTTTTGTCACCCGACCACGCTGAGCATTTTTTTTCAGCATTTGTGTGTGACGCTCTGGGGGAAAAAAAAAAAAAAAGCCTGTGCCCTGTATCCCAGCAACAGCTTGTCACTCTCAGCTCAGCACTTCCACTTTCCTGTGGTCAGGCTTTCTTCTGAATTTTTAATAGAAGTCTCTAAATAACAATGGACAGGAAGCATGTTTTAGCAGCTCTGGATGTGAAATATGATGACACGGAAAGCAGGAGTCTGAGTACAGACGAGTACCGGTGTCCTATGTCCTGCCCACGCAGCAGTTCTGATTGGCTGCTTAGGTCTGACATTGACGAGCTCAGCTGCAGTCTCTGAAAAGTTGAACTTTTTTCAGCTCTGAGCGCCCTGAGCGCCGCGACAAAAAACAGCTACCGCCGAGAGCGTTTCAGCACTGAGGGCGATCAGCGCTGTAAACGCTGGACTACATAGAGAACTAGAATAGCACTCGGAGAGCGCAGACCTCCGCCAAGTGCCACAGTTCCCCCCATACAGTGTTTGTGTGTACGTTTTCAGATTCCTTGACCATGAAAACATATGACTAGCAATTGGATTCACAATGATAGGATTAGTGGTTCAGTAGTTATTGACGAAAATGGCATTTTGCGTAATGGCGGTTTAGCACCACAGTTCCCCCCATACAGTGTTTGTGTGTATGTTTTCAGATTCCTTGACCATGAAAACATATGACAAGCAATTGGATTGACAATGATAGGATTAGTGGTTTAGTAGTTATTCACGAAAATGGAATTTTGCGTAATGGCGGTTTTCTTGTGGACGGTGATCAGGATCACCACCAAAATCTAATCATCTGTAGGATACCCCATTTCTGACAATGTGTGAAAATTTCATGAAAATCCGTCCATAACTTTTTGAGTTATCTTGCTAACAGACAGACAGACAAACCAACGCCGATGAAAACATAACCTCCTTGGCGGAGGTAATGAATATTTATCCTTTTTTTTTTTTTCTATTTTTATGTCTAAAGACATAAATTTATGTCTTTAAAGACATAAAAATAGAATCAGACGAGATCCTCATCTCACATGACGTCATCTCTTTATTCACAAAGACTCCTATTGACGTCACACTACATATAGTGCAAGAACGCCTCAACAAGGACAGTACCCTAAAAAGACGCACCAACCTCACAGTCCATGACATATCCAAATTACTACAGTTTGTTGCAAAATCCACTTATTTTCAATTCAGAGGAAAAATCTACAAACAAAAAGAAGGATTTGCAATGGGAGACCCACTATCAGCCATCATGAGCAGTTTTTTTATGGAGGATCTGGAAAATAAAGCCATCAACACAGCACCCACAATATGCAAACCCACCCTTTGGAAGAGATACGTAGATGACATTCTGGAAAAAATAAGGAAAGGACATACACAAGAACTCACTGACCATCTGAACAGTACAGACAGTACGGGGAACATAAAATTCACACACGAAGAGGAGGAAAATGGCACCATAGCCTTTCTGGACATGAAAATCCACCACAACGAGGACGGCAGCATAAAAATCACAGTCTACAGGAAACCAACCCACACAGATCAATACCTACTTTGGACATCGGAACACCCCACAGCACACAAGCTATCAGTCGTCAGGACATTATATGAACGAGCCACCATCATCACGGAACAAGAAGACAGACAGGAAGAGGAAAACCACATAAAACATGCACTTATACGCTGCCAATATCCAGTATGGGCCATAAACAAAGGGAAACAGCAAGTCAAAAACAAAGAAAATAAACAGGACACAAGACATAGAACAAAAGCTGAAATCAAAAACAAGGACACCATAACTATACCATACATACGAGGGATCACGGAACCAATTCAAAGGATCATGAAAAAATACAAAATAAACACAGCAGTCAAACCACACAAAAAATTAAGACAGTTATTAGTACACCCCAAGGACAGAATAGAACAAGACAATAAATGCAATGTATTATATGAAATATCATGCAAATCATGCAACAAAACCTACATTGGAGAAACCGGAAGATTATTCACCACAAGAAAAAAAGAACACCAAAAGGAATGTGAGAAGGAAACGCAAGGACGACTCACAAGATCACAAAAAGAAAAAGCAGAACAAGAAACATTAAAATCAGCTATATCGGACCACTGCAAAAGAAATAATCACATCATGGACTGGGACAACACAAAAATTATTGGATCGGAGAGCAACAGACACAAACGTTGGATCAAGGAGGCAATAGAGATCAGAAAGCGGGGAAAAGACACCATGAACCGAGATGAGGGGGCCTTTATGCTTTCTCACACCTGGGACCACATTCTCCAGAGACCATCTGACGGCGGGAGGCGGGGCCGGCTCGGTGGATCTGACAGATCTGCTGAGATGGCCCCGCCTACGAAAATCAGCTGATAAATGTCACCTGGCAGCAATCAGCTGACTCTTCTGATGAAGGCTGCAGTGCAGTTGAAACATGTAAAGAAGGTAAAGACATCTTTCTATTTTACTTTTGTCTTTCAAAGGAAAAAAAAAAGGATAAATAATTAAAGAAGACAAAATGAACCTGTTTGACGTATTAGGAGGTAATGAATGGAAAATAGCCACCCAGAGTGGAAAAAAACGTGTTTTGTGGACACACAGCCTAAAGTTGCAGAGCAAATGAGAGATTTTAGGGTGTAAAACAGGGGTGTCCAATCATGTGCAATGGAGGGCCAAGACCCTGCAGGTTTTCTGTTCTACCCAGTTTCTTCAGCTGGTGTTTTCACTTATCAGCAATCAGTGGGAAGAAATTCAGTGGAATCTGCTGTTGAAGGTACTGGTTGGAGGTAAAGCCTGCAGGATCTTGGCCCTCCATGGCACATGATTGGACACCCCTGGTGTAAAGGAATGTGACAGAAGGTTTTTTTTGTGCCATTCTTGTGCTAATAACTCCCTACTTTAGCAATATAACAATGTGTTTGGCTAACAGACTTGAATGAAACAATTAATACACAGTCAGTGTGTCCAAGGAGGCTGAAACATTTTTTTTTTTTGGACTTATTTTGTACCCGTAGGTAGATTTGTTCTGCAGTCCGGTGACAAGCCACCAGCTGCCGGTCGCTGCGTGCGCAAGCGCCCCTTAACTCCCTAACCTGCATGTTTTTGGCGTGTGGGAGGAAACCGGAGAAATCCCGGAGTAAACCCACGCAAACACGGGGAGAACATGCAAACTCCACACAGATCACTGTTGGCCGGGGGCAGGGATCGAACCCACGATCTCATGATCCCCGCGATCCAACCGGCCGAGGGTAAAACTGTGCTGCCGCGGTGCTAACCACTGCGCCACCGTGCAGCATGTAACATGACTTCTTTTTTAACATAAAAGTACTTAATGAAATGATTGGTAGTGTAAGGTATACTGTACGAATTTATAAATCATTTTCCAAAAACTATTCCTGAAAACAATGTACAGCCAAGCTTTAATCAAACTGACAACTTTCTGACCGCACCTATAAATGAGACAGTCTACATAAAGACTGCTTCACTCTGATGGCCCTTCCTTATCTACACAGCATGCTGGTTTTGGTTTGCGGTGTGGCGTTGCAGCAATTATCAAGTTCTTCATATATATAGTGTGTCCTGAATCTGGGTTTGGCTTCCAAACCCAGTTCTGACTTATTGTTATGCTTTGCTCTAGTTTCCTCCTGACAGCTCTGGCACGCCCCGTTCTCCTGTAAAGTGCCATCAGCTGCACTGTCACGGGTGTTCACACACACACACACACGCACACACACACACACACACACACACACACACACCACACACACATACACATGCACATGCTCCATTCACTCTCATTCACACCCTCTCTCACACACCTGGTGCCAATCAGTCCTGCCCACACATTCTCGCACCGGCAATCTCTTTCCTCATTAGCTTCAGGAGTATCTGTTTGCCACTTCAGAGGAAACAGATTGTCGGGGCATTCCCCTTCATACATGGCAGCGTGTCCCTCCGCATATGTTTATCCACTACCTGCGTGTTACTCAGCCTGACATTTGAATACGGTCAATTCCTTGGTGTTTCGGCTGGCCCCACTTCTCTGCCTCGACCTCCAGACTGCACGATCTGCCCCGGATTTGCTCCAACCCTGTAAGTGTCTTTGTCGCCTTCTCTCTTGTGCTAGCAGCACAAGCACATCAGCACATGTGCACATCAGCACACTGGGCTGATTGCCTTTCCTGTTTTTTGTGCGTAACACAGCCCTGCAGCACTAGGCTCCCTATTGACCGGGCTGTAGAGCATTTGGCTGGCGCCCTGTTTGTCTGGTGGTCTTAACTTCATCATCTGCATCTTTCTGTATTGTTGTGGCAAGACTGAACTGTAAACTTTGTTGTGGAGTTTAATAAAATGGCACTCTCTACTCCCGCGATTGGGTTTTTCATTCTCTCCCTCGTGCGCCGTGTAAAAAAAAACCATAAAAAAACCCCCAGTGGAGTAGAGTTGTGTTTTTTTTCCCTTCTCAATTTTCTCCTCATACGTGGACACGATGATTTGGACGGATGAGGAGCTGGAAGCCCAGGAGTTGCTGGAAGGGGCGATTTTCGCCTTTCAGTGGCTTCCCGAGGACCGGGAGTGGGCGTGATTTGGCGTGGAGGACATCGAGCGGTGCCATCCTAACCTCCGGGCCATTCATAGGGTGGACGCCATCCTCTCCGCCATCCTCCCCGCTTCTGACGTAGAGTCGGAGGATGCCTCTCTGCGATCGGAGCCGGCCCCTCACCAGAAGAAACGCTCCCGTCGGAGGAAGACTTCCTCCTTCCTCGGATCTCCTTCATCTCCCGGGCCAGCGTCCACCCAGTCTGTGGACGAGAAGACGGAGATGGAGTTGGAGCGGGAGCAGCGCTCGTTGTGTCAACTGGAGGAGGTTCTCTCCTGGATGCAGAGGCCCCGTCCCTCTCCGACAGTTCATCAGGCTCGGGACACTGCAAGGAGGATGATGGAGCGAGACAGCCTCTGGGATCATTCAGAGGCAATGGAGATCCTCCGGGACACCTTCGCCACGCCATGTGAGGAATCGGCTGAGGATCTCCCAGTGCTTGAGCTCCTTGCGGCCACTTCGCTCTTCTTTCCCGAGGATGCAGGGTCTCTTTGCGTGGGTGACCCGCCGCCTGGCACGGTGCTCCGTGTCCCGGATTACCTCATCCCTGCATCACCCAGGAGGAGGAGAGGGAGGAAGCCCCGCAGCAAGAAGCATCCAGCCCCACGCACTACAGCTCCGCCCTCCCACTCCGAGCTATGCTCCGCTCCATCACGGGAGGAAATTGAGGAACATAGGCAGGCTCTCCTGGCTGAGATGGACCTCATCTTGGAGGTGAAGCCGTGGCTCCTCCCGGAGATGGCCGAAAGACTTATGGAACTTTCCCCGAGGGAGGAGGAGCCTCAACCCGATGAGGAACACCAGGAGAGTA
Organism: Pholidichthys leucotaenia; assembly: GCA_020510985.1. Classification (NCBI taxonomy): domain Eukaryota; kingdom Metazoa; phylum Chordata; class Actinopteri; order Cichliformes; family Pholidichthyidae; genus Pholidichthys; species Pholidichthys leucotaenia. Next base: position 20,643,754 of record CM035838.1, read on the forward strand.
GAGAGGATGCCTCGGAGGCCGCTGGGGACCTCCAGTGCTGGGAGAACAGGCAAGTTTCTTTTCATTCAATTTTCACGGTCAATGATCAAATTTGCCTGCGTCCTGGCAAGGAGACTCGGGGTGTGCAGTCCCCTGAGTGCTCCGCCCCAGCGGCATATAGTGCTCTCGTGCCTGGTCTCACTGACTCCTTTCTATGTGCCCCTACAAGCCCATCGGTCCCGGATCCAGGTCGCTCGAGGGAGGAGGAGCTGGAGGGCCAGAAGAGTCCAGCCCATGGGCCAGCGGAGGAGTTGTCCACGGGCGCCATGCCAGAGGAATCGGAGGCGTGGAGGACAGCGCACGAGAGTTCCACTCCTGCTACTATCATCACGCCCGCTGCGGGGGCCACCGCAGTGGAGTCATCCCCCGGATCGGACCTCCAGCCGATGGGCCCCGGGGTGTCATTGTCGGAGTCCTGGACAGCAGTAGAGCTTAAGCACAGGCAAGTAATCTCCCCTGTAGTTCATTTGCTGATGGTGGAGGGATCTTACCTGGCTTTTGGGGAGGGGAGTCGGGTGCGGCTCCCAGCCTCATCCGGATCCCCCTCGCTGGACTCTGCCACTGCCGGCAACCCTAACCACTCTTCCTCTTCTATCCCCTGTGAGCTTCATCCTAGGGTCACCGGAGAGGAGCTGCCACCACCCAGGCCGCCCACAGATGACGAGGTGGGTCCAGTTTTCTTGGAGGAGGAAGTACCCGACGGACTGGAGGAACCTGCACACCCTAAACCGCCGGAGTCCTGGATGGCAGTGGAGCCAGAGTTCAGGCAAGTGTGCTCCATTATGTCCGGAATTTCAATATTAATGTCACACTGCCCGACTCATGGTGAGGTGGACCCGGGGCAGCTCACAGTAGTCCTTGGGACCACCACGCTGGGCTCTGCCGCTGCCGGTGACCCTGACCCAGTTTCTCTTTTTCTCCCTTTGGGCTCAGAGCCTTCAGCCGGGGTCGCCGGAGAGCTGCTGGAGGCAACCGAGGATCAGGGTTCAATGCCTGAGGACGTGAGGAGCATCACCTCCCTCGCTGGGGAGGCCACCGCGGGAACAATGAGGCCCCTGATAGGGGTCATAGCAGGTGCAACGGTGTTCCAACCGGAGCCCACCACGGGTGCAGCAGAGCCTCAGCCGGGGTCCACCGTGGGTGCAGCAGATCCTCAGCCAGGGTCTACCGCCAGAGCAGCAGAGCCCCAGCTGGAGTCCACCGCCAGTGCAGCCACGTCCCAGACCGGGATCATCGCGGGTGCAGCCACGTCCCAGACCAGGACCATCGTGGGTGCAGCCACGTCCAAGACCGGGGCTATCGCGGGGGCAGCTACGTCCCAGACTGGGACCATCGCGGGTGCTATGGTTCCCCTGCCCCAAGCCTCAAATGGCAGGGGGCCTCCTGTTCTTTGGTTTGACCGCCGATGTTCCTGAATATGGAGGCTGCCTCTCCGCCTTCCTCTCAGGTCCTGGTGGCTCCACCACGCTAGTCGGCCACCCGAAGGACTTGCCGTATGGTTCAGGTGGTCCATCGGCTCGGGCAGGCCGCCGGACACTACCCTGCAGGCTGCCTGCTGGTCTTGGGACTTGGGCAGGCCACCCGATCTGCCACTCCTCACCATGCTGGGGGCCTGGGACTCTGGTCAACCCCTTGAACTTTGGACTTCTGGAGAGGGGGGTTAGTGTTCCAGGTTGGGGGTTGTTAGGAGGGGTTTGCGCTTTATTCTGTTTTTGTACTGGTCATGTTTTCACTGGTTGCTTCCCTCCTAACCGGTTTTCCCCCACCTCCCACCCTGGGTTAGTGTTGCCGGTGGTGGTGGTGGGGGCTCCCTTGAAGGGTGTTGTTTCTTCTTTTTTTTTTCGGCTGATGGTACAGGGGTGTCTGGTTCTACCCCTGGGGGGGGGGGGCTGTCATGAATCTCTGACTTATTGTTATGCTCTGCTCTAGTTTCCTCCTGACAGCTCTGGCACGCCCCGTTCTCCTGTAAAGTGCCATCAGCTGCACTGTCACGGGTGTTCACTCACACACACACACATGCACACACTCCATTCACTCTCATTCACACGCTCTCTCACACACCTGGTGCCAATCAGTCCTGCTCACACATTCTCGCACCGGCAATCTCTTTCCTCATTAGCTTCAGGAGTATTTGTTTGCCGCTTCAGAGGAAACAGATTGTCGGGGCATTCCCCTTCATACGTGGCAGCATGTTCCTCCGCGTATGTTTATCCACTACCCGCGTGTTACTCAGCCTCACATTTGAAGACGGCCAATTCCTTGGTGTTTCGGCTGGCCCCGCTTCTCTGCCTTGACCTCCAGGCTGCAGGGTCCGCCCTGGATTTGCTCCCGCCCTGTAAGTGTCTTTGTCGCCTTCTCTCTTGTGCTAGCAGCCCTGCAGCACTGGGCTGATCGCCTTTCCTGTTTTTTTGTGCGTAACGCAGCCCTGCAGCACTAGGCTCCCTATTGCCCGGTCTGTAGAGCGTTTGGCTGGCGCCCTGTTTGCCTGGTGGTCTTAATTTCATCAAATGCATCTTTCTGTATTGTTGTGGCAAGACTGAACTGTAAACTTTGTTGTGGAGTTTAATAAAATGGCACTCTCTACTCCCGCAATCAGGATTTTCATTCTCTCCCTCGTGTGCCGTGTAATGGCGCACAGGGGTTTGTGACATAGTGTGAGAAAAGATGTAGAAGTTCCATCTTTAAAGTAAAGCTGTCTCCCTGGCAGGAGGCCAAGGCCAAGCCAACATCGCCTATAGAACATCAACAAGTAAGCCTGTTAATTCTCCGGTCATTATAACATGGCTGAGGTCTAACATTTGTGTTTGGCTCTGTCTCTAGGGTTGCCAGACTGTACGGCGCTCTGTGTCACCCCCGGCTGCAGCTCGTTCACCCACAACACATTAACATATCACACACATGCATCCACGCACCTGCTGGTATTCAATAAAGATTATTGTATTGAACTTGAGCCTGTGTGTGCGTGCTCCCTGGGTCTGACATTATGACAGTACGGCTCCGTCAGAATGACCCAGCAAACAGCGGGCTCGCACACCGCTTTAACATCTTGGAGGCTCGAGTCGATCAGTTGGCTTACCAGCAGCAGGTAGTTTTGAACCAGCTAGGTCAGAAAAACAGCCGGTTGGATCATCTGGAAGGACAGCGGGCGTTCCCTCTGGCCCAGAGCAGCAGGCCAGCTCCCGTTAGCTCACCAGCAAGCCAGGCTAGCCCGGGCGTGTTCACGCGTCTCACACCAATCCCCACGCCCACGCGCTTCAGTGGGAGGCTCGGGGAGGCGCAGGATTTCATCCTCCAGTGTGAGATGGTGTTTGAGCGCGTTCCCGGGGACTTCCCTTCCGATCACAGCTGAATCGGTTACGTGGCTAATCTCTTGGAGGGGTGAGCGTTAGCTTGGGCTTACGCCATAATGGCAAAGCCCAGCTATGCTAACCTCACTTACACCCAGTTCATCCGAGATTTCCACGAAGTGTTTGACCATTCGGATCGCAATAGTGTGCTAACCACCCGTCTACTTAATCTTCGCCAGGGTAGTCGGTCAGTGGCCGATTATGCTGTCGACCTCCGGGTGGTGGTGGCGGAAGTAGGGTGGGAGGATGCTGCGCTCTGCAGCATCTTCACCCATAGCCTGAGCCCTAGTTTGTGGGATGAGCTGGCCTGCCTAGATAAACCTGAGCGGCTCACTGAGCTCATTTCTCTGGCCATTAGTTTGGATAATAGGTTGAGGGAGTGAGCGGCCGAATGGAGGTCCTCCAGTCGTTCGGGCAAGCCACTTCGCCGCTCCTCCCAATCTCCCTCATTGGCTTTGCCGGCGCTAGAGGGCCCGGATGAGCCCGAGGCCATGGTAGTACGACGAACTAAGATCTCACAGGCAGAGAGACAGCGCCGCAGGGATTTAGGACTCTGCATGTATTGCAGGGATGACCAGCACGACATTGAGTCCTGCCCGGTTCGGCCAAAAGGGGGGGTCCGCGAGTCACTATAGGGGGCCTCACGGACTCATCCCGGTCCAATCCCCTATCCAGATGTCTCCTGCCTATTAGGTTTTGTTACAACTGCACGGAGTTCCTCACACACGCACTGGTGGACTCGGGGGCTGAACAGAGCTTTATTTCTGAGGAACTGGCGACCCGATTGGGGATACCCTGCCAAGCTCTGCCAACACCCCTCAACCTCATCACTCTGTCGAAAGCTCCGCTAGGGAGGGTGATGCACCGGACTGCCCTGGTTTCAGCCATCATTTCTGGGAACCATCGTGAGGATTTCCAGCTGTTCTTTCTCTCCACCTCGGCTGCCCCGGTCATCCTGGGCTACCCCTGGCTGCGCTTACATAACCCCACCTTTGACTGGCGGACTGGCAGCGTTCTCGCTTGGAGCTCGTTCTGCCTGAGTGCGTGTCTCCAATCGGCAGCCTGTTCTCCGGCGGCCCCCCTCTCCCCCCCTGCCCTTCCACCCCCCAACTTGTCCAGGGTGCCTGTTGAGTTCCACGACCTGGGAGTGGTGTTCAGCAAGGCCCAGGCACTGTCTCTCCCCCCCCCACCGTCCATATGACTGTGCCATTAACCTCCGCCTGGGTGCCCCCCTGCCGTCGAGCCACTTGTACAGCTTATCTGCTCCGGAGCGGGAGGCTATGGAAGCTTACATCAAGGAGTCGCTCAGCTCGGGCATCATTCGGCCATTGTCATCTCCAGTGGGGGCAGGCTTCTTCTTCGTTGGGAAGAAAGACGGCTCTCTTCGTCCTTGCATCGACTTCCGGGCCTTGAACGATATTACCATCAAGGACAAGTATACGTTACCTCTGATGGACTCTGCCTTCGACTCCCTCCAGGGGGCCTCCTGGTTCACGAAATTAGACCTCCGCAGTGCTTACCATCTCGTGCTGATCCGGGAGGGCGACGAGTGGAAGACGGGATTCCGGACCCCCAGCAGCCACTTTGAGTACCTCGTCATGCCGTTTGGGCTCACCAACGCTCCGGCTGTCTTCCAGCGGCTCATCAACGACGTCCTCCGGGATTTCCTGGGGTCCTTTGTTTTCGTCTACCTGGATGACATCCTGATCTTCTCCAAATCCCGGGAGGAGCATCAGGTTCACGTGAGGCGGGTCCTTCAACGGCTACTTGAGAACAAGCTCTTCGTGAAAGCCGAGAAGTGTGAGTTCTACACTGAGAAGACCTCGTTCCTGGGCTTTATTATCTCACACAACCAGGTCATTCCGGACCCGGAGAAGGTGAGGGCAGTGGTGGATCCCCCCCCCCCCCGTCGTCAAGGAAACAGTTGCAACAATTTTTGGGGTTTGCCAACTTCTACCGGTGGTTTGTGCCCAAGTACAGCTTGATCGCCGCCCCCCTGACCCGCCTCACCTCCCCTAAGGTGGCGTTCCGGTGGACGGAGGAGGCTGCGTCGGCTTTTACGATCCTGAAGACAGAATTCTCTTCCTCCCGGGTCTTGACGCAGGTGGATCCCGCGCTGCAGTGCTTGGTCGAGGTGGATGCCTCAGATTCAGGGGTGGGGGCAGTCCTTTCTCAGTGCTCCCCGGTGGACAGGGTTATCCGCACCGTGTCTTTTTCTCTCTGCGTTTGTCACCCGCTGAGAGGAACTATGACGTCAGCGACAGAGAACTCCTGGCGGTTAAGCTCGCGCTGGAGGAGTGGTGGCACTGGCAGGAGGGGGCCGCGCTACCCTTTGTGGTTTGGACAGACCATAAAAACCTGGAGTACCTGAGGACGGCTAAGCGCCTGAACGCTCGCCAGGCGCATTGGTCCCTGTTCTTTGGGCGCTTCCGGTTCACCATCACCTACCGCCCGGGGTCAAAGAACGTGAAGCCAGATGCCCTGTCCAGGCAGTTCGCCTCGGAGACCACCGAGAAGCAGGAGCACACCATCCTCCCGGCCTTGTGTGTCATGGGCGCCCTCTCCTGGGCCATCAGGGATAAGGTCCTGAGGGCTCAGGAACTGAACCGGACCCGGGCGGGGGTCCCACCGGGAGACTGTTTGTACCATCAGCTGTTCGGAGTGACGTGATCCACTGGGCCCACACCTCCAAATTCACCTGTTACCCTGGGATTTCCCAGTTAGTGGACCTGCTCCAGAGATCCTTCTGGTGGCCAGGGCTCCGTCAGGACATCACCGGCTACGTTCGGGCCTGCCCCCAGTGTGCCACCGGGAAGACGTCGACATCTCCACCGGCAGGCCTTCTCCATCCTATGCCTGTCCCGGGGAGGCCATGGTCTCATGTGGCTCTGGACTTTGTGACCAGTCTCCCGGTAGCCAACTCCTTTGACACTGTGCTGACCGTCGTTGACCGCTTCTCCAAGGCTGCTCACTTCATCCTCCTATGTGGGCTCCCAACAGCGCGAGAGACGGCGGACCTTCTGGTGCAGCACGTCGTGCATCTGCATTGAATCCCCGCGGACATTGTCTCCGACCGGGGTCTGCAGTTCGTGTCCAGTGTGTGGAGGTGTTTTTGCAACGCTTTGGGGGCTACGGTAAGCCTGTCCTCCGGTCATCACCCCCAGAGTAACGGGCAGTGCGAGCGAGCTAATCAGGAGCTGGAGGCCGCTCTGCGCTGCGTCATCGCCTCCAGTCCATCATCGTGGAGTGGCCATCTGCCTTGGATTGAGTATGCGCACAACCTAACTGTCTCTGCCACCACCGGCATGTCTCCTTTCAGGGCGTCGCTGGGCTATAACCCCCCGCTGTTCCCCGAAGAAGAGGGGGAAGTGGCCGTACCCTCAGTTCACGCTCACCTGAGGCGCTGTCATCGGCTGTGGGCTGCTACGCGCCAGGCCCTTTTACGCACTGCAGAGCACAACACCAGGGCAGCGAACCGGCGCAGGAAACCTGCTCCACAGTATCAGGTGGGTCAGCAGGTATGGTTGTCCACTCAGCATATCAACCTGAAGGCTGAAAAGAGGAAGCTGGCCCAACATTTTATCGGGCCCTTCCCTATTGTCAAGGTGGTGAATCCTGTGGCTGTGCATCTGGCTCTCCCTCCTTCTCTCCGTGTTTGTCCCACGTTTCACGTCTCCCAGGTCAAACCCGTGATCTTCAACCCATTCTGCCCTCCTCCTCGAACTCCGCCGCCACCCGTGTTGATTGACGGTGACCCGGCTTGGATGGTGAATTCCATCCTGGATGTCCGCCGCCGGGGCCGCGGCTTGCAGTACTTGGTGGATTGGGAGGGGTATGGCCCTGAGTGGAGATCCTGGGTGTGCCAGTCGTTCGTGTTGGACACGCCTCATCGAGGACTTTCACCGGGCACACCCAGGTAAGCCAGCACCAGGAGGTGCTGCTCGGGGGGGAGTACTGTTACAACTCACTTTGGGCCGTCATCTGCCTCAGCTGTGCGCGCACCTGGGAATAATCAGCCCCGGGCTATATAGCCTGTCCTGTCTGGAGCTTCGGCACGGAGCCATCTGCTATGCAACGCTCGTCGTCCTGCGCACGTCTGATTCCTCTCAGCCCCGTGCATCTCCGCTGGACTCTCCGTTGGCACGTAAGCTCAACATCCTCCACTTACCTTTTTCCCAGGCTCTCCCCTGTGCACAGGTGGATCCCTAAGGCGGCGATTCTCTCCCTCACAGCGGCAGAATCGCCCTTCTCTCCACCCCGCGCTCCACAGCGCTTCACCGGGTGCGCTTGCCAGACGCTGTCTCCCTGGCAGGAAGCCAAGGCCAAGCCAACATCGCCTATAGAACATCAACAAGTAAGCCTGATAATTCTCCGGTCATTATAACACGGCTGAGGTCTAACATTTGTGTTTGGCTCTGTCTCTAGGGTTGCCAGGCTGTACAGCACTCTGTGTTACCCCCGGCTGCAGATCGTTCACCCACAACACATTAACATATCACACACACGCATCCACGCACCTGCTGGTATTCAATAAAGATTATTGTATTGAACTTGAGCCTGTGTGTGTGTGTGTTCCCTGGGTCCGACATTATGACAGTGCCAGCATGACCCACGGAAGCCTATCTGTCCAACTGCTGTCTGTGAGGCTGGCCCGAAGAGCGGCCTTCATAGAACGGTGAAAGCGTTCGCATAGTATGTTAGCCTGTGGGTGGTATGCCACGGTGTGATGGAACTTTACCTCCAGGCCCTCTGCTACAGCATTCCATAGCTCTGAGGTGAATTGAGAGCCACGGTGGGAAGAGAGGTCAGATGGAGTGCCAAATCGGGCAACCCATGTCCTGATAAAAGCACAAGCCACCTTATCAGATGTAGCTGACACCAACGGGACAGCCTCTGGCCATCGAGTCGTCCTATCCACCATGGTGAGCAAGTACGTGAAGCCACAAAAGGGGGGCTTCAACAACAATGTCCACATTAATATGGTCGAAACGCCTTTCTGGCACTTGAAACTATCAGCGGGTGCTTGACATGACATTGCAGATTTGAGCGCTGACACTCAATGCAAGTGTTAGCCCAATCTCTGACATCCTTCTTGAGCCCATGCCAAACAAACTTTGCAGCCACCACTCTTTAGGATGGCTTCTGTCCAGGGTGGGAGAGGCCATGGATCGTGTCAAAAATTTGCCGTCTCCAACTGCTGGGAACAATGGGCCGGGGCTTGCGAGTGGAAACGTCACAGAGGGTTGTTCCTGCATTGTCAAATTGTACATCTTTTAAACAGAGCCCGATGACCACCGTTCTGAATGCTTGCACCTCTGGGTCAGCTGCTTGGTCCTCCGTCATGCGGGCGTAGTCCAGTCCTAAGTGAACTGCTGTAGTGACAGCCCGAGAAAGACAATCAGCTACAAGGTTGGTCTTGCCAGCGACATGCTGTATGTCTGTGGTGAACTCTGAGATGCAGGAGAGTTGTCTCTGCTGGCGGCTTGACCATGGCTCGGTCACTTTAGCCATGGCAAATGTCAGCAGTCTGTGGTCCATGAACGCCGTGAATTCACGGCCTTCCAACAGGGTACAGAAGTGACGAATGGTCAGGTAGAGTCCAAGCAGTTTGCGATCAAAGGTGGAATACTTCCGCTCACTGGGGCATAACTGTCAGCTGAAAAATGCCAGGAGCTGTCACATTCCGCTGACCCACTGTTCATGAACTGCCCCAATGGCATAGTCAGAAGCGTCTGTGGTGATGGCTCTGGGGCCATTGGGTGATGGGTGGGCCAACATTGTTGCACTTGCCAGGGCCAACTTTGTATCTTCAAATGCTTTTTCTCTCTTGGCTGACCATTCTACTGTGTGATGAGAGCTCTTGCCTTTGAGGTCCTCATACAAGGGACGCATGAGTTGCACAGCAAGGGGAATGAACGATGGTGAAAATTAACCATGCCGAGGAATTCCTGCAGGGACTTGACTATGAGAGGGCGTGGGAAATTTGCAACCGCTGTCACTTTTGATGGGAAGGGGACTGCACCATCGTTAGTGACTCTGTGTCCCAGGAAATCGATGGTTGACAGCCCGAACTGGCACTTGGCCATGTTGGCAATCAACCTGTGCTGACTGAGCCACTCAAACAAGGTCTGTAAGTGGGACATGTGTTCTGCCTTGGACATGCTGGCGACTAGAATATCGTCTAAATAGAAAAAAAATAAAAGGGAGGTCACATAGCACCAAATCCATCAGCCTCTGGAATGTCTGTGCAGCATTTTTGAGGTCAAAGGGCATAAGTAAAAACTCAAACAGCCCAAATAGGGTGATCACCGCTGTCTTAGGGATGTCTTGTGGGTGGACGGGTACCTGATGGTATCCCTGGACCAGATCTACCTTGGAAAAAATCACCTTTCCTGCTAGGTGGGCAGAAAAATCCTGAATGTGTAGGAACGGGTAGCGGTCAGGGGTCGTTGCGTCATTGAGTCGGCGGTAATCACCACATGGGCGCCATTCACCCCCTGGCTTTGGGACAAGGTGGAGCAGCGATGCCCAGGGACTGTTGGAGCAGCGGATGATGCCAAAGTGCTCCATATTTTCAAATTCTGCCTTGGCTACTGCTAATTTAGCAACATCTAGGCTCCAAGAGCATGCAGAAACTGGTGGGCCCATGGTGGCGATGTGGTGCTCCTCCCCATGCTTTGCAGCTGCAGATGAGAAGGTAGACTGCGTGAGTGTAGTTAAAGTAGCAAGCAGCTGGAGAAAATCGTCGGGTGCAGAGAGAGAACTAGACAATGTGCTGGAAGTTGAACCGCCTGATGTGTATGCATACGAGCACAACGTGGTGGTGTCGATCAAACAGTGCTTTTTGGCATCAACCAGCAAACCATAGGCACACAAAAAATCTGTCCCAAGGAGGGGTACAGCGACATCACCCATGATGAAGTCCCAGCCAAACTGCTGTCCACCAAAACACAACTGGACATACCTGGTGCCATAAGTGCGTATGGGGCTTCCATTTGCTGCTTTAATAGGGGGGCCATAACCCCCAGCCAGGATGTCTAGCTTCAATGCAGGCAGGACACTCGTCTGTGCACCTGTGTCATACAGAAAACGGCGGCCAGAGTTGGCATCATGAATAAAAAGCAGCTTTCCATTTTGGCCGACAGTCATAGCCACGACTGACTGCCGACCCCGGTGTTTCCCACCACACTGAAATCACACGGGGTGGGGGGTGGGGGGCGGCAGCACTTGGCTTTAGCTCCAAATCTTGCATGGTAAAAACACTGACCAGATTCACGTTGTCACTTGGGGGGCGCAGTGACTGCAGCAGCCGTCATGTCCATGGGCAGCAGTAGAAGGTGCGTGGCGGGTAATAAAGCAGCTGTGCAATGTTGCTGCCCAGCCAGTAAAAATTTGTCAGCTTCCTCAGCCAAAGCACGACAATCAGTGATGGTAGTATAAGTTAAAGCACCTCATACTTGTGAGGGTAGCTGTCGCAGAAAAAGCTGAGCGAAGAAGAAACCTGGCTCATGCTCACCCAAGAGATCCAGCATCCTATCCATCAGTTCAGATGGTTTACTGTCGCCGAGGCCTTGTAGCGAGAAAAATCGGTTGGCTCGCTCCTCATCGGACAGCTCAAAAGTTTTAAGCAGGTGGGCTTTGAGTGTCACATATTTATCTCACCATGGGGGATGTTTGATAAAGTTTACCACTCTGGCTGCTGTAGAACTCCCAAGGGCCAAAACCACATACAGTGGGGCAAAAAAGTATTTAGTCAGCCACCAATTGTGCAAGTTCTCCCACTTAAAAGATGAGAGAGGTCTCCAATTTTCATCATAGGTATACCTCAACTATGAGAGACAAAATGAGAAAAAAAAATCCAGAAAATCACATTGAAGTATTTTTAATGAATTAATTGGTAAATTCCTCAGTAAAATAAGTATTTGGTCACCTACAAACAACCAAGATTTCTGGCTCTCACAGACCTGTAACTTCTTCTTTAAGAGGCTCCTCTGTCCTCCACTCGTTACCTGTATTAATGGCACCTGTTTGAACTCGTTATCAGTATAAAAGACACCTGTCCACAACCTCAAACAGTTAGACTCCAAACTCCACTATGGTCAAGACCAAAGAGCTGTCAAAGGACACCAGAAACAAAATTGTAGACCTGCACCAGGCTGGGAAGACTGAATCTGCAATAGGTAAGCAGCTTGGTGTGAAGAAATCAACTGTGGGAGCAATTATTAGAAAATGGAAGACATACAAGACCACTGATAATCTCCCTCGATCTGGGGCTCCATGCAAGATCTCACCCCGTGGGGTCAAAATTATCACGAGAACAGTGAGCAAAAATCCCAGAACCATATGGGGGGACCTAGTGAATGACCTGCAGAGAGCTGGGACCAAAGTAACAAAGGCTACATCAGAAACACACTACGCCGCCAGGGACTCAAATCCTGCAGTGCCAGACGTGTTCCCCTGCTTAAGCCAGTACATGTCCAGGCCCGTCTGAAGTTTGCTAGAGAGCATTTGGATGATCCAGAAGAGGATTGGGAGAATGTCATATGGTCAGATGAAACCGTCGGCCTCCGTCGGTCTATGATGACCCTGGAAGAGAATCCTAACGTCTACTCTGCTGGAACAGCACCGCCTGTGGCTGAACAGGCCGATGCGCGAATGACAGTCCCTGTCACACAGGTCACACTTGTGGGTGGTCTCCGTGCTGCTGGGTCTGTGGCGGTTCTTCCTGCGGGTCCTTTTTTCATCTGCTGCAGCAGTCAGTCTCTCTTCACCCGCCTTGAGCTGTCTAATCAGGGTGCCTCTCCATTTGGAGCGGTCCGTTGCAAGGTCCTCCCAGCGCTCTGTGTTGATATCCAGGGCCTTCATGTCTCTCTTGCAGACGTCTCTAAAGCGCAGCTGTGGGCGGCCAACGTCTCTCCTGCCAGTTGCCAGTTCTCCATAGAGGACGTCTTTGGGGATTCTGCCATCCTCCATACGGTGAACGTGGCCTAGCCAGCGGAGCCTGCGCTGCCTGAGTAGAGTGAACATGGAGGGAAGGCCGGCGCGGGACAGAACTTCTGTGTTGGGCACTTTGTCCTGCCAGGATATGTCCAGGATGTGGCGAATGCAGCGCAAGTGGAAGGAGTTCAGTCTCTTTTCCTGCCGGACATATGTTGTCCACGTCTCACTCACATAGAGCAGTGTGCTGATGACGCAGGCGTTGTACACTGCCATCTTCGTCTTGACAGAGAGTTTGGGATTCTCCCACACTCGTGTGGTGAGGCGAGCGAGTGTGAAGGCTGATTTTCCAATCCTCTTGTTGATCTCTGTATCAAGGGAGAGGTTGTTGCTGATCGTGGACCCCAGGTACGTGAACTGATTCACGACCTCCAGCTTGTAGTCATCAATGGTGATGGTTGGTGGTGCTTCCGTGCCTTGCGCCAAGACGTTAGTCTTCTTCAGGCTGATGGTAAGCCCGAAGTCCTTGCATGCCTGGGAGAAGCGGTCCATCAGGGTCTGAAGCCCCTGCTGTGTGTGGGTTGCGACTGCAGCGTCGTCTGCGAACAGCATGTCTCTGATTAGAGCCTCGCGTACTTTGGTTCTGGCTTTCAGGCGGGCGAGGTTGAAAAGCCTGCCGTCAGATCTTGTGTGCAGGTAGATTCCCTCTGTTGCTGTGCTGAAGGCATGCCTCAGGAGCATAGCAAAGAAAATCCCAAAGAGGGTTGGCGCAAGTACACAGCCCTGTTTCACTCCGCTGCGTATGTTGAATGGCTCTGAGACGTTGCCATCATGCTGCACTATCCCCTGCATGTTGGTGTGAAACGATTCGATGAGGCTTTGCAACTTTGGTGGGCATCCTATCTTTGGCAGGATCTTGAAAAGGCCCTCTCTGCTGACCAGATCGAACGCTTTGGTGAGGTTGATGAAGGCGACGTACAGGGGCATGTTCTGTTCTCTGCATTTCTCCTGGAGTTGGCGGATGGAGAATATCATGTCTACCGTCGATCGCTCAGCGCGGAAGCCACACTGAGACTCGGGGTAGACACGTTCGGCAAGCTTCTGTAGACGAACGAGAACAACTCGTGCGTAGACTTTGCCAACAACGCTGAGGAGGGAAATGCCCCTGTAGTTGTTGCAGTCGCTTCTCTCCCCTTTGTTTTTGTAGAGGGTGATGATCTTGGCGTCCCTCATGTCCTGTGGTACGGCACCTTCCTTCCAGCACTGGCAGAGGACGTCATGCAATGGCAGCAGTAGGGCGGTCTTGCAGTGCTTGATCAGGTCAGGGGGTATGCTGTCGTTGCCGGGTGCCTTGCCAGCGGCCAAGCTATCAATGGCCTTACTGAGTTCGTCGATGGTTGGCTCGGCGTCAAGTTCGTCCATGGATGGCAGGCAGTCGATGGCATCAAGGGCTGACGGTGTCACGGTGTTCTGTCTAGAGTAGAGGTCGGAGTAGTGTTCCACCCATCTCTCCATCTGCTTGTTCTTCTCTGTGATCATCTCCCCAGTAGAAGATTTGAGGGGGGCCGTCTTGCTCTGAGCCGGACCAAGTGCTTTCTTGATGCCATCGTACATACCACGGATGTTCCCTGTTATGGCAGCGGTTTGAATGTCTTGGCTGAGCTGAGTCCAGTACTCGTTGGCACAGCGCCGAGCAGTCTGCTGAACTTTGCTTCTCGCAGCCCTGAGAATCTGGAGATTCTTCTCGTTTGGGTACTTCTTGTACTCAGCAAGTGCTGAGCGCTTGGCTTCAATGACGGGGGTCATCTCGGTCAACTTGGCATCAAACCAGTCCTGTGACTTCGAGGTCTTCCTCCCAAAGGTAACCAAGGCTGTGCGGTAGATGGTGTTTCGCAGCTCTTCCCACTTCTGCTTTGCAGATTCTCCTCCTTGTGGTACACCAAGTTCCTTCTCAAAGGTGGAGGCAAACTGCTCAACAAGTTCTGGTTGGGCCATCTTGCTGGTGTCAATCCGTGCCTTTCCAGGTTGTCTAGCACGATGGAATTTCTTCAGCTGCAGCTTGACCTTGCAACACACCAATGAATGGTCTGTGTCGCAATCTGCACTCTGGAACGAACGGGTGATTAGCACGTTCTTCAGTGAGGTGCGCCTGGTCAGGATCAAGTCTAGCTGGTGCCAGTGCTTTGAGCGCGGATGTTGCCAGGAAACCTTGTGTTGGGGCTTGGTCTTGAAGAACGAGTTTGTGATGCACAGATCGTGATATGTGCAGAACTCGAGCAGCCGCTGTCCGTTGTCGTTCATTCTGCCCACGCCAAAAGGTCCAAGACAGGAGGGCCAGGAGTCGTGGTCAGCACCCACTCTGGCATTGAAGTCTCCAAGGAGAATGAGTTGTTCAGAGTTGGGGATGATCCTGACAGTTGTTGTGAGATTCTCGTAGAACTCGTCTTTTGCCTCTGGTGTGGCTGTCTGTGTTGGGGCATACACACTGACGAGGGTGACTGGGCCTTGAGTGGTGTTCAGGCGGAGGGTGAGGAGTCGTGCAGAGCCAGTGCTGCCCAGTTCCACCATCTTCAGCAAAGTGTTCTTCACTGCGAAGCCCACTCCGTGTTCCCTGTGTTCGTCACTGCCCTTTCCCTGCCAGTAGAACGTGTAGTCCTTCTCTCTCAGTGTGCCTGCATCAGCTAACCGTGTTTCCTGGAGAGTGGCGATATCCACTCCGAGTCTCTTCAGCTCATTATTGATGATGGCAGTCTTCCTGGTGTCGTTGATGTCCTTGAGGTTAGCAGCGAGTCCTGTCATCATAGTGCGGACGTTCCAAGTTCCCAGTTTTAGAGTTGGTCTCTTTTGTTTTATTGTCTTGCCTGGTGCGAAGGTTCTCAGCCTGCTGTTTGGATTTCTTCTTATCCCCATGCACCCAATGAGGAAAGCAAGCTGTGGCGGGACAACACCTTATTGGCTGGGGGCTGCCCAGCTTGAGGCGGGCGGTAGCTGTCCAGTGAGATCTGATGATCTCTCCCACCGTCGGGAACAACCCCTGGCGCCACGCTCTACGCCAATTGAGCAGTGGCTTATAACCGGTAACTGTCATTTCCCGTGTTTTGTCTACACCAAAGGCGAAGCTGGAGTGTCCTCTCCAGTGATCCGGTGTTCTACCTTCCAGCGTTGGGCGTTGGTAGGACTCAAGCCTGGGCAGGAAGATATGGAGGACAAGATGTTGCCCATGCAGCATGTCCCCCCTCTCCACGTCACTAATGAATCCAAAGGAACAGCAGGGCTGCTACAGTTTGGCACCAGCGCCATTGCAGGAGCTGCCAGAACGATGTTGAGCACAACATAGAACTGCCTTAGGGGCTCCGACTCCGGATTTTTCCTCAGGGTTGACTCCCGAAGCCTTTCCCGTGACCGGGTATGCCGCAAGGCAGCAGAGGTTTGAAATCAGGGTTTACCTTCCCCTAGATGGGCTACCTTCCCAGGTTGACGAGCCACCATCTACCCGAAGCATCTGGTTTTAAGGCGCCAGAGATCCGCCCTCGCCCCTTCTCCTATTGGTAAAAGCAGTTCCGCCGGGCTTAGAGACTAAACCACACGGGCAGGCTAGGAGCTGGACTTAGTTGCCAGAGGCTTTTCGAGACGCACGCCATAAGGAGCATTTTATGAGCACTGGGAGCTTAACCCCAGTGCCGCTCCTGGCTATGACAAAGATGAAACCAAAATAGAACTTTTTGGTAAAAACTCAACTTGTCGTGTTTGGAGGAGAAAGAACACCATACCTACTGTGAAGCATGGGAGTGGAAACATCATACTTTGGGGCTGTTTTTCTGCAAAGGGACCAGGACGACTGATCCGTGTAAAGGAAAGAATGAATGGGGCCATGTATCGTGAGATTTTGAGTGAAAACCTCCTTCCACCAGCAAGGGCATTGAAGATGAAACATGGCTGGGTCTTTCAGCATGACAATGATCCCAAACACACCGCCCGGGCAACGAAGGAGTGGCTTCGTAAGAAGCATTTCAAGGTCCTGGAGTGGCCTAGCCAGTCTCCAGATCTCAACCCCACAGAAAATCTTTGGAGGGAGTTGAAAGTCTGTGTTGCCCAGCAACAGCCCCAAAACATCATTGCTCTAGAGGAGATCTGCATGGAGGAGTGTGTGAAAACCTTGTGAAGACTTACAGAAAACGTTTGACCTCTGTCATTGCCAACAAAGGGTATATAACAAAGTATTGAGATGAACTTTTGTTATTGACCAAATACTTATTTTACCGAGGAATTTACCAATTAATTCATTAAAAATCCTTCAATGTGATTTTCTGGATTTTTTTTTCCCTTATTTTGTCTCTCATAGTTGAGGTATACCTATGATGAAAATTGGAGACCTCTCTCATCTTTTAAGTGGGAGAACTTACACAATTGGTGGCTGACTAAATACTTTTTTACCCCACTGTATTTTGTGTCATCTGCCGTGATCTCTCGTAGGGCAAACTGAGCCTCCGTCTGGGCGAACCAAGCTGAAGCCGATGACTCCCAGAACTCCGGTAGCTTGAGAGAAACTGCATTAGCTGCCGTGTCCATTCAAAGCTGTCTGTGAAAGCATTCAACAGACTGTTGTCGGGGTCACCAATGTAGGAACTGCAGGAATGAAGAGATTGGCAATTTCTCTCTTTTCTTGCACGAGCAGGCGTGCTGTTTTTATTCTCCAGCGGCAGTGACAAAAAGCAACAGCTAAAAAAACGCTAGCTCTCCTTTCACTCTAAATTAAAGTCCTCCACAGGCTGCCTAGAAAGGTGCCTGATGAGAAAGCCCAAGAGCACAACTATAACTGCCTAAACAGATCATGCGTGAAACAGATCATTTTGTACATGAACACATATTGTGGTGAATTATGTCTTTAGAGTCCGCTACAATACAAAATATTTTTTGAATTGTACAAATGTTCTCTGCAACAAATTTTGATTGCTGACAAGGAATGAAAAATGTGTAAAAACAAATAGAGCTTGCATATGGTTGAGTCTCATCTGCTTACCAGTAAATTCATAGAAGGAGTTGTATGGTTTCAGTTTAAACTTCTTCCTGTATTCATTGAAAGGCTGCACACGAGCTGCTCGGGACTCTCTGATCACCATTTCGGCCACTTTAAGCACCACTTGATGAGAGTTGCGACCTCCTCCTATCTGGAAAAAAGATAAATGAATAAAAAATAAAGAACTCAGATATAATGCTATGTTGAACAATAATAACCAATAGGTGATCCTGGCAGAGAAATTAAATTCTCAGCAAACAGTCAACACTTTGCATGCATAATCATATTGAGAGATTGTCATGATCTAAAGCAAAGTTTAAAGTTTAGGAAGCAGGTAAAGTTTTAGGAAGCAGTTGTAAGGGGAAGTGAGTATGATGAATGTTTTAAGTTCTATTATTAGAGGATGTTTCAAGAAAATATTTTTTTTTATCATAAAACACTGACATAAATTACATTTGATTTGTAAAAAGCACTTCAATAACAACTTACAGATTCCTCTGAAGCTTTTCACGTAATGGAGGCATTTGATTAAGTTGACATTTCTAGACACCATTTGGTCGTCATGGAACAGATATGATTCATTACGTGTTAACAAAAACCAGTCAAAAAACAGACACATTTTACATTTAAACCACTTTTTCATCCTTTAGATTTTATTTAAACAACAAATGGGGTAAAGACCTGGGACCTCATGTACAAAGACTTGTGTGTATTTCCTACTGAAAGATGGCATACTGTACGTTTAAATCAAGAAAATGCCATAAGCAAAAAAAAATCCAGATGTATGAAACAGTGCGTACGTAGGAATCCAAGCACATTTCCTTTGTACATCCCAATCTACTTGAAATTGAACGCATGTGAGGAAATACCGGACTCCTCCCTTGACACGCCACCATTTGAATATGCAATTAGATCCAAATAGATATGCAAATCGACATATTGTAAAAATTAATTTTCTGGACAGTGTCATGGGCTGCGAGAGCGCGCCCCCTCCTTCCCGTTCGTCTCTCCGCTGCTCATCAGCGCACCTGAGGGAGAGGACACACCTGCGCCCTCTTATCAGCCAGCATATTTAAGGAAGCTCCCTTCCGTGACTCAACGCTGGCTCGTCTGGGTATACTACCGCAACAGACAAGTTAGTCGTCTCATACACATCGGTAAAGAAGTTATTTATCCTTGTGCTTTCTCTCCTTGGTGCAGGTTGCTGCCATCATGTAGGTGTGTCGCTGAGGGCTGCATGCGCTGTCCTGCCACAACTTTTCCCACGACGGAAACCTCCGCCCGGTCAGACTCCACCCGCAGTCCCTTGCCCTGCCGGTTCGTCTATTCCCCGCTGGGGTTCGGCCTGCGCTCCCTCGGAGCCCACGTAAGTGGTAATTTGGCTCGCCCATTTTCCCTATCTCCATTCCTCTGCTCACAGCTCTCACTTTCTCTCCACAGGCCCATTCCTCTGGCGAGTGACTGTTCTGTAGCAGAGCGAGTTTTGATATTTAATAAAACATTCAAATGTGTATACTGTTTGATTGTCTCTTTGTTGCTGCACCTTGCACGTGGGCTGAATATTCTAATCAGTCATGACAGAACGAGCCAGCCTTAAACTTGGCTCAGCAGGTGCAACAGGGGGACAATCTGCTATGGATTGCTTAGAAGCGACCAAGCAACAGGTCACCGTGATGAACCAGCAGCTGCAAACTATGATGCAGCAATTGGACACCATCACGCGTCATTTGGCCGGGGCGGCTCCACCGGCTCCTCCTCCTCAGCCTGCTCCCATTATTCATCCATCAGTTCGCCTTACCACCTCCATTCCCTCACCTGCCCCGTACGCGGGGGAAGGTGGGGAAATGTAAGGAGTTTTTACACCAGGTACAGATGTGTTTGGAGCAGGTTGGAGGGGAGTACCCGACAGATATCATGAAAATTCAGTTTTTCACCCTACTGCTACGGGACCGGGCCCTTAGTTGGGCCCGGGCCACAGCAGACAGCCCTGAGGGCCATAGTTACACGTTTGACCAATTTGTGGCCGCTTTTTGTCGCGCTTTCGACCACACCAAGAGTCAGGGGAACATAATGAGCCGCCTTATGACTCTCCACCAGGGGGCTCGGTCTGGGGCTAAGTTCCCTCTGGAGTTTCGGGTCGAAGCAACAGACTCGGGATGGAACGAGGTTGCATTACGCAGCGCGTTCCTCCACGGGTTGAATGACCATCTCTGCGACAATCTGGCGGTTTATGCTGTTCCTGAGATGCTCGATGGTCTTATTGATCAGGCTGTGGGGTTGGACAACCACTACCGTGAGTGCTCGAAGGGGCGACAGGCCTTCTCTCGCTCACCCGCTGGGCGTGTGCCCACTGCGGAGACTGACACTGGGGGGGCCAGTCCTCCTCCCAATCTGATGGACCTCAGCCGGGTTCGTCTAACCGAGGCTGAGCGTCGGCGAAGGAGGAGAGCTGGCGCGTGCTTGTACTGTGCTTCCCCGGAGCACGGTCGGGACGAGTGCCCCTGGCGGCCAAAAGACATGGACCGTCAGTAACCGTGGGGGGTCTGGCGGGCGGGACCAAGTTAACTTCCCCCGGCAATTTCTCTATTCCGGCCCTTGTGCAATTGCCGGGGATCGAGAAGAGGGTCATGGTGTTAGTTGATTCAGGGGCAGAGGGCAATTTCGTGTCGGCCCGGCTCGCCTGGGACCTGGGTATTCCCACTCTTAGATTGTCCCCTCAACAACATGCCTGGCGGCGAGGTCACGGTTATCGCTGAATGCACACGGCCGGTTGCCATCCTCTTGTCCGGGAATCATCGGGAGGAACCAACGTTCCTAGTTCTCCCAAATTCATCTTCCCCGATGAATCTTGGTTATCCGTGGCGCCGGAGGCACAGCCCCATAATAAATTGGGGACGGAATTCCATCTCCTCTTGGAGCCCGTTTTGTTTGGCCAGTTGTTTAAGTTTCAGCGGAATGTGCCCCATCTCTCCCGGTCTCTCCTCGCCCAGTTGTGCCGCCGGATCTCAGCCTCATCCCCCGGGCTTATCATGATTTAGGGGAGGTCTTCAGCAAGTCAAGAGCACTGTCGCTGCCGCCTCATCACTCTTACGACTGTGCTGTGGACCTCATCCCAGGGGCGAAGCTGCCATCCAGCCATCTTTACAGTATTTCTGGGCCGGAGAGGGAGGCCATGGAGAAGTATGTTAAAGAGATGCACAACGCCGGCCTCATTCGGCCATCTTTGGCTCCTCTCGGAGCCGGATTCTTCTTTGTCAGCAGGAAGGATGGCTCGCTCCGCCTGTGTATCTATTACCGTGAGCTCAACGCTATGACAGTTAAGGACAAATATCCCCTGCCCTTGATGAATTCCGCATTTGAGCTCCTTCAGCACTCACGGGTGTTTACCAAATTAGACTTAAGCAACGCATACCATCTCATTCGCATTCGTGAGGAGGACGAGTGGAAGACAGCGTTTAAAACACATTTGGGGAAATTCGAGTATTTGGTGATGCCGTTTGGGCTCACCAAAGCCCCCGCTGTCTTCCAACAGTTAATTAATGACGTCCTCCGCGATATGCTCTACCAATTTGTGTTTGTCTATTTGGATTTGCACTGGACTTCCCTCCTCCCACAGCAAAACTGTGATTATAACCATCGTGGACCATTTCTCCAAGGCTGTCCACCTGGTGGCACTCCCCAAACTTCCTTCGGCCTTGGAGACGACTGTCCTGCTGACGGATCATGCTATTCGACTCCATGGCATCCCAGTGGACATCGTCTCTGACCGGGGACCGCAGTGTCTGGAAGGCCTTCTGCCGCACCTTGGGAACCACAGTAAGCCTCTCCTCTGGGAACCACCCTCAGGGCAACGGGCAGGCAGAGAACGCCAATCAGTCCTTGGACGCCACCTTGCGGTGCGTGGCAGCCGAGCACCCTTTATTGTGGAGTTCGCATCTGATCAGGGTGGAACCTGCTGTTTCCACGTTTACGGGGCTTACTACCTTCGAAGCATCATTGGGGTACACGCCTCCACTACTGCCTATGACTGAGAGGGAAGTCGCGGTTCCTTCTGTGGGGGTTCATGCTTGCCGCTGCAGGCGCATCTGGAGGTCCACGCATGCTGCTCTTACCCGCTCTGTGGAGCGTAACCGGGCGGCAGTGGACAAACATCGGACGCCCACACCCGAGTACGTAGTGGGACAGCAAGTCTGGTTGGCGGCCAGTCAGGTGCCACTGAAGACTACGTCCAAGAAGGTGTCTCCATGCTTTATTGGACCCTTCCCGATCTCCAGAATTATCAACAACACCTCGGTTCGGCTGAGCCTCCCACCTACCCTCCGTGTGAACCCAACCTTTCACTTCTCTCACATCAAACCCCTCTCGGTCAGTACTCTGTGCCCCCCCCCCCCCCCGAAGACGCCTCCTCCTCCCCGGATCATCGACGGTCACCCCACCCACACGGTCCGCTGGATCTTGGATATTCGCAGTCGGGGCCAGGGTCTCCAGCATTTGGTGGATTGGGAGGGCTACGGCCCGGAGGAGCAATCCTGGGTTCCTTCGGCCTGAATCTTGTCTAAAGAGATGCTCCGGTCCTACCATCAAGCCCATCCCAATAAGCTTTGTGGACCACCAGGAGGCGCTCCTAGAAAGGGGGGCCCTGTCATGGGCGGTGAGAGTACGCCCCCTCCTTCCCGTTCTTCTCTCCGCTGTTCATCAGCGCACCTGAGGGAGAGGACACACCTGCGCCCACTTACCAGCCAGTGTATTTAAGGAAGCTCCCTTCCGTGACTCAACGCTGGCTCGTCTGGGTATACTACCGTAACAGACAAGTAAGTTGTTTCATACACATCAGTGAAGAAGTTATTTATCCTTGTGCTTTCTCTCCTTGGTGCAGGTTGCTGCCATCGTGTAGGTGTGTCACTGAGGGCTGCGCGCGCTTTCCTGACACAACTTTTCCCACAATGGAAACCTCCGCCCGGTCAGACTCCACCCGCAGTCCCTTGCCCTGCCAGTTCGTCTATTCCCCGCTGGGGTCCGGCCTGCGCTCCCTCGAAGCCCACGTAAGTGGTAATTTGGCTCGCCCATTTTCCCTATCTCCATTCCTCTGCTCACAGCTCTCACTTTCTCTCCACAGGCCCATTCCTCTGGCGAGTGACTGTTCTGTAGCAGAGCGAGTTTTGATATCTAATAAAACATTCAAACGTGTATACTGTTTGATTGTCTCTTTGTTGCTGCACCTTGCATGTGGGCTGAATATTCTAATCAGTCATGACAGACAGTTAGAATCTTTTCAGTTAACCAACCAATAATCACAGAAGAAATACTATGTCCAAGATGCAAATCTTTTTTTTCTAAAAAAAAAAGAGGAAAAAAAGAGAAAAAAAGGAAAAAAGGAAAAAAAAAAGAGAAAAAAGGAAGGAAAAAAAAGAGGAAAAAAAATCAAAATGCAAATCTCATCCTTTATAGTTATATACAACTTACATGGATTACACACACGACTACTGTAAATGAATGAAGTGCGCTGGGGAAAGGGTGACACTGTTACATTTCAAACTTTACGCATGTGTTTATTGACATACAGTGGTGTGAAAAAGTGTTTGCCCCCTTCCTGATTTCTCATTTTTTTTGTATGTTTGTCACACTTAAATGTTTCAGATCATCAAACAAATTTAAATATTAGACAGAGATAACACAAGTAAACACAAAATGCAGTTTTAAATGAAGGTGTTTATTATTAAGGGAAAAAAAATCCAAACCTACATGGCCCTGTGTCAAAAAGTGATTGCCCCCTAAACCCAGTAACTGGTTGGGCCACCCTTAGCAGCAACAACTGCAATCAAACGTTTGCAGTAACTGGCAATCAGTCTTTTACCGGAGTGGTGGCTTTTACCGGAGTGGTGGCTCAGTTGGTAGAGCATCCGCCCCACACCCGGGAGGCAGGGGTTCAAATCCCGGCCAGGTCATGCCAAAGACCATATAAAAGTGGAACTTCCTGCCGTCCAGCTTGGTGCTCAGCAAAAATGGAATGGAGGAGGGAAATTTGTGGCGGCGCCTTGCATGGCAGCGGCCCTCTGATTCTACACTTGGGGTGTGTGTGATTAACACAGTAGATAGGTAAAGCACAATCTCGTTCTACTGTACATTATTGGTTGTACAGTTGAATGACAATAAAGGTTGATTTAATTTACAGCACTGTGGAGGAGTTTTGGCCCACTCATCTTTGCAGAATTGTTGTAATTCATCCACAATGACGGGTTTTTGAGCATGAACCGCCTTTTTAAGGTCATGCCATAGCATCTCAATTGGATTCAGGTCAGGACTTTGACGAGGCCACTCCAAAGTCATTTTGTTTTTCTTAAGCCATTTAGAGGGGGACTTGCTGGTGTGTTTTGGATCGGTGGCCACAGTTACAGGGGCAAATTTTCTTCAATCTAATTACAATTCAGATCAGAATTTTACTGTTTACATGGATCCTGAAAAAGCTGATCTGATTAGGACGCACGTTTCCATGTGTCACACGTTTGAACGGAATAAATCATTTTGACATGCGCACATCGACATTTCGACATTCCGAAAATAGTAGAAGAAGAAGCAACTTCCGATGTTAGCGAGCCCCGCTTCGTGTCGAAATGGACCTGTATTGTGTTATTCAGACTGTACTTTTGCTTCTGCTGGTCTCCGTAATGAAGCTACAAGTACATACTTCTGTATATGAAGAACAGAGGGAGACAGCAGGACGATACAGACCAGTTTTGTTTTACTCCTGCTATGTTTTCCGCTAGCTGCTGCTAAGGCGGAAATACATCACGTCGACGTGCGGCTGGTGTACAGACATGCGCAGTAAACATATTTTCTGCCCTATGTTCGGAATAAGTGTTTTCATGCGCACCATTCCGATTAACAATCGGCATAACCCACCCCTCTCAATCGGAATGAAATTTTGATCTGAATGAGCGTGATCGGGTTAGAATATTCAGATTGCCGTGTTTACGTGAAGCATTTTTATTCCAATCAGGCTTTTAATCCGGTTACTTGTGTCCATGTAAACATAGCCATTGTCCCGCTGCAGAACCCAAGTGCGCTTCAGCTTGAGGTCACGAACAGATGTCTGGACATTCTCCTTCAGGATTTTTTGGTAGACAACAGAATTCATGGCTCCATTTACCACAGCAAGTCTTCCAGGTCCTGAAACAGCAAAACAGCCCCAGACCATCACACTACCACCACCATATTTTACTGTTGGTATGATGTTCCTTTTTTGAAATGCTGTGTTACTTTTATGCCATATGTAATGGGACACACACCTTCCAAAAAGTTCAACTTTTGTCTCGTCAGTCCACAGAGTATTTTCCCAAAAGTCTTTGGGATCATCAAGATGTTTTCTGGCAAAACTGAGGCAAGCCTTTATGCTTTTTTGCTCAGTGGTTTTCGTCTTTGAACTCTGCCATGCAGGCCATTTTTGCCCAGTTTCTTTCTTATGGTGGAGTCATGAACACTGACCTTAACTGAGGCAAATGAGTTCTGCGGTTCTTTGGATGTTGTTGTGGGGTCTTTTGTGACCTCTTGGATGAATCGTCGCTGCACTCTTGGGGTAATTTTGGTCGGCTGGCCACTCCTGGGAAGGTTCATAACTGTTCCATGTTTTCACCATTTGTGGATAATGGTTCTCACTGTGGTTTGCTGGAGTTCCAAAGCTTTAGAAATTGCTTTATAACCTGTTCCAGATTGATAGATCTCAATTACTTTGTTTCTGATTTGTTCCTGAATATCTTTGGATTGCAGCATGATGCCTAGCTTTTGAAGATCTTTTGGTCTACTTCACTTTGTCAGGCAGGTCCTATTTAAGTGATTTCTTGATTGAGAACAGGTGTGGCAGTAATCAGACCTGGGTGTGGCTGAAGAAATTCAACTCAGCTTTCCAAAGATGTAATAAACCACAGTTAATTTATGTTTTAACTGGGCGCAATCACTTTTTCACACAGGGCCATGTAGGTTTGGATTTTTTCCCCTTAATAATAAACACCTTCATTTTGAAACTGCATTTTGTGTTTACTTGTGTTATTTTTGTCTAATATTTAAATTTGTTTCATGATCTGAAACATTTTAGTGTGACATACAAAAACAATGAGAAATCAGGAAAGGGCAAACACTTTTTTACATCACTTTAACTACTGTACATACAGAGGCGATTGGCAGCTTGATAGAATGCTATGAAACTGTAGTTTAATCAGCAAAAAAGAAAGTCACTTACTCGAGCCACTGACTTGTAATGAAGCCTTAAAGACAGGGTGATATTTGGGGACGCACAGGCGCGTTGCACATGAGGTGAGTTATTTAGGACAATTACATGAATTTACTAACCAAGAAGTCACCCATCCACACAGTGCCAACTTGTAGTTTGTTTCTAACAATGCTGTTCATTAGAATCATTAGGAAAACCGTCTCTCGCTGCAAATTGTGCTTTGATGTTGGCCTGTTCATCTGCATTTTATGGGAATATGATGTACCTGGGTGACAGCCGGATAATGCCATCCCACACAGCTGGCATAGCTCGGCTCAGGGTTGACTGAGAAATTCCTTATGGATCTGCCAGCTCCCTCTGGAATGCCCCTGTTGCCAGGAACCCCAGTGTTGTCAGCACCTGCAATGGGAGGGGCAGCGCACGGCTTCTCGCCGTGTCACGCTCCAAGAGTGGTTGTAGCTCTAAGCACATTCCACAAGGACTGCCCGTGGAAACCTAAACCGGCTGACAAGCCAGTCATCATCCTGAGCCAGAAAATCTTCTGTCTCTAAATACCCTTTCTCTTCTCACTGCACAATTTGCAATTAAACGCCATTGTTGTTAGAGGCATTTTCTGCACTTCTTTGCACTTGCTTCTATATCCACTCATCTAATTGTGCACACTTGGATGTTTGTTCATCATGTGTCTCTGGCGTGTACAATAATTTTCAAGTCATTATCAGTCTCCCAACATCACGTCTAAGTGTCGCCAACAGACCAATAACAGTAGAAACGTACGTACACCAACCATGAAGTTGTCGTGGGGCTGCGCATATTTTCACGGTCATTTCATTCTTGATACATCTGAAATTTTCTGTGGAAAACACCATGTTTTTGTGCGTATGTACCCTTTGTACATGAGGCTCCAGAGGGAGAGACACATAGGAAAGAGCACTCTAGCAGGAACTAAAATATGGGATTCTGACAGGCAAACTTCTTCTTTCGGCTGCTCCCTTTAAGCTGAATTCATGGTACTTTTCTGCTCTGGTCCGCTGAGGTCCATGTCCACTTTGAACGAGGCCGGTGCACACACGGTTGTGTATATGCTTCACTTTTTGTCTACCAGGCCAAGCAGTTGGAGCATGCGCACAACTATTATTTGTGGTTTCACCCCAGTCCTATGGGCACCGCAAATTCGCTAACATGCCAGTTTGTTCACGGCTATATACAGTGGGGCAAAAAAGTATTTAGTCAGCCACCAATTGTGCAAGTTCTCCCACTTAAAAGATGAGAGAGGTCTCCAATTTTCATCATAGGTATACCTCAACTATGAGAGACAAAATGAGAAAAAAAAATCCAGAAAATCACATTGAAGGATTTTTAATGAATTAATTGGTAAATTCCTCGGTAAAATAAGTATTTGGTCAATAACAAAAGTTCATCTCAATACTTTGTTATAAACCCTTTGTTGGCAATGACAGAGGTCAAACGTTTTCTATAAGTCTTCACAAGGTTTTCACACACTGTTGCTGGTATTTTGGCCCATTCCTCCATGCAGATCTCCTCTAGAGCAGTGATGTTTTGGGGCTGTCGCTGGGCAACATGGACTTTCAACTCCCTCCAAAGATTTTCTATGGGGTTGAGATCTGGAGACTGGCTAGGCCACTCTAGGACCTTGAAATGCATCTTACGAAGCCAGTCCTTCGTTGCCCGGGCGGTGTGTTTGGGATCATTGTCATGCTGAAAGACCCAGCCATGTTTCATCTTCAATGCCCTTGCTGATGGAAGGAGGTTTTCACTCAAAATCTCACGATACATGGCCCCATTCATTCTTTCCTTTACACGGATCAGTCGTCCTGGTCCCTTTGCAGAAAAACAGCCCCAAAGCATGATGTTTCCACCCCCATGCTTCACAGTAGGTATGGTGTTCTTTCTCCTCCAAACACGACAAGTTGAGTTTTTACAATAAAGTTCTATTTTGGTTTCATCTGACCATATGACATCTTCCAATCCTCTTCTGGACCATCCAAATGCTCTCTAGCAACTTCAGACGGGCCTGGACATGTACTGGCTTAAGCAGGGGGACACGTCTGGCACTGCAGGATTTGAGTCCCTGGCGGCGTAGTGTGTTACTGATGGTAGCCTTTGTTACTTTGGTCCCAGCTCTCTGCAGGTCATTCACTAGGTCTCCCTGTGTGGTTCTGGGATTTTTGCTCACTGTTCTCATGATCATTTTGACCCCACGGGGTGAGATCTTGTGTGGAGCCCCAGATCGAGGGAGATTATCAGTGGTCTTGTATGTCTTCCATTTTCTAATAATTGTTCCCACAGTTGATTTCTTCACACCAAGCTGCTTACCTTTTGCAGATTCAGTCTTCCCAGCCTGGTGCAGGTCTACAATTTTGTTTCTGGTGTCCTTTGACAGCTTTTTGGTCTTGGCCATAGTGGAGTTTGGAGTCTGACTGTTTGAGGTTGTGGACAGGTGTCTTTTATACTGATAAAGAGTTCAAACAGGTGCCATTAATACAGGTAACGAGTGGAGGACAGAGGAGCCTCTTAAAGAAGAAGTTACAGGTCTGTGAGAGCCAGAAATCTTGCTTGTTTGTAGGTGACCAAATACTTATTTTACCGAGGAATTTACCAATTAATTCATTAAAAATCCTTCAGTGTGATTTTCTGGATTTTTTTCCCCTCATTTTGTCTCTCATAGTTGAGGTATACCTATGATGAAAACTGGAGACCTCTCTCATCTTTTAAGTGGGAGAACTTGCACAATTGGTGGCTGACTAAATACTTTATTTCCCCACTGTAAAAGTGAAGAAACGCAAGATTAACGCAAGATCAACACAACAATGGCATTGTTTAAACAATGCCATTGTTGTGTTGATCTTGCAGACACAATGCCATTGTATCAGTGCACTTCTCCGCTCAAGCTGCTGCTGCAAAAAGATTCATGTATGTTTATTCTTGTCTTCCTCTTCCTCCACATTATCTACTTTGACTTTGTATGCTGTGTCGGTGTCGGTAGCGCCACCTTGTGAACATCCGTGAAAGGGCTCTATGGACGTCTGCAAACTGGAGACAATGACATAATTTTCATCACACAAGCCTCACAGTTGAGCGGATGTGGACAGCGGAGGTGCAGCATGAATCCAGCTTTAGGGTCACCACAGCGGATCTTCTGCCTCCATCATTCACCCTATCCCTTGCATCTTTCTCTGTAATACCAACCCTCTCCATGTCCTCCTTCACTACATCCATTAATTTTCTCTGTGGTCTTCCTCTTCTCCGACCTGGCAGCTCCGTCTTCAACATCCTTTGTCCAATATATCCCCTATCCCTCCCCTACACATGTTCAAACCATCTCAGCCTTGCCTCTCTTACTTTGTCTTCCTTCCCCTCACTCACCTGGCAATTCTGCCTCCTGACAGAACCACCTCCTGACAGAACCACACCTTTTGACAGTACAGCCACCCTTAGCATCACTTCTGACCAGGTGAGAAAAGAGCTGGAGAGGCTCCACCTTGGGAAGGATCCAGAACTAGACAGCATAAGTCCTTGTGTGCTGAAGGCCTGTGCGAGCCAGCTGCGTGGAGTCCTGCAGCACCTCTTCAACATGAGCCTGTACAATCAGAGAGTTCCAGAGCTATGGAAAACACCATGCCTGATCCAAGTGCCTAAGAAAGTTTGTCCTGTGGCACTGAATGATTACAGTCCCATAGTTCTGACCTCCCACATAATGAAGGTCATGGAGAGGTTGTTGCTGACTTACCTGAGGAGACTTGTGTGTTCAGTCCAAGACCCACTGCAATTTGCATACCGATCCCATGTGGGGGTGGATGATGCAATTATTTACCTGCTGCAGAGGGTCTACTCCTCCCTAGACAGACCTAGCACCATGGTCCGCATCATGTTCTTTGACTTCTCGTCTGCCTTTAATACC
This sequence comes from Pholidichthys leucotaenia, assembly GCA_020510985.1. Classification (NCBI taxonomy): domain Eukaryota; kingdom Metazoa; phylum Chordata; class Actinopteri; order Cichliformes; family Pholidichthyidae; genus Pholidichthys; species Pholidichthys leucotaenia. The sequence goes on from CM035838.1 coordinate 20,673,240, forward strand.
ATCCAGGCAGGGCTGTTGAGGGAGAAGTTGGAGGACATGGACGTTGACACTCCCCTCACGACTTGGAACATCAACTATCTGATGAGCAGACCACAGTTTGTGAAGCTGCAGAGCTGTGTGTCTGATCGTCTGATAAGTAACAGTGGGGCCCCCCAGGGAACATTGCTTTCTTCCTTCCTCTTCACCTTCTACACCATGGATTTCAAATATTATTCTGAGTCGTGTCATTTTCAGAGATGCGTGGTCCACAAACACTGCGGTACTCTCCAAAAAGGGCTTGAGACGACTCTATTTCCTCAGAAGGCTCAGGTCCTTTAATATCTGCAACAGAATGCTCCACATGTTCTACCAGTCGGTAGTGGCCGACCATTTTCTTTGCTGTGGTGTGTTGGGGAGCAGGGATCTGGGTTAATTACAAAAGCATACTAAACTAGAAAAGCACTCGGAGAGCGCAGACCTCCGCCAAGCGCCACAATTCTCCCCATACAGTGTTTGTGTGTACGTTTTCAGATTCCTTGAGCATGTAAACATATGACTAGCAATTGGATTCACAATGATTATTTGTTTATTTGACAGGGACAGTGCAATAAACACACAATTAATCAATGACAATCAATCTGATAGTGATAGAATTAGTGGTTCAGTAGTAAAAGCATTGCCTCCTTGGCGGAGGTAATAAACTGAAGTGTTGCTGTTGTGTCCATCTGCCCCACTGACGGATGCAAATTGGGTAGACAGGTTTTAACAACCATCACAACAAGCCAGTACCCAAACTCAGTGTAAATGGTGTAGAGATTGAAAGGGTATCTGAAACTAAATTCCTTGGAGTAATAATTGATAACAAACTGTGTTGGAAGTCACATATTAATTATATTAAAGGTAAAGTATCCAAATCAATTGCAATATTACACAGAGTGAAATATTTGCTGAATCAACCCACACTATACACCTTGTATCATTCATTAATACTCCCATACATGACATATTGTAATGAAGTATGGGGAAATACATATAAAACAAACATATATCCACTCTTTATGCTTCAAAAGAGAGCTATTAGAATAATAAACAAAGCAGCTTACAGGGAACCAACAAACCCACTTTTTCTTAAACAAAAAACTCTCAAGTTGAAAGATCTGGTTGACTTTAAAACCGCAATAATAATGTTCAAAGTGAAGAATCTATCACTGCCCGCAAATATCCAAAAGTTGTTCCAAACAAGGGAGAAACGATATCACTTCAGAGGAACATGTATATTTCAAAAGCCTACAGTGAGAACAACCACCAAGCAACACTGTATTTCAGTGCAAGGAGTCAGATTATGGAACGATTTTGGACCTGAACTAAAATCATGTACAACGCTTGGACAATTTAAACAAAAACTAAAGGAAGAAATACTCCAAACATATTTACAAGACGACATGTAAACTCACATAAGGATTGACATTTCCAGCCTGTGTTGTGTTGTAGCTTAGTTTTTTTTTTTTTCTCTCTCTGTGACATTTTGTCTTAGATTTGTTTTGAATTGTAATCGCTCTTGTCTTGTTTTCTCTTTTTTCTCTTTTGAATTCTTGGATGGAATATGGGTGGGCAATATAAGCTGCGGCTTCAGCCATCACCCATTTCGGATAACTCACGTGGAATTGTATAGTAGAAGGAGTCTTTGTCTAATTTGACCTTGTTGTTATATTATTTTATTTTTTTTGTTACTTATTTGTACCCGTAGGTAGACTTGGTTTGCAGTCTGGTGACAAGCCACCAGCTGTTGGTCGCTGCGTGCGCGAGCGCCCTAAACCTATTATACAGTTTCTTTTAACCTGTACTGTACTATCCGAAATAAATTCATTCATTCATTCATTCATTCAAGGTGGTAAATCCCTGATGCAGTCACTTTTAGCATTAGAGTGACACATATCAGGCGCAGCATTACTGGCGCCGGGATTCCTCTCTGTTCCGGAGCCGCAGGACAAAAGAAGGTGCGATAATGGTTGCCGTGGGTTTTATTGGGTTTGCGGTCCGCGGAAAAAAGAGGATTTGGAAGCCTCCCCCGGCAGAGAGCTGGTTTTTGCGCAGCCCCTATGGCTGGCCGGGGAATTTCTGCCAAATAATCCGGCGCCGGACAGCTGCCCGTGTCAGCTTTTGCAGCGTAGTGCAAACACAGGCACTCTGGCGAGCCCTGTTTTCTGCGTGCTTTTGTGCCTAAAACTTTGAAGAAGGCGGAGTTTGTGTTCATCACACACGACGACCAGCGCCCTCTATTGCGCCTGCGCACATGTTGAAAATGGCTGTATGTCACAGTGTTGAAAAATGCTTTAAAAAATTCCTGTATCCAGACGGTGAACCGGATCACCCCCAAAATTTAATCAGTTCTTCCTTGTACCATTTCCAACAACGCCTGAAAGTTTCATGGAAATCCGTCCAAGACTTTTTGAGTTATCTTGCTAACCAACAGACAAACAGACAGACAGACAAACACACAAACTCTGGCAAAAACATAACCTCCTCCTGGCCTTTTCGGCCTGGCGGAGGTAATAAACTCTTAAAAAAAAAGCTGAGTCAGTCATGGACACCAGGCTGGCTTCGCTGGAGGAGGGGATGTTACATACCCCTCCATAGGGAATTAGTTAGTGGTGAAGTCCCTGGAACTTTAAAGTACATCTCTGTTGCTAGGCGAGAGCTAGTGAGGAATTCCTCTTTGGCTCGGTAGTTGAGTAGAGGTTTTCAGACCACGGTGTCATGGGTTCGAGACTTGGCCTGGGATATTAGGAGGTGTATGTCTATCTTACCTAAGGGCAAAAGTGACTTTGGCGGAGTAAGTTTACCTTACCTGAGGGCGAAAGGGACTTGGGTATGTTCACCTTGACTGAGGGTTGAAACGGACTTCGTGATTCCAGGATTAGTATGCGATTCTGACCTTGGCCCAAAGAGTGGGTCATAACAGTGATCAGAGACAGAATTCTGGGTAAAATGAGAGCAATCACTGACAATGTCTCTCACCCTCTCTACAGCACACTGGGCAGTCTATGGAGCAGCCACAGCAACAGACTACTGCAGCCCAGATGTCTGAAGGAGGCTATCAGGCTCTGCAACACACATATAGTCTCCAGAACTGTGCACTAAACTGTATTTTATTGTATTACATTTAGTGACTTATTTTAAACTGTTTGGTTATGTTAATATTTGTGTTTTTTAGGTGTGTATGTATTTGTTTGCTAAGACAAATCAATTTCCCCCAGGGGATTAATAAAGTCTATCTATCTCTCTATCTATCCAAACTGTTCAACCTAAATTGTCTCTGACATACTTACTTCTAATCCATTCCCTCCTCATCAATAGAATCTTAGAATCTAGAATCCTGCCATCTTCAACTCTGCCACCTCTACCTCAAGCTCTGCCTACCGTCTTTTTGTCAGTGCCACTATCTCCAAACCATACATCACAGCAGGCCTCACTACCATCTTGTAAATCTTCCCTTTCATTCAAGCTGCTATCTTTCTGTCACAAATCACTCCTGACACTCATCTCCACCCACTCCACCCTGCCTGCACCCTCGTCTTCACCTCTTGTGCATTTTTCATTGCCTTGGATGGTTGACCCCAGGTACTTAAACTCATCTGCCTTCACTACCTCTACTCTTTGTATCTTAACATTGCACCTGCCTCCTTCAAGAAAAAGAAGAAGACAAGTGATATACTCTTTACATCCTTACATCCAAACTTTTGGCTACTGGACACCCCAAGACGAACTCCACAGCTCAAGTGCAAATTTTATGGAAATCTAACATAGCATTCTAACACTGGAACTCATTTTGGATTAAACACCTACTTTCTACTGCATTTTATCATTCCTTCCATTTTCCTAACTGTTCATCCCCTTCAGGGATGGACTTGAGTTGATACCAGCTGTCATTTGGTAAGAATCACAGAAATAGAAGCAACCACTAATTAACGCAATAGGCATCATTTTTGAACTGTGGCAGTCCTGTGATGTTAATAAAAATGCTAATAAAAAGCTTTGAGTAATGTCATGGAGCAAATAAATAAATAAACTTTGTATTTTTATGGTAGTTTAGAAGTTTAGTCACTCACACACAGAAAATCTCTTATATGCCAACTATAATCCCTTATACACAGAAACCATAATTGTGTTACCTGTCCAGCTGGCTGTCGAGAGAAAGCATCCACCAATTTCTCCACCCCATAATGCATAAGGAGGGAGGTGTTGTATAAAAACTGTGAGTATGGAATTTGATCCCCGTCGATGAGAAAGCTGTCGGGCATCAGTGGGTGCCAGTGGTAGAGCTGGCAGAACTCCATGGCGATGCGGTTGCTGTACTGGAATTGCTCCCTGAAGAGCAGGGAGGGGTCGAACTTCAGGTCCAGCATGTAGCCACTCAGATGCTGCACGTACTCTTCAATGATGATGTTGATGATCTCACCTGGAGGAAAGAATCAATCGATGTGATCAGCTGGATCAAAGGGCAGTGAAATATTTGAATACTGTATTAATTAACTTTGCTATTCCAGCCAAATTGCTCCAGAACCCCTAAAAATTGTATACCTGAAGTAAATCAAAAGATGGTCTTCAGCCATTTGCAGTATAGTCAAGATGTTGGTCTCATTCAAAAGGTAACACAAATATATTTTTTTAGAAATCAGTCAGAATCACTTTTCAGTGCTTCTGTCACTGAGTAATAGTGGCTTGAACATATTGAATTTGTAGAAAATAAAGTTTGTCTAAATTTAATTTTATAGGCATACAAAGTGGATATAAAAAGTCTACACACCGCTGTTCAAATGCCAGGTTTTTGTGATGTAAAAAAATGAGACCAAGATAAATATTTCAAAACTTTTTCCACCATTAATGTGACCTATAACCTGTACAACCCAACTGAAAAACAAAGTGAAATTTTTTAAGGGGAAAAATAAAAACTAAAAAACTTACAACAACCTGGTTGCATAAATATACACACCCTTAAACTAATACTTTGTTGCAGTACCTTTGGCTTTTATTACAGCACTCAGTTTTTTTTGGGTAGGAGTCTATCAGCGTGGCACATTTTGATGTGGCAATATTTGCCCACTCTTCTTTGCAAAAATGCTCCAAATCTGTCAGATTACGACGGCATCTCTTGTGCACAGCCCTCTTCAGATCACCCCACAAATGTTCGATCGGATTCAGGTCTAGATTGTGGCTGGGCCATTCCAAAACCTTAATCTTCTTCTGGTGAAGCCATTCTTTTGTTGATTTGGATATGTGCTTTGGGTCATTCTCGTGCTGAAAGATGTTCTTCTTCATCTTCAGCTTTCTAGCAGAAGCCTGAGGTTTTGTACCAACACTGACTGGTATTTGGAACTGTTCATAATTCCCTCCACCTTGACTGAGGCCCCAGTTCCAGCTGAAGAAAAACAGCCCCAAAGCATGATGCTGCCACCACTATGCTTCACTTTAGGTATGGTGCTCTTTTGGTGATGAGCACTGTGTCATGACCCGAGCACTATGCCTTGGTGCTCAGGTTAATCTTGTCAGGGTTTGACAGCGACGTTATGATTCTAGCTCTCCGAGCTCTTATTGTGATAGTGCTCAGGGAGGCTTCCGCCCAGCTGTCAAATCTTCAACAGCTGTGCTGCATTTGTGGTCGTTAGCGCTCAAGCTACTTTAACCTGCGCTGGCGGCCGCATCGGTGCAGCAGTGTCTGTTAACTCTCCGTCACGCTACGGATGCTTAGGATTTATTCCTACCACGTCTGCTTGGTTAGACCGTCGTGCCCCTGGACTAGTAAGTGTGCTGTTCAGCCTTACCCCTCCCGGTGTGTATCGATCTCTGTGTGTCTCTGCCTTAGCAGCCGGTGTAATTATTATTTTCACCAACCTTGCCTGCCTAGTGTATGATTGTCTCCTGCTATGGACCTGTAGAGCTGTTTAGCCTATGCCTCCTGTTGTGAGTAGACTCAAGAGTCATTGTCTCTGCAGCTTGTGTTGTCACTTTTCTCACCGTAAATAAAACTCATTGAACTCACTGGTGACTGTGTGGCGTCTTATGGTGGCTCGCGAGAGCCACCCATGACACACTGTTGTGTTTGCACCAAATATACCTTTTCGGAATTACGGCCAAGAAGTTCAAACTTGGTTTCATCAGACCATAACACATTTTCCCACATGGATTTGGGAAATTTCAAATGTGTTTTTACAAAATGTAGCCGGGCTTGGATGTTTTTCTTCGTAAGATAAAGCTTCCGTCTTGCCACCCTAGATGGGAGATTGTTGTCACATGTACAAAACAGCCAGTACTTGTCAGAAATTCCTGGCAACTGTGTTCACAAAACAAGTTAGATTTAATAAAGTGGAATGACACAGGGAAAAAGCATTGAACACGCTTGGTGAAATTAATTTAATTTTTAGTAGAAAAGCCTTTGTTGGTAATAACAACTTCCAGATGCCTCCTGTATGGAGAAACAAGGTGCAAGCATTGCTCAGGAGTGATTTTAGCACACTCTTCCACACAAACTGTCTTCAAATCCTGACGGTTCTGTGGGTGTATTCTCTGAACTCTGATCTTCAGTTTGTTCCATAGACTTTCAATTGGATTCAGGTCAGGTGACTGACTGGGCCATTGTAGCAGCTTTATTTTCCTTCTCTGGAGCCAGTTGAGAGTTTCCTTGGCTGTGTGTTTGGGATCATTGTCTTGCTGAAACGTCCACCCTCATTTCACCTTCAGCATCTTGGCAGATGGCAACCAGTTCTTATCAAGAATGTAACTGCATATTTGTCCATTCATCTTTCCTTCAATGATATGAAGTCTACCTGTACCATGTGCTGAAAAACACCCCCACACCATGATGGGATGTGGAGTGCCATTTCTCCTCCAAACATGCTGTGTTGTGGCATCCAAAAAGTTCAATTTTGGTCTCATCTGACCAGATTATATTCCCCCAGTATTTTACTGGCTTGCCCAAATATTGTGCAGCAAACTTTAAACGAGCTTCAACATGCTTTTTCTTTAGCAATAGAGTCTTGCGAGATGAGCGGGCATAAAGCCCATGTCGGTTGAGTGCATTACTTATTGTTTTCTTTGAAACAGCAGTACCTGCTAACTCCAGGACTTTCTGGAGCTCCCCATGGGTGGTCTTTGGCTCTTGGATAACTCTTCTGATAATTGTTTTGACTTCTCTGTCAGAAATCTTGTGAGGTGCTCCTGGTCGTGGCCAGTTTATGGTAAAATGATGTTCTTTCCACTTCCAAATGATGGCTCCAACAGTGCTTACTGGAACATTCAGCAGTTTAGAAATGCACCTGTAACCAATGTCATCATTATGTTTTGCAACAATAAGGTTGCAAAGGTCTAGAGATACCTCTTTGCTTCTACCCATCATGAGTTCTTTGTGGTGCGACAATCTGATATTCACAGACCTTTTTAAAGGCTATCAGTCAGGACTTAACCAGCTGAAATTAATTTGCACTGATGGGGATGGGATGGCTTCCTAAATTCTGATGGATTTCAGCTGGTTTCTTGGCTTTCTATGCCTTTTTGCACCTCTTTTTTCCCATGTGTTCAATACTTATTCCCTGTGTCATCCTACTTTATTAAATACAACTTGTTTTGTGAACACAGTTGCCTTGATTTCTTTGTGTGTATGGATTACTTGGGTTGTTACTGATATCTGGTGAAAATCTCAGGTCAATGGCTCCATCAGAAATATGTATGTTTAATGAGAAAAATGTTGACATGCTCAATACTTATTTTCCCTGCTGTATGAGGCATCTGGAAATTGTACCCAAGGATGAACCACACTTGTGAAAGTCCACAATTCTCTTCCTGATATCTCGGCTGATTTAATTTGATTTTGCCATGATGTCACAAAAGAAAGCAGTGTGTTTGAGGTGTGTCTTAAAATACATCCACAGGTGTGTCTCCAATTAAGTCAGATGTTGTCAATTAACCTATCAGAAGCTTCCAAAACCGTGACATCATCATCTGGGCTTTTCCAAAGTGTTTAAAGGCTAGTAATCCTAGTGTATGTACAGTAAACTTCTGACTTTGAAGAAAGTAATAAAAAAAATTCTCTAAAAAAATATTCAGAAAATATAAAAATCATTTAGCAAACAGAAATAATTTTGGCAATCCTAACTGACCTAAAGCAGGAAACGTTTAGTCTGATATAATGTAAGACAGTGAGGGGGGAAAAAAAGGTGATATGTGTTTTTATACAGTGTATGTAAATTTCTGTTTTCAACTGTAGATGCATATAGCCTAGGCCTACTCAAAGTTGAAATGATGCATACTTATAGCATGTGACCTTTGATCTTGACCTTAAGCAAAACCTGTATGTTGACTCACTTGAGGGCGATTGTGTGTGAATTTGGTGAGCATGTGGGCAGTTGCCTAGAAGGAGTAGCAATTCTCATGAATGAAACGTGAATGGACAGACAGCCGACAGATGCAGTGCTATGGCATTAGCTCACTTTCCCCTTCACCACTGTGAACTAAAAACAGCTACCCTTGATGTTTAGGTTATGTAGTACTTTGTAATTAATTTACATTTTGCGCTGACAATGTAGCTGCCAACTCTAGAAACAATATATTTCAATTTACCAAGTTTGCATTGTTAATGAAAACATGGACCACAGTCAGAACTAAGGAATGTTTTTAGACATTTTTTTTGTAAATACAAGATATGAAGTAATTAACACTGACAAGTTCAAGAATGTTTTGCCGGTGGCTGTATAAACTAAACCTCTGCTGTAGATTTTTGTAGTTTCAACAATAAAGCAGTGACTACAGATTTGTTTGGAAGGCAAAAATAATGCCACAAAAACATCTTTCCTCTCTGATCAGAAGGACAATGTTAAATATTATATTTATCCAACCACCAGGTCACTAAGTGTATATACAAATATACATTCTTTTAAGAACAGGTAAATAGCTGACTGAAAATGAAGTACAAAACAATTATTACATGCAAAAGAAAAATTATAAGTTAAAAAAAAGTCACAAATTATTTGAAAAAGCCAGTTTATGATAAAAGTCAACCAGACCATTAAGGACGGAGTAGCTCATTCCACCCTGATTAAATCTCGCGAAGAGTGGCCGGATCTCCTGACTGCTGACCTTGATCTAAAGCATAGCTTAGATATGGACCCATCTAGGATGTACTTCCATCTAGCTACAATGCTCTGCACTGTGTGTTCATATATTCATATATTTATTCCATCCAGCTACAATGCTCTGCACTGTGTGTGTGTGTGTATATATATATTTTATAGTAATATGTACATATGTATATTAGCTGCTCTTGCTTGCTTGTTTTTTTTCTTGCCTTCTGATTGTTGCTCTGAGTGTTGCTATCCCTGTGCTGTTGCAATCCTGGAATTTCCCCGTTGTGGGACTAATAAAGGCTTATCTTATCTTATCTTACTTAAAGTCAAGGTCAATGGCCTAGAAGGAGTAACATTTCTCGTGAAATCATAAATGCCTAGATCTTCTGACCTTTGAAAATGACATTGACCTCAACCTGAATGCAGACCCACCTGAGGATCCTTGTGTTTGATGAGCCCAGGACCAAATGTCCAGGAGGAGTAGCGATTCCCGTGAAATGTGAACGGCCTGACATACAGACGGACAGATGTATGACAGATGCAACATCATCACATAAGTCCAAAGGAGCTAAAAAAAAAGTCCAAAAGGAGCTTAATAAAAAGCTAAAAGTCACAAATGATAAAAAAAAATCACAATGTTACAAACAAAAAAGCTGCAAAATACGGAAAAAAATTGATGTACAAGAAAAAAGTCTCAAACAAATTACTGAAGTGAGTCTGCAAATTTATGAAAGAAATATTTTTTAGAAGAAAAAAAAAATCCTAAGACACCCTACTATTGATAGGTCACACATATGTATACCTATAACTTTGCTGTTTATCTCATTCTACAAATACTTTTGTGACACTGCAGGGTTTTGGGTCTAAAAATTGCTCAAATGGCTCTTTCCATAGTAGAGCTTGCCAACCTCTGGACTAGGCAGACTGTCAGACCATTGCAGAACCAACAGATAGACTTCCACATTCACACCAGCAGCTAATCTAAAGTCCCCTATAAACATGATTTTTGACCATAAATTACAACAGTAAGTAGAACTCTGTTTAGAAGTTGTACCAGTGAGAACCAAAATGGTGGAACAACCAAAAACCAGGCCACTGGTGTAGCTGGAAAAAAAATATAGAGTATACCATCTTTCAGATAAATGTCCGTGGGGATTTCTCTCATACTCACCAATGATGATGAGTCTGGTGGTCTGGAAAAGCTGCTCGTCATCCCAGGTGGGATGCTCTGCCTTCAGGATGTCACACACTCTGTTATGCTCCCTCAGCCATATGGTGGCGTACATGGTGAGCCCTGGCAGGATGCCATACACTTCCTGACCGATGGCCAGACGCTGGTGATTGGGAATGCCTTCAGAGTACACCATGTGCACGGGGACTTCTGATACTGTAGGGGGGTACATCTCTCCATTTACCAACTGTGGAAGAATAATTATGAATGTTATATGGGGTGATATTTCCATGATGAAGTCAGGGATGTTGTCCAGCCTTTTTTGGAGCAGCATTTTCTGAGAAGAAAACAGAAGCTTCTGAAGCTATGACTTAATTTTCTTATTGTAAATATCTGGGACTATGACTAAAAAAGTGTGGCTTTAGTTTAACACAAAACTCTGGGTGCTTGAATGTGCTCAAAATTTTGATTTGCAGCTCCATTTGAAAGACAATGTTGACATTTATAACAGCTTCCCATGTATGAGGTGCACTCTATACTATGGAATTGCCTACACTGCAGTAGATACATGATCTAAACATTAATATTCCTGAAGGCATAGTAGCAGACGTTTATCCTAAAGAACAAGTTCATAGCTTAAGTCGTAAAGCTGTTTAAATTGGGATTCTCAGAAAATGCTGCTCAAAAAGGACCTGAAAAAGCCCCTCACTGTTTCCACAAACCTAATGAAAGTAGAGGCTTAAAATTTGTCACTTTCCCCAACAAAGAAGTGTGTGTCCCCATTGGAATTTTTTAGGGAAATCCAATACAGTGAGGTAGGAATTGTCCTTAAAGGTTCCATTTTATGCTTATTCCCTAATTTTAAGTTATGACAGAGATATACAGCAGGGAAAATAAGTATTGAACATGTCAACATTTTTCTCATTAAACATATTTCTGATGGAGCCCTTGACCTGAGATTTTCACCAGATATCAGTAACAACCCAAGTAATACATACAAAGAAATCAAGGCAACTGTGTTAAACAAAACAAGTTATATTTAATAAAGTGGAATGAAATAGGGAATAAGTATTGAACGCCATCCATCTTCTACCGACTTAACCCTTTTTGGGTCGTGGGGGAGCTGGAGTCCATCCCAGCATCCTTGGGCAAGAGGCAGGGTACACCATGGACAGATTGCCAGTCCATCGCAGGGCAGAATTGAACACACTTGGTGAAATTAATTTAATATTTAGTAGAGAAGCCTTTGTTGGTAATAACAGCTTCCAGACACCTCCTGGATGGGGAAACTAGGCGCCGGCATTGCTCAGGAGTGATTTTAGCCCATTCTTCCACACAAACTGTCTTTAAATCTTGAAGGTCTTCTATGAACTCTGATCTTTAGTTCGTTCCATAGATTTTCAATTGGATTCAGGTCAGGTGACTGACTGGGCCATTTTGGCAGCTTTATTTTCCTTCTCTGGAGTCAGCTGAGAGTTTCCTTGGCTGTGTGTTTACGATCATTATCTTGCTGGAATGTCCACCCTTGTTTCATCTTCAGGATCTTGGCAGATTCAATTCAATTCAATTCATTCAACTTTATTTATATAGTGCCATTTCACAACAACAGTCATCTCATAGCACTATCAACTGTAGGGGGAACCCCCGCAGTTGCAGAAAGACCCCAGCAATCAGGCGATTTCTGATGGCAACAGATTTTTATCAAGGATGTCTCTGTACATTTGTCCATTGATCTTTCCTTCAGTTATATGAAGTCTGCCTGTACCATGTGCTGAAAAACACCCCCACACCATGATGCTCTCACGTCTAAACTTTGTTGTTGGTATGGCGTTTTTGGGCTCCAACATCCAAACATCCTGTGTGTTGTGACATCCAAAAAGTTCACTTTTGGTCTCATCTGACCAGACTATATTCTCCTTGTATTTTACTGGCTTGCCCAAATGTTGTACAGCAAACTTTAAACAAGCTTCAACATGCTTTTTCTTTAGCAATGAAAACTTACGAGGAGCTCATGGCCATGGCTGGTTTATGATAAAATGATATTCTTTCCACCTCCGAATGATGGCTCCAACAATGATCATTGGAACATTCAGCAGTTTAGAAATATGCCTGTAACCAGTGCCATCATTATGTTTTGCAACAATAAGGTTGCGAAGGTCTAGAGAGCTACTTACTTTTACCCATCATGAGTTCTTTGTGGTGTGAAAATCTGATATTCACAGACCTTTTTAAAGGCTATCAGTCAGGACTTAACCAGCTGAAATTAATTTGCACTGATGGGGGATGGGATGGCTTCCTAAATTCTGATGGATTTCAGATGGTTTCTTGGCTTTCTATGCCTTTTTGCACCTCTTTTTCTTCATGTGTTCAATACTTATTCCCTGTGTCAACCCACTTTATTAGATATAAATTGTTTTGTGAACACAGTTGCTCTGATTCCTTTGTATGTATGGATTACGGATTATGGATTACAGTATGGTTATTACTGATATCTGGTAAAAATCTCAAGCCATCGTCAATGGTTCTATCAGAAATATGTTTTATTGATTGATTTATGTCTTTCTTTCAAACAAAAAACAAAAACAAACAAAACAATCAAAGTGAACAACAACAAAGTAGAGGGAGAAAAAAGTAGTTGCAGCGCAATTCCATTCACAATACCCATTCACAATACCCATTTCCATTCCATTTCCATACTCGTGTCCGAAATGGAGTAGGAAGAGGTCAATACTTATACAAGCCTACCCCATAATTTATTGTCATGAGTCTGAGCTCTAATTTCCTCTCTGAATTCAGACTCAATTTATTTCTGGGTTTTGTATGTCTGTTATTATTATGTTGTCAGTTTTTTGTATTTATGTTGGTTTTTTGACACTTATGTGCCCTCCTCTCTCAGACACTCCCAATTGCTGTTCACAGTCTGTTTCCCAGCTGTGAACAGTTGGGTAATTACATCACCTGCTGGCTCAGCTCACACCTGTTGCTCATTGCCTGCCCAGTATTTAAGCACTGCCAGTTCACTTTTTCATTGCAACTGTACTGCATTACATAGACTGCATTATTAATGTTACTGGACTTCATTATTCAGTAAGTCTATCTCATCATCTCTTCCAGAGCAACTCCAGCTCTGGAGTGCCACCTTGTATGTTAAACTTGTTTGCATTTTTGTATTGTCTGCACTATTTTTTTTTTAATTTTTGTTTAATAAATGTCACAACTACAGTTCACTGTGTGGGTCTGTCCTTCTGCCCCGGAGGGGCGTTCATGACAATTTATTAATTATTTCAGTGTCACCTACCATTATGTAATCTCAACCAGTGATCTCTTAATTTGTTTTTCTTTTCCTTTTTTGTCAACAGCTCATGTTTTGTCAATACAAGTAGTAGTAATATAATTATGTCTCTATTTACAAACTATATATGGCACCATGAATTCAAACAATTCAATTCAATTCAATTCAACTTTATTTATATAGCGCCATTTCACAACAACAGTCATCTCATAGCACTATCAACTGTAGGGGGGACCCCCACAGTTGCAGAGAGACCCCAGCAATCAGGCGATCCCCTGTGAGCAAGCACTTGGCGACGGTGGAGAGGAAAAACTCCCTTTTAACAGGAAGAAACCTCCAGCAGAACCAGGCTCAGGGAGGGGCAGTCATCTGCTGCGACTGGCTGGGGGGTGAGGGGATAGAGAAGAAGAAAAGAACAGACATGTAGAGAGCAAACAGCACGATGGGGACTCAATCTATAGGAGAGAACAAACAAATGTTAATGACCAGCAAAAAAAAAATATTTCATAGACAGTGAGGAAAGGAGTGAGGCCCAGTGCATTACTGGAGGTCCCCCGGCTGACTAAACCTATTAGCAGCATAACTAAGGGAAGGTTCAGAAACACATGATCCCTCCCTAATTGTAGGCTATATCAGAAAGGTAGGTTTTAGCCCTATTCTTAAAAACAGAGATCGAGTCTGACTCCCGAATCCAGATTGGCAGCTGATTCCACAGGAGAGGAGCTTGATAACTGAAGGCTCTGCCTCCCATTGTACTTTTGGAGATTCTAGGTATTACAAGTAATCCTGCATTTTGGGAGTGTAGTGCTCTGTTAGGATGATACGGTAGTATCAGATCTTTTAAATAAAAAGGAGCCTGATTGTTTAAAGCTTTGTAAGTAAGAAGAAGGATTTTAAACTTAATTCTAAACTCTATGGGAAGCCAATGAAGGGAGGCCAGAACCGGAGAGATATGATCTCTCTTTCTAGTACCTGTTAAAACTCTTGCTGCAGCATTTTGGATCAGCTGAAGACTTTTTAAAGATGTTTTAGGACAGCCTGATAATAAAGAATTACAATAATCTAATCTCGAGCTAACAAAAGCGTGGATCAGCTTCTCATCATCACTCTGAGACAAGATGCTCCTAATCTTGGCAATATTACGCAAATGATAGAAGGCAGTCTTAGAAACAAATTTAATATGTGAATTGAAGGACAAATCCTGATCAAAAATAACTCCAAGGTTCCTCACAGAGCTATTAAGAGAAAGAGTAACTGCATCCAAACTGAAAGTTTGATTTGGAAAGGAATTTCTAAGGTTTTTTGGACCAACAAGAATGACTTCAGTCTTATCTGAATTTAATAGCAGGAAATTACAAGTCATCCAAGCTTTAATTTCCTTAAGACAGGCTTCTAACTTGGCTAATTGATTAGTATCATCTGGCTTCATTGACAAGTATAATTGTGTGTCATCTGCATAACAATGAAAATGTATACAGTGCTTTCTAATAATGTTGCCTAACGGAAGCATATATAAACTAAAAAGAGTAGGGCCTAGCACAGATCCCTGTGGAACTCCATGACTAAGCTTTGAGCTAAAAGAAAACTCATCATTTACATGAACAAACTGGAACCTATCAGATAAATAAGATCTAAACCACTGCAACGAAGTTCCATTAAGTCCAACATAGTGTTCTAATCTATCAAGTAGAATATTATGATCAATAGTATCAAAAGCTGCACTAAGATCTAAAAGGACAAGTACAGAAACTAGTCCATTATCAGATGCAATGAGGAGGTCGTTAGTGACCTTCGCTAAGGCTGTTTCAGTACTATGATGGATTCTAAACCCAGATTGAAACTCTTCAAGTAAACCATTTCCCTGCAGGTGGTCAAATAATTGCGTAGCAACAACTCTTTCTAAGATTTTTGAAATGAAAGGGAGATTAGAGATTGGTCTATAGTTAGCTAAAGCTCCTGGATCTAGCGTTGGCTTTTTGAGTAAGGGTTTAATTACAGCCGTTTTAAAAGCCTGCGGTACATGGCCTAAAGTTAATGAAGAATTGATTATATGAAGAATAAAGCTACCAATAAGTGGGAAGACTTCTTTAAATAACCTGGTAGGAATAGGGTCTAAAAGACAAGTTGAAGGTTTGGATGAGGAAACTATTTTGTCTAACTCACAAAGGTCGATTGGAGTAAACTCATCAAGACAGACATCAATAGAAGGAGTTGTAATAGTTACAGTATTTAAGTTAACTGTGGGAAGAATCTGATTGATTTTATCTCTGATGGATGAAATTTTATTATTGAAAAAGTTCATAAAGTCCTGACTAGTAAGCTCTAAGGGGATGCTAGGATTGACAGAGTCCTGACTCTTTGTCAACCTGGCTACAGTACTGAAAAGAAACCTAGGATTATTCTTGTTCTCTTCTATTAATGCAGAGTAATAACTCGTTCTAGCTTTTCTAAGAGATTTTTTATAAATTAAAAGATGATTTCTCCAAGCTAAATAGATTTCATCTAAATTAGCAGAGCGCCATTTTCTTTCTAATTGACGAGTCTTCTGTTTTAAGCTACGAGCTTCTGTGTTGTACCAAGGAGTTAAAAATCTCACCCACGTGATCACTGAACTCCCGAAACCCGACCAGCCCTAGCGATCAACAAAGACTTCTTCCTCCATGTATTTAGCCAATTTATCCTTTTTGTACTTTAAACTGTTCTTAAGTATGACTGTGAGAGTGAATGGTTGTCTGTCTCTCTGTGTTGGCCCTGCGATGGACTGGCGATCTGTCCAGGGTGGACCCTGCCTCTCGCCCAAAGATGCTGGGATAGGCTCCAGCCCCCCCGTAACCCGAAAAGGATTAAGCAGAAGAAGTTGGATGGATGGATTTGATGTACTTTAAAAACAAAACAAAACAAAAACTCAGAATGTTTGGACATTGTTTTAACTCTGTATTTAATCCATTTCATAATTTGACCCCACAGATGGAAACAAAATCTTCTCCTTGTTGTTTGTGCACCCAGTGTCTTTAAAAGTAACTCCCCCTTAAGTGAAAACCCTTTTGTCTTTCAAAGAACATGTTTTGGATGTTGACTGGCTGTAAATTGTTCCTTACGTTGTACATTATTGCAGTTTTAAATTCCACCAGATCAAATAATTTCAAACTGTTAGACTGTAAAAATTGAAAATTTGTATGATTTTTTTTTTTTTTTGTTACTTATTTGTACCCGTAGGTAGACTTGGTTTGCAGTCTGGTGACAAGCCACCGGCTGCCGGTCGCTGCGTGCGCGAGCGCCCTAAACCTACATGTTTTTGGTGTGCGGGAGGAAACCGGAGAAATCCCGGAGTAAACCCGCGCAACACGGGGAGAACATGCAAACTCCACACATCTCACTGTTGGTCGGGGTCTGGGATCGAACCCACGATCTCATGATCCCCGCGATCCCCCGGCCGAGGGTAAAACTGTGCTGCCACAGTGCTAAACCACTGCGCCACCGTGCAGCCAAGGAAATCAGCATTATGGATAATTCTTTTTCCTCTTTTTTTGTAAAATAACAAGTGGCTGTAATGAACTTTTATATGCATTTCCCCAAACTTCTGAACAGTAATTTAAATATGGTAAAACCACTGAACAATACAAAGTGTGGAGTGATTTCTGATCCAGTATGTTTTGTTCTGCTCATGACCGAAATGTTGACATGCTCAATACTTATTTTCTCCGCTGTATATGTGCCTCTAAAGACCCAAAACCATTTCTTTGTTTAACAGATCAAAACAGTCTATAAAAAGGAAAAGGTTTTCAGCCTGCTCATTAATGTTAATAAGGTTCTAATATGTTTGGGTATAGATTTTTGAATGAACCAATCATCAGTAACAAGGCAGTAAAAACCAAGAAGTGACATCAGCTCCTTTTTCTTTAAGAATTTAAATAAAAATAGTATGGTCTTCTCATTTTAATCATCCAGTATACATGTGGCCCACTTAAAAATTAACAGTACAACCTATGAAAACACAATTTTGCAATTAATAGGACCGTTAAATTTGGTCATTTGACATGAAATAACAGTTTAAACATGATTCAAGGATGTCTCAAGGTTTGAAAATGTTAGTATGACAACCAAATAAATTCTTTTGATATAGCATAATACAAGCCATGCAAAATTCAAATGTCTCACATATCTGATGTGGTTTATTTACAAGTTGATAACTTCATACAGCTTATCTTTTAGATAAAGAAAATTAGAAGTCAAATCCTAATTGCAATTGCCAATATGTTGCAAGTCAAGGGTGAGATTTTTTTTTTTTTTTGTTACTTATTTGTACCCGTAGGTAGACTTGGTTTGCAGTCTGGTGACAAGCCACCGGCTGCTGGTCGCTGCGTGCGCGAGCGCCCTAAACCTACATGTTTTTGGTGTGCGGGAGGAAACCGGAGAAATCCCGGAGTAAACCCGCGCAACACGGGGAGAACATGCAAACTCCACACAGCTCACTGTTGGTCGGGGGCTGGGATCGAACCCACGATCTCATGATCCCCACGATCCCCCAGCCGAGGGTAAAACTGTGCTGCCACAGTGCTAAGCCACTGCGCCACCGTGCAGCCCCGGTGAGATGTCTGATCAGACACCTGTCATAAACAACTGTCACTTGCAGTTATCTGAAAAGGAAGCTAATGTTCTCAGAAATTATCACAGGATGTGAAAGTCATGCAAGACTGGGCTGCACGGTGCTGGGCTGCACGACTTGGGCTGCACGGTGGCGCAGTGGTTAGCACTGCGGCAGCACAGTTTACCCTTGGCCGGGGGATCGTGGGATCGTGAGTTCGATCCCAGCCCCCGACCAACAGTGATCTGTGTGGAGTTTGCATGTTCTCCCCGTGTATGCGTGGGTTTACCCCGGGATTTCTCCGGTTTCCTCCCACATGCCAAAAACATGCAGGTTAGGTTAATTGGAGACTCTAAAGTGGCCCTTGGTGTGAATGTGTGTGTGTGTGAATGGTTAAAGGGATGGCGCCGTATTGTGGCTGCTTCATCCATCCAGGTGGTGAATGACTCTTAATTTCTGTAAAGCGTCTTTGAGTGTCTATGATAAAGCGCTATATAAATCTGATGCATTGATTGATTGAAGACTGATACCCCGAGATATAAAAAACACTATAAACAATATGATCTACAATCAGGCAATAAAGGGTTCATTGCAAGACCTAAAAGGCCCTTTAACCAAACCTGAGCTGGAAATATGCATTAAAATTAAAGTGAAGCTCCCCTGCATTGCTTAAAAACATTTTTTTTTTACTATGTTTTCAAAGGAAAAGGGGAATTAGTTTCATTTTGAAGATATCTGATCATGTTAACTGTTATTCTCCCACCAGTTGACATTGAACACAGGGGAAAAAGTTTTAATCAATCCCCCTTAAAGAACAAACTAAAAACGTTTTCAAGTACAAATTAGCGAGCAACCTGGCTGCCAAAGCAACCCTTTTTATTGTGTTCAGTGTTTTTATCAATGTGATGCCATACTGCTGTCTTGAACAACCCCTCTGCTGGGTTTAAAAAAAAAAAAAAAAGTAAAGCATGGGTTATAACTTTTCAACAAATCAACTACTATGCACTCAGCGGAGATGCAGACCCAGGCCTGTTGCAGCCCTATAGATTTAAAACCTTGACCTTTTGACCCTAAACCCATAGTCAAAGGTCAGGGTGAGCCTGTGTAACATGTTTGGTGACCAAACATGTAGCTTTTGTTGTTCCTGAGAAATCGTTTATATGGCATTTTGATCTCACCCTTTGACATTGCAATTAAAAACCCAAAGTCACAGCTCAGGATCCCAAGGTGAACTTGTACACCAAGTTTGGTGATCAAACTCGTTTACTCGTTCTATAGTAATAGGGCATATGCTGACCTTTTGACCCCCAAAGTATAGCCATATGTGCTAGTCCCAAGGTCAAACTGTGTACCAAGTTTGGTGCTGTAGCCTTATTCCCTGTTGAACTGGAGCATGGACATAGCTGGCCGGCCGCAGACAGCACCGACCGCCCAACCCACACCACCTCCCTGGCTTGGGTAAATAAACTAGATGCACACTTTCATTATAAAGTGCATTGTGGCAGCAGAAAACATTTAAAACCTTTCTCAATGAATTTAAGACAATTTAATGCTCTCAAGAACAGGTGTTATAATCAACATGTATGATCACTTAAATTTACCCTGATGCCTTAATTATATTTGAGGATAACATAAGTGTTTCTTTACTTTAAAAAAAAAAAAAAAAAAAAAAAACTGTTGCTGGTGAATTGAGCCAAGTTACCAATTTAACTTGAGATACACCAAAGAAGCATATAGCTTATCACCCCCACAGTACTACTTTGCACAGTATGGCTCGTTCCCTTATTATAGAAGGTGGCAGCAACACTTTTCATTCAACTGTGAAAGATAATACTGTATGTATATACATACACTGTGTGCGTGTGTGTGTGTGTGCGCGTGCACACACACACACACACACACACACACACGCACACAGAGTTGTGAAAAAAATTAGGACAGCCTGCATGTTTTTTAACATACAGTATTTGGACAGATGGATATTTAATATCAATGTTAAAAATACTGGGAGATTCACATAATACAACTAAACAATTAAAAATTAAAGACTTTCTTCAAATTTTATCTAAAATGTAATTCTAGACAAATAGTGAGGAATAAATTAGGACACCCCCTCATCTTTTTTAGGACTCTCCTCCCCACACTCATTCCCACTTACAATGGCTAAAATAAATTTAAAAAATGCAAATAAAACAAAAACAAGGTTACACAAAGATATGTGAACATTTCTTAATGATTAACTGAATATTAAAAGGGGTGTCCAAATTTTTTCACATGACTGTGTAGATATACAGTGTACACATACACACACACACACACACACACCTATAGGGGTAATTGAACTGTAATGCTATAAATACTATTTCACTGCAATCCTCAGGGCTCAGTCTTGCGCCCTCTTCGTTTTACTTTAGACATGGTTCCTCTGGGTTCCATTTTTAGAAAGCGTGATATCAGTTTTTGTTTTGCAGATGATGTGCAAATCTGTCTCTAAAAACTGAAAATTGTGCTTCAGTCCAGACTTTACTAGACTGCCTCTAAGATGTTCAGTCTTGGATGGAAACCAACTTCCTGAGCTTAAACAAAAATAAGACTGAAATCACTGTGTTCGGACAACAAAACATACAAGGCTATGACAGTGCCATTGGTATCCTTAGTTCTTATTTTAGTTTGTGTGCAAGAAACCTGGGTGTAATTTTTGATAGTGATTTCAAATTTAATAAACAAATCAGTTCAGTGGTCAAGGCTTGCTTTTATCAATTATGACTTTTAGCAAAATTCAAGGCCTACCTTGCAAAACCTCACTTTGAGAGAGTTATTCACACTTTTATTACTTCAAACATTGACTACTGTAACTCTCTGTATGTTGGTCTTGACCAGTCATCATTAAAATGACTGCAAAATGTCCAAAATGCTGCCACCGGTCTACTGGCAGGAAAAAAACTTTGTGACCACATGACTCCAATCCTTGCCTCTCTGCACTGGCTTCCTGTTAACTTTAAGATCCAGTTTAAAATTTTATTACTTGTTTTTAATGTATAAATGGTTTACCACCTTTTTTAGCCAAGCTCCTTCACCCTTATTCCTCAGCCAGAGCACTGAGGTCTGTTTTAATCTGGTGTCTGCACTCCCCCTCCCGTCCTGTGGGAAGTTCCCCAGCTTTGCAGGTAATCAACGCACCTGCTGTATCTTCGCTGCCAGCACTTATAGAGACCAATTTGTGAATACTCCACTGCTGGCTCGTTGGGTATACTGTCATTAAAGAATTAAATAAGTAAAGTCTTAATTGTCTAGGAACCCAGAGAATAATCTGTCTCTCTCGTTCTCCTCCTCAGGTTGCTGCCATCTCTGCGGTGTGTCCCCGGAGGTTCGTTGTGCGCTCACCTGCTCCTTCATCATCGTCTTCACTCCAGATCGCCTACTCCACCCGGTCAGACATCTCTCCAGCCCTACTCATCCGCAGCTTCCTTTTCCATTCATCTTTGCCTTCCTGGGTTCCTCATCGGGCTCTCTGCTCTCACTCGTAAGAGGTTTCCTATTATTCATTACACCTTGCCTCCCTCCTCGCACTAATCTGCTCTCGTCTCCCTCCTTACGGGATAGGTTCTCCTCTGGTGAGTGAGGTGTTTTTTTTCACTAATCTTCCATCAGCTCTTTTCAATAAAATTGTGTTTAAAACTTTGCCTCTCTGCATTGTGTGCATTTTCTGGTGTAGCATCTTGCAAGTGGGCTATTTCTAGCAATCATGACAGAACGAGCCAGCCATGAATTAGGCTCAGCAGGTGCTACATCAGCGGAGCACTCCGACGTTTACTGCCTCGACATTACAGAGAGGCAGGTGGCCATGCTGACTGAACAGCTGCAGACCATTACGCAGCAGCTGAGCACGGTCACCGAACACCTTAGTCACGTCTCGTTCAGGCCCTCCCCTCCGCCTGCCATTCCAGTTTCTTCCACCATCCGCCAAACCACCTCCATTCTGTCACCTGCCCCGTATGTGGGGGAGGTTGGGAAATGCAGGAGGCTTCTGTGTCAGGTTCAGCTTTATCTGCGGCAGGTGGGTGGGGAGTACCCGGTCAACACATCTAAAATTCACCTTATGACCCTCCTGTTTCAAAACCGAGCCCTCAGCTGGGCTCAGTCTATTTTAGACAGTGCAGAGGGCCCTCAGTACACTTTTTGAGTTTTCCCGGGCTTTTGATCTCTGGAAGAGTGAGGGCAACATCATGAGTCATGTTTTGTCACTCTGCCAGGGCAGCCAGTCAGCAGCTGATTACTTTGTGGAGTTTCGGGTCATCGCGGCAGATTCTGGTTAGAATGACATTTCCTTAAGAAGCACCTTCCTCCAGGGTCTCAATGCCAACCTTCATGACGACCTGGCGATCCGTGCTGCTCCCTCCTCCCTGGATGAGCTTATCGATCAAGTCGTCAGTTTCGACAACCGTTACCGCAAGCACGCGAAGGAGCCGAAGGCCTCCTCCGGCCCGCCCATCTCGCGCACGTTCTCCCCGGCTGCTGGCACAGGTGAGGCCAACTTTTCCTTCGAGGCTATGGTGCTTGGCCGAGTCCAACTGACTCCGGAGGACCACCAGCGACGAAGGAGAACCGGTGCTTGCATGTATTGTAGCTCGCTAGAGCACAAGATATTTAATTGCCACCTTAAGCCAAAAAGATGCAGCACGTCAGTAGCCATGGGGGTCTGACGGGCGGGAACTCTATTCATCCCCCCAGTAACTTTTCCATTCCGGCCCTCATTCAGTTGCCGGGGGTTCAGAGGAGGGTTTTGGCATTAATTGATTCAGGGGGACAGCAAAATTTCATCTCTTTGCGGCTCGTGCAGGAAATTGGCATTCCCACAACTAAACTGCTGGCTTTGCTTAACATTGCGGCACTCTCTGGTAGTTGTGACTTCTATCACTGAATGCACGGCGCCGATTCCCGTCCTTCTGTCTGGGAACCACCAGGAAACCATTTCGTTCTTTATTCTCCCTAGTTCGTCTTCCCCGGTGGTTCTGGGGTATCCATGGCTCCGGAAGCATAACCCTATCATTAATTGGGCACAAAATTCCATCTCTTCCTGGAGCCCCTTCTGTTTAGCATCCTGCCTCTGCTCGGCTGAGTGTTCACCAACCCTTTCCATCTCTTTACCTCCGATGGAGCCGCCAGATCTCAGCCTCGTACCCGAGGTCTACCATGACCTTGGGGAGGTCTTCAGCAAGTCAAGAGCTCTTTCTTTGCCTGCTCACCGCTCTTATGACTGTGCTATTGACCTCCTCCCGGGTGCGCGGTTACCGTCCAGCCGGCTCTACAGCCTTTCTGGGCCGGAGAGGGAGGCGATGGAAAGTTTTATTAAGGATTCTTTGAACGGCGGCCTCATTCAACCCTCCTCAGCTCCTCTTGGGGCAGGGTTTTTCTTTGTCGGAAAGAAAGACGGATCTCTACGGCCGTGCATCGATTTCCGTGAGTTAAATGCCATTACCGTCAAAGATAAATACCCTTTGCCCCAATCAATTCTGTGTTTGAGCTCCTTCAGCGTGTGTGGGTGTTTACTAAATTGGATCTGCGTAACGCGTATCATTTAGTCTGCATTCATGAGGGGGATGAATGGAAGACGGCGTTTAAAACTCACCTGGGGCATGTGTGATGGTGGGTGGGGGTACGTGTGTGTATGGGTGTGGTTACCTGTGGGTGAATGTCTGGGGGTGGAGGATGTGTGTATGGGTAGGAGAACTTTGTTGGGTGGCAGGGATTGGGCAGTCCATCTAGTGGCATGGGGGTTGGCTTTTCGGGGCCTGCTTGTCCCAGCCGCCCTGCTGTTGTGTCACGGGGTGAGGGCTTTGTCGCATCGCCCCTGGTGTCATTGGCGGCGGGTGTGTGTTGGTGCTTGGGGGTGGTTGGGGGGCCAGTGGCGCGGGTTGATGGCCGTATTTCCGTCGGGTTGCTCCGGGGTGGCTGTGGTTGCAGGGCGGCCTGCAGCTGTCGGTGTGCATCTGGGGTGGGTGGTCGTGGGCCTGCCTGGGCGTGCAGGGTTGTCGCTTGGCATGTTGGGCATCGTGTGGGCTCGGCCCACTGTTCACTATTGTGACTACTGTTGTCCATATTTGTGTGTGTGTAAGATGAGTGGAAATTGGTATGGCTGCCCCATCATGTTTGTGGTGCTGGGAGTGCCGGGGCACGATGCTGGTGGGTACTGGGCTGTTTCCACTGGTGGCCCTTGCCCTAGGTTGGGAGTTGGGGGCAGTGGGTGGCCTCATGAACCAGTTTGCAAGCTGGCTTCTGGGGGGGGGAGGGCCTTGCTTTTAGACCGCCTGCCTCCCAGTCTTATTTCCCGCCCCCCCCCCCCGACTCTGAGTGGAATATACATCTTCTTTGTTACATTTAGGGCTTTGGGGTGGGGGGGTGCCGCACTGTGTCGATGAAGGGGATACTTTTGCTGCACGGTGGGGCTGCCCTCACCTCAATTTCAATTGTATTTTAGACACTGAGGGCTTGGGGGGATGGGGGCCCTGCTGCCCATCGCAATGGCTAGCGATGCTCCAATCACTATCCCTCCAATTTTAATTGCACTTTGGTAGTCCACACATTTACACACAATTACATCATATAACCGACACCCACCCACCATGTTTTGTGTGGGGGGGAGGAGGGTGGGGGTCTTCCCCCACCCCTGTTGCCCTGCTCCTGCTCGAGGCATGGGGGCCTGGTGGGGAACCTGGGACCTATCGTGTTGTCAAAATCCCTGGGTGCTACTGAATGTATAGATACAACCAAGGGAGTGAGAGGGGGCTAAATATAAGCGTAAGTGAGAGTGAGGGGGTGATGAATGGAGGTGGTGATGGTGGTTCGGTTTTGTGCGGCGCTTTGCATGTCGGGTGGCATCTTGGGGCGGCTGCGGTGGTCTGCTGATTGGTCGCTTAGGTGGACGCCGGGGGTGGGGGTCTGCTTCTCTGGCCTGCACTGGTGGTCTCCCTGGTCACTGCCGGGCACTGATGCATGTTCAGGCTCGCTGCATCTGCTTCGTAGCCGCTTTATGAAACAAGGGTGAATGAGGGGTGGGTTTGGGTGGGTGCGGGGGTGGGAGAGAGTGGGTCGATCTGGGTGAGTGAGAGGGAGTTAGTGCATGTGGGTGCGTGTGGGAGTATGTGGGTGTGAAGGTGTGGCGAGGGGTGTGTCTGTGAATTGGGAGGTGCTGGATTAAAGGGGGTAGTGCCTCTCGGCAATGTGGGCCCCCCTGGGCGGGGGGACTTCTTTGGGCATGGGGGTCCCCGGGTTGTGCGACAGTGGCGCTGGGGCGGGCCCGCTGTGGGGGTGCCTAGGGGGGCTCTCGCCGGGGGGCACGGGCCAGTCTCCGCCCCGGGGGTGGGGTGGCTGGCCTCCTGGTGCCTGGGGCCCAGGGCCCGGGGGCGGGCATTGGCCCCGCTGGGGAGGGTGAGGGTCAGGTGGGTCCGGGGGTGTTGGCTCACTGCACCGGCCGCCGAGCAACCTGGCCTCCCTTGATCGTCCCTCCGGGGGCGGATGCCTGGCTTTCCTGGGGCTTGTTGACCTCGGACGTTTGTGCCCTTTGAGGGTTGGTGGTGCTGCCTTGCCTGTTCGGGGTTCCCGGGGGAAGAGCTGCTGCGACCGGCCCTCCGCTTCGTATGTTTCCTGACAAACCACCCACATGCACACACTTATTTTGCACGCGTTCTCATATACATGCACGCAGACATACACGCACAAGTGTCTCTCCTTTAACAGGTGCGGAAACCAGACTCGTGTTGAGGCAGTGGAAGAAGCAGTTTGTCTTTTGTTTGTTTTAGTTGTTGGTTTGTTTGTTTGTTTGTTTTTGTCTGTTTCCCTCCCTTTTTTTCCCCCCTCCACACACTTCCTTTCCCTCTTCCCTATCCTGTTGGGCCTTCCATGGGTAAAATAATTAAAATAAAGTATTAAAAGTTATCACAGGAGGAGTTTACAACAATATACAATACACAGTTAGGTACTGTATAAGCTCCTCTTGGCAAAGTAAATCTGTTTTGGCACAATAAGGGTGACAGATCCTGTTCTGTTTGCCTAGCTGCCTGACAGGACAAGGGGAAAAAAAAACCCTCTCCTGCGGCAGTCTGAATATCTGGTGATGCCTTTTGGGCTCACCAATGCCTCCGCTGTCTTCCAGCGAATGATTAATGACGTCCTGCACAATATGGTTAATCAATTCGTTTTTGTCTACCTTGACGATAGTTTGATTTTTTTCGTGCACACCAGAGGAGCACTCATCCCTGTCAGGGCCATGTTACAGTGGCTCCTGGAAAACTAGCTCTTTGTGAAGGCTGAAAAGTGCGAGTTTTCAACCAGCTCCACTTCCTTCCTGGGCTTTATTGTTGCTGAGGGAGAGCTGAGGGCCGATCCGGCCAAGGTGAAGGCTGTGCTTGATTAGCCAACACCCCAGTCCCGTAAGGAGCTTCAACACTTCTAGGTTTTGCTAATTTCTGCTGTTGATTCATTAGAAATTACAGTGGGGAGGCACAGCCTCTTACGCAGCTGACCTCGGTCAAGGTACCTTTTACCTGGTCAGAGGCGGCTGAACGGGCCTTCTCTAAACTGAAGGCCTTATTTTCCAACACTCCCATCTTGGCCCAGGTCGACCCTCAGCTCCAATTCATTGTAGAGGTGGATGCTTCTGATTCGGGTGTGGGCGCTGTCCTCACGCAGTGCTTGACCTCCGATCAGAGGCTCCACCCATGTGCGTATTTCAGTGTAGGGGACTGAGAGCTCTTGGCCATTAAATTGGCTCTGCAGGAGTGGAGGCACTGGCTGGAGGAAGCGGTTCATCCTATTGTGGTGTGGACCGACCACAAAAATTTAGAATATTTTCGCTGGCCCGCCAATTAAATGCCCGGCAGGGCCGTTGTGCCTTATTCTTTATAAGATTTAATCTTACCATCACCTATAGACCAGGCTCCTGCAATATCAAATCTGACGCTCTCTCCCGCCAGTTTACCTCTGACCACTCAGCCTCCTCCTCCCTCCCCTAACCCACTGTGCCCCCCACATGTATCTTAGGTGCACTTGCCTGGGAGATCAAGCAGAGGGTCCAACAGGCCCAGGCCGCTGAGCCCAAACACAAGGGAGGACCTCAGGATCGGCTGTTTGTTCCAGCCGGCCTCCGCAGCGATGTTATCAGGTGGGGTCATACCAGTCATTTTGCCTGTCACTCAGGGGTTTTTCGGACCATCAACCTCATCCACCAAGTGTTCTGGTGGCCCATGCTGCGGACAGACGTCCGGGATTATGTCTAAGCGTGTCAAGTATGCACCAGAAATAAATCTGACTCTTTCCCCTCTCGATTCCCAGCCATCCCTGGTCACATGTAGCCCTGGACTTTGTCACTGGACTTCCCCCTTCTAATGGTAACACTGTCATCCTCACTATTGTCGACCACTTTTCTAAGGCCATTCATTTAGTACCCCTCCCCAAACTGTTCTCCATCTCAGAGACTGCCAGCCTTTTCACTAACCACGTCATCTGCCTTCACAGCATTCCCCTGGACATTGTGTCTGACCGGGGGACACAATTTACATTGCAAATGTGGAAGTCTTTTTGTCATGCCTTGGGCACCTCGGTCAGCCTGTCATCTGGATACCACCCTCTGAACAACGGACAAGCTGAGGGCACCAACCAATCCCTGGAGGCCGCCCTCAGATGTGTGGCATCCTGCAACCCATCTATGTGGAGCACTCATCTGACCTGGGTGGAGTATGCCCACAACTTTGCAGTTTCATTGGCTACTGGATTAACACCCTTCGAGGCATCTATGGGGTACACCCCCACCCTCCCCTGTTGCCCATGGCAGAGAGGGAGGTCACCGTGCCATCTGTAGAGGCCCACGCTCACCGTTGTCGCCACCTGTGGAGGGCCACCCGCACTACACTTCTCCGCTCCACTGAACAGAACCGGCAGTACGTGGACCGCAGGCGGGTTCCAGTGCCCAGATATACGGTTGGGCAGAAGGTGTGGCTGTCGGCAGACCAGGTGCCTCTAAAGACAGAATCTTGTAAGCTGTCACCTCGCTTCCTGAGGCCATTTTCCATCTCACAAATTATCAATGATGTGACAGTCCACCTGGAGCTTCCGCCGACTCTCTGTATTCACCCAACCTTCCATGTATCCAAGATCAAGCCCCTCTTCGCCAGTCCTCTCTGCCCCCCCCCCCAAAAAAAAGCCTCCTCCTCCTTGGATCCTCAACAGCCAGACCACCTACACCTTTCAGAGAATTCTGGACGTTCGCTGTCGGGGCCGAGGGCTGCAGTACTTAGTCCACTGGAAGGGCTACGGACCTGAAGAAAGGTCATGGATTCCCCGTTCATACTTCCATGACAAGGAAATGGGCTGGGCCTTTCGCCGAGCCCATCCCAACAAGCCTGGTGGACCGCCAGGAGGTGTCCCTTGAGAGGGGGCACTGTAATGATCTGGTGAGCGCACTCCCCCTCCTGTCCTGTGGGAGGTTCCCTGACTCCTCAGGTAATCAATACACCTGCGTGAGTGGACGCACCTGCTGTCTCTTCTCTGCTAGCGCTTAAAAGGACCAGTTTGTGAACGCTCCAGCGCTGGCTCATTGGGTATTCTGCCATTAAAGAATTAAGTAAGTAAAGTCTTAATTGTCTAGGAACCTAGAGAATAATCTGTCTCTCTCTTTCTTCTTCTCAGGTTGCTGCCATCTCTGCAGTGCATCCCCAGGGGTTCATTGTGCACTCACCTGCTCCTTCATCATCGTCTTCAGTCCGGATCGCCTACTCCTCCCGGTCAGGCATCTCTCCAGCCCTACTCCTTCGCAGCTTTCTTTGCCTTCCTGGGTTCCTCGTCGGGCTCTCTGCTCTCACTCGTAAGAGTTTTCCTATTATTCATTATACCCTGCCTCCCTCCTCGCACTAATTTAATTCAATTTATTTCAATTCAATTCAATTTATTTATATAGCACCAAATCACAACACAGGTCATCTCAAGGCACTTTACAGAAAAGAGTGGGTTTAGGCCACACTCTTAGTTTATAGAACCCAGCAGAGACCCCTAAGAGCAAGCACTGCGGCGACACAGGCAAGGAAAAACTTCCCTTTAATGGGCAGAAACCTCAGGCGGAACCATAGCTCATAGAGGACGGCCATCTGCCTCGACCGGCTGGGTTGAGTAGCTACATTCAAAACAAACATACAAATATAACATTCAAAGCCAAACAGTTCAGTACCAAGCTTGGCCAGGCAGCACATGCAAGCAAAGGCCAAGCATGTGGCTTGGCCTTTGCTTGCATGTGCCAACCAGGCACATTTCTGTGCATGTGCCAACCAGGCAGCATTTCTAACTAAAGGCCTTATCAAAGAGAAAAGATTTCAACTTGCTCTTGAATAAAGAAAGAGTGTCTGCCTCCCGAACTGAACTGGGAAGACGGTTCCACAGGAAGAGAGCTTGATAGCTAAAAGCTCTACCTCCCAATCTACTTCTAGATACCTTGGGGACCACTAGTAGTTTGGATTTTTGGGAGTGCAGAGCTCTGGTTGGATGATAAGGAACTAAGAGTTCTTGCAGGTAAGAAGGAGCCATACCATTAAGAGCTTTATAGGTTAAGAGCAATATCTTGAATTCAATTCTATATTTTATCGGGAGCCAATGTAAAGAAGCTAAAACTGGAGTAATGTGATCTCTTCTCCCTGTTCTCATAAGGATACGTGCAGCTGCATTCTGAACGAGTTGGAGAAACTTTACGGACTTATTTGTGCAACCTGATAAAAGTGAGTTCCTCATTGCATCTGATAATGGACTAGTTTCTGTACTTGTCCTTTTAGATCTTAGTGCAGCTTTTGATACTATTGATCATAATATTCTACTTGATAGATTAGAACACTATGTTGGACTTAATGGAACTTCGTTGCAGTGGTTTAGATCTTATTTATCTGATAGGTTCCAGTTTGTTCATGTAAATGATGAGTTTTCTTTCAGCTCAAAGCTTAGTCATGGAGTTCCACAGGGATCTGTGCTAGGCCCTACTCTTTTTAGTTTATATATGCTTCCGTTAGGCAACATTATTAGAAAGCACTGTATACATTTTCATTGTTATGCAGATGACACACAATTATACCTGTCAATGAAGCCAGATGATACTAATCAATTAGCCAAGTTAGAAGCCTGTCTTAAGGAAATCAAAGCTTGGATGACTTGTAATTTCCTGCTATTAAATTCAGATAAGACTGAAGTCATTCTTGTTGGTCCAAAAAACCTTAGAAATTCCTTTCCAAATCAAACTTTCAGTTTGGACGCAGTTACTCTTTCTCTTAATAGCTCTGTGAGGAACCTTGGAGTTATTTTTGATCAGGATTTGTCCTTCAATTCACATATTAAATTTGTTTCTAAGACTGCCTTCTATCATTTGCGTAATATTGCCAAGATTAGGAGCATCTTGTCTCAGAGTGATGCTCAGAAGCTGATCCACGCTTTTGTTAGCTCGAGATTAGATTATTGTAATTCTTTATTATCAGGCTGTCCTAAAACATCTTTAAAAAGTCTTCAGCTGATCCAAAATGCTGCAGCAAGAGTTTTAACAGGTACTAGAAAGAGAGATCATATCTCTCCGGTTCTGGCCTTCCTTCATTGGCTTCCCATAGAGTTTAGAATTAAGTTTAAAATCCTTCTTCTCACTTACAAAGCTCTAAACAATCAGGCTCCTTTTTATTTAAAAGATCTGATACTACCGTATTATCCTAACAGAGCACTACGCTCTCAAAATGCAGGATTACTTGTAATACCTAGAATCTCCAAAAGTACAATGGGAGGCAGAGCCTTCAGTTATCAAGCTCCTCTCCTGTGGAATCAGCTGCCAATCTGGATTCGGGAGTCAGACTCGATCTCTGTTTTTAAGAATAGGGCTAAAACCTACCTTTTTGATATAGCCTACAATTAGGGAGGGGTCATGTGTTTCTGAACCCTCCCTTAGTTATGCTGCTAATAGGTTTAGTCAGCCGGGGGACCTCCAGTAATGCACTGGGCCTCACTCCTTTCCTCACTCTCTATGAAATATTTTTTTTTTTGCTGGTCATTAACATTTGTTTGTTCTCTCCCATAGATTGAGTCCCCATCATGCTGTTTGCTCTCTACATGTCTGTTCTTTTCTTCTTCTCTATCCCCTCACCCCCCAGCCAGTCGCAGCAGATGACTGCCCCTCCCTGAGCCTGGTTCTGCTGGAGGTTTCTTCCTGTTAAAAGGGAGTTTTTCCTCTCCACCGTCGCCAAGTGCTTGCTCACAGGGGATCGCCTGATTGCTGGGGTCTTTCTGCAACTGTGGGGGTTCCCCCTACAGTTGATAGTGCTATGAGATGACTGTTGTTGTGAAATGGCGCTATATAAATAAAGTTGAATTGAATTGAATT
Organism: Pholidichthys leucotaenia; assembly: GCA_020510985.1. Lineage (NCBI taxonomy): Eukaryota > Metazoa > Chordata > Actinopteri > Cichliformes > Pholidichthyidae > Pholidichthys > Pholidichthys leucotaenia. Next base: position 20,704,773 of record CM035838.1, read on the forward strand.
GAATTGAATTGAGTTACAATAGTCAAGTCTAGAGGTGATAAAAGTGTGGACAAGTTTCTCTGCATCTTTGAGACAGGATGGACCTAATTTTAGAAATATTATGCAGATGGAAGAAGGAGGTCTTAATGGTTTGCTGTATATGAGAGTTGAAAGACACATCTTAGTCAAAGACAACTCCAAGATTCCTAACAGAAGATGTAGAAGCCAGTGCAATGCCATCTAGTGTTGTTATCTTGCTAAAAAACAGTATTTCTAGCATGTTTGGGGCCAAGAACGATGACTTCAGTTTTATCTGTATTCAGCAATAGAAAGTTCTAGTTCATCCAGGTTTTGATATCCTTAAGACACTCCTGGAGTAAACCCACTGGCTGGGATCATCTGGATTCATAGATAAATACAACTGAGTGTCATCAGTGTAACAATGAAAATGAATAGAATGCTTCCTCATAATGTCTCCCAAAGGCAACATGTAAACAATAGTGGTCCAAGTACTGATCCTTGGGGAACTCCATAGCTAACCGTGGTCTGAGTAGAGGACTTGTTATGGACATGAACAAACTGGGAACGATCTGATAGATAAGACTGGAACCATCTTAGCGTTGTTCCATTCAAGTCAATTTGCTGTTCAAGTCTCTCTAGCAGAATATGGTGATCAATGGTATCAAAGGCAGTGCTGAGGTCCAATAAAAAGAGAACGGAGACAAGTCCTTTGTCAAATGCCATAAGGATGTCATCAGTAACTTTCACCAAGGCTGTCTCTGTGCTGTGATGTTTCCTAAAACCCTACTGAAATTTCTCAAATATAGAATTTTTTTTCCTAAAAAGGTGCATAGTTGATTGGCGACTACTTTTTTGAGGATCTTGGAAAAGTAGGGGAGGTTAGATATTGGTCTATAATTGTCCAAAATCCCAGAATCAAGCGAAGGTTTTTTTAAATAGAGGTTTAATTACTGCCACTTTAAATGACTGCGGTACATGTCTTATCAATAGGGATATATTAATTATGTTCAAAAGAGATGGACTAATCAGAGATAGCGATTCCTTCACTAGTCTAGCTGGGATTGAATCTAAAAGACAGGTAGTTGGTTTAGAGGCTGACACTATTAGGGCTAGATCAGAATGATTAATATGAGAAAATTTAGAAAAGTGGAGTTCTGAGCCTGTGGGCACAGCAGTGTTAGGTAGAGGCTTGGTATTTTATTTATTTTTTTTGGGGGGGGGGTATTTTTTGGAATATTATTCCTAATACTGACAATTTTATCATTAAAAAAATTCAAAAAGTTGTCAGCACTAAGAGTTGGAGGGATGTAGGGATCTATGGCATTTTGGCTCTTGGTTACCTGAACCACAGTATTAAAGAGAAATCTGTGGTTGTTTTTATTTTCTTCTATCAAGGATGAATATTACTGTCCTCTAGCACTAGGGAGAGATTTCTTGTAGGTAGTAAGGCTGGCATTCCAGGCTGAACAAGATTCTTCTGTCTTATTTGCACGCCAAAGCCTTTCACAGGATCTAACTTTCTGTTTTAACTTACGGGTGTTGGAGTTGTACCATGGAGCTAGTCTCCTTTTTGTTAATAGTTTTCTTTTTAAGAGGGGCTATGGAGTCAAGTGTTGACTGCAGTGAGGCTGCAGTACTACCAACTAAAAGGTCTAATTCTAATGGATTCAAGTAGTCAGTGCTGTCCTCTGCTATATTGAGACATGGTAGTAGAGTAAGTGCTAAAGGGATTAATTATTTAAAGCGAGCCACAGCACTATCAGGCAAGTATCTAGTAACTATATTTCTGCTTGATGCTGTGAAATTGGATAGCACAAATTTGAACATTATCAAATAGTGGTCAGTCAGTGTAGGATTTTGAGGGATGACAAGCAGCTCACCAATTTCTACACCATAGGCCAAGACCAGGTCAAGGGTGTGATTATGATGATGAGTTGGTTTACTAACACACTGAGAAAAACCAGTTCAATTTAAGAGGGAGAGAAATGATACACTATGACTATCATTATCAACATCTATATGAATATTAAAATCACCAGCTATGATAATCTTGTCTGAACTAAGAACTAAAGTTGCTAAGAACTCAGAGAATTCAGACATAAATTCAGCAAAAGAAGCACTGGGAGGGTGATATACTGTGGTAAATAAAATAGGCTGCTCTGACCTCCAGGATGGATGTGCTAAGCTAAAAATTAAGCATTCAAAAGAGTTACAATTTGAGTTTAGCTTAGCCTGAGGGTTCATTGGTAATGTGGATTCATATATTACCCCGACACCACCACCTCGGCCAGTGTTTCTAGGAATATGAATATTACCATTGCTGGGGGGGGGGTGGCCTCATTGATACTAACAAAATCATCGGGGCGTAGCCATGTTTCTGTGAGACAAAGTATATTTATACTGTAATCCGTTATCATATCATTAATTAAGGTCGCTTTATCTGACAGAGATCTTCAGCAGTCTGCATTTAATTATTTTATTTAACTGTGGTAAATTAGTGGTTTTAATCTTTATCAAGTTATGCTGTACAGTGATCCCTCACTTATCGCAGTTAATGGGTTCCAGAACCAACCGCGAAAAGTGAAAAACCGCGAAGTAGCGTCACCCCTAATGACGTCACCCATAAATAATACGTACGTTCATTCTCTCACTCTCTCTCTCATATGATACGTGTGTGTGTGTGTGTGTGTGTGTAAGTGTAGATACATACGTAGATGTAAATAAAGTGTACATAAATATGTTTTTAGAACTCTTTTATTCTTATAACAAGATACGTAACTCAAGATGAAGATGATTTACTGCACAGGTTAATGAGAGCTTTACTGCTCCTCAGGTGACGCCTCATCGTCAGGTGCTAGAGGCGCAGGATCGTCGAGGGCAGCTTCCGATAGAGCTGGAGAAGCTGCAGGAGGCGGCGTAGTGGCTCGATGGGAAGACTATTTCGCACAAAAAGGCACAAGAGAACAGTGAAAAGTTCCACGCGGCAAGACTAAGCAACACGAGCGATAAAGAACAATGAATGCGGTCTTCCTTCGCTGGGTATGGGCGCTCGGCAAGGAGAGAAGCTGGGTAAAACGTCTTGGCCAATCAGCTTGCAAGATTCCCGAGCCGAGCCAACACGAGAACAGCGAACAGAGAGGTGGATTTTGAGTTGTGCGGGCTCTCCGTGTTGATACCTGATGTTCTAATGTAGTCTCCCTGCCTTCTGCTAGCGCCCACCCATTTTTTCTCAATTTTGAATTTTTGATGAATATTTTTGAAAAATCCGCGATGCACTGAGGGCGCGAAAGGTGAGGCGCGAAGTAGCGAGGGATCACTGTATTTGTCTTGGGTTATAATGTTTTGGGTAACGGGAGACAGACACAATCTCTATGGGGTTATGAAATGAAGACTGATCTAAACAGCGAGAATAATTTGGATTAATAGGATTAATATGAGAAGTGGAAGCAAAGAAAGGCTGGTTGGCAGACCCAGGCACTTTGGGGTGAGTTAACACACCAGCTTTCATTCACTGTACTAAAAAATGCCGAATGGAATGAAACATATTGTCTCTTAGAACACGTGCACCGAGTCTATTTGGATGGATGCTATCCAGCCTCATAAATGATGGGCAGTTCCAGAAAAGCTGTTATACCTGCCAATGAAGCCAGATGATAGTAATCAATTAGCCAAGTTAGAAGCCTGTCTTAAGGAAATCAAAGCTTGGATGACTTGTAATTTCCTGCTATTAAATTCAGAAAAGACTGAAGTCATTCTTGTTGGTCCAAAGAACCTTAGAAATTCCTTTCCAAATCAAACTTTCAGTTTGGATGCGGTTACTCTTTCTCTTAATAGCTCTGTGAGGAACCTTGGAGTTATTTTTGATCAGGATTTGTCCTTCAATTCACATATTAAATTTGTTTCTAAGACTGCCTTCTATCATTTGCGTAATATTGCAAAGATTAGGAGCATCTTGTCTCAGAGTGATGCTGAGAAACTGATCCACACTTTTGTTAGCTCAAGATTAGATTATTGTAATTCTTTATTATCAGGCTGTCCTAAAACATCTTTAAAAAGTCTTCAGCTGATCCAAAATGCTGCAGCAAGAGTTTTAACAGGTACTAGAAAGAGAGATCATATCTCTCCGGTTCTGGCCTCCCTTCATTGGCTTCCCATAGAGTTTAGAATTAACTTTAAAATCCTTCTTCTTACTTACAAAGCTCTAAACAATCAGGCTCCTTTTTATTTAAAAGATCTGATACTACCATATTATCCTAACAGAGCACTACGCTCCCAAAATGCTGGATTACTTGTAATACCTAGAATCTCCAAAAGTACAATGGGAGGCAGAGCCTTCAGTTATCAAGCTCCTCTCCTGTGGAATCAGCTGCCAATCTTGATTCAGGAGTCAGACTCGATCTCTGTTTTTAAGAATAGGGCTAAAACCTACCTTTTTGATATAGCCTACAATTAGGGAGGGATCATGTGTTTCTGAACCCTCCCTTAGTTATGCTGCTAATAGTTTAGTCAGCCGGGGGACCTCCAGTAATGCACTGGGCCTCACTCCTTTTCTCAGTCTCAATGAAATATTTTTTTTGCTGGTCATTAACATTTGTTTGTTCTCTCCCATAGATTGAGTCCCCATCGTGCTGTTTGCTCTCTACATGTCTGTTCTTTTCTTCTTCTCTATCCCCTCACCCCCCAGCCAGTCGCAGCAGATGACTGCCCCTCCCTGAGCCTGGTTCTGCTGGAGGTTTCTTCCTGTTAAAAGGGAGTTTTTCCTCTCCACCGTCGCCAAGTGCTTGCTCACAGGGGATCGCCTGATTGCTGGGGTCTTTCTGCAACTGTGGGGGTTCCCCCTGCAGTTGATAGTGCTATGAGATGACTGTTGTTGTGAAATGGCACTATATAAATAAAGTTGAATTGAATTGAATTGAAAAGGTTGAAATTGTCTACAAAACCAATGTTAAAAGTAGGACATGTTGAACACAACCAGGTATTAAGGCTAAGAGTTTGCTAAAATAATTGCAACCTCTTCTAAAAGGAGCAAGTGGCCCAGAAATAAACACACGTCTGCCACTGTTCTTAAGAGTAGACAGAAGGCTCCTGAAGTCTCTTTAAGATCTCATATGCTTCATCTGGGATGTTGTTGCATCCAACATGCACAATAACAGTTTTAGTGTGGGGGTATTCATTTAATTGGTCAGGGGTACGAGCCTCAATGTCTGACACTTTAGCCCCAGGAAAAATTTTGTAACACAGTACCTGCTTCTGACGTTCCTCATTATTGAATCACCACTTACCACCGTCGTCTGGGGGAACTTTGTCGGTGGCTTCTGAAATGGTGGATAATTTTGCCGTTGTTGTTGCTGTAGTGGCGAGGTGCCAGTGCGGGGGTGATGCGGGGCATTGCACTCTCTTCTTTTTGGAGCTGGTGTAAAGTTTGGCACACCTAAGGAAGTTTTGATCTGGGGCTTGCGGGTTTGGGCCGCTGCTGAAGGAGGAGGGGCGGCCATGGGAGGAAGATCAATGTCCAGGTGGGGGAAATCTTCCAGGGAAAGGATGTTGAATCTGTTTTCCAGCAAAAGGGGAAGGGAGGAGGTGCGGCCATGTCTGGTCAATCCCCGACGTTTGCTATTGGGCCCAACCATGGTCCAGGGTGCGCATTGAGGCTGTGAAGAACCACCCGGGGCTTTGGGTTTAGCTCCGAGCTGAAGCCAGTGTTTGGTACTGGAGTCCTGGACAGCTGAGGTGACCAGAGCAGGGGTGGAGGTGGATGGAGATATGCTAATTCCACCCAGGTAAGTAGCTGTCTCTGCTAGCCAAGAGTCCATCGCTGGCACCGATGTCCGTCCAAAACTGATAGTATCTAGATGATTTTCAGCCTCCCCAATCTTATAGAGGTTAGAGAGTCTCAATTCCAACTCAGAAACCTTCTTAGAGAGGGAAACACAGCTGACACAGGTCGGGGATGGAGCCATGGTTTTTTTTTCATGGTTTTTAGCCAAGGGTGGCTAGGTAGCTAGCTAAAACAGATAGATTAGCCTAACCCGGTGAACAGCCCTGATCGGGGTCTGATTCACCTGTGAGCTAATACAGGCTGTTGTATTAACTGAGCTAATACTAAGTAAAAAGTTAATATCAGTAAAAGAGATAAAAGAGATTAAAAAAAAATTAAAACGGAGCTAATACAACAAACAAAAACAGACAAGATCTAATCTGCTCTCGTCTCCCTCCTTACAGGCTGGGCTCTCCTCTGGTGAGTGAGGTGTTTTTTTCCGCTAATCTTGCATCAACTCTTTTCAATAAAATTGTGTTTAAAACTTTGCCTCTCTGTGCTGTGTGCATTCTCAGGTGTAGCATCTTGCACGCTGGCTGATATTTCTAGTAATCATGACAAGGTCAGCAAATCAGCTGCTTCTGGCTGTTCCTAGGGCTCGGCTAAAAACCTGTGGTGACAGAGTCTTTTCAGTAGTGGCCCCTAAACTGTGGAACAGCCTACCTTACCAGGTCAGAGCTGCACAGAGACTTTAGAACTTTAAAACACTGCTAAAGACTCATCTTTTCTCCTTGGTGTTTTAGTCTCAGTCAAGGTGTGTTATCTTTGCTTTCTTAGTTGTTTAGGTTATTTTTATCTATTAATCTATCCTAGTTTGTATTATTAATCTACTTTAATTTGTTAACTTTTTATGGCTGCTCTTCCTACTTAATGATAATAATAATAATAATAATAATAATAATAATCATTTTATTCATCATATTTTATTTTATCTTACTCTTAGATGTGTGTTATCTGTACAGCACTTTGGTCAAAGGTTGTTTTTAAATGTGCCATCTAAAGTTTACTTAACTTCCACTGTGTGGATATATACTGTTTTCTACCCAATTTTTTTTTTTTTTAAATCTTATTATTGCTCTGAGTGCTGCTGCAATCCTGTAATATTCCCGTTGCGGGACTAATAAAGGATTATCTCATCTCGTCTCATCTTGTCTTGTCTTGTCTTATGCATTGCTTTGACAGGGGCAGTGGTGGCCTAATAGACAGATACTTTATTTCGAACAAAAAAGCAAGAAAACCAAATAAATAACAAGTTCAATAAAAGTGACAGTATACAATGCTCAAAAGGGAGAAGGAAGAAGTTAACACTTATTTACTCCAACTCCTCTTTTCCCTAAATACAACCCATGTGAAATATATACCTATTACCTCAATTAAGACCCCAAGTAGACAATTAACTATATTTTGTACATATCAGCATTGACACCCATCCATCCCAAAATACATACGGTCCATACATCTATACCCAGCCCCAAACAAAACAGATATACACAGATATGCACAGTACTGTCCCACCCACCATACCATAGTGTCCCAGAGTGAGCATAGTGAATCGTACATATTAATATTATCCCTCTAGCATATATCCTTTCAGCTAATAATTGACATAACGTTCGGCTCAGGAGACGCACACACACAGGCTCAGAGTAGTTCAAACTGTTTATTAACAACAGGGGTGTATGAGTGTGTGTCTGCGGAATGTTAATGTGTTGGTGGCGGCGTCTGCTTCAGGCACAGAGGCAGGAGACCGTACAGCCGGCAACCCTATGGGAGAGAACAGAGACACAGGGTGATGGGCACACACCAACACAGGAGGAGAATAGGCGAGGGAGAAGCTTACTTGCTGGGGACAGATGACTGGCACAACAAGGACGGGACCCCGGGAGACAGCCACCTGCAGGACTCGGTGCAGCAGCGAGGAAGGATGAGGGACGGAGTTGTCCGCCGCCGAGGAATCCACCTGTGCACAGGGGAGCAGACTGGAGAAGATAAGGTATGTGATCCTTACCGGACAGCGTCGTGCTAAAGAGAGAGTTTGCGTCGTGTAGACGGGAATGAAGTCTGACGGCTTCAGGCCGAAGCTCAGGGTGAGGCTGCTTATATTCCCCGCCGCTGATGATTAACAGGTGTGCGAGCAGGTGGCGCCGCTGATGAGCGGCGCGGCGTGACAGTACTCCCCCCTCTAGCAGCGCCTCCTGGCGATGGCTTCTCTGGGTGCGCTCGGTGGAAGTCAGCGATGAGCGATGGGTCCAACACGAACGACGGGGGCACCCACTGTCGATGCTCGGGCCCATAGCCCTCCCAGTCCACCAAGTACTGCAACCCACAACCCCGGCGCCGGGAGTCTAGGATGGAGGAGACAGACCAGGCCGGATGGCCACCAATCATCCGGGGCGCGGGTTGCGCCGCAGGAGGAGGGCAAAGGGGGTCGGTGACTGCCAGCTTCACCTTTGACACGTGGAAGGTGGGATGGATGCGAAGGGAGGGGGGAATAGCCACGCGCACAGCCACCGGGTTGATGATCCGGGTGATGGGATAGGGACCCATGAATCGCTGTGCCAGCTTTCTCCTCTCGCCTTTTAGGGTGACGTCCTGGGTAGAAACGTAGACATGTTGCCCAACTCTGTACACCGGGGCAGGTCTTCTATGCCGGTCCGCCACAGTCCTGTTGCGCTCCGCTGTGCGTAAAAGCGCATTGCGCGCGGCAGTCCAGATGGAGCGGAACTGCCTGAGATGTGCCCTAACTGAGGGGACAGTTACCTCACTCTCCTGCACCGGGAACAGCGGGGGGTCGTAACCCAGGGACGCCTTGAAGGGAGACATCCCTGTAGCAGAAGAGCGAGCGGTATTGTGGGCATATTCAACCCAGGCAAGATGGTTGCTCCAGGACGTGGGTTTGGATGTGGTCACACAGCGGAGCGCAGCCTCCAGCTCCTGATTGGTCCGTTCACACTGCCCGTTGGATTGGGGGTGATGGCCGGAGGAGAGGCTCACCTTGGCTCCGATGGCGTTACAGAATGACCTCCAAACCTCAGATGAAAATTGGGGACCCCGGTCTGAGACCACGTCCACCGGAATCCCGTGTAGCCTGACCACGTGTTGGACGAGGAGATCGGCCGTCTCCAGGGCAGTAGGGAGGCCTCGCAGGGGGACGAAGTGCACAGCCTTGGAGAAACGTCCACGATGGTCAGGATGGTGTCATAGGAGTTGGAGATGGGGAGTCCGGTGACGAAATCCAACGCAATGTGCGACCAGGGCCTGCCAGGGACGGGCAGGGGCTGGAGCAGACCCGCTGGAGGGGCATTTCCCGACTTGCAGGTGGCACAGATTGGGCAAGCCCGGGCGTAGCGGGCTGCGTCCCTCCGCAGGCCTGGCCACCAAAAGGACCGTTGGAGGAGGTCTATCATCCGGGAGGTGCCAGGGTGACAGGTGAGCTTGGAGGTGTGTAGCCAGTGGATGACCTCTCCTCGGACCGCAGATGGCACGAACAGCCTCCCTTCAGGTCCGCCGCCAGGATCAGGTTCCACTTCCTGCGCCTTCCGGATCTTGCTCTCGATGTCCCACGAGATGGCTCCCACGACGCACGACCTGGGCAGGATGGAGTGGGGCGTCTCCTCCGACTCCACGGGGGTGAACTGCCTAGAGAGGGCGTCAGGTAGGCCGTTTTTAGAGCCAGGCCTGAAGGTGATAGAGAACTGGAACCTGGCGAAGAACAAGGACCAGCGCGCCTGGTGGGCGTTCAGGCGCTTGGCAGATCGTAGGTATTCCAAGTTCTTGTGGTCCGTCAGGACCACGAACGGCAGGTTCGCCCCCTCTAGCCAGTGGCGCCACTCCTGCAGGGCGAGTTTGATGGCCAAGAGCTCTCTGTCCCCCACATCGTAATTCCTCTCCGCCGGGGACAAGCGCCGGGAGAAGAAGGCGCAGGGCCGTTTGGCGCCATCGTCCGGCGACCGCTGGGATAGCACTGCCCCCACTCCTGTGTCCGAGGCGTCTACCTCCACGATGCACTGCAGCGCGGGGTCGACCTGGCGAAGGACCCGGGAGGAGGAGAACTCCGCCTTCAGCGCCTGAAAGGCAGCAGCGACCTCTTCGGTCCACCGGAACGGAACCTTAGGGGACGTGAGGCGGGTCAGCGGTCCGACGATGGAGCTGAAGTTAGGGACAAAGCGGCGGTAGAAATTGGCGAAGCCAACGAACTGTTGCACCTGCTTCCGGGACGCAGGTGTAGGCCATTCCACCACCGCCTTCACCTTCTCTGGGTCTGGGAGCACCTTGTCGTGGGCGATGATGAACCCCAGGAAGGACGTAGTCCTGGCGTAAAATTCACATTTCTCAGCCTTCACGTACAGTCGATTCTCCAGCAGTCTTTGGAGGACCCGCCTCACGTGGACCTGGTGCTCGTCCCTGGACTTGGAGAAGATGAGAATATCGTCCAGGTAGACGAACACGAAAAGGCCAATGAAGTCCCGGAGGACGTCATTTATGAGGCGCTGAAAGACGGCAGGAGCGTTGGTCAACCCGAACGGCATTACCAGATATTCAAAGTGGCCGTTCGGGGTACGGAAGGCTGTCTTCCACTCATCTCCCTCCCGGATCCGGACGAGGTGGTAAGCGCTGCGTAGATCCAGCTTGGTGAACCAGGTCGCCCCCTGGAGGGAGTGGAAGGCAGTGTCCATGAGGGGCAGGGTGTAACGGTCCTTCTCAGTGATATCGTTAAGGGCCCGGTAGTCAATGCAAGGGCGGAGGGACCCATCCTTTTTTCCCACGAAGAAGAACCCTGCCCCCACGGGTGACGATGATGGGCGGATTATCCCAGCACTCAATGATTCCTTCAGGTAGGCGTTTATTGTCTCCTTCTCCGGCGCTGACAGGCTATAGAGGCGACCAGAAGGTAGGGGAGCCCCCTGGCGGAGGTTGATGGCACAGTCATAGGGCCGATGAGGGGGAAGAGACATAGCTTTAGTTTTACTGAACACCATACCCAGGTCGTGAAATTCCGGAGGCACCAGAGACAGGTCCGGGGGTGCAGCGTCCGTCGCAGGGGAAGGAGCGGACGGAGAGCAGGCAGCGGACTGAAGGCAGGTGCCCATACAGAATGTGCTCCATGCCGATACCCCAGCTGACTTCCAATCCAGGACAGGGTTGTGAAGGCGTAGCCAGGGATACCCCAGGATGACGGGCGACAAAGAGTTGGGTAGGACATAAAAGGTCATCTCCTCCCGGTGGTTTCCCGAGATGATGACCGGAAGGGGGATGGTCTGGTGTGATACTCTCCCAAGGGAGGCACGGGAGAGGTTGACAAGAGAGATGGGATTCTTCAGTGCCTGACAGCGGATGCCCAAACGGGTTGCCAGGCTCTGTGAAATGAAGCTGCCTTCTGCGCCCGAATCCACCAGTGCGTGGGTGAGGTGCCCAGTGGGGTTGTGGCAGAAACGGATGGGCAGCTTCAATTGGGTAAGGGGACTTAACCGATTGACATCCGCGAGGCCCCCTACAGTGACTCGCGGACCCCACCGTTTGGCTTTTGTGGACAAAGCTCCACCGTGTGTTGATTGTCTCCGCAATACATGCAGAGATTCAACTCACGGCGGCGTTGTCTCTCTGCCGGGGAGAGCTTTGTCCAGCCCGTCACCATCGGCTCCGACTCCTTGGGGCGCGATGGCGGCGGTGTCGCCAGGGGGCGAGCTTGGGGCAGGCGCAACGAGGCTCCCCGAGGGCGAGAAGTAGACGACTTCCGTCCAGAGGAGCGCTCGTGCAGCCTGTTATCCAAGCTAATAGCTAGGGAAGTTAGCTCCGCTAACGTTCCAGGGAGATCCCGCCCAGCCAGTTCATCCCTCAGATCATCGTTGAGGCTGCGGAGGAACAGGCCACAGAGGGAGCGTTCGTCCCAGCCCAATTCCTCCGCCGCTACCCGGTAGTCGACCGCATAGTCCGCTGCCGACCGGCTTCCCTGCTGGAGAGCGAGAAGCCGATCGACTTGGACCGTCTCGGTACGAGAATGGTCAAAGACTTCCAGGAAGCGTGCCACAAATTGGTCATAGGTGAGGGTGCGTAACTGGGCTTCGCCATTATGGCGTAGGTCCAAGTTAACGCGCGCCCCTCCAGGAGATTCCCTATGTAACCAATTCGGCTGTGATCCGAGGGAAAATCTCCGGGCACACGGTGGAACACGGACTCACACTGCATAATGAACCCCCGCGCTCCGCCGAGCTTTCCGCTAAAGCGGGCGGGGGTCAGAATCGGTGTGAGCCGAGCCGGTGCCACTGGAGCCGGCTGGACAGCCGCTGGAACAGCAGGAGCTGCGCCACCCTGGCGAGCCGGGGGGAACGGCTGCTGGGGGTCCAGGTGGTCCAATCGGTTAGTGATGTTAACAAGTTGATTAAGGATCACCTGTTGCTGATAAGCAATTTGATCCACTCGAGCCTCGAGAGTGGTAAGCCGGTGCGCGAGCCCGCCGTCTGCCGAGCCGCTCTGCTGAAGCCATACTGACATAACGTTCGGCTCAGGAGACGCACACACACAGGCTCAGAGTAGTTCAAACTGTTTATTAACAACAGGGGTGTATGAGTGTGTGTCTGCGGAATGTTAATGTGTTGGTGGCGGCGTCTGCTTCAGGCACAGAGGCAGGAGACCGTACAGCCAGCAACCCTATGGGAGAGAACAGAGACACAGGGTGATGGGCACACACCAACACAGGAGGAGAATAGGCGAGGGAGAAGCTTACTTGCTGGGGACAGATGACTGGCACAACAAGGACGGGACCCTGGGAGACAGCCACCTGCAGGACTCGGTGCAGCAGCGAGGAAGGACGAGGGACGGAGTTGTCCGCCGCCGAGGAATCCACCTGTGCACAGGGGAGCAGACTGGAGAAGATAAGGTACGTGATCCTTACCGGACAGCGTCGTGCTGAAGAGAGAGTTTGCGTCGTGTAGACAGGAATGAAGTCTGACGGCTTCAGGCCGAAGCTCAGGGCGAGGCTGCTTATATTCCCCGCCGCTGATGATTAACAGGTGCGCGAGCAGGTGGCGCCGCTGATGAGCGGCGCGGCGTGACAATAATGTTTATACCTATTTTTGAATTGATTTCTGTTTGCACATAGTTTTAGTTCCAGCTCCAGACTGTTCCACAAATCCACCCCACAGACAGATATGCACATACTTTTCTTAGTTGTTCATACCTTAGGTTTTGTAAAGTTTAAGTCTTCTCTCAGATTATAATCATTGTCTCTTTTTTGAATATTTTTTGTATATTAGTTGGGAGTTGATTGTTAATTGCCCTGTACATTACTTGTGGTGTCTTATATTGTATCCTTATATTAATTATTATATTAACTATTTATTATCCTTATAGCTTTTTTTGTATTGTGCATATTGGCTGTAGGTTGGTCTTGTAGGTGTTTCCCCAGACCTCTACACAGTAGTTAAGATATGGTAGACACAGTGAATTGTACAGTAAGAACAACGATTTATAGTCCAAAATGTGTCTTGTCTTTTTTTTTTTTTTTTTTTTTTTGTTACTTATTTGTACCCGTAGGTAGACTTGGTTTGCAGTCTGGTGACAAGCCACTGGCTGCTGGTCGCTGCGTGCGCGAGCGCCCTAAACCTACATGTTTTTGGTATGCGGGAGGAAACCGGAGAAATCCCGGAGTAAACCCACGCAACACGGGGGGAACATGCAAACTCCACACAGCTCACTGTTGGTCGGGGGCTGGGATCGAACCCACGATCTCATGATCCCCGCGATCCCCCGGCCGAGGGTAAAACTGTGCTGCCACAGTGCTAAACCACTGCGCCACCGTGCAGCCCAGTGTCTTCCCCAGTATCCCTATACATTTTGCCAACTCGGCCCAGATGTGACTGATGTGAGGTTTCCAGCAGATTTTATTGTCTAGCGTCACCCCCAGAAACTTATTTTCCTGCACTGTTTCAATTCTGGTATTGTGGAGTGTGTGAAATAAGAGGCTGACTCATGGCACACAGTTTATTACACACTTCACACCTCTCAAGCACAGAACAGACTGACTCATTTCAGCAGGCACTCTCTTTTTACCCCAAATCTCTCCTCACAAGTTTCACGGCATTTCTCCACACACAACATGACATTTGCATTACACTGCATTCAACCCCCTACGTCCTTGACTCCTTCCTGCTGTCTCGCCAGGAACCTCCTGAGCATTGTTCTCCCATGCTTATCCACTGCCTCTTGTCTGAGATGCTAAATAATCTGACTCCCCCAAGGTGCTATACTTCCCCCCCAGCATCTTAGATAGAACATCAGTCCACATGCCGTTTGGGCTTCAGTCTCCTCCCGTATCTGCTGTAACTGGGGTTTACCGCCTCCGTGGCGCTGCTGTGCCGGTGGGGGACTGCTGGGAGTGTGTCTGACTGCGGGTGGGCCGTGACGAGGGGGGGGGGGCACGTCGGTCTGTCCGTGTGGCTGCTCTGGTGAATCGTTTCCCTGGGGAGCTCTCCGTGGGGGTCTTCCACGCCGAGGGGCCCTAGCCAACAGCACTTGCTTGTCCGCCACAACGAAAGCGGGTTTGAGTCTGTCTATGCCAATTTTTTCCCGCCTACCCCCAAGTCTAGCAAAAAATGCTTATCCCCTGTTTCCAACACTCTGAACGGTCCATCATAGGGTGGGCGCAATGGAGGGCGGTGGGCGTCGTGTCTGACGAACACGAACTCCGCGGTCTTCAAAGTTTTAGGCACGAAAACACGGGGAAAATTGTGGTGGGCGAGGCCCGGCAGCATGCCTATGTTTGCGCTACGCTGCAAAAGCTGAGACGGGGAGCTGTCCGGCGTGGGATTGTCCGGTAGAAATTCCCTGGGCAGCCGTAGGGGCTGTGCAAAAACGAGCTCTGCCGGGGAAACTTCCAAACCCTCTTTCGGCGCGGAGCGCAACCCCAATAAAACCCACGGCAGCCTGTCTACCCAATTTACATCCATCAGTGAAGCCCTGAGTGCTGCTTTCAGTGATCTATGTAAACCATTGGCCTGTGGGTTGTATGCTGTTGAGCGGTGAATTGTAACACCCAGGCTGCGGGCCATCGCGGACCAGAGTTTGGAAACAAATTGAGGGCCCCTGTTGGACGTAATGTCCGACGGGACTCCAAAACACGCCACCCATGCTGTTAAAAAAGCGCGTGCTATGTCCGCGGACGTGGTTGCCGCCAGCGGGTCTGCTTCTGGCCAGCGCGTGGTGCGGTCCGCCACTGTCAGGAGGTACGTGCACCCCTGTGATGGCGGGAGGGGGCCCACGAGGTCCACGTAAACATGGTCGAACCTCTTAGCCGGGATACGAAACGGCTCCAAGGGAGCCTTCGTGTGTCTGTGTACCTTGGCTTGTTGGCACGCCACGCAGGCTGCAGCCCACTCTTTCACTTGTTTGCGTAGGCTCGGCCACACAAACTTCTCTCCCACCATTTTGACCGACGCGCGCACTCCTGGGTGCGCCAGAGTGTGAACCGACAAAAACACGCGGCGGCGCCACACGACCGGGACCACCGGACGTGGGCGTCCCGTGGAGACATCGCAGATTGGGGGGGCAGCCATCTTGCAGCACCCTGCTCTCCAGCCTTAACCCTGTTGGTCTAGACTGGAGCGCGCGCACGTCTGCATCGCTAATCTGCTCCGCGGCCATGGCTGCGTAATCTATCCCCACGCAGACCAGGGCCACCACGGTGCGCGAGAGGCAGTCTGCCACCACATTCAGTTTACCCAACACATGCTGAATATCGGTAGTAAACTCTGAGATCGCGGCCAGCTGTCTCTGCTGCCATCCCAACCACGGTTCTGAAACCTTGGCCATTGCGAACCTTAGTGGCTTGTGGTCTACGAACGCGGTGAGGCTGCGCCCTTCCAGCCAGAACTGGAAGTGGCGTATGACCAGGTGGAGGGCCAGCAACTCTCTGTCGAATGCGCTGTATTTACGTTCGCTGTCGCGCAAAGTTCTGCTGAAAAAGGTGAGTGGCTGCCAAGCCCCGGCGACGCGCTGCTCCACGACAGCCCCTATGGCCACGTCTGAAGCGTCAGTGGTGAGCGCTATCCGGGCCGCCGGGTCCGGATGCGCCAGCAGTGCGGCGTTTGCCAGGGCTGTTTTAACTTCCGAGAACGCCCGCTCTCGCTCCGGGGTCCATTCGACCCTATCTGCGGGTTTCTGTTTCTTGAGCGCGGCGTACAATGGTTGCATGAGCTGCGCCGCACGGGGAAGGAAACGGTTATAAAAGTTCACCATCCCCAAAAATTCCTGCAGCGCCCTGACCATCTGAGGCCGGGGAAAATCCGCCACGGCGCGCACTTTGTCGGGCAGCGGGATCGCTCCTTCCGGAGAGACGCGGTACACCAAAAAATCAATCTCCGTCACGCAGAACTGGCATTTCGCCGGGTTGATTAATAACCCGTGCTCCTCCAACCTCTGGAAAACCGTCCTGAGGTGGGTTTCGTGTTCGTCTTCGGACACACTGGCTACCAGGATATCGTCCAGGTAGATGAACACGAATGGGAGATCGCGCAGCACTGCATCCGTCATGCGCTGGAATGTCTGTGCCGCTCCTTTTAACCCGAATGGCATGCGCAGGAACTCAAATAGACCGAACGGAGTTATTGCCGCTGTTTTGGGTACGTCCTCAGCGCGCACTGGGACTTGGTGGTAACCGCGGACCAGGTCTATTTTGGAAAAAATGCGTGCTTCGGCGAGGTGAACGGAAAAATCCTGTAGGTGGGGAATTGGGTAGCGGTCGTGTGCTGTGGCGTTGTTCAACCTGCGGAAATCCCCGCATGGTCGCCACGATCCCTCAGCCTTAGGGACCATGTATAGTGGGGATGCCCATGGGCTGTTTGATCGCCTGATGATGCCCAACCTTTCCAGGTTGGCGAACTCCTCACGCGCTATGGCCAGTTTAGCTGCGTCCAAGCGCCGAGGTCTTGCAAAAATGGGCGGCCCAGTGGTGGTGATAAAGTGCTCCACCCCGTGTTTAGCGATGGCCGCCGAAAACGTCGGGACCGTGAGTGCTGGGAACTGAGTGAGCAGTGTGTGGAACTTACCGCCTGTAGCTGTGACGTTGGCCTGTGCTGTTGGCCGGGTCACTCGAGCTATACAGGGGAGAGAGTCAAAGGACAGTGCATTAACCAGGCGCCTGTTAGCAACATCAACCAGTAAACCATGTGCACACAGAAAATCAGCCCCCAGGATATGGTAATTCAGTGCTGCTACGACAAAAGTCCACTCATATGTATGGCCGTGTAGAGATAAGAGCAGAGTCCTCTCACCAAAGGTCTTAATCTCCGAGCCGTTTGCTGCCAACATCTCTGGGCCGCTAGGTCCTACCAGCCGGTCAGCATAGGTTGGCAGGATGAAACTCTTCTGGGCTCCGGTGTCCACGAGGAAACGCCTCCCCGAACGTGCGTCTGTCAAGTAGAGCAGCTTGTTCTCTTCACCGAGGGTCGCAGCTGCTACCGACCGCCGGCCTCGACATTTTCCCGAGCGCTTGAATTGGCATGGTGGCGCACATCTGCATGCATTATCTCCGAAGCGGCGGTGGTAAAAGCAGAGCGTGTCTCTCCGGCGCTCCTTGGCCCCCGCTGCTGCTACCGTCGGTGGCTCTTCGCCTCCTCTGGTGTGATCGCCCTGGTGGTGATGATGATCCGGTCTGCCTCCTGGGCTAGCGCACGGTAGTCGCACGCGGCCAGCAACGGCGAATTGGCCAGAACCGCTCTCGCCACTGTTGGAAGGTTCCGGAGGAAGAGGTGGGCAAACAGAAAGTGCCTGTCGTCCGTGCCCATTAACGCCAGCATCTTCTCAATCTGGTCGACGGCCGAACCATCTCCTAACTCGGCCCACGTCAGGAGCCTCTCCGCTCTCTCACAGTCCGAGAGTGTGTAGCGCCGGGTGAGCGCAGCCTTGAGCGCCTCGTATTTGTTGCTGGCTGGAGGCTGATCGAGCAGGTTCGCTACCTGCTGAGCTGTGCGGGTGTCCAGCGCTGCGACCACATGGTAGAATCTGGTGTCGTCTGCCGTTACTCCCCGGAGGGCGAACTGGGCCTCGATGTGGTGGAACCAAGAGCGCGGGGTGTGCTGCCAGAAATCCGGTAGCTTGACTGAAACCGCACACGCGTGGCTGGGGGTTCCAGTCTGGGCTGTCTGTGGGATGGCTGCCGCCTCGCTGGAGCTTCCTGATCGGGCCGTTCCGGGGTTCTTGCCTCGTGTTCCATAATACGTCTTGGGTCACCAGTGTGGAGTGTGTGAAATAAGAGGCTGACTCATGGCACACAGATTATTACACACTTCACATCTCTCAAGCACAGAACAGACTGACTCATTTCAGCAGGCACTCTCTTTTTACCCCAAATCTCTCCTCACAAGTTTCATGGCATTTCTCCACACACAACATGACATTTGCATTACACTGCATTCAACCCCCTACGTCCTTGACTCCTTCCTGCTATCTCGCCAGGAACCTCCTGAGCATTGTTCTCCCATGCTTATCCACTGTCTCTTGTCTGAGATGCTAAATAATCTGACTCCCCCAAGGTGCTATAGTATCATCTATCGTTATCATTATTTCATGATTTATTTTATAATTTCCCAACAACATAATCTTTGTTTTTTCAGATTTAGAGATAATTTATTTTTGTTGAACCACTGCATTAACCTTTTCATTTCAGTTGTGACCACCTCAAATTCTCACCAGTGCAAGGAATATTAGCGTCATCCGCAAACAAAATAAATTTCAGAATTTTTGATACTTGGCATATGTCATTTATATATAAGATAAAGAGTTTGGGTCCCAAAACTGACCCCTGGGGCACACCACAAGAGATGTTCATTGCTGGAGGTTTCTTCCTGTTAAAAGGGAGTTTTTCCTCTCCACCGTCGCCAAGTGCTTGCTCACAGGGGATCGCCTGATTGCTGGGGTCTTTCTGCAACTGTGGGGGTTCCCCCTACAGTTGATAGTGCTATGAGATGACTGTTGTTGTGAAATGGCGCTATATAAATAAAGTTGAATTGAATTGAATTGATGGGTGATTTGTGCTCACCAATTTGTACAAATTGTTGTCTGTTACTTAAGTAACTTTCCACCGAACTCAGTCCGACCCCTCTTATCCCATACCTTTCCAATTTCCTCAGTAAAATTCTGTGGTCAATGGTGTCAAAAGCTTTCTTTAAATCTATAAATACTCCTACAGCAAACTTTTTTTATTTATTCAACTAGTAATTTCTTCTATGAGCTCGATCAGTGCCAAAGATGTAGATTTGTCTGCTCTAAAACCATACTGACTGTCTGTAAGAAGGTTGTGTTTTTCAATGAAATCATCCAGGCTCTTAGTGAAGATTTTTTCAAGTATTTTGGAGAACTGTGAGAGTAAGGAGACCGGCCTGTAATTTGTGAAATGATGACTGTCTCCTGTTTTGTATAGAGGTATTACTTTTGCTATCTTCATTTTGTTTGGAAATTTACCAGTTTGAAATGACAGGTTACAGATGTGGGTGAGTGGCTTAACAATTCCTTCAATTACTTTTTCACTATTGTCATGTCAATTTTATTCCAGTCAGTTGATTTTTTGTTATTAAATTTACTCACAGTCTCGATAATTTCCTTTTCAGTTACTGCACCCAAAAAGATTGTGTTTGGATTTCTATCTTCTATTTCATTTACTGAACCACTATCGTTTGTTTCTGGGGTCACTATTGTTTTTGTTAATTCTGGACCAACGTTTACAAAAAATTATTGAAACCACTAACAACATCCTCCATATTATTTATTAAACTGTCATTTTCAGTAAAGTATTCTGGATAATTTGCATTCTTTGATTGGTTACTAATAATCCCATTGAGTACTTGCCATATTCCTCTTAAGTTATTCTTATTATCTTCTAATATTCTGTTGTCGTATTCTTTCTTACAAGTCCTCATTATATTAGTTAGCTTGCTTTTATATATTTTATATTTGATCTCAGCCTCTACCGTTCTACACTTAGTGAATTGTTTATATAATGTATTCTTCTTTTTACATGCATTTAGTAACCCCTTGGTGACCCATGGAATATTTTTGTTTTGTTGTCTGTCACTGTATTGTTTATAGGACAGTTTTTATTGTACAATGATTGAAATATTTGTAAAAATTCATCATATGCTTTATATCAATTTTCATCACAAACTATCTTCCAGTCTTGCTTTAATAATTCATTTGCCAGTAAATACATAGATTCTTCAGTTCTTATTCTGTTATATTTAATATTTTTGGTATACTTATTCCTCCTATAATCACATTGATAGACAACAAAAATCGGCACTGATACTCAATAAAAGCCCACTCACGATATTATTTTCCATAATGCTTGTGAATATGTTACTTATTAATGTGGCACTGTGTGACGTGATTCTGCTAGGTCTAGTGGTTGTTGGGTGTAAGCCCATACTGTACATTGTGTTGATAAATTCTTCTGTCAAACTATGTTGTTTTGAATTCATAAGATCTATACTGAAATCCCCACAGATGAACATAACTTTATGAGTAAGTTTTGAATACATTTTTTTCCATCCAGTCCTTAAATAAGTCAATATTTGATCCAGGTGTTTTATATACACAGCTCACTACTATATTCTTCATATTGTCCAGACAGATTTCTATTGTAATACATTCAAATAAATCATCCACAGTCACTAACAAATTTTCAACAACCTTGTATTTCAAGCTCTTGTCAACATAAATTGCAACTCCTCCTCCTTTTTTCACTTTTCTATTCATATAATTTAATTCATAGCCATCCAATGTAAAATCCACTCCTTTCTCTTCACTGAGCCACGTCTCTGATATTGCCACTATATTGAACGGCTCTTTAAACTGATGTAAATAATCTTTAATGTTAATAAAGTTGGCATAGAGACTTCTACTGTTGAAGTGGATCATAGAAATATTGAAATCAGATGTGACCATTGTGTTAAACTGTTCATCCGTGTAGTAACTACAGTTATTATTGATGGAGGAAAATAAATTATTGTCAGGGTCTATGTTATATTCTACGTCCTGTGGGTTGTGATCCGTATATTCAAAAACTTTCAGTTCCTGTTGATCCTGTTTGTTGATGTTTTGTTTCATGTAGTTATATGTCCTGTTGCAGATGAGTATAATCCTTCAGTGTCCTACAGTTATCATTTGTTGCTGTCGACTCCAGTTCATAATGTTCACTGATATTTATCTAGTTCCATAATATTTCGGATGTTGATGACTTTGGCTTCTTTAGGTGATCCATTTAATTTGATGTATATTTTACAGTTTGTTGTCCAGGTGTTTTGAATCTTTTTTTGCTTTCTCATGTATCTTGCTTTTCTGGCTATTTCTGCGTTTTCTTTTGTGAGGTGCTCGCCTAATGGTCAGGGATGTGGACTAGTGACTGGAGGATCGCTGGTTCAATCCCAGGATCGGCAAAACCAGATCTGGGTGGAACAGATGGCAAAGCAGTGTTTGCTCCACCCTCATTAACCCCTCACAGTGGGATTAATGAGGATGTGGTGGTACTGGGCCACTTCCTGGTGTGAATGGAAAGGGCGACCCTGAAAAAGAGGTTGCCGCTCAGTGGACCTCCACTGTATAAATAAAGGTTAAATAAGTACATGTTACCAGCCTTCACCATTGTGGCATAATTGGGAATACAGTGGTGTGAAAAAATGTTTGCCCCCTTCCTGATTTCTCTTATTTTTGTATATTTGTCACACTTAAAGTTTCAGATCATCAAACAAATTTAAATACAGTTTTTAAATGAAGGTGTTTATTATTAAGGGTAAAAAAAATCCAAATCTACATGGCCCTGTCCCCCCTGTTAAAACATAAATTAACTGTGGTTTATTACATCTTTGGAAAGCTGAGTTGAATTTCTCCAGCCACACCCAGGCCTGATTACTGCCATGCTGTTTTCTCAATCAAGAAATCACTTAAATAGGACCTGCCTGACAAAATCAAGTAGACCAAAAGATCCTCAAAAGCCAGACATCATGCTGCGATCCAAAGAAATTCAGGAACAAATGACAAAAAGTAATTGAGATCTATCAGTCTGGAAAAGGTTAAAAAGCCATTTCTAAAGCTTTGGGACTCCAGTGAACTACAGAGAGAGCAATTATCCATGAACGGCGAAAACATGGAACAGTGGTGAACCTTCCCAGGAGTGGCCGGTCGACCAAAATTACCTCAAAAGCGCAGCGACAACTCATCCAAGAGCTCATAAAAGACCCCACAACAACATTCAAAGAAATGCAGGCCTCACTTGCCTCAGTTAAGGTCAGTGTTCATGACTCCACCATAAGAAAGAGATTGGGGAAAAAATGGCCTGCATGGCAGAGTTCCAAGACAAAAACCACTAATGAGCAAAAAGAACATAAGGGCTCATCTCAATTTTGCCAAAAAAACATCTTGATGATCCCCAAGACTTTTGGGAAAATACTCTGTGGACTGACGAGACAAAAGCTGAACTTTTTGGAAGGTGTGTGCATCCCATTACATCTGGGGTAAAAGTAACACAACATTTCAGAAAAGGAACATATACCAACAGTAAAATATGGTGGTGGAAGTGTGATGGTCTGGGGCTGTTTTGCTGATTCAGGACCTGGAAGACTTGCTGTAGTAAACTGAACCATCAATTCTGCTGTCTATTCAATTCAATTCAATTCAACTTTATTTATATAGCGCCATTTCACAACAACAGTCATCTCATAGCACTATCAACTGTAGGGGGGAACCCCCACAGTTGCAGAAAGACCCCAGCAATCAGGCGATCCCCTGTGAGCAAGCACTTGGCGACGGTGGAGAGGAAAAACTCCCTTTTAACAGGAAGAAACCTCCAGCAGAACCAGGCTCAGGGAGGGGCAGTCATCTGCTGCGACTGGCTGGGGGGTGAGGGGATAGAGAAGAAGAAAAGAACAGACATGTAGAGAGCAAACAGCACGATGGGGACTCAATCTATGGGAGAGAACAAACAAATGTTAATGACCAGCAAAAAAAATATTTCATAGAGAGTGAGGAAAGGAGTGAGGCCCAGTGCATTACTGGAGGTCCCCCGGCTGACTAAACCTATTAGCAGCATAACTAAGGGAGGGTTCAGAAACACATGATCCCTCCCTAATTGTAGGCTATATCAAAAAGGTAGGTTTTAGCCCTATTCTTAAAAACAGAGATCGAGTCTGACTCCCGAATCCAGATTGGCAGCTGATTCCACAGGAGAGGAGCTTGATAACTGAAGGCTCTGCCTCCCATTGTACTTTTGGAGATTCTAGGTATTACAAGTAATCCTGCAGTTTGGGAGCGTAGTGCTCTGTTAGGATGATACGGTAGTATCAGATCTTTTAAATAAAAAGGAGCCTGATTGTTTAGAGCTTTGTAAGTAAGAAGAAGGATTTTAAACTTAATTCTAAACTCTATGGGAAGCCAATGAAGGGAGGCCAGAACCGGAGAGATATGATCTCTCTTTCTAGTACCTGTTAAAACTCTTGCTGCAGCATTTTGGATCAGCTGAAGACTTTTTAAAGATGTTTTAGGACAGCCTGATAATAAAGAATTACAATAATCTAATCTCGAGCTAACAAAAGCGTGGATCAGCTTCTCAGCATCACTCTGAGACAAGACGCTCCTAATCTTGGCAATATTACGCAAATGATAGAAGGCAGTCTTAGAAACAAATTTAATATGTGAATTGAAGGACAAATCCTGATCAAAAATAACTCCAAGGTTCCTCACAGAGCTATTAAGAGAAAGAGTAACTGCATCCAAACTGAAAGTTTGATTTGGAAAGGAATTTCTAAGGTTTTTTGGACCAACAAGAATGACTTCAGTCTTATCTGAATTTAATAGCAGGAAATTACAAGTCATCCAAGCTTTGATTTCCTTAAGACAGGTTTCTAACTTGGCTAATTGATTACTATCATCTGGCTTCATTGACAGGTATAATTGTGTGTCATCTGCATAACAATGAAAATGTATACAGTGCTTTCTAATAATGTTGCCTAACGGAAGCATATATAAACTAAAAAGAGTAGGGCCTAGCACAGATCCCTGTGGAACTCCATGACTAAGCTTTGAGCTGAGAGAAAACTCATCATTTACATGGACAAACTGGAACCTATCAGATAAATAAGATCTAAACCACTGCAACGAAGTTCCATTAAGTCCAACATAGTGTTCTAATCTATCAAGTAGAATATTATGATCAATAGTATCAAAAGCTGCACTAAGATCTAAAAGGACAAGTACAGAAACTAGTCCATTATCAGATGCAATGAGGAGGTCGTTAGTGACCTTCGCTAAGGCTGTTTCAGTACTATGATGGATTCTAAACCCAGATTGAAACTCCTCAAGTAAACCATTTCCCTGCAGGTGGTCAAATAATTGCGTAGCAACAACTCTTTCTAAGATTTTTGAAATGAAAGGGAGATTAGAGATTGGTCTATAGTTAGCTAAAGCTCCTGGATCTAGCGTTGGCTTTTTGAGTAAGGGTTTAATTACAGCCGTTTTAAAAGCCTGCGGTACATGGCCTAAAGTTAATGAAGAATTGATTATATGAAGAATAAAGCTACCAATAAGTGGGAAGACTTCTTTAAATAACCTGGTAGGAATAGGGTCTAAAAGACAAGTTGAAGGTTTGGATGAGGAAACTATTTTGTCTAACTCACAAAGGTCGATTGGAGTAAACTCATCAAGACAGACATCAATAGAAGGAGTTGTAGTAGTTACAGTATTTAAGTTAACTGTGGGAAGAATCTGATTGATTTTATCTCTGATGGATGAAATTTTATTACTGAAAAAGTCCATAAAGTCCTGACTAGTAAGCTCTAAGGGGATGCTAGGATTGACAGAGTCCTGACTCTTTGTCAACCTGGCTACAGTACTGAAAAGAAACCTGGGATTATTCTTGTTCTCTTCTATTAATGCAGAGTAATAACTCGTTCTAGCTTTTCTAAGAGATTTTTTATAAATTAAAAGATGATTTCTCCAAGCTAAATAGATTTCATCTAAATTAGTAGAGCACCATTTTCTTTCTAATTGACGAGTCTTCTGTTTTAAGCTACGAGTTTCTGTGTTGAACCAAGGAGTTAAAAATCTCTGATTAGACTTTTTCTTTTTTAAGGGGGCCACCAAGTCTAGAGCCTGATGCAGAGAAGCTGAAACACTATCCACCATGTTATCAATTACAGAAGGAGCAAGCTGTCTATAGCTTATTTCCGTTGTGTTGACACATGGCATAGAGGAAACAATCTGCATAAATTTGGAAACAGCATCATCTGAGAGGCATCTACTGTGATAATATTTTTCTTTAGGAGCCAAATAGTCAGAAATAGTAAAATCAAAGGTTAACAGACAATGGTCTGACAGTACAGGGTTATGAGGAGACACTACAAGATTTTCTATTTCTATGCCATATGTCAGAACAAGGTCCAATGTATGGTGGAGGTAATGAGTAGAATTTCCTACTTTCTGAGAAAACCCAATCGAGTCTAATATTGAATTAAAAGCCACATTAAGGCAGTCACTATCTACATCCACATGTATATTAAAGTCCCCTACTATAATTATTCTATCAGATTTCAGCACTAAATCAGCTAAGAAATCAGCAAATTTGGATAAAAATTCTGAAGAGGTTGATGGGGGACGATAAACTATGGCAAATAAAATTGGGTTTAACCTGAAATTGCTAAAGTGCCCAACACTGAGGACCAGGCCCTCAAAGGAATTATAACATGTTTTTTGCTTTACATTAACTAGTAATTTGGAATGGTAAATTGTTGCTACTCCTCCTCCAGGACCAGAACTTCTGGGATTTTGACAGTTTAAATAACCAGAGGGAGTTGATTCATTTAAACCAACATAATCCTCTTGCCCTAACCAAGTCTCTGTAAGGGAAATTAAATCAATCTGATGATCAATTAACAGATCATGGACTAACAGAGACTTGGGAGTTAGAGACCTAATATTTAATAAACCACATTTAATTTTTAAATTATGAGGAGGAACAGAGGCCAAATCATTCAATTTAGAGGCTTTATGTTTAATTTGAGTTTTACCAATATTTTGCTTTACAAAAAATCTACAAAAAATCTACAAAAAATCCTGAAGGAGAATGTCCAGCCATCTGTTTGTGACCTCAAGCTGAAGCACACTTGGGTTCTGCAGCAGGACAATGATCCAAAAAACACCAGCAAGTCCACCTCTGAATGGCTTAAGAAAAACAAAATGAAGACTTTGGAGTGGCCTAGTCAAAGTCCTGACCTGAATCTGACTGAGATGCTGTGGCATGACCTTAAAGGTGGCTCATGCTCGAAAACCCTCCAATGTGGCTGAATTACAACAATTTTGCAAAGATGAGTGGGCCAAAATTTCTCCACAGCGCTGTAAAAGACTCATTGCCAGTTATCACAAACACTTGATTGCAGTTGTTGCTGCTAAGGGTGGCCCAACCAGTTATTAGGTTTAAGAGGCAATCACTTTTTCACACAGGGCCATGTAGGTTTGGATTTATTTCCTCTTAATCATCATCATCTTCAACCTGATCCTGAAGCTGGGGAGGGTACCACAGTTGTGGAAAACATCTTGTGTGGTACCTGTACCAAAGACTTCCCACCCCAAAGACCTGAACAGCTACAGACCAGTGGCCCTGATGTCTCACATGATGAAGACCATGGAGAGACTGCTCCTTGCTCACCTCCGCCCCCTGGTGGGACCAGCGATGGATCCACTCCAGTTCGCCTACCAGCATGGCATTGGGGTGGAGGATGCAGTGATCTTCCTCCTTCACCGTTCCCTGTCCCACCTGGAGAAGCCTGGGAACGCGGTGAGGATCATGTTCTTTGACTTCTCCAGTGCTTTCAACACCATCCAACCGATGATCCTGAAGGACAAGCTGCTGTGTGCAGGGGTGGACCAGCACCCGTCATCATGGATCCTGGACTACCTCACTAACCGGCCACAGTTTGTGAGAATCCGGGATTGTGTGTCCGACACGATCATCAGTAGCACAGGGGCCCCCCAGGGAACAGTTTTGGCTCCCTTCCTGTTCACCCTTTATACTGCGGACTTCTCACACAACACAACACACTGCCATCTACAGAATTCCTCTGACAACTCTGCGATCGTCGGCCTCATTTCCAACGGAGATGAAGCTGAGTACAGACGACTTATCCAGGACTTTGTGGACTGGTGCCATCCGAACTGCCTCTAGATCAACGCGAGGAAAACTAAAGAGCTGGTGGTGGATTGCCGCAGGCAAGGACAACCCCTCACAGTACCAGTAAACATCCAGGGAACAGACATTGAGATGGTGACATCCTACAAGTACCTGGGTGTTCATCTGAACAATAAACTAGACTGGTCACACAATACCAACGCACTCTACAAGAAGGGACAGTGCAGGCTGTTCCTACTGAGGAGGCTCAGGTCTTTTGGTGTACAAGGGATGCTCTTGAAGACATTCTACGACACGGTGGTGGCATCAGCCATCACTTTTGGAGTGGTCTGCTGGGGCAACGGCATTACAGCAGCCGATAGGAAGAGACTGAACAAACTAATCATGAAAGCTAGCTCTGTCCTGGGGCAACGCCTTGACCCAGTGGAGGAGATAGGGGAGAGAAGGATGGTGGCTAAACTGTCATCTCTGCTGGAGTCCGAGTCCCACCCCATGCAGGAGATACTGAACGGACTAAGGAGCTCATTTAGCAGTAGACTACATCATCCTAGATATGCAACTGAGAAGTTCCGCAGGTCCTTCCTACCTACGGCTGTCAGACTGTATAACCTAAGCAGGGCTGCTCGCAGAGATAGCAAAAAAACATGACAACCTAATAGTACTGAATGCAAAAGATGCAACAGACTTACACAAATGGTCCCCTCTAGTATACAACTAGGACATTATCAGTAGCTATGGAGGGTGACAATATGTATGAGTACATATTCATACCATGTAGGGTAACTAAATAGACGGTTATGCTGTTTATTCCATCTAGCTACAATACTCCACACTGTGTGTATATATATTTATATATTTATGTGTACATATGTATATTTACTGCTCTTATTTTCTTATCTTCTAAATTATTGCTCTGAGTGTTGCTATCCCTGTGCTGTTGCAATCCTGGAATTTCCCCATTATGGGACTAATAAAGGCTTATCTTATCTTATCTTAATAATAAACACCTTCATTTAAAACTGCATTTTGTGTTTACTTGTGTTATCTTTGTCTAATATTTAAATTTGTTTGATGATCTGAAACAGTGGTAAGTATTAGGGTGACTAAAATAAAAAGAAAATAACAATATAAACACAAGCCTCTTAGTGCCACTGTTAGCTCTTAAGCAAATCTATTTGGCTTCCCACCCATCTACATGACGGACATCTAGGCTGGCCAATAATAGAGTAGCGGGCAGATATCGATGCTAGTGACACTTTTCATTTCTTGACATACAAGAAAATACCTGGAAGCGTTAAAACAAGATAAAGGTTGTATTTTTTTAAGCTAAATGAATATATTGATATTTTTTTGATGATCATGTGACCAATAGACACATTTCAGAAGCTGCACGGTGGCGCAGTGGTTAGCACTGCGGCAGCACAGTTTACCCTTGGCCGGGGGATTGTGGGGATCGTGGGATCGTGGGTTCGATCCCAGCCCCCGACCAACAGTGATCTGTGTGGAGTTTCCATGTTCTCCCCGTGTTGCGTGGGTTTACTCCGGGATTTCTCCGGTTTCCTCCCACATGCCAAAAACATGCATGTTAGGTTAATTGGCTGTTCTAAATTGTCCCTAGATATCTGTTTCCTATAGGCCCTTAGAATAGAGGGTTAGTATTAATGAAAGCGCTTTGAGTGGTCTTTGTGACTAGAAAAGCGCTATATAAGTGCAGGTTAGTTAGTTAGTTAGTTAGTAAAACCTGCAAAAACACAATTTGCTAGTCAATGACACCTTTAAATTGTTGCTTTGAAATCTTACATTTTATGTAATAAAAACTGTGTTTAGTTGGCTTTCCCTCCACCAATTAAATAAATCATATCAACTGCTGAAAGCACACACCCCTGTCCACCAGTGATGCATTATTTCATTCCTTTTTTTTTAAGACAAATTTACATCAGTTGGCTCCAAGCTAGGAGCTAGGATCTAGCCGGCTAAGTAATAGTGATGTAAGAAGGTGTTAAATATGGCCTTAGAAATTTAAAGAGACATGCACTGAAACCAGACTTTCTGAGAATGGCTGCAAAAGAAAAATAATTTTGCTGCAATAATTAAATAAATAAATAACATTTGAACAAAATACATCACAAACATTTCATTAAGACACATGCAAGCTTTTAAAATTTGGAAAATGTACAGTTAATAACCCCTGTAAAATTTTGAATGGGTGTTTTCAAAGAATCCTTAAAATTTTCAAGGGTTGTTACTTTATATTTTTATTCAATTGTCATGTGTTTTGTTTTGTTTTTTGGCTTTTTAAATATTTTATGCTTAATGTAAGCCTAACTCCTGTCTGCAGCTTTCAGACTAATCTTACATAATTGATGGTTGTCCTTGCTAATGGATTTACAATGCCCGTTAACATTTCAACCATAACTACCTTAACAGCAGCAGAAAAACACCTTTTAGCGAATAGAATGTAATTACATAAATAAATAAATATGAGCCAGAAGCAAATATTGTGTTTACCCAGAGTGCTCAGCTTCTTTTACCTGATATTTCAATTTTCCATCTTTATGAAGCCGAAGCTGGTGTTGCCTCTGGAGGTCGTCTCCATAGATGTTGCTTGCATCCACCTGAGCAAGTAAGGGAAAAAGGTGCACATTTTATAATAAATTCAAGTTTCCCAAAATCAAAACACATAAAGTATATGCCAATTTATTCTTTATTTGTTGATAATAGTAGTACACCAATTGTTCCTTGTTGCTGAAATGAATCAACTCACCCCATGTCCCAAAGCTTTTGTGAAGCCCCCTTCAACCCCACGCTTTGTCTTGAAGAACTGGTGGGTGAAGTGCTGAGCCATGAAGGCAAACATCAAATTGGTTCCCTGTGGATCCGGTCTAAATTTCTGTCTCTTGAAAAATCTCTCAGCCAACACTTCAGCATCAGGAAGAACTTCTTTACCTGTAGAGAAAGAAGCTTGTGAAATTTTTCTGGAGAGCAGCACAGCCATCTGTGTTTGGTTTCGGCTTCATAGGTCTCACCTTTCATTCCCATTGGCAAAGGACAGTCTTCAGGTACAGGAGGGAGTAGCCGGGTGTAGTAGGAGAGGTTGTAGTAGGACTCCCAGCTGAGGTATCCATATTTGGAGTTGTAGGTTGGAGGGCTTGGAATCAGTTCACTTCTGACTTTGGGAGTAGATGTGAAAGTAGTTTATTATTTGTGATTTATTTTTAAAAATGGGACAGTGCATATTAATGAACATTTTCACATGTAAATTGTAAATGTAAACTGAGAGGCATGGTGTCTGTGGCCCAGGTGGAAATGGTTATTAATGCTTTTATCGCTTCTCGTTTAGACTGTTGTAATCCACTTTTTAATGTTCTTAACAAAACCTCCTTAAATCAGCTTCAGGTGGTTCAAAATGCTGCTGCAACGCTTTTAACTAAAGTTAACAAGCGCTCTCACATCACCCCCATTTTATCTAATCTTCATTGGTTCCCTGTTAATTTTAGAGTTCAGTAGATGCGTTTAAATACCTGGGGTCAACCATCCAAAGCAATGGAAAATGCACAAGAGAGGTGAAGAAGAGAGTGCAGGCAGGGTGGAGTGGGTAGAGACAAATGTCAGGGGTGATTTGTGACAGAAAGGTAGCAGCAAGAGTGAAAGGGAAGATTTACAAGACAGTAGTGAGACCTGCTATGATGTATGGTTTGGAGGCGGTGGCGCTGACAAAAAGACAGGAGGTGGAGCTGGAGGTGGCATAGTTGAAGATGCTAAGATTTTCATTGGGAGTGACAAGATTAGAAATGAGTATATCAGAGGGACAGTTCACGTTGAGTGGTTTGGAGACAACGTAAGAGAGGCAAAGCTGAGATGGTTTGGACATGTGCAGAGGAGGGATAGTGGATATACTGAATAAAGGATGTTGAAGATGGAGCTACCAGGCATGAGGAAAAGAGGAAGACCACAGAGAAGACACATGGATGTAGTGAAAGAGGACATGGAGATTGTTTGTGTTACAGAGGAAGATGCAGGGGATAGGGTGAGGTGGAGAGAGATAATCCGCTGTGGTGACCCCTAAAGGGAGCAGCCGAAAGAAGAAGAAGAAATAATACCTGTAGTTAAACAGAGTGTTCAATTTACAGCATTGACTGATGTGCATTCATCCAAAGGTGATATAGTTTTTGCTCCTACGTGTTTTTGCATATTTTTTTAAAAATATGGAATGCATTTCTATCTTTTAATATCTGAATTTGTTCACTAAGGAACTTAAAAAAGTGCGTATATAACATTTTGATATATTTAGCAAAGAAATCACTTATTTAATTCACAATAAAGGAATTAAGTCTTCTGGACTCAGCTACTCTGTTGCAGTTATAAACCTTCTTCTTTTACAGCACTGGATTTTCAGGGTACTTATTGCCAAAACATCTCCTTTATAGACACACGTAAGGAAGGTTTATGAATTTCTCCTACTTGTCAGCACTAATCTCATGAAGATGTCTCGCAGGAAGGAGTTGTTGACAAGGTTCCAGAACCACTGGAAATGGGTGAGGATGTAATGAACCACTGTAGGGCTGGGCTTCAGCAGGATATGAATTCTGGTCCAGAACTCAGCTGCACACAGGGATTTGGAAAAGAGTTTAATCATTACAAATAAACACAATTTGCAAGATGTTTATAGGATGTACTAGAAAATGAATCTACTAGATTCAAATGCTTTTAAAATGATTAAAATATCATTTACAAGAAAAAGAGGTTTGTGTTTACCAGGTTGTGAGATACATTACAGGAGCTTGAGTGTCATGATGCTGAGCACGGTGAGAGCACCATGTTCACAGTTTCAGTTAAATTCTGATCCTTTTCTGTACCTTCTTCATTTTGGGTCCTATTTTATATTTGTGTACGGTTTTTGTCTGGAGGATGTTATCTGGGTTTTCTCTTTGTTTCTGTTGTTTTAAGATGTCCGGGTATTGTATCTTAGTTTGGTCATTATTATCGTGTTTATTATTATTATGTATTTTTGGATCTTCTTGTATTTTATATTATCTTCCTGTGTGTGGGCTATATAAGATAAGATAAGATAAGATAAGCCTTTATTAGTCCCACAACGGGGAAATTCCAGGATTGCAACAGCACAGGGATAGCAACACTCAGAGCAACAATCAGAAGGCAAGAAAAAAACAAGCAAGCAAGAGCAGCTAATATACATATGTACGTATTACTATAAAATATATATATATACACACACACACAGACACACAGTGCAGAGCATTGTAGCTGGATGGAATAAATATATGAATATATGAACACACAGTGCAGAGCATTGTAGCTAGATGGAATAAATATGTAAATATATAAACACCCACAGTACGGAGCATTGCAGCTAGGTGGAATAAATATGCAAGTATATAAACACACACAGTGCGGAGCAATGTAGCTAGATGGAATAATATGTAGATATATAAATATATAAACACACCCAGTGCTGAGCATTGTAGCTAGATGGAATAAATATGTAAATATATAAACACACACAGTGCAGAGCATTGTTGCTAGATGGAATGAAACAGCATAACCGTCTACTTAGTTATCCTACATGGTATGATTATGTGCCCATACATATTCTCACCCTCCATAGCGACCGGTATGTTCCTAGTTGTATGCCGGAGGGGACCATTGTGTAAGTCTATTGCATCTTTTGCATTCAAAAAACTATTAGTTTGTTACGTCTTTTTGCTATCTCTGCGAGCAGCCCTGCTTAGGTTGTACAGTCTGACAGCCGTTGGTAGGAAGGACCTACGAAACCTCTCGGTTGTGCACCTGGGATGATGTAGTCTGCTGCTAAATGAGCTCCTCAGTGCATTCAGTATGTCCTGCATAGGGTGGAACTCGGACTCCAGCAGAGATGACAGTTTAGCCACCGTCCTTCTCTCTCCTATCTCCTCCATCGGATCAAGGCGCTGCCCCAGGACAGAGCTAGCTTTCTTAATCAGTTTGTTCAGTCTCTTCCTATCGGCTGCAGTAATGCCACTGCCCCAGCAGACCACTCCAAAAGTGATGGCTGATGCCACCACCGTGTCATAGAATGACTTCAGCAGCGCCCCTTGTACACCAAAAGACCTGAGTCTCCTCAGCAGGAACAGCCTGCGCTGTCCCTTCTTGTAGAGTGCATCAGTATTGTGTGACCAGTCTAGTTTATTGTTCAGATGAATACCCAGGTACTTATAGGATGTCACCATCTCGATGTCTGTTCCCTGTATATTTACTGGTACTGTGAGGGGCTGCCCATGCCTGCGGCAGTCCACCACCAGCTCCTTAGTTTTCCTCGCGTTGATCTGGAGGCAGTTCCGATGGCACCAGTCCACGAAGTCCTGGATAAGCCCTCTGTACTCAGCTTCATCTCCATTGGAGATGAGGCCAACGATCGCAGAGTCATCAGAGAACTTCTGTAGATGGCAGTGTGTTGTGTTGTGTGAGAAGTCCGCAGTATAAAGAGTGAACAGGAAGGGAGCCAGCACCGTTCCCTGGGGGGCCCCCGTGCTACTGATGATCGTGTCGGACACACAGTCCCGGGTTCTCACAAACTGAGGCCGGTTCGTGAGGTAGTCCAGGATCCATGATGACAGGTGCTGGTCCACCCCTGCGCGCAGCAGCTTGTCCTTCAGGATCATCGGTTGGATGGTGTTGAAAGCACTGGAGAAGTCAAAGAACATGATCCTCACCATATTCCCGGGCTTCTCCAGGTGGGACAGAGAACGGTGAAGGAGGAAGATCACCGCATCCTCCACCCCAATGCCATGCTGGTAGGCGAACTGGAGTGGATCCATCGCTGGTTCCACCAGGGGGCGGAGGTGAGCAAGGAGCAGTCTCTCCAGGGTCTTCATCAAGTGGGACGTCAAGGCCACCGGTCTGTAGCTGTTCAGGTCTTTGGGGTGGGAAGTTTTTGGTACAGGTACCACACAAGATGTTTTCCACAGCTGTGGTACCCTCCCCAGTTTCAGGCTCATGTTGAAGATATACGTCACAATCCCACACAGCTGGTCTGCACAGGACTTGAGGAGCTTTGCGCTGATGCCGTCCGGTCCCGGCGCCTTCCTCGCCTTGATCTTCCTCAGCTCCGTCCTCACCTGGGTCCTGGTCAGGGTCAGGATGGGGGGCTGTGTGTTGGGAGTGGGGGGGTGTTGGTGGAGTGGGGAGGGGGCAGCAGGACTTGATTTCTTTAGAGGCAGCAGTGGTTGTTGTGCAGTCAGGGGGGAGGGCGGTTGGTCAAATCTATTGAAAAACAGATTCAGGTTGTTCGCCCACTCCCTGCCCCCTGTGGCCTGGGGGGAGGTATTCTGGAGCCCAGAGATGGTTTTGAGGTTTCTCCAGACCCCGCTGATGTCGCTCTGTTGCAGCTTGTCCTCCATCTTCTTCCTGAAGCTGTCCTTGCCTTCTCTGATCTTTCTCCTCAGCTCCCTCTGTACGGACTTCAGCATCTCCCTGTTCCCTGACCTGAAGATCCTCTTCTTCTCTCTCAGAAGTGTTTTTATCTCAGGGTTGATCCAGGGTTTGTTGTTTGAGTGACGCCGTATGGTCTTGGTGGGAACGGATTTGTCCACACAGAAGCTGAGGTAGCCCGTGAAGGTGTGAATGAGGCCATCGATGTCCTCACCATGTGGATCGCAGAGCTGCTTCCAGGCGGTGGCTTCAAAACAGCCCTTTAGGGTGTCCATTGTCTCCTCAGACCATAACTCCACAGTGTGCATGGCCGGAGGTTGTCTGTGCACTAGGGGTTTGTACACCGGCCGGAGATGAACCAAGTTGTGATCCGATCTCCCGAGTGGGGGGAGTTGTGATGAGGTGTACGCCTCCTTAGTGTTTGCGTAGAATAAATCCAGTGTTTTATTGTCTCTAGTGTGGCATGTGACATACTGGGTGAAAGTGGGTAGAATGGGAGACAGTGAAACATGGTTGAAATCGCCTGAGATGAGGAGAAGAGCATCTGGGTGTTCTGTCTGCAGCCTGCTGGTTACTGAATGGATGACGTCACGTGCTGTCCCAGCGTTCGCCGTCGGATTTGCATAAACAACAATGCAGATCACGTGTGAGTGTTCTCTCGGGAGATATGTAGGCCTCATGCTAACAGCTAGCAACTCAATGTCTTTGCTGCAGTGTCGTTGTTTAACAGTGATATGTCCCGGTCTGCACCAGTTGTTGTTAACATACATTATCACTCCACCGCCCCTAGCCTTGCCACTGTCTGGTGTTCGGTCAGCTCGTATCATGTGAAAACCCTCCAGCTCAATGTTAGCATCTGCTGCTAGTTCAGTTAGCCACGTCTCAGTAAACAAAAGGAGAGAGCACTCC
Source organism: Pholidichthys leucotaenia (assembly GCA_020510985.1). Lineage (NCBI taxonomy): Eukaryota > Metazoa > Chordata > Actinopteri > Cichliformes > Pholidichthyidae > Pholidichthys > Pholidichthys leucotaenia. The sequence goes on from CM035838.1 coordinate 20,740,091, forward strand.
CGGTATGTGCTATCATAACGGGAGATAGCCGCTAGCTCATCTAACTTTCCCAGTATCGACCGTACATTTCCCATGACAACAGATGGAAGGGAGGGTCTGTACCTTATATTTTTTGTCCTCCGCCTTACTCCAGCCCGGCAGCCGCGGCGTTTTCGCCTCAGTTCTCTCGGTATGTCGAGTTTTTCCATTGGGACCGGGTGGCGGTTGAATGCTAGCAGCTGTTCTCTGCTGTATCGTATCCTGCTATAAACAGTGGCTCCGTCCACCGGCTCAGGAGACATTTGGGACGATCTGTGTGTCCGTGATATAAGTGGGGTGAAAAAAAAAGACGGATCAAAAGAGAGAGGAAGGGAAAAAGACTCGGAATCGAGCCGCTGTTGCAAAAGGCAGCCTACTCGTGTGGCGCCGAGAGAAAAAAAAAAAAAAAAAAAAAAAAAAAGCATATATTCCATAACCTACATATGTTGAAGCATGTGGGAATGTTTGGTGATTACATATGTAAAGCAACTTCACACCTCTGAAAGGACAAAGGTTCTCAACCACCAAGTGAAGAACAAAGACGTTCCCAGACACTGCGGTGGAGACCGGAGGAGCTACCCTCACCCCCTGGGCGAGGAGAGGAAACACCAAGACAATGGGGGGATTAAGATAATGAGGGATGTCAGCCTTTGTTATGCATGTCTTTTGTTATGTGCAAGTATAAAGTCAGTGAGCCGGAGATATTCGGTCTCTTTTCCTTCTGCTACCTCTGCACTAGAATGAGACTTGTTAGGAGAGCTGATAAATAAACTTTGGTTTATATATCAAATCGCCTCATCATTTCAAGCTCTTCTACACTGGTGACCCCTGACACGAGTATGGACCTGAGGCGTTCCCCCGCAATCGACTCATCCGTGGCGACCCAGGCAGACGCCAGCGACCACGCAGACAGGGGAATAGATGGACGACGTTCCCCCCCGGCAGAAGGGATTGAGAGGGCTCAACCGAGTACCAGCACCGCTGTGAGAGCCGAAGCAAGGCACTCTCACCCTGCGGACACAGCAGTGACGGTATACACGAATGCCGTCGCTGTCAACCTGCCGGACTTCTGGCAGGAAGACCCCGCCTCGTGGTTTCAGCAAGCTGAAGCCCAGTTTGCACTGGCGGGCATCACAGCTGACGATACGAAATTCTATCATATCGTCTCCAAACTCGACGCCGCCACTTCGAGGTGTATGCGGAGCATGATCCGGCGGCAGCCGGCCCAAGACAAATATGAGATATTGAAAGCAACCATCGTGGCAAATTACGTCCCCTCAGCTGAAGAGAGAGCCGAGAAGATCCTGGCGGTCTATGGCCACAGAGGGTGCAAACCTAAAGCCCTCATGGAGGATTTGCTGCAGCTTAAAGAAGAGGACAACGACAACTTCCTCCTTCAATTCATATTCCTCAGCACACTGCCGCCACACATGAGAGGGACACTCGCCAACATGAGATGCAGCACCCAGCAAGACTTCCGCGTGCTCGCCAATGAAGCTCAACGGCTCGTCAACGCCTGCAAGGAGCTAACACCCACAGCAGCATCCGCAGACCTCAACGCTGATGCCCAGAACCACGAAGAGCCACAACCCACTGAGCAGATCCAGCCCGCGGTGACAGCGACACGGCCAAAACATAACAGACGGAGCGACGTCTGTTATTATCACCACTGTTTCGCCGAGAAGGCTCACAAATGTGTTCCCCCCTGCAAATTTAAACGCCAAAGCCGAGAGCCGTTAACGGTAGCGGTTCTCGGCGAGAAGAATAAGCTGTTGTATGTGACGGATGGACACACCGGCAAGCAGTTCCTCATCGACACAGGAGCTCAGCTGAGTTTCGTCACGCCCTCCCACACAGATCGAGCCATGGGCACCCGGGGCAACGGAGCGGTGGCAGCCATCGGCTCTAACATTGACACTTTCGGCGAAAAGAGCCTGCACCTCCACATCCACGGCCGCAACTACAGATGGACATTTGTTGTAGCGACGGTGAGCTTTAACTTGTTAGGCGCAGATTTTTTGTGTGCACAGGGGTTATTAGTGGATCTAGCAAATAGGCGCTTGGTTAATGCACTGTCCTTTGCTTCTATTCCATGCTCAGCTCGAGTTTCACCACCACCTGTGCAGGCTAACGTCACCACGGCAGGAGGTAAGTTTGAGCAACTCCTCACCCAATTTCCAGCACTCACAATTCCCAAATTCTCAGCCACTGTGGCTAAACACGGGGTTGAACACTTTATTCCCACAACGGGCCCACCCGTATTTGCCAAAGCTTGTCGCTTAGACGCGGCCAAGCTCAACATAGCTCGGGACGAGTTTACAACCCTTGAAAAATTGGGCATTGTTAGATGCTCGAAGAGCCCTTGGGCCTCACCACTTCACATGGTTCCGAAATCCGACGGTTCTTGGAGACCGTGCGGAGATTACCACAGATTAAACAATGCTACAGCGCATGACCGCTACCCAATTCCTCACATTCAAGATTTTTCACTACATCTGGCGGGTGCGCGCATTTTTTCAAAAATAGACTTAGTCCGCGGTTATCATCAAGTCCCAGTCCGAGCGGAGGACATTCCTAAAACAGCTGTAATAACCCCTTTCGGCCTTTTTGAATTTCTGCGAATGCCTTTCAGCCTCAAAGGCGCTGCTCAAACTTTTCAACGAATGATGGACGCGGTCTTACGCGACCTTCCTTTTGTCTTCGTCTACCTTGACGACATGCTGGTAGCCAGCTTGTCTGAGGAAGAACACGAGCAGCACCTCACTACGGTTTTTCAGAGACTAGAAGAGCACGGGCTAATAATCAACCCAGCCAAATGCAAATTCGGCGTGTCACAAATTGATTTTTTAGGACACAAAGTCTCTCCAAAGGGGGCAGTTCCCCTTCCAGACAAAGTTCACGCGATAAAAAGTTTCCCACGGCCACAGACGGTCAAATCGCTACAAGAATTTTTAGGAATGGTTCATTTTTACAACCGTTTCCTCCCCCACGCAGCTCAGCTCATGCAGCCCCTATATGACGCGCTCAAAAAAAAGAAAGCTTCCAACGCGGTGGAATGGACCCTGGAGCGCGAACACGCCTTCGCGGAAGTAAAGAGCGCTCTAGCTAACGCCACATTGTTAGTTCACCCAGATCCCTCGGCCCGCATCGCGCTAACCACAGACGCTTCGGACCTGGCTATAGGGGCAGTTGTAGAACAACATGTCAGCGGGATCTGGCAACCTTTAGCATTCTTTAGCAAATCGCTAAACCAAACTGAGCGTAAATACGGCACTTTTGACAGGGAGCTGCTAGCACTTCATTTATCCATCCGCCACTTCCAGTTCTGGTTAGAAGGGCGGAGTTTCACGGCTTTTGTAGACCATAAACCGCTCACCTTTGCTATGGCTAAAATTTCAGAACCATGGTCAGGCAGGCAACAAAGACAGCTGGCTGCGATTTCAGAGTTCACCACAGACATTCGACACGTGGCAGGCAAACTTAACGTGGTGGCAGACTGCCTCTCTCGCGCTGTGACATCACCAGAGCACGAGGAGACAGATTATACTGCCTCAGCAGCAGAACTCTTCAAAAACGCAGACACATACGCAGCACCTATCCATGCAGGGATAGATTATGCAGCCATGGCAGAGGAACAAAGCAGTGACGTGGACGTGCGCGCACTCCTGTCTGGACCAACAGGGTTAAGGCTGGAGAAAAAGGGTTTACGCGATGGCGTACCCCCCCTAATATGCGATGTTTCAACTGGTCGACCTCGCCCGTTAGTACCAGCTACATGGCGCCGCCGTATTTTCGACGCAATTCACTCCCTCGTGCACCCAGGTGTGCGCGCCTCGGTTAAAATGGTCGCCGAAAAGTTTGTGTGGCCTGGCCTGCGCAAAAACGTAAAAGAATGGGCAAAAACTTGCATTTCTTGTCAGCGTGCCAAAATACACAGACACACAAAAGCCCCTCTGGAGCCTTTTCCAATCCCTGCTAGAAGGTTCGACCACGTTCATGTCGACCTCGTGGGGCCACTACCTTCCTCCCAAGGTTTCACACACCTGTTAACAATGATAGACCGCACCACACACTGGCCAGAGGCAGTCCCTCTAGCGGCAACCAATTCAATTCAATTCAATTCAATTCAACTTTATTTATATAGCGCCATTTCACAACAACAGTCATCTCATAGCACTATCAACTGTAGGGGGGAACCCCCACAGTTGCAGAAAGTTGCAGAAAGACCCCAGCAATCAGGCGATCCCCTGTGAGCAAGCACTTGGTGACGGTGGAGAGGAAAAACTCCCTTTTAACAGGAAGAAACCTCCAGCAGAACCAGGCTCAGGGAGGGGCAGTCATCTGCTGCGACTGGCTGGGGGGTGAGGGGATAGAGAAGAAGAAAAGAACAGACATGTAGAGAGCAAACAGCACGATGGGGACTCAATCTATGGGAGAGAACAAACAAATGTTAATGACCAGCAAAAAAAATATTTCATAGAGAGTGAGGAAAGGAGTGAGGCCCAGTGCATTATTGGAGGTTCCCCGGCTGACTAAACCTATTAGCAGCATAACTAAGGGAGGGTTCAGAAACACATGATCCCTCCCTAATTGTAGGCTATATCAAAAAGGTAGGTTTTAGCCCTATTCTTAAAAACAGAGATCGAGTCTGACTCCCGAATCCAGATTGGCAGCTGATTCCACAGGAGAGGAGCTTGATAACTGAAGGCTCTGCCTCCTATTGTACTTTTGGAGATTCTAGGTATTACAAGTAATCCTGCATTTTGGGAGCGTAGTGCTCTGTTAGGATAATAAGATAGTATCAGATCTTTTAAATAAAAAGGAGCCTGATTGTTTAGAGCTTTGTAAGTAAGAAGAAGGATTTTAAACTTAATTCTAAACTCTATGGGAAGCCAATGAAGGGAGGCCAGAACCGGAGAGATATGATCTCTCTTTCTAGTACCTGTTAAAACTCTTGCTGCAGCATTTTGGATCAGCTGAAGACTTTTTAAAGATGTTTTAGGACAGCCTGATAATAAAGAATTACAATAATCTAATCTCGAGCTAACAAAAGCGTGGATCAGCTTCTCAGCATCACTCTGAGACAAGACGCTCCTAATCTTGGCAATATTACGCAAATGACAGAAGGCAGTCTTAGAAACAAATTTAATATGTGAATTGAAGGACAAATCCTGATCAAAAATAACTCCAAGGTTCCTCACAGAGCTATTAAGAGAAAGAGTAACTGCATCCAAACTGAAAGTTTGATTTGGAAAGGAATTTCTAAGGTTTTCTGGACCAACAAGAATGACTTCAGTCTTATCTGAATTTAATAGCAGGAAATTACAAGTCATCCAAGCTTTGATTTCCTTAAGACAGGCTTCTAACTTGGCTAATTGATTACTATCATCTGGCTTCATTGACAGGTATAATTGTGTGTCATCTGCATAACAATGAAAATGTATACAGTGCTTTCTAATAATGTTGCCTAACGGAAGCATATATAAACTAAAAAGAGTAGGGCCTAGCACAGATCCCTGTGGAACTCCATGACTAAGCTTTGAATTGAAAGAAAACTCATTATTTACATGAACAAACTGGAACCTATCAGATAAATAAGATCTAAACCACTGCAACGAAGTTCCATTAAGTCCAGCATAGTGTTCTAATCTATCAAGTAGAATATTATGATCGATAGTATCAAAAGCTGCACTAAGGTCTAAAAGGACAAGTACAGAAACTAGTCCATTATCAGATGCAATGAGGAGGTCGTTAGTGACCTTCGCTAAGGCTGTTTCAGTACTATGATGGATTCTAAACCCAGATTGAAACTCTTCAAGTAAACCATTTCCCTGCAGGTGGTCAAATAATTGCGTAGCAACAACTCTTTCTAAGATTTTTGAAATGAAAGGGAGATTAGAGATTGGTCTATAGTTAGCTAAAGCTCCTGGATCTAGCGAGTAAGGGTTTAATTACAGCCGTTTTAAAAGCCTGTGGTACATGGCCTAAAGTTAATGAAGAATTGATTATATGAAGAATAAAGCTACCAATAAGTGGGAAGACTTCTTTAAATAACCTGGTAGGAATAGGGTCTAAAAGACAAGTTGAAGGTTTGGATGAGGAAACTATTTTGTCTAACTCACAAAGGTCGATTGGAGTAAACTCATCAAGACAGACATCAAAAGAAGGAGTTGTAGTAGTTACAGTATTTAAGTTAACTGTGGGAAGAATCTGATTGATTTTATCTCTGATGGATGAAATTTTATTATTGAAAAAGTTCATAAAGTCCTGACTAGTAAGCTCTAAGGGAATGCTAGGATTAACAGAGTCCTGACTCTTTGTCAACCTGGCTACAGTACTGAAAAGAAACCTGGGATTATTCTTGTTCTCTTCTATTAATGCAGAGTAATAACTTGTTCTAGCTTCTAACCACAGCGGAGGAAGTCACTCGCGTCTTTTTGACAAACTGGGTAGCACGTTTCGGCGTCCCATCGGACATCACGTCCAATAGGGGGCCTCAATTTGTCTCAGAGCTTTGGTCAGCCATGTCCAGCAGCTTAGGGGCAACAATTCACCGCACCACCGCTTATCACCCTCAGGCTAATGGGTTATGCGAGCGTTTTCACAGGTCTTTAAAAGCCGCCCTCAGAGCCTCACTAACGGATACAAATTGGGTAAATAAACTTCCTTGGGTTTTATTGGGGTTGCGTGCTGCGCCTAAAGAGGATCTAGACGCCTCTCCAGCAGAATTAGTTTTTGCACAGCCTCTCAGGCTCCCAGGTGAATTTTTACCAGAGAACCCAGAGCCAGGGCACCTTCCAGTCCCAAGGTTTTTAGGCAGCAACGGACCGGACTCTCTCCCCGGTCCAGCTCATCACTCCTTTCCACGGGTTTTTGTCCCTCAAGCTTTAAAAAACGCTGAGTTCATTTTTGTTAGGCATGAAGCTTTAAAACCAACTTTCCGCCCAGCATACGATGGGCCATTCAGAGTGCTGGAACATGGTGATAAACACTTTGTGCTTGATTTTGGGGATAGAAAAGAAACAGTCAGCAATGACAGACTTAAACCTGCCTTCTTGTTGAAAGACGAGCCTGCACAGCTGGCGAGAGCACCTCGGCGGGGTAGACCCCCCAAGAGAAAAGACTCAGCCCCCCCTGCAGGGAACAATTAACCACTCTCCTTCCCACGCTACAGATTCCTCACAAGAAGGTCCCAGCAGGACGCCTAAACCAACCCACAGCAGTTTTGGGAGAAGATTAAAACCCAGACAGCACAGGGACTGATGCAAACTACTCCACAGTTGTTCACTAATTGTGCTGCAACAGTTTAGGACTGACTTATGATTTTACTATGCTGTTATGATTACCACTGAACTCTCTTAGGAGCATGGCTGCTGGAAAGTTTCTTCTGTGGCAAGAGATGTAACACTTAGTATGTCATAGTAATTATCTTAGACTGTGAACCTTTCTATTGTCTTTTCTTAGTCGTTTGGGGGGGGCTGTGGGCTATATTAATCATATATTCCATAACCTACATATGTTGAAGCATGTGGAAATGTTTGGTAATTACATATGTAAAGCAACTTCACACCTCTGAAAGGACAAAGACTCTCAACCGCCAAGTGAAGAACAAAGACGTTCCCAGACACTGCGGTGGAGACCGGAGGAGCTACCCTCACCCCCTGGGTGAGGAGAGGAAACACCAAGACAATGGGGGGATTAAGATAATGAGGGATGACAGCCTTTGTTATGCATGTCTTTTGTTATGTGCAAGTATAAAGTCAGTGAGCCGGAGATATTCGGCCTCTTTTCCTTCTGCTACCTCTGCACTAGAATGAGACTTGTTAGGAGAGCTGATAAATAAACTTTGGTTTATATATCAAATCGCCTCATCATTTCAAGCTCTTCTACACTGTGTTTATATATGAGCCTTCTCCATCCTTGCCTTCCGGTTTCCTTTTGTAACCTCGGTAGTCATTAATATTATATTATTAACATCTCTTGGTTTTGAATTTCCTCTTGTCTTTGTCTTGATGGATTATTATTATGATTTTCTCCTGCTGTCTGATCTCATTTTGTATTTATGTCCTCCTGTGCTTTTACTTTGACGGTGTCCTTTGTTTACTTCCGTTTGCTCTAAGCTAGTTTCGTGGTTTGTCCCAGCTGTACTATTTCAGTTCATTATCCTCATTCTTGTTACCCACACCTGTTATCAATTGTCATTACTCATCCTAGCCTTATTTAAGGACCGCTGCACGCAGTCTGTTGCAGTGTCCTTCTCAGTGTTCTGACGAGAGTCCCCCATCTTAGCCTTCAGCTATTCACCAGTATTGCCTTGTCTTCTCTGGACGTGTGTTCCACGTCCGCGCCGGTGTTTCCACACGCCTTTCCCTCTGGATTTTTGTACTCGTTCCCGTTTCTGTAAGTTTAGTGCTTTTGTGTTATTTTGTGTTTTCATTAAAAGTTTTTGCAAACTCACAGTTCAGTGCTTGGGTCTTCATCCTGCCCTGAAGGGCAATTATGACATTGAGACTCTAATAAAATAAACTATTACAATTTGCCTTCTAAACAACAACAAAAAAGAATATTCAAAATATATATTTTTTTTATAATCCCTCAAAGATTTTCAGAAAATGTAGAACTGTAACTGATAAACTTCTCTTTAATTAATTTATGACTTCTCCTAAAATGTTTTTGTTGCCATTTATTTGCATGTTTGTTAGCAGGATTACACAAAAATTACTGACCTAATTTCAATGAAATTTTGTGAAAGTGTGGAGCTTGAGCCATAGAAGAAACAGCAAGGTTTTGGATCTGATACAAGGGGCACTGCAACATGCATTTTTTTTTTTTTTACATTTTCCTTAGTGTCTGATAATTTTTCAGGGAATTTGAAATATTGTACAGTATTTGAGTGGGGGTATCTGAGTTTGTAGAATAGGATGCCGTTCCAGATAGTGTGTGAGTGTGTGTTCCAGGAATTATTTAGTAGCATTTTCTTCACTGGATATTATAAGATAATTGCATGCTAATAAATCCTTTGGAAAAAGAAAACAAAAAAAAAAAACAACTAAACGTATCACAATTTTTGTCCCAAAATAATAATAAAAAAAAAACAGAATTATGGATAAACATACACCTAGTTTTAATTCAATTTGTATTCAGGCTTTCATAAACCCATACAGAAGATGTTTAAAAGATGTAATTATGATAACAGAGCATCCTTACCCAACATTTCTGCCCACAAAACACCCTTCCAACAGGAGTGCCAACAAGTCCTCCAGTACATAAAAATTGATGGAGAACAGTGCCATTGTTGAATAATATTATTCAAAAACTAAACTTCAAAAACTTCAAATACTATTGAAACGAAAGCACCATTGGAGCTGATGCCTCAGTACTTGTGACATGGTAACATGGGATAGCTAAATATTGTTTCAGGCCATACATGCAAGCTTGTGAAATGCTTGTTATTTGCTTACATACGTATGATGCCGACATTACCGTTACAACACACACAATGTGCACCGCATTAAATATTTGTGGTTGAGTGGCAGCAATACATGGAAACTATTCAGAACTCTATATGTCAGGAGCCGAGCTGGCTTGGTCACCCCCGAGTTCGGCCCTGATCTCTCTGTGGGTTTAGGGGCTGCTGTGTATGTGCATATTGTGTATTCAGTGCTGTTCCTTACCCATAGCCACTGCCTTCTGGCCGGCAGCGGTGAGGCAGCTCTGTTGGCTCTCGCTGGTGTGAGCGCTGTCTGACTGTCTGCCAGTCCGACCACGCCCCCTCTCTAATCACTGTCAGCTGTTCCCAGTCCCGTATGCCATCTTCCCACACTGCGCCCAGGTGTTCCTAATTGTGTATCCAGCAATGCTTGTACTTAAGCAGGGCTTTGCCAGTCAAGCATTGCTGGATTATTGCTTGTGTCAGGTAAAGGAGTTTCGTGCCACACCGTTGCTACTCCCTTCTGTGTGTCTGTAAAGCTCTTGGGCTTACGTGGACGTCTAGGACCGCTCCGGTGGCGTGAGTACAAATTGTTGGTGTTTCCCCCGTGCCACTTCTTTGCCACGCTTGGAACTGTGCCCAGTTTTTACCCGGACTGTAGAGCACCCTGGAGGGCTTCATTGTAACTCTGAGCGCAACGTTATTTTGAACTGCATGTGTATTTCCATCTGTTCAATAAATGTGTGTGGTGTAACCTGCGCGTAAATCCTCATCCTTTCACCCCTCGGCGTGCGCAATGGAGAAGCGCACAGGAGGGTTTATGACACTACAAACCCAAAAGCCCTACAGATTGTTGACTTGCTTGAATACTTTAGATGTCTAGCACAACAAAATTATATTTTTTTTAGATTTTTTTTAGATTTCTGATTAACTTATTCTAAAAGATAGAAATGCTCTCTACTTACGGAGAGTGCAGTTTTCTCCATAGAAGCCAGTGCGAGTGCAGTCACATGTGTAGAGGTCAGTACCAAATCGCACACACACTCCTGAGTTCTGACAAGGGTAGGAACAACAGGGATTCACTGAAAACAAGAAAAAAACATTGTTGTGCCTCACATTACATTAATAATTTTAAACTAGTTGCAATAGCACAGAGGTGTAGTTATTTTTTTTTTAATATCAGAATCTCTAACATTCAAACAATGACCATGTTTACATGTACACAAGTAAACCGGTTATGATTGGATTTCTGGAGTTATTTGATGTAAACAGAATAATCTGAAAAGGCCATGTAACTGGGATCGTTAGCTCGTGATTTACCCTCCAAAAATCTGTTTATTCAGTGCATGTAAGCACAACAAAACTGATTATTGCCATTATCCATTTATTGTGACCATGTAAGTGACGTTATACAATAAATGCCCAGAAGAACAGACACAAAGGATGCCAAGCAGCTACATGCAGTGACAGAAATGATAGACAAATCATGAGGAAAAAACAAAACCCATTTCTTTCTTTATTTATTTATTTATCAGGGACAATACAGTGAAACATAGTGGTCATATAGCACATCTGATGTTCTGCACAAAGAGTATGTCGCATTAAGCTAATTTGCAGCTCCTGTCCCTGGTTGGACTTTTCAAGAAGAAATACAAGTAAAAAGTAAAAAGTAGTCCATCCATCTTCTACCACTTAATCCTTTTCAGGTTGTTGAGGGGGGGGGGTGGAGCCTATCCTACCATCTTTGGGTGAGAGGCAGGGTACACCCTGGACAGATCACCAGTCCACTGCACGGCCAACACAGAGACACAGGCAACCATTCACTTTCACATTCATACCTAAGGACAATTTAGAATCCCCACTTGATGCGAATGAACCTATCGTGCATGTCTTTGGCCTGTGGGAGGAAACTGGAGTGCCCGGAGAAAACCCACGCAGACACGGGGAGAACATGAAAATTCCACACAGAAGGGTCACCGATGGTCAGGGGGTGGGATCGGACCCACGATGGTCAAGGGTGAGATCAATCCCGTGACCTTCTTGCTGTGCTGCCACAGTGCTAACCACTGCTCCACCGAGCTGCCCAAAAAAAAACCCAGAACCCACCACTATATATTTTAAGAAAAAAACAAAAAGAGGGCATAAACTAGAATTGCACTCAAGAGATGCAGACCCATGCCCGTCCCTGATGGAATGTCATCTAGTAGGGAAAATCCCTGGTTGACTTTCTGCTACATTTCTGATGGGACGCTATGACCTATTTTCAGACCTTACCAATCTTCAAGGTCAAGATTATTAGACATTCAAGAAGTGTCCCAGACCCCATTCTAGGTTGTGTTAAAATGTGGTGGTTGTATCTCTCATAATAAAGTCACTATAAGCCAAAACTAATTTTGGCCGTTATGACCCTGTGACCTTGACCTTTTGATCCTAAAAGCATAGCCAAACATGACACTCCCATGGTCAACCTGTGTGCCAAGTTTGGTCACCCTTGCATTATTTCCTTTTGAGTTAGAGCATGGATATGCAGACGGAAGGACAGATATGCAGACTCAGGCCAGCGCCCTACTGTTAGCATGAAAAATTACTAAGACACAGAAAAGGTAGATTCCTTAATTACATGAGTAATCTATGGTCATCTAGTTTTTGAAGTTTGGCTCTTTATTTTAAGATTCAATTCAATTCAATTCAATTCAACTTTATTTATATAGCGCCATTTCACAACAACAGTCATCTCATAGCACTATCAACTGTAGGGAGGACCCCCACAGTTGCAGAAAGACCCCAGCAATCAGATGTGCAAGATGTGCAACCCATCTTTATTCAGTTTGTTTCAAAAAGTTCATTTTACTTCCAGTTTGATGATGAACTTCCATTACACATACACACTTCATAGGCGCTAAAATATTTGGATTAGGTTTAAGGAAATGTTAGGGACAGGTGATGACTACTTTAGATACACTTCAACTGGAACCATTCACTGTGTTTCTGTCATGAATCGCCCGTGAAATGGGCGAAAGTAGGACACCAAACGCTCTCTGTGAGTTTGCACATTTATTAATATAAAAATAGACAAGAACATTAACATACAAAAACTAAAGCATGGACTGTGTGGCGCTAACAAACAAGTAAACAATAACAAACGCTGGAGGAGAGTGGGGCTCGACGTCCAGGGGGACATGAAGCTGGGAACACAGAGCCAGGAGAGAAATCCAGCTGGAGCTCTCCAAAAGGCTGCGAGGGCTCACGGCTGGAAATAAGGGAAACACATACCTGGACGGAGCACTCCTACTCTCCTCAACAGCGGGACCCAAACACACTCAGGATGGACAACTCTGCTCCTGAGGATGGAGTAACATGGAAGAAGGACACGACAAACCCCAGAGGTTTGCTGTGTCCTTATAAGCAGTACATAATTAGTGACAGGTGTGGACATATGACTGGAGAAAATAACAGAATGAATAGCAGGTGTGCAGCTCCGACCAGTCTGACCGCCAGAAGTTGCATAGCGCTGTCAAAATAAAACATAACCGGAAACCATAACAATACAAACACAACAGAACCCCAAAATGTACATAATAATACTACAGATACAAAAAGACAAGATTTAAACGGGAACCAAACACAGCAGACAGAAAAACACTAAACTAGACAGGAAACTGGGCACGGCGCCCATCCGTGCCCCAGGATCATGACAGATTTTTTTTGTTATTATTTTTGGTTTTTGGTAATTATGATTTCTTTTCGAAATATTGGTGTCACTAAATCAGAAATTCAACTTAAGTAAACTAAATAAAAGTGCATGTAACAAAATTACAGCAATCACTATTTTCAGTGTAGGTCATGCCTCTATTAAGTCCATGGAATAAAGGGTGAATACAAATAGGCAAAAGCACTTTGAATGGTCACTAGGTTAGGAAGGCAATTTATTGTAATGCTGTTAACATCTTTGCATTATTGCCGTGTTGCTGAGCCTGTTTGTTAATAGCTTGTTAACCAAGGACTTCAGCATATTGTTAAGAGGGAGTTAGTTTCACCTGGAGCCTTTTAGGTGATGGAGGATTTTTGGTTCCTGCCTCTTCCTGTTATATTGTTGCCACGATCACTCACTACTCCAGTGTGGACTCTAAAAGCCTGTCTACATTAGAGCCAGAGTGTCGGCAACATATATGACAGTCTGTATTATTGTTGCATGTTTATTCAGTAAAGTTGGGAAATGGCATTTTCTGTGTCCTGAGTCCTTCAGCTGCATGATATCCGAGCTCCCTTGTTAGCCGAGTGTGATGTATCAAATATGATACATTTCATATTGTGTGTGTATTATCGGTGGCGGCTCCACCTTTCCGGTTCTGACAACACCCTGGGTATAAAAGGTGGATGCAGAAGAGGCACAGTCTCTTTACGATCAGACCTCTGCCTATAGGAGAGCACCTGTATCACACTGTGAGTTCATCAATAAACCTACGTTCTACTGCACCTCCGACCTCGTTATTGAAGTATGGGTTATGGACATAACATTTGACGACAAGGGTAAAGGTATGGATAAGGGTGTTTCCAGTATTTGGACATTTTTGGAGCTCTCGGACGAATCGCCAGTTCCCTGGGTGAGGTGGTATGTGGCATTCCAGAACTATTTGGTGGCATTGAACCTCAGCGAATTGGAGAAACTGTGTGCATGAGTGATTTTGGTCCATAATCTCGGCATGGAGGGACAAATAATTCTCAGCACACTGGGTGAGAATGGTAGTTTTGATGACGTGGTCGGGCTAATGGCGCGCTACTTTGGCGCTCCGGAAAACGTCAATAGTTCGGAGGATTCAGTTCCGACAGCGCCGCCAGCAGACTGGAGAGTTGGTGCAGCGATATGTCGCAGACCTGCGTCAGCTGGCTGGGGGATGCCAGTTTGTAGCTTTGGAGGAAGAAATGGTCCGCGATCAGTTGGCGGAGCACATGCTATGTTCTGCGGCACGGTCAAGGCTCCTCATGTACTCCGGTGAACTGATGTTAGCTACAGCAGTTGAGATAGCTCAACAGTTTGAAGCAGCGGAAAAACTGTCCAAGGACCTCGGTGAGAGAACTACACTGAGGCATACTGAACCACAATCGGCAGTGCAGGCTGTGGACCCGGATAGCAACGACAGCTTGGATGATGGAGAAGAATACGCTACTGCTATAAAAAAATTAGGTCTGCCCCGGGATCGCCAAAGTGTTTTGGCTGCGGATCCACCAAGCACCGATATAAGGCAACAGAGTGTCCAGCGAGGGGCAAACGCTGTGGCAAGTGTGGACTCCTACACCATTTTGCCAGGGCCTGTAAAAACTTTGAGCAAGGGGAACAAGACGTGAAGTGGATTCCCCCGCCACTGTTATGACCCGAGCACTATGTTATTTGTGCTCGGGCTATTCCTGTCAGGGCTTGACAGTGGCGTTGTTATCCTGGCTCTCCGAGCTCTTATTGTGACAGCGCTCGGGGAGGCTTCCGCTCAGCTGTCAAGTCCTGAACAGCTGTTCTGCATTTGCGGTCGTTAGTGACGGACTTCTTAAACCCACGCTAGCGGCCGCATCCCTGCAGCAGTGTCCGTCTGTCTTCGTCGGAGCTACGTATGCTTTGGACTGTTTTCTACCCTGTCTGTCTGTGGTATGACCGTCGCCTCCTGTGGACCTGTAAGTGAGCTGTTTAGCCTTACGTCTCCCGGTGTGTGTAGACTTGTGTGTGTCTCTGCCTCAGCAGCTTGTATTATCATTATTTCACTGTTAATAAAGAACTCTTGCACAACTCTCTGGTGACGGTGTGGCGTCTTATGGTGGCTCACGAGAGCCACCGCATGACAGTACACTGCTGCCAAAAAATGGCGTTTACGGTGACGCCAACCCGAGACGCCTTTCACCAGTGAGTTAGTGTTTTTTGGACATTTGCTTTTCCTGTCTGGGTACGGTGTGTGTGAGGAACGCCGTCGCGGAGGGGCCGCGCTCAGAGTCCGAGCCACGAGCTGACGGGCGTCCTTGAATTCATGGATGAGATGCTCATCTCCGCTTCCCTACTGGATTACGATCACGGCATACACTGGTACCTGGACTCTGCTGAAGACACTCTTCGTCATCTCTCTCCCCGCTACGCCGACCATCCGGAAGTCAACGCGAGGAGGGTTGATATCGCCGCACAACGCAAGATTTTCCTTATGCTGGAGGAGGAGCACAGCAAGAAGCAGAGGAGGAGGCGCTCCTGTTCTTTGCCTATGGATCCCGATCCTGTCCTCGATCCATTTCTGGAGTTCGCACCATCTGGGGGCCGGCGTAGACATTGGCGCCGCGGCCGAGCACATCTTCAGCAAGCTCCTGTTCCGGATCCAGTTCCGGGCGGCCGGAATGACCCAGTCAACCAGTCAGCTGTCTCTTCGGCGTCACATCAGGAGGGAATTCCTGCAGCCCCTTTTCTCGGGCCACCACCCCACCCCCTGCTGTACGGTCAGCATGTTGTGCCCGGCCCGCTTCGGCTGCCGCTCCCTTGTCCTCGACGCCCTCTCCAGCTGCTGTGTGTGATCAGAGTCCTGCGCCAGCGAGCTCCGTCCATGGGTCCTTTCCTACCACCCAGCGAGCGAGGGAAGGAGCAATGTCCTCTACAGCTGGCACCATCCTCCCTCTGGGAGACAGGCAAGTTCACATTCACTCCCCTACTTATCATGGTGATCTGTCTTGTCTGACTCCTGGGGGTGAAGCTCGGGGTTTGCAGCCCCCCGAGTTTCCTCCTCCAGCTGTAGTTATCTGTACTGAACCTGCTGCCTCTGTGTTTCCTCCTGCTGAGCGGACCTCGGCGTTAGATCCACGCCGTCAAATGAGGGGGAGGCCTGCCGCTCTGGGAATTATCCCGGCCCCGCAGCCTTGTTTTGGACAGAGGAGGAGAGCGGACTGCGGTGTGGAGCCTGAGCCGCTGAGCAAGCGTCCCCAGGTCTCCACAGAGGAGCAGCCCGAGCCAGCTGGTCGAGGGTCCCCTGCCACCACGCCGTGCGGGTTATCGGTGTGGACATCAGCGTGAGAGGATCCAGCTGCAGTAACCATCAGGCCGGCTGTGGAACCTGACGCAGCTGAGTGGGAGCCCGACGACGAGCTTCTACCTGAACCTGGATCGACGAAGTCCTGGACGGCTCCAGAGCCCGAGTGCAGGCAAGTGCTCTTCTTTGTTTTTCTTTGTGGTGTGTTAGAGCATTTTGGCCTGCCTCGTGGGGAGGCGAGCGAGGGGCAGCTGTCTGCTGCGCCCGACCTCGTCTCGCTGGGCTCTGGCGCTGCCGGTGATACTGATCCCGGTCCTCTCCTGTCCTCTGAGCCTCTCCACAGCGTAACCGGTTTGGAGTCTGTCGAGGTCGCGGGGCTGGAGGTCCCAAGTTCGGGGATGGAGGTCGTCGCCGGTGCAGTACTGACCCAGTCGGGGTCCGTCCAGACCCAGTCGGGGTCCGACGCGTGGGCTGAGGTGACCCAATCGGGGTCCGACGCGGGTGCAACGGTGACCCAATTGGGGTCCGTCCAGACCCAGTCGGGGTCCGATGCGTGGGCTGAGGTGACCCAATCGGGGTCCGACGCGGGTGCAGCAGTGACCCGATCGGGGCCTGCCGAGATCCAGTGGGGGTCCAACGCAGGTGCTGCTGTGATCCAATCGGGGTCCGACGCGGGTGCAGCGGTGACCCAATCAGGGCCTGACGAGATCCAGTGGGGGTCTAGCGCAGGTGCGGCTGCGACCCAATCAGGGTCCGACGCGGTCCAGTCAGGGTCCGATGCGGGTGCAGCTGTGATCCAATCGGGATCCAATACAGGCGGAGCTGCAACGATTGCATCGGTCTGGACCGAGATCGGTGGAGGAGCCGCAGACCCTTCGCCGCCTGATGTGATATGGACCCATTGTCTTGATTATTCCCCTCTCAGGAGCCACCAGCTGGGGTCGTTAGCGCTGGGGGCCATTGGAGGTTTTTGTCTTGCAGGCTGGCGCTCTCATGTAGTTTCTCCGTCTGGCAGGCCGCCACACGCTATTCCTCCACAGTTCTGGTGGCTGAGGGATGCAGGTCGGCCACCCGAGGAGCTGCTCCGCTGGTTTGGCGCCTTGGGTCGGTCACCCGATAAACTGTGTTTGCTACTGGGTGGCCTGGTACGGCCACCGGAGGACTTGTCTCTTGGGGCCTGGGACTGGGGCAGGCCACCTGACCATGTACTGTTTTTTGTGACTATCCGTGGGCCATCGGATGCAGGGAGGTCGCCGGAGCTCTGCCTGGGGCGTTTGATCTCCGCCGATCGTCTTCTGTTTGGGACCATACGATGTAAGGTTATTTAGAGCAATTGAGATTGCCTCATGTATGTTTTCAGCATGCTTTTGTTTTTTTTGTTTTCCTCCCCTCTTCTTCTTGAGGGGCTATAGCATGTATTTCTTGTTTTTTCATAGATACCATTGTGTTTGAGGCTGTTTTGGGTTTAATTGTGGCTGGGTTTCATGTACAGGGGTGATTTGGGAGTATGATTGTCGCATTTCAAAGTTTGTGTGTGAAGAGATCTTTACTCTGATGAGTTCTACACCACGTGGGGTTATGTACTCTGGAGTTAGACGGGTTGTCTGTGGTCTCTATGGGAAAGCTTTCGGTGTCAGGTAATTATGCTCTGTATGGTTTGTACCCCTTGTATTGTAATTCCTGCCTTGTTTTTTTTTCTCCATTGTTCTGGGGGAATTTGATGGATATGTCGGGGGATGTGTTCTTTTTCCTTTTTGTTTGGGGCCTTGTTGGGTTTTGTTTGGCTCCCTCCTTGCCTGTTCCTCCATTCACTCGCCCTGTGGTTGGGGGGGGGGGGCTGGGTGTTACAAGACGTTCGGAGTCCGTCTTTTGAGGGGGGGCTACTGTTATGACCCGAGCACTATGTTATTTGTGCTCGGGCTATTCCTGTCAGGGCTTGACAGCGGCGTTATTATCCTGGCTCTCTGAGCTCTTATTGTGAAAGCGCTCGGGGAGGCTTCCGCTCAGCTGTCAAGTCCTGAACAGCTGTTCTGCATTTGCGGTCGTTAGTGACGGACTTCTTAAACCCACGCTAGCGGCCGCATCCCTGCAGCAGTGTCCGTCTCTCTTCGTCGGAGCTACGTATGCTTTGGACTGTTTTCTACCCTGTCTGTCTGTGGTATGACCGTCGCCTCCTGTGGACCTGTAAGTGAGCTGTTTAGCCTTACGCCTCCCGGTGTGTGTAGACTTGTGTGTGTCTCTGCCTCAGCAGCTTGTATTATCATTATTTCACCGTTAATAAAGAACTCTTGCACAACTCTCTGGTGACGGTGTGGTGTCTTATGGTGGCTCGCGAGAGCCACCGCATGACAGCCACGACTCCTACGGTTGTTCACACTGTCTCCCCGAGCACAGATAGGCGGATTTATTGTAATGTGATGCTGGACGGCGTGGAAGTGCCGTTGTTGGTGGACACAGGAGCAGTGGCTTCTGTGTTGAACTGGCCTACTGTGAGGAGTTTGTTCCCGTAATACTGAGTGAGAGGACTGTCAACGTCATATTTGGGCTACAGAGGTAATAAGCTGGCCATCGTAGGTTCATTGGAGTTGACGGCGAGATACAAGTTGGCAGTGATGTCCAATGTCCAATTCGTGGTGACCGTCAGCAGGTCGAATGTGATGGGCTGCAACATGTTCTCCGGCCTGGGCTTCACGATCACCAGTGGCGTCGGAGAGGAGTGGTCAGGCTGTGGTTTGTGGGACCGACCGGTTCGGAGCGTGGAGGACGATGCAGTATGGGATAAAGACTGGCCTAGTATTCTGGGAGATGACCAGGACCAATTCCATCAAGGGCCATCGCGGGAGGGATCCCGTGCCAGAGTCCAAGTTGTACTGGATGTGGGAACTGGGCGGCATGGTGGAACACCCATGACAGCAGATGGAGCCGAGAGGATAGCTCCCTCTGCTTCTGGAGTTCGGCCTGGAGATACCGAGAAGCAAGGGGCTGCAACGGCTTTGCCGGTGTTCAAAATGAAAGAGAGCGAGGCAGGACCAGCTGGCACGGTGGACAGACGTGCCACACGGCAACGCTGGAGGCCGAATCGGACATCGTATGGGGTCCCAGAGAGGCAGCTCTGTCTAAACGTCGTGGACATTTGAAACAGAGTCGAGCTCCCCTGTGGGTCGCTGACGTGGTTCGGCCCAGGGGGGAGGCTCGGCTAAGGGGGGCCTATGACAAGAGGAAACAACAAGATGACCAAGGGTGGCTGCGGGTGGTGGCTGTTCGGGAGGACGGCTATCTCCAGCCGTCCGATGATTCATGGAGACACCCCAACGAGCTGCAACGCATCAGCAATGAGAAGGAGGTGTCGAGACTTTAACGTGGCTCATCTCCAGAGGCGAAGAGATGAAAGCACTCTGGGCAGGATCCGCCAGACGGGTCTCCGGCGGGTGGCTTTTCCATTGGGACTGTATGGAAGCAAAGAGGGCAATGTGTTAAACTGCATATAGTGTTGTGAATTGCCTGAGCTACGTAGTCAATATGTTCTTTGCCTTGAGTGCTACATGAGCTACCCACGTACAAAAAAAAAGAAACAAGTGATGCTTAAAGTGTACATTACTGTGTAGTTTTCCCGGGTTATGGGGTGGTTTTGTTGGGTGTGTTTGTAGCAGGGTGGGAATGTAAATATTGACTGTGTAATGGGTGAAATTGAATTTGCTGTAGGTATTAAAGTTCATGAGATTATTTTAGTATTTTAGGAACACGGCAGTTTCTCTTATTTTCATGGACTATATATGGACAAAGATGGCAGAATAATCCGTCTAGCCGTGTGGAGGTGGGACAGTAGTCCACCTGTCCCCCTCTAGTTTTAGTTGTTTTGTGTGCATGGATAAGCCTAAATATTTTGTTCATTGTTAAAGTGTGAATCAAGTCACAAATTTGGGAGGGCCTAATTGGTGTGTTTTGGACTTTTCTATGGTGGGGGGGTGACGTATCAAATATGATACATTTCATATTGTGTGTGTAATATAAAAGGCGGATGCAGAAGAGGCACAGTCTCTTTACGACCGGACCTCTGCCTACACAAGAGTGCCTGTATCACACTGAGTTAATCAATAAACCTACGTTTATTGATGATCAGCACCCGAGCCACTTGCTGGTTTCGTCCAAAGACAGGACAGCAGCAGAGCCACCAGGAGTTCTGTTAACAATAACTGTAAAATATTCCACCGCAGAACCACATTTGGACAAACAGCTTTCTCTATAAAGGGCAGTCACATCTGGAACACAATGCCAAATGAAATGAAAATAATAACCGACTTTAAAACATTCACTAAAAATGTTAAAAACTGGCTGAAAAATAAACAAGAATGTACTCATGTATGAATTAATTGTCTGCAAAGTGAGAGTGAATGAAGGGAAGGAATAAATGTGTTTGTTTATAGTGAGTGACGGAGGGAGGAAGGCCTGAAATAGGCAAATGTGAGTTATGTTATATGTGTTAAATGTGAGTCAGGCTGTTATATTTGTGTATTTATAATATTTATAATATTTATGTTAAATGTGAGTCAGGCTGTTATATTTGTGTATTTATAATATTTATAATATTTATAATTGTGTATTTATAATTTTTCTGCATTGATGTATGTGGTTATTGTGTTTATTTTTTATCTTGATTCTTTTTTCTAAAGCCCATCCAGGGACAAGAGTTGCAAATTAGCTAATAGCTATACACTCTATGTGCAACACATCAGATTGATTGTCTTTGATTAATTGTCTATGTTTATTGCACTGTCCCTGTCAAATAAACTAATCTACTACTACTACGTTCCACAGCACCTCGTTATTGAAGTACAGGTTATGGACATAACACCGCGGAGCCAACATGATAAATAAAATTATTTATCTTTAAAATTTGGGAGGATGGGGGGTGTAAAATGTTATATTTAGAGCCTACATTTATTGGTGATCCCATTATTTTATTTATGTTATGCTTACCCTTGGAATTTTGTGTATTTGTGACGTGGTTCTTTTTTGTTTGTATTCAAGAGTTTAGCTAAAACAGTCCTCCGTGCTGTTAGATCTTGTTGTTTGCTAGCATTTACAGTATAAGCATTATTATACTGACATACAATGCCACTAATTACTTATAGTAACCTGGCTTTAGATTCCACATTTGTACACATTTCCCATATCATCCATCTCTGTACCTATTCTCCCGTCTGCCTTTTGATTTAAGCACAGCTGCAATGAACTGATGTTGGAAAATGGGTATCACATCAGTGGAAAGATTAGAAAGCATGGTGATATTAAGCATGATTTTCTTACATTTAACCTTTAATAGCATGCAACTTTAAATGGTTTAAAATATCAAAATTGTAACCAGGGATAATGCAGAGGGGCCATGAGAAACTCATGCTAAACCTCTGACTAAAGGATACAGCTTGGAAATAGTGCATTTGTAAAACTGTCTTCATTTAGAAGAACAGTGAAACTACATTTAATATTTGACGATGTTTCTCATCAGCCATCTGCCCATATCTTTAACACTCACTGTATAATGACTTCCTGTCCTTCCTTTATAAATGCAGAAGTTCAGTGAGATAGTGCTCTCATGTAGCATCCTCTTCCTCATTAAGTTAGAAGATAAAGCATGTCCACATTTAGGTTTCTAAAGCACAAATTTGTAAGGTTTGTATGTGTTGGTCTCCGTGTATGGGTTGCACAAAACTACATGTGCAAGTATGCCTTTGTAGGTCCAACTCTAAAAAGTAAGTTAATGAAGCAAATGAGAAGTCAGAACAATGCAGAACAAAAATTTTCTCTGTCATTACTGGCTGCTTCAGTCTGAATTTAGTCATTGCATGAGTCTACCTTTATAGTTAAGGAATGTATTTTACAGCCCTGCTATATTATTCTATATTCTTGGTGGACTGCACTAAATATACTCAGAATATTTAAGTGAAATGCATTTATTCCAACATTCATGGATACAAAAAGCCAAGTATGAAATATAACTATGTGACTGATGGGATTGCACCACTGCTAAATATCGCTTGCTTGTTTGATGATGTACACCCAGAACTCTGAGGGGTCCTAACAAAGGCAATCAGCAGTAAATATTACCTGATATCTTGAAAACAAAGCAGCAAAAGCGTTTCTGAAAACTTTTATAGAGAGAAATAAGGTGTTTAGTTGCTGAATGTGTTTTCATTTGACATCAGCAACTGCTATTTTGTTTAGGACAAGTTCCCTGTAGCAGACACATCATGCTTGACGGAGGTCATTTGTATAAAAGTAGCTGGGTTCAGTTTTATGCAAATGTAAGTTTGGGCTCCTCCATGCTCCACAGCCCATCTTGCTGTGCCACTACCAGGAAAGTATTGCAACACTTTTTGCATGTTCATTGAATGGGAAAATGGGAAATTAGAAACTGTTTCCATTAGAAACAAAAAGTTTGACAAGCCCTATGCCAGCAGATACACTTCAATAGTGAACATCGTACTGTGAAGAAATTTGTGGCTAAATCAGAGCGCAGATGGGTTTGTGCAGATAAAGGCATAATGAGGAAGGTTTCTGCCAGACAAATTCACCGGATTAAGAGAGCAGCTGCTAAAATGCCATTACAAAGCAGCAAACAGGTATTTGAAGCTGCTGGTGCATCTAGCGTCTCACAAACCTCAAGGTGTAGGATCCTCCAGAGGTTTGCAGTTGTGCATAAACCTACTATTCGGCCACCCCTAACCAATGCTCACAAGCAGAAATGGTTGCAGTGGGCCCAGAAATACATGAAGACTAATTTTCAAACAGCCTTGTTTACTGATGAGCGCCGTGCAACCCTGGATGGTCCAAATGGATGGAGTAGTGGACGGTTGGTGGATGGCCACCATGTCCCAGCAAGGCTGCGACATCAGCAAGGAGTTGGCAGAGTCATGTTTTGGGCCGGAATCATGGGGAGAAAGCTGGTAGGTCCCTTTAGCATCCCTGAAGGTGTGAAAATGACCTCGGCAAAGTATATAGAGCTTCTGACTGATTACTTTCTTCCATGGTACAGAAAGGAGAACCATGTCTTCTGTAGCAAAATTATCTTCAGCTGCAAAGAATACCTCTGTGTCATTGGCTGCTATGGGCATAAAAGGAGAGAAACTCATGGTGTGGCCTCCATCCTCCCCTGACCTCAACCCTATTGAGAACCTCTGGAACATCCTCGAGCAAAAGCTCTATGAGGGTGGGAGGTAGTTCACATCAAAACCACAGCTGTGGGAGGCTATTCTGACATCCTGCAATGAAATTCAAGCAGAAACTCTCCAAAAACTCAGAAGTTCAATGGATGCAAGACTTGTGAAGGTTATATCAAAAAAGGGGTCCTATGTGAACATGTCACTTGGCCTGTTAAGACGTTTTTGATTGAAATAGCTTTTGATTTCAGGAATTATCACCTCCTAATGCTGCAAATTCAACAAATGACCATTTTCAGTTCTTTACAGCCTATAAAATGTTTTGAAACTCTGTTGTGCATAATAATTTGGAACAGTGCATTTTGATTTTTTTTTTATTTTTGCAAAAAAAGTTATTATTGGGAGGTTTGCTCAATAAAATTTGAATTACGCTCTAACAATTGATGACTTGAAAATTATACTGACTGTCATTTGCATTGACTATTTAGGAAAATCAGAGACATATTTGTATAATAATTTGGAATGCGGTGTACAGTAAGCATCACTAACACAATCTTCTTTTTATTAGCTGCCTGAAATCACGTTTCCATATATTAGACACATTTACAAGGGTTTTTATAGTAGTTTTAAAGGAAATTGAATGTTTATGAGCGATGGACAAAAGAATATCAGCGATGCACAAATGTCAATGATATGTTGCTTTTCTGTTTTAATGAGCTGTGGAGGCTGATAATATAACTCAGAATTTAATTCAGCACATTTGAGGTCTGAACAGGGCTGCAGCCTTCTCTTTCCTTCTCTTCCCCTTTTGGACTTATCATTATTATTATTATCATTGTCAGTATTATTATTACACAGGGTTACAAAAAAAATTTTTTTGTAAGTTGTCTGTGTTTTTTTCAACTGATTTAAGACAATTTTGCACCGCTTAATCCGAAAATGACATCTGTTTCTCTCGATCAGGTGCTAAGTAAAAACCTGTACTTACTTAGTACTTACTTAGTACTGTGCATGTACTTACCTTTATATAAAGGTAAGTACATGTAAATTGAATGTTATGTCATCATTGTTCAAAATTGGGAGAATTTCAAGACATAAAAAAGAATTTGCATCATATAAAGCGAAAATACCCGTACATGTAAACAAGAACGTATAAAACAACATTTGGCCATAATTCAAAAAGTTGACCTGATTGAGCAAAACCAATGTGATTTCTGGATTAAACACATCGAAATGGTCCTAAATTAGCTTAAAAAAACTTAGACAATAAATTTAGTGTTGACCAGTGTTATCATTGTTCTTGTTTCTCTTTATTTCAGGTTTATCTATGGTGACAGCACTTTCAGTTACTTTTGCTCCTCATTAGCTGTCCTATGATGTTGTTAATTATTCTCAACTGTTACTAATTGTGTTAATCACCGCCTGCCTATATATTGCTGCACTCATCTCACAATCATTCTGGCAATCTACCGGCTGCACGGTGGCGCAGTGGTTTAGCACTGTGGCAGCACAGTTTTACCCTCGGCCGGGGGATCGCGGGGATCATGAGATCGTGGGTTCGATCCCAGCCCCCGACCAACAGTGAGCTGTGTGGAGTTTGCATGTTCTCCCCGTGTTGCGCGGGTTTACTCCGGGATTTCTCCGGTTTCCTCCCACATACCAAAAACATGTAGGTTTAGGGCGCTCGCGCACACAGCGACCAGCAGCCGGTGGCTTGTCACCAGACTGCAAACCAAGTCTACCTACGGGTACAAATAAGTAACAAAAAAAAAAAAAAAAAAAAATCTACTGTTTAGTTGAACAGCAAGAAGTCTGTTTTTCACTCAGTTTGTTACTTTTTCCTACGCACAGTTTGGCACGGTTAAGGTTTTTGTTCTGTTATCCTGCCATGCAGTTTCATCAGTTTCCAGCCTCGTGCTGCATTTGTGTTTCTTTATAATAAATAATGTTTCCTTTTTACCTGGCGAGTGGGTCCTGTCCTTTCCCCCAAAGGAGGCAGCATGACTAAAGATTGCCAGCACTGAAGGAGATGCCAGATGATACTAATCAATTAGCCAAGTTAGAAGCCTGTCTTAAGGAAATCAAAGCTTGGATGACTTGTAATTTCCTGCTATTAAATTCAGATAAGACTGAAGTCATTCTTGTTGGTCCAAAAAACCTTAGAAATTCCTTTCCAAATCAAACTTTCAGTTTGGATGCAGTTACTCTTTCTCTTAATAGCTCTGTGAGGAACCTTGGAGTTATTTTTGATCAGGATTTGTCCTTCAATTCACATATTAAATTTGTTTCTAAGACTGCCTTCTATCATTTGCGTAATATTGCAAAGATTAGGAGCATCTTGTCTCAGAGTGATGCTGAGAAGCTGATCCACGCTTTTGTTAGCTCGAGATTAGATTATTGTAATTCTTTATTATCAGGCTGTCCTAAAACATCTTTAAAAAGTCTTCAGCTGATCCAAAATGCTGCAGCAAGAGTTTTAACAGGTACTAGAAAGAGAGATCATATCTCTCCGGTTCTGCCCTCCCTTCATTGGCTTCCCATAGAGTTTAGAATTAAGTTTAAAATCCTTCTTCTTACTTACAAAGCTCTAAACAATCAGGCTCCTTTTTATTTCAAAGATCTGATACTACCGTATCATCCTAACAGAGCACTACGCTTCCAAAATGCAGGATTACTTGTAATACCTAGAATCTCCAAAAGTACAATGGGAGGCAGAGCCTTCAGTTATCAAGCTCCTCTCCTGTGGAATCAGCTGCCAATCTGGATTCGGGAGTCAGACTCGATCTCTGTTTTTAAGAATAGGGCTAAAACCTACCTTTTTGATATAGCCTACAATTAGGGAGGGATCATGTGTTTCTGAACCCTCCCTTAGTTATGCTGCTAATAGGTTTAGTCAGCCGGGGGACCTCCAGTAATGCACTGGGCCTCACTCCTTTCCTCACTCTCTATGAAATATTTTTTTTTTTTTTTGCTGGTCATTAACATTTGTTTGTTCTCTCCCATAGATTGAGTCCCCATCGTGCTGTTTGCTCTCTACATGTCTGTTCTTTTCTTCTTCTCTATCCCCTCACCCCCCAGCCAGTCGCAGCAGATGACTGCCCCTCCCTGAGCCTGGTTCTGCTGGAGGTTTCTTCCTGTTAAAAGGGAGTTTTTCCTCTCCACCGTCGCCAAGTGCTTGCTCACAGGGGATCGCCTGATTGCTGGGGTCTTTCTGCAACTGTGGGGGTCCCCCCTACAGTTGATAGTGCTATGAGATGACTGTTGTTGTGAAATGGCGCTATATAAATAAAGTTGAATTGAATTGAATTGAATTGAAGGACCCAGCGGGTAAGAGGAACAGGAGAAGGAGGGGGCAGAAGGAGGAAGATCTGTGGGCTGTCAACATGCTGTGGGATTTGATTATCGCGGCTGGCAGTTCGCTTTCCTTGGAGGACGCGAAGGATTGTCTGGGGGCAGCTGCCCACACCTGCACACTGTTCCCTGGCTGTGGGGGCTCCCACTCCCCGCTTTACCACCACCACCACCCTCTTCTTCGTCACCTGCTGAGCCTGAGGACTGCAGCTGGACCCAACCTGAACAGGGCTCAGCAGGTATGGACTATTGGAGTTATGGACTGAATGCAGATGAGGTGTGGGCTGCTCAAACCATCGAGGATCTTATTTTAGACGCCCGCACTTCCTATTCACCGGAGGCAGCCCTGGCATTCTTAAACCCCGCAGCTGAAATACTTACAGCATTTCCCAGCCTACGGTGCTATCTTGAGCTGGGCAGGTTGTTAAATTCAGTTGCTAATCTCTGGCATATGTACTGTGAAATGGTGAAGAACGCACCTGGGTTGTCAAGGTGTGTGCCGATGAAGAAGCGTCCCCGGCCTCCAGCGTCCTCCTCTCCTCGCCATCTTCTGGTATACGCTCCAGCTCCAATCCTGGCCCCGCCAGCCCCACAGCTACTCCATGGGCTGAAAACAGGGGCACCATCTACGCCGAAGTCTGTGCCAACAGATAAGTGTCCCCTTTTCTCTCTAGTTCCTCCCCGCTGCGCTACAGCTTCACACCAGACGGTCGTCATAGCCACCCAAGTAATTCATCTGGTTCTCCAGCGACAGATTTTACAGCAGCGGCAGCCTCAGCGGCAACGGAGCTGGGCACAAGGCAAGTACCATTTTCTCATTTTTTACATCAAAAAGTGACAGGTCTTGTCTTGTCCTCAGTGAGGAGATTCAGCTGCCTCTTATTGCTGCTGAGTCAAATATTTTTTTCTGCTGGCATTCCCTCGTGCATTCTACCACTCACCTCAACTCCTTGTTTCCCTGAGGTCATCTCCACCTCAGCTGGATCCATGGAAGAGGAGGTGAGCACAAGCACGGTTACTGATCCTCTCCACGTGCATGCTCCAGCAGTGACTGGCCCGCCTCACGTGCACGCTCCTGCAGAGACAAATTTGCCTCACATGCACACTCCTGTAGAGATTGCTTCACCTCACGTGCATGCTCCTGTAAAGACTGCTCCTCCTGATGTCCTCATCTCAACATCGGCAGCACCGGGGTCCTCGCCAGTGGAGGAGTAGGAGTTAAGGCAAGTCCTCTTTTTTGTTTTCTTACTATCTGTTTTAGAGAGGTCTTGTCTTACTCCTGGTGAGGAGACCCAGTTGCAGTGTCCATCTGCTTCTGAGTTCTCCCCGCCAAGCTCTTCTGCTGACTGTGTTGTTGTGACTCCTACTCCAACCTGTACCTCTTTCCCCCTGTCCGAGGTGACTGCATGGGAGGAGGATTCCTGGGCATCTGGACCGGATGCACTCCAGCCGTCTCAGCCTGAGGTCAGCGCGCCCCAGCCATATCATTTGGGAATCAGTGCGCCCAAACCATCAGCACATGAGATCGGCGGACTTCAGTCATCTTATCCAGAGGTCAGCGCTCCCCAGCTGTTTCATTCAGGAATCAGCGTGCTCAAACCATCGGCACATGAGAACGGTGATCTTCAGTCATCTGATCTAACTAACTAACTAACTAACCTGCACTTATATAGCGCTTTTCTAGTCACAAAGACCACTCAAAGCGCTTTCATTAATACTAACCCTCTATTCTAAGGGCCTATAGGAAACAGATATCTAGGGACAATTTAGAACAGCCAATTAACCTAACATGCATGTCTTTGGCATGTGGGAGGAAACCGGAGAAATCCCGGAGTAAACCCACGCAACACGGGGAGAACATGCAAACTCCACACAGATCACTGTTGGTCGGGGGCTGGGATCGAACACACGATCCCACAATCCCCACAATCCCCCGGCCAAGGGTAAACTGTGCTGCCGCAGTGCTAACCACTGCGCCACCGTGCAGCCCATCTAGAGGTCAGTGCTCCCCAGCTGGAGGTCAGCATGCTCAAATCATCATTACCTGGTGTCAGCGTGCCTCAGCACCTGTTTAACACATACTGTTTCCTGGTTTGGGGGCCCAGTCGACTCAGGTAGACCCCCTGAACCACCTTATCCCAGGGTCTGGTGGCCTAGGGACTCTGGGAGGCCATCAGATCCACCTTGCTCCTCAGTCTGGGGCCCCATGGACTGGGGCAGACTCCCCAACCCACGATGTTCTCCAGTTTGAGGGCCATTGGACTTTGGTAGACCCCCTGACTCATTGTTTGTTCTGGTTTGGTGGCCTATGGACTTGGGTAGACCACCCGATGTGCTTTGTTTGGAGTTTTGGGGCCTTGAATTTTATTTGGCCCGTGTTCAGTGTTGGTTTTGGACTTTGTTGTGTGTGTGTGTGTGTGTGTGGGGGGGGGGGGTTACAGTTTGTTCCGGCCCTTCTGGCCTTTTCCCCCACCCTGGGAGGGGCTTTGGGTTTTCTTTTTTTTTCTCCTTCTGTTGGTGTTACCCTCGGGGCGTCTGGGTCCACCCCTTAAAGGGGGAGGGGGTCCTGTAGTGGTCTGAACAGGGCTGCAGCCGCTGTTCACACTTTTTATTCCCTTTTGGACTCATTATTATCATCGTCAGCATTATTATTATTATCATTGTTCCTGTTTCTCTTTATTTCAGGTTTATCTGTGGTGACAGCACTTTCAGTTACTTCTGCTCCTCATTAGTTGTCCTTTGTGTGAATTTTTAACAATAACTTAAAAAGACAAATTTTGACTGCAACATCACAAGCAGGGCCTCAAGCAGATTTTGTGATGATTCGCTCTGCCTGCCTGTTGCCTTATCCTCCACAGCTGCACACACACCTGCTCTCCTCATTAGCCGGACTATTTAAGCCGTGCTGACCAAAAGAGGGAGTCCGTGCGTCGCAGTAGGGGGACTCACGGACTCACTCCAAAACAATCCCCTCACTAAATTCCTGTTACCTCTTTGTTTTGTTCACAATCATGTTGACATTCCCACACATGCACTCATTGATTCAGGGACCGAGCAGAGCTTCATCTCTGAGAAACTGGCAACCCGATTGGGGCTCACTTGCCACCAGTTAAAGACACCACTTAAGCTCACCGCTCTGGCCAAGGCTCCACTGGCATTGGTGTCCAAACAAACTGACCCGGTCTTGGTTATTGTGTCTGGAAATCACTGTGAGCAGCTCAGGTTGTTTGTGCTTCTGGTCTCCACCTCTCCGGTCATTTTAAGATATCCCTGGCTCCGGTTGCACAACCCCACCATCGACTGGCGCTCTGGGAATCTAGTATCTTGGAGTTCGTTTTGTCTCGCTTGCCTCCAGTCCGCTGCTTGCTCGCCCTCCGTGCTTCTCAGTGTCCCTGACACACCCCTGCCGGACCTGTCCAAGGTTCCCCCAGAATATCACGATCTGGGGGCTGTCTTTAGTAAGTCCCAAGCCTCATCTCTTCCCCCCCACCACCCATACGACTGCGCCATTAACCTCCGGCCCGGAGCCCATTACCATCCAGCCGGCTGTACAGCCTGTCAGCTCCGGAGCGGGAGGCCATGGAGACCTATATCAAGGAGTCCCTGAGCTTGGGCATAATTGGTCCATCGTCCTCGGTGGTGGGGGCAGGATTCTTCTTCATCGGCAAGAAGGACGGCTCGCTGAGACCGTGCATCGACTTCCGGGAACTTAATAACATCACCATTAAGGACAAATACACACTCCCGCTCATCAACACAGTGTTTGACTCCCTCCGGGAGGCCTCCTTTTTCATTAAACTAGACCTCCGCAACGCCTACCACCTGGTGCGGATCCATGAGGGAGATGAATAGAAGACGGGGTTCCGGACCCCTAGTGGTCATTTCGAGTACCTCGTCATGCCGTTTGGGCTGACCAACGCTCCCGTCGTGCTCCAGCATCTCATTAATGATATGTTGAGGGATTTTCTGGGCTTGTTTGTCTTTGTTTACCTTGATGATATCCTGATTTTTTCTCAGTCCCTCAATGAACACCGGGTGCACGTGAGGTGAGTGTTGCAGCGGCTGCTGGAGAACAAACTGTTTGTGAAGGCAGAGAAGTGCGAGTTCCACACTCCAACCACGTCATTTCTGGGCTTCATCATCTCACACAATGAAGACATCGCAGACCCAGGCAAGGTAAAAGCGGTGGTGAAGTGGCTGACTCCTTCCTCCCAGAAGCAGTTACAACAGTTTCTGGGATTCGCCAACTTCTACCGCTGCTTCATAAAGAACTGCTTCACTGCCCTTCCTCTCACTCACCTCACCTCCTCCAAGGTGCCCTTCCAGTGGACGGAGGAGGCTGAGGCTGCCTTTGAGGCATTAAAATCACATCTGGGGATGGCACGCACAGTGACTCTTCTACAGAGGACCTTTTGGTGGCCTTCGCTCCGGAGGGATGTCGGGGAGTATATCCACGCCTGCTCCCAGTGTGCCACCAGCAAGACGTCCTCCTCTCCTCCGGCTGGCCTGCTCCACCCTTTTCCTATCCCTGGCAGGCCCTGGTCCCACGTGGCCCTGGATTTCATCACCAGCCTTCCATCCTCTGCCAACAACACCATCATCCTCACCATTGTTGACAGATTCTCCAAGGCAGCCCACTTCGTCCCCCTGCAAGGTCTGCCCATGGCGAAGGAAACGGCGAATCTGCTCGTCATCCATGTGGTGAGGCTTCATGGCATTCCCCTGGAAATCGTGTCCGACCGGGAGCCCCAGTTCATCTCACAGGTATGGAAGGCCTTTTGCAAAACCACTGGGGCTACGGTGAGCCTGTCGTCGGGGTACCGTCCACAGAGCAACGGCCAATGTAAGCGTGCCAATCAGGAGCTGGAGGCAGCGCTACGGTGCGTCACCACCACCAACCCAGCATCCTGGAGCACCTACCTGCCGTGGGTGGAGTACACTCACAACACCACCATTTTGTCTGCCATTGGCATGTATCCATTTGAGACCTCTTTGGGTTACAACCCACCGCTGTTTCCTGAGGAGGAGGGAGACATTGCCGTACCTTCAGTACGTGCCCACCTGAGGTGATGTCGCCGGTTGTGGAAGGCTACCCGGGCCGCGCTGTGGCGCACAGCAGACCGCAACTCCACCATCGCCAACTGTCACAGGACTCCGGCTCCACCCTACCGGGTTGGGCAACAGGTATGGCTTTCTACACAAAATATCAACCTCAAGGCTGAGTCTAGAAAGCTCTCTCAGCATTTTATTGGTCCATTTGCTATCACCCATATTGTGAACCCTGTGGCTGTGCGCCTAGACCGCCCCCCCCCCCCCCCCCCGCATCTGTCCCACCTTTCACGTCTCCCAGGTGAAGCTGTTCTGCTCCAGCCCTCTGTGCCCCCCTCCAAAGATGCCACCTCCACCAGTTGTGATCGATGGCGACCCAGCATGGAAGGTCAACGCCATTCTGGATGTCCGTCGCCGGGGTCGCAGCCTCCAGTACCTGGTGGACTGGGAGGGTTACGGCCCTGAATGGAGGTCCTGGGTGCGTCCCTCCTTCGTGCTGGTTCCTCAGCTCATCAGGGACTTCCACCAGACACACCTGGGTAGGTTAGATCGGTCGCCGAGAGGCGTCATGGGGGGGGAGTACTGTGGTGATTTACTCTGCTTTTAACTGCAACATCACAAGCAGGGCCTCAAGCAGATTTTGTGGTGATTCGCTCTGCCTTCCTGTTGCCTTATCCTCCACAGCTGCACGCACACCTGCTCTCCTCATTAGCCGGACTATTTAAGCCGTGCTGCCCTCTGGTCTACACGGAGTCGTCTAACTCCTTGGTCTGATGAGACCACTACACTACTTTGTCGTCTTCCTGAGATTCCCTCTCCTCTTCGTCATTCTCCTAGGCGTTCCAGCTCCCCAACGCCAAGTAAGCTCACCGTCATCATCATCATTACCACTCTATGCTCTGCTTCCCTGTGCACAGGTGGAAATCCGTGGTGGCGGACCTCCTCCTCCTGGTGGCGGACTGAGTACTCTCTGCACTTCACCAAGCCTTTCTTCACTCCCTTTGCAACCAGGGCCAAAGACACTGTCTCTCTGGCCGGAGCCCTCGGGACCAAGCCTGTGATGCTCACCAACTCGTCTACAGTAAGACTGAACATAACTGTACCATCTCTCCAGCATACTGGCACTAACCCCTCTTGTCTCTGCTCTTCCATAGGGTTGCCAGTCTGCACGGTGCTCTGCTCGCCCCGGCTGCTACATTCACACACACACGCACACACTCTTACATACACTATGCAATAAAGATAATTGAGTTTATTTCTGAGTCTGTGTCTGCTTCCTGGGTCTCGAATCATGTCAGATTTAATTTTGATTGGTACAGTGCATCCGGAAAGTATTCACAGCGCTTCACTTTTCCCACATTTTGTTATGTTACAGCTTTATTCCAAAAGGGATTAACTTCATTTTTTCCTCAAAATTCTACACACAATACCTTATAATGAACATGTGAAAAAAGTTTTTTTTTTCAGATTTTTGCAGATTTATTAAAAGTAGAAAACTAAGAAATCACATGCACATAAGTATTCACAACCTTTGTCATGAACCTCAAAATTGGGCTCAGGTTCATCCTGTTTCCAGTGATCATCCTTGAGATGTTTCTTCAGCTTAATTGGAGTCCACCTGTGGTAAATTCAGTTGACTGGACATGATTTGGAAAGACACACACCTGTCTATATAAGGTCCCACAGTTGACAGTGCACGTCAGAGAACAAACCAAGCAGGAAGTCAAAGGAACTGTCTGTAGACCTCCGAGACAGGATCAGTGTGTGATTTGTGGAAAAAACCAGAGGGGGGATGTTTTTGAAATGTTTTTTATTCATCACTACACTCTATAAATTCAAGAACTCTTGTGTGTCTGTCTGTGTGTCACGATCATAGGACATCATATACGGTGATGCCTGCCTTGATGTCTTTATGATGTTATATACTGTAGACCATCCCTCACCTGTTCGTTGCAACACCTGTGATTGGTGTCTGTCTTTATGATGTCATGTACAGTGATGCCTGCCTTGATGTGTACATGAAGTCATATAGACCATGATGTCCTATGCCTGCCTTGATGTCTACTGACACCAATCACAGATGTTGCAACAAACAGGTGAGGGATGGTCTATATGACATCATAAAGACATCAAGGCAGGCATAGGACATCAATGTCATATAGACCATCCCTCACCTGTTTGTTGCAACATCTGATTTGTTTCTGTCTTTATGATGTCATATACAGTGATGCCTGCCTTGATGTCTATGTGAAGTCATATTGACCATGATGTCCTATGCTTGCCTTGATGTCTATTGACACCAATCACGGATGTTGCAACGAACAGGTGAGGGATGGTCTATATGACATCATAAAGACATCAAGGCAGGCATAGGACATCATGGTCTATATGACTTCACATAGACATCTTCTTCTTCTTCTTTTAGATTTGATTGGCGGTTGGCAACCAGCTTACAGGTGCTAAATTACTGCCACTGACTTGATTATCATCACTCTACAGTGGGGTAAAAAAGTATTTAGTCAGCCACCAATTGTGCAAGTTCTCCCACTTAAAAGATGAGAGAGGTCTCCAATTTTCATCATAGGTATACCTCAACTATGAGAGACAAAATAAGAAAAAAAAATCCACAAAATCATATTGAAGGATTTTTAATGAATTAATTGGCAAATTCCTCGGTAAAATAAGTATTTGGTCAATAACAAAAGTTCATCTCAATACTTTGTTATATACCCTTTGTTGGCAATGACAGAGGTCAAATGTTTTCTGTAAGTTTTCACAAGGTTTTCACACACTGTTGCTGTTATTTTGGCCCATTCCTCCATGCAGATCTCCTCTAGAGCAGTGATGTTTTGGGGCTGTCGCTGGGCAACACAGACTTTCAACTCCCTCCAAAGATTTTCTATGGGATTGAGATCTGGAGACTGGATAGGTCACTCCAGGACCTTGAAATGCTTCTTACGAAGCCACTCCTTCATTGCCCGGGCGGTGTGTTTGGGATCATTGTCATGCTGAAAGACCCAGCCACATTTCATCTTCAATGTCCTTGCTGGTGGAAGGAGGTTTTCACTCAAAATCTCATGATACATGGCCCCATTCATTCTATCTTTACACGGATCAGTCGTCCTGGTCCCTTTGCAGAAAAACAGCCCCAAAGTATGATGTTTCCACCCTCATGCTTCACAGTAGGTATGGTGTTCTTTCTCCTCCAAACATGACAAGTTGAGTTTTTACCAAAAAGTTCTATTTTGGTTTCATCTGACCATATGACATTCTCCCAATCCTCTTCTGGATCATCCAAATGCTCTCTAGCAAACTTCAGACGGGCCTGGACATGTACTGGCTTAAGCAGGGGGACACGTCTGGCACTGCAGGATTTGAGTCCCTGGCGGCGTAGTGTGTTTCTGATGTAGCCTTTGTTACTTTGGTCCCAGCTCTCTGCAGGTCATTCACTAGGTCCCCCCATGTGGTTCTGGGATTTTTGGTCACCGTTCTCGTGATAATTTTGACCCCACGGGGTGAGCTCTTGCGTGGAGCCCCAGATGGAGGGAGATTATCAGTGGTCTTGTATGTCTTCCATTTTCTAATAATTGCTCTCACAGTTGATTTCTTCACACCAAGCTTCACACCTATTGCAGATTCAGTCTTCCCAGCCTGGTGCAGGTCTACAATTTTGTTTCTGCTGTCCTTTGACAGCTCTTTGGTCTTGGCCATAGTGGAGTTTGGAGTCTGACTGTTTGAGGTTGTGGACAGGTGTCTTTTATACTGATAACGAGTTCAAACAGGTGCCATTAATACAGGTAACGAGTGGAGGACAGAGGAGCCTCTTAAAGAAGAAGTTACAGGTCTGTGAGAGCCAGAAATCTTGCTTGTTTGTAGGTGACCAAATACTTATTTTACTAAGGAATTTACCAGTTAATTCATTAAAAATCCTTCAATGTGATTTTCTGGATTTTTTTTCTCATTTTGTCTCTCATAGTTGAGGTATACCTATGATGAAAATTGGAGACCTCTCTCATCTTTTAAGTGGGAGAACTTGCACAATTGGTGGCTGACTAAATACTTTTTTGCCCCACTGTATATCTTTGTATAAGGATCAAGGCAGGGATCACTATATATAGACCACGATGTCCTATGCCTGCGGGCATGCAGAAATGCTTGCTTACACTTGCCTTCTATGGGCATGCACAGGTATGCACTAGTATATATACAGACGTGGACAAAATTGTTGGTACCCCTCTGTTAATGAAAGAAAAACTCACAATGGTCACAGAAATAACTTGAATCTGACAAAAGTGGTAATAAATAAAAATTCTATGAAAATTAACCAATGAAAATCAGACAATGCTTCTGAATTGTGGTCCAACAGAATTATTTAAAAAAACAAACTCATGAAACAGGCCTGGACAAAAATGATGGTATCCTTAACTTAATATTTTGTTGCACAACCTTTTGAGGCAATCACTGCAATCAATCAATTTCTGTAACTGTCAGTGAGACTTCTGCACCTCTTAGCAGGTATTTTGGCCCACTCTTCATGAGCAAAGTACTCCAGTTGTCTCAGGTTTGAAGGGTGCCTTCTCCAGACGGCATGTTTCAGCTCCTTCCACAGATGTTCAATAGGATTTAGATCAGGGCTCATAGAAGGCCACTTTAGAATAGTCCAATGTTTCGCTCTTAGCCATTCTTGGGTGTTTTGGGTCATTATCCTGTTGCAAGACCCATGACCTGCGACTGAAACCAAGCTGTCTGACACTGGGCAGCACATTTCTCTCTAGAATACCTTGATAGTCTTGAGATTTCATTGTACCCTGCACAAATTCAAGACACCCTGTGCCAGATGCAGCAAAGCAGCCCCAGAACATAACAGAACCTCCTCCATGTTTCACAGTAGGGACAGTGTTCTTTTCTTGGTATGCTTCATTTTTGCGTCTGTGAACATAGCGCTGATGTGCCTTGCCAAAAAGTTCCAGTTTTGTCTCGTCTGTCCATAGGACATTCTCCCAGAAGCTTTGTGGCTTGTCAACATGCAGTTTGGCAAATTTCAGTTTGGCGTTTTTATGATTTGTTTTCAACAGTGGTGTCCTCCTTGGTCGTCTCCCATGAAGTCCACTTTGGCTCAAACAGCGACGGATGGTGCGACCTGACACTGATGTATTGACCTTGGAGTTCACCATGAATGTGTTTAGAGGTTGTTCTGGGCTCTTTTGTTACCATTCGTATTATCCATCTCCTCCCGCGGCCACATCCAGGGAGGTTGGCTACAGTCCCGTGGATCTTAAATTTCTGAATAATGTGTGCAACTGTAGTCACAGGAACATCAAGCTGCTTGGAGATGGTCTTATAGCCTTTACCTTTAACATGCTTGTCTATAAATTTCTTTCTAATCTATTGAGACAACTCTCTCCTTTGCTTCCTCTGGTCCATGTTTAGTGTGGTACACACCATGTCACCAAACAGCACAGTGACTACTTGTCACCCTTTAAATAGGCCGACTGACTGATTACAAGTTTGTAGACATCTGTGATGTTAATTAGAGGACACATCTTGGTTGAACATTCAATTCAATTCAATTCAACTTTATTTATATAGTGCCATTTCACAACAACAGTCATCTCATAGCACTATCAACTGTAGGGGGGAACCCCCACAGTTGCAGAAAGACCCCAGCAATCAGGCAATCCCCTGTGAGCAAGCACTTGGTGACGGTGGAGAGGAAAAACTCCCTTTTAACAGGAAGAAACCTCCAGCAGAACCAGGCTCAGGGAAGGGCAGTCATCTGCTGCGACTGGCTGGGGGGTGAGGGGATAGAGAAAAAGAAAAGAACAGACATGTAGAGCGCAAACAGCACGATGGGGACTCAATCTATGGGAGAGAACAAACAAATGTTAATGACCAGCAAAAAAAATATTTCATAGAGAGTGAGGAAAGGAGTGAGGCCCAGTGCATTACTGGAGGTCCCCCGGCTGACTAAACCTATTAGCAGCATAACTAAGGGAGGGTTCAGAAACACATGATCCCTCCCTAATTGTAGGCTATATCAAAAAGGTAGGTTTTAGCCCTATTCTTAAAAACAGAGATCGAGTCTGACTCCCGAATCCAGATTGGCAGCTGATTCCACAGGAGAGGAGCTTGATAACTGAAGGCTCTGCCTCCCATTGTACTTTTGGAGATTCTAGGTATTACAAGTAATCCTGCATTTTGGGAGCGTAGTGCTCTGTTAGGATAATACGGTAGTATCAGATCTTTGAAATAAAAAGGAGCCTGATTGTTTAGAGCTTTGTAAGTAAGAAGAAGGATTTTAAACTTAATTCTAAACTCTATGGGAAGCCAATGAAGGGAGGCCAGAACCGGAGAGATATGATCTCTCTTTCTAGTACCTGTTAAAACTCTTGCTGCAGCATTTTGGATCAGCTGAAGACTTTTTAAAGATGTTTTAGGACAGCCTGATAATAAAGAATTACAATAATCTAATCTCGAGCTAACAAAAGCGTGGATCAGTTTCTCAGCATCACTCTGAGACAAGATGCTCCTAATCTTGGCAATATTACGCAAATGATAGAAGGCAGTCTTAGAAACAAATTTAATATGTGAATTGAAGGACAAATCCTGATCAAAAATAACTCCAAGGTTCCTCACAGGGCTATTAAGAGAAAGAGTAACCGTATCCAAACTGAAAGTTTGATTTGGAAAGGAATTTCTAAGGTTTTTTGGACCAACAAGAATGACTTCAGTCTTATCTGAATTTAATAGCAGGAAATTACAAGTCATCCAAGCTTTGATTTCCTTAAGACAGGCTTCTAACTTGGCTAATTGATTACTATCATCTGGCTTCATTGACAGGTATAATTGTGTGTCATCTGCATAACAATGAAAATGTATACAGTGCTTTCTAATAATGTTGCCTAACGGAAGCATATATAAACTAAAAAGAGTAGGGCCTAGCACAGATCCCTGTGAAACTCCATGACTAAGCTTTGAGTTGAAAGAAAACTCATTATTTACATGAACAAACTGGAACCTATCAGATAAATAAGATCTAAACCATTGCAACGAAGTTCCATTAAGTCCAGCATAGTGTTCTAATCTATCAAGTAGAATATTATGATCGATAGTATCAAAAGCTGCACTAAGGTCTAAAAGGACAAGTACAGAAACTAGTCCATTATCAGATGCAATGAGGAGGTCGTTAGTGACCTTCGCTAAGGCTGTTTCAGTACTATGATGGATTCTAAACCCAGATTGAAACTCTTCAAGTAAACCATTTCCCTGCAGGTGGTCAAATAATTGCGTAGCAACAACTCTTTCTAAGATTTTTGAAATGAAAGGGAGATTAGAGATTGGTCTATAGTTAGCTAAAGCTCCTGGATCTAGCGTTGGCTTTTTGAGTAAGGGTTTAATTACAGCCGTTTTAAAAGCCTGCGGTACATGGCCTAAAGTTAATGAAGAATTGATTATATGAAGAATAAAGCTACCAATAAGTGGGAAGACTTCTTTAAATAACCTGGTAGGAATAGGGTCTAAAAGACAAGTTGAAGGTTTGGATGAGGAAACTATTTTGTCTAACTCACAAAGGTCGATTGGAGTAAACTCATCAAGACAGACATCAATAGAAGGAGTTGTAGTAGTTACAGTATTTAAGTTAACTGTGGGAAGAATCTGATTGATTTTATCTCTGATGGATGAAATTTTATTATTGAAAAAGTTCATAAAGTCCTGACTAGTAAGCTCTAAGGGAATGCTAGGATTGACAAGAGTCCTGACTCTTTGTCAACCTGGCTACAGTACTGAAAAGAAACCTGGGATTATTCTTGTTCTCTTCTATTAATGCAGAGTAATAACTCGTTCTAGCTTTTCTAAGAGATTTTTTATAAATTAAAAGATGATTTCTCCAAGCTAAATAGATTTCATCTAAATTAGTAGAGCGCCATTTTCTTTCTAATTGACGAGTCTTCTGTTTTAAGGTACGAGTTTCTGTGTTGAACCAAGGAGTTAGAAATCTCTGATTAGACTTTTTCTTTTTTAAGGGGGCCACCAAGTCTAGAGCCTGATGCAGAGAAGCTGAAACACTATCCACCATGTTATCAATTACAGAAGGAGCAAGCTGTCTATAGCTTATTTCCATTGTGTTGACACATGGCATAGAGGAAACAATCTGCATAAATGTGGAAACAGCATCATCTGAGAGGCATCTACTGTAATAATATTTTTCTTTAGGAGCCAAGTAGTCAGAAATAGTAAAATCAAAGGTTAACAGACAATGGTCTGACAGTACAGGGTTATGAGGAGACACTACAAGATTTTCTATTTCTATGCCATATGTCAAAACAAGGTCCAATGTATGGTGGAGGTAATGAGTAGAATTTCCTACTTTCTGAGAAAACCCAATCGAATCTAATATTGAATTGAATGCCACATTAAGGCAGTCACTATCTACATCCACATGTATATTAAAGTCCCCTACTATAATTATTCTATCAGATTTCAGCACTAAATCAGCTAAGAAATCAGTAAATTCGGATAAAAATTCTGAGTAGGTTGATGGGGGACGATAAACTATGGCAAATAAAATTGGGTTTAACCTAAAATTGCTAAAGTGCCCAATACTGAGGACCAGGCCTTCAAAGGAATTATAACATGTTTTTTGCTTTACATTAACTAGTAATTTGGAATGGTAAATTGTTGCTACTCCTCCTCCACGACCAGAACTTCTGGGATTTTGACAGTTTAAATAACCAGAGGGAGTTGATTCATTTAAACCAACATAATCCTCCTGTCCTAACCAAGTCTCTGTAAGGGAAATTAAATCAATCTGATGATCAATTAACAGATCATGGACTAACAGAGACTTGGGAGTTAGAGACCTAATATTTAATAAACCACATTTAATTTTTAAATTATGAGGAGGAACAGAGGCCAAATCATTCAATTTAGAGGCTTTATGTTTAATTTGAGTTTTACCAATATTTTGCTTTATCACTTTGGGATGCTTATACATTATATTTTTATTTACTTTGGAGGGAGCAGACAACGATTCTCTGATGGGGAAGTCAGGGGCTAAGCTGAGGGGTGGCGGATGAAGAGGAGCTGCAGAGAGGCGTGTAAGACTGCGACTCTGCTTCCTGGTCCCAACTCTGAGTAGTCATGGTTTTGGAAATTTGGATAAAAAAGATGCCAGATTGTTAGATAAATGAGAAGCACCATCCAAAGTGGGATGAATGCTGTCTCGTCTCATAAGACCAGGTTTTCCCCAAAAAGAGCTCCAATTGTCAATGTAGCCCACGTCATTTTTAGGACACCACACAGACAGCCAGCGGTTCAAGGATGACGAGCGGCTAAACATGTCATCACTGGTCAGATTGGGGAGGGGCCCAGAGAATACTACAGTGGCAGACATCGTTTTGGCAAAGTCACACACCGATTCTATATTAAGTTTCGTGACTTCCAACTGCCGGAGACGGATGTCATTAATGCCGGCGTGAATAACAATTGTGGAATATTTACAGTTACTTTTAGCCAGCATTTTCAAATTTGACTCGATGTCGCCTGCTCTGGCCCCAGGAATGCATTGGACTATGGCCGCTGGAGTCTCTAGGTTCATGTTTCTGACTACAGAGTCGCCAATGATCAGAGTTTTTTCCTCAGCGGGTGTGTCGCTGAGCGGGGAAAAACGATTAGAAACGTGAACAGGTTGGTGGTGAACCGGGGCTTTGCGACTAGGCTTCCTTCTCACCGTCACCCACCCAGTCTCCTCGCTGCTGAGGAGAGCCGGGGAACCGCTGACAGTGGGACCTAAGCTAGCTAGCTCCGCTGCAGCTAATGGGCGTCCGTCAAGATTAACTGGCGCAGACGGTGTTTCAATGCAGCGGAGCCGGGATTCCAAATCAGACAACCTCGCCTCGAGCGCCTCAAAAAGACAACATTTATTACATTTACCGTTATCGCTAAAAGAGGCAGAGGTGTAGCTAAACATCTGACAGAGAGAGCACACCAGAGGAGGAGAGGAAAGAGAGCTAGTAGCCATAGCTAGTGGCTAGAGAGCAAACCACAAAGCAAACCACACAGGCAGACAGCAAAACAGGAAGTGACGATACGTTACCACAAGGAAGTGACGATCAGATCGAACATGTTCCTATGGTCACATTATTTTATTATTTTATTATTTTATTTTATTTTCATCTTTTCTAGGAGTACCGTCATTTTTGTCCAGGCCTGTTTCATGAGTTTGTTTTTTAAAGTAATTCTGTTGAACCACAATTCAAAAGCACTGTTTGATTTTCATTGGTTGATTTTCATAGAATTTTTATTTATTACCACTTTTGTCAGATTCAAGTTATTTCTGTGACCATTGTGGGTTTTTCTTTCATTAACAGAGGGGTACCAACAATTTTGTCCACGTCTGTATATTTTAACAAAAACAACTTACCAACACCTTGGTCAACCGCACATGATGCCTTCTTCAGCAGCAGTAGCAGCAGCAGGTTCATAAAAACCAAAATGAAGATGCTTGACTCTAGAATAGCA
Source organism: Pholidichthys leucotaenia (assembly GCA_020510985.1). NCBI lineage: Eukaryota > Metazoa > Chordata > Actinopteri > Cichliformes > Pholidichthyidae > Pholidichthys > Pholidichthys leucotaenia. Next base: position 20,782,606 of record CM035838.1, read on the forward strand.
ATAATAAAAATGGCAGCTGAATATAGCTTGATTTTTGAAACATTAAGTTCAGTATTAATCCATTTATCAAAGGATAAATGTACTCACCTTTCATGATTCAAAGATTAGAGTTATCAAAGGGATATTTCACAGTGTTATTCTGCTGAGCTATCTGACAAACAGAGGAAGGTATAATCTATGCATAAGTAGTCTATAGTGCTACTGACATGTGGCTTTACATCAGCTGTGGAGAAGGGGTGGAACACAGCCTGCTGCACTTCCTCCATTTAGTCTTCTGTTGGCAGAAAAAGTTCAATATTCATTTAATAGAGTTTTAGTAGAGCCATATGATGCTTTTATGCACTTAATGAACATTTTATTAGGACAACAGATAATCCAGTAATGTACATTTGTTAAAATGCTTATTAACGAGAGAGAGAGAGAGAGAGAGAGAGGTTGATAAGGAAAGTCTTGTATCGCCACCTGCTGGTAAGTTAAAATAGCATATTTTTTGAAGGCTTCATGTTCTGAAAAATCTGCACCATTAAATCTTCAGCCTACTCAACCTACAGTTTTAAAACAAGACAATGGTATAAAACTACACTGACAAAACGTTAGTCATTATGATGCCTTAGAATAACCATTTTGAATTACATGAAGAACCTTTAAGCAAGAGGTTCTTCAAAGAGCCTTTTTCAGGATTGCCCAGTATTCTAGCCCCATATAACTTTAATAGAAACAAAACAATTCACTTCTTTGACGAGCCCTACAAGGTATGAAAAAACAACCACCAGGTTCTTCAGTGAGTGATGTCTCTGTTAAAGGGGTCACTGACTGAAAAATTGTGTTTCTGTTGGTTTTAACCTTCTGAAATGTGTCTATTAGTCACGTGATTATTAGAAAAACACATCAAAACACTCACCTCTCTTAAAAAGCACAGTATCATTTTTCTCTCCAAGAAGCTGTTTTAACTCTTCCAGGTTCTTTCTCTACTTCTGGGATGGGGAAGCCCAGCCTTGATACCTGCCAGCTGCTTTATTATTGGCCAGTCTAGCTGTCTGTTGAGCCAAAGGTGTAGCTAATAAGTGCTAATGTTGCTCCCCTGGGTAGCGGCCCAGGAGGAGGAAACGTGCATGTGGAAGTTAACTCTCCAACCTGTGATAGAGAATCGGCAAAACACGTTCGTTATTTCACACAAGGAGTTTTATTCTTCGTACTCCAGTGCGTGAGTCTACTCTCTATCACTGTGCGACATGCGCCATCTATTGGTCGGCGTATGGAACTGCACTCAACTCACATGAGTTATAATGGAACCAGGTGGATTACAAATGCATTGTAGAAAAATAAACAATTAAGGAATAACATAAAATTGTAGGGGTGCCTGTTTTTCTTAAATTTTCTTATCCAAATGTCTTTTTCACCTCTTACATAACTATTAACTATTTCCAACCCTCTACACTCTCCCCCACTTCAAATAAATGTCTCCCGACATTTCATGTTCTAGGGTGACTTAATGCATGAGAGTGTACCAATTATAACCATGGGACTGAGGTTGGGTGAGGTAGTGGAATGGCATATAGTTTTGAGTTAGCGGCACAGGGGTAGGGAGTAGGACAGGTCTTACGTCTGCAGTCCAAGGCTGGTACGATGGCTGTCCCAGGACGTCGTAGGTCAGTCTCTCTACTGGCCTTGCTCTCCGCTGTGACCTTCTCAGTTCCTCCTGTTCTCTATCCATCACCTCCACTTGTCCTTGACGTTCTTCCTGCAGCAAAGCTGGTCCATCCATTTGCTCCTCAGCATCCCGCTGAACGGGGACCGGTTCCTGCCTTACTGGTGGGCAGAACTCTCTAGCTGTCGCTCGAAGCCTTTGCTGATTTTGAGGATTTTGCTCTGGCATGACAGGTACTGGTTGTTGAGTGTTTTGGTCTGGGAGATTTGAGGCATTTTGCTGACGATTTACGGGTCTGTAACATGGGATTTGGCTATGGAGGTTGTAGCGGTAAGTATTTTCCTCTTCTTCCTCCGAGCTGTCATTGTCTGTGTTGTCACTGTTAGGATTTGTCTCTGTCCTCTTCTTCCGTTTCTGTTTTGTCTTTTCTTTTGCAGGCAGTTCTTCTTCTAAAGGCAAGTCATTTACAGGCAACAGCAGGTTTCTGTGTAACACTCGCATCACTTGGCTGCCTCTCTCTGCTTGTACTTTATAGACTGGTCCATCTCCCACTCTCTCAACTACGCGATGTACTGCTGACTCCCAGTAAGCGCGCAGTTTCCCTGGGCCTCCTCTTTCAGAGAGGTTTCTGACCAACACCCTGTCGCCTGGTTGGAGTGTGACACCTTTTAAGCGTTTGTCGTACTGCTTTTTGCCTTTATCGGAAGACTTTTGACTGTTTTCTGCAGCGATTTTGTAAGCAACACGCATCCTATCAGCCCATTTTTTAGCGTAGATTTGATGGCTGTGTGTGTCAGTGTCTTTTGTCTGGTTCAATAGTAGATCTACAGGCAACCTTGGGACTCTGCCATATAAGAGGAAAAATGGAGAATAGCCTGTTGACTCGTGTCTTGTACAATTGTAAGCATGTACAATTTGGGGTAGGTGATCCTTCCATTCACTTTTTTTCTCCTCCTGTAGGGTACGAAGCATTTGGAGTAGTGTACGATTCAGGCGCTCCACGGGGTTGCCCTGCGGATGGTATGGAGTGGTTCGTGAGTGAGAAATTCCAGACAGTTGTTGTAATCTGTGGAAGAGACTGTTTTCAAACTCACGTCCCTGATCGTGATGCAACTTCTCAGGGTACCCGAAACGAGGAATAAAATCCTGACATATCTTTTCTGCAGCTGTTTTGCCTGATTTATTCCTTGTAGGGTATGCCTGTGCGAAACGAGTGAAATGGTCCACTAGTACGAGGATGTACTCATACCCTCCTTTACTTGGCTCAAGGTGTAAGTAGTCGATGGAGATTAACTCAAAGGGAGCACTGGTTGTGATAGAGCCCATTGGAGCTCTCTGGGGAACATTTGGGCGTTTTTGTTTGATGCACGGACATTTTTTTGTTACATAATCTTCAACATCTTGTTGCATACATGGCCAATAGAAACGCTCACGGGCCAGATGTATCACCTTATCACACCCTATATGACCCATGTCATTGTGTAAACTCTTTAACACCATCGGCTTTAGCTGTTCAGGTAGGACAAGTTGTTTGCTGTGCTCTGTCTTTCTGTACAATAATCCATTGTCAACTTCCAACTTGTTCCACTCATACAGTAGTCTCCGTGTCCGTTTACTCATTGTCCGTCTATCTTTATCGTTTGGTGTCCATCCTTTGAGTTTGAGTGAGATTACTTCTCTAATTGACTCATCGTCTTGTTGAGCAGCATTGATGTCTTTAGGCGTCATGCTCAAAACACTGTCAGTTGGCACATTGTTGTCATTAGAACTCAGTTGTAACGCAGCTATCCATGGCACATCACTGTTTTGTGCTGCCTTGCTCCCTTGCCACACTGCAGACACTACTTCCGGTAAAACTGTCTCTGTGAACTCATTCATTTGCTCTTGCAGGTCTAATGGGTGTCTGGACAACATATCTGCATCTGCATTCCTTTTCCCTGGCCTATACTTGATATCAAAATGGAAGTCAGCCAACTCCCCGACCCACCTATGACCCACTGCATTCAACCTGGCTGAACTGAGGACATAGGTTAAAGGATTGTTATCTGTATAGACAGTAAAAGTCGGTGCATAATACAGATAGTCACGGAATTTGTCGCAGATGGCCCACTTGAGAGCTAGAAACTCTAGTTTACCGGAATGTAAGTGATAATTCTTCTCGGCCGGTGTGAGAGTTCTGGATCCATAGCCAATCACCTTAAGTTTGTTTTCTTGTTTTTGATACAAGACGGCTCCCAGGCCTTTGTTTGACGCATCTGTATGCAATACAAATGGAAGGTCCAAATTGGGATAGGCCAGAATGGGAGGATTAGTCAGAATGTCCACAAATCTTGACACAACTCCCTGATGTTCACTGGTCCATATTATTGGTGTGCGAGAAGGAAGCTGGTTTCTGTCTCCTTTCTTTGTTTGTCCTTTACTCCTTTTTGGTGCTGGTTTATTGTCACTGCTTGTTTCATTAGTGCTCTGGAGGAGTTCGAACAAGGGTCTCGCCAGACGTGAAAAATCTTGAATAAATGATCGGTAATAACTGAGAAAACCCAGTAACGTTCTGAGTTCTCCGACTGTGCGAGGGTTCTTGTCTTTCAGAGCGAACACAGCATCCAAGTCTTTTGGGTCAATCTGGACTCCTTCTCCCGACACTAGCCTACCCAGGTAGCGTACTTGGTTTTTGAACAGTTCACATTTGGCTGGCCGAAGTTTTATGCCGTGTTGTCGCATTTTGCACAAAACCTGTTTAAGGTGTTCTACGTGCTCATCAAAGGTTTTGGAGTAACACAGTACATCGTCCAAGTAAGGCACGTAACACTCGTCTCTGATCCCTTCTAACACCCCCTCCATACACCTTTGGAATGCGGCCGGTGCGTTTGACAACCCGAATGGAACCCGCACCCACTCGTATAGTCCCCAGGGTGTGCTAAATGCAGTTAAATGTCTTGACTCCTCACTTACAAAACCCTGATGGTAGGCACTTCCCTGATCCAATATGGAAAACCAGGAGTTACCCCCAAGACTGTCCAGTAGATCTTGTATCCGTGGTAACGGATGCCTGTCAGGTATGGTTTTTCGGTTCAGCTCACGAAAATCAACACACAAGCGCAAAGTATTGTCCTTTTTACGCACACACACTACTGGCGACGAGTTGTTTGACAGTGATTTCCTGATCCAGCCCCTGCTTAAAAGGTTTTGAACATACTCCTTCACCTCTTTATACAGTGGTCTTGGAATGGAGTTGTAACTTTTCTGCACGGGTGTGTTGTCAGTGGTGTTGATTTTTAGCTGTAGTCCAGGAATACATCCAATGTCTCCTTCATCATGAGCAAACACATCAGACTGTTCATAGAGCATCTGCCGAACCACCTCCCGATCACCCTCTGAGAGATGGTCTAAATTGACATTAGGGTGCCATCTCAGGTGTGAGGGGGCAGTGCTTAATGTTTCTTCACCCTCACCTTGACTGTCACATGTCACTTGAGCAGAGTGACAAAATGGCTTGTCTGTAGTTTTGGTTGCATTTTCAGCACTGGAACAAACATTTACAGGTTTGTATTCAGTGATCTCTGAAATAAGTCCTAAAACAGTCTTTGGATTTAGAAAAATGTTGTGCTTTGTTGAGTTTTGGATTGGGATTTTGACAGTTTTTGAAGCACCAGCGGGTACATCAATAAGAGCTGGGAATAACTCCAACCCATCCGGTAAGTTACATTTCACAGCTGGCTCGAACAACATTTCTCCTCCTCCAGGGAATGCTCTGATGTGACATTTTACCATACAGATTTGGCTACTGTGAACAGTGAGTCCTTTTTTCCCAACTCTCACCACTGGACTTTCTGGTTCATTTTCTATTGACTTGGTGTGGACAACAGAGATGAGTGATTCAACATTACCTTTCTGGACCTTTAAGGTCTCTGACAGTAAGCCCACTAAGCTAATATCGTCACTTTGTTCACCGTTTGCCATTATTATCTCTTGGATCACATTAAAGCCCAGCAGCGGAGTGCTTAAACGCTGCTGACTGACAAGCATTGGAACATACAAGGATACAGAACCATACTGTGAACTTGTGATCTCGAGCAGGACATCTATCCACCCCTCGAACGGAACATCTGTTCCATTGGCTGCGGTGATTTCGAGTGGATGGCCTGGGAGTAGGCTCTCGAGTGGCTGTATTTTCACATTTGGTAAGGCTGCTTGTACCCATGGCTTTTCAACAATGCTTACTTGTGCCCCAATGTCCAATAACATCTGTAGGTTTACTCCATTTAACTGGCAACTGATCATACACCTACCGCCAATGAACTGTGCCACACGCTTTGTGTTGGGTGACTTTTGGGACTTGGCAGTAGTCTGTTTGGAGTTCCGTCTTTTAGTGTTGTGGGACTCTGCTGGTGGTTCAGTCACTGGTGGTCCCTCCCCAGCGACCTCCTCCAGTTTCCCGACACATTGCTTTTCTGAAGGCAACCTATTGCTCTGTGCCCCTCCTCTCCACATCGAAAACAGTGTGCGCAGCGCTCACTCTCTTGGGCGGTACACTTTTGGCACTTTCCTTTCACTGCAGGTTTCAGTGCTGGCTGTTTAGGGACAGGTGCTGTGGGACTGGTGTTTACTGTATTTACCATTGGGGTTAGGGCCTTTTCTAGACTCTTGGTTAGGGAGGAGACCTGTGCCGTCAGCTCCTGGATAGCTACACGATTAGCTTGGACTTCAGTGTGCATTTTAATAGAGCTTTGATCTGTCTCTGCCTGTGCCGCATTAACACTGGTGACTTTCTGTTTATGACTTTGTCCCAACCTACTTAATCTCTCTGTCTCTTCACTAACAGAATTTGCTATGAGCTCCAGGATGGAGTCATCTGTGACACTGGTGTTTGAGATGTGAGGTTTAAGGTCTCTCCTGACATAAGAGTATTTTTCATTCAAACCCTGATACAATGAATGGATAAACACACCTTGTACCAACTCGTTGTCATAATGAAACCCACTACTGTTTTTAGTTGCAATCAGCACACGCTGTTTTAGCCCCATTAGTCTATACATAAACTGTTGTGGTGTTTCTTTGTCATTTTGCTTAGCATTACTCAGCTCCTGAAATAATTCAGTGCTGCTTTTCTCGCGTAGATGTGTCCTTAAGAAACGTTTTAACTCAACTACAGTAAGGCTATCTTTGGTTACAAGCATATCTTTAAAGGTACCAGGCTTAATTATCTTAAACACCGTTCTGATAACCTCAGCCTCTGTGAACCCTTCATTTAGCCCTTCATCAAGCTGTTTGCACAAGTTATTGTAACTCAAGTCAGAATCAAAATCAGAGATTTGACCACCATAAATCTTGTACTCTCTACGTGGCAACAGTGACGTAAGTTCAGTCAGTCTGACTAACCCTGGGTCAGGAACTACAGATGGTGATGTCGGATGGTTCTTCCCTGATGGTGCTGCAGCTCCAGTGGTCACAGGAACCACTATGACTGGATCATCGTCGGGTGACACCTCTGCATCCACTTCTCCAGCTGCTGTGGGCCGTTGTAGTTCAATGATGAGGTCACGGAAAGCAAGCAGGCGAGACATCCCCTGGTCCTCAAGGCTCTTCAGTTGTGGACTTCTCAGCGAGTCAACAATGAAGTCGAAGAGTTCCACTTCGGTCGATTCTGCGCCTGGCAAATCTTCTCCCACCTCATCCTTGAACGGCTCAGCCAGCTTGTAAAGAACGTTTCTGCGGCGGGCAATGGTCAGCTGGCGAAGCTCTTGCTGGATTTCCCATCTCAGATCATGTGGAGCAGACATGGCTGTGGTCTCCTGTAGTCAGTCGCTTAGGTCAATGGCTCAGGAACAGGTGGTCAGCATCCCTTGGTTCTTCAATGATTAGTGCCAGACCAGTAGGTGGCACTAATCCCGGACGAGCCCCCAAAATTGTTGCTCCCCTGGGTAGCGGCCCAGGAGGAGGAAACGTGCATGTGGAAGTTAACTCTCCAACCTGTGATAGAGAATCGGCAAAACACGTTCGTTATTTCACACAAGGAGTTTTATTCTTCGTACTCCAGTGCGTGAGTCTACTCTCTATCACTGTGCGACATGCGCCATCTATTGGTCGGCGTATGGAACTGCACTCAACTCACATGAGTTATAATGGAACCAGGTGGATTACAAATGCATTGTAGAAAAATAAACAATTAAGGAATAACATAAAATTGTAGGGGTGCCTGTTTTTCTTAAATTTTCTTATCCAAATGTCTTTTTCACCTCTTACATAACTATTAACTATTTCCAACCCTCTACACTAACAGTGGTAGGGAGCTCCCTAACAAAATGTGGTTTATATTGTTATTACTTCCGCCAAGGGAGGCCGGAGGTAATGTTTTTAGTGGCATAGGTTGGTCAGTTTGTTGGTTGATTGGTTTGTCTTTTAGCAGCATAACTCAAAAAAGTTATGAACGGATTTTGACGAAATTTTCAGGAAAGATGTGTAATGGCACGGGGAACAGATGACTAGATTTTGGTGGTGATTCGGCTCACGATGTGGATGCAGGATTTTTAAAAATATTATTTTATATATTAATCTGGCACTTCTCATGTACTGCCCCTTTAAGACGTGTCTGCAATATTATGTTTTATTATGAAGTGTGGTGTAGTGGCGGCCACTTGCTCTTCTGCCACTGCACCACCCTATAAATACCAGCAGGCATCTTCATCCGGTCTCTTTGCCGATGCCCCTGCCTGGTGGCTGTGTTATGAGTAACCAACTCTACAATAAAGCTGAGTTCAACTGTGCACCTGGCCTCGTCATTTAGGAGGTAATTCCATACATAATATTTTGGCGACAAGAATAAAAAATGGAGACGTGTGTTTCACCGCTTCGGTCCTTCCTGGAGCTCCCGGGCAAGCCACCTGTGCCCTGGCTGAGATGGTTTGCCGCCTTTCAGGGCTACATCGTGGCACTCGACCTGGGTAAGCTAGATAAATTGAGGGCATATGCGCTTCTGGTGCATAATTTGGGGTTTGAAGGCCAGCATATCCTACGTACACTCGGAGCTACCGACTCATATGAGGATGTGGTCAAGGTGCTAGTGTGCCATTTCCACACCCCGGACAATGTCACCGTCCAGAGGATTTGGTTCCGACAACGACACCAGCGAGTGGGTGAGCCTGTCCACTAGTTTGTCGCCGACCTGTGGCAGCTGGCTAGCAAGTGTTGTTTCGGGCCATTGGAGGAGGGAATGGTACGTGACTAGCTGGAGGAGCACACAACCAGCAATGCTTTATGAGCTAGGCTGCTCTTGGCGCCGAGCGACCTGACGTTAGCCAAGGCTGTCGAGCTATCCCTCCAAGTGGAGACCGCAGACAAGCTAGCTTTGGAGCTAAAGTGGCACCAATCACAACGGCAGCTAGGGCCTACCGCTGCAGCATTAGTAACGGACCCTGACAGCGAGCTTAGCGCGACCGGTGACAACGCCGAAACCAACGCTATCAACATGAGGTCTGTCCCAAGAAAACCCTTGTGTACGGGTTGTTGGTCTGCGAAGCACCAATACAAGGCTAGGGAATGCCCAGCTAGAGGGAAGCGCTGTAGCAAGTGTGGACGCTTGAACCATTATGCCAGGGTGTGTCGTATGTCTGAGCCGGAGGGCCCACGAAGAAAAAACAACTTCACCCGCCCCGACATCTGTCCATGTGATGTCCCTGAGTACCAACAGGTTCAAGTTCTGCAAGGTGACACTGGATGGTGAGGAGGTACCACTGCTGATCGACACGGGGCGGAGTGATCATTATTGAATTGGGCCACGGTGAGGAAATGTTTCCCCTATTACAAAAAAAGAGATGATCCAGCACCGCTCTACGGTTATGGGGGTGGCAGACTGTGCACGGTTGGAACATTGGAGTTAATGGCTCGGTACAAGTCGGCGGTGATGGTTGACGGCACGTTCCACGTGACGGCCCGAGGCAACAACATCATGGACTGTGACCTGTGTTATGGACTGAGGTTCACCATTAGCGATGACACTGGGGAAGAATGGACTGGTTGTGGACAGTGGAACCACCCGGTTCCGGTGGTGGAGGACGACACGGTGTGGGGAGAAGATTTATCAGACACCACGGTTAAGCAGGACCAGCCTCACTCAGGTTTGACACATGAAGGTCTCAGTGCTGGCACTCTGGGTGTTCTCTTCCAAATAATAACCAACGTCATACTTGTTTCTAACTGCACGTTATTAACTTCATAACTCAATTACAGCTAGGAAAAAAGGGTTAACATGGAGAAGCAGAGCTAAGGTTACACATAGTCTGTAGTCACCATCAAGCTACATTCATTACATGAGAAAAAAACGGAAACAGAATTGCTCCCTTCAAAATGAAAGCACACACTAAGGTGGCATAATGCAATGCACATCCTGTATAATAATAAACTGAAAAAAAATGATTTTCATCATGTCTCTCTTGTTATACATGCTAATATGAACAAAACAAGGCTTTTTTCCCATAGTCATATATTCTATTGGTCTAAACTATCTTAAATGATTTACTTCAAAAAAGTCACAACAAGGGGTGTGGTGGGAGAAGGTACCGAGCGTGGCGGCAAGGCGCCTGCGCTGGCGAGTGATGCCATCAAGTGAGCCTCAGTTTCCTCCAGAGCTCGGCCACAGTGGGCTTGAGGATCTGGAGCTTCAATGGTGACCACTGCAGCAGCTTTACAAGGAGTCGGGGCGAGACTGACAAGCACTGAGGGATCGCGTGCCGATCAGCAACACTGCAGGCCGAGCAGAGCTCCTCTGAGCGTTACGGACCTAGCTCGGGTTCGTGGGGAGGGACATCCACGGCGGATGTGGGCCAAATAACAGTCAGAGGATCACCAGGAGCGGCTGCGCATTGTGGCTAAGCGGGGCGCAGCCTACTTCCAGCTGTCGGACGGCTCGTGGAAACACGGCAATGAGCTGCGGCGTGCTCGGGAGGAGGCTTCAGATGGCGGGTCCGGATGAGAGAGGTGGTCGATAGTGAAGAGAAGAGGCGCTCTCGTATATGAGGTCAGCTGTGATCCTGGAGGCATGCTGCTTCCAGGGGTGGGTCTACTGAGGGGCTGCCCTGGGCCCCCCACAAGCCAGTTCTACCCTTTTCTGCCAGGACAATAGTGTGGTTTTGAAAAAAAATAATGATAAAAAAAATGTTATAATGGTTTTAAAAAAACCATACTGGCTGTATTTGCGAGTATTTGCAGGCTCCTAGTGCATGCTAATACTGTGTGGGAAGATAAAGCCTGTATGTGTAGTACATGTTCCTAGCTGTACCATTCCCCCTGTGTGGCTTTAGTTGCTAATTCTACTCTATATACAACTGTAAAAAAAAAAAAGACTAAAATGCTGTTGTTTGGGGTGTTTTATTAGGAACACGGCAGTATTTTCAGTTATTAATGGACTTTTAGTTAATGACAGGTGGCAGAATCGACCCGTCCCTCCTAGCTTAAGTTTGTTGTGTGAATGTGACAGGCCCTTAGTGGTTTCAGTATTAGTTTTTTTAGTGTGTGAGCCGGGTCCTAAATTGGGGAGGGTCTCAGTTGTATGCGTGGTTTTGGACTTTCTATGGGGGGGATGTGATATTATCTTTTATTATGAAGTGCGGTGTAGTGGCGGCCACTTGCTCTTCTGCCACTGCACCGCCCTATAACTACCAGCGGGCATCTTCATCTGGTCTCTTTGCCGATGCTGCTGCCTGGTGGCTGTGTTATGCGTAACCAACCCCACAATAAAGCTGAGTTCAACTGGGCACCTGGCCTCGCCATTTAGGAGGTAATTCCATACATAACAGCGTCCACTCAGTTATGTGCGAGGTCACGCCATACGGCCACGCGCCTCAGCAACCTGGAAGCCAAACACTGCAGAAAAAATATTAGGGGGCGTGTCCACCAAACTCGTGTTTGTCTGCTGTGGGCAACTGTTTTCTATTCATTCTCTATGTAGTCCAGCACTTACAACACTGAGTGCCTTCGGCGCTGAAACGCTCTGAACGGTGGCCGCTTCTTGTCATGGTGCTCTGGGCTGAAACAAGTTTAATTTGTCAGACTACTGTACAGCTGCGCTCATCAATGTCAGACCTTTCTAAGCAGCCAGTCAGAATTAAGGAAGGGTGGGACATAGGACGCTGGTACAGGAAGACAAGGACGGGAGGTGACAGTGGAGGCTGAACTTTGCTGCATTAAACAACCCGGTACTCTTTGATCTGACACTAAAATGATATCATGATCAAAATTTGAAAGCAAACTCTTGGAGGAACATGTCCGCATCTGTCGGTGTGCCAGGTGAGCGTCTGTGCCTTTGTCATGGTCATATTTCTTACAGTTTGTTGAGGTAGATTATATAGGTACTATGTGAATTTGTAGTTGATAACTGCAAAAAAATGGTATGATACCGCACTGTTGTGTAATACTGTTTAATAATTATGAACTTTTTCAGTTAACTATGATGGAGAAGAGAGGAGATAAAAAAAAAAGAAAACCAACCTGAAAGATTCAATAAACCATGATATTGATTGAAAGTGGAATTGCCCAGCCCCAATGTGTGGTCAATACAATTATGACAGTCTTGTTATTATTATTATTATTATTATTATTATTATTATTTGGTCACCTATGAGGCGAGCAACCACATCTCAATTGCTTTACAAAGCTAATACAGGACAGGGGTCGCCATTCCTCACTGCCCGCCTTTCCCCGTTCTATTATGCTGAGCACCAAGCTAGAGGGCAGAAAGTACCATTTTAACCTGGTCTTTGGTATGACCTTGCCGGGATTTGAACCCCAGCCTCTCGGTTGTATAATAATAATAATAATAATAATAATAATAATAATAATGGATTGCATTTATATAGTGCCTTTCATTCAGTTTTTCAGGAAAGGTGTGTCATGGCGCACTGAACACATGATTAGATTTTGGTGATGATCTCAAAATGCATACCTCTGCCAAGGCTCTTATCTTCTCAGAGTGTTAGCAACAATACTGCAAAACTACTTGGCCCAAAGATGAACTCATTAGATGTTGGAGGTGATCCGTGAGTGCATACCTCTGCCAAGGTCCTTTCTCGCAATGTACAGATGGATGGTGATATGGACGAACAAAGGGACGGAGGGGAGGACAAAGGGAGGGAGGGATGGAGCCTTGGCGGAGGTATGCGCTCTCTGAGTGCCCTCTAGTTTTCTTTAAATTTCTGTCACCATAAAAGACATTCATGTTTCCACCTGGTTCACTAATCCACAGTTGATAACATATCTCACGTCATTCTGGCTTATTATATTTCCGGTGTGACGTTACATTAACCTGTTAGCATTAGCTTGGCTAGGCAGTCAGACTTAGTCATTCTGGTGGTATTACAGCTCACCTAAGCAGGGAGACACTGTCCAACACCTACGTTAGCTTCACTGTCAATTCAGCCGGTTTTGATCTCTATTTTCTATAAATTCTATTCACCCCCCACTGGAATCCTTGCTCATTTACCAACGCTTCATTCTTAGACATTATTTTAGTTTAGTTAAAGTTTTATTTTCTCTAGCTGAGATCAAAGGCAGCTTAGTCTGTCATTCGTGAATGTTTCTGTCTTATTGTACTCCAGGGACCGGTCATATCCTATCGACCATTGAAACCACACACCCCGTCCACCAGTGAGACATTATTTCATTCATTCTTTAAGACGAATTCACATCAGTTGACTCAGGCTAAATCTCACACAGGAGATAGGAGAGCCATTTAAAAGTCATTATTTTTCTGTGTATTCCAGAGTTTGAAGGATTTACTATTTAGTGGATTTGTAAGGAATCTACATGAGTAGCATTGATGATGATAATAATAATAATAATAATTTTGTATGTTTTGTTTTAACATAGAAAATGAACTGAAATAAGAATGGGCTTGACTGAGTTGACTGAGTTATTGACCCCAGTGCCTGCAGACAACCTGCAGTGTTTAAAAAAGTAGGCTGTATTTCAATATTACCTAACATTATAATATGAAATTTAACAAGTCAATTTTTTTACCACTTTTTTATACACACACATTAAGCCAAAATTGTTGAAAAATGTCATACTGCCAAGCAAAGTGGGACAGTTTCAGTACAGTGGGCACAGGTGACATAGATGACCAAACTGTCCTGCTTTCCACTGTGTTTTCATGTTGGACGCTGTTAAGAGGAACATCTAATGCTGGAACACCACACAAGGAAATTTCTCCTATAATCTGACGGGTTCTTTAATTTTTGCCATTTCCCTAATTCCTCTACTGACTTCCCTGTATTCCTATACACTATTTTCTTGGATATTTTCTTCAGGAGAACTTCAGTTTTGCTCAAGAAGGTTTTTTTTTCCCTTTTCTTAGACTTTGAAGCCATCTTTGTTAATGAAACTAATGGTGAAGCATGGAAGCGTGACCTTATATAGTATTTTTAGGGCATCAGTTATGAAAATCTTCAGTACTCGTGAGCATGCACTTACTCACACAAGTGGAATTCACCATTTTTACACAGACTATTTACACACTTTTGAAGTTCATACGAGTGTTTGTTGAATCTGGAGTGGCTGGATCATACTAATGCAGCCTACTAACAAAGTATGCAGTATTTACACATACTAATACTAACATGTTTGCGCATGAGACTCGTGCCTGATTTTGTCTGTCAGCCTGTCCATGACCATTGCAAAGGAGAAGGGGCTCAGAGCAAATCCCACCAGCAGCGTGAATCAATCTGTCACTTCTGCAGCACACCTGACTACTGTCTTGTTGTCCTCATACATGTCATACACCATCCTCACATACTTCCCTCCTGCTTGTGATTTCCCTCATACAATAGTACTCTTCCTCCCTTGGCACCCTATTATATGTTTTCTCTTTGCAAAGACAGTGCAACTCCTTCTGATCTTCTCTATGCTTCTCCATCAGCACTCTTAAAGAGATCATTGACTGAAAAATTATGTTTTTGTAGGTTTTAACCTTCTGAAATGCATCAGTTGGTCATGTGCTTATTGCTCACTCCTCTTAAGAAAACACACAGCCTTTCATTTTTCTCTCCAAAAAGCAAAATTGACTCAGATTTGCCACATGATGTCATTTACACGTACATAGTAAATGCAGCCCAGCGCATCTTTGATACCCGCCCACTGCTCTATTATTGGGTAGCCAAGCTGTCAATCATGAGGACGAGGTGGCGTGGGTAGGGCAGTTGGTGCCATCGACGGCCGTGCTCTAGCTCAACAGGAAATGAGGCTATGACCACCAAACTTGGTACACAGATTGACCTTGGGACTAGCACCCGTGGCTATACTTTTGGGGTCAAAAGGTCAAGGTCAGAATGCAAAAAAAACTATATTTCAACAACAAAGACATCTAGGGTCACCAAACTTAGTACACAGGTTTATCTTGGGATCTTGACCAAGAACTATGGGTTTGGGATGAAAAGGCCAAAGGTCAACATTTGCATTCACTATGCTCTATTACTGTAGAATGAATAAAGCTAGGGTCACCAAATTTTGTACACAGGTTCACCCTGCCCTGTAATTACGGATTTGGGTTCAAAAGTTCAAAGATCAAGGTTTTAAGTTTATTGGGCTTCAGCAGGCATGGGTCTGCATCTCGGCTGAGTGCATTCTAGTTCTTTCTGTAAGACAAATGTTTGTTGGCTCAGGGGTAACAGGTCAAGTCTGCCCTGATGCAGTCAGCCCCCAAGTGGGCCCAGGATCCCCACTGGCTCAAGTGGGGAACCTTCACATTGTTAAAAAGACTTCTGTCACCAACAAATGTAAGCAGTTTTACAGAAATTCTCCACCCATGCCACGAAAGATCCCACACGACCTGCATTCAAGTCAGGATAAATCCAAGCTAAAGGCTATGAGCTAGCCAGTCAATGTTAGCAAGTGAGGTAAGAAGACGGGCGGAGCTGAATCCAGTCCGAAGATTAATTAAATAATTATTAAAGAAAATTTGAACAAAATGTGTCACAAAAGTTTCTTTAAAACATGTGAGCTGATAAAATGTAAAAAAAAAAAAGTGCAATCAATGACCCTTTTAATCAATGACCCCCATGTAGGTTTGGATTTGTTTCCTCTTAATAATAAACACCTTCATCTAGAAACTGCATTTTGTGTTTACTTATGTTATCTTTGTCTAATATTTAAATTTGGTTGATGATCTGAAACATTTAAGTGTGACAAACATACAAAAAATGAGAAATCAGGAAGGGGGCAAACACTTTTTCACACCACTGTACATAGTTCTACCCGCGAAGCCACTGCCATACCTGCATAGTATATACCTATGGGCTATTTCTTAATTTTACTTTTATTTTTATTTCAGTCATATGGTTAATCATGTGTTCTGTAACCGTTTTATTTCAAATTCTTCTCACTTACTTTATTGCACAGCAGCCTGGTGGAGCACCCACAACTTCGTTGTGCTGTACAACTGTACAATGACAACAGAGCCTATTCTGTTCTGTTCTATTCTATTCCATTCCTCTTCTGGAAATATGTGTTCACCACATCCATTTCAGTCCTTTTTTCAAAATCTACAACCATCTGTCCTTCCACATTTCTGTTATTTTCAACTATTTCAGCATAGTCCAGAATTAATCTTTTTCTTCTACCTCACATCATGCACGTGCAGAGGGGGGTGCTTTAGGGGCTTGAGCCAGTATCCCTTTGCCAAAGTGCCCTTCTGAGTTGCCATTTCAATTTTCAACATTCAGTATAATTAGACACAGAGTCGGCGCCATGGAGAGTCATTCAAGTTCTGTGCTTCCCCCAAATGAGTTGCTGTGTCCCAGGGACCATGGAATGTTTTGAGATTTGGTCAGGCCCAATGACGATGCCCCACACCATGCGCACATTCACAAGGTAGCACGCACTCACAAATACATGACCACCACCGGACAGTGACAGTTACTTAATAGGAAAAAAATAAAGGGATTCTAACTCACCACTGCTGCAAAAAATGTGAAAATAAGTTCAACATTTTTTCCACAAATTTAAAGGTGGTCTATTTACCTTAAGGCCATCAGCGACTACTGATGTTGGACAGTGTTATGTCTGTAGAAATACCTTTAGAATGATGAGGCCAGGTGAATGGACAAACTCAACTTTATTAAGGCTTGAGCCAGAACGGACACACAACAGCCACCAGGCAGAGGGCACTGGTCAAAGAGACCGTGTAATGGATGCCCTCTGCTATTTATAGGGTGGTGCAGTGATGGAACAGGAAGTGGCTGCCACTACACCGCACTTCACAGTAAAGGTGTTAAAACCCCAACACCACATTTCCTCCCCCGCTTAGAAAGTCCAAAACCACTCACTCAGTTAAGACCCTCCCCAATTTGGGACCTGAACCACCCACTAACAAGCAAAGACTAATGTCTCTAGATGGCCTAACATATTCACACAACAGAACCTAAACTAGGGAGGACGGGTGGACTACCGTCCTGCCCACATGGCAAGGTGGATTATTCTGCCACCTACTAAAATAAATCAAAGTCCATTAATAAACTAAAATCATTGCCATGTTCCTAAACTACAAGAATAAAAAAACCCACCCAAACCATAATATTACACTGCATGCATAAACATATGAACATTATAACTATTTAGTAAAATTTACAACACTGTCCTTTGGGTAGAAAAGGGTAGAACCGACTTGGGGGGGGTGGGGTGGCAGGGCAGCCCCTCAGCAGATGCGCCCCTGGAAACAGCAGGTCCCCAGGATAGTGGCTGATCTCCCGGATGAAAACACCTCTCCTCATCACCACAGGAATCTGGGGCTAGCGCATCAGCGTCACTCGCCGGCGCAGGTGCCTCGCCGTCACGCTCGGTACCCCCCTATACCATTCCCCAGCGCCGGCACTGAGACCCTCCTGTGTTGAACCTGAGTGAGGCTGGTCCTGCTTGACCACCATTAGTTTTTTTGTCCCCCACAATGTCCTCCTCCACCACCGGTACCGGAGGGTTCCACTGGCCACAACCAGACCATTCTTCCCCAGTGTCGTTTTTGATGGCGAAACCCAGTCCGTAAAACAAGTCACAGCCCATGATGTTGTCGCCTCGGGCCATCACATGGAATGTGAAGTCAGCCATCATTGCAGACTTGTACCGAACCATTAACTCCACCGTTCCAACCATGCACAGCCTGCCACCTCCATAACCATACAGTGGTATTGGGTTAGCTTTTATCTTGTAGTGGGGAAAAAGCTTCTTCACCGTGGCCCAATTCAGCAACAACCCCTCCGCCTCCGTGTTGAGCAGCAGCAGCACCTCCACGCCGTCAAGTGTCACTGCGCAGAATGTGTACCCACTGGTACTCGGGGACACCTTGTGGATAGTTGTCGGGGGCAGGTGGAATAATGTCTTTCGTGGGCTCTCCGGCTCAGATACACAGCACACTCTAGCATAATGGTTCAAGCGTCCACACTTGCTACAATGCTTCCCTCTAGCCGGGCAGTCCTTAGCCTTACTTTGGTGTTACACAGGCCCACAACCCATGCAGTGGGGATTTCCCTGGGCAGACCTTCGCTGGTAGCATTGGCTTCTGTACTGTCGTCGTCCAAGCTATCCTCGTTATCCGGGTCTGTTACTAATGCCGTGGCAGAAGGCTCCAGCTGCAGTTGTGACTGGTGCCAATTTACTGTAGCTGTGAGGCTAGCTTGTCTGCGGTCTCCATTTGGAGCGCTAACTCGACAGCCCTGGCTAATGTTAAGTCACTTGGCACCATGAGTAGCCTAGCTCGTAAAGTGGCTCTGTTCGTGTGCTCCGCCAGTTGGTCACATACCAATTCTTCATCCAGTGGCCCAAAACGACACTCGCTAGCTAGCTGCCTCAAGTCGGCTACAAACTGGTGGATGGGCTCACCCACACGTCCAGCACCACAGGCAGCCCTGAAGAGATGTTTCATGCCTTTGGGGTAGTCGTCAACCACTTCCCCTTGTAACTTGATTTCAAATGCCAAGGGGTAGGGGAAGAACAGCAGCCTATGTGAAAATCCGATTCTCAAAAGTCACCAGTAAATGCGCGCCAGGATGTACATACACATACACAGCATACACGGCACTTCATTCATGTGACATTTGAATGTTTTATTTTGTAGCACCTTAAGTCTTGCACTTTAACATATCCACTTTGTACAGTTTCATTGCAGTTGTTCTGCTCATGTATGATTGTTTGTTTGTGTGTTTTTGTTACTCACCGGGAGACTACAGATGCAAATTAGCAGTAATGCTAAATCTGGAATACTTACATTTGTATTAATGTTCATTAGTATGTAATGTCCCTTTTAAATAAAGATTAAACTCATTAGTAGCTCTCTCCCTTTGCTGAAAAGAAGGTCGGGCCCAAGGCCTACTGGCCCCACCAGTTCTGTGGTCCATGCTGTGCCCCCCCCCAATCCCCAGACTAAGCCTTTGGCATTATACTTTTCTTCATTAATTGATAATGTATATTTATGAAAAGTCAGAATTCTGAAGTGAATGCAGCATCTTGGTGCTAGTGGTTACCCCTCCTTTACCCCAATAGCGGGTGGCTCAAGAAGAGCAGCCAGGCATTGGTTCTGACTGCCGGTGGCTTCTGGAAGATCAGACCACAAGGTGGTGATGGAGAGAGACTCCAGACGGAGACACATCAACACCATGGAAATGAGCGAGAGGACCTACAAGAACGACTGTCCCGGACGGAACATCTTCTGGGCAGCGGAATGTAAACAGTGAGAGATCATTTTTCCGAGAGGCTACCTTGTCCTGGACTCGACAAAGCCAGCCATCTTTTCATGTGGTGCTTTTAAGTCAAGAGACTAGAGCCAAGTTTGTTATTATTCCTGCTTGGACTGAAAAAGTTGAGACTGCTCTGACATTTTTTTTTGAAAGAGAAACTGAAGGGCCTATATGGGGGCGGGGGGGTTGAAAACTTCATAGGCTGAAAAGTTCATCATGGCTAAATTTGATCAAATGTGGTTTATTTTTTAACCACAGGGATCCAAGCACTGCAACATCAATGGAAGAAATGTGTGGACCGAAGGGGAGACTATGTTGAAAAATAAACCACATTTGGTCAAATTTGACCACTATGAACCTATGAACTTTTCAGCCCCCCATCGTATTACTTCAAACGGGGGCAAAAGGACATTTTCACCAAAGCAAGAAAAAGTTTAAAAGAGTGCTGTCTAAAAACATCTGCTTGAAAATTGCAGAACTTATTTTTATTTGTTTTTCATTTGAGAGAGCAGCCATAGTCTAAAGTTTTATTTCTTTGATTTTATTTTATCATTATTGTTGTTAATAAATTTGAACATCTTTGCATCAGAAGTTGGTTTGGGTTGCTAATGACTGACAGCAATTCTGTCATGGTCTGGTGAGCGCACTCCTCCCCCGCCTGTCGGGTTCAACTTTCACCTACTCGGCAGGTGATTATCTCCACCTGTGTGATGAGACGCACCTGCTCCTTTGATCTGCCAGCGCTTAAATAGACCTCTCTTCAATGTCTCGGCGCTGGCTTGTTGGGTAAACTACCTGTATCAGCTGCTAGACCTAGAATAATCTAATCCAGAAAAAACGTTTAATCTTGTGCTCTGCTCTCTGTTTCAGGTTGCTACCTCCTTAGTGGTGTGTCTCCAGAGTTGTTGTGCGCTCACCTGCCCCGCCATCATCACTTCACCAGCGACTGTCATCGCCCGGTCAGACACCTCTCCCAGTGCTCCTGTGCCATCCTGTTCCATCGGGAGGCTCGCCGTAAGTGCTGGGTTCATCTGCCGGGTCCTCAATTCTTCCCATGTAAGTCTGGTCCTATTTTCCCTTTGTCTAGCCTCCTTCTAATACACTTGCTCTCGTCTCTCATTTCAGGCTGTGTGCTTTCCCTGGCGAGTGGCGGTTTTCTCTTGTGGAGGCATTTTCTTGCAGTTAATAAAATTCATGTTAAGCTTGTCACTCTGTGTCTCTGTGTGCTTTCTTTGGTGTTACTCCCTGCACGTGAGCTGTCAAATTATAACCAATCATGACAGAACGAGCCAGCCTTGTTGCAAGCTCAGTGGGAGCAGCATCAGTGGAGCACTCCGCAATAGAGCGGTTAGATGCCGCAGAGAGACAGGTGGCCGTGCTAACTCAACAGCTGCAGACCATTACACAGCAGCTGGCCATGGTCACCGAGCATTTGGGCCGTTTGTCTCTTCCGGTCCCTGTTCCTCCACCTGTTGCCCCAACTTCTTCATTTGTGTGCCGAACCACCTCCATTCCCACGCCTGCCCCATACACGGGGAAGGTGGAGAAATGCAAAGGATTTCGATGTCACATTCAGCTGTATTTGGACCAGGTGGGGGGGAGGGGAGTACCCGGACGACAATTCAAAAATTTATTTTATGACCCTCCTGCTGCGGGACCGTGCCCTCAGCTGGGCCCAAGCTACTCTCAACAGCTCGGAGGGTCCCACGTATTCATTTGAAAGATTTGTGAGCGAATTCACTCGAGCATTCGACCATTCAGACAGCAAGGGGAACATTATGAGCTGCTTAATGTCACTCCGTCAGAGTAAACAGTCAATTGCCGACTACTCTGTGGAGTTTCGGGTCGTCGCGGCGGATTCGGGGTGGAATGCCGTTTCGTTACGAAGCATCTTCCTCCAGGGGTTAAATGAACACCTCCAGGATGACCTAGTGGTTCATGCGGTCCCCTCCTCCTTGGTTGGTTTAGTTGACCAGGCTATCAGCCTTGACAACCGATACCACGAGCATGAGAAGGAGTGCAGGGCCTCCTCTCGCCCGCCCATTGTGCGTGGACTCCTGTCGGTTGCTGACACAGCTGGAGCTGATTCTTTTTCCAAGCCTATGGAGTTCAACCGAGTCCGTTTGTCTCTGGAGGAGTGCCAGTGGCGAAAGCGAATCAGCGCCTGCATGTATTGTGGTTCTCACAAACACACACTACAGGACTGTCAGCTGAGGCCAAGACACGGCCCATCAGTAGCCGTGGGGGAGCTGACGGGCGGGAAAGCTAGTCATTCCCTCAGTAACCTATCTATTTCGGCCCTTATTCAGTTTCCGGGGGTCGAGAGGAGGACTAAAGCTTTGATTGATTCAGGGGCAGAGCAAAATTTTATTTCTGCGCGGTTCGTACGGAATGTAGCCATCCCTAAGATTAAATTGCCCAGGCCCTTAAGTGTGATTACATTGTCGGGTGAAAAAGTTGCTACCATCACCGATAAAACCAAGCCGGTGTCTGTCCTTCTTTTCGGCAACCACCGGGAAACCATTTCGTTCTTTATTCTCCCCAGATCTGTCCACCCGGTGGTCCTTGGGTATGTGTGGCTCCAGAAACATAATCCAATCATTAACTGGGCTAATAATTCCATCTCGTTCTGGAGCCTGTATTGTTTAGCCTTTTGCCTCAGATCGGCCGAGTGTTCACCTATGCTCTCCATCTCTTCCCCTCCAGTGGAGCCGCCTGACCTCAGTCTTGTGCCTGAAATTTATCATGATCTCAGGGAGGTCTTTAGCAAGTCTAGAGCGCTTTCCTTACCTCCCCATCACTCTTATGATTGCGCTATAGACCTCCTCCCGGGTGCACGGCTGCCATCCAGTCGGCTTTACAATATTTCTGGGCCGGAGAGGAAGGCGATGGAGAGCTATATTAAAGAGTCTCTGAACGCCGGCCTTATTCGGCCATCATCGGCTCCTCTTGGGGCAGGGTTTTTCTTTGTGGGGAAGAAGGACGGTTCCTTACGCCCATGCATTGACTACTGTGAGCTCAACGTGATCACTATTAAGGACAAGTAGCCTTTGCCCCTGATAAACTTCGCGTTTGAGCTCCTTCAGCACGCGTGGGTGTTCACTAAATTGGACTTGTGTAATGCTTATCATCTGGTGCGCATTTGTGAAGGGGACAAGTGGAAGACAGCTTTTAAAACACATCTGGGGCAATTTGAATATCTGGTGATGCCTTTTGGGCTCACTAATGCCCCTGCCGTCTTCCAACGGATGATCAACGATGTCCTCCGCAACATGGGTTTGTTTTTGTCTATCTTGATGACATTTTGATTTTTTTCATGCTCACCAGAGGAACACACAGTCCATGTCTGGACCATTGTGCACCGGCTCTTTGAGAATGAGCTTTACGTTAACGCCAAGAAGTGTGAGTTTTCTACTCGCTCCACTTCCTTTCTGGGGTTTATCGTAGCTGAGGGAGAGCTAAGGGCTGACCCAGCCAAGGTGGAGGCTGGGCTGAATTGGCCTACACCCCACTCCTGCAAGAAGCTGCAGCACTTCTTGGAGTTTGCGAACTTTTATCGCCATTTCATCAGAAACTATAGTGGGATAGCACAGCCTCTGACTCAGCTGACCTCAATAAAGGTACCCTTTAGTTGGTCCGAGGCAGCCGAATGGGCCTTTTTCAAATTAAAGGACCTGTTCTCCAACACTCCAATCTTGGCCCAGGTCAACCCCAGGCTCCAGTTTATCTTAGAGGGGGACATTTCTGATTCAGGGGTGGGCACTGTTCTATCGCAGCACTCGGACCCAGATCAGAAGCTCCACCCATGTGCGTATTTCTCTCGGTGGCTCATGCCTGCAGAGGGGAATTACGACGTAGGAGAACAAGAGCTATTGGCCATTAAATTGGCCCTTGAGGAATGGAGGCACTGGTTGGAGGGGGCACCCCAGCCGGTAATTGTGTGGACCGACCATAAAAATTTAGAATATCTTTGGTTGGCCTGCAGGCTGAATGTCAGGCAGGCCCGCTGGGCCTTATTTTTTGCCAGCTTCAATCTTAACATCACTTATAGGCCTGGCTCCCACACAGTTTTGTTCTGACCCCCCTACCCCTCCCTCCCGTCCCCAATCCATTGTCCCACCCTCTTGTTTCCTTGGAGCACTCTCGTGGAACATTGAACGGAGGGTTCGGCAGGGTTATCCACGGAACCCGTACCAGAAGGGGGCCCTGATGGGCGACTGTTTGTCCCAGACTCTCTGCGCAGTGACGTCATCAAGTGGGGCCACACCAGTTACTTCGCCTGTCATCCTGGCGTCACCCGAACTATTAATCTCATTTTCCAAGTGTTTTGGTGGCCCACCCTGCGAACTGATGTCCGGGAGTACGTTGGTGCTTGTCAAACCTGCTGCTGCAACAAGTCAGACTCCTTGCCCCTTTCTGGCCTGCACCACCCCCTTCCCATCCCTCATCGACCCTGGTCTCACATTGCCCTAGACTTTGTCACTGGACTCCCGCCGTCTCAGGGCAATACTGTTATTCTCACCTGTGTGGATCGCTTTGGAGAAGCGATCCACCTGGTGCCCCTCCCTAAGTTACCCTCTGACCTGGAAACAGCAAACCTCCGGACCGATCACATCATCCGGATCCATGGCATCCCTATGGACATTGTATCTGACCAGGGCCCTCAGTTCACATCTCTGATTTGGAAGGCCTTTTGTCGCTCTCTTGGTTCTACTGTCAGCCTGACGTCGGGTTATCATCCTCAAAGCAACGGGCAGGCTGAGCGCCCCAACCAATCCTTGGAGGCCACCCTGAGGTGTGTGGCAGTCACCAATCCCAGTTCATGGAGTACCCACCTGACATGGGTGGAGTACTCCCACAGTTCAGCAATCTCAACGGCCACTGGGTTGATCCCATTTGAGGCTTCCATGGGGTACACCCTCCCTTTACCACCTATGGCAGAGAGGGAAGTAGCTGTTCCATCGGTGGGGGCTCATGCCCACCGCTGTTGCCGGCTGTGGAGGGCCACTTGGGTTGCCCTGGCACGGTCAGCTGAACGGAACGGTCAATATGCTGACCTTAGGCAGGTCCCAGCCCCTAAGTACTCGATCGGACAGCAAGTGTGGCTATCTGCGGACC
This sequence comes from Pholidichthys leucotaenia, assembly GCA_020510985.1. Lineage (NCBI taxonomy): Eukaryota > Metazoa > Chordata > Actinopteri > Cichliformes > Pholidichthyidae > Pholidichthys > Pholidichthys leucotaenia. The sequence goes on from CM035838.1 coordinate 20,807,083, forward strand.
AGGTTCCACTCAAGACGGAGTCTAGGAAACTGTTCCCTTGGTTCCTGGGTCCATTCCCTATCTCCGACATCGTCAGCGACGTCACAGTCCGCCTAAAGCTCCCGCCGGAGATGCGGATGCATCCCACGTTCCACGTATCTAAAATCAAGTCCATCTCCATCAATCCACTCTGTCCCCCTCCCCCCCCAAGCCACCTCCTCCCCCTCGGATCATCGACGGCCAGATCACTCACATGGTCCAGAGGATACTGGACGTTCGCCGTCAAGGCCAGGGGCTCCACCACCTCGTCCATTGGAAGGGCTACAGACCAGAGGAAAGGTCATGGATCCCTGGTTCCAGCTTCCTCGACAAGGGGATGGTCCAGGCCTTCCACAAGGTTCGTCCCACCAAGCCCAGTAGACTTCCAGGAGGCGTTCTTCGAGGGGGGGGGGGGGCGGCTGTCATGTTCTGGTGAGTGCACGCCTACCCCGCCTGTCGGGTTCAACTTTCATCTACTCTGCAGGTGATTATCTCCACCTGTGTGATGAGACGCACCTGCTCCTTTGATCTGCCAGCGCTTAAATAGACCTCTCTTTAACGTCTCGGCACTGGCTCATTGGGTAAACTACCTGTATCAGCTGCTAGACCTAGAATAATCTAATCCAGAAAAAAATGTTTAATCTTGTGCTCTCTGTTTCAGGTTGCTACCTCCTTAATGGTGTGTCTCCATGGTTGTTGTGCGCTCACCTGCTCTGCCATCATCAACTCATCAGCAACTGTCGTCGCCCGGTCAGACACTTCTCCCAGCGCTCCTGTGCCATCCTGTTCCATCGGGAGGCTCGCCGTAAGTGCTGGGTTCATCTGCTGGGTTCTCAATTCTTCCCACGTGAGTGTGGTCCTATTTTCCCTTTGTCTAGCCTCCCTCCTAATACACCTGCTCTCATCTCTCATTTCAGGCTGTGTGCTTTCCCGGGCCAGTGGCGGTTTTCTCTTGCTGAGGCGTTTTCTTGCAGTTAATAAAATTCATGTTAAACTTGTCACACTGTGTCTCTGTGTGCTTCCTTTGGTGTTACTCCCTGCACATGAGCTGTCAAATTATAACCAATCATGGCAAATTCTGCTGTATACACCAGAGAAAATCTTGTATATACTGGGGGCAGTGGTGGCCTAATGGTTAGGGGTGTGGACTGGAGAGTGGAAGGTCATGGGTTCAATCCCTGGACCAGTAGGATTGGATCTGAGTGGGACAGATAACATAGCAGTGTTTGCCCCACCCTCCTTAACTAGAGATGATCCAAGGTATTGGTATCAGGTTCAATCCAGCTATTTTGCCTGTATCGGTAAGGAATAAAAGTTATTTACCGATCCGATACATTAATAATGATATTAAAATGAGTGATGTAACCGTTCTTATCCATGCTGCGTGTGGCTTGCCATAGACGTAAACAAACAGTGTCACTAGTGCTGCGTCGCGGTGGGTGGGACTTGCCTGAATGTGTCAACATGTCTGCAGTGTGGAACTAAAGAGCAGGACTGCAGAATGCAACTACTTTCCAATTTTAACACTACAAACTTGATAAGACACTTAGGGAAGTATCACAGTAAAGAATATGCCGAATTCTGCCAAGAGCTGAGCACAAGAATAAGACATCCTGCACTGCAACAGATACTGCTGGACTCTTTCCCAAAACGTGACAAACTACCCCCTGAGAGCAAAAAAGCAAAGATGATAAGAGATAAAATTGTCAAATTTATCTGCTCGATGACCAACGCTTTGCTCTTGTGGAAAACGAGGGTTTCCGGCATTTAATGGCGTATTTGGAGCCTCGGTACACGCTGCCACACCGGAGCTGGTTTTCTGACAGCTGTCCCAGTTGCTGTCAGCAAGGAAGTATGCACATTTATCTCAAGACATTTATCAGAAATCCCAGCTTTAAGCTTCAATGAACCAAAGTTAAAAAAAAAAAAAAAAAGGCAGCAGCCTTGCTGAACAAAGTCAAATTTGTGACATATTTCTTGTTTGACTTTTAGATTTACAGTTGTGAAAAAATTAGGACACCCTGTATAAGCCTGTGTGCATTTTTAACATATTTGGATATATGGATATTTAATATCAATGTTAAAAATACTTGGAGATTCATGTAATATAACTAAACAATTAAAAATGAATTAAAGACTTTTTTCAAATTTTCTGTAAAATGTAATTCTAAACAAATAGTGAGGAATAAATTAAGATACCCCCCATCTTTATTATGACACCCCCACCTGCATTCCCATTTAAAATGGCTAAAATAATATAAATAAATACAAATAAAAACAAAAACAAGATCAGACACAGATATCTGAACATTTCTTAATAAAGAACTGAATATTTAAAGGGGTATCCAAATTTTTTCATGACTGTATGTTTTTATGTGTGCAAAATGCAACCAGTCATCACCAAAGTATGTTCTCTACTTAAGAGAGGTGGTATCGGTTTTGGTTTGGTATCGGTCGATACTCAAGGCCACAGTGTCGGTATCGGTATTGGACTTGAAAAAGTGGTATCGGCTCATCCCTATCCTTAACCCCTCTGTGGTGCCTTTGAGCAAGGCCCTTAACCCCAACTGCTCCAGTGGAGCTGGCTCATTGGCCACAGGTCAGTCTGTGGTTGTACTCGGCAGCTTCCAGGTGTGAATGTGTATCTGTGTGAGTGTGAACAGGCTGTCCTTGAAAAAGAGAGGTTGCCTCTCAATGGACCTTCCCTGTATAAGAGAAAGCGTAGGGAAAATATTTTATTAAGGTCTCTGCGGTTCTGTACAACATTGCTTGGTGCCATAGCACTGTGGATGAACCAAATGCACGCAGCACACAGCTGGGGGCTGTGACTGAGATGGGACTTCATTGTGCACATCTAGTATCCTAAGTATCTATGTGTTACGGTGTTCACTATTCAAAAGAACCTCCATGGAGAAATGCCAAATTAGTAAGAGCTGAAAAAAGAGTCGAAAAGCTAACGCAGGTGGCTAAAAACTAAATTACAGGTTCATTATGAAATCTATAATGAGAGATTGAGCACTTATAATTTGGAGCTGAGAAATGCAAGGCAAACATATTTTTCTGACATCACTGCTAAAAACAACAATTGCACATGCACCTTGTTCACTACTGTTGACAGGCTAACAAATCCCCCTGTGTCAGTGGCTCCTGAACTTCTATCCAACTGTGCCTGCAATGACTTTGCCTTTTTCTTTACTGGCAAAATTCAGAAAATTAGACAGTCAGTGAGTGCTCCTACGTCAAGTGCTGGGCACGTGCTTCTTCTGTGTCCACGCAGAGAAGACAAACACCACGGCAATTTTTTCCAATCAATCATAAAATCTTGGATGAGGGAGGGCGCTGTCGAGCATGGATAGGGAGTAGATGCATCCTTACCATCTTAGACATATCTTTTCATAAATGTTATTTTAAACGCCAGTTTATCTCGTTATATCCATCCATCTTGTTCCGCTTAATCCTTTATATTTCTCCTTTTAATATTGGGACCACTTAAGACACCCGCTGACATGTCCGGGAAAAACTCTTCTCGTCACAAACACTCTAACCGAGCCTGGTAAAGTTAATTGAAAGTTTCAGTGCCGAAACACGTGACTCATTAGGCGCACTGCAGACTTCTATGGACTCTTTTGGGACATATCTGACTGAGGTCGAAACTTCTCTGCAAGAGTGTGATGACAGAATTACGGCGCTTGAAGCCAGGTGTGAAACGCTGGAGAATTGCAACAAACTGTTAATGGCTAAAACAGAGGACCTCGAATCAAGTAGCAGACACCAAAATCTTTGTGTGCTTGGTCTACCGGAAAACATAGAGGGGTCACAAGTCACAACATTTATGACCAACTTCTTCGCTGAAACACTAGGTATGGAGGTTTCTGACAGGCCTGAGATGTTGGATCGAGCACACTGCCTTGCTTCCCGGCCTGCCCGGGGCCAAAATGCTCCCCCAAGACCCATGATCGTAAAGGTGCACAATTTCAGAGTGAAACAGCGCATCCTCCAGCTCGCCAGAGAGAAGGGCCCACTTACTTTCCGCGGCCACAAAGTTTACATTTTCCAGGATTTTACTGCAGATGTCACCAAATGGAAAGCATCTTTTTTTTTTTTTTTTTTTTTTTTGTTACTTATTTGTACCCGTAGGTAGACTTGGTTTGCAGTCTGGTGACAAGCCACCGGCTGCTGGTCGCTGCGTGCGCGAGCGCCCTAAACCTACATGTTTTTGGTATGCGGGAGGAAACCGGAGAAATCCCGGAGTAAACCCGCTCAACACGGGGAGAACATGCAAACTCCACACAGCTCACTGTTGGTCGGGGGCTGGGATCGAACCCACGATCTCATGATCCCCGCGGTCCCCCGGCCGAGGGTAAAACTGTGCTGCCACAGTGCTAAACCACTGCGCCACCGTGCATCTTTCATCAACATTAAGCGAAAGCTCCGTGCTGCGGATGTCAGATACGGCCTGGTGTTCCCTGCCCAACTCCGTCATTCAGCGGCAGCAAATACAGCTTTGGTACAGCGGAGGAGGTGGAGAAATTCTACTCGGAGACCATACCCCATCCCTCCTAGCGATCCATGCGGATGACACCAATGGTTAACTCCTCACTAGTCCCTTGGGGGCAGTCTCCAGCCATACATAAATTAAGCAGTCTATTAACTACTTTTTCTTGTCACTTTACGGACTTACTCCACTATAAGCGGCTTCACTGTGCGGGTTTGAATTTGGTGAGTCTAGGTAATATCAATGCTCATGTTACCATTTATTGTTGCTGTTTTTTTAAAAAAAAAAAAGAATTTTGTTTTAAAAGTTCCTCTGACGTTTAAACTATACATTTGCATATGGAGCACTGGTTCAGTGCAGTTAGGATGTACTATGGTAGGGTGTAGACGCTCAGCTCAGGGAAGCGTTCAAAGTACGAGGGTGTTTTTCTTTTGCTTGTTTGTTTTTCACCCCTTTTTCTCCACTTTTTTTGTTGTTGTACTGTTGTATTTGTCAGAAGGTCTTATACACAAACTCTCATAATGTACAAACTTCTAAACAAAACTATTACTCGTATATTTGGAATAATGGCTAACAATGCGGAAATCAAATTGTGTTCTTGGAATGTACATGGGATCCAGATCCTATTAAACGTTAAAAAAAATTCTCAGTTATTTAAAGAAAGAGAGGGTACAGATAGCATTCCTCCAAGAGACCCATTTAAACAATGATGAACACTTAAAGTTAAGAAGGGAATGGGTGGGCCAGACCTGCTATTCCTCCTTCACTACTAACAGCAGAGGGGTAGCCATATTGGTTCATAAATCCCTTTCCCTGGCAAGGGTGGAGGTTAGGGCAGATACTACAGGAAGGTATGTCATGATTAGAGGGACACTCTTTGGGGGCCCTGTGACCTATTTAAATGTGTAACCCCCCCACCACCACCAGTTTGCTCAACTGACTTTTATACTAGGGTATTTTCTTTGTTTTCTGAGTGGGCTGTTGAGTCCTCTGTGATCTGTTCACACTCCGACAGGCAGTGAAAGGTAAGTTAGGAGCAGGAAGAGAAAAGAAGAGGAAAACAGCAGCCTTGTGTGTAGCAGAATGGAATGTACGCACTCTGTTGGACAGATCAACATCACAGCACCCAGAAAGACAGACCGCGCTTGTGGCCCTGGAAATGAACAGGTAGAATGTAGACATAGCTGCACTTAGTGAAACAAGATTGCCTGGATATGACAGCTTGGAAGACCATGGATACATCTTCTTTTGGAGTGGGAAATCAACTCAAGAAAGAAGAGAAGCAGGAGTTGGCTTTGCAGTTAGAAAAGAGATAGCAGCAATGCTTGATGAGGAACCGGTGCCAATCAATGACAGGATAATGACTATGAGACTTCCACTACAGCGGAAGATGTATGCCACACTCATTAGTGTGTATGCCCCAACAATGACCAACACAGAGGAGGCAAAGGAAAAGTTCTACAGTGATTTACGTAGACTATCAGGCATGTACCGACTGATGACAGGCTGATACTCAGAGATTTTAATGCTAGGGTTGGTTCGGACACTGAGGAATAGAAAGGAGTGCTAGGCAGTCATGGAGTAGGCAAGTGCAATGCTAATGAAGAACTTCTACTTGCACTATGTTCAGAGTACAACCTTATGATAACCAACACTCTATTTAAGCACAAGGACACACACAAGAAGACATGGATGCACCCAAGATCCAAGCACTGGCACTTGTTAGACTACATCATAGTAAGGCAGAGAGACATGAGGAATGTATTGGACACCAGAGCAATGAGAGGTGCAGACTGTGGTACTGATCATGTTATGCTGAGTTCTAGATTAAGGATTTGCAGACGAAAACAGCACTGCAGGACGGGTGCGAAGCCACCACAGAAGCTAAACACTAGCGCACTGAAAGGCCAAAAGAAGCAGGAAGAACTTAAACAGGAAATGGATGAAAACTTGAAAGACTGGGACAGCAGCAACTCAGAATGACATAGAAGAGAAATGGGCAACACTGAAGGATATGGTGTATGAGACTGCGGGTGATGTTTTAGGCTACCCTGAGAGGAAACATCAAGATTGGTTTGATGAGCATGATGAACATCTGAAGAAACTACTAGAAGTAAGGAATACAGCTAGGCAGGAAAATCTACACTGTAACACAAGGTCAAAGAAGAAGAAGAAATACTCAAAGGCTCAGAGTGAGCTACAGAAGTACACCAGAGAGATGAAGTCCAACTGGTGGGATGAAAAAGCAGAGAAACTTCAAACTGCAGCAGACAGGAAGGACATGAAAACATTCTTCACAGGTTTGAGAGAAATCTATGGCCTTAAACCAAGAGGATTGATCCAACTAAAGGCTATGGATGGTGAAACGGTTTTGCAGGAGAAAGACAAGATCCTGGACAGATTTTCAGACCACTTTGACCAACTATTGAACAACCCTGGAGATCTCACTGAAGAGGCTAAAGAAATTCTGGTGCAACGACCAGCTGTATCAAGTCTGGATGAACCACCAAATCTTGATGAACTAATGGTAGCTATCAGGACAATACAGGATAGTAAAGCTCCAGAAAGGGATGGAATTCCAGCAGAAGTGTGGAAATTTGGTGGTGTTCAGCTGACCAACTGCTTACACAAGTTCATCTAAGAGATATGGGATGGCCAGAAAGCACCCCAAAACTGGAAGGATGCAAGTATTGTGCCTTTGTTCAAGAAAGGTAACAGGAAAGATTGTGGAAATTACCGAGGTATATCATTACTAGCCATTGTCGGTAAGATTCTCTCACATGTACTACTGAACAGACTCAATGAATACATCTCACAGAATGTACTACCGGAAACCCAGTGCGGCTTTAGAAGTGGAAGAAGCACAATGGACATGATTTTCTGCTTGAAACAAGTTCAAGAAAAGTGTATTGAACAGAATATGCCGCTTTATCTAGTTTTCATTGACTTTAGTAAAGCCTTCGATACTGTATCGTGATAAGGACTTTGGCAGGTACTCAAGAAATATGGCTGTACAGAGAAGTTTGTCAGCCTGATCGAGGCACTCCATACAGGTATGCAAGCAAACGTGGCAATGAGTGGTACAGTATCCAAAGACTTCTCAGTAAGCAACAGGGTGAAACAAGGGTGTGTGCTGGCGCCTACACTCTTCTCGCTATATCTGGCAGCCATGCCTGAGGTGGCCTTCAAAGACACTTCAGAAGGAGTATACATCCAAAGAAAGAAAGAAGCAGACTTGTTCAATGTGGCACAGTTTAAAGCCAAGAGTAAGACATCGATAAAGGTAGTAAGAGAAATGCTCTTTGCTGACGACAGTCCTTTAGTTGTACACAGTATGGAAGATATGCAAACTTTAGTGGAGAAATTTGCAAGAACAGCTAGCCAATTTAGCCTCAAAATCAACATCAAGAAGACAGAGTGCCTTTATCAACCACCAAAGCTCCAGTTATCAACATCACTACCAGAAGAGATCAGCATTGGTACAGAGCCACTAGTCAAGTGCAAGACTTTCAAGTATCTTGGGAGTACGGTTTCAGAGAATACTAGTGTAACCCAGCTGAGAAAATGACCCCTTTTTTTTCTCAGATGTCAATTGTATTAATACAATTGTGTGATTTTAGTTTGAAAAACGATTATTTTGGGAAGAGGAAGTGTGATCCTTGTTATCCAACTTTTAAATTCCCGTTTCATGGTCACGTTGGGCGATTGTGGTCTTTTCATTCGTTAAGAGCGATATTAGCCCCGCCTTCTGAGCAGAGGCAGCAGGCGCGCACTCGGTTTTCGTTTTTTTACAATCTGAGAGCAGATGAGAGAGGCTGTGGACGGTCTGTGTTCACACTGATACCTCTTCTTGTTGATGGGAGCACGAGCTTGAGAGGCCGTGAGGCTGTGACTTTTGCTGTGTTCACACTGATACCTCATCTTGGCTAGGTTTTATGGTTGCTGATTAAGAACCTTCTGGATCCTGGATTCTCTCCGAATGGAGATGACGAGCCTGACCCGAGACCTGAACCGAGACTGAACCGAGATCTGACCAAGATCTCGATTGAAGAACATCCTTCCTCTCTCCAGTGCCCAGAATTCAAAGTGGTAACAACTCAAGCCGCCACTTTAAAAGAGGAAAAGAAACCTGAGTCTGGAGATACAAGATATCTTGACTGGTCAAACGACTAAACCAAAAGGACAAACAAACACTGAGCTCAGTAGGACATTGTTGGGGTTTTATTTCATGCCGGCCGTTGTTATATTTGTATAGTTGTAAATTGTTTGTATATATTGTTCTCTTTACCTCTACAAATAACAACCAGTATTGCTCATTTCTTGCCTCCAGCTATTTCATTCCACACTCATTTTAATTTCCTATTGTAACCCTTACGAACCTAGCAACTGGTCTACACTTAATAATTTCCCTTACCTAATTAACATAAGGCAAGGGTTACACTAGGCTGGAGGATGAACTATCTCTCAGAATGAGAAGAGCGAGCGCTGTGTTTGGAAACTTGAGGGAGAGACTGTGGAACAATCGACATGTGTCTATCCGTGTGAAATGCAAAGTGTACAGAGCGACAGTACTGGCTACTCTATTGTACGGTGCTGAAACTTGGACTGTCTACAGAGCGCAGGTAAAGAAACTCCACGCATACATGATGAGACACCTTCGAGTCATAATGAACATCTCATGGAAAGACAAGATAACCAACATAGAAGTGTTGAAACGAGCTGGTCTACCACCAATGGAGGACATGCTAATACAGATGAACCTGAGATGGCTCGGACATGTTGAGAGGATGGACCACCAGCATCTCCCTTGACAGATACTCTGCTCACAGTTATGCGAGGGCAAACACAATCACGGTAAAGCAAGGCTCAGATTTAAAGACAGTGTAAAAAGAAACTTGAAGAAGTTGGATACAGACAGTTGTTCCTGGCAGTGGAAGGCTAAGGACAGAGCTGCATGGAAGAATCTGATCAGACCTAAATGAAGCAGTCATTGTCGCCCACGACAGACTGCTATGATGATGATGAGGATGATGATTTTCTCTGTTTTCTGAGTGGGCTGTTGAGTCCTCTGTGATAGCGGGCGACTTCAACTGTTGTCTATATCCACGTCTAGATAGGTCCTCAAAAACGGTAGAGTCCAATGTTGGACAAGCTTGTTCTTTACTTGGCTGCTGCGCTGATATTCACTTTATTGATACTTGGAGGACCCTTCACCCCACTGATCGGCAGTATACATTTTACTCAAAAGTGCATAAAACATCCTCTAAAATTGACTATTTTTTTTTACTCCTAAATATGCCCTTCAGAGAGTACTCTCTTGTTCCAGTGGCAATATTATTATCAGTGATCACTCACCCATGTTTTTAGTCATGTCCAGCAAGACTCAAAGCTCTAGAGGGCAATGGCACTTTCTAAATTATCTTCTTAAAAATCCCAATTTTAAGACATACCTCACAGAACAGTTTAATCATTTTACTGTTGAAAATAATATCTCTGATGTGTCACCTAATTTACTTTGGTAAACTGGTAAAGCTGTTATTCAAGGCTTTACTATATCATTCTTGGCAAACCTTAAGAAAAAACAGAGGGCAGAGCAACAGCTTCTTGAAGGTAAACTAAGTGAACTACAGTGTGAATTCAACCTTAAGCCTTCAGACATCCTGAGATCTCAAATTGATGCCACCACAGCAGCTCTAGATGCACTTTTATCTAAAGAGACTCAGAGATCTATACTGTTTGTTAAGCATAAGTTATATGAATTCAATAATAAGCCAAGCAAGTATTTGGCAAATCTAATAAAAGGTAATACTGGTTCCCAGGCTATTCCAGTCATAAAGGATAGTTCTGGTAAAAGAGTTTATAACAACAAAGACATTAACAACTCTTTCCTCTCCTGTGAAAGCTTGTACACTTCTGAGTCAGACCACAACTCGGAGACTTTGATGCATAATTTTTTATCATCTGTCAAACTACCTCAAGCATCCAATTCACAAAAAGAGCTGTTGAATAGGGCTATTACCCATGAAGACGTTATAGAGGCGATTAATAGCTTACAAAATAATAAGGCCCCGGGGCCTAATGGCCTGACCCCAGAATTTTATAATGCTTTTAAGGATTTGCTAACTGACCCTCTTCTCAATATGTTGTCCTACTCTTTTGACTCTGGGGCTCTCCCTGATACTATGATGGATGCAAATATTTCTCTAATTCTAAAGAAAGGCAAATCTGCAGATGAATGCTCATTCTACAAGGTGATTGCTTAGCTGGACGCTGACCGAAAATTACTGGCTAAAATATTGGCGAAGGGCTTGAAGGTGTCATGCCAGATTTAATTTCAATAAACCAAACTGGATTTATTGTCATGGGCTGGATTGGACCGTCTTTCAATCCAGCGCCATGATGTGTGGCTGTATTTTCCCTTGTGCTGTTGGTTTCTTTATTTGTTGCTGGCAGATATTTAGGAGCCTCTGGATCTTGTCTCCCTGCCAGCTTACAGCCACTCCTCCCTCTCCCTGCCAGTCATGCCAGCTGTCATTTTCGTTTGTGTTCATTCTGTTCTTTCACACACGCTCATACACACTTACATTTCTGTCCACATTCATCCTGCCCTCATTCTCACACTCATACACACTCTTGCACACATACACACACTCTCACTCACATGCTCACAGACATTCACTCGCACACCTGTCTTCACTTAGTCCAGCCCACTCATTCCTACACTCTCACACACTCTACACACACTGGCAATCACTTCCCTCACTATGTTTGGCATTATTTAAGCCCTGTGTCTGCTCCAGTGTATTGCCAAATCATTGTCACTTGTCTTGTTGCTCATCCTGTTCATTTGGATTATGTGCATGACTTGATGCCCTGCCTGTTCTTTGTGGTACCACATCACTCTGCATTTTGTTTTCCTCCTCTGCATGGCGGATCATTCATGGATTGACTCGGACTGTTCCAGCCTGTGAGTACTGCTTTTCCTCGCCCCATCTGCCAGTTCCGTCTGGAGGCTGCTCTGGACTATCTCTTTCACTCCCCCTGCTGCATTTCTGCTTGTAGCGCCTTGGGACAGTTTTTCCCCTTTCATGGTACTCACTTGTATTCTGTCGAGCATCCTGGAAGTTTTTCCCTGTTTGTCCAGTGCTACCATTGATTGTTTGCTTGTATTGTTTTTCCACATTTTTTGTAATAAACGCACTCAACTCTCTCCTGCTCGTGGATTTAATTCTTCCTGCCTCAAATAGGCAGGAAATCACAACATTTATATTGGGTCATAATTCCCTTCACAATGTAAGGAGACTCTTAAATATTATTCAGAATGGATCAAGGTCAAAGGTCAAATCTCTTGTTGTCTCCCTTGATGCAGAAAAGGCCTTTGATAGGATTGAGTGGCCTTATCTCCTAGGTGTCCTCTCAAAATTCAATCTTGGTGACAAATTTATTAGGTGGATATCTTTGCTATATGCTGCCCCTCGTGCCTCTGTTATTACAAACGGCTTGAGGTCCCCCGCATTCACGGTGAGACGCGGCTCTAGACAGGGCTGCCCAGCCTCACTGCTTCTGTTCGCCCTTGCTATGGCGCCCTTGGCAGAGGCCATTAGATGTGATCCCTTGGTAACAAGCATAGATGTGGGTTTCACAAATCATAAAACTGCCCTTTATTGTAATGATGTTCTTCTATATCTAAATAACCCAGAATCTTCTATTGCAAGAGTTGCTGAAATAATTAATTATTTTGGCCATTTCTCAGGTTACAAGATTAACTACTCTAAATCTGAAGCCATGACCCCTTACCCCTCAGGTATCTTGGTCTCCATTATGCTCTACCCCCTTCCACGGGTCCGCATCAGGTTTTGTCTATCTGGGCATACACATTACTCCCTCTTTTTCTGGTCTATACAAAGCCAATTTTGTCTCTGCAATTCACAGAATCAAGGAGGACTTGGCCCGCTGGACGGCCTTGCCGCTGTCTCTCTTAAGAGGGTCATCCTTGTCAAAATGGTTATACTTCCTCGGTTATTGTATCCCTTCCAGATGATCCCAACTCGCTGAACAAGAAAATCACTTGCTACTCTTAACAGCTCCTTAACATCTTTTCTGTGGAGGAACAAGTGAGCCAGGTTAAAACTCAGTATATTACAGCACCCACTGGATGAAGGAGAGCTGGCGGTGCCAGATTTTAGTCGCTATCAAATTGCTTCCCTCTCTATTTCCATTTGACACTGGTTCAAAAATTACCCAACATCCACCTGACTTAATGTAGAGGGGGATCTGGTGGCCCCTATTCCTCTTAGTTACATATTATATGCATCTAAGAAATGGGTTTTGACATAATAACAGGCCCAGGGAACACGCACACAGGCTCAGGTGAGATTTAAAAGCTTTAGTCAACAACAAGGCATGTATGGATGCGTGTGTGCGGAATGTGAATGGACTGCAGGTGAACAGGGAGCGCCGGGGGCAGAATGGTATGCCGTGCAGCCAGGCAACCTTGCAGGTGTAGCGGTGGCTGGCGTTGGCAAGTGAAGCTCCTGCCTGGAGGACAGCGCCCTGCTGCGCGCTCGGCGATGAGAGGGAGAAGAGGACGAGGATGAGGCGAGGATGGGAGGAATCCGTCGCCTCGAGGATCCACCTGTGCACAGGGGAGAGACTGAAGGACAGGTGAGCAAACAACACAGCTTACTTGCAGGGTGGAGAATGGCGCAGGCCGGGAAGAGAAAATTCTGCGCGTAGAGAGCGTTGGCGAACAGACGGCTCCAGACCGAAGCTCTGGGCCGAGCAGGTTAAATAGCCGGCGACTGATGAGGGGCAGGTGTGCGCGCAGCTGAGGCAGATGATTGGCGAAGATGAGTTGTGACAGTACTCCCCCCCCCCCCCCCCCAAAGCAGTGCCTCCCGGCACTGGTTTATCCGGGTGCACCCGGTGGAACTCCGTGGTGAGATGCTTATCCTGCACAAAAGAAGGGTGCACCCAGGATCTCCACTCCTGGCCATACCCCTCCCAATCCACCAGATACTGCAGCCCGCGACCTCGGCGTCGGGAGTCCAGGATGGAGGTGACCCTCCACGCCGGGTCGCCGTCGATCATCACGGGAGGGGGAGGCGCCCTAGGGGGAGGACAGAGTGGGTCAGAGATCATGGGTTTGACCTGGGACACGTGAAATGTGGGACAGATGCAGAGAGAGGGGGGAGGGCCAAACGCACAGCCACTGGGTTAATTACCTTGGAGATCGTGAAGGGACTGATGAAACGTGGCACCAGCTTCCTCTTCTCAGCCTTAAGATTGATGTCCCGGGCCGATAGCCAGACCCACTGGCCCACCTGGTAACCGAGAGCGGCTCTCCTGTGGCGATTGGCTGTACTGGTGTTGCGCACCGCTGTGCGTAAAAGTGCTTCGCGCGTCCTGGTCCATAGGTTCTGGCAGCGCCTCAGATATGCCTGGATGGATGGAACTGCCACCTCGCCCTCCTGCTCGGGGAACAACGGGGGGTTGTATCCCAATGACGCCCAGAAAGGGGACATCCCGATGGCCAATGACAGCGTAGAATTATGGGCGTATTCCACCCAAGCCAGCTGAGAACTCCGGGAAGAGGGGTTAGAGTAGGTGACGCAGCGCAGGGCAGCCTCCAGCTCCTGATTGGCCCCCAGGGCGTTGCAAAAACACCTCCAGACCTTGGACACGAACTGGGGCCCCCGATCAGATACAACGTCGGTCGGGATCCCGTGTAGCCTGACCACATGCTGGACTAGGAGATCGGCCGTCTCCCATGCCGTGGGAAGACCGTGGAGGGGCACAAAGTGGGCGGCCTTGGAGATGGTCAGGATCCACAATGGTCAGGATGGTGTTGTACGAATTAGAAACGGGGAGGCCAGTGACGAAGTCCAGGGCTACATGGGACCAGGGTCTGCCAGGGACCGGCAGGGGATGGAGCAGTCCTGCTGGAGGTGAGTTCGGGGTCTTATTCGTTGCGCACTGGGGGCAGGCACGGATGTAGTTGGCAGTGTCCTTCCGAAGTCCGGGCCACCAGAAGGAGCGTTGAAGGAGGTCCACCAGCCGGGAGACACCAGGGTGACAGGTGAGTTTGGATGTGTGAACCCAGTAGATGACGTCACCCCAGACCGACGATGGCACGAAGAGCTTTCCCGCCGGACCGCCGCCAGGATCAGGTTCGGTCTCCTGCGCCTTCCGGATCTTGTCCCTGATGGACCAGGAAACAGCCCCCACGACACACGAGGTGGGCAAGATGGTGTGGTTTCGCTCCTCTGGGGTCTCAGAAGCGAACTTTCTGGACAGCGCGTCAGGTTTACCATTCTTGGAGCCTGGACGGTAGGTGATCGTGAACCTGAAGCGGCCAAAGAACAGAGACCAGCGCGCCTGGCGGGCGTTCAGACGCTTGGCCGACCTCAGGTATTCCAGGTTCTTGTGATCCGTCCAGACTACAAAAGGCTGTGCTGCCCCCTCCAGCCAGTGACGGCACTCCTGCAGCGCGAGCTTCACTGCGAGGAGCTCCCTGTCACCGACGTCGTAATTTCACTCAGCAGCTGACAGGCGCCGGGAGAAGAGGGCGCAGGGGCGCACCACCCCATCCACCGGAGAACGCTGAGACAAAACTGCCCCACCCCTGTGTTGGATGCGTCCACCTCGACCAAGCACTGCAGCGAGGGGTCAACCTGGGTCAGGACCTGGGAGGAAGAAAACTCCGTCTTCAAGGTCTCGAAGGCTGACGCTGCCTCCTCGGTCCACTGGAACGGCACCTTGGGGGAGGTGAGGCGGGTCAGAGGGGAAGCAATAGTGCTGTACTTAGGCACAAAGCGGCGGTAGAAATTAGCAAATCCAAGGAACTGTTGCACCTGTTTCCTGGAAGAGGGGGTGGGCCACTTGACCACCGCTTTGACCTTGGCGGGGTTGGGGAGGAGTTGATCATGGGAAATGACGAAACCCAGGAAAGAGGTCTTCTTGGTGAAAAATTCACACTTTTCTGCCTTAACGTACAGTCTGTTTTCCAGAAGCCGCTGCAGAACCCACTTCACGTGGGCCTGATGCTCCTCCCGAGACCTGGAGAAGATCAGGATGTCATCCAGGTACATGAACACGAAGACCCCCAGGAAGTCCCGCAGGACGTCGTTGATGAGCCGTTGGAAGACGGCTGGAGTGCTGGTGAGCCCAAACGGCATGACCAGGTATTCGAAATGGCCACTGGGCATCCGGAACACCGTCTTCCACTCATCGCCCTCCCGGATCCGAACGAGGTGGTACGCGCTGCGGAGATCCAGCTTGGTAAACCAGGTGGCCCCCTGGAGGGAGTTGGAGGCAGAATCCATAAGGGGGAGGGTGTATCTGTCCTTCACCGTGACGTCGTTGAAAGCCCGGAAGTCGATACACAGCCGCAGGGATCCATCCTTCTTGGAGACGAAAAAATAAACAGCTCCGAGTGAGGACGAGGAGGGGCGGATGATGCCAGCGCTGAGTGACTCTCTGATATATGTGTCCATGGCCTCCCGCTCCGGGGCAGACAGGCTGTAGAGGCAGCCAGATGGTAACGGCGCCCCCGGGTGGACTTTTATGGCGCAGTCATACGGGCGGTGAGGGGTAAGAGACAGCGTTGTGGACTTACTAAAGACGAGCTCCAGATCGTGGAACTCCGGAGGCACCAGGGTGAGGTCTGGCAGGGGCGAGTCCGGGGCAGGAGGAGGAGCAGACGGGGCGCAGGCAGCAGACTGGAGGCAGGTGCCCATGCAGAACGAGCTCCAAGAGAGGATGCTGCGAGACTGCCAATCAAGCACAGGGTTGTGGAGGCGCAGCCACAGGTAGCCCAGGATGACGGAGGAAGCCGAGGTGGGCAAGACGAATAGGCTAAGATCCTCTCTATGGTTGCCAGAGATGATGACAGGCACCGGCTTGGTGCGATGGGTAACCCTTTCCAAAGGCATATGGGAGAGGGTGACGAGATTGAGGGGGGCTGGCAATGCTTGACATGGGATGCCCAAGTGGGTTGCCAGGCTCTTGGAAATAAAGTTCCATTCTGCCCCCGAATCCACCAGTGCGTGAGTGAGGTGCCCGATGGAGTTGTGACAGAACCTAATGGGCAGTAAGCATTTTGAGAGGGGATTAGGCCGGGCTGCATCCGCGAGGCCCCCTACAGTGACTCGCGGACCTCCCCTTTTGGCTTAATCGGGCAACGCTCCACGGAGTGCTGGTCATCCCCGCAATACATGCAGAGACCCAGCTCCCTGTGATGCTGTTTCTCCGCGAGAGGGAGCTTGGCTCGCCCGACCAGCATCGCCTCAGATTTGTCGGCGGACTCCGGAGCGGGTAACGCCAGGGGGCAAGGCTGAGAGGCGCGGGCAGAGGCTCCGCGCGAGCGGCTGTAGGACTTTCGCTCGGCGGCCCGCTCTCTCAACCTGTTATCCAAACTAATTGTTAAGGAGATTAAATCAGACAACCGTTCCGGCTGATCCCGGCAGGCCAATTCGTCCTGCAGACTAGAATTTAGGCTGCGAAGGAAGATGCTGCAGAGGGCTGCATCGCCCCAGCCAACTTCCTCCGCTGCCACCCGGAAGTCGACAGCGTAATCGGCTGCCGACCGGCTACCCTGGTGAAGGTTTAGCAGCCGATCGGTTAGCACGCTGTCGCAATCCGAGTGGTCAAAAACTTCAAAGAAATCCTGCACGAATTGGGTATAGGACAGGTTCGTGTAGCTGGGCTTCGCCATGACGGCGTAAGCCCAGGCTAATGCTCGCCCCTCCAGGAGATTGGCAATGTACCCAATCCGGCTGTGGTCAGAGAGAAAGTCCCCAGGGACGTGCTGGAATACTGACTCACACTGCAAGAGGAACCCGTGCGCTTCACTGAGCTTTCCGCTAAAGTGTGCGGGTGTGGGGATGGGCGTGAGCTGGGTTGGCGGTCCTGAGCTAGCCTGGCTAGCTAGGGGAGCGGCGGGAACTGGCCCGCTAGGACGAGCCGGAGGAAATGCCTGCTGGGGATCCAGGTGATCCAAACGGTGAGTAATGCTAGTTAATTGATTAAGGATGACTGGTTGTTCATGAGCAATCAAATCTACCCGAGCCTCGAGGGTGGAAAGTCGACGTGCGAGCCCGCTGTCCGCTGGGCCACCCTGCTGGAGCCGTACTGACATAATAATGGGCCCAGGGAACACGCACACAGGCTCAGGTGAGATTTAAAGGCTTTATTCAACAACAAGGCATGTATGGAAGCGTGTGTGCGGAATGTGAATGGACTGCAGGTGAACAGGGAGGCCGGGGGCAAAATGGTACGCCGTGCAGCCAGGCAACCTTGCAGGTGTAGCGGTGGCTGGCGTTGGCAAGTGAAGCTCCTGACTGGAGGACAGCGCCCTGCTGCGTGCTCAGCGATGAGAGGGAGAAGAGGACGAGGATGAGGCGAGGATGGGAGGAATCCGCCGCCTGGAGGATCCACCTGTGTACAGGGGAGAGACTGAAGGACAGGTGAGCAAACAACACAGCTTACTTGCTGGGTGGAGAATGGCGCAGGCCGGGAAGAGACGATCCTGCCCAGGGATTAGAGAGCGCTGGCGAACAGACAGCTCTAGACCAAAGCTCTGGGCCGAGCGGGTTAAATAGCCAGCGACTGATGAGGCGCAGGTGTGCGCGCAGCTGAGGCAGATGACTGGCGAAGATGAGTTGTGACAGGTTTGTCTCAAATTAAAGGGGAATTTTACTCTACAGAATACTTTAAAAGTTTGGAGGATGGTGAAGAAGCTTGCAAATCAGGATGGCTCCTTTCCCCTCATCACACCTATTCATTTAAACCTTGATTTTCCTCCTGGTTTGGCCAACCAAGCCTTCTCCTTGTGGTTTGATAGGGGCATAAAAACTGTAGGTGATTTGATGACAGAGGGTACTTTGTTGTCTTACGAACAGCTCAGAGAGAAGTATAACCTCCCACAGAATAACTTTTTTAGGTACCTGCAAATCTGTAGTTTTAGTTCTTCATCTATTAAGTTGCACCCTAATAGAATCTCTCTTTCACCTATGGAAGAGGTGATTCAGAAGCCAGACACTAGAAGACTAATCTGTCATGAGCCGAGCTGGCTTGGTTTTCCCCGGCTTGACCGTGATCTCTCTGTAGGTTTTGGCTTCATTGTTCACGTGCATTTTGTGTATTCATTCCATCATTTTAGCCCCTGCCCGACCGGCAGCTGTTAGTCAGCATCTGATCCTTTTCCCACACTGCTGACAGTCTGTCAGTCCTACCACGCCCCCTCGCTCTCCATAATTCCACCAGCTGTCCCAGCCCCGGTAATTATCTTTCCCGCGCCTCAGGTGTTCCCAAATTGTGTGGCCAGCGGCGTTTGGATTTAAGCAGCTCATTGCTAGACAACAAACGCCGCTGAGTCATTGTACGAGGCACTCCTACTCTCCATGGTGTGATCGTCGCGTCGGAAGGACATCTAGATTACGCTCACTGGGAGTATTGGACTTTCGGGTCTGTTTTTACTTGTGAGTAAACTGTTTGCGTTTCTCTCCGTGGTTCGCTACTACGCTGAACCAGAAGCGCTTCTTCCCTCGCAGTATTCTGCTGCGCTTCTGGTGGCCCCGCAGCAAACTGCTACGCTTAGGTTGTTGTCCTGTTTACGTTCCCCCGAGTAGTTTAATGCCCTGTAGACTTCCCCGCTCTCCAAGTGCATCCTCATTGTATTTTGACTAACGTGTTCGTCTGTATCTGAACTGGTTATGTCAATAAATGTGTGTTTGGTGAAACCTTGCAGTTAAATCCTTCCACCCTTCTCCTACTCCGTGCGCAATAGCAGAGCGCACAGCGAGTTTATGACAGAATGACCCAGCCAGGAAAAAGGATTTAGAGGGTTCACCCACACATCATTTTTCCTTTTATCATTATAACTGTTTCTTTGTTTTGGACGAACCTGTGTTGGAGCGCATGATGCCCTGGGCTCGTCGACCTCATCTGAGAAGGATCGGCCGTGGGGTCTCCTAGCGAGGAGAAGGAGGTGGCAGCTGTCTACATCGGAAGCTATGTGGATGAGTTTTTCGCTGCCCGTGCGTTTATGGAGCGGTGGGGATTCTGGAGGCACACCCCGGGCTATGGACCTACCCACAGTACGCCGACCTGCTCTCCACAGTCTGCTCGCTCCAGCGTTCCTTCCCGGGTCTGGCATTTTCTCGCGATGCCGGGATGGAGGGCTGCTTTCCCACAAACTGGCCGCCTCTGTGGCGCGTTGCTCGACCCTCCATTTGCTCCAGCATAGTCTGTCCGGGCACATAAACGACAGCGTCGCCCCGCAGGGGGACGCGAGGAGAAGCTTTCCTCTTCTGCAGCAGCCATCATCACTTCAGCCGCCAAGAGGTCCGCTGGATTCACCTCGGCCACACCTAACTCCGTCCTCAGGGAGACGGCTCCTCCAATAGTCTGCGGAGGGGTCCAAATCATCGCTGGCACGGAGAGGGACGAGTTCCTGCCCTCTGCAGCTGTAGATGTCATCACCCGGGATGACAGGCAAGTATTTTTTCATTCTGAATCATTTATTAACACTGAATCTTGCCTGTATCCCGAGGGGGAGGCCCAGTATCAGCAGTCCACTGGGTCCTCTCCTCCAGCTGCAATTAATGATTGTTTCCTTCCCCTCTCCGTGTCTCCTCCCATTCTCCCTGAGGGCCTGCTGGACCAAGAACTTGGCCGCCTGACAATGGAGGAGGTTGAGGCCCTGGATGATCTTGCCCAGGAGCCCGCATGGAGGTGTTCCCCCGCAACCACACCGGCGGACAAGGAGTGGGCGAATCTGCTTGCCTTTGTCAACCGCCGGGTCGAGGAGGAGTGCCGTGAGAGGAAGGTCTGAGGAGGCACTTCGCCGGCTGTGAGGGTTCCACCCCCTACGCCTGCTCAGCCCAAGGATCCACCATCAGACTAGGAGTGGGCGAACCTGCTCTTCACAGTCAACAGCCGGGTTGAGGAGAAGCATTAGAGGACCAGGACTGCAACCACCATCATGCCTGCTGCAGGGACCGATGAAGCAGAGTCACCCCCTTGACTTGACCCCCAGCCGACGGGATCCGGACCGTCACTGTCGAAGTCCTGGATGGTGGTGGAGCTCAAGCACAGGCAAGTTATCTCTCCTGTAGTTCAATTGCCAATAATTGAGAGATCTTGTCTGGCTTTTGGGGAGGGGAGTAGGGTGTGGCTCTCAGCCTGATCCAACCTGTGATAGGTGTAAACAAACTCCAGGCTCATTAAGATAAGATAAGATAAGATAAGATAAGATGAGATGAGATAAGATAAGATAAGCCTTTATTAGTCCCACAATGGGGAAATTCCAGTATTGCAACAGCACAGGGATAGCAACACTCAGAGCAGTAATTTAGAAGATAAGAAGAGCAGTGAATATACATATGTACATATGAATATATAAATATATATACACAGTACGGAGCAGTGTTGCTAGATGGAATAAAAAGCATAACTGTCTATTTAGTTACCCCACATAGTATGAATATGTACCCATACATATTGTCACCCTCCGTAGCGATTGATATTGTCCTAGTTGTATACTGGAGGGGACCATTTTGTGTAAGTCTAAGACTTTTGCATTCAATACTATTAGGTTGTCACATTTTTTTGCTATCTCTGTGCGCAGCCCTGCTTACATTATAAAGTCTGACAGCTGTAGGTACGAAGGACCTGCCAAACCTCTCAGTCGCGCACTTAGGATGATGTAGCCTACTGCTAAATGAGCTCCTCAGTGCGTTCAGTATGTCCTGCATAGCGTTGGACTCAGACTCCAACAG
This sequence comes from Pholidichthys leucotaenia, assembly GCA_020510985.1. Classification (NCBI taxonomy): domain Eukaryota; kingdom Metazoa; phylum Chordata; class Actinopteri; order Cichliformes; family Pholidichthyidae; genus Pholidichthys; species Pholidichthys leucotaenia. The sequence goes on from CM035838.1 coordinate 20,828,377, forward strand.
AGATGGCAGCTTAGCCACCATCCTTCTCTCTCCTATCTCCTCCACTGGGTCAAGGCGCTGCCCTAGGACAGAGCTAGCGTTCTTGATCAGTTTGTTCAGTCTCTTCCTATCGGCTGCTGTGATGCCACTGCCCCAGCAGACCACTCCAAAAGTGATGGCTGATACCACCACCGAATCGTAGAATGTCTTCAGGAGCACCCCTTATACACCAAAAGATCTGAGCCTCCTCAGTAGGAACAGCCTGCGCTGTCCCTTCTTGTAGAGTGCATTGGCATTGTGTGACCAGTCTAGTTTATTATTCAAATGAACACCCAGGTACTTGTAGGATGTCACCATCTCAATGTCTGTTCCCTGGATGTTTACTGGTGCTGTGAGGGGTTGTCCTTGCCTGCGGAAGTCCACCACCAGCTACTTAGTTTTCGTCGCGTTGATCTGGAGGCAGTTCTGATGGCACCAGTCCACGAAGTCCTGGATAAGTCCTCTGTACTCAGCTTCATCTCCGTTGGAGATGAGGCCGACAATCGCAGAGTCGTCAAAGAACCTCTGCAGATGGCAGTGTGTTGTGTTGTGTGAGAAGTCTGCAGTATAAAGGGTGAACAGGAAGGGAGCCAAAACTGTTCCCTGGGGGGGCCCCCGTGCTGCCGATGATAGTGTGGGACACACAATCCCGGGTTCTCACAAACTGTGGCCAGTTTGTGAGGTAGTCCAGGATCCATGATGACAGGTGCTGGTCCACCCCTGCGCACAGCAGCTTGTCCCTCAGGATCATCGGTTGGATGGTGTTGAAAACACTGGAGAAGTCAAAGAACATGATCCTCACCGCATTCCCAGGCTTCTCCAGGTGGGACAGGGAACAGTGAAGAAGGAAGATCACTGCATCCTCCACCCCGATGCCATGCTGGTGGGCGAACTGGAGTGGATCCATCGCTAGTCCCACCAGGGGGCGGAGGTGAGCAAGGAGCAGTCTCTCCAGGGTCTTCATCAGGTGAGACGTCAGGGCCACTGGGCTGTAGCTGTTCAGGTCTTTGGGGTGGGAAGTCTTTGGTACGGGTACCACACAAGATGTTTTCCACAACTGTGGTACCCTCCCCAGCTTCAGACTCAGGTTGAAGATGTGCTCCACAATCCCACATAGTTGTTCTGCACAGGACTTGAGGAGCTTCGTGCTGATGCCGTCCGATCCTGAGGCCTTCCTCGCCTTGATCTTCCTCAGCTCCGTCCTCACCTGGGTCTTAGTGAGGGTCAGGTTGGGGGGCTGTGTGTTGGGAGTGGGGGGGTGTTGGTGGAGGGGAGTGTGGACAGCAAGTCTCGATGACTGTAGAGGCAGCAGTGGTTGGTGTGCATGCAGGGGGGTGGGCGGTTGGTCAAACTATTAAAAAACAGGTTCAGATTGTTCGCCCACTCCCTGCCCCCCGTGGCCTGGGAGAAGGTATTCTGGAGCCCAGAGATGGTTTTGAGGTTTCTCCAGACCCTGCCGATGTCGCTCCGTTGCAGCTTGTCCTCCATCTTCTTCCTGAAGCTGTCCTTGCCTTCTCTTATCTTCCTCCTTAGCTCCCTCTGTACTTCAACATCTCCCTGTTCCCCGACCTGAAGATCCTCTTCTTCTCTCTCAGAAGTGTTTTTATCTCAGGGTTGATCCAAGGTTTGTTGTTCGAGCAACATCATATGATCTTGGTGGGTACGGTGTTGTCCACACAGAAGTTGATGTAGTCCGTGATGGTGTGAGTGAGGCCGTCGATGTCCTCACCATGTGGATCACAGAGCTGCGCCCAGGCAGAGATTTCAAAACAGTCCTTTAGCATGTCCATTGCCTCCTCAGACCATATCTTCACCATGCACATAACTGGAGTTTGTCTGTGTACTAAAGTTTTGTACACCGGCAGGAGATGAACCAAGTTGTGATCCGATCTCCCGAGTGGGGGGAGTGGTGATGAAGTGTACGCCTCCTTAGTGTTTGCATAGAATAAGTCCAGTGCTTTATTGTCTCTAGTGTGGTATGTGACATACTGGGTGAACATGGGCAGAATGGGGGACAGTGAAATATGGTTGAAATCACCGGAGATGAGGAGGAGAGCATCTGGGTGTTGTGTCAGCAGCCTGCCAGTTACTGAGTGAATGGCGCCACGCACTGTCACAGCATTCGCCATCGGATTTGCATAAATAACAATGCAGATCATGTGTGAGTATTCCCTCGGGAGATAAGCAGGCCACATGCTAACAGCTAGCAACTCACTGTCTTTGCTGCAGTGTTGCTCTTTAACAGTGATATGTCCCGGTTTACACCAGTTGTTATTGACATACAGTATCACTCCTCCGCCCCTTGCCCTCCCACTGTCTGGTGTCCGGTCTGCCCGTATTGCGTGGAAACCCTCCAGTTCGATGTTAGCATCTGTTGCTAGTTCTGTTAGCCACGTCTCAGTAAACAACATCATGCTAATCTCTCTGAAGACGCTTTCGTAGCTGGAGATAGCCGCTAGATCATCAGTCTTATTGAGTAGCGATCGGACGTTCCCCATAATAATGGATGGAAGGACAGGTCTGTACCTTATATTCCTTGCCCGCCATCTTACTCCAGCTCGACATCCAAGCCATTTTCATCTTATTTCTCCCGGTATGTCGAGATTTTGCGTTAGCATTGTGGGCCGGTTAAGTGCTAACAGCTGCTCCCTGTTGTACCACCTCCCGCTATAAGCAGTGGCTCCGTCCGCTGGCTCAGGAGACATTTGGGCGATCTACATGTCTGTGATGGATAAGGTGTCGCCGGATCAGAAAGTTTAGCAAGAGAAGCCAGATAGTAAATAAGAAATAGGAAGAAATTCTGTTGCAAAAAGGCAGCTGACTCATGTGGCGCCAGAAGTATCAGAATTAATTCATGGGTTCTGGTCCTGTCCCTCCCTTTTTAATTATTGGGCGAGAATTTTCAGCACTCTGTCCAAGGTACTTAAAGTACACTTACAGTACACCCAACTCCCTTAGTTGCTTTATTTGGGCAACTTTGGCCAACTTTATTTGGTTATTTCAGCAGGTTAAAACCTGCTGAAATAATTTTGCCAAAATTCAAGGCAGACTTCTTGGCTTTTTTAACTGTTAGCCAGACAATTGATTTTATTGAGGTGGAATTCACCCTCTCCTCCCTCATATGAGTCCTGGGTGAGAGATGTTCTTTACTTTATTAAGTTGGAGAAGACAAAATATACTCTCCGTGGCTCAATTGTAAAATTTTCCATGACATGGAAACCTCTCCTTAAGCACATGAAGACATCACAGTTTGTCGATATGCCTTAGTGAAGCTGGCTGCCCCTTACTCTTATTTGTGTTTTTTCCCCTTTTTTCTCTTTCTCTGTTTTGAATATGTAATGCTGTTTCATGGTGCTACTGATCTCGATGATGATTTAGTATTGGGACCTTGTTTTTGTTGTTTTGGGTTCTGTTTGCAATGCCACATTATTTTTGATGCTTGGGAAGACACTTTGTTTTTGATTCTTGACAGGCACTGTGGAAATCCCTGAAACTGGATTTGTACTGTGAGCTGTGATGGTATTGTGGGCGACCCCCACAGCCTATGGACAAGCAGAGCGCTAGTGTGGCGGATGCAATAAGGGTTACCCAGCATGGAGGCACGGAATAAGTGCAGGCAGGACACGGCGAACTGAAGTTTAAAAGGGTGTTTTATTCATCCTCCAACACGAGGGTCACTCCAGCGCTGTGGGAGCGCGCTGGAGTGAGCCCTCTGTCTCTAGCCACACTGGTGACCCCGAATACAAGAACACGCTGACGGCGATCGAACGCAGCCCCCGGTGGTGACTCCGACGACAAGCGAATGCAGCTGCCTGACGCAAATGGACTGCCCTCCCTTCTGCCACACGGGAGACCTCGACGCAGAACCGACACCAGGCGAACTCCCTCGGAGATCATCCACGACCGGGAAGGCTGCAGAAAGCGTCATGGTGCGACCCTCGCCTGAGATCGGGACATCCACGCTGGGACCGGCCGAGGGACACAGAATGTCTACTCCCTCTCACCGCTCCTCCGCATCCACACGAGCGCGCGCGCACCTGGACCAGAACGCACCATGACCCGGCATGAGCGAACGACAGCAACAGCCCGAACAGGGAGGACCATCGGCGCCGACGACGCTGATCTCCAGCAAGCTCCCTGACCCTGACCCACCTCTCAACAGCGGACCACCCACGCACCGAACCCCCGCACACACACCGGGGGGTTACGAGGACAGCGCACCACGCACGGGACAATAACGGCTCCACAGACCGCCATCGTCCTCCGCCGCTGCACACGTCCGAGAAACACGGCCGACCGCCATCCTCGGAACCTTCAGGGCTGTTCACACACCTGAAGCACACACGCAGCCCGCACACAGGATTTTGTATGGGTCTCAGCCACGGCGCACAATGGGAATCCAGCCGTCAGCTGTCCTCGAGGGCTTTAGGGCTGCGCGCGCACCTAAAGCCAACACGCCAAGTCCCTCACACAGCTCCAGCTCCTGTTTTTTCTTCATGGCTGCTACACGTCCTCGCAGTACTGAACCGCGAGAAGAGTCAGAGACAAATTTTTCTTCTCACAGCCGCTGTGGATCTCCGCCACGTTCAACGGGACAGCCCCTCAACATCGTGGATCCACATGCAATTTTTGCACGGCCCAGACAACTTCGCCGTCCCGGGCCGGCACTTGCTACCCCCACCCCCCCTCCCTCCACCTCCGTCTGCACAGAGCTTTTCCCGCAGCTCGCTACCAAAGCCAGACGATCGAGGCCTCAGCCCCCTGCTGAGCCCTCTGGGGGGGAGTGGTGTGGGCGGCCCCCACAGCCTACGGACAAGCAGAGCGCTCAGCTGGAGCAATTACCAGAACAGTGAGATGTATGGACTGATTTCAATAGGCAGCCTCTCTTTGTCTAATCCCGGTGCCAGTAATCTTGCTATTGATATGTGTGACTCTAATGCAGTGCTTCTCAATTATTTTTTGCAAAGCCCCCCCTAGGAAAGAGAAAATATTTCTCGCCCCCCCTCAACTCGCCGCAGTGACTATAAATAAGATCATTATCTATAAAAATTGTATAAGTATACCTAAAATTGTGTCCTTTTTAACATTAACAAAAGAAAAAAGCAATATAAATCAACTTTCAACAAATATTAACTTTATTTTGCCACACAGAAACCCTGTTATAGTCTAAAACAGAAAAAAAAAACTTAAAGTGCATCAAAGTGCCTGAAATAAAAAAAATATGTCAATCCTTATTTAAACTAGAAACATTTTTGACCAACTGAACCATTTGATGCTGAGAAAAATAATTCAATCAATAAATAATATTAAATGTAAATTGATCTGGAACATTAACACAGGAGTACCAATATATTTACCATTTTAGTCTGAAGAAAAAGGTAGAAAAAGGCAGTATCAACTCCTCTGCAATTGTGTGGGGTTTTTTGCACTGCGCAATTTGGTGCGCCACTTTAAATGATGCTGAAAGTGCTCGCTGGTTTACTGATGTAGCGTTCACAAAGCGGGATGATTGTTGGCCGTACTCCGCACTTTTTCGCTGAAAAAAATCAAGCGGCTTATCAACGTGTTGAGGATGTAATGTCTGTAGGTGACGTCTTAATTTATTTGGCTTCATGCTGTCCGCTGCCAACACTTTCAGACACAGTAAACACACCGGTCTTTCCTCGTCTCCCACCGTAGTCAGAGTGAAGCCAAGCGCTAGATAAGCTTCGTCATATTTCCTCGTCTTAGCTTTTGGGAGACTTTCATTTGTCTCTTTACCTGTGTCTCTCTCCGCCTTTCTTTTCGTTACTGTTAAATATTTCTCCATGGTGTCTCTCGAGTGGTTTGTTGACAGCAATTTAAAAAGTTTTAAACTCCCGCACAGACTTTGACAATGAGAGCGCCACTGCACCACCTGCTGCCGTGGATGTGCAATTACACTTTACACGGCAAAAGCAAAGCCTGTTCCCCGGGGTCACACGCGCCCCCCCCCAGCATTGCATCGCGCCCCCCCAGGGGGGCGCGCCCCACTATTTGAGAAGGACTGCTCTAATGCAAATGTCCATGCCTTCCTGCAGTTTACTGTGATGCTAATGTGCCATGCATGCATTGTCTAGCTGGGTATATAAGTCAACCATATCGCTTGCTCTCTCTCTCACTCTCTTTTTGACCACTTGCATTGCCTGCCTGCTGACTAGAGACCAAGGCTCGCTCCAGCGCGCTCCCACAGCGCTGGAGTGACCCTCGTGTTGGAGGATGAATAAAATACCCTTTTAAACTTCAGTTTGCCGTGTCCTGCCTGCACTTATTCCGTGCCTCCACGCAGGGTACCCCTTATATCATCCGCCACAGTATTTAAAAATAATAAAAAGAGTTGGAAAAAAAAGAAGGCATCCGAGAATGTTGGCATTTTTATGTCTTTTGATTGGATGGTTAGACTCCTCCACCCACAATGCAGAGGATTCTAGTGAGCAAAACGCCAGTGCAAGGATTTGCTTAAGCAGCTACAATATACTGTATCTGTTTAAATATAATAGCTGTTTTTCCACCCATAATGGCTGACAGGGGAGAGGAAAATGATTTTGTCACTGATATTTAAAAAAAAATAAATTTTCCAGACAGACTTTTCAAGAAAAGCTGGTCATTGTGAAGAGAAGTTGTCCAACCCCAAAGATAGCAGGCTTGTCTCAGCCGGAGAAAGGATTTGTCCGTCACTTCCATATTAACAATGAGCAGTATCCTTGGATTACAGCCTCCAAGAAGTGCTGCAAATTATCTTGCTGGGAATGCCTGTTGTTTGCAACTGATGGAGTAGATTCTTGGAGCCCAGGTGCGTAGCCGGGGGGGGGGAGGGGGGGGGGCTGCAGCCCCCCTCCCCCCCAAAAAAAGAAAAAAGGGAGAATAAAGAGATAAAGAGCAGATTTTGAGTAGTTTGCATTAAAAATGTTAAGAAATCTGTAGTTGACGGGGCTGAAGCTAAAGCTTTGCCCCAGGCGAACGCCCCAAACTTTCAGAATGGTGGTGGTGGTTGGTGTTATGTATGCAAATAGAAGGTATAAGTAAGATGGCGGCCGGGTTGGACGGGGAACGGGAAAGGGTGGTTAACTGCCGGTTTCCGGTGGTGACGCCACTCTAGGTGTAAAGGATGTGGACGGAAGAGGCTAGTCCTCTTTTGTCGTGAAACACCTGGCCTGCTGAAGAGTGCCGTAAGCCTGTGTGGTATTGTACATAGTGTCTGTAATAAAGCTCCGTAAACAGTGTTTACTGTATACTCGTTATTGCCTTAATTATAGATGCAACATTTGGCGATGAGGTAAAAGCGGTAGTGGAAAGATCCATTGCCAGTTTTTGGCCATTTTTGGAAACCCCAGGCGAGCCACCCGTACCTTGGCGCCGGTGGTTTGCCGCATTTATGAACTATTTGGTAGTATTGAACCTCAGCTAGCTGGAGAAGCTTCATGCGAAGGCTGTTTTGGTCCATAATTTAGGCATAGAGGGGCAAAGGATACTGGAGAACCTTGGAGGGGCCGATAGCTTTGACAAAGTGGTGGAATTAATGGCGCGCTACTTTTGTGTGCTGGAAAACATCACGGTCCGGCGCATTCAGTTTCGACAGCACCGCCAGCGGTCGGGGGAACCGGTGAAGAGATTTCTGGCGGACCTCCAGGAGCTGGCGAGGGAGTGCAAGTTTGGACCCCTGGAAGATGAGATGTACGGGACCAGCTGGCAGAACACATTCGCTGTCTAGCTGCCCGGTCCAGGCTTTTGACTCATCCAGGTGAGCTGACATTGGCCGCAGCTATCGAGCTCGCTCAACAGTTCGAGGCAGCAGAGACTATTGCGAGGGGCCTGACTGAAGGGACCACTCTGAGCCAAGATGAGTCTCGTGCTAAGGCGCTGTTATTGGACCCTGGAAATGAAGACAGCAGAGAGGAAGAATATGCCTCCGTGGTGAAAATTAGGTCCGCCCCAGGTACACCGCGTTGTTATAGCTGTGGGTCCCCAAGTCACCACTATAAGTCCAGGATTTGTCCGGCGAAAGGCAAGCATTGTGGGAAGTGTGGTTTGCTAAACCACTTTTCCAGGGCGTGCGCAAACTTTGAGCGAAGGGACCGACGGGGTGAACCAGGTCCCGCGCAGAAGACTCCTGCGATTGTCCATACCATTTCCTACGGGATGGATCGGGATGGATCAGGAGTCCCGGGAGACTACGGGATGGATCGGGTGTGATGTAATGCTGGATGGCATCGAGGTTCCTCTGTTGGTGGATACGGGAGCTGTTATCTCCATTTTGAACCTGACGACCATGAAGAGTCTGTTTCCCCACCGACAAACCAGGAAGCAGGAGTGACACTACTTTGGCTATGGATGGAACAGACTGGCCGTTATAGGATTTGTGGAAATGGAGGCACGTCTGTTGTGGTGCCCAGGGCCCATGTTTATGTCACCGCTGTGGGTATCAACATCATGGGGTGCAATCTTTTTTATAGCCTGGGGTTCTCTATTGCAAATGTGTCGGGTGAGGAGTGGTCGGGTGCGGACTTTGGGGCCGACCAGCTCCTGTGGTGGATGGCGAGGAGGTGTGGGACTCAGACTGGCTCGACACTACAAGTGGAGAGCACGTTCGGCACCACGCGACACCGCCCGGGGATGGACCCGATGCCGGTTACCAGGTTGCCCTGGATGAGGGAGCTGGACGGCACGCCAGGACCCCCGGGGTGGCCCATAAGGACGAGGTGTCTGCGTTGGAGACTGAGGGGGCGGGACCTGAGAGCGTGGTTGTGAAGCACTCATAATGATGGCCTGCCAACAGGAAGACAAACCGGACCCGCGAATCGACTGGATAGGTGAAGGAGGCCAGTCAGAACCAGAGTGATCCCAAGAAGAAAAGGGCCTCCTTGCAGGTCGGAGATGAGGTTCAGCCCAGGGTTGAGGCCTGGATGAGAGGAGACCACGGGTCACACGAGCGACGCGATGACCAGAGGTGGTTCCAGGTGGAGGCTGCCCGGAGCGATGGGTAGCTACGCTTGTCTCACAAGACCTGGAGGCATCCGAATGAGCTGTGTGGCGTTGGGAAAGAGACCCATCCAAGGACTGATGGTGTTTTACTGTACGTGTTTTGAGTTTAACCCCTTGCTGCGGTCAATTTTCCTAAAAACGCCACAAAATAATGTGCCCAAAGTAAATCGAAAGCTGTTCTTCAACCCTTTGCAGCATCTTCTTGGGGTTGGTCTCATTTAAAAAAAACACTTTGAATTTTTTGGCAAAACAGTCATAATCTCTCTAAGTGCTCCGGCCACCGAGTTACAGTCATCTAAACATACTGAACTTGAAGAAAATAAATTTGGCCTGGGTGGTTTTTTGGATACAAATGCTTGCAAATAACACACAGCTTCAGATCCGGGCTGGAAAATGCAACAGAAATGTAGAACCAAGTGTTATCCAGCTGAGGTCCAAATTTTGTAACAATACCACAAAAAATGAATATATTACACAGCTTTTTCCTCAGGTTGTTCCCAGGCATTTTGGAACTGTGCCAAATTGTGCCAAATGGCACAGTTTGGAAAAACGTCATTTTGGGCTCTAATGAAAGGTGACACTCAGGGCTGTGTCTGTGTGTGTGTGTGGGGGGGGGGGTTGTCCTCCCCCCCCTCGCTACAGAGGACGGAGATCGGCCATCGCTACATGACGGATTACACTCGGATGTGGCGATGTGGCCACAGCAGCGCTGTCGCCGCGGCTCCCCCCCCCGCTATTGTGTGTGTGTGGGGGGGGGTTGTCCCCCCCCCTCGCTACAGAGGACGGAGATCGGCCATCGCTACATGACGGATTACACTTGGATGTGGCGATGTGGCCACAGCAGCGCTGTCACCGTGGCCCCCCCCCCCTCGCTACAGAATAGTAGCGGCGAGGTGGGCGTTCACAGTCCGGAGGCGGCGAACGAACCGTGTACCGTGGCGCACGCACTTCGGACATCGTGCGCCGCACAGTTGTAATTTACCGATCGGTCAAAAGTCATTTTTGATTACAATTTTCAGGGATAAAAAAATAATTTGGCTTATAACACCTTACCTCTTCACAGCCACATTGTCCTGGCCAACTTCTCTTCCTCACTGTCAGACGAACGCAACGCTGGTCCGCTCGTGATTCTGGTCTCGCGACCCGGTCAAAACATAATTCCATGATGTCAAATCTGTCAGGTCAGTCGTGCCTAAAACAGCTGATGTGACACATCAGGAACATCAGATAACGGTTGTCACAACCTGGCTCAAAGGCACGTGAACTGATGGCGTTGGGAAAAAAAAAGTTTATTTTCAATAAAGTGAAAAAGTAAAACCAAGATAATACATGGAGTGTGCTTTTGCTGGGAGGCGCAGCCAACAGCAAAGTAAACAGCTGCGCTCTGCTTCAGGAGATCAGCTGATTGAATCCTCCTCCTCCGGTGTTCTGACATTTTGGCATATCTATCACAACACAGGACAGATGATCGTATAGACTTCAGTTAAATGTTAAAAAAAAAAGACAGGTCCTGTTATACGAATAAGTATGTGTTTAGCTCTGTGTGTGTGTGTGTGTGTGTGTGTGTGTGTGTGTGCGCGCACACGCTGCAGACAGAGAGCTCTGCACGGGTTTTTCCTGTGAACCAACGTTGCAAATATGCCATTTGCCCTGCGAACGCGGGACGTTTTCAGCATGCTGAAAATTAATTTTTAGAGGAGCTCGGCGAGCAACGCCGTATACCAGCATTCTTCAGCCTGCCTTAACTTAGACAAAACTGAGCCATAACTGATTCACGTACCCCAGCGTATTCTCCAAATTTTTCATACGTTTTGCAAACTGCCTAAATCATCCAGGTGTGACACGGCCTTAACCAAGGCAGCAGCCAGGCACCAAAGCACAGCTGCCAGCTGGACAAGCAACAGTACTTTTAACACTCTGTGTGTAATGAATCTAGTTTATTTTTTTTAAATTGAATTGCTGAAATCAATCAACTTTTTGATAGCATTCTAATTTATTGAGATGCACCTATCAGTGAGAGGATAGGTGCAAATGTACAAGAAATACATGAAACTATGAGAAAAAAAACGAAACATGGCAAAAGTTTAAAAAAGTAATAAACTTGGCAGGAAAAAGTTGCAAGAAAAACCTCACTAATTGTTGAGAAAATTGAACATTAACATTTAAGAGACAAATAAAAAGTAAAAAAAAAAAAAAAAGTTAAAAATGTGTGTGTGTGAGGGGGGAGGCAGTCCGCCCAGGGCGTCATACAAGCCAGGACCGCCCCTGAGTTCAGTTTATTTTTAAAAGTCAGATCCTTTTTTCACCAAAGAGGGAACTGGTTTCCAAAATCCAAGAAAGTAACACGTGTTGCTGCAGTAGTCCTCTTGCAAACATTTGGCGTCTGAATCCACCACCCTCTCACACCTGAGATCAACTGTCATTTAAAGGTTCTGCAGCCCCCGCTGCATGAACTTCTCAGATGGTGCCTTCATGACCACAGGACATCACAATCACAACACAGATGGCATTTCTTTATGAAGCCAGTTCCAAAGTAAAGAAGTGAAAACCAAAAGAAGGAAAGGAAACAGACTCATGATATCCTAACACTAAGTATTAAATTCTTTGACAAATGTGCTATTACTCTCTGATTTATCAATGACCAATGATACACAAAATGAGGAGAAAAAGTATTGAAGATACATTTGTTTTTTATGTTTGTTTGTTTGTTTTTTTCCTTGTTTTTTTGTTGCTCTATATATTATTTGGACTGTGTTAGAAATTTTGGATTCTGACTTTAAGAATGCTGTGTGTGATCTCAGCTGGAGGAAAAAAAGTACATTATGGGCAGGCCCTAATTTAGCATTGCTCCAAGGTAAAGTAATACACCACATGTCCATTTTAACTGACATGGTGTAACACTTAGACCCAGGAGCAGACACGGAAGACAATGTTAAAGGTAAGTGTAACAGTAATCTTTATTGACAATGATATGCAATTGATGTAAAAGTTGTGACGATCTGGCAACCCTGTAGAGGAGAGAGCAGAAGCAGCAGTGAGAAAATGATATGATGATGGGGAAGGTGATATTGTTTTTATGCTTACGGATTTCTTCTGGAGGAAACAGCGGGGAATAAACAGCAGATCCTCAGACAGTGGACGTAGGGGAAGAAGTCCTGAAGTGCAGGTGAGGGGCTCAGGGGAAAAGGCTGGCCAGGCCTCGGTGCTGGGAAAAAGAGGGTGAAGATATTGTAGATGAACGTTGGTAAGTCGACTTACTTGGACACAGTGGGGGAGATGTGCACAGTTCAGGAGCAAACAATCCAGTTCTTGAGGCAGTTTACAGGGTCCATGGCAGACAGCACAGAGCAGGCAGACAAAACAGAGGCAGGCTCAGGGTCAGAGTCAGGCAAGGGTCAGAGTTGGGCAAGACAAAGCACAAGGTTAATTGTTTTCACAGAACAAGACAAGATATTTGCTGGTTGAGGGTAAGACGGGACCAGGCACAGTAATGGGAGAGTGTCCTATTTATAATGACTCACAGATTGGCGGCAAGTGATGCTTGCAGCTAGAGGGAGAGAAACACAATCTGCGGGGAGAGAGGGAGGCAAGCAGGGAGGCCGATCAGACAGGAACCCTTATAGTACCCCCCTTTCAAGGGACGCCTCCTGGCTGTAAGGGAAAATGGGAATATTAATAAATAATAAATATGATCAGGTATGAATTATTTAATTTATACTGATGTATTGGAGTCTGAGCTCAAATCTCATTTCATATACATCAGAAAAGTTAATAACACTCGTAAGGGGCACCAGCTTCTATCTTTAAGAAGCAATTTGATCTTTAATTTCACTTTATACCTGTTTGATCACTTAACAAATTAATCAATAATCAGTCTCAGAAATTTTTCGTGAATTCGATACCTGGGCTTGAAACAGACTCAGAATGAAATAAATTCCCAACAACTTCTCTCATTTTTAAATATTTATTAAATGAAATGATGAACAGACATTGTAATTTCCTTAATCATAAAATCAATCTTGTAAATGATAGATTAACAATGTCAATATTTTCGGAACCAGGGTTAAACTGAGAAATGAATTTCTATCAGTTTGAGTTAACAGATTATAAAAAACCCCCCGCAAATTTATGGAGAAAGTTTACTAATTATGAAAAAGTCCTAAATTAATCTTAAGAAAATAAAAACGGAATTTTAATGAAAAGAAGAGTTATGTTAAGGGCTTCTTAATTTGCATCTGACTAGATATACAAATTATTACCGAACCTCAGACGTTAATTCAGCAGTGGAATTAAAGTTTGCAGCTCACGTGTTCCTCGGTCGATGATAGTTCTGTCGTCCGTCCTCAGCCCAAGATTTCGTGGATGTTAGGGGAAATATCTGCCCGCAGATATTTCAGGGTCCACAGTTCGACCTTTAGATTCAAGCGGTCGAGGGGGGCTGGATCTTGGCCGTATGACCCACGTTGAAACGGGTTCTAGCCAGATGGTGCCGATGCTTCTTCAGCGCGATGTGGGACAGCTGCGCGTTGATTCCTCAGCTGCACGTGACGTGGAAGCTGCTTCTTCTCAAGAGGTCTTCGATAATAATTAAAAGATATCTAATCCGATCTCAAATTAAAAAGGCTTCGGACTTTAGATAAAAATAGTAGCTTCTGGTGGGTGCTTGGTCAGGAAAAATATTATAAAATAAAGTCAAGATTAAGTTTACATTAAAATCAAACAAACGGTGGTTTTACAGAAAGTTTAACAAAGAAAAAGTGATAAATAAAAATTGGAGTTTAACTCCGATTAAGAATTGAGCTCAAAGAAATAGGAATTCCTAGGCATTTAAGAGAGAAAGAAAATACAAAGTTACATAAATTACGAGTTATCTGCTCTGTGTTCAGAAAAGCAACACATGGTCAGACGGTCCTTTGTTCTTCCTTACTGTGTGTAGACAATGAGAGCAGCCGAAAAGCGGTGACGAAAAGAGCAGGCGAAAAGAGAGGATGAAAAGAGGGTGAAGCAGGGGTCTCTCTCCTTTATATAAGCTCTGTTGAGCTTCGCGGGCTTCCGGCCTGACCGGAATCTCAGCCAATGAGAGTCCTTCGTGGGCGGGCTCGATGAACCTTTAGTCCAATAACAGGCCTTGTCTGTGAGAGACCAATAGGATGAAGAAGCTGGGGTTCTATGAAGACTGGTGACACGTGATATCAGTCCACAGGCATACACAGTTTTAAATACATTGGAATGTACTGTTACACACTTATGTATAACTAAACTAACCTTAGTGTATCTTATAAGCAGTGCTTCTAAATCAACATGCAGGAATAAACATTCATTTAAAACATTAACATGCATATATATAAAATCACAGATTAATGCATTTCACACATTATTGATTTTCCACATCAAAAAAAATCAGAGTCCATCTGCATTTTCATAGTTCTGAAAAGAATGAAGGTTTAGAATTGAGTTTGTAATAATGTACTTTAAAGTTCACTGTTTAAATCCAGCGTTTCCAGAGTTTAAGGAAATTAACTGAATTGTGGGTCTGTTGCATGTTTTATGGGGGCAATAAAAGTGAAGCCGGACATTGGGGAAATTCCTTAGGCTGGTTTTAACAAAAGAAGGGGGATTTCAGCTGTGGCCTGGGGGAAGAAAATCCATTTCTTTGCGTTATTCCTGGATGAAACAAAAATGTCTTTAAGCAGAAGAATAATTGTTGCTGAGCCAAAGTGAGATGATGCTACATGGCGTAACTCTGGATTTGTCAGGGTGTCGGCAGTAAAAGTCCTCAATTAAAGTATTATCCATGATAAAGGATCTGGGGATCCATGACCTTTCTTCCGGGCTATACTCCTTTCAATTCACCAAGAAATCGACACCGTGCCCCTTGCTGCGAGCATCCAGGATGCATGTCAAAGCATACACAACACTTCCATTGACCATCTTCGGGGCAGAGGTGGCTTTGATGGAGGACATAATGAGCTGGCAAAAACTGGTTTTATGTGTGACACATGAAAGGTGGGATGGACCTGGAGCAACGAGGGGAGATTGAGCCTCACAAAAGAGGGGTTCATGATGGCCTTGATGGAGAACAGCCTCATGCACCAGGGGGGCGAGCTTCTTCGAGTTGGTCTTGAGGGGTAAGTTTTTTGTAGAGAGTCTTACCCTCTGACCACATAGGCAGGAGCCAGATGCCTCTTCTGGTTGGCCCACCTAGAGTTCTCCTGAACCGACTTCAACAGAGCAGCCTTTGTGTCCCTCCAAAAGCACCTGCACCTGGACATGTGAGCCGCCACTTCTTCCTCTGAGATGGGGAGTGGCGGGGGGGGGGGCGGAGGTTATACCCCAGCAAGGCCTCGAAGGAGGAGAAGCCCATGGCTGCGGACATGGCAGAGTTGTGGGCGTACTCTACCCATGGCAGGTAGGTACTCCATGAAAATGGGTCTTCTGCTGTCACACAGCGGAGCATGGCCTCCAGCTCTTGGTTCGCCTATTCGCTTTGCCCATTGCTCTGCGGGTAGTGGCCAGAGGAAAGACTGGCTGTGGTCCTGATGGCTTTTACAAAAGGCCTCCCAAACCTGGGAAACAAACTGGGGACCACGGTCAGACGCGATGCCCACAGGAATGCCGTGCAATCTGACCACGTGGTTGGACAGGAGTTGTGCCGTCTCCAAGGCAGATGGTAACTTCTTTAGAGGAATAAAGTGTGCGACGTTGGAGAATATGTCAACCAGGGTGAGAATCACGGTGTGCCTGTTGGATGGGGGCAATCCTGTAACAAAGTCTAGGACAATATTGGCCCATGGATGGCTGGAGACAGGGAGGGGCTGGAGCAGACCGGCCAGAGAGGTGGTGGGGGACTTTGTGGTTAAACACTGAGAGCAGGCCTTGATGTACTCCCACACCTCTTTCTCCATCGAGGGCACCAGAAAGTGCGCCAAAACGACAAGAGAGTCCTGGCCACCCCCGGATGGCAGGAAAACTTGACCATGTGGAGCCAGTGGATAACTTTTCCCCAAACAGCCACAGGGATGAAGAGGCGGCCCAGAGGACCCCCTACTGGGGTGGTTGAGCTGAGCATCCTTGACTTGCTGCTCCAAATCCCACATCAGGGCTCCAACGACAATGGCTTGAGGGATGATAGTTTCAACAGTGAGGAGGGATGGTTTGGCAGCAAACTGGCAGGAGAGGGCATCAGGCTTGACGTTTTTTGACTCTGGCCTGTAAGTGAAGGTGAGCGGAACCTGGGGAAAAAGATGGCCCATCTGGCTTGGCGGGGTTGAGTCTATTGGCGGATCTGATATATTCAAGATTCTTGTGGTCAATCCACACTATGTATGGCTGGACTGACTCCTCCAACCAGTGGTGCCACTCCTCTAAAGCCAACTTCAGGACTAGCAGCTTTCGATCACCGATGTTGTATTTCTTCTCAGCTGGGGACAGTCACCCAGAGAAAAATTTTGCAAGGGTGTATCTTATTGTCAGTAACCGAGCGCTGCGATAACACCACCCCTACTCCAATGTCTGAAGCATCCACCTCTGTGATGAACTGGCATTCTGGGTCAGGTTGGATCAAGATGAGGGCCTTCATGAAGTGGGATTTGAGATGGGTGAACGCTTTGTTGGCCTCCTGTCTGTGTCCAGCGAAAGGGGTTTTTAGTGGATGTCAGGGTGATGAGTGGGTGGTCGAGTGAACTTTAATTTCTAATGAAACGGCAGTAGAAGTTGGCAAATTCCAGGAATTGTTGAAGCTGCTTTCTAGAAGAGGGAATAGGCCAATCACTGACAGCTCTGATTTTGTCAGGGTCAGGCTTAATAGAGTCATGGGAAATGATGAACCCCAAAAAGGTGGTGGTGGTGGTGTGGAACTCGCATTTCTCTGCTTTAATGTACAGCTGGTTCTAAAGGAGGCACTGAAGAACCATGCAGACATGGGTTTGGTGTTCTTCAAGACAGCGGGAGAAAATGAGAATGTGGTCCAAGTAAACAAAAGCAAATGAATTCAGGAAGTCCCGGAGAACACTGTTAATTAAACGCTGGAACACTGCAGGGGCATTGGTGAGACCAAATGGTACGACAAGGTATTTGAACTGGCCCAAATGCGCTTTGAAAGCTGTCTTCCATTCGTCACCCTCCCTTATCCTAATGAGGTGGTAGGCATTTCTGAGGTCAAGCTTTGAGTACATAGTGGAGCCCCAGAGCTGATCAAACATGGAGTTAATTAGGGGATGGGATACTTGTCCTTGATGGTGATATTATTCAGCTGTCTGAAGTCTATACAGGGGCATAGTGAGCTGTCCTTTTTCCCCACAAAGAAAAACCCCGCCCCCAGGGCAGATGAGGAGTGCTGAATAAGGCTGACTGATGACTCCTTGATGTATTTTTCCATGGCCTCCTTTTCGGGGCCCAACAGGCTGTAGAGTCAGCTGGAGGGTAATTTAGCTCCCCACTGGAGCTCAATGGCGCAATCATAGGGTCAGTGGGGGGAGGGGGTGACGTGGCCTTAACCTTACAAAAACAGGGGCCAAATCATGATAAACAGGGGGAACCTTAGAGAGATCAGGGGGATCTGGGTCTGAGGGCTGGAGTGAAATGGAAGGTGAACAGGCTGCTGACTGGAGGCAGGTGGACATGCAAAAGGTGCTCCAAGAGTGTATGGCTGCCTGGCTTCAGTCAATGACGGGATTGTGAGTACACAATTGGGGTATCCTAACACTACAGGGGAAGTGGAGGCCTGGAGAACAAAAAAGGATAGCTCCTCCCGGTGGTTGCCAGAGGGTTAATACAGTTAGTGGGACTGTGTGTTTAATGATCTGAGTGAAGGGCTGGCCAGATGGAGCTATGACTCTCTGGGGCTGAGGTAACTGGGTACAGGAAATTTTGAATTTGGTTGCCAGACTCTCGGAAATAAAATTTTGTTCGGCTCCTGAGTCAACTAATGCTGAACTAACAAACTTAGCGGACTGGAGCATGATACACAGGGGAAGAACAAGATGATTTATAGGGGAATTATTGGCTCCACCTGTCAGCCTCCCTATCTTGACTGACGGGCTGAGCTGTTTAACTTCTCTGGGCACTGATTCACCACATGATTAGACTGACCACAGTACAGACCCTTGTTGTGCCGGCGTTGTTTTTCGGGCAAAGAAAGCTTGGACTGCCCTATCGTCATGGGCTTCAGGGATTCGTGACTGGCGACGACAAGTGGTGAAGAGGGAAACTGTGAACGCGATGGACTAACAAGTGATGTAGCGACAGACTCGCGTCACCATTCCATCGAGCATTCATGAAGCCTGTTGGCAAGTTTAATGACTACTGAAATGAGGGCATCTAACATCTCTGGTTCAACCAGAAGGCAGGCAAGCTCGTCACGAAAACGTGAGCTAAGACTCTCGGTCATTATGGTCCTAAGTACACCGTCACACCACCCAGTTTTGGCCGCTAACACCCAGAAGCAAACTGCGGGCTCCACTCCTGAGATTAGCCTCTGACGGAGGTTAAGAAGCCGCATGGAGGCACTGCCCTCCCGGCCAGAGTGGTCGGGAACCCGAGAAAACTCCCCGGACAACCGGGGATAGGTGAGCAGGTGGTTATCTGACTCGTGGATAAGGGCCTGATCTCAGGTGAGTGCACGCCCATCAAGGAGCCCTGTCATGAAGTTAATACCCTCCAGTCAGTAGGAAAATCCCCCGCACTTGATTTCTTCTTCCCCAGGAGGAATAAACAGCAGATCCTCAGACAGTGGACATAGGGGAAGGAGTCCTGAGGTGCAGGTGAGGGGCTCAGGGGAAAAGGCTGGCCAGGCCTCTGTGCTGGGAAAAAGGGGGTGAAGATATTGTAGATAAACGCTGGTAAGTCGGCTTCCTTGGACGCAGTGGGGGAGGTGTGCACAGTTCAGGAGCAAACAATCCAATCCTTGAGGCAGTTTACAGAGTCCAGGGCAGGCAGGGGTCAGAGCATGGCAGAAAGCACAGAGCAGGCAGACAAAATCCAAAACAGAGGCAGGCTGAGGGTCAGAGTAGGGCAAAGGTCAGAGCTGGGAAAGACAAAGCACAAGGTTAATTGTTTTCACAGAACAAAACAGGATATTTGTTGGTTGAGGGTCGGGTGCGACCAGGCAGAGTAATGGGAGAGTGTCCTATTTATAATGACCCACAGATTAGCAAAATGTGTGCAACCCTGGAGGAAACAGGTGGATGGCATGTTGTCTGCCTATGTGTGATTAAACAAAGTCCTAACCCCCCCCCCCCCCCCCACATGTCTAAAAACAAAGGTACAGTTCATGGCCAAACAAAGTGCAAGGCCCTAAACCTTAACCAAAAAACGAGTGGATTGGGTGGCCTACCGAAGTCCCAGGGCCACTGGACCATTGTCTTCCACTGTCCAAGGACCACCAGAGGGATGAACATGGCACATCGGGTGGGCTACCAAAGTCTATGGGCCACCAGACAGGAGAAAACACATGAGCCCTTTGCTCTCAAAATAACACACAAGCCTCTTGCTCTGAAAGTAACACAGGAGCTCTTTGCTCTGAAAACAACACAGAAGCTCTTTGTTCAAGAGAAAACAACATAGGGGCCTCTTGCCCTGGAGATTGCAATGTGAAAACTTCAAACTCAGGAGATGGTAACATGGAAACTTCAAACTCAGGAGGTGATAACATGAACATTTTAACCTCAGGAGATGATAGCATGGATATTTTAACCTTAGGAGGTGATAACATGAAAATTTTAACCTTAGGAGGTAATAACGTGGAAACTTTAACCTCAGAAGATGATAACGTGGACATTTTAACCTCAGAAGGTGATAACATGGTGATGATAACATGATCCACATGGTGAGGACATCGATGGCCTCACTCATACCATCACGGACTACATCAGCTTCTGTGTGGACAACACCATTCCCACCATGACCATACGGTGTTGCTCAAACAACAAACCCTGGATCAACCCTGAGATAAAAACACTTCTGAGAGAGAAGAAGAGGATCTTCAGGTCGGGGAACAGGGAGATGCTGAAGTCCGTACAGAGGGAGCTGAGGAGAAAGATCAAAGAAGGCAAGGACAGCTTCAGGAAGAAGACGGAGGACAAGCTGCAACAGAGCGACATCAGCGGGGTCTGGAGAAACCTTAAAACCATCTCTGGGCTCCAGAATACCTCCCCCCAGGCCACGGGGGGCAGGGAGTGGGCGAACAATCTGAATCTGTTTTTTAATAGGTTTGACCAACCGCCCTCCCCCACGACTGCACAACAACCACTGCTGCCTCTGAAGACATCAAGTCCTGCTGCCCACTCCCCAATCACCCCCCCACTCCCAGCACACAGCCCCCCAATCTGACCCTCACTAAGACCCAGGTGAGGACGGAGCTGAGGAAGATCAAGGCGAGGAAGGCGTCGGGACCGGACAGCATCAGTGCAAAGCTCCTCAAGTCCTGTGCAGTCCAGCTGCGTGGGATTGTGGAGTACATCTTCAACCTGAGCCTGAAGCTGGGGAGGGTACCACAGTTGGGGAAAACATCTTGTGTGGTACCTGTACCAAAGACTTCCCACCCAAAAGATCTGAACAGCTACAGACCAGTGGCCCTGACGTCCCACATGATGAAGACCCTGGAGAGACTGCTCCTTGCTCACCTCCGCCCCCTGGTGGGACCAGCGATGGATCCACTCCAGTTCGCCTACCAGCATGGTATTGGGGTGGAGGATGCGGTCATCTTCCTCCTTCACCGTTTTCTGTTCCACCTGGAGAAGCCCGGGAATGCAGTGAGGATCATGTTCTTTGACTTCTCCAGTGCTTTCAACACCATCCAACCGATGATCCTGAAGGACAAGCTGCTGTGCGCAGGGGTGGACCAGCACCTGTCATCATGGATCCTGGACTACCTCACAAACCAGCCACAGATTGTGAGAGTCCGGGACTGTGTGTCCAACACGATCATCGGTAGCACGGGGGCCCCCCAGGGAACGGTTTTGGCTCCCTTCCTGTTCACCCTTTATACTGCGGACTTCTCACACAACACAACACACTGCCATCTACAGAAGTTCTCTGACGACTCTGCGATCGTCGGCCTCATCTCCAACGGAGATGAAACTGAGTACAGAGGGCTTATCCAGGACTTTGTGGACAGGTGCCATCGGAACTGCCTCCAGATCAACGCGAGGATAACTAAGGAGCTGGTGGTGGACTGCCGCAGGCAAGGACAACCCCTCACAGCACCAGAAAATATACAGGGAACAGACATCGAGATGGTGACATCCTACAAGTACCTGGGTGTTCATCTGAACAATAAACTAGACTGGTCACACAACACTGACGCACTCTACAAGAAGGGACAGCGCAGGCTGTTCCTACTGAGGAGAGTCAGGTCTTTTGGTGTACAAGGGGCACTGCTGAAGACATTCTACGACACGGTGGTGGCATCAGCCATCAATTTTGGAGTGGTCTGCTCGGGCAGTGGCATTACAGCAGCCGATAGGAAGAGACTGAACAAGCTGATCAAGAAAGCTAGCTCTGTCCTGGGGCAGCGCCTTGACCCAGTGGAGGAGATGGGAGAGAGAAGGATGGTGGCTAAACTGTCATCTCTGCTGGAGTCCGAGTTCCACCCTATGCAGGACACACTGAATGCACTGAGGAGCTCATTTAGCAGCAGACTACATCATCCTAGGTGCACAACCGAGAGGTTTCGCAGGTCCTTCGTACCAACGGCTGTCAGACTGTATAACCTAAGCAGGGCTGCTCGCAGAGATAGCAAAAAGACGTGACAACCTAATAGTATTGAATGCAAAAGACGCAATAGACTTACACAATGGTCCCCTCCGGTATACAACTAGGAAAATACCGGTAGCTACGGAGGGTGACAATATGTATGGGTACATAATCATACCATGTAGGATAACTAAGTAGACGGTTATGTTCTTTCATTCCATCCAGCTACAATGCTCCACACTGTGTGTTTATATATTTACATATTTATTCCATCTAGCTACAATGCTCCACACTGTGTGCTTATATATTCATATATTTATTCCATCTAGCTACAACGCTCCACACTGTGTGTGTTTATATATTCACATATTTATTCCATCTGGCTACAATGCTCCGCACTGTGTGTGTTTATATATTCATATATTTATTCCATCTAGCTACAGTGCTCCGCACTGTGTGTCTATATATTTATGTTTATATGTACATATGTATACTCGCTGCTCTTGTTTTTTTTTCTTGCCTTCTGATTGTTGCTCTGAGTGTTGCTATCCCTGTGCTGTTGCAATCCTGGAATTTCCCCATTGTGAGACTAATAAAGGCTTATCTTATCTTATCTTATCTTAACATGAGGACTTTAACCTCAGGAGATGATATTTTTCAGGAAACCACAATGGAGCTCCTTGCTCCCAAGACACCACCCTACAATCTGTAAACTCAGCAGATGGTAACAGTGGAGCTCTATCAGTCCCTCCAGGATTTCACAGGATGTTTTTATGATTGTTGCAGCCCAAAAAGCCTGAATTCACGGGAGCTTTTTTAAAAAGTTGCGATAAAATTTGTGATGTTTTTAGAATGGTTTTTTGCTCCAACAGTTGTGGGAAGAAATACAAATTTTTAAAGCAGATGTTTTATTTCCAGTTTACTGCAGTGATATCACCCTATAAATTCAAGAAATCTGTGTGTGTGTGTGTGTGTGTGTGTGACGAGCATAGGACATCATAGGACGACCTATGATGCTCCTATGATGTCAGGCAACATAGGACTCACAATGCCGTCATATAGACAATTGGACTGGCTACCTATGATGTCATATAGACGACAGGACTGGCTACCTAGGATGTAGGCAAGATGTCCTGTGATGCCTGCCTTGATGTCTTTATGATGTCATATCGCTAGTCCAGCAAAAGCTAGTGGTGTGGCTTATATTAATCATATATTCCATACCTACATATGTATAGACATATTAGAATGTTTAGTGATTACATATGTGGAATGACCTCACGCCTCAGAACAGGAAAAGAGGTCTCAACCGCCGGCGAGGATCAAAGAACAGATGGAGTTGCAGCGGTGGAGACCGGATCGAACTTCCTGACCACCCAGGGTCAGGTGGAGGAGATGGAGGACAATGGAGGGGGATTATGTTAATGCGGGATGTCGGCTTTGATATGCAATGTCTTTTGTTGAGTGTGGGTATAGGTATGAAGGTCTGACTGCGCTCGACCTCTTATTCTGCTTCTGCACCGAGATGAGACATGTTAGGGAGGTGAAGCTGATATTAAACTTTGATTTATAAAATCACATCGCTTCTTCATTCCAAGCTCCCTACAGCGGTACTCAAATGCTTTGCAAGCAGTTTCATGAAATGGTCAGTCAGAGAGCAACTCATACCGGCTCGGACGTCACCCGGGTTAACAAGGTCAGGAGTTCTTGGCAGCGGAAGGCAAATTACAGAGCTGTGTGGAGGAATCTGATCAGACATAAATGAAACAGTCATTGTCGCCCCCGACGGACTGCTGTGATGATGATGATGATGATGATGATGATGATGATGATGATGATGATGATGATAGACCATCACTCAACGACAAATACAGCCTCACCTTTTGGTTGCAACATCTGTGAGTGGTGTCAATGCTGGACACACTCTCCTGATTCCACGAATCACACTCACACCATCTGACAACGTGTTTCCATTCACCTTGCGACGCAAACAGTTTCCAGTAACACCCTGCTTTGCCATGACTGTGAATGAGTCACAGGGCCAGTCTTTACTGCACGTTGCTGTTTTCTGCACAAGACATTTCTTCAGCCATGGCCAATTCTACGTTGCCACGAGCAGAGTTAGCAGATCAAGCAGTCTTCGTATTCTTGCTCAAGATGAAGAAACTAAGAAAAAGTGTCGCTTTCTGACCAATGTTGTTTTTAAAGAGGTGCTGACACAGTAAAAATGTGTAACCTTGACGAATGCCAGTCTATACTACAAATGTGTAAAATGCCAAGCAAAGCGCTGATTTTCTCTAGGTGCTCCGGTTTCTTGGTTTCTACGGGCATGCACGGGTCTTCCTGAACAGGGTTGAAAGCCACTTTTTGCTCAGAGCAATTTTCATGATCCTGTCCATGAACTAGAATTACGACACACCTACAGTCATTCATTGTCACCCACGACAGACTGCTATGGTAATGATGATGATGATGATCCCTCAACCAGTGATCTGAACAAAGAAGAAGAAGAAGAAGAAAAAGAAGAAGACCCACCAGATGGAGAGCAATAGAGTGAGGAGAACTACTGCACGTCACAAAAGATGGCGTGAACATGAAACACCTCAGGGTCGAGCAGTACGCCGCAGGCATGACTGTGAACAACACAGCCATCTGAGACAGGAGGAGACCTTTCAGCAACGGGCATGCAGAAATACTTGCTTATACTTGGTTTCTACGGGCATGGACGGGTATGCACGGGTATGTACTAGTTCTATATAACAATACAAGAAAAGCACAGGATTGACAAAAAATTTCCTATTATAGTGATTTGTAAATTAAGCAGAAACTTTTGCTATACAGAAAAACTCTTGTGCAACAGCAAATACAGGTTTTAACACAATATTCATCACAACAGCTAAATTGCATTGAATGCATGTTAAAGAGTAGAGATTTCAAAATTATTAGCAGCACCTTCATTTGAAAACTTCCTACAGTCCCCAACCACTCGGTACCGAGCGGAGAGGTAAAATAAATAATTTATTCTGTTAGTCTATATTGTCTACAGGAGTCTGTTTTTCTGAAAAAAAAATTACAGAGAATATTCTCTCTCTTTCCTGTGCCTAACTCCTACCTGTCTGTCTGCTGCACGTCGGTCTTGACACACATCTTTCATTTATGGTGGGACGGGGGGAAGGGGTGCATTTGGCCATCCAGACTGGAGATTGTCAGCTTAAAAGCTCACTGAACAGATGTAGTAATGATTTCACCTCTAAAGATGTGTAAAATGTTCAGACACTGGCTGTAGTGTTAATACTTTTATGGCGCATCTCCTCACGTGCACCCCCGCGACGGGGTGCTTTTGGGGCAGGCGGACATTTTTCAACACAAACCCAGTGCTTCGTACACACGGTAAGGATGGAGACATGGTGAGACGTCCACCAGCAGGCTGGGGGAGACGGAGGAAAGGACAGCATTGGAAACCTCGCGGGTGAGTGGTTTTTTTTAAATCACACACTCTGTTTGCTTGGGATCAGTCCGCCAAGGTCTCCGCCTTTGACTGCCACCTAATCCACATAGCACCGGACTTCCATGATCCCTCCTGCAGGTGGTGAACCTACTGGAGGGCGGACCCATGTAACTCCTTCGGGCTGAGCCCGGCCGGGTCCCATGGGTGGAAACCCGGCCACCAGACGCTAGCCTTCGAGCCCCTCCCCCAGGCCTGGCTCCAGGGTGGGGCCCCGGTAACCCCATACCGGGCGGGGTACACTGAATCCTTGATATACAATTTATCATGAGAGTCTGTTGGATGGTCCTCAGCCGGAAAAAGGTGGATTGTCCTCTCCGGGTTGGGGACAGGCTCCTGCCCCAAGTGGAGGAGTTTAAGTATCTTGGGGTCTTGTTCACGAGTGAGGGGAAAATGGAGCGAGAGATCGACAGACGGATTGGAGCAGCATCTGCAGTGATGCGGACGTTGTACCGGTCTGTTGTGGTGAAGAGGGAGCTTAGTTCTAAGGCAAAGCTGTCGATTTACCAGTCAATCTACGTTCCTACTCTCACCTATGGTCACGAGCTTTGGGTAATGACCGAAAGAACGAGATCGCGGATACAAGCGGCTGAAATGAGCTTTCTCCGTAGGATTGCTGGACTCACCCTCAGAGATAGGGTGAGGAGCTCAGTCATCCGGGAGAGGCTCAGAGTAGAACCGCTGCTCCTCCACATTGAAAGGAGTCAGTTGAGGTGGTATGGGCATCTGATTAGGATGCCTCCTGGACGCCTCCCACTTGAGGTGTTTCAGGCACGTCCCACTGGGAGGAGACCCCGGGGCAGACCCAGGACTCGGTGGAGAGACTATGTCTCCCAGCTAGTCTGGGAACGCCTTGGTATCCCCTCTGAAGAGCTGGAGCAGGTGGCTGGGGAGAGGGAAGTCTGGGCTTCTCTGCTTGAACTGCTGCCTCCGCGACCCGGACCTCCGGAAAAGCGGTAGAAGATGGATGGATGGACTCTGTTTGCTGATGTGTTCCGTTAATACTCCTGTAAACACGGAAATGAACGTGGTGCAGCGACACATTTGGTTGGTTAGACTGACCATTTGCGTGCCAGTCTGAGACAAACATGATTGGTGAAATTGGCGGAAGTTGATGAGGATTGGCCAAAATTGCGGGAAAGTGGCGGTGATTGGACAAAGTTGCAAGGTCACGCAATAGTTGCGCTGACTGGCTGATTTCGTGTGAATTGGTACAATCGCAACATCGCAATATCCTGGAGGGACTGCTCTATGCACAGAAATTAACATTGAAGTCTCTTGCTCTGGAGGCAACAATACAGGCGTTCCTTGCTCTGGGGACAGTACCTGCAGAGTTCTGATCTCAGGGACACCTGGTGGTGGCGTGCCAGCCTCCAAAATGACAGGTGGAGACATGCCAGTCTCTGAAATGACAAGTGGAGGTGCGCCAACCTCTGGAGCAATGGCTGGAGGCGCGCCAACCTCTGGAGCATCGGCTGGAGGTCTCCTGACCTCTGACACAGTGGCTGGAGGTCTCCCGACCTCTGACACAATGACAGGTGGAGGTCCCATGACCTAGGGCACACCGGCAGGTGAAGGTCCCATAACCTGGGGCACAACAACAGGTCGAGCTCCAATGATGTTGGATACACTGGCAGGTTGAGGTCCCATGACCTCGAGCACAACAGCAAATCCCAATGAAACAGGCTGGTCTGTGGCAACCTCAGATGTAGCATGCAGATCAGTGACCCCAAGTGGCAGCGGCTGCAGATCTTCAAGCCCTGACACACAGGGGTTCACCCCTGGCACACCCACCGCAGATGGTGGGGACGAATCTTCGGCCGGGCACTACCAGCCTCCGTAGTGGAACCTGGCGGAATAAATGGTGGATGCGCACTGGCCTCAGAAACAGATGACGGATGCACACCAGCCTCATGAACAGATGATGGCTCCTCCTCCTCTGGCACGAAGGCAAACTCGTTGGACCACAGGAAATCATTGAGGAAAGCAGAAATGTCCTCCCTCAGGTAAAGCTTCACTGCGACAAGCTGAAGAGCGTGCCTCCATGCCGTATCCCTCCATGCTGCATCCTCCCACCCGTCCTGGCACAGGCAAAGGGTGTAGCACTCTCCCACATCCCTAATGAAGTTCAGCAGCTCCCAGTGGCAGGCAGCGTCCTCGGTTGTGGAGCTCGGGGAAGAGGAGAAAGGAAAGGCAGGTGAGGGTGAAGTAGCAGTAGCAGATGTTACAACAGAGCTGGGTGGTGAGAGTTCAGCAGTGGCAGATGACCGCCACTGAGCCCTCCCACTGGGAACCAGGCAAGACCTATCATCTATTGGTGTTAAAAAATAAAAAGGTACTTGCCTACATTCCCGCTTTGCTGCCACGGAGAGTCCAGACGAATCCTTCTGGGTGGCTCCAGATATCGTCTGGTTGGGAGCTGAGGGAAACTCTCTCTGCTCCGCCGGAGAGAGAACAGGTGGCTGGAAAGCTGGCTCCGGCGAGGAGGAGACAGCTGGTAATGGAGGTAGCGGAGGAAGCACCAGTCTCTGAATCCGGTGATGGGAGTGCAAACTTGGTCTAGCTGTCATCAAGTTCGCTACTCTTCCCCAGCAATCCCAAGCATCCTCTGGGGAAAAGCTGCTTCAAGCAGCTGCCGCCAGATCCTCCACCGTGGCCACCACCTTTCGCTTGTTGTGGCTCCACTTCCTCCTCCTCCTGCCAAGCTCGCTCACTGAGTCTATGACTGGCTGCGTCATTCTGTCCAGGGTTGCGCCCCGGTGGGGGCAGAGAGCAAGACTCGAATACGAAGAGAGCATTAAACATAATTTATTAAACACAAAATAAAGCAGCTTTGAAGCTGAAACAAAAACTAAGCTACAGCTTAGTTTAGTTAGTTGGCAAGGCAGACAAAAACTGATGGACAGATGGACAGAAGCATGTGGGTTCATGCCAAATGACTAATGACGCAGCACCCAGGTGAGGGGCTACGTCCCTTAAATGGAGCAGAGCATAATCAACAGAAACATAAAACAGCCGTGAATAATCAAGGAATTAACATTGCCAAAACAAACTAGACTACGGTGGAAAAAAAACAGAGACACTGTCAAAACAAAACCCAAACAGAGCTGAAGGTCAAGAAAGGATAAATGTGAAACAAGAATATGATAATACAGATAAACAGAATAACTAGGAGGAACTAAGGTATGGCATGGGTTGTAATCATTACCAAAAATAGAGCCACGATCACAATCCAAATGAACAGAGAATGATATAACAAGCTGAAAGCGAGGATGTGGGTTCGAGACCATGTCCTGGCGACAAGAAATATAAACTATAACATGAGGCGAGGACATGGCTCCGACCCACGATCTGACAGCTTGCTTTCAAATTTTGATCATGATATCCTTTTAGTGTCGGATCAAAAAGTACCGGGTTGTTTGATGCAGCAAAGTTCTGCCTCCACCTCCTCCACTGTCATCTCCCGTTCTCGTCTTCCTGTACCGGTGTCCTATGTCCCGCCCTTCCTTAATTCTGATTGCCTGCTTAGAAAGGTCTGACATTGACGAGCGCAGCTGTACAGTAGTCTGACAAATTGAACTTTTATCAGCCCTGAGCACCACAACAAAAAGTGGCCACTGTTCAAAGCATTTCAGCACTGAGCACTGTATCCAGATCATTATCCGAATCACCACCAAAATCTAATCATCTGTTCCCCATGCCATGACACACCTTTCCTAAAAAAAAAATCATTAAAATCCATTCATAACTTTTTGAGTTATGTTGCTAACAGGCAAACCAACGCCACTAAAAATATTACCTCCCCCCTCCCTTGGCAGAGGTAATTAACCTAATTGTCTAGAATGTCTAGAGTAATCATGCCACATAGACCAACAAACTGGTCATTTTTTTGCCAGTCATTCATATTTAGATCATCATGTGCTCAACGTGCAATGTCACTCACAAATGTGTCTAGGAGAGTCTAAAATCCCTGCGTGGGTTTACTTCACGTGCTGCAGTCCAAAGGCATGCTCGTTGTGTTAACTGGTAACTAGAGATCGGATCCACAGTTCACTACACTGAGTAATTTCCGGTTCATTCACTAGAAGGGCAATGGATCAGGCAATGGATCAGCGTTCTCGTCGCGCCCTCCGCCAGTACCCGGGCTTGCCCAGGGAAGCTAATGATCCTACCAGCAGACTAAATTCAAAGAGACAACGCCTCAGTGCCAAGTCAAAGAAGAATCCTAGTCACAGTCCCAAAGCCGAAAGCAAACAGCCCCGAGAGCACCTTGCGGCAGGACCTGCCCTTCGCATACTACAACTAAACGTTGAAGGCCTATCTGCAGCCAAGCGAAGCCTTATTGAAGTCCTCGCCTTCCAACACTCAATTGATGTAATCTGCCTCCAAGAGACTCATATTGGCACAGAGGAAGCTGGCCGCTACACCATCAATGGCTTTGACCTCCTGTGCTATGTTCCACATGCCAAACATGGACGTGCCACCTATGTGCGTTCTGACATAGTTGAAGTAAACCACCTGACAACAACACATTTCTCAGACACCATAACCATTGGTGGCTTCCATATTGTCAATGTGTACAAGCTCCCTAGTGCCAACTGGGATCTGCAGGTCTTACCCACCCCACCCCACCCTGCCATCTATGTGGGGGACTTTAACAGCCATCACCCTGACTGGGGGTACCCAGCAGTGGATAGTGACGGGGAGGTACTTTCAGACTGGGCATCTAGAAATGATCTCGCTCTGATACACGACCCCAAACAAAGAGGAACCTTCCACTCTGCTAGGTGGAAGAAGGACTATTCACCTGACCTGTGCTGGGTCAGCTCTTTGAATGGGACGCCATATCCTACACAGATCCTCATTCTTGACGATTTTCCACACAACCAACACCGGCCCCTGCTTGTACACATTGGCCTACAACTTCCAGTCATAAACAGCCCAAGGAAGATGCGCTGGAACTTCCGCAAAGCCAACTGGAAGAAATTCAGTAAAACCCTGGATCAGAGTGCTGTTACCATCCCACTCCACACCATCACTGTAGATGAAGCATACAGCCGCTTCTGCAGCGCAATCTTCAAGGCTGCTCATACTGCAATCCCACGAGGCTACCGACCCCTCTATGTCCCATGCCTGGATGGAGAAAGCGCTGCCCTCCTAAAATCCTATCAAACATCAGGGGACCCAGAGATAGCAGACCATCTCATTGAATCGCTAAGTACAGCCCGGCGAAAGAAATGGGAGGAGACAGTTGCTGACCGGAGCTTTATCCACTCTAGCAGGAAATGTTGGAGCCTCATCCGTCGCCTAGGAGCTGCACAGAAGCCCCCTAGCCAAAGCCGAGCATCTGTCACACCCAACCAAGTTGCATCCCACCTACTGACCATCGCCAAATCACCCCAAGACAAAGACACCAGAAGAGCAGTTACAACTGAGCTAAAAAAAACACAAAAAAATGCCCGTAGAGGAAATGAACCCTGAACCCTTCGAGGCTGCTGAACTGGAGAAAGTCCTACAGGGCCTGAAATGTGGAAAGGCAGCAGGATACAACAACATCTTCCCAGAATTCATGAAAAATCTTGGCCCCCGAGCCCTAACCTGGTTGACACAACTCTGCACAAGGATCATACAAACAAACTCGATCCCAAAGAAATGGCAGACAGCAAAGGTCATTGCCATACCAAAACCTGGCAAAGACCACAAACTACCAGCAAGCTACCGCCCAATCTCCCTACTCAGCGTTCCTTATAAAATCATGGAGCGCCTAATACTGCAACGTATTTCCCCAGGAATAGAGGAAATTCTAAGTGTGGATCAAGCAGGTTTCCGCAAGGACCGCAGCACAGGAGAACAAGTACTGGCCCTAACCACCTTCATCGAAAATGGCTTCGAGAGCAGACTGAAGACAGGGGCTGTGTTTCTCGATCTTACAGCCGCCTATGATACGGTCTGGCACCGAGGCCTCCTCCTGAAACTTACAAAGGCGATCCCTGCCTGGGCAACAGCAATTATAAAAACCCTGCTGGCCAACCGAAGGTTCAGAGTCCACCTCGGTCAGAACATAAGCGCATGGAGAACGCAGAAAAACGGACTCCCACAAGGCTCAGTTCTAGCTCCAACCCTGTTCAACCTCTACATAAACGACCTGCCCACTACAAAATCCCGCAAATTCATCTATGCAGACGACATCTGTTTGGCACTCCAAGCACCAGACTTTGAGTCACTGGAACGGGTGCTCACGGAAGATCTTGCCAAAGTGGACCAGTTCTGCAAAACCTGGCACCTAAAACCAAGCCCAGCAAAAACCATTTCCAGTGTATTCCGTCTCCACAATGTAAAAGCTGCCAGAGAACTAAACATCCACCTGAGCGGACTCAAGCTTAAACATGCCTCGAATCCAACCTACTTTGGAGTGACCCTTGACAGGACCCTATCCTTCAAGGAACATTTAAAGGGGACGGCTGCTAAGGTGAAGGCACGAAACAACCTGCTGTGCAAGCTCGCTGGTGCAAAATGGAGGGCGGCAGTCTCCACCCTGCGCACCTCAGCACTGGCCCTTTCATACTCTGTAGCAGAATATTGTGCCCCTGTCTGGTCCAGGTCATCCTACACACACCACGTAGACACCCAGCTCAACACAACCATGAGAACCATAACTGGGACAATCCGCTCAACACCACTCCCCTGGATCCCTGTACTGTCAAACATAGCCCCCCCACACATCCGGCGAGCAGCACTAACTCAAAGGATGCTTCAAAAAGCCAAAGACTCTCCTCACTTACCAATCCATGCAGATATCTACACCCCACCCACTGCCCGACTTCCATCCAGATGGACGATTTGGAAAAACCCTCCCCCAGCTGATTTCACCATCCAGACAGCTTGGCAAGAGGAATGGGAGACCAAGGAGGTCCCAAACAAACACCTGGTGACAAACCCCAACCAACAGGTCCCGGGCACCAACCTCCCAAGGAGACAGTGGTCTACACTCAATCGCTTCAGGACTGGACATGGCCCCTGCTTGGCCAGCCTTCACAGATGGGGCAGTAGCCCTAGTCCACTGTGCGCATGTGGAGAGGAGCAAACAATGGAACACATCATAGAGGCTTGCCCGCTCCAAAGACTGGAAGGAGGATTACACACCCTCCATACAGCAAACCAGGAGGCAACTGCTTGGCTTGAGGACTTGGCATTCGCTAAATAAATAAAAATTCACTAGAAAGATTCTTTAAAAATACTTGTTCACTGGATCACTCAGTGCTGTAGTGGCGCTCCAACTGCCTACCACTCACTGAGCTGAAAAATGCAGCTGAACAGAAGGGGTTGTTCGTAGTGTACTAGTACATTCACTGAACTGAGGCAGCTGAAGTTGAAGTGGGTGGGGTTGGGAGTGGCAGGGGTTCATTCGCTGCTCTCCAGTACACTCAACTGTCCAGGGCCTGCTCAGGAGGCTGCAGCGTTGAAGATGTGCATCTGTGTTCATCTGACTTTATAAATGTATCTCATGTTATCGCCCTCCTACATTAAACATGAGCTTAGGCAAAATCCCCCTGTCTGCGATTCAGTACAGAGCAGGCAGGGAATCAGTATGTGCTTTCTCCTGTCCTCTTTCCATTCATTGAATTTGTGAAATGCTGGGCGCATCACAGCATGTTTCACAGCTAAAAGCTTTTAAATGAGCAGATGTGTGTGTCAGATAAACAGACTACACAACTAAACAATATATTTCTCACCACTTTTTGCTGCTCCATTTTCAGGATATTAGAGAAAGTTTATTGTTGAGGTGGCTTTATATTGAATCCGTTTACATCCTGCGGGACTGGCCTTTGGTAGATGAGTCATCATGGGCTAGGAGAGCTGTCAATTAATGTACGAGATTCAGATGTTGCAGTTGGATCCACCTTTTCGTAAGTGATTCAATACAGTTATTCAGTACAGTACATTCACCCATACAAACTAGTATGTTTGAACGAAACGTTTGCGAATGCAACATTACTATTGATAACTCAAAATTGGCCTTAGGTGTCACTCTGACTCTTAAGCCAGTAGAATAGTGTGTGAATGTGGCCCGTAGTTTAAACCACTTTGAGTGCCCACTGAAATTAGGAAGGACTTTATAAATGCAAATATATTTCTAAGAAAAAAAAAGGAAAACATGAGGGCCTATACCATTAAAAATATAATAGGAAGTAATTGGAAAACATAAACAATTCATACAGTGGAAACTATGGGCAGGAAAAACAAATAAAGGGCAGACAAGAAGTTTTTGTAGCGATAAATGAAAAGTAAGGATCATAATACTAAAACAAACTTTCTCCTTCAAGTCCAAAAACAATTTCTCTTTAGTAACAGTAACAAGTACCGTAACACTTTTTGTAAATCAGAGGACATATGATAGGTAAAAATTCCTCAGTCATAACTGAAAATTTCCTCCAAACATCATGCAAGCATTCAGTATACCAACCAGTCAGCCAATCATTGTCTACTGTTTCAAACTGCATTTGAGTTACATTCAGCTTCCTAGACATGATCAATATCAAAAAGAATAAGAGGCATCGCGAACTAATTATCAAGTCATCATTTCCCACCTTACAAATGTCTGAAAAGGACCTATCGTAGACATGCCTCTGGTTGCCATGGTGCTGCTGGAGCAGGCTACAGGCCAAGTCTCGCTGATTTCTATAGCATTCCTGGTAATTGAGATCAGATGCTTCTTTGAGTGGAACCTAGACTGGGAGTAACCTGGAAGCATTTATTTTATGGAGAAGATGTTTAGTTAAGCCATGCTCCTGCCCTAAATGAGCCTCGATCGAGCTCTGGTGATGAATACAATTGGTGAAAGCACTGAAGGCTGGTTCCTGACTTCTTTCTTCCCCTGGTTCGGGTTACAGATTAGCAGACTTCCTGTCCAGTTGTGGAACAAGCCAATCCAGCTAACAGAGAGGCGGTAGGTGTACAGCAGACCAGGGCATCATGAGTTACCTCAGATGGGGTTTCTGACAGAATCCTACAGTGGTGGGTCCTTAAAGGTATCATTTGTTAAACTTGTTAAAAGAAGCAGCTGTTGGAGGAGGGGGGAAGACCTCCTGTGGAGTTAGAAGTTGGTCCACAGGTACAAAATTTAACTCCAGAAGTTCTTCTGTACCATTGCATCAGTAATATGAACACTAAACGTTGTGACGACTTGGCAAGTTACTGATGTTCAGTTCTGTTTTTTCCAGTCTATTTAGGGTAAACCAAAAACGTGGCATATAATTGGTGCAATATTATAGATTTGGAGCTAAGACCTTTTATATTAAGAGTACAGGATTTCAGACATGGCTGCAGCCTCAGTTTAAAGTTCAGGGTAACCAAGTCAAGATAATGCAATTAAATTTAAATCTGAATACTACATTCTTGAAACCTGTTTTACAAATGCACAATGACAAAACTGGGATTCAAATTGGATACTGATTAACCTTTTATCGAATACTTATCTTGCATACCTTGCAATACACAGTAACTGTCTTCTGAGAATGGTGCATATAACAAATAAAACCGAAAGAGGTTTCCTGTTGTGAATTGAGCAGAATAGGCAGTGAGCTGAAATGGAGGAAGAAGAATCTGTAACTTTGTATATTCTTTGATCTTTCAGTATTTCTTTCTGAAACAAAAACAGAACAATCAGGAATAGCCATTATATTATTTTGGCCTTGTCAAAATAAAATCGGAATTGAGCCAAAACGAGATAACGAATCTGATTCTGTTAGTGCATTTTTTGAATGCATGAAACCTGATAAATCCTCGTCTGCTGGTAGTTTGAAAAAGCGATCCAGGGTTGCTTAGGTGTCAATTTATGCTAATTGAACCCGTGATGTCAGTTTGCCATTGTAGTTTGAAGGTGACATCGGACACAAACGCATAGTGAAACATGGTGGCTGGCATCAGAGAGGAACTTTCATTTATTTTACAAAAACTAACAAGCTGGGTTTGTTTATTCAGCTTTAAGATAATAGAGGAACTATTTATTAGTTAATTTTATAAAATTTATGTTGGCACTTTATTAATCTGAAATTTGTGGATTCTTTATGTGTATATGTGCCATGTCAAATAATACAAAAACAGTCACGTGCAACTATAAATGTGAAGTGTCATGACATGACCAAAAACTGGTCATGCTGGTCACCGCAACTGATCTATATTACAACATACTAGTCACTGACATTTTTACAAATCTTTTAATTTTGTCACTTTGTCAAATAGTGCATTTTCCCAGTTTGGGATTGTTAGAAAAATCCTTCTTAACCTTCAGTCAGAAACCAGGCTGGATCAGAGTTTCAGCAAATTTAATTACACTGGCCAGTGGAGAACAATACAAAAATAGTCTCAGAGCCTATTCATGCACCATTCTGATTCACACACACGACTTTCAGTCATTTAAGCATCCTGCTATCTCAAGACTGTCCATGACAGAATATCTAGTTTAGGCTGGTTCTTCCAAGCTGTCTCCTTCTCAGACATACTCATAACAATACAGTACATGAAAACAAA
This sequence comes from Pholidichthys leucotaenia, assembly GCA_020510985.1. Classification (NCBI taxonomy): domain Eukaryota; kingdom Metazoa; phylum Chordata; class Actinopteri; order Cichliformes; family Pholidichthyidae; genus Pholidichthys; species Pholidichthys leucotaenia. The sequence goes on from CM035838.1 coordinate 20,864,123, forward strand.
AACAAAGAGATAAATGTCCAGCTGCCACAACCTTGTACATTTCACACAGACTCTGAGGCAGACTCTGAAACAAAGCAAATCACATGTTTGAAACAAATATGAAACTTTTCTATCTGGGATCAATAAAGTCCATCCATCCATCCACCCATCCACCCATCTATCTATTTAGCTCAGTGGTTGATACGAGTACACAGTTATTGTAAATAGTTAAATGGTTGCTGCTCTTTGTCCTCTGTTTTAATGGACAGGGTTGTAAAATGTCCATGATAATTACTGTCATTGTAATTTTCATATGGGCACTGATAGCCTTGATATTCACATTTTAATTTAAAAAAGTAATTAATTTTAATTAATGCAAGACAAGCATATAGATTATACTGTACATAATTTATTTTTTCAGGGTGCAGATGAAGAGACATGGTGTGGGTGTGCACACTTATTATGTGTATGCATTTGGCTTTTTGTGTCCAGCCACACAAAGCAGGATAATGTGTTTTGTTTTGTTTTGTTTGTTAGGAGGGGGCTGTCATGAGAAAAGCTTTAAGGACTCCTGTCTGACCTGCCTGCCTGCCTGCCTCTCTCTCTCCCCGCTGACTGCATGTCTTTCCCTGCAACTGCAAGCACCACCTGCTGCCAATCAGTGGAGCAGTATAAATGGGCTGCTTTCCCACTACTCTGACGAGTCACGTCAGACGCTCAACCAGCAAAGTGTCCTGCCTTGTGTTTGTGAAACTCTTAACCTTGTGCTTCAGCTTGTCTAGCCCTGACCCATATCTGCCTTTGACCCTGAGCCTGCTTCTGTCTTGAATTTTGTCTGCCAGCTCTGTATTGCCTATCGAGTCCTGACCTCTACTTTTTCTGGACTCTGGAAACTGTTTATGGAATTGGAGTGTTTGCTCTTGGATTGTGCACCTCCCCCCACTGTTCCCAATTAAGTTGACCTACCACCATTTACCCTCAACATCACAATTACCCTCTTCTCAGCACTCAGGTCTGACCAGCCCGCTCCCCTTGCCTATTGACCTCCACTGAAGAACTCCTCTCATGTCCTCTCACCATTGGAGGATCGTCTGTTGCTTCTCCGCTGCCTCCACCAGAACAACCTATATGCACAAATATTCAACAAATCAATATTAATCTCTCATTATCATTACATATACTTACCTCCGTCTCTGCTCTTCTCCCCACAGGGTTGCCAGATCCTTGCTCCGCTCACAGTTGCACAATTATTGTAAATAGATTATTGTTTGCACTTTCTTGCTCTTTCCATCCATGTTTGCGTTTGGGTCTTGGTCTCTGAACCTTGCCAAAAGCAAAGGATTGCACCATGCATTATACAAGGGGGAGCTGAAAAGTTAATCAGCTGAAAAGTTCATAGAGGTCAAATTTGACCAAATATGGTTCATTTTTCAACTGCAGGGATCCAAGCGCTGTAACACTGATGGAAGAAGTGTGTGGACCAAAGGGGAGACTATGTTGAAAAATAAACCACATTTGGTCAAATTTGACCACTATGAACTCCCCGCCCCAGGTAATGTGGGGCAAACTGGGATGCACAAATGGTCATGAAGTAGAGGATCGCACCATGCATGTCTCTGTTTGGTGAACAGGGAGACTATCCCAGGTCAAACAAAACCAATGTGTCTCCCACAGGTTTCATTCTAGGATGGGTTGGTCTTGGCACCACAGTAGCTGGTAACGGTCACAGCTGCTGCAGATGGGGATTGACTAAAACAATCCTCGTAGCAGAATCTTTTTTTATTATATTTGTGTAATTGTGGAACACACAGTTGTCTGTTGCTGTGTCAAAATTATTGTAATCTGTCAGAATGAAGATGGCGAGCCATCAGATTAATTTCCACTCTCTGTTGCTGTGACATGGTGACACCTATTTCATTGCACGTTTATCTGCATGGTCCTATTCAAATGTCAGCTGACGTGAGGTGGTCAACGACCTACATTTGCTTGCAGGATTAATTAGCCCAGGTGAAATAGCCCAGGTAACCCTATTCAGACAACAGAGGAAACCTGGATCTTACTGGGTTTGCCTTGATTGTTGGGGTAGTTTGAAAGGGGCTAGAGGGAGACAAGTGAGGGGCTTAGAGATGAAGGATGCTGTATTTACTCTAGTTAAAGGGAAAATCAGTTTTCACAATTTCCATTGTTTGAAATTGTCTAAACAAATTAATGCAGTTTTGATTTAAAATCAGTTTATTGCCCAGCCCCAGTTGCTTTGTCTTGTAATTCAGGATTTGCAAAATATGAAACTATGACAACAGAAGGGAACACAACATAGCACCTCTGGTCATATTTTGTTTTTAAAATTATATAAAATCTGTTTTGATGTTGGTGGAGTTTCACTGGCTCATATAACGTACAGTGGTGTGAAAAAGTGTTTGCCCTCTTCCTGATTTCTCATTTTTTTGTATGTTTGTCACACTTAAATGTTTCAGATCATCAAACAAATTTAAATATTAGACAAAGACAACACAAGTAAACACAAAATGGCTGCACGGTGGCGCAGTGGTTTAGCACTGTGGCAGCACAGTTTTACCCTCGGCCGGGGGACCGTGGGGATCATGAGATCGTGGGTTCGATCCCAGCCCCCGACCAACAGTGAGCTGTGTGGAGTTTGCATGTTCTCCCCGTGTTGCGCGGGTTTACTCCGGGATTTCTCCGGTTTCCTCCCGCACACCAAAAACATGTAGGTTTAGGGCGCTTGCGCACGCAGCGACCAGCAGCCGGTGGCTTGTCACCAGACTGCAAACCAAGTCTACCTACGGGTACAAATAAGTAACAAAAAAAAAAAAAAAAGACAACACAAGTAAACACAAAATGCAGCTTTTAAGTGAAGGTGTTTATTATTAAGGGTAAAAAAAAAATCCAAACCTACAAGGCCCTGTGTGAAAAAGTGACCCCCCCCCCATTAAAACATAAATTATCTGTGGTTTATCACATCTTTGGAAAGCTGAGTTCAATTTCTCCAGCCACACCCAGGCCTAATTACTGCCACACCTGCTCTCAATCAAGAAATCACTTCAGTAGGACCTGCCTGACAAAGTAAAGTAAACCAAAAGATCCTCAAACGTTAGACATCATGCTGTGATCCAAAGAAATTCAGGAACAAATGAGAAACAAAAGTAATTGAGATCTATCAGTCTGGAAAAGGTTATAAAGACATTTCTAAAGCTTTGGGACTCCAGCGAACCACAGTGCGAGCCATTAGCCACAATTGGCAAAAACATGGAACAGTTGTGAACCTTTCCAGGAGTGGCTGGCTGACCAAAATTACCCTAAGAGCACAGCGACAATTCATCCAAGAGATCACAAAATGGCTTAAGACCCCACAACAACATCCAAAGAACTTCAGGCCTCACTTGCCTCAGTTAAGGCCAGTGTTCATGACTCCACTCTAAGAAAGAGATGGGAAAAAATGGCCTACATGGCAGAGTTCGAACACGAAAACCGCTGCTGAGCAATAAGAACATAATGGCTCGTCTCAGTTTTGCCAGAAAACATCTTGGTGATCCCCAAGACTTTTGGGAAAATACTCTATGGACTAACGAGACAAAAGTTGAACTTTTTGGAAGGTGTGTGTCCCATTACATCTGGTGTAAAAGTAACACAGCATTTCAGAAAAGGAACATCATACCAACAGTAAAATATGGTGGTGCTAGTGTGATGGTCTGGGGCTGTTTTTCTGCTTCAGGACCTGGAAGACCTGCTGTGGTAAATGGAACCATGAATTCTGCTGTCTACCAAAAAATCCTGAAGGAGAATGTCCAGCCATCTGTTCATGACCTCAAGCTGAAGCACATTTGGGTTCTGCAGCAGGACAATGATCCAAAACACACCTGCAAGTCCACCTTTGAATGGCTTAAGAAAAACAAAATGAAGACTTTGGAGTGGCCTAGTCAAAGTCCTGACCTGAATCCGATTGAGATGCTGTGGCATGACCTTAAAAAGGCAGTTCATGCTCGAAAACCCTCCAGTGTGGCTGAATTACAACAATTCTGCAAAGATGAGTGGGCCAAAATTCCTCCACAGCGCTGGAAAAGACTCATTGCCAGTTATCACAAACACTTGATTGCAGTTGTTGCTGCTGAGGGTGGCCCAACCAGTTATTAAGTTTAGGGGGCAATCACTTTTTTTACACAGGGCCATGCAGGTTTGGATTTTTTTTCCCTTAATAATAAACACCTTCATTTAAAAACTGCATTTTGTGTTTACTTGTGTTATCTTTGTCTAATATTTAAATTTGTTTGATGATCTGAAACATTTAAGTGTGACAAACATACAAAAAAATGAGAAATCAGGAAGGGGCAAACACTTTTTCACACCACTGTATATTCTCTGTTACTGGACTCACATGTTCTATGAAAACGCTGGTGGCAGTGTTCAGTCCCGTCTTGTAGGAGGAGCAAAATTTGGAGCCATTTATCAGCTATCAGAGAGCTGGCACACTACTCTGTAGAGAAAACAAAAGTCCCCTCAGTGTAGTTTAGCTGTTTGACCACACTAAGCATTCACAGTTTTCAGCTTGCAGGTCCTACAAAATTAAAAAAAAAACATATATATATATATGTATGACACTTAAGAACGCTGTACCTTACAGTGTGTCACCAGTGTTTGTGTTGTGACCTTTCCCCCCTCTCTTGCTGAATACTGTGAATGAGCCTTCTTATCAAAACAAACACCAAAGGGGTCCAGTCTGTGCTCCAGGTTATGGATCCTTTCCAGTGCTCTTTGTGGAAAAAAAAACACCCACTCTGTTTCCTGTCCCACCCTTCACATATCCCCCGAATGGTGCGAGCCCGGCACCGCTCACCTCCAGTCGGCGTGGCCCGAAGCCTGCTGCTGCTTACCCCAAGCTGCTGGGATCATGAGAGTAGCAGGATATTGCAATCGGCATCATTAACTAAACACACAGCGCGTCCTGCACAAGTAATCTGCACATTGAGCCTATTTGATGTGACAGTTGAAACACTTGAACTCAAGAGCTGGGAGGTGGTGTCAGAGGAGGCCGGGTGGGCCTTGGTGGGGTGACCGAAAGAGTTTTTCATGATTAGATCCCTGTTCACCTCTGATTGTTTCGGGTCACTGCAGGTGAGTGCAAGTGCTCGGAAGGAAGTAATTTACCTTCTGGTGCTGGTTACCTGATTGGGTAAGTAGCTGATCTCTGACACTGACCCAAGTCTGCAAACATATCGAGTGCTGAAGCAAACCTGGACCCTCATCAGAAGAAAGATTTGGAGTAAATTAAAAGTGCTCTGCAGATGAACTTTCCACACATAATTGTTTTATTTTTTTATGCTAATATCAAGAGCTGTGGACTGAAATTGAACTAGAGTATGCATTTTTTCTGTTTTCCATTTAAAGCATATTTTATGCCACAACTAATTATAAAAGATGAAAACTTCCTTCACATAGACATATGTACTGTGCATATGTTTGTCATTTCCACCAGTGTAGACAACAAACAAGCAATGAGGTACACGATGAAACTCTTCTGGGAAGTGAAGGGTCAAGTTGAGATACTGTATCAAACTCAGATTCATCAAACTATCAGAAGTCCTCAGCATTTCACTAGTGGATAGTCCAGCCTTTTGAAAACTGATGCCAAAACCTGATATCAATAGCGTTATTTTCTCTGTATCAAAGCCAAAGAGCAACAGTTTGCACAAATGTAAAATTACCCATCCTCAATAAGCTGAACTTCACAGTTCAAATCAGTTCGAGTGCACATTTCTTTTTATTTCTTTTGGTGGCTGTTTATAAAATTTATCTGTAGCTTACTGAGCCACAATGTATATAAAGGGCTAACTTATTGTGTGGTATTATTTAGTTGTGTTTTTTTTATATGCCATTGAAGTGAGGAATATCAAAGATTACAAACTTGTAGATCCACAAATAGTGGTGTCTGAGAAAAAAAAAAAAATCATGGTGAGCTATTTCAATGCAGACTCTACACTACAAGATCTGCCCAGTCCATGAGACAACTGTCTGGTGGATGGATTATTTTGGCAAAGGAGAAGAGTTCCTTCTGCATTACTGACACATCACATACTATATCTTTTGGAATGTTTGACGTTGATTTCTCTACAGAATGTCTTATATATGCTTAAAGGCCTCTTGTTGTCTATTTTCTATTCCTCCATCCATCCATCCATCCATCCATCCATCTTCAACTGTTTATCCGGGGGTCCAGGTTATGGTGGCCGCAGTCTAAGCAGAGAAGCATTCTCTCTTCCCCGCCAACTCCTACAGCTCTTCAGAGAAGACACTAATCTGTTCCCAGGCCAGCTGGGAGACATAGGGCCCTATTTTGACGATCATCAACAGACTTCTGCACCAGACTTCCCACCGTACGCCAGTGTTTTTGTTACTTTCTGACAGCGCATTGTCTGTTTTTTACACTATGCATCACACCATCTAATTACCAGTAGACAGTGCGCCCGCTTTGTGGTAGGAGGTGGAGACTCATTTCAAAGAGGTGTGGCAGCTTGCAATATCATGTGCACCGCTATTATGGTGCATATTATGACAATGCGCTTTTGATCAGGACAAAGGAGGTCTGTCATCAGAAGTGCATTGTTTAATGCTGTTTCAGTGACGCGTTTTGAAATCGTGCCGCTCCGGAGCTCATGAAGAAACAGCATGCACTGGGATTTTCTGTTATTTTAATGGAGTTGTAACAATCATAGTATAATCACCCATTGGGGGTGGCTGTGGCACAGGTGTAGTGTGGCCAACTACTAATCGGAGGGTCAGTGGTTCAATTCCTGCTCTCTCTGTAGTCTGCATATTGAAGTGTCCTTGAGCAAGACTCTGAACCCTCAGTTGCTCCTAGTGGGTCAGGCCAGCGCCTGTGCTTGGCAACTCCGCTGTCATCAGTGTGTAAATGGGTGAATAGCAGGATCTGTAAAGTGCTTTGGTCATCTAGAGATGAGTAAAAAGCGCTATATAAGTGAACGCCATTTACCTGTCATTTTGTTTATGGGATGATACACTAAATATTTTTTTATTCCATCCATTTTCTCATTTTAATTGAGGACTTACCATTGCAGTTTATAGATTAGGCATTAACGTATGATTTTTTTAGGTGAACGAATGAATGAACAGGTAGCATGTGTGTGTTCTGGTGTGGCTGCAGCGCATGGGGTGGGGGGGGGGTCAGTCTGAAGATTTTTTTCCATCCACATTTTCGTTTTCATCACAGACCTATCATGCATTAATGTGTTTATTTTATTTTTAGAGGAATGAAGGAATGAATGAACAGGGTTTTACTTTTCACTGTAACTCCCAAGAGGGACAGGAGATGCATCCATGTCTTATTTTAATTTTCCCCCACTGAGACAGCCTTTATTCATACAGGGGAGGTCCATTGACAGGCAATCTCTGTTTTTCAAGGATGCCCTGTTCACATTCATGCATTCACACCTTAAAGTGGCCCAGTTCAACCACAGACTGACCTGTGGCCACTAAGCAGTTCCACTGGAGTAGTTGGGGTTAAGAGCCTTGCTCAAGGGCACCACAGTGGGGTTAATGAGAGTGGGGGAAACACTGCTGTCATCTGTCCCACCCAGATCCGATCCCGCCGGACTCTCCAGTCACCAGTCCACACCCCTAACCATTAGGCCACCACTGCCCAAAAGTTTTTTGTCTGTTAACTTTCTTTTGACATCCTAAATATTTCCATGTGACCTGCTGCCTGAGTCCTGGTCCTGTATGCCCCTCCCCTCCTCCCCACTCCATTGTGCACAGACCTCACCACAGGTCTCCTCTCCTTCAAGCAGAGTTTCAGGTTAATGATTTATGGCAGTGCCTAATTTCTGGAGAAACTGAATTTCAGGTTTCATTAGCTGTAAGACATAATCAGCAAAATTAAAAGACATAAACACTTGAAATATATCACTCTGTGTGTCATGAATCAATATAACATGAGTTTCACTTTTTGAATTGAATTGCTGAAATAAATCAACTTTTCAGTGACATACTAATTTATTGAGATGCACCTGGATATGACTACAATAACTATGATGAACAATTGTTTGTATATTCTGTTATCACTATGCTGCAGGAGATGTCAAAATCAGTGGTACCTCCAGACATTTTTCATAGGGGTGGCCACATGGGAGCCACTGAAAATCATGTGGTGACACTTCAAGATCAAACGCCAAAACTCAAGTCCAGAAATTCTCTAATGCCATTGTCATAGGCTTATATAGACTAGTTGAAAACTGTAATTACTAGTAGTACCTTTTACGATTGATGTGCTTAAAATAAAAGCAGTACAGTTAAAGTTTTGAGTGCCACAACAAACCACTTGTCATAGTCATGTACCTGTACATAAAGGTACCAGATGATTTGCTGCTCTTCATATAGACTAGTTACCCTTAAATTGGAGGACGGGCTGAAGACAATCATTTGCAGGAAACAGGCTGTTGCACGTTTCCCTGAACAAATTATAATACAGCTTTAGATAGAGGGGAACATGCAGAAATGACCCTACTTGAGCTGTGACTTGATGCAGCGTGTAAGTATTGTTGTGTCCATAATGAGGCAAAATAGACAGAGCGTGGTTACCGTTAACGGAGCTTTATTAATAGTAACTATATGCAAGACCGTGCAGACTTTCAGCGCTCTCCAGCAGGCCAGGGCGTCAACTGCGAAAGAGGACGAGCCCCTTCCGCCCTTGCCCTTTATACCCTGGGTGGCGTCACTACCAGAAACGGCAGTCCGCCACCCCTGACCATTCCCCGGCCAACCCGGCCACCATCTTACTAATACTAATAATATTTGTATGTAACATTTCTCCCCCTTCAATAAAACTGCAAGCACACGGGTTGGCCCACCCCAAATTTATCACCCAACTCACACTCTAATCATAAAACATATGTACAAAAAGAAATAAACAACCTATCCATTCACACAACCAAGGCTGGGAGGCTGGGTCGACTACCAGCGCCCCCTACATGGCCAGACAGCCTTGTCCCTGTCAGTCCAAAATAAAAGAAGCCACGTTTCTAAAGAAAGCAATCCCAGAACAGTCATAACAAATATACAGTCAACAATAAACAATACAAATATAAAACACATCTAACCTCCTAGTGGCGGCCCCCCTCCCACCCACACACACACACACCTGGGCACATCATCAAAATTAACTGTGTTGCTCAGCTCCCAGATGAGCATTAAAATTTCCAGTCTTTACATTACAATTCAAACTCTTATTCACTTAAGCCAAATAACTCTGTCATAATTCCCCGTGCGCCATTACACGGCGCACAAGTGAGGGAATGAAAAACCCAGATGCGAGAGAAGAACGTGCCATTTATTAACTTAAACCACAAAATAACAAGTCCAGTTATGACCACACTAACATCAAGGGATAAACTGTCTTAAAATGTCCGGCTGAATAACACACAGGTGATGAAACAACATACATGGAGGAACACGCTGCCATGTACTGAGGGTGATGCCCTGACGATCTCTTCCCACTAACCCCTCTTTTAAATAATAATAACCCAAACGAGGGAAGAGATCGCCGGTGTGAGAGAATGCGTGGGCTGGACATAATGAAACCCAGGTGTGCATGAGTGAGTGTCTGAGCGTGTGAATGAGAATGAATGGAGTGTGTGTGTATGTGTGTGAAACACCCAATAACAAAGCACAGCTGACAGCACTTGACAGGAGGAAGGGGCATGCCCGAGCTGTCAGGAGGCGAAGGCCCAATAGCGCCCAGACGCGCCTGAAGGAAAATAGAGCAAACGAACCGTAAGTCAGAACTGGGTTTGGAACAATCAAACCCAGGTTCATGACAGCCACCCCCCCCCCCCCAGGGGTGGATTCCAGAAACCCCAGTACTATCAGCCGAAAACAAAAAACACACCTCAAGGGACCCCCCCCCTTCCCGAAACAAACAATGGTGGGAGGTGGGGGAAAACCGGTAAGGAGGGAAGCAACCAGTGAAAAACCACAACAAATAACAAGCAAATAAAGAGCAGTGACCCTCCTAACAGCCCCACCTAGAACATTAACCCCCCTCCCAAGACGTCCAAAGTTCAGGGGGTCGACCAGAGTCCCAGGTCCCCAGCATGGCGAGGGCTGGCTGATCAGGAGGCCTGCCCAAGTCCCACATCCAGCAGGCCCGCTGAATAGTGTCCGGCGGCCTGCCCAGGCTGATGGGCCACCCAACCTGAAGGCCAAGTCCTTCGGGTGGCAACCAGTGTGGTGGAGCCACCAGAATCAAAGGAGGAGATGGAGAGGCAGCCTACCCACCCGGGAGCCTCGGTGACCAAACCGAGGGACAGGGGCCCCCCTGCCATCCAAAACTTGGAGCAGGGGGACCGTAGCACCAGTGACGGGGGACTCTGGCGGGAGCTCTGCTGAACCGGTGGTGACAGTGGACTCCGGCTGGAGCTCTGCTGCACCGGCGGCAACAGTGGACTCCGGCTGGAGCTCTGCTGCACCGGCGGCAACGGTGGACTCCAGCTGGAGCTCTGCTGCACCGGCGGCAACGGTGGACTCCAGCTGGAGCTCTGCTGCACCGGCGGCGACGTCGGACTCTGGCTGGAGCTCTGCTGCACCCACGGCAACTCCCGGCTGGAGCTCTGCTACACCCGCAGTGACTCCCGGCTGGAGCTCTGCTGCACCCGCGGTGACTCCCGGCTGGAGCTCTGCTGCACCCGCGGTGACTCCCGGCTGGAGCTCTGCCGCACCTGCGGTGACTTCCATCTGGAGATCTGCCGCACCCGCGGTGACTCCTGGCTGGAGCTTTGCTGCACCTGCAGTGGACTCCGGCTGGAGCTCTGCTGCACCTGCAGTGGGCTCCAGCTGGAGCACCGTTGCACCTGCGGTGGTCCCCATCGGGGCCCTCATTGCTCCCGCGGTGGCCCCCCCAGCGAGGGATGTAAGGCTCCTCACAAATCCTGGTGCTGGACCCTGATCCTCAGCGGCCTCTGGCGGGATCAATTGCTCTCCGGTGACCCTGACAGGTGGCTCCGAACCCGGAGGGAGAGAAAGAGAGACCGGCTCAGGGTTGCAGGTAGCGGCAGAGCCCAGTGAGGTGGCCCCGAGGGCTACTACAAGCTGCCCCGGGCCCTCCTCACCATGAATCGGACAGTGTGACATCGACATTGACATAGCTGACATCATGGAGCACACTTGCCTGAACTTGGAATCCGCAGCCATCCAAGACTCCGCCGATTTAGGGTGCGCGGGTTCCACCAATTCGTCTGGTGCTGCACCCCAGTTGACCTCCTCCAGGACAACTGGACCTGCGTCGTCGCCTGTGGGCAACCCAGGTTGCGGCAGCTCCTCTCCGGCGACCCTAGGAAGGAGCTCGAAGAAGATAGGAGAGGAAGAACAGTTAGGGTTGCCTGCAGCGGTAGAGCCCGATGAGGGGAGTCCAGATGAGGCTGAGAGCTGCACCCGACTCTCCTCCCTAAGACCCAGACAAGATCTCTCAATTATTGACAAATGAACTACAGGAGAGATTACTTGCCTGTGCTCAAACTCTACCGCCGTCCAGGACTCCGGCGATGCCGACGATGATGGTCAGGGTCCCGTCAGCTGGAGGTCTGGTCCGGGGGATGACTCTGCTGCAGCGGCCCCCGCAGCAGGCGTGATGGTGGTTGCAGTCTTGGTGATCCCATGCGCCGTCTTCCACGCCACCAGCTCCTCTGGCATGGCAGCCGAGGACGACCTCTCCGCTGGCCCATGAGCTGAACCCTCCTGGGCCTCTGGTTCCTCTCCCCCCGAGTGACCTGGATCCCGAGCCAGCGAGCTCGTAGGGGTACAAAAAACGGGTTTGGTGAGGTTGGGTAAGGGAGCACTGTATGCAACTGGGACGGTGCACTCAGGGGACTGCACACCCCGAGTCTCCTCGCCAGGAGGCAGGCAAAATTGTTCATCAACAGAAAAAGTTAAATGAGGAAAAACTTGCCAGTTCTCCTGGCACTGGATGTCCCCAGCGGACCCCGGGGCATCTCCTCTCTTCTCCAGGCATTCCTCAACGAGCTGCGGCTCCCCCTCCCTCGGGGAAAGCTCCTTTAATCTCCCAGCCATGTCCGGGAGGAGCCACAGCTTCACCTCCAGGATGAGGTCTGTCACTGCCAGAAGAGCCAGCCTATGTTCCTCCAAGGACAGAGCAGAGCATGGCTCAGAGTGGTGAGGCAGGGCTGTCGCAGGTGGGGTTGAAGGCTTCCTCCGACGGGGGTTCCTTCTCTTCTTCCTCACAGGTGGCTCAGGAACCAGATAATCCGAGATGCGGAGCACCGCGCTGGGCAGCGGCTCACCCATGCTGAGTAGCTCAGTACTCTCTGGAGAAGTGGGCAGAATGGCCGCGAGGAGCTCGAGCACTGAGAGATTCTCATCCGATTCCATGCATGGCACGGCAAAACTGTCCCGGAGGATCTCCATTGCCTCGGGATGATCCCAGAGGCTATCTCGTTGCGTCCCGAGCCTGCCAAACAGTATGGGGGGAACAGGGCTTCTGTGTCCATGAAAAAACCTCCTCCAGGAAACACAGCGAGCGCAGCTCCTGCTCCAGCTCCCTCTCTGTCTGAAACACCATGTTGAGACTCGGGGAGAAAGTAAAAGGAGGATGAAAAGAAAAAACGCACGTTTACTCCGTTGTTTTTTTTCCTGACTGGTTGGGGTATTCTGTCATAATTCCCCGTGTGCCATTATGCGGCGCACGAGGGAGGGAATGAAAAACCCAAATGCGAGAGACGAACGTGCCATTTATTAACTTAAACCACAAAACAAGTCCAGTTATGACCACAAATACAGCAGGTTGGAATGATGAGTTAAGGCCACCAGACATACAGGGCGCCTCCCGGATGCTCTACAGCTCGGTGAAGAGAATGCCTAGTGTCGACACAGGAAGAAAGGAAACATGAGGGAGGGAGGGAGGGAGGCAGGCAGGCAGGCTGGCAGGCAGGCAGGCAGGCAGGCAGGCAGGCAGCTATTATTTATTTAATTATATTAAATATATATTTATTCCATCTAGCTACAATGCTCCGCACTGTGTTTTTATATATCTACATATTATTCCATCTAGCTACAATGCTCTGCACTGTGTGTTTATATATTTACATATTTATTCCATCTAGCTACAATGCGTCGCACTGTGTTTTTATATATCTACATATTTATTCCATCTAGCTACAATGCGCCACACTGTGTTTTTATATATCTACATATTTATTCCATCTAGCTACAATGCGCCGCACTGTGTTTTTATATATCTACATATTTATTCCATCTAGCTACAATGCGCCGCACTGTGTTTTTATATATCTACATATTTATTCCATCTAGCTACAATGCGCCGCACTGTGTTTTTATATATCTACATATTATTCCATCTAGCTACAATGCTCCATACTGTGTGTTTATGTATCTGCATATTTGTTCCATCTAGCTACAATGCTCCACACTGTGTGTCTGTATATATATATATATATTTATGTTTATATGTACATATGTATACTTGCTGCTCTTGTTTCTTTTTTTTCACTTGCCTTCTGATTGTTGTTCTGAGTGTTGCTATCCCTGTGCTGTTGCAATCCTGGAATTTCCCCATTGTGGGACTAATAAAGGCTTATCTTATTATTGATCCCAAACTGGGAAATTACAGTGTAACAGCAGCATGACAGTAGACAACCAAACAGAAACACACACATGACAGACAAAGGGATTACCCATGGAAAGTAAAACTAACACGACTATAAAACCTATATACATCATAGCTTAATATATGATGACCCGTATAAACACATGAACCATCCCATTGCACAACGAAGGACTATCAGGAGCAGAGTGAAAATGTGAGGTACCAGTTAGTCTGTAAGGTGCAGTGTGGCAGCATGGCTATGACCAGAATACAACATCATAGTGAGTTATTGTACAGTGAAATTGCATGTGGCAGGAAAGATTTCCTGTACCTGGCCGTTCGACAACGAAGCTGTAGTAGTCTACTGGAGAAAGTGCTTCGCTGTCTATCTAGTGTGTGGTGGAGGGGGTGATCAGGATTGTCCATGATGGATCGCAGTTTATTTAGTGTTCTCCTCTCCATCACTGTCTCAAAGGTCTCCGGTCTGAGACCAATTACAGAGCCAGCCCTCTTGATAATCTTGTCAAGTCTGTTGGTATCTCTGGCCCTGATACTGCTACCCCAACAGACAGCAGCAAAGAAGATGGCGCTGGCGACAACGGTCTGGTAGAAAAGCTCCAGCATCCTGCTGCACACGTTGAAGGATCTCAGCTTTCTCAGGAAGTAGAGTCTGGTCATCCCCTTCTTGTGCGCAGCATCGGTGTTGGATCTCCAGTCCAACCTGCTGCTGATCCTGACACCCAGATATTTGTAGTCCTCAACCACTCCCACATCCTCCCCCCTAATCTGCAGTGGCTGAGAAGAAGAAGTCTTTCTCTTCCTGAAGTCAATCACCGTCTCTCTGGTCTTGCTGACATTCAACCTCAGGTGATTCTGCTCCGTCCACTCCACAAATCTGTCTACCAGTGCCCTGTAATCCCCTTCCTCTCCTCCTCTTATACACCCCACAACAGCTGAGTCATCAGAGAACTTCTGCAGGTGGCATGACTCAGTGTTGTACTGAAAGTCAGTGGTGTATAAGGTAAAAAGAAAAGGAGAGACCACAGTCCTCTGTGGAGCTCCCGTATCACTAGCCACCACTCCAGACAAGACATTGCCCAGCTGGACAAACTGCGGTCTGCCTGTCAGGTAGTCAGTAATCCAAGAGATCAGAGCTGTCAACCCCCATCATCCGCAGTTTCTCACCCAGCAGCAGTGGCTGGATGGTGTTAAAGGCACTGGAGAAATCAAAAAAAGTGATTCTCACAGTATCTCCTCCACCATCCAGGTGCAGATAGGCTCGTTGCAGCAGGTAGATGACAGCATCTTCAACTCTTAAATGGGGCTGATATGCAAACTGCAGAGGGTCCAGCCACGTCTTCACCTGCGGCCTCAGGTGGGCTAAGACCAGTCTCTCCAGCACCTTCATCACATGAGATGTGAGGGCAATTGGTTGGTAGTCATTCAAATCCGATGGAGATGACTTCTTGGGGACAGGAACCAGGCAAGATGTCTTCCACAGCACCGGTACTCTCTCCAGACTCAGGCTCAGGTTGTACAGGTGTTTCAGTACCGGAGCTAGTTGGTTGGCACAGGTCCTCAGGGTCCTTGCGGAGATGCCATCAGGGCCTGAAGCCTTCCGCTGACAGAGTCTCTCCAGCTGTTTCTCCACCTGATCTGTAGTCACCATGAAGTGAGGGAGGGTCCTGGTGTCCCCTGAGGAGGAGGAGGGGGGAGATGGAGAAAGGTTCTGCACAGGAGGGTGGGTGGAGAGGGGTGTGTGGGGGTCTGGTTGTGTTGCTTGGGTGACAGACTGTGAGTTGAACCTATTAATGAACAGATTCAGTTCCTCAGCTCTCTCCTGGCTCCCAGATGGCTGCTCGACTCTCCCCTTGCACCCAGTTATTTGTTTCATTCCCTCCCACACATCTTTAGTGTTGTTTTGCCTGAGTTTATCTCACAACTTCCTCCTATAGTTGTCCTTGCACCTCCTCAGCATCTCTCTCAGCTCATGCTGCACTCCCCTCAGCTTCTCCTTGTCTCCAGCCCTAAAAGCTCTCTTCTTTTTGTTCAGAAGTGCTTTCAGGTCACTGGTGACCCATGGTCTGTTGTTGGAGAAGCAGTTTACAGTCTGAGATGGCATGGTCATGTCCTCACAGAATCTAATGTATTCTGTGATGCAGTCGGTCATATTGTCTATGTCCACCCCATGTGGTTCACAGAGTACGCTCCAGTCTGTCGTCTCGAAGCAGTCCTGCAGTGCATCAGCAGCCTCCTGTGTCCACCTCAGAATCAGAATCAGAATCAGAATCAGAATCCGATTTATTGCCATTGTTCATGTAGTACACAAACTAGGAATTTGTCTCGGTGCAATGCTGCAACATTAAACATGATAAAATAAAAGAAATAAACTATACATGCAATAAAGTGTAGAATAAGAGTGAGTAATACTAGTCAGCAGTTAAAATATATTAGCGAGCAGCAGATAATGTGGAGAACCATATAGTGCAGTCGGTAATGCAGGAAGAAAACAGTGATGACTGACATGAGTCTGGCTGAGCTGCTGTATATAGTGCACGAGAGACAATAAGTCACTTAGTGTTCAGCAGTCTGATGGCAGAGGGGAAGAAGCTGTTCATGTGACGGGAGGTTTTAGTCTGGATGGACCGAAGTCTTCTACCTGAGGGGAGGGGGGCAAACAGTACGTGACCAGGGTGTGAGGGATCGGCTATGATCCGGCCAGCACGCCTCCGGGTCCTGGAGATGTACAGATCCTGGAGAGATGGGAGCTTGCAGCCGATCACCTTCTCAGCAGTGCGCACGACGCGCTGCAGCCTTAGTCTGTCCCTGGCGGTGGCTCCTGCGTACCACACAGTTATGGAGGAGGTGAGGATGGACTCGATGATGGCTGTGTAGAACTGCACTAACATCTTGGTGGGTAGCTTGAGCTTCCTCAGCTGCCGCAGGAAGAACATCCTCTGCTGGGCCTTTTTGATGAGGGAGCTGATGGTCGGCTCCCACTTGAGGTCCCTGGTGATGGTGGTGCCACCTCCTCACAGTACGTGTATAAGCAGGCTGCCTTTGCACAAGGGGGACATACTTGGGTGTTAACATGACCATGCAGTGATCTGATTTACCAATGGGGGGTAGAGCTGTGGCACTATATGCATCTCTGACATTGGCATACAGGAAATCCAGTGTTTTGTTCTCTGGTGGGACAGTCAACAAACTGGTGAAAGTTTGGTAGTGTTTTTCCCACTGAGACATGGTTAAAATCACCTGTGATGGCCATGAATGCATGCGGGTGCTTCTCCAGTAATGTGGCCGCAGTGGAGCTGATGACATCACAGGCCACCACTGCGTCAGCTGACGGAGGGACGGAGACGATAATAATTAAAGGGCACTTCATTTCTCGCTGCATATAATAAGGTCTCATACTAACAGCCAGCGGTTCAATGTCCGGGCTGCTGCACTTTTCCTTCACATAAGTGTCTAGGATTACACCACCGCTCATTAACAAGAAGTGCCACTCCTCCTCCTCTCTTTTTTCCTGCTGCTTTTCACGTCTCCGTCCCCCCGTATAGTCTTGAAGCCAGGTATCGCTACATTTACATCCGGGGTCTGTGAGTGTAACCATGTCTCCATAAAACACATGAAACTACCCTCACAATACTCCTTTTGCGTCCTGACCAGCGCTGTAAGCTCATCTGCTTTATTTCCCAGCGATCGCACGTTCTCGGTGATGACCATCGGTACAGCCGGCTTATGCTTCCTCCTCCTCCTCCTCACCTTTGCTCCAGCCCTTCGCCCGCGGTGTCTCCTCTTCAGCTCATCCGGGATGAGGGGCTTCACTGCCGGCCGCAGCGCTCCAGGCTCCAGCCTCCTCAGCGCAATCAGCTGTTTGCGTGTGTAAACAATGCGTCCGCCCCCACCTTTGTTGATCTCCATTGCCTGAGGAAGGGAAAAGAAAAGAAAAACTAGAGAAAGACCGGGCTAACATAGATAAAAAGTTGGTCCATTCTTAGTCCGAGTATTCCTACAGAGCCCTGGTTAATAAGAGACACACTATATACAGGAATAAACAGATAGAAATACAAAGACACGAGAGCATTGCTGCTGGTATGGCCGCCCTGCCTCCGGCGCCATTAAAAAAAAAATTAAAAATGTCCGGCTGAATAACACGCAAGTGATGAAACAACATACGTGGAGGAACACACTGCCACATATGAGAGTGAATGCCCCGACGATCTCTTCCCACTAACCCCTCGTTTAAATAATAATAACCCAAACAAGGGAAGACATTGCCGGTGTGAGAATGCGTGGGCTGGACATAATGAAACCCAGGTGTGCATGAGTGAGTGTCTGAGCGTGTGAATGAGAATGAATGGAGTGTGTGTGTATGTGTGTGAAACACCCAATAACAAAGCACAACTGATAGCACTTGACAGGAGGAGGGGGCGTGCCCGAGCTGTCAGGAAGCGAAGGCCCAATAGCTCCCTGATGCACCTGAAGGAAAATAGAGCACACTAATCATAAGTCAGAACTGGGTTTGGAACAATCAAACCCAGGTTCATGACAAACTCAGTGCTTCTCTTCACACATATTCAAATCACCCAATTTACCAAAATTCCCACAATATAATCACCCCTTCTTCAAATTCTCCCATCCATGACAAACAACTAATAATAAAATCCTCCTCTCTTCTCTGTCTCTCTTTTTTTTTAAATTACTCAATTTTCTTGAACAACACAACAAAAATTATTTTTCTGTAAGTTGTCTGTGTTTTTTCAACTGATTTAAAACAATTTTGCACCACTGAATCTGAAAATGACATCTGTTTCTCTCAATCAGGTCAGGTTTTTATGCTAAGTTGTAAGCAGTTGTATAGCAGTTGTACAGTTGTACTGTAAATTGAATAGTAGACGATGATAAAGGTAAGTACATGCAAATTGAATGTTACATCACCATTGTTCAAAATTCAGAGAATTTCAAGAAATAAAAAAGAATTTTGCATCATATAAAGCGAAAATACCCGTACATGTAAACAAAAATGTAAAAAAAACCCCGTGGCTATAGTTCAAAAAGTTGACCTGATTGAGCAAAACCAATGTGATTTTTGGATTCAGCACATCAAAATTGTCCTAAATCAGCTAAAAAAAACTTAGACAATAAAGTTGGTGTTGACCAGTGTTATCAATTCCACTTAAAGTGTGCCAGCCTAGAATAAACAAATGACAATTTCCATTCCCTTATAATTTCTCTTTAAAATTTCCAAATCTATAACATTCAATTACTAATATATTTCTTTCAGTTTCCACAAAACAATATGCGCAATTCGCAAAATTTTCACAATATCTTCTCGGGGCACACACCACTAGGTTATAAAACTATTTACATCATGACATGGGGCCTTAAACACAGAACATACTAACAAACCCCCCTCCCCCCAAGTCATTGTACTCATCCGGTGGAGAGCCCTCCCCCTGGATTGCCATCTCGTGGTTCCCATCCACAGCGCCTTCTCCTCTTGGCTTCTGGGGTTGAACTGTGCCGTCTCCTCTTCTCCACTACGCGGCGCAGCTTGTTGGGGTGCTTTCACATCTCATCCGATAGGCCCAGATGCCCATCAGTCTGGGCAGCCACCACCTTGAGCTGCCCCTGGTCTTCGCGCCATTCGCGCGTCCCGTGTGTCCCTCTCAGCCGAGCTTCTACCCTTGGACGAACTCTGTCACCAGTCTTCAGGGGAGCTCCGCCATGCTTCTTCAGACCACCATGGCTGAAGCGGGCCTCCTTCTCGGTACCGGTCATCCTGCGGGTCTGGTCCGAAGTCCTCTCAGGAGGTCATCTTTAAAACTGCACTCTTTGGTCTCGCCCCATCATTCCCCAGCGTGGGCGCCTCGAGCTTACAGGTCACCCCAGGGGTCCCGTTGTGCCGTCCAGCACCCACACCAAGGGTACCATGGACTCTGGCATCGGGTCCGTCCCAGGACGACATTGCGTGGCGACGGGCGTGCTCTCCTCCAGAAACGCCAAACCAATCAGGATCCCACACCTCCTCTTCTTCCACATCCGGAGCGGGCCGATTCCGCAATCCGCAGCCCGACCACTCCTCTCCAGTGTCATTGGTGATAGAAAAACCCAGACCACAAAGCTTATTGCATCCCATAATATTGGCTCCAGCGGCAGTGATAATCACATGAACGTTCGGCAGTGTCACAGATCTGTACCTTGCCTCCATCTCCAAAACTCCCAAGACGGCTAACCTGTTCATGCCGTAGCCATAATAGGGTGCAGTCCGTTTAATGATATGGTACGGTGGTGGGGAAACAGACTCCTTACGGTTGGCAGGTTCAAAATGGAAATCACCGCTCCGGTCTCCACCAAGAGCGCGACCTCAATGCCATCCAGCGAAACAGTACAGCTAATACGCCCACTTGTCTCTGGGGAAACAGTATGGACTATTGTCGGAGTCTTCTGCGGGGAACCCGCCTCATGCTGTCATTCCCGCCGCTCAAAATTCTTACAGACCCTGGTAAAGTGGTTCGGTAAGCCACACTTCCCACAACGCTTGCCTTTCGCCAGACATTCTCTGGACTTATAGTGGTGTTTTGGGAACCCACAGCCATAGCACTCTGGCGTTCCTGGGGCGGACCTAATCTTCACCACGAAGGCGTATTCATCATCTCTGCTGGTCTCATCTTCAGGGTCCAGCGTCAGCGCCTTTAATTCAATTCAATTCAATTCAACTTTATTTATATAGCGCCATTTCACAACAACAGTCATCTCATAGCACTATCAACTGTAGGGAGGACCCCCACAGTTGCAGAAAGACCCCAGCAATCAGGCGATCCCCTGTGAGCAAGCACTTGGCGACGGTGGAGAGGAAAAACTCCCTTTTAACAGGAAGAAACCTCCAGCAGAACCAGGCTCAGGGAGGGGCAGTCATCTGCTGCGACTGGCTGGGGGGTGAGGGGACAGAGAAGAAGAAAAGAACAGACATGTAGAGAGCAAACAGCACGATGGGGACTCAATCTATGGGAGGGAACAAACAAATGTTAATGACCAGCAAAAAAAAAAATATTTCATAGAGAGTGAGGAAAGGAGTGAGGCCCAGTGCATTACTGGAGGTCCCCCGGCTGACTAAACCTATTAGCAGCATAACTAAGGGAGGGTTCAGAAAACACATGATCCCTCCCTAATTGTAGGCTATATCAAAAAGGTAGGTTTTAGCCCTATTCTTAAAAACAGAGATCGAGTCTGACTCCCGAATCCAGATTGGCAGCTGATTCCACAGGAGAGGAGCTTGATAACTGAAGGCTCTGCCTCCCATTGTACTTTTGGAGATTCTAGGTATTACAAGTAAACCTGCATTTTGGGAGCGTAGTGCTCTGTTAGGATGATATGGTAGTATCAGATCTTTTAAATAAAAAGGAGCCTGATTGTTTAGAGCTTTGTAAGTAAGAAGAAGGATTTTAAACTTAATTCTAAACTCTATGGGAAGCCAATGAAGGGAGGCCAGAACCGGAGAGATATGATCTCTCTTTCTAGTACCTGTTAAAACTCTTGCTGCAGCATTTTGGATCAGCTGAAGACTTTTTAAAGATGTTTTAGGACAGCCTGATAATAAAGAATTACAATAATCTAATCTCGAGCTAACAAAAGCGTGGATCAGCTTCTCAGCATCACTCTGAGACAAGATGCTCCTAATCTTGGCAATATTACGCAAATGATAGAAGGCAGTCTTAGAAACAAATTTAATATGTGAATTGAAGGACAAATCCTGATCAAAAATAACTCCAAGGTTCCTCACAGAGCTATTAAGAGAAAGAGTAACTGCATCCAAACTGAAAGTTTGATTTGGAAAGGAATTTCTAAGGTTTTTTGGACCAACAAGAATGACTTCAGTCTTATCTGAATTTAATAGCAGGAAATTACAAGTCATCCAAACTTTGATTTCCTTAAGACAGGCTTCTAACTTGGCTAATTGATTAGTATCATCTGGCTTCATTGACAGGTATAATTGTGTGTCATCTGCATAACAGTGAAAATGTATACAGTGCTTTCTAATAATGTTGCCTAACGGAAGCATATATAAACTAAAAAGAGTAGGGCCAAGCACAGATCCCTGTGGAACTCCATGACTAAGCTTTGAGCTGAGAGAAAACTCATCATTTACATGAACAAACTGGAACCTATCAGATAAATAAGATCTAAACCACTGCAACGAAGTTCCATTAAGTCCAACATAGTGTTCTAATCTATCAAGTAGAATATTATGATCAATAGTATCAAAAGCTGCACTAAGATCTAAAAGGACAAGTACAGAAACTAGTCCATTATCAGATGCAATGAGGAGGTCGTTAGTGACCTTCGCTAAGGCTGTTTCAGTGCTATGATGGATTCTAAACCCAGATTGAAACTCCTCAAATAAACCATTTCCCTGCAGGTGGTCAAATAATTGCGTAGCAACAACTCTTTCTAAGATTTTTGAAATGAAAGGGAGATTAGAGATTGGTCTATAGTTAGCTAAAGCTCCTGGATCTAGCGTTGGCTTTTTGAGTAAGGGTTTAATTACAGCCGTTTTAAAAGCCTGCGGTACATGGCCTAAAGTTAATGAAGAATTGATTATATGAAGAATAAAGCTACCAATAAGTGGGAAGACTTCTTTAAATAACCTGGTAGGAATAGGGTCTAAAAGACAAGTTGAAGGTTTGGATGAGGAAACTATTTTGTCTAACTCACAAAGGTCGATTGGAGTAAACTCATCAAGACAGACATCAATAGAAGGAGTTGTAGTAGTTACAGTATTTAAGTTAACTGTGGGAAGAATCTGATTGATTTTATCTCTGATGGATGAAATTTTATTATTGAAAAAGTTCATAAAGTCCTGACTAGTAAGCTCTAAGGGGATGCTAGGATTGACAGAGTCCTGACTCTTTGTCAACCTGGCTACAGTACTGAAAAGAAACCTGGGATTATTCTTGTTCTCTTCTATTAATGCAGAGTAATAACTCGTTCTAGCTTTTCTAAGAGATTTTTTATAAATTAAAAGATGATTTCTCCAAGCTAAATAGATTTCATCTAAATTAGTAGAGCGCCATTTTCTTTCTAATTGACGAGTCTTCTGTTTTAAGCTACGAGTTTCTGTGTTGAACCAAGGAGTTAAAAATCTCTGATTAGACTTTTTCTTTTTTAAGGGGGCCACCAAGTCTAGAGCCTGATGCAGAGAAGCTGAAACACTATCCACCATGTTATCAATTACAGAAGGAGCAAGCTGTCTATAGCTTATTTCCATTGTGTTGACACATGGCATAGAGGAAACAATCTGCATAAATTTGGAAACAGCATCATCTGAGCGGCATCTACTGTGATAATATTTTTCTTTAGGAGCCAAATAGTCAGAAATAGTAAAATCAAAGGTTAACAGACAATGGTCTGACAGTACAGGGTTATGAGGAGACACTACAAGATTTTCTATTTCTATGCCATATGTCAGAACAAGGTCCAATGTATGGTGGAGGTAATGAGTAGAATTTCCTACTTTCTGAGAAAACCCAATCGAGTCTAATATTGAATTAAAAGCCACATTAAGGCAGTCACTATCTACATCCACATGTATATTAAAGTCCCCTACTATAATTATTCTATCAGATTTCAGCACTAAATCAGCTAAGAAATCAGCAAATTCGGATAAAAATTCTGAATAGGTTGATGGGGGACGATAAACTATGGCAAATAAAATTGGGTTTAACCTGGAATTGCTAAAGTGCCCAACACTGAGGACCAGGCCCTCAAAGGAATTATAACATGTTTTTTGCTTTACATTAACTAGTAATTTGGAATGGTAAATTGTTGCTACTCCTCCTCCACGACCAGAACTTCTGGGATTTTGACAGTTTAAATAACCAGAGGGAGTTGATTCATTTAAACCAACATAATCCTCTTGTCCTAACCAAGTCTCTGTAAGGGAAATTAAATCAATCTGATGATCAATTAACAGATCATGGACTAACAGAGACTTGGGAGTTAGAGACCTAATATTTAATAAACCACATTTAATTTTTAAATTATGAGGAGGAACAGAGGCCAAATCATTCAATTTAGAGGCTTTATGTTTAATTTGAGTTTTACCAATATTTTGCTTTATCACTTTGGGATGCTTATACATTATATTTTTATTTACTTTGGAGGGAGCAGACAACGATTCTCTGATGGGGAAGTCAGGGGCTAAGCTGAGGGGTGGCGGATGAAGAGGAGCTGCAGAGAGGCGTGTAAGACTGCGACTCTGCTTCCTGGTCCCAACTCTGAGTAGTCAGGGTTTTGGAAATTTGGATAAAAAAGATGCCAGATTGTTAGATAAATGAGAAGCACCATCCAAAGTGGGATGAATGCTGTCTCGTCTCATAAGACCAGGTTTTCCCTAAAAAGAGCTCCAATTGTCAATGTAGCCCACGTCATTTGCAGGACACCACACAGACAGCCAGCGGTTCAAGGATGACGAGCGGCTAAACATGTCATCACTGGTCAGATTGGGGAGGGGCCCAGAGAATACTACAGTGGCAGACATCGTTTTTGCAAAGTCACACACCGATTCTATATTAAGTTTCGTGACTTCCGACTGCCGGAGACGGATGTCATTAATGCCGGCGTGAATAACAATTGTGGAATATTTACAGTTACTTTTAGCCAGCATTTTCAAATTTGACTCGATGTCGCCTGCTCTGGCCCCAGGAATGCATGTGACTATGGCCGCTGGAGTCTCTAGGTTCATGTTTCTGACTACAGAGTCGCCAATGATCAGAGTTTTTTCCTCAGCGGGTGTGTCGCTGAGCGGGGAAAAACGATTAGAAACGTGAACAGGTTGGTGGTGAACCGGGGCTTTGCGACTAGGCTTCCTTCTCACCGTCACCCACCCAGTCTCCTCGCTGCAGAGGAGAGCCGGGGAACCGGTGACAGGGGGACCTAAGCTAGCTAGCTCCGCTGCAGCTAATGGGCGTCCGTCGAGATTAACTGGCGCAGACGGTGTTTCAATGCAGCGGAGCCGGGATTCCAAATCAGACAACCTCGCCTCGAGCGCCTCAAAAACACAACATTTATTACATTTACCGTTATCACTAAAAGAGGCAGAGGTGTAGCTAAACATCTGACAGAGAGAGCACACCAGAGGAGGAGAGGAAAGAGAGCTAGTAGCCATAGCTAGTGGCTCGAGAGCTGGAGAGCAAACCACACAGGCAGACAGCAAAACAGGAAGTGACGATACGTTACCACAAGGAAGTGACGATCAACCAAAATCTAATGGCCTTTAAACGAGGCTCGTTCTGGGTCGGAGAGGCCCTCTCGCTGAGGCCCCTCGCTATTGTCTCAGCTGCCTCAAATTGCTGCGCTAGCTCAATAGCAGAGGCCAACGTCAGCTCACTTGGGTGGGTCTCGACCAGGCCGCGGGACAGTGAACATGTTCCACCAGCTGGTCCCGTATCATTTCTTCCTCCAGGTGTCCAAATTTGCATTCTCTCGCCAGCTCACGGAGGTCTGCAACAAATCTTCTTACTGACTCTCCTGTCCACTGGCAGCGCTGTCGAAACTGAATGTGTCGGACTGTGACATTCTCAGGTGCGTGAAAATAATGTGCCATTAGCTCCACGACCTCATCAAAACTATCGGCTCCTCCTAGGATCTCCAGGATCCTCTGTCCCTCCATGCCTAAATTATATATCAAGACTGCTCTCGCGCAAAGCTTCTCGAGTTCGCCAAGGTTCAGGGCCACCAGATAGTTGGTAAATGCGGTGAACCACCTGAGCCAGGGCACGGGCGGCTCGCCTGGTGCTTCCAGAAATGTCCGAAAATTGGCAACTGACCTCTCCATAACCGCTTTTACCTTGTCACCAAATGTTGTGTCCATAATGAGGCAAAATAGACAGAGCGTGGTTACCGTTAACGGAGCTTTATTAACAGTAACTATATACAAGACCGTGCAGACTTTCGATGCTCTCCAGCAGGTCAGGGCGTCAATGGCGAAAGAGGACGAGCCCCTTCCGCCCTTTCCCTTTATACCCTGGGTGGCGTCACTACTGGAAATGGCAGTCCGCCACTACTGACCATTCCCCGGCCAGCCTGGCCACCATCTTACTAATACTAATAATATTCATATGTAACAAGTATACCTGTATTCATATGTAACAAGTATACCTGTCTTTCCACAGATCAAACCAATGCAAC
Organism: Pholidichthys leucotaenia; assembly: GCA_020510985.1. Lineage (NCBI taxonomy): Eukaryota > Metazoa > Chordata > Actinopteri > Cichliformes > Pholidichthyidae > Pholidichthys > Pholidichthys leucotaenia. Next base: position 20,889,939 of record CM035838.1, read on the forward strand.
ACAGGTGTTACAGTAAATAGGGAAAGAACAGCAAAGAGTCAGTCACATTACAGTGATCCCTCGCTACTTCGCATTTCACCTTTCGCGCCCTCAGTGCATCGCGGATTTTTCAAAAATATTCATCAAAAATTCAAAATTGAGAAAAAATGGCACGAAAGTTGCCCGGGCGCTAGCAGAAGGCAGGGAGACTACATTAGAACATCAGGTATCAACACGGAGAGCCCGCACAACTCAAAATCCACTTCTCTGACCACCGCTCCACTCCTCTCCGCCCACCTCTTCACCGCTCGGGAATCTCGCAAGCTGATTGGCCGAGACGTTTTACCTTGCAAGCTGATTGGCCGAGATGTTTTACCCAGCTTCTCTCCCTGCAGAGCGCCCATACCCAGCGAAGGAAGACCGCATTCATTGTTCTTTATCGCTCGTGTTGCTTAGTGGCACGTTTCGCTGTTCTCTTGTGCCTTTTTGTGCAAAATAGTGCTTGTGACGCCCTTGGGGGGGGGTGACGCTACTTTGCGGTTTTTCACTTTTCGCGGTCGGTTCTGGTCCCCATTAAACGCGATAAGTGAGGGATCACTGTATTTAGTACAAATATTTATCTTTTTAAACCATTTATAATAAACTCAAACAAGTCCTACAACAACCATTTAAAAAAAAGACATCTTTGAGGGAGGGCTGAAAAGTTCTTAGGCTGACTAAGAAGGAGTTATGCTACAGCAATGAAACTAGTCATGCATTAAATTCAACCTTTTCTGATACTAACTGCATTGTTTCTTTTCAGATACACTGGCATTGGAGACTATGTTGAAAAACAAACCACATCACATTTGGTCAAATTTGACCACTGCATCATGGTCAACCTATGAACTTTTCAGCCCCCCCCCCCCCCCCCCCCCCGCCGGTAAGTGACTGCCCTAAATACGTATTTTTTTGAGAATATATACAGGTACATCTCAAAAAATTAGAATATCACGAAAAAGTTCAATATTTTTTGTCACTCATTTCAGAAAGTGAAACCCATATATAGATTAATCTGGAATTTCCCCATTGTGGGACTAATAAAGGCTTATCTTATCTTATCTTATCACACAGAGAGTGATATATTTCAAGTGTTTATTTATTTTAATTTTGATGACTATGGCTTACAGTCCATGAAAACCCCAAATTCAGTTTCTCAAAAAATTAGAATATTAGATTATATATTAAACCAGTTTTTGATACTTTTGGCAGTGTGCGGGGGTGCCAAGTCCTGCAAGGAAATGAAATCAGCTTCTCCATAAAGCTAAAGAGTATTTGTTTTTTGGAGAGGTTCGGTTTTGGTCCTTCCTTCTGTTCCTGGATTAAACTTCTCTATGCTAGTCCTTTAGCTTCAGTGTTAACTAATTGTCGCTATTCTGACTATTTTAGACTTTACCGTGGTATGAGGCAAGGCTGTCCTTTGAGCCCGTTGCTCTTTGCCTTGGCAATTGAGCCGTTAGCTATTGCAATCCGTGGGAGCCGGGACTTTCTAGGCATTTGTAGGGGTGGCATCGAGCATAGGGTTTCACTTTATGCCGACGATCTTTTACTATTTCTCTCCAACCCACTTACTTCATTACCCGCTATACTTAACATTTTGGATAGTTTTAGTAGGTTTTCTGGTTATAAAATTAATCTTAATAAGAGTGAATTGTTTCCGATTAATGAAAAGATTCGAATTCAGGATCTTGAAAATTTTCCTTTCAAGGTTGTTATTGATCATTTTAATTATCTTGGGATATGTGTTACTAAACAATTTAATTACTTGTTTAAAAATAATTTTCTCCCCTTATTTGACCAGTGCAAGCTAATACTTTCCAAATGGTCCCCATTATCCTTGTCTTTAATTGGCAGAATCAATTCTGTAAAAATGATGTTACTTCCAAAGTTTTTATATTTGTTTCAATGTCTTCCCATTTTTATTCCTAAATCCTTTTTTAAGTCTTCGGACTCTCTGATTACCTCATTTATTTGGAATGGTAAACAGCCAAAATTGAGGAAAGTTTTTCTTCAAAGACCTATATCAGTGGGTGGCATGGCTCTGCCTAACTTTCAATATTACTACTGGGCAGCAAATATCAGGTGCATGTTATATTGGAAACATTTCTATCTTTAACCCAAATCACCCATTTGGATCCTTATGGAGTCACATGTGGACAATCAAACCTCCCAACCGGCAGTTTTAGGTTCACCACTTCCCCTTGCTTTGCCTACACAGGGTAATAACAAAGTAGTTCATCAGTCTCTTAGAATTTGGTCTCAATTCAGTAAAAATTTCGGTCTTCAGTTTTTCTCCATTAGAAGTCCAATTGCCGCAAATCATTTATTTACCCCATCAACTATTGATAGTGCATTTCATATATGGCACAGAAAAGGTTTAAAATCTTTTGCGGATTTATATTTTGATGGTCAATTTGCAAGTTTTTCTCAACTTTCCACTAAATTCGACATCACTTCTACACATTTTTTCCGCTTCCTTCAGGTCAGATATTATGCGCAAGCCATGACAAAACAACTCCCTCAAAAACCTTCTGATAATCCTCTAGATGATTTTTTATTAGTTAAACCAACTTCTAAGGGGGTAATATCAGTTTTATATAATTTAATTTCAAATTTACAATCTTCTTCTCTGGCCGCTATTAAATTGAATTGGGAACAAGATCTTAATTTTACTTTTACTGATGAACTGTGGGACTCTATTCTTGGCCAGGTTCACACTGCATCAATGTGTGCTCGTCACGCTCTTATTCAATTTAAGACTGTACACCGGGTGCACCTGTCCAAGGTTAAGTTAGCACGTATTTACTCGGATATAGACCCAACTTGTGAAAAGTGTGGTAGCGCTCCTGGCACTTTGCTTCACATGTATTGGTCCTGCCCTTCATTGATGAATTTTTGGCATTCTGTTTTTATCACTATGTCTGAAGTCCTGCAATATCAAATTAAACCTGATCCATTATGCGCCATTTTTGGTGTGGCTCCAGAACTTGTCTTGCCAAACTCCAAATTAAAAGTATTCAAATTTTCATTATTATTGGCTAGACGTGCTGTATTACTGAAGTGGAAAGACTCTTCGCCCCCTTCACATTTACAGTGGATAAAAGATATAATGTCCTGTTTGGATTTAGAAAAAATCAGATATACAGTTCGTGGCTCTGAAAACAAATTCTATAAATTATGGCGCCCGTTTCTTGATTTCTTTGAAAGACCCACAATTATAGTTTCTGAGTAGCTCATATCCCCTTTACCCCACCCCCACCTCACACACACAATTTTTCTTTTTGTATTTTTTTATTATTGTTTATTTAAAGGTTTTTGTGTTTTGAAGCATCCACATTTGTTAGTTTTAAATTTTATTTTTGCACTGTTTGGTTAAAACAAAAATGAAAATTTCCAATACTTTGTATTGTATTGATACTTCAATTAATAATAATAAAAAGACCTTTGAAAGAAAGAAAGAGCACTTCATGCTCCCCTCTGCTGATACGCTTTGTGGAGAAGCTGATTTCATTTCTCAGCAGCACTTGGCAACCCCGCATACTGCTAAAAGTATCAAAAACTGGTTTAATGGCCATGACGTCACTGTGTTTGATTGGCCAGCACACTACCCAACAATGCAGACGAGCTGAAGGTCACTATCAAAGCAACCTGGACCTTCATAACACCTCAGCAGTGCCACAGGCTGATCACCTTCATGCCACGCCACATTGATACAGTTATTAATCCAAAAGGAGCCCCAACCAAGTACTGAGTGTGTACATGGACATACTTTTCAGTTGGTCCACATTTGTATTAAAAAAATATTTTTTTAAATTAATTTTATGTAATATTTGGGCAGCGCGGTGGCAAAGTGGTTAGCACTGCAGCAGCACAGCAACTCACCCTTGGCCGGGGGATCCTGGGTTCGAGCCCAGCCTCCGACCAACAGTGATCTGTGTGGAGTTTGCATGTTCTCCCCGTGTCCGCATGGGTTTACTCCGGGATTTCTCCGGTTTCCTCCCACATGCCAAAAACATGCGGGTTAGGTTAATTGGCATCAAAACTGGGGATTCTAAATTGTCCTCAGGTATGACTGTGAGAGTGAATGGTTGTTAGGTTAATTGGCTGTTCTAAATTGTCCCTAGATATCTGTTTCCTATAGGCCCTTAGAATAGAGGGTTAGTATTAATGAAAGCGCTTTGAGTGGTCTTTGTGACTAGAAAAGCGCTATATAAGTGCAGGTTAGTTAGTTAGTTAGTTAGTTAGTTAGTTAGTTAGTTAGTTGTCTGTCTCTCTGTGTTGGCCCTGCAATGGACTGGCGATCTGTCCAGGGTGTGCCCTGCCTCTCGCCCTAAGATGCTGGGATAGGCTCCAGCCCCCCCACAACCCAAAAAGGATTAAGCAGTAGAAGATGGACGGATGATTCTAATTTTTTGAGAAACTGAATTTGAGGTTTTCATGGGCTGTAAGCCATAATTATCAAAATTAAAATAAATAAACGCTTGAAATATTTCACTCTCTGTGTAATGAATCTATATATGGGTTTCACTTTGTGAAATGCGTGACAAAAAATATTGAACTTTTTCATGATATTCTAATTTTCTGAGATGTACCTGTATATACAAGAACACCTCAATCTACTGAAGGAGGTACTGATTAGGTGATCATTTAAACTTGATAAGATGCATGAAAGCTGTGAATAAAACAAAAAACAAAAAAACAGCTATTTCACAAATACAGATTTGAGTTCTTCCTAAGTTAAAATTGAAGTATGGATGCGGTCGGGGCTACGTCACTTCCGGTTAGTAACACATCGCCTCCATCTTAACTAGGTGAAAACAAACCTGTTACCAAGCCTTGTCTAGTGCAGTGTTTTGACTTTTTGTCATGGCCTGTGACTACATAGAAAAGCTTGATGAGTCAGCCAGGCTACGTTATCAGGAGAAACTGACAGCAAGTGGACTGACAGATTGCCCATACAAGCTACCAGCCGGAAAATGGGTTAATGACCCAACCAGGTGGCCAGATGTGCAGTGGCCGGACGTGTACAGCTACTTGATCGACACCCCTGGTAAGCATATTTGCTTCGACCCATATTAACATGATTAACCCTCTTACATGTTTTGAATGTTTTTAAGGAAAGGCCCCTATGGGTAACATGACCAATCCATTAAATATCAGGGCAGCACAGGAGTAATTCTTAAAATAAATAATTAAATGATCCAGGGATCTTGAAAATCATGAAAATATGGTATATTCTCAAGACCCTGAGTTTCAAGTATTCAACTATTGTTGTCAAATGCAAAGTTGGCCCAACAGGTCTTGTTAAGTAATTGAACAATTAAGGCTACGTGGTTGCCTTTGTCACCTCTTTCATTAATGGCCTGCCCCTTTGTTGCACTATTTACTACAGTCTACAGTTAAATTAGTCAGGCTGACTGCACATAGAGAGGTCTGTATTGTTGGATGAAAACGGAATCAGTCATGCATTTCCACAGACGAAATGTCCGTCTCTGTTTACAATACGATACGGTCGAGTGCAAGCATGATGTTTGTGTCTGTGAACATTCCGTCTTTTGGCGAACTGATACGTAAGAATGTTTACAGTTTTATGAGAAGGTTGCTGGCATGTAACAATCATCTTATACCAGCAATTGTCAACTCGTCACTCACACTTCACTCCAGCATTTGGAAGTGGTGGCGCTCCATATTTTACTGAGCCCATTACTGTATGTTATTGTTGTTACAAGATCGCCGAGTGTCTGCTGATATGTATATACTTTTATTTTATCTGTTTATCTTTTTTCTACTTGTTTTGGTTTTGCTCTTGCTATGAACCCTGAGTTTGAAATAAACGTTTGAATTTTGAATTTGAATTTACAATACAGAGAGGCTTGTGTCGGCGGCTAGCATTTTCAAAACGTGACCCATCAAGTGGCAACTAATTAAACTAACACAATATCACTCAATTACCTGATATAGGACGTGATGAGCTGAATATAATGCACTACGACGGGGCTGGACAAGCTTGACTGGGTCACAGCAGCTGCCTGGGACTAGGTCGCCACTGAATTGTTTTCACCTAGTACGGCGTTGCCATGTGGGTTGCTAACCGGAAGTAGGCCAAATGCCCGGATGCCCGACTGCGCCCATTGTCGTGTTTAAGAATGAACATGAACTTGTTTTCTTTGCATTATTTGATTCAAAAGCACATCAAAAAGCAACATCTTTTTGCTGTAATGGCCGTTTATGATTTTCTGAAAATAAATGCTCTAAATGACAATATTCTGACTTGGAATTTGGATGAGTTGTTTTCAGTAGGTTAGCAAATAAAACAAAATTGTTCATTTTACTCAGAGACATGCCTATAAATAGTAAACAAAAAATGAGCGCGCGTGCTAATGCTACTAGCGATAGCTTAGTGGCATATGTAACACTGTCACAAACAACAGACAAAAACAGAAAAAGCACAAACACAATTTTAAGTAAGTAATAAATGACTTACTGTATGTAGCATTCCATTAGCAGTGGCGTCACTCAGTATCCAAATAATCTGGCAGCTAGTGAGCTACTACACACTCCAAACTTATCTAAGGCAATTAGGCCTTCAACCCGATCTCAACACTGATGGCTAGTGGTGGGCGGATCAATCCAAATATCGATAACATCGATATCAACGTTGGTACAGATATCGATCAATACTGGTGTAATGAGATCGATACTCTATGTCTGTGTAAGTGCACACTTTGCTCCTCTTCTTCTTGTGGTTTTACGGCAGTTGGCAACCAGCATTTAGATGCATTACTGCCACCATCACCTACTCCTTACTTTCTTGTTCTTCTTCTTCATTCATGGGCCATAGATGGTCTTGATGGGATCATAAAACTGGTGTAAGTTGTGCGCGTGGGCGAAGCCCTGGATTTCGGCAGCCTTCTTCAGTCACCAATCGTTCTACATTTGACTAATAGCTGCCTGGACTGTGGAACGGAGGACGCAGGACGGGGCAGGATGGATTGCCAATCACCGCTTTGTGAGCGTTGTTCTTCTGCTTAATTAGCTCGCAGATCCTATGAGAGTTGTCCTCAAACCAGTCTTGGTGTTTTCGACTGGATACACCGAACACACTAGTGGTGGTCTCGGGGAAGGCGGTGGCGATGGAGTTCCACTCCTCAGTGATGGCTTCGCAAAAAGTGGTGTCGGGGTTGTCCGAAGTGGCGTCAAGTGCGGCAGCAAGAGCACCGCAAAGCTCAGACAGCTTCTGTGGGTCCACAAAGGGGGCGCAATTGATGTGCTTCGTACCTGGGCACTTGCGAACCGGGGGACGTACTCTTATGCGCAGGAGGGACCGAATTAGGTGGAGCTCGCGGATACTAGAATATTTATCACATTAAAATGAGCTGCTGCTGCTGCGAGACAGGCTTGTCAGCAGCTTGGCCACTGATGTCTGAAAGCGGAAGCTCTCTAGCTCATCGCGGCTGCCCCACCCCCCCCCTGCATGTGCACAGAGAAATCTAAACTGCAGCGAGCAAAGATGAAAAGGAAGATAATAGAATAAACGTAGGCTCACCTTAAGCGCTGGAAACGGGGGGAGGGGGAATAAACATTTCAAGTCTGAACTCTGTTTGCTAAGTGAACAAACTTAACAAACAAACTTTCAAATTCAGAGCTCCTATTCAGTCTTGCATCCCTTCAAAATAAGAACGAGTGGCTTGCCAAATAACTGATGGAATGCAGAAACATAAAAAAATAAAATTATACTTCTGTCACAGACCGCCAAGTATTAACTATGCGTGATAAACTAAAACATTTCTGCCCATGTGGATACACTTGATTACTTAATAATGTGAGTTCTGTTAAGCAAAGGAAAAGAAGACACTTTGCTCAGTTACATATTGTTGTGAAGAATTTTCTCTGACATACGTTTTCATTTTATTATTCAGCTTTTTCATAAGTGAAATGAATATATACATAAATTTCTAATAAAAATGTAAGTAAAACAAAATTTTAAAGGGCATTCCGTACACAAAATACATGTTGCGATATGTATTGTGTATCCCACTAGATGTGGCAGTGTGGCTTTTTTACAGCCCCCCATGCTACTATGTCACAGACACAGGCATCAGCACCTTGGTGCTTTCATTATATGAAAGAGATGTCAACAGTTTTACTTTGGGGCATGATTTGAGGTTGATTTAGGTGAAAAAAATTGAGATATATGGGATCATGATACTTGATTATTGTGATATCATGATTATCGTTGAATTGTGATAGGATCGAATCATGACCCAAGAATCGTGATCCAAATCAAATTGTGAGGTCCCTTGCGATTCCCACCCCTTCTGTTCTCTGACCATTTTGTAATAGGTTTGTAGAAATAATTGACTAATAATATTGCTGGAGAGTCTGTGACATTCTGTGGACATTTTCACAGATTCATTCAACTACTGCCTGCAGTACACTCACAGAGAGCTAAACTCACACACTTGTCCATGTAACGGGAACTGTCGGGGGCCTGTCAGAGCCAACTTAAGTGTAACACTTTCAAACGACAGGATATTATGAAGATCCAAATTTCTGTTTAACCCTCCTTGTCATGTTTTTGCCTTTGATTGCAGTCTGTACCATCAGCTGTCCACACAGGCAAGACAGACAGTGATGGAGTAGTAACCAAGGTTTGCTGTTCTGATAGGTATGCCAAAATGTCAGAACACCGGCTAATTAGCCTTTGATTCTGAGGATTATTAAAAGTACCCAGGAGTCTACAAATCATGATTAGACACCAAGACAACGATGTCTAACATCATCTGAAAGCACCTGGACAGGTGAGTGGGATGTGGGAAAATGTGGGAAAATGTGTTATGGTCCAATGAAACCAAGGTTGAGCTTTTTGGCCATAATTCTAAAAGGTATATTTGGCGCAAACAAAACACTGCTCATCACCAAAAGAACACCATACCTACAGTAAAGCACGGTGGTGGCAGCATCATGCTTTAGGGCTTTTTTTTTTTTTTTTTTAGCTGGAACTGGTGCCTTAGTCAAGGTGGTGGGAATTATGAACAGTTCCAAATGCCAGTCAGTGTTGGCTCAAAACCTTCAGGCTTCTGCTAGAAAGCTGAAGATGAAGAGGAACTTCATCTTTCAGCATGACAATGTCCCAAAGCACACATCCAAATCAACAAAAGAATGCCTCCACCAGAAGAAGATTGAGGTATTGGAATGGCCCAGCCAGAGTCCAGACCTAAATCCGATTGAACATCTGTGGGGTGATCTGAAGTGGACTGTGCACAGGAGATGCCCTCGCAATCTGACAGATTTGGAGAGTTTTTGCAAAGAAGAGTGGGCAAATATTGCCACATCAAGATGTGCCATGCTGATAAACTCCTACCCAAAAAGACTGAGTGCTGTAATAAAAGCCAAAGGTGCTGCAACAAAGCATTAGTTTAAGGGTGTACATGTTTATGCAACCAGGTTATTGTAAGTTTTTTATTTTTTATTTTTCCCCTTAAAATATTTCAGTTTGTCTTTCAGTTGGGTTGTACAGGTTATAGGTCACATTAATGGTGGAAAAAGTTTTGAAATATTTATCTTGGTCTTATTTTTTTACATCACAAAAACCTGGTACTTTAACAGGGGTGTGTAGACTTTTTATATCTACTGTACATGTACAGTACTAGTACATGTACAGACTAGCAAGTTTTGGTAGTACATGCACTAGTACATATCTCCACTCACTATGCAAATGCACTTGCAGTACAGTACGCGGTATATAATGTGTGTAGGGTTTTATAGGTATTTATTGTTGGTACAAGTATTAATAGCCAGGAGCGGCACTGGGGTTAAGCTCCCAGTGCTCATAAAATGCTCCTTACGGCGTGCGTCTCGAAAAGCCTCTGACAACTAAGTCCAACTCCTAGCCTGCCCGTGTGGTTTAGTCTCTAAGCCCGGCGGAACTGCTTTTACTAATAGGAGAAGGGGCGAGGGCGGATCTCTGGCGCCTTAAAACCAGATGCTTCGGGTAGATGGTGGCTCGTCAACCTTGTAAGGTAGCCCATCTAGGGGAAGGTAAACCCTGATTTCAAACCTCCGCTGCCTTGCGGCACACCCGGTCACGGGAAAGGCTTCGGGAGTCAACCCTGAGGAAAAATCCGGAGTCAGAGCCCCTAAGGCAGTTCTCTGTTGTGCTCAACATCGTTCTGGCAGCTCCTGCGACGGCGCTGGTGCCAAACTGTAGCAGCCCTGCTGTTCCTTTGGATTCATCAGTGACGTGGAGAGGGGGGACATGCTGCATGGGTAACATCTTGTCCTCCATATCTTCCTGCCCAGGCTTGAATCCTACCAACGCCCAATGCTGGAAGGTAGAACACCGGTGTGCATCGGCCTGTTCAGCCACAGGCGGTGCTGTTCCAGCAGAGTAGACGTTTAGGATTCTCTTCCATGGTCATCATAAACCGACGGAGGCCGACGACAAGTATTAATGTAACTATGCATGTGAGTAGGAATGAAAATTTCTTTTCATTACCAACACACATAAGCTCGTGGGGCACCAGTCCAAAAGAATGGACAATTTTATTAATTAATTCTGTATTTGTACCGATAATAAATCAATCTCAAAAAACCCTGTGAGCTCTTATCTGCTTTAGAAGATAGCTATGAAATCAAACAATAACCCCCATATGTCTTTTTGATAGTTTAGTAAGAAATTTCAGAATAGATTAACACATTCAGATGACTTTAAGACAGGGAATTCAACATGTATCATGAACACCATAGACTGTTATCGAATTACTGAGTATAACATGCATTATCAAACATTTGTGGAACCAAAGAAAACCATAGGTTAGATTGGTAATGTAATGGAAAATGGAAAACCATAAAATAGCATTGGTTAAGAAAAATGGATACAATTTTATGAAAAAAAATGATGATTAAACTATTTTATAAAAGGAAAATGGGTGTTACTCTGAAAAGGAATGGAGATTAATGAAAAGACAAATGCATTTGAAGTTCTGATAGGAGTTTGAAGATATTAGGTTTAGAGAACCTATACCAGGAATATTCTGAAGAGTTAAATCTTATTTGGACAACAGACCTTCAGCACAGCAGAGTCAGATTGAGCCCCCTGGTGGTAGCAGGCCCCCAATGCGCCAACCTTGATCTGGATGGATGTCCGTGGATTCTGTTGAGAGAGACTGGCAGACAAGTTCTACCACATGGCCCTGCTCTTGGAGATTGCAAACGTGAGCTGGGTACTCGTTCAGCTGACCAGTGTCTTTTTTTTCTACAGCAAAAGGAATTTGGCCAAGTGGTCAAATTCCAGATAATATTTGTTTATCATTCAAAGTCCGATCAGAAAATCAAACTTGATGAAAAAAACAAACCACAAATCTATTTCTTCCGATGTGTTGTAGTCAGAACAAAGTTGATTTAAGCTTAGTAAAAATCAAACAAAATCTTCTTAAAATGGTAATTTAAGGAAAAGGAATAAAATAGGAAAAAATTAATTTTAAAGAAAAGAAAAAATAATTTACACAGAGCATGGACTCTGGGCCTACTTAGAAAAAGAAAAAATGGGAGAGCAGAAGCTCTGCTCCTTCCAAGAGTCACTCTCTGCCAGACAGACTCAACTGACCAACTGCTGTAAACAAAGGAAAGTTTTTCCAAGGTGTTGCAGGATGGGACAATAAATTTTATGACAACTGAGCTTGACCAGTTACATTCAAAGATCAGGGTTGGCTTTGCCCATTAGCATTAACTTTTGGCCAGTTGCACTGATTTTCTTTGTTTGGCAGAGGTTGTAAACTGACTAAAAAGGAAATGCGGGGAGACTTGGAAGGTGATTGGTCAGTTCAAAGTTCTAAAATGTGTGTCTGTTACAGAAAGGGGAGAGAGAATTTGATCTGAAATGTGTGATCCTCCTAAACATGTATATGCTGCCTATTAAAGCATAAATTCTTTAAAACTTTAGTGACTGATATTCTACTTAATAATAAAGGAACAAACAATGTGTCTACATTGTAAATGTGATAATTTTTTGATGGTAGGCATGCAAAAATTAATTCTTCCTGAAAATAAAGCAACATATCAAATCATATCAATAAAAGCATTTCAAACTACAACTGTCCATCACAGGATCCTGCCATATCTTCAATAGCAGATACTGTCTGCAGAGAAGGACATGAGTTAATTCATTGTTCACAATTCATAATTTAACTTCAGAGAGAGAAAGATTCCTGTGTTATCCATTGGAGGGCAATGTTGGACTTTTGAGTTTCAGTGAGGAGCCTTGGTGTGGCAGGATCATTTCCACATTCCTTTGGCAAATGGATGTGAGGGGAAATTACTGCAGTTCTTGAGCAAGGATTAACTTATCCACTTTATGGCCTGATGGCATAGGGTTTCACAGCTCCGATCTTGGGTGAAGAAAAGCAATTCATGACCAGACTTTTGGGTGAAGCAATTTCTCCTCAGCAAAGAGTGATATTATAAATTGGAACTCAGCGGTTAATGCTACATGTGAAAACATTATGGGCTACTGTGCTGCTATGCTGGCTGCGCTTAGCGCATGCATATATTATGCAATGCATGCCTACCTGACCTCTGCAAGTAGTACCGTGTTATGCAGTACACATCTAATTTTGACCCCTCTTGCATGAGTTATTGCGACGCTGCTTCTTATCGAGAAAAAAAGCTGTACATTGAGGAGTCAATTATGTCTTCCGAATCACGAATCATTCAGTTTGGATTCACTTTTCATGAGTATGAGGAGAAAAGGAGAAGGAAACACAGGGTGAAATGCAAATGTTGCAAAGCACTTTGAAGTTGGCCTTTAAAATAATGTGGTGACTTGGACTCAGACTCGGCCTCGGAATGTGGTGACTCAACTACAACACTCATTAGACCAGTGAAAAAGGTGGGATTGATGCAGTGGAGAATGAAGAACAAACATGCACTGAATAAAATTGAACATGTTAAAAACAAAAACTATTCAGCATGTTATTATAAGAAAATTGAAATGACAGGTAATAATAAATTACAACAGAATCTTTACAACCCTGTCTGTCAAAATAACAGATAACAAGAAAGTATAGCACAAACTCTACTATATCTACAAGACTGCCAGTCATTCCTGTGTTGTTCTCAAACCCCTCTCTTCCCTCATTCTCAGTTTGTTGTGCCCAATAATATTCACAAGCCCCTTATCTGTTCTGGCGAAGGTTTGGCAAGGCCAATTACATGACAGCCTAGAGCTTTTGTTACTGGTAACTGTTAACTCTAACTGCTAAAATATATTTTAATGGCCTATGTACACCCACAATCAGCAATTAAACAGCAGTACAGCAGCAAGTCCAACAATTCCCATAACACCACCACAATAGCACAGCTGTTAACAGCAAACAAAGCAGACACACTTCTGTTCTTTCAATAACATGCCATTAATGCAAGGCTAACAGCAGCTACAACCTTTGAATACTCAGCCTCGCCAATAAAAATATTTTAAAAACCATTTACATGTTTGGTTGTGGTCTAAAACATGGCTCAACAGTATGGAGACAGCAGCGTCCAAAGTGAAACCTAAACTTTGGTTTAATGAAGTTGGTGCTAACGTTAATTGGCTGCTTGGATCCTTTTCTGTGCACTGATGATCTGTTCAGTCTACAAAATCCCAGCTAACCTGGCTATTTGCCAATTAGATAAGATTTTGAACAAATAGTCTCTGATGTATCCATTGACTTTGGAATATTCATAAAAGATGAAAAGGTTAGGTGCTTAGAGCAAATTGTTGCATGGATGTAACTGTGGTATATAAAAGTCAGATCTTCTACCAGGCTGTTGTTGCCAGCACCATCTTCTTTGCTGCTGTTTGTTCAGGTAGCAGTATCAGAGCCAGCAACACCAACAGACTTGATAAGATTATCAAGAAGGCTGGCTCTGTAATTGGTCTCAGGTTGGAGACTTGAGACTGTGGTTGAGGGGAGGACACTGAACAAACTGTTATCCATCATGGATAACCCTGATCACCCCCTCCACTACACACTGAACAGATAATGGAGCACTTTCTCCAGTACACTGCTACAGCTCCACTATCAAACGGACAGGTACAGAAAATCTTTCCTGCCACATGCCATTTCACAGTACAATAGCTCACTCTAATGTTTGGAAATTTGTAATAATGTCACACTGCAGTTTACAGCCTACTTTGTACCATACATTTCACCCTGCACCTCATGATTCTATTTTGCACAGTACAGTTTACCTCTTACTTAGTACTTATCTATATACACATATTCTATATGGGTCATCCTTTATTTTTAGTCTTAGTTTACTTTGGTTTAGTGTGTTTAGCTTTTCTAGGCAATTCCTTTTCTATTTTCTTTACTATTTTATTAGGCTGTGGGCATTTCTGTCTATTTGGTCTGGTTACCTCCACCAAAGAGGTAACGTAATCAAGGTGGTTTGTCTGTCTGTTTGTTTGTCTATTTGTTAGCAGGATTACGCAAAAACTACTGCATGGATTTTGATGAAATTTTCACTAGAGGTAGCCCTTGGGCCAAGGCTGAACCTAGTAAATTTTGGTGATGATCTGAGAGTGCATACCTCCACCAAGAACCTTGTTTGTATTTGTGAAGCGTGATTAAGCAAAAACTACTGGATGGATTTGAATGAAACTTTCAGCAGAGGTGGCCCTTGGCCCAGACAGGAACCCATTATATTTGGTGATGATCTGAGAACACATACCTCTGCCAAGGCTCTTATGTTCTCACAGTGTGTCAGCAAGAATCCTCCAAAACTACTAAATGGATTTGGATGCAATTTTCACCAGAACTGGCTCGTGGCCGACACACAAACCCATTATGTTTTGGAGGTGATCCATGAGGGACAAAAGGAGCCTTGGCAGAGGTATGCACCCTGAGTGCTTTTCTAGTTACTGTATGTCATGCTGCTGTTGCACTAAAATTTCCCAGTTTGGGATCAATAAAGTACATCAATCTATAAATACCAGCTGATTTAACAGTTACAGATGAAGAGGTTTTACATTTAGAGCTTATTTTTATTCCCCACAAGAAGGCTTATAAAATCATCTTGTGCAGGTTTGATTGTTGTTTGTACTAATATGCTGAGATGTGTTCTTTGTAAATTCAATTTCCCTACAACCCTAAAGTGGGTTTGGATTAGACTGGATGAATTTCTGATTGTTTTTGTTGATGTGGTAAGATGAGATACATTTGAGGATCACTTCATTTTAGTGTTAACTGGTCACTGATGGAGATTTTTACTTTTTCCTTGCCCCAAAAAACTCTCTCTCTCCTATAGTGGAATTGATCAGCTGCTTCCTGTCAGTAAATAAAGAGGCATACTGTAATCCACTTGATAAATATCAAGGCGAATACAGCAATCAGCTGAAAGCAATTTGCATGTCTGTGCTCAAGCCAGCGGCTGGTGATTTTCTCTCCTGTCATCTATCATAGACCACACGCTTGGGCCAAAATACACAATACTCCCAAATTGCTGTCATATGGAGAGCAAGCCCTGAAAAAGCCCTTCATTTTTCCTTGTCTGTACTTCAAATAAATTTGTATTTGTTAAATAACTGCAGAGTGGGTTTTTTTTCCCCAATGCAACTTTTCAGAGCAAGAGGGATGGTGTAATGTGCCATTTCCTTTGTTTGTTGAAAGCTTGGCTGCAGGACTGTAATCTAGATGGGTTTGATCTCGAACTAGATTCAGCCTGTTGAACATTGGACACACTGCTGGATGGCGGGTCTTTAAACGTCAAACTGATCTCAGGCACTCGCCGGCTGGAACAACCTCAAAGTTTTTCTTATTCATCTATCTCCTGATTCTTTGCAGTTTCATTCTCTGAAAAATTGTACATTTTCTCTCACACTTCACAAAGATTGATCTTAGTTAAGCATCAGGTGGAAACGTTTGCAGCAAATTCAGTACAAGCCAGATTGAACATTAATTCCCTTCCTCCATGAACTTTAATTAAGTCTGTTTAACTGTGTACAAGATTCATCACCCTATCACAGGATCCAGAGACCTCCGTTGGGATGAGCAGGACTGGTACCATTTTGTGGCCCACTCAGGAACACTGATGTCACACCTTGATGTTAAAAAGGACTGAACAAAGACCTCCTGCTAGGAGCAGAGGAGAATCTTACATCATTGGGGGTTGTTACTGGAACTACCAAAAGAGAAGCTTCTGAGAGCCACAATCAGGTGCTGACTGGCCATCTGGAAGGGCAGGACAATTCCCAGTGGATCAGTCAGTCCATTTGACCAGTAGACAAGTTAGCCTTTTTACAATGTTGTAAGACGTGTGCCATGGCAAACAGCAGCATCTACAGTAGTGTGAAAAAATGTTTGCTATCCATCCATCTTCTTCCACTTAATCCTTTTCGGGTCGCGGGGGGGGGGGGGGGGCTGGAGCCTATCCCAGCATCTTTGGGCGAGAGGCAAGGTACACCCTGGACAGATCGCCAGTCCATTGCAGGGCCACCACAGAGAGACAGACAACCATTCACTATCACAGTCATTCCTAAGGACAATTTAGAATCCCAGTTTGATGCCAGTTAACCTAACTTGCATGTTTTTGGCACCTTGCCCCCTTCTTCATTTCTCATTTTTTAGCATGTTTGTCACACTTTTTTGGTCAGGTCAGGCATTGGCTTGCTTGCTACCGGATAACCATGAAAACCGGTACTCCCTGTCTCATGGTTCGGGCCATCGGCGACTCAACAGGCAGCCCCACCCTTCCGAGGGTGCGGAGGGTGAAACTGGGCATCCTGGCAGAAATAAAAACAATATCTGTCACAGGTCTGTGGTGGACCACTCCCAGTTGCACGGGGTGAGACTGGACATCCTGGCAGATAAACAACACATCTGTCGCAAGGTCTGTGGTGGACTTTTGCCAGTTGGTGCATCGTGACATGCACTACACAAAGAGCAGAGATAAACAAACCTATCATCTGGTCAGTCTCTGCAACAGATACTGGAGCCAGTTTGTCTTGGCCTGTCCTTGTCACTGATAATACCTCTATCTGCCAAGAATGTGCTGCTAGTCCAGCAAAAGTTAGCGGCACTCAAATATTTTGCAAGCAGTTTCATGAAATGGTCAGTCAGAAAGCAACTCATACAGACTCGGACATCTCCTGGGTTAACAAGATTTGAGCTGTCCACACTCCAACAGGCAGTGAAAAAGTATGTTATGAGAAGGAAGAGAGAAGAAGAGGAAAACAGCAGCTTTGTGTGTAGCAAAATGGAATGTATGCACTCTGATGGACAGATCAACATCACAGCACCCAGAAAGACAGACTGTGCTTGTGGCCTTGGAAATGAACAGGTACAATGTAGACATAGCTGCACTTAGTGAAACAGGATTGCCTGGATATGACAGTTTAGAAGATCATGGGTACATACATACAAGAAAAGAGAGAAGCAGGAGTAGGCTTTGCAGTTAGAAAGGAGATAGCAGCAATGCTTGATGAGGAACCGGAGCCAATCAACGACAGGATAATGACTATGAGACTCCCACTACAGCGGAAGGTGCATGCCACACTCATCAGCGTGTATGCCCCAACAATGACCAACACAGAGGAGGTGAAGGGAGAGTTCTACAGTGATTTACGTGAGACTATCAGGCATGTACCGTCTGATGACAGACTGATACTCGTTGGAGATTTTGATGCTAGAGTTGGCTCGGACACTGAGAAATGGAAAGGAGTGCTAGACAGTCATGGAGTAGGCAAGTGCAATGCTAATGGAGAACTTCTACTTGCACTATGTTCAGAGTACAACCTTGTGATAACCAACACCCTATTTAAGCACACGGACACACACAAGAAGACATGGCTGCACCCAAGATCCAAGCACTGGCACTTGTTAGACTACATCATAGTACGGCAGAGAGACATAAGGGATGTATTGGACACCAGAGCAATGAGAGGTGCAGACTGTGGTACTGATCATGTTCTGCTGAGATCTAGATTAAGGATTTGCAGATGAAAACAGCACTGCAGGACGGATGCGAAGCCACCATGGAAGCTAAACACTAGTGCACTGAAAGGCCAAAAGAAGCAGGATGTCACGTTCTCCTCGTGCGCCTTTACACAGCACACAGAGGAGTAGAAGGCAGGCGGATTTACGAGCAGGTTACACCAAAAACACATTTATTAAAGAAAGACGAATCAGTTCACAAAATGGAGACATACAAAAATGGTGACAGGGTACACTAAATGGCTACACAGCGGGGCGTGAAGCGGGCAGACCGCAGTGTACAGTGGCAGAATACAAACAGTGCAAAAACAAGGCTGACATACAAAAGGAGAAAGGGTACACTTACTGGCTTCACGACAGGACGAGAAGTGGGCAGACCACAGTGTACAGCGGCACCAACGTAAAAACAATACAATAGTCCAGCATTGCTTGGCTGGCAAAGAGCTGCTTAAGTACAAGCATTGCTGGCAATGGTAGATTGGGTGCACCTGGGCAAAGCACGGGAAAAGCAATTACTGGAGTGGAACCAGCTGGCTGTCATGAGAAAGGGGGCATGGTCGGACCGGCAAGTGTCAGACAGCGCCCACACGAGTGTAGGCCAAAGGAGGCTGCCTCACAGCTGCTGGCCGGAACGCAGTGGCTACAGGTAGGGAAATAAACAAGGGAAAACAGAAACAACAAGAAACTCAAAAGATAACACAATACATAAGTACACAGATAACCTGAGCCAGAGAGAACAGTCAGAACCGAGCCTGAAGAGCAAACCGGCTTTGTTCATGACAGAGCCCCCCCTCCCCAAGGGGTGGAATCCAGACACCCACGACAACATCACAAGGAAGGGAAAAAGGACCCTGCCCCCCCCCCCCCCCCCCGGGCGCTTGCGCATGCAGCGACTGGCAGCTGGTGGCTTGTCACCAGACTGCAAAACAAATCTACCTACGGGTACAAAATAAGTACAAAAAAAAAAAAAACAGGGTGGGAGGTAGGGGGAACAGGTTAGGAGGGAACAAAGCAACCCCGCCCAGGGCCCAGAACAGTAGTAGTAGTAGTAGATTAGTTTATTTGACAGGGACAGTGCAATAAACATAGACAATTAATCAAAGACAATCAATCTGATGTGTTGCACATAGAGTGTATAGCTATTAGCTACAGAAAACACAGTTAACCCACCCCCCCCAAGTTCAAAGGCGTGGAGGCTCAGGAGGCCGCCCAGAGTCCCAGGACCAGCAGACAGTCCGACGAACAAAGTCTGATGGCCTGCCGGAAAACACGGGCCACCTGACCCAGAGACTCAGTCCTTTCGGTGGTCGGCCAGCACTGTTGAGCCACAAGGACCGAAGGGGTGAAGCAGGAGGCAGCCTGCCCACCGGGAGGCTCACTGGTAGGTGACCAGACCGTAGGACGGGATCCCCCATGGCACCAGACAGGGAGGAGGAGGAGGAGGCCACGACAGCATCAGGCTGAGGAGTGGAGGCCCCACCGTCCTCAGGCTGACCAGCAGCACCCTCGTTGGCCCCGGCTTGGGACACAGCTGCACCCGCGGCAGACTCCGGCTGGAACTCTGCAGCACTCGCGGCAGACTTTGGCTGGAGCTCTGCAGAACCCACAGTGAAGCAGCTGACAGCAGGACTAGCTGGAACCTCTGGTGGTGGATCTAGATCTTCGGCGGCCTCTGGCAGTGCTGACTCCTCTCCGACGACCCTGGGAGTAGGCTTGAAGATAGCAGAAAACGGAGAAGGGTCAGGGTCGCCAGCAGTGGCGGAGCCCGGCGAGGTAAGCTCAGGTGCGGCGGGTGGCCGCACGCAGCCTTCCTTGCCAATGGCCAGGCAAGAATGCTCAGAAACAGGGGAAAGAGAAATAATTGAGAGCACTTGCCTGGGTCCGGGCTCCACCGCCGTCCAGGACTCCAACGATCCAAATGACGGTGGTTCATCCGGCTGTGATGTTGCTGCACCCACGGAGGCCCCAGGTTGTGACGGACACCCCCCCCCCCATGATGCCCTCCACCGGGACAGCTGGACCCAAGACATCTGAACATGGTACGCCCGGATCCCCGGAGACCTTAGGCTGGGACAGATCTTCCCCGACGACCCTGGGATAAGGCTCAGAAACAATAGGAGAAGAAACATGGTCAGGGTCGCCAGCAGTGGCGGAGCCTGGCGAGGTGAGATCAGGTGCGGCTGCAGGCAGCACCCGACTCCCCCCACCCGAGAGCCAGGCAAGATTGCTCATATACTACAGAAAGAGAAACAAAAGAGAGCACTTGCCTGGGCTCGAGCTCCACCGCCATCCAGGTCTCCGTCAATCCTAATGATGGCGTCCTGGGCCCGGCCTTGAGGTGATTCCATGCCAGTTTCCACTCTGCTGCGGCGGCCCCCGCAGCAGGCATGATGGTCTCGACAATCCTGGTTTCCTCCAGTGAGGCCTCCGACGCAGGTGATTCTCCCAGCGTGGAGTCTGGAGGTGGAGTTCCAAGTTGCACTGGGTCTGTGGAGACTGAAGCCAGGGGACGCTCCTTCATCGGTACAAGCTTCAGATTGGCCAAAGCACTCTCACTCTGGTCATAGAGACTCTGTGGGGCTGGAGTGGAATCCTCCAGCACCGCGAACTCCTCTGTCACCCGACGATCGAGCTCCAGGGCTGGCGGACACTCAGAAGCAGGTGATGGAGACACAGAGGGAATAGGAAAGTTTATAGCTGAAGCAGCAGGGGGACAGCGTTCAGGCGACTGCCTAGCCTGGGGCTCTCTCCTGGGGGACAGACAAGGTTTATCATTATTGGCTGAGATTGAATGAAAACACACTTGCCTGGCCTCCCGGGTCCGGATGTTAACTGCTGCAGATGGCATTCTGTCATCCTCCTCCGTGCCAATGGTTCTTCTGGACCCCTCGGAGATTGATGGAGGAGCTGGTTTGAACGGCATGGGAGTGGACGTGTCAGGAGGAGCACTCACGGTGCCTTCGGCAGCTGAGGAGGATGACCCGATGACAGAGGCTGTGGCTGAAGCAGAGGAGGCGCCGGCTGGCATGACAGCTGGCACCGAGGGGGGCTTCACCGCAGCATTGGTCGGGCATGACATCCAGGATTTGGCTGTCGATGAAGTGATGGGCCTCTTCTGACACTTAGACCCAGGATTACACTTATGCCATGTGGCTGGCTCCTCCGGGGCCTCTGGCTCCTCCTGCATCCGGCAACTCTCTCCCGGGACCAGCAGAGAATTAAGGGAGACAGAGAGAAGAGATTGAGGAGCCGTGACAGCAGCATTTTGGGGAGCTCCAGCAGATTGCAAAATCTGGAGCTCCTCCACAGGAATCAGGCTAATCACTACAGAAGACACAGCAAGAGAACGGAGAAGGACTTGCCTGAGCTCCTGACTGGTGATGAAATCCGCTGCTGCCTCGGTGTCCTGCTTCGTCCTCCTGGGAGTAAGACGGGACGTCAGGCAGGAAGAGGAGGACTCCGACTTGGGAGGTGAACAGCAGGCTTTGGGCCTCCAGGAGCGCTTTGTGGAATGCTGTGGTTGCGCTGCGAAAGTCCCTCTCATCACCTCCTCCAATTGCTGTCATAACTTCATGGTGAGCAACAGCGTCAGCCCTGGATTTTTCCATAGACCGGGGCATGTCTGGAGCACCCCCGACAGCAATGTCCAATAGACAAAAATTGGCCTCCGAGGAGTTGGTGGCACGAGCCCGAGAAACAAAATCCACTGCTCGGTTGGCCACAGCATACTCCCCGGGGCTCAGTCCATAAACCAAAAAGTCCATGGTCTTAGGCTGGAGAAAACAGAAAAAAAGAAAAAAACACACACACAACGTCTCCGCTGGGCTTTACACTGGCCGGATCATTTCTGTCATGATTCCCCGTGCGCTTTTATGCCACGCATGGAGGAAAGGAGAAAAACCCACTCGCAGGAGATGGTTGTGCATTTTATTTACAGTTAGTGAATAAACAGTCCAGGATAACAGATGAATGTACAGGATTAGATACAACTGTTCAATATGGCAGGTGAGTAGTGCAGGAGACAAAAGGATGTCCTCCAGTACACTCTACAGAACAGGTGAGAAGACTAGGGGAAAATGTTCCATGGCAGGCGGAACTGCGGAGAACAGAGAAGAGCCAAGGAAAAGAACCGCCAGGCAGAACTGCGTGGCAGGGGCGGAAACAGTCAGTACTCACATTGGCTGGAGCAGTCCGAGTAGATCCCAGTGAAAATCCAGATGCACACAACCAGTTACAGATAAGCACACCACCCAGTGCGAAGCAGTACTGAGAAGCACAGGTGGGGCTTCTAGACATGAGCGGCAGCGAACAAACACTGTGTGAATTAACCACAGTATAGAAAACACAATGATCCGGCAATCTCTTCCAACAGCCAGAGGGCTAAAATAATGCCAGGCCTAATGAGAAAAGGGATTGCCAGTGTGAGTAATGAAAGTGAGAGTGTGGAAATGAGTGTGTGTGTGTGTGTGTGTGTGTGTGTGTGTGTGTGTGTGTGTGTGTGTGTGTGTGTGTGTGTGTGTGCATGGAAGGAAATGCATGTATGTGTGTGTGCATGAACCAGAGAGTGACAGTGATAACAAGATACAGCTGATACCACTGACAGGAGGAGGAGGCGTGGCTAAGCTGTCAGGGAGCCGAGCGGACCCAAGAGGCTCCCTGAGAGCGCCTGATGGAAAATAGACAGCAACAAATACACAAAGAGACAAAGTAGCCACAGCGTCATAGAACTGGGTTTGAGACCATCAAATCCAAGTTCATGACAATATGTTGTCAATAAGAGTGGCAGATTTGGATGTAATTCAAGTTGGTCTAATAATTTTGAGGTTCAAGCTCATACTATACATCATGTCAATGAATTCATCTATGATTGTATTTTTTTCCTGGGATCTCCACATATAAAATATCAGGTTCAGGTTCAGGTTCAGGTTCCTTTATTTGTACCCGTAGGTAGATTTGTTTTGCGGGCTGGTGACATCCATATTTACAAACCACAGTTACATTTAAAATAAACACAAACACAGGCACACATGAAGCTGACTATAAACATGATAAAAATACTCAAGGCTCCATCAATCAGGATATAAAGACAAAGAGATGAGAGAAAAACCTGAGATACGAGAGAAGGGTCATATTAAAAAGTTAAAGACTAGTCAAAGAGGTTAAAAACTCAAAGGTCTAAAATCCAATAAAAGATTTAGAACCCAAATAAAAATTCTACAAACATAACTGAATATAAAATGGAGTTAATAAATACGTAACTAAATTATGTGCAATATATTGTTACAACTTGTTCAGTTACAACTTGTTCAGTTCAAAACAGCAGGAACAAAGCTGTTTTTGTAGCGCTGGGTTTTACTTTTTGGGACAGCAAACCTCCGTCTTGAGGGAAGAAGCTGAAAGTGGCAGTGCAAAGGGTGGGAGTCATCATTTAAAATGGAGGTAACAATCCTCTGTACCTGTCTGGTGTACAGGGATGTCAGGCTCAGCTGTGACTCACCAAGCAAACGACTGGACCATCTAACTTCCTGATCCAAGGATTTCCTCTGTTTCCGTTTTATCTGACCAAACCATGACACTAAAGAAAAGGATAAAACAGATTCAATAAAAGCCCAATAAAACATTGTCATTATGGTTCGGTCAATTTGGAAGCGTGCAAGTTTCCTTAAACAATGCAAATGTTGCTGACCCTTTTTGCACACCATTTCACAGTTCTCTTCAAAGTTTAAATTACTATCAATAATCGTCCCAAGATATTTGTAGGATTGTACATATTCAGTGGTCTGTCCTTTTAGTATGGTGACTTTGTGCCTGGGAGTTTTCCTCCTAAAGTCAATAATCATATCTTTAGTTTTTGTCCTATTCAGCTGCAGGTAGGAATCCTCACATCAGTGAACAAAATCATCAACTACTGGGCCGTGGCCACTCTCACCATCCTGGAGGAGACTGGCAATAACTGAATCATCAGCATACTTTATAATGTGTCTGTTGTCATGTCTGCTCCGACACATGTTTGTGTACAGGATGAAGAGTAGTGGTGACAACACACACCCCTGAGGAGAGCCAGTAGAAGAACACTTTTGGTCAGACAATGTACCATTGACCCTTACTCTCTGTGTCCTGTTGGTTAAGAAATCCAGAATCCAACCCACCAGATTATTGCTCAAATCAAATTGTTGCAGGAGCCTTTCAACTAAAATATGAGGTTGGATTGTATTAAAGGCGGAGGAAAAGTCCACAAATAAAAGCCTGGCGTGTGTCCCATTAAAATCCAGATATTTAAAAAGCATGTTATACAGAGTGACAGTGGCGTCCTCCACCCCTTTGTGAGGCCTATATGCAAACTGCAAAGGATCCAATGCATTGGATCCAATGCAGTCTGCTTTAGGACCTCAGATCTGACCAGTTTTTCAAAAATTTTCATTAAAACTGAAGTCAAAGCAATTGGTCTAAAGTCGTTTACCATTTTAAGACAGCTGGATTTTGGAACGGGAACAATCACGGCATCTTTCCAGATCTTAGGCACATGTTGTGCCTATAAGGACTTATTGAAAATGTAATGAAATACAGGACTCAGTTCATGTGCACAGGACTTTACCAATCGACCACATATATTATCAGGGCCCTGACTTTTGTTCACTTTTACAGCACAGAACACCCTTTTAACATCCTGCACCTCAATATTAAAGTGCTGATTGTCTTTGAGTTTCTGTTTCAAATCTTGGGTTTCTGTGCTAAAATCAAATATGTTTTATATATTATTTTTTCAAGTTTCTCCTCCATCCAGTCCTTGAATACCTCAATATTCCCACTTGGTGCTCTGTATACACAACTGATAATTTTGCAATTATTTTTCCCACTATAGATCTTGACTGTTTTACATTCTAAAACGTTATTGATCGTGGTTGACATACAGTCTAGAACTTTGAATTTCAAAAACTTATTGACACACATAGCCACTCCTCCTCCACTCTTATTACATCTCAGAATCAGAATCAGAATCAGCTTTATTGCCAAGTATATTTACAAGTAAACATACGAGGAATTTGACTTGACATTGGACGCGCACGTTAGGCGCATCCAATGACGCGGCAGCCATGCAAGGCGCCTGTCATACAGTGGAGGTAAAGAGGGGAAGGGAGGGGGAGGAAAACACGATAGGAGAGAGAAAAAAACATAGTTAATCAGAATAACGCTCGTATAAGCTCATATAAAGCTCAAATAAGCCAAATTTTGACTACACAGAAAAAAACCCTCTATGCACAATTAGCAGACAATATAGATCACACAAACAAGAGTTGAGAGAGGCAGTGTATGTATGAGTCAGTATATATGTGTCAGTTCGTGTAATGTTGTGTGCATTTGTGTAGTGTAGGTGTGACAGTTGCTAGTGAACAGCAGAGGGCGCCTCCAGGCAGTGGATAGATGTTATAATCATATGACTTATAAACAAGTCCGGAGTCTATCTCTTCGCTTGCAGTTGAAGGCACATGGACTGTCCTTGAGAAGTTCATCCGCTGAAACAACAGCAGCTGTCTGTCGATTGTTCGGGTTAGCAGCCGCCAACTTCTGCTTATCTCATCGAGGAGGAATGTAAACAGGGCATCAAAACAAGGTCAAATCTACACAGCTCAGAGCCCACGGAGAATAGAATTTTCCTCTCTCATGCACTTGTGCTTCATAATTTTAATATTAATATACAGGCTTAAACAGGCATTCCATTCCATGGAGAGCACAGGGCTCCAGATGTATTCCTCCGCTGAATCACTGTCATTCAGTTCACCGTTTGCCACTACTCGTGCCCTCCCCAACTGGTCGAAATTGATGAAGGAGCTTGCCGGGTCCGCTTTGATCAGCTCTCTCACCTTCCTTCAATTTCTGATACATCAGGAAACTTCACAGCCAAAAATAGAAGTCCTGAGATCATAACCAATATGTTTCCTGCCAAATCTCCACAGACGCATGAATTCCAATGTCCACGAGTCTCCTCGTTGGGTTCCTCCTGACCCGATCTTCTTTTGAAGTGGTGACAATCACAGCTAAGCCGCTTTCCAGATCCATAATTTCCATTTAGATTAGATTCAGCAGAAGAGCGACTAAACACAGACAAAAATGCAACATTGCAAGCTGGGATCAGAAAGGAAAAGAGAGGATTAGAAAAGCGTCTACTCTCTCTCAGAGCCGGAAGTGAATGCCCCCCTCATCAAAAATGCTCGTGATGTCCATGCATCCAGCACATTAAAGATGAGGTGATAAGGGTGAGAATGATGAGAATGGATGAGAATCAATAAGGGTGATTTAATTGAATTGAATTGAATTTTAATTTAATTTAATTTAATTTAATGAGAGGTCTGAGGATCCAAAGAAGAGTCAATAAGAAGCTCATCTGATAGACTTTTACAAAATTTATATTTACATTAAAAGGAACTCCGAAATTTGTGTTTATATACACAAATTTGTATCCTTCAAGCTCAAAGTCTGTACCTTTATCTTCATTGATCCATGTTTCAGATATTGCAATAATGCTGATAGGTTGTAAAAACTGTTGTAAATATTCTTTAATTTGATCGAAGTTGACATACAAACTTCTTCTATTGAAGTGGATGATTGATAGTTTGCCCTCAGTCTTAATGCACTGGTTAAACTCTTCATAAGTATAATACAGACAGTCATTATTGATAGAGCAAAAAAAGTTATTGTCTGGATCTATGTCATACTCCAGTTCCTGCATACTGTGATCCATATATTCAAATATTTTCAGTTTAAGTTGCTGTGATTCTACCATGTCCTGAATGAAAACACCATTTTCTCCAAATGCAGTTAAATTATCTCCTCCAGTGGTTGTCATGGTTTCGTGTATGGTGAGTTACCTTGCTTGTGACCCATAAAATGGATCATTGATACTTGTCCAATTCATTCATATTCCTGATGATCAGAACCTTGGCTTCCTCTGGTGTTTCTTTTAACTTGATGAATATTTTGTTTTTGTTGAAATAGATTATTTTTCCTTTGTCACAGTTAAGGACAAAAGCATATTGGTGGGTTGCAAGCTAAGTGCTGGTTGAGACCTACTGCAATCTTCAGAAGCATTTGAAAATAGCAACAAAGCTCCGACAAAGGCAGTGCTATGCTATGCTAACAACACTGTGTTAATGGATCTACACAATCTCAACAGCCAGGGCTGGATGTAAAGTGGACATACTCTTGTCTTAACACCCATGGCTGGATTTCATGTACAGGAATGCATCTGGACAGTTTGTGACCCAGACCCTGGACTGTGATCCACAGAAATTAAAAATGCATTTACCTGCTGTCTGGATAAAGATTGTTCAAAAATGGATTTTGATCTCCAAAAAGAATTTGAGGGACTGGATCCATGTCTCTGTCACAGCAGACATTTGGACTGTGGATAATGGACATTTTCTTTGGATCACTGCATACTGGATTAATCCATATCATAAAGGTAAGATAAACATGGACAGTTTCATGCAGTGCTGCCAACTCTCACTCTTAGAATGAATGAATGAATGAATCTTTATTTCAGATAGATAAAAAAAAGAAAGGAACAGAACAATATACCAGGGGGAAAAAATCCAACAAGGTCGAATTAAACAATAACTCCTTGGATTATACAGTTCAACATAAATTATCCGAAAAGGGTGATGGCTGAAGCCACAGCTTATATTGCCCACCCATGTTCCATCTAAGAAGTCAAAAAAATAAAAGTAATTGCAAAACAAAACAAAGCTAAAACAAAATGTGACAAAATAAAACTAAGCAACAACACAACACAGACTGGGTATGATAATCCTTATGTGATTTTACATGTCATCTTGTATATATGTTTGGAGTATTTCTTCCTTTAGTTTTTGTTTCAATTGTCCAAGCGTTGTACATTATTTTAATTCAGCTCCAAAAGCGTTCCACAGTCTGACTCCTTGCACTGAGACACAGTGTTGCTTTGTAGTAGTTCTCACTGAAGGTTTTTGAAATATACATGTTCCATACATCTTCTTCTTCCGCTTAATCCTTTTTGGGTTGCGGGGGGGCTGAAGCCTATCCCAGCATCTTTGGGCAAGAGGCAGGGTACACCCTGGACAGATCGCCAGTCCATCGCAGGGCCAACACAGAGAGACAGACAACCATTCACTCTCACAGTCTTACCTAAGGACAATTTAGAATCCCCAGTTTGATGCCAATTAACCTAACTTGCATGTTTTTTGGCATGTGGGAGGAAACCGGAGAAATCCCGGAGTAAACCCACACAGACACGGAGAGAACATGCAAACTCCACACAGATCACTGTTGGTCAGGGGCTGGGATCGAACCCAGGATCCCCCGGCCAAGGGTGAGTTGCTGTGCTGCCGCAGTGCTAACCACTCCGCCACCGCGCCGCACTGCCTGCAAAAATCCAAAAGTTGTTCCAAATAAGGGAGAAACAATATCATTTCAGAGGAACATGTATATTTCAAATATATTTGAAGGTTTTTGAAATATACATGTTCCTCTGAAATGATATTGTTTCTCTCTTATTTGGAACAACTTTTGGATATTTGCAGGCAGTGATAGATTCTTCACTTTAAACATTATTACTACAGCTTTAAAATCAACCAGATCTATCAACTTGACAGCTTTTAATTTAAGAGAAAGTGGGTTTGTTGGTTCCCTGTAAGCAGCTTTGTTTATTATTCTAATGGCTCTCCTCTGAAGCATAAAAACTGGATATATGTTTGTTTTGTATGTATTTCCCCACACTTCAGTACAATATGTCATGTATGGGAGTATTAATGAATGATACAGGGTATACAGTGTGGGTTGATTCAGCAACCCACACTACATACCCTGATTATATACCCTGATTCTTTTGGAGTGAGTCTCACTCTTCTTCCCTCTCCCTCACTCCACAAACCCTATTTCTCACTCCAAAATGAACAAATTACTGGCAATATCGTGTTTTATTTTCTTCAGATTTTTCCCACAATCAGAGCTCTCAAGGTAGGATAAACTGGCGATCTGTCCAGGGTGTACCCTGCCTCTCGCCCAAACCCCCCCCCCCCCCCAACGCCCCCCACCCGCGACCCGAAAAGGATTAAGCGGAAGAAGATGGATGGATGGATGGATGTTCTAAAAGTGTCATAAATCATCCTTGAGGGTGGAAAGGAGGCCCAAATGCTGGCTGTGAGTTGCAGGAGGTTTAATAAAACACAAAAATATAACAGAGATACAAAAACTTACAAGGCTAGGATGATCAGAAGGCAGAATAGCCAAACAGCTAAGACGTAGGACTCACATCGGGAAACAGAGAATAAGCACGGGACACATACCAGGAATACAATAGTAACAAGACGTGGAACTCACATATGGAAACTAAGTGAAGGACGTCACGCTGAGCCGCGGAGTGGCGTCCCTTAAATAGGACAAAGAAAGATTAAACAAATGATAAACAGGTGTGGGTAACAGGAGTAAGGATAATGAACTCAAATAAAACAGCTGTGACAGACCACGAACTGAACTCGAAAAGGAAGTAAACGAAGAACCTTATCAAAATAAAAGTACAAGAGGAATAATGTCAAAAGTAACTAACTATAAATATGAAATGATTACAAAACAAAATTCAAACCAAGTAATACACAAGGAGGAAATAATAACAAACCACCAAGGTGAGGACAAGAAGAAATACAAAAACCAAGTGATGCTAATAATACAACACTAATAAATACAGATGTTACCAAGGAGAACTGAAAGCAAAAGGCAAGAGTAGACTCAAGTCAAAACACAGGGAGATATAATTTGAAATACAAGATGATTCATAACTATATAGACTAAATAACAAGACCATAACAACCAAACTAAGATTATGATGATGGGACAACTCAAAACAACAGAAACAGAGGACAAACTCAGAACATCATACAAACAAAATCATACACAAATACAATAATAAAACTGAAGTGGGAAAAGTACAGAAAATAACTAGAAATAAACTGAAAGTGTGAGCACGGTTCTCCCACCATGCTCCGCACCATGACAAAAAGCTCTGTCTGAAACAGTCTGTTTTTCAGTCAGCCATTAATAAGCCCATAATGTAATCCATTAATTAAATTATCTTGCTATGTGTGCAAGATGATTTAAGCATGCATTTAAAAGTACGGTAACATGAAAGATACTTTTCCAAGTAACTGATTACTTTAATCATGCAATTAATGGTAAAGAAACTCTTGACAAGAAGTAACTAATAACTAACTAGTTACTATGTTTTAGTAACTTGCCCAACACTGGACCTAATACTGGTTCTGGACGTTCAGTAATATCCAAATAATTTTTACAAAATACAGCCACACACTGTGAGGAAATATTATGTAAAATATTATATTTTTTCCATCCAGATTAAAGTCATACTCTAATTTATTCAACCCATTTTAATATAGTGTTTTCAAGTACATGCAATTTTTCATTATTTAAGTATGCTCCTCTTTTGTTTCATCATTGTGCTTCTCCTTGCTAATTTAATGTGAAATTTTTCTGTGCATGGATTTTTTTTTTACAGTGTTTAAATCTTTAAATTGTTTTACCAAGAAAGGTAGCAAACTATTGGGTTATAAGAATGGGGGCGGGTGGGGGGGGGGTCACATATGGTAAAACATGCAATTATCATAAACATTCATCATAATCATATACAGTATGATTATAACAGCCCCTGGCTCTGCTAGAGAGCACAAACAAACAGTTAAAGGAGTCACATTTCCATATTTAAGTCCTTATATATTTATTTTAGAGCACTTTTATGATTATTTTTCAACAGAACAATTACGTAATAATTGGTTTTACAAAACATTTCTTTTACATTCTTAAACAATTACATACCCCATTTTCAGAACAGCTGGAACACTTTCTAAAAATACAATCTAAAAAGGATTTCTTTCCATTAACTGTGCCAGCTGTGTGTGTGCCTGCATGCGTGCGTGCGTGTGCACGCGTGTGTGTGTGTGTGTGTGTGAGGGATGGGTGGAGATTTCAAGGTGAAAATCTTACACAGTGCTCGTGTGCACTATATGCACTTATGGATATTGTTCCTTTGCTGAAGTTTTTTGAATTTGAATTTTGAATTATTTGAATTTTGAATTTTGAAGAACTGGAAAAGTTTAATACTATTGTTGACTGTTCCTCTATTCCACTAAATACAAAAACACATCTTAGTGTTTAGGTTAATGTGCTAAAGAGAACTGGATTACCAAATTCACTCAGTGTGGTGTAGAATTATCCATGAGGGTACTGGGCTGCCACTAGCTGACACACAGCATTTAGAGCAGGTAAACCAGCACAGTTTCCAGCAATACATGTTTCAGTGGCTCTGATGTCATGCAACAATATTTACATGAAGTAGCAGAAGTTCTACAGAAACAAGATAAGAGCTTGGTGTTGCGTTTATAGCTTTCTCCACCCTTATCCAAACATTTTCCTTCAGCCAGCATGCCAAGTAGAGCATCATTCATCCTTGTAACATGACTTTGTGCTGACTCTCTGTCACATGCAAAGAAAGAAAGAAATCTTAATATTCTTGCCACATTTTGACTGCAACTCACCCAAAAGAATTACAGAAAACCAAACAATTCAACATTTAAATGTTTAACTGTACAGCCCTCACACATTCTGCACTACTTGGGGGAAGGGGGGGACGTGCGACTTAAAACGCTCGTGTTGTTGGGTCAAAAGATACCTGACTGATGAATAAAACAATATATTGTGTAGCATCCCATTATCAGAGTTATAAACCTTTTAATTCTGAGCTAGAGGGCGCTGTAGCTATGCGTCATTTTGCATTACGGGAGTGTTCAGTGTCAGCTACCTATTCACCACACAACATTTGGTTGAATTTGGACAATGCATGCCAGAATTATTAAGCTTTGTTTTTCTGCAAGTGGATGCTATAGCTACAGTGGATATAAAAAGTCTACACACCCCTGTTCAAATGCCAAGTTTTTGTGATGTGACATTTTTGTAGTCAAATCTTACAGCACAAGCCATGGTCCGCAGAGAACTTCCAAAGCATCAGAGGGATCTCATTGTTAAAAGGTATTAATCAGGAGAATGGTACATAAGAATTTCCAATGCATTAAATATACCATAGGGCTGCGCAGTGGCGGAGTGGTTAGCACTGCGGCAGCACAGCAACTCACCCTTGGCCGGGGGATCCTGGGTTCGATGCCAGCCCCTGACCAACAGTGATCTGTGAGGAGTTTGCATGTTCTCCCCGTGTCTGCGTGGGTTTACTCCGGGATTTCTCCGGTTTCCTCCCACATGCCAAAAACATGCAAGTTAGGTTATTTGGCATCAAAACTGGGGATTCTAAATTGTCCTTAGGTATGACTGTGAGAGTGAATCGTTGTCTGTCTCTCTGTATTGGCCCTGCGATGGACTGGCGATCTGTCCAAGGTGTACCCTGCCTCTCGCCCAAAGATGCTGGGATAGGCTCCAGCACCCCCGCAACCCAAAAAGGATTAAGCAGAAGAAGATGAATGAATGAATGAATGAATAAATATACCATGGAACACAGTGAAGACAGTCATCATCAAGTGCAGAAAATATGGCACAACAGTGATATTACCAAGAACTGGACATCCCTCCAAAATTGATGAAAAGACAAGAAGAAAACTGATCAGGGAGGCTGCCAAGAGGCTGACAGCAACATTGAAGGAGCTGCAGGGCTTTCTGGCAAGTACTGACTGTTTAGTACATGAGACAACAATCTCCCGTCTAGGGTGGCAAGACAGAAGCCTTATCTTACAAAGAAAAACATCCAAGCACAGCTACATTTTGCAAAAACACATTTGAAATCTCCCAAACGCATGTGGAAAAATGTGTTATGGTCCGATGAAACCAAGGTTGAGCTTTTGGCCATAATTCAAATGGTATATTTAGCACAATCACAACACTGCTTATCACCAAAAGAACGCCATACTTACAGTGAAGCATGGTGTTGGTACCATCGTGCTTCAGGGCTGTTTTTCTTCAGCTGTGACTGGGGGCTTAGTCAAGGTGGTGGGAATTATGAACAGTTCCAAATACCAGTCAGTGTTGGCACAAAACCTTCAGGCTTCTGCTAGAAAGCTGAAGATGAAGAGGAACTTCATCTTTCAGCATGACAATGACCCAAAGCACACATCCAAATCAACAAAAGAATGCCTTCACCAGAAGAAGATTAAGGTTTTGGAATGGCCCAGCCAGAGTACAGACCTGAATCCGATCAAACATCTGTGGGGTGATCTGAAGAGGGCTGTGCATAGGAGATGCCCTTGCAATCTAACAGATTTGGAGTGTTTTTACATAGAAGAGTGGCCAAATATTGCCACATTAAGATGTGTCACACTGATAGACTACTACCCAAAAAGAGTGCTGTAATAAAAGCCAAAGGTGCTGCAACAAAGTATTAGTTTAAGGGTGTGCATATTTATGCAAACAGGTTATATTAAGTTTTTTTTAATTACTTTTAATTTTTCCCCTTAAAAGATTTCACTTTGTTTTTCAATTGGGTTGTACAGGTTATATATATATGTATAGGTCACATTAATGGTAGAAAAAGTTTTGAAATGATTTATCTTGGTCTCATTTTTTTCCGTTGTTGGGGAGCTAGGTGTTAGACTTCTCCAACCAGAGTTATGGTTCAGGAGAAGAAAGGTCGCCGGGGGGTCCAGACGGAGCAGCAAAGGTTGGACACCCCCTGGGGAGAAGAGGAGATGCAGGGCCGCCGAGAGAAGGAAGTAGTGCGGCACCAGCGTAATGTTTTGTTAATGCACTGCACGGGCTTTGTCATGTAATAAGTATAATGTCGGAGCCCCAGGCCACTATGCAAATGATTAACGGTATATAAGTGAGATGCACTGTGGCCTGGGAGCTCTCAGGTGATCTTGACTTGTTAGAGAGAATAAAGTCTGAGCTGATTCAGCTCGTTGCCTCACCTTGTTCATCCCCTCTACACTGGTGACCCTTGACGTGCAATGGAAGGTGAGACGAACACCCCAGAGACAAGCTGGAGAGGACGCACCAGCGCTGCATGCACTGTTTCAGTCAAGCTCCTGGACTTCTGGCTGCATGACCCGACAGCGTGGTTCTTACACCCAGAGGCCCAGTTCGCTCTCCGCGGGGTAACAGCACACGAGACCAAATACTACTAGGTGGTCACTGCGCTGGACACGCACACAACACAGCAGGTGGCAAGCCTGCTCCAAGAGCCGCCAGTCCACGGAAAATACGAGGCGCTCAAGAAGATGCTGACCCAGCGCTACATGCTTTCGGACTGTGAAAGAGCGGAAAGGCTCCTGACATGTTCTGAGTTAGGGGACAGATCAGCCGTTGAATTGATGGAGAGCAAGTTGGCATTGATGGGCAGAGATGGTGAGCCATTCCTGTTCCCCCACCTGTTCCTCAGAAACCTCCCAGCAGCAGCAAGAGCAATCCTGGCAAACTCGCCACTGCTGGCGACGAGGAACTATTGTGCACTAGCGCAGGAAGCGGACCGTATAATCCTGGCGACCAGAACCTTCGCCGTGAACGCAGTGGTGCCAGAGCCCAGAGGGACGGCCAGCAAGGCTGAGGAGCTGCTGGTGGTGACTGGTGCAGATGCCAGGAGACACAGGAAGGACACGATCTGCTTCTATCATTGCCGTTTCGGAGTGGACGCACGCGATGTGTGCCACTGTGCCAGTTCAAGCGGCCAGGAAACACCAAGGCCAGCAGTCAGTAGCAGCTGCGACCACTGGCAACAGAGATAAGCTGCTCTACATCACAGACTCACGTTCGGGGAGACGGTTCCTCCCCAGAAGGCTCCCAGAAGAGCCTCATTCTGCCATTCAGCTCAGACAGGGTGGCAGAAAGTAGCGGTCCCAAGCTGGCAGCCACCAATGGATCGGACATTAAGACATTTGGTGAGCGGACACTGATTATAAGTTTGCATGGGCGTAACTTCCAGTGGACCTTCATTATAGCTGTAT
Source organism: Pholidichthys leucotaenia (assembly GCA_020510985.1). NCBI lineage: Eukaryota > Metazoa > Chordata > Actinopteri > Cichliformes > Pholidichthyidae > Pholidichthys > Pholidichthys leucotaenia. The sequence continues at coordinate 20,924,917 of CM035838.1, forward strand.
GTGCCTCCCCCATTTTGGGCGCAGACTTTCTATGTGTGCATGGTTTATTAGTTGATATTACTAATAGACGGCTGGTGGATGCTGTGTCTTTTGATTCTCTGCCCTGTACAGCTCGGGGAGCCAGGTTGACAACACTAGCCAACGTTACAGCTCCAGGGGGTAAGTTACAACAGTTACTCGTCCAGTTCCCAGCACTCACAGTTCCGACGTCTTCAGCGGCCGTAACGAAGCACGGGGTTGAGCATTTTATCACTACCAAAGGACTGCCTGTTTTCGCACGACCTCGGCACATGGACGCAGCTAAGCTGGCCAGCGCGCGTGAGGAGTTTGCCAACTTGGAGAGGTTAGGCATCATCAGGAACTCAAACAGCCCGTGGGCATCCCTGCTTCACATGGTGCCTAAAGCCGACGGGTTGTGGCGACCATGCGGCGATTTCCAGAGATTGAACAACGCTACGGCACACGATTGCTACCCTATCCCCCATATCCAGGATTTTTCATCCACCTGGCCGGGGCACGTGTTTTTTCCAAGGTGGGCCTGGTCCGCAGTTACCACCAGGTCCCAGTGCGCGCAGAAGACGTACCAGAAATGGCGGTGATAACTCCGTTCGGAGTTTGAATTTGCACATGCCATTTGGATTAAAAGGCATGGCGCAGACCTTCCAAAGGATGATGGACACAGTGCTGCGCGATCTGCCCTTTGTTTTTGTCTACCTGGATGACATCCTGGAGAATGTCCTGAGGTGGTGGTGAGCATGTCGCCCACCTCAGGATGGTTTTCCAGAGATTGGAAGCACACGGTTTAATAGTCAACTCAGCGAAGTGCCAGTTCGGTGCAGCAGCAATCGATTTTTTGGGCCACTGCATTTCGCCGGAGGGCGCAATTCCGTTACAGGACAAGGTGCGCACAGTGTCAGACTTTTTGCGGTGTCAGACTTTCCGCGTCCTCAGACGGTGAGGGTGCTTCAGGAGTTTTTGGGGATGGTTAATTTTTACAACCGTTTCCTCCCCCGCACAGCCCAGCTGATGCAGCTGTTGTATGCCACGCTTAAAAAAAAGAGACCTGCGGACAGCATCGACTGGACTCCCGAGCAGGGTCAGGCTTTTTCGAACGTCAAAATAGCGCTGGCAAAGGCCGAGTTACTACAGATGAATGAATCTTTATTTTGGATAGATTAGATTAAAAGATTAAAAGAAAGGAACAGAATAATATAACAAGGGGAAAAAAATCCAACAAGGTCAAATTAAACAATAACTCCTCGGATTATACAATTCAACATAAGTTATCTGAAATGGGTGATGGCTGAAGTCGCAGCTTATATTGCCCACCCATGTTCAATCTAAGAAGTCAAAAATAAAATAAAATAAAAGTGATTATAAATCAGAACAAAGCCAAGACAAAATGTGACAAAACAAAACTAAGCAACAGCACAACACAGACTGGATATGATAATCCTTATGTGATTTTACAAGTCAGAGCCGGGGATAGGGACTCCAGCAGAACGTTGGGAGAACCAATGTTACTCGAGGTCACAACCAGGAGAAACCTCAGCTGCTCGCTTAAATAGGGCTAAGGACTAATCAGAATATGATCCAGCTGTCACTGGGCAGCTCGACTCTGACAAGCCGGAAGCCCCACCATGACGCTGTCAAAATAAGAGCCCGGGAAGGCCATAAGGAAACTAACACAGAACGATCGGGGAAAATACTGGATGATCCGAGCGCGGACAAAATCAGCGCTCAGACCATGACAATTATTACTCCAAGAAATTTAATTTCGAATACCCTTTCAATCTCTACATCGTTTACACTGAGTTTAGATACTGCGTTGTTGTGATGGTTGTTAACAATTATAAATTTTGTCTTACTTAAACTGAGCGTTAATTTGTTTGAATCAAACCACAGTTTAAGATTTCCTAATTCCTTACCGAGTGTATCCAAAAGTTGTTCCAAATTGCTTCCACTGCATAATAAATTTGTGTCATCTTTAGACAATATTAAATCCATTTTTTCCAAAACTTTACATTTATCATTTATATACATATTGAATAACAATGGCCCCAAAACTGAACCCTGTGGGACTCCGCAAGTAACCTTCAGTAGCTGCGAGTTTTTGCTACCAGCACATACATACTGATATCTGTTCTTTAAGTAACTACATAACCAGGACAGTGCTACCCCTCTAATACCATAATTTTGTAGCTTCTTTAACAATAATTTATGATCCACTGTATCAAATGCTTTTTTAAGATCCAGGAATACCCCAACTGAATACTCTTTATTTTCTACAGCAGTTGATATTTTTTCTATAAATTCCATTAGAGCAAATGCGGTTGTCCTCTTGTGTCTGAACCCATACTGCTGCTCACACAATAAATTATTCTTCATTATAAAGTTGTCAGTTCTCTCACAGAATATTTTTTTGAGTATCTTGGAAAATTGCGGCAATAGTGAAATAGGCCTATAGTTTGAAAATTCCCCTCTGTCACCCATCTTGTATATTGGAATTACTTTGGCTATTAGTTACTTGCAACCCAGATCCGTCGGCACGGATAGCGCTCACTACGGACACATCTGATGTGGCCATAGGGGTTGTAGTGGAGCAGTGCGTCGCAGGTTCGTAGCAGTCGCTTGTGTTTTTCAGCAGATCTTTGCGCGACGAGCACAAATACAGCGCATTCGACAGAGAGTTGCTGGCTCTCCACCTGGCGATACGTCATTTCCAGTTCTGGCTGGAGGGGCGTGACTTCACCATGTTTGTGGACCACAAGCCGCTAACGTACGCCATGGCCAAAGTCTCAGAACCGTGATCGGCCCGGCAGCAATGGCAGCTGGCTGCAGTCTCAGAGTTTACGACCGACATTTGACATGTGGCCGGTAAACTCAACATTGTGGCAGACTGCCTCTCGTGCGCATTGGTGGCCCCAGTCTACATGGGAATAGATTATCCCGCCATGGCCGTGGAGCAAGCCGGGGATGCGGACATTTGCGCACTCCAGTCTGGACAAACGGGGTTAAGGCTGAAGAGCAGGGTACTGCAAGAAGGGGGCCCTCCCCTACTCTGAGAAGTCTCCACAGGCCGCCCATGCCCAGTGGTCCCACGCTTTTGGCGCCGTCGGATTTTCGAGTCAGTCCACTCCCTTGTGAACCTGGGAGTGCATGCTTCAGTGAAACTGGTAGGGGTGAAATTCGTCTGGCCGCATTTGCGTAAAGAGGTGAAAGAGTGGGCAGCAGCTTGTGTCACTTGCCAACAAGCCAAGGTGCATAGACACACCAGGGCTCCCCTTGAACCATTCCACGTGCCGGCTAAGAGGTTTGACCACGTCCACGTGGACCTGGTGGGGCCCCTTCCGCCGTCGCATGAGTTTACTCATCTCTTGACAGTTGTGGACCGCACCACGCGCTGCCGTGAAGCGGTACCGCTAGCTTCTACTACGTCCGCAGAGGTAGCGCATGCTTTTTTGTCAACTTGGGTGGCACGTTTCGGAGCTCTTTCAGACATCATGTCCTACAGGGGCCCACAGTTTGTTTCTGAACTCTGGTCCGCGATGGCCCAGAGCCTGGGGGTCAACATTCACCGCACTACCGCGTACAACCCCCAGGCCAACGGGTTATGCGAGCGTTTCCACAGGTCACTTAAGGCAGCACTCAGGGCTTTGTTCAAGGACGCAAATTGGGTAGACCGTCTGCCTTGGGTTCTTTTAGGGTTGCGTTCCACACCGAAGGAGGATTTGGCAGCCTCCCCGGCAGAACTCGTTTCTTCCCAACAGCTGCGGATCCCCGGGGAATTTTTACCGGACAACCCCGCGCCCAAGGTCGAGCCGCCCTCGCGTTCTCTACATGGCGCAGAGGTAGGGAGTGTACCAGGCCCAGTACACCACTGTTTTCCCCGTGCATTCGTCCCAAAAAGCTTGTGGAATGCATACTTTTGTGTTCGTCAGACACGATGCACACCAGAGCCCACTGCGCCCACCATACAATGGGCCATTCAGAGTGTTGGAACCAGGGGCGAAATATTTTGTGTTAGACTTGGGGGGACATAGAGAAACCATCTGCATTGACAGGCTCAAGCCCGCCTTTGTGTTTGCAGATGAACAGATAGTGTTGGCCTGGGCTCCCCGGCGCAGACTTCCCCCGTTGGGGGCTCTGCAGGTTGGTGACTCCTCAGCAGGGACAGGCACTCATGTTGAGGATGTGTTTTCTCCCCCTCCCCTTTTCCCCCCACAGACGGACGTGCCCCCTGGGGCACCCCACCAGCAGAGCAGCGCCACAGAGCCGGCGACCCTCCGTTACAGCCGTTATGGATCTTGGCTGAAGCCCAAAGGACGGGGGGGTTAAGGCCTATTCTGGGTGTTCGGGGGGAGGGCAGTGTGGGGGAGTTAGGTGTTAGACTTCTCCAACCAGAGAGTTATGGTCCAGGAGAAGAAAGGTCGCTGGGGGGTCCAGACGGAGCAGCAAAGGTTGGGCACCCCCTGGGGAGAAGAGGAGGTGCTGGACCACCGGGAGAAGGAAGTAGTGTGGCATCAGTGTAATGTTATGTTAATGCACCACACGGGCTTTGTCATGTAATAAGTATGATGTTGGAGCCCCAGGCCACTATGCAAATGATTAAAGGTATATAAGTGAGATGCACTGTGGCCTGGGAGCTCTCAGGTGATCTTGACTTGTTAGAGAGAATAAAGTCTGTGCTGACTCAGCTCGTTGCCTTGCCTTGTTCATCCTCTCTACAACGTCACAAAAACCTGCCATTTGAACAGGGTTGTGAAGACTTTTTATATCCACTGCATGTGTAATTGCTCATTACAGAAAGGTTCAGTGTTGGCCAACAATGCACCACACAAAATTTGGTTGAATTTGGACAAAGTATGCCAGAGTTATGATGCCTTGTTTTTTTCCTAGGGTGCACTATAGATATGTGTCATTGTTCATTACAGAAAGGTTCAGTGTAGGCTACCGATCCATACCACAAAATTTGGTTGAATTTGGACAAATCATGCCTGAGTTATAAAGCTTTGTTTTTGTCCAAGGGGGCGCTATGGCTATGTTTGTTTTAGTTATATAAATCTGTTCAGGATCTGACTAGTATCTTTTATATGAAGTTTGGTGGCAATCGGACACTATTCGTGTGCATTACAACAACTTCCTGTCTCGTGGTGTCATGCCATCTTTTGTGATGGTAGTGAAGCCTGAGTGTTCCACAAAGTCATAGTTTTCACTATGAAGCATCATCCATGTCTTTAGACCTGTCTGACAGCATCTGACGTGGCTGCTGTCAACAAGGTCAGACAGCCACATCACAACGTAAAGCATGAGACTTCCTCCCACCATTAGGTGGCGCTAGAGCCGTTAATGAGTTTTTCCATTTACATATGTTTACCCCGGGACCCCATCAAACATCAAAAGTATTGTGCCAGTTGATTGAAATATGTTGGAAATATACCTGTTTGAAATTTTTGGCGAGACGGCGAAATTGGCAAAGGGGTGTGGCTTAGAACATCTGACAAAAATTCACTGTTTTGATAACTTTTGATGACTCACCCCTTTAGATGGTATTGACAACGTTTGAAGTCTCTGCGATGAAAGCTCTCAAAGAAGATAGCTCCCAAATACACCCTGGAAATGACTAAAATTCTCCAAATTTCCCAAATGTTATTAAAAATAGCCGACTTCCTGTTTGGTTTAGGCCATATGTAGGAGAGTCTTTTTTGTAAGTCTTGCGACAGTGCAGCTGCTTACTAAGTTTCATTCATGTACGTGAAAATATGCCCTGTGGTGAAGATGTTTTTCAAGGGGAAGCTGTGCCGGGGGGCACTATAGGTATGTTTGTGATAGAGCTATGTTTGTTATAGTTATAAGAATCTGTTCGGGGTCTGACAAGTATCATATATATGAAATTTGGTAGCAACTGGACAATCTACGAGTGAGTTCCAACAACATCCCGTCTCGTAGTGTCACGCCAACATTCATGATGGCGGTGAAGCCTGGGTGTTCCACAAAAAGTCATGGTTTTAACTGTGAAGCATAGGGGTGTAATGGTACATGTATTTGTATTCAGATTTTTCGGTACGGAACCTTCGGTTAGGTGCAGAGGCGTACCGAGGTTCCACACGGACCATGTTGAGTGATGGACATGAAGTGTAACTGCCTCGTGCCATACATGTAAACAGTGCATCTTGTGGCTGTCCTACTAGCAAATGTCGTGGGTGGCTGTATGGAGAAGTCAGAAATACATGAATGGCCAAAGGTAAGTAAATAAGACGAAAACAGCATCGGATATGCTTTTGGCAGTATATTGAACTTGTTATCTCATTTGAAACGGCACTATGCAAATGTAACGGATGCCAACTAGTGCTGTTCGGCGTAGAACGTTAGTAAAACCTCCCTCCCAAAGCCTCATACAGTATCGGTAGCGCTGAGCTATCGGTCGGACCTTTAGCTCAGCGCGATCGTGCTGTGTCTCCCATGCTCGAACTGTGTAGTTGACTGAGAGGTCGCGGGTTCGTGTCCAGTGTGGGGCGAACTGCGCAGGATGATCTCTGTCACACTGGTGCCGTGAACCCGGCATGGGAGTGAGGTTTAAGGGGGAGAGTGTAACGGATGCCAACTAGTGCTGTTCGGCGTAGAACGTTAGTAAAACCTCCCTCCCAAAGCCTCATACAGTATCGGTAGCGCTGAGCTATCGGTCGGACCTTTAGCTCAGCGCGATCGTGCTGTGTCTCCCATGCTCGAACTGTGTAGTTGACTGAGAGGTCGCGGGTTCGTGTCCCGTGTGGGGCGAACTGCGCAGGATGATCTCTGTCACACGAACGTGAATATTCATTGCAGCACAAAAAAAGAAAAAAACTAGCACGGTACAAGTGCAGTTTCCAGTGGCATTTAAACAGTCTCTTGGGGCTTTTCAGATTAAGCCAAAGTAATAACAAATGCCTTTGGTGTTTTTATAGCAGTGGATTTAAGGCCATATTCAGTTGTTGAGAACACCAGGTTTAAACACATGCTGAAGCTAACTGAGCCCCGGTATGAAGTTTCTTCACGTGCCCTCTTCAGCCAGAAAATAATAATATCCTTTTAAGAACAAGCTAAATCTGTTAATGCTGCACTTTAGGCCAGTGTTTTTCAAGGGTGCCCAGGTAAGTTCCTTCTTAATTGTCCAAAAAAACTGCAAGTAATTTGCTGTTGCTGTGCATGGGTGCCTTCAGAACCTACAGTATACATAACAATGACATATTTGCATTTTTTTTGACCACCTAGCAAGTGAATTAATTTCTCATAGAAACCTGAGCATACCAGAGCACCCTGGTTAAAATCATTACTTCAGGCAGCAAGGAATAAAAGAATAATTTGGACTGTTTAAACTTCTGTTGTTGCACTTGTCTACATCGTTCATTTGCTAAAGAGAAAAATTATTTATTTTATTGCACACATTTTATTTATTGGAGAATTGACTGTTAGCAGTTTACAGGGTTTCTTTTTTTTTTTTTTTGGTCAAAGCTGTTCCTGCTTATACAAAAGATAAGCAGTTTTATGTTTTGCATTTTGTTTCCTTACTGTACCGAAAATGAACAGAACCGTCACCTTAAAACCAAGGTACGTACTGAACCATGATTTTAGCGTACCGTTACACCCCTAGTGAAGCATCATCAATATCTTAAGACCTTTCTGACAGCATTTGAAGTCACTGCTGTCAAGATGCTCCGAGAGCCACATCATATCGTAAAACATGTGACTTCCTTCCGCCACTAGGTGATGCTACAGCTGTTCATGAATTTTTCCATTTACATGCGTTTAGGTCAGGACCCCCATCAAACATGGAAAGTATCATGCCAATCAGTTAAAATATGTAGGAGATACAGCTATTTGAAATTTTTTGTCAAAATCGCAAAATTGGCGAAGGGGCATGGCCTAGACCGTTTTGGTAACTTTTGATCACTTACCCCTTCAGAAGATATTGACAATATTTGAAGTCTCTGTGATGAAAGCTGTCAGAGGAGATAGCTCTCAAATACCCCCTGGAATTTGCTAAAATTCTGCAAATATCAAAAATGGTATTCAAAATGTCTGACTTCCTGTTTCAGCTTTTTTGTAGGTCTTGGGATGCTGCAGCTACCTACTGAATTTTATGCATGTACAGTGGATATAAAAAGTGTACACACCCCTGTTCAAATGTCAGGTTTTTGTGATGTAAAAAACGAGACCAAAATAAATCATTTCAAAACTTTTTCCACCATTAATGTGACCTATACCTGTACAACCCAATCGAAAAACAAACTGAAATCTTTTAAGGGGAAAAATAAAAAAACGAAAAAACTTAACCCTTTGAGTGTGCAAATTTGTGTGCCCCTAGTGGCAGAGTTTGGCACTGCACCTGCCTTCTCACCGCCTTTGTCAAAAGTGAGAAATTTCTTCTTTTTTTTTTAAATGTACTGATTTCTTGTTCATACACTTTGAAGATAAGATGATGAGGTACCTCTGTACAAAAAATGGTGTCAAAAGACTGAACCATTTTTTGTGTAAATATGTCCAAAGTCCAGTTTTGACTGAGTTATGGAATTTAAAGAGGTGCCGTGACATTATGCAAATTATATGCATAAATGTATTCCTATCTGAAACTTTGGATCATATTTTACGTCTTTCTAATTGACAGTAAGTCATTATCTCTTACCACTTTCAAGATATAGCCTTGGAAATCTGAACTATTTTATTGACAAAAAATATTTACCACTCTTGACCACTAGGGGGTTTGTTGCACCATACACACTCAAAGGGTGAAAACTGTCAAGACTTTTGTCGATACTTCTATACAGTAGAATTGAAATGCCGTTTCTCTCTCAGTGGTGTGCCTAATATATAAAACAATAACAAATAAGGATGGAAAATACAACAATCTATGTACAGTAATGCTATCCATAGTGTAAGTAACGGTAAAAACACAGCAATCCTATGTACAGTAGACTGTAATACCAGTAAATTGCGAGTTCAATGCAGTAACGGGGGTGCAGACAGTGACAGATTGGTCTGCGCATGATCAGTATTGCAATGATAGACAGCAGCAGGTATGGCATTTGTGCAAATGGTTGCAGTAAGGTGTAAGAAATACAGCAGCAGCTGCGGTACTGTTGGTGTGCCAAGTCTTTCTGTGTTAACAGCTGAGGTAGTTATTGTGTGGGTGAGTGTGTTACAGTTCAGGGGGCGGAGGAAGGGGGGAGGAAGCAGGCAGAGTTCAGGGTTCTGATGGCCTGGTGAACAAAGCTGTTTAGCAGTCTTGTGGAGTGGGCCCATAGGCTCTGGTACCTTCTCCCTGAGGGCAGGGGGCTGAAGAGGGAGTGTGAGGGGTGGGAGGTGTCGCCTGCAATGTTGATGGCTCTGTGGGTGAGGCGAGTGTGGTAGATGTTCGAGAGGGAGGACAGAGGGGCACTGATGATCTTGCTAGCTGCTTTCAACGTGCGTTGTAGAGTCTTCCTGCAGGAAATAGAGGCAAGTTTGAGCCTTCTTGTCCAGTGATGCGGTGTTGTTAGACCAGGAGAGGTCCTTGGAGATGTGCATCCCCAGGAACTTGGTGCTGCTCACCCTCTCCACAGCTGCTCCATCAATGATCAGAGGGGGATGGATGGATGGATGGATGGATGGATGGATGGATGGATGGATGGATGGATGGATGGATAGATAGATAGATAGATAGATAGATAGATAGATAGATAGATAGATAGATAGATAGATAGATAGATAGATAGATAGATAGATAGATAGATAGATAGATAGATAGATAGATAGATAGATAGATAGATAGATAGATAGATAGATAGATAGATAGATAGATAGATAGACCAAACTGCAGTGTAACAGCAGCATGACAGTAGACAACCAAACAACAGAAACACACACAGCATAGCAGACAAAGGGATTGCTCATGGAGAGTAAAACTATTAAAAAAAAGCCTACCTACATCATAGATGAATAGATGGTGACCCGTAAAACATATGAATCATACCCGCTGTACAATGCAGGACTATCAGGAGCAGAGTGAGATGTGAGGTACCAGTTAGCCTGTAGGGTGCAGTATGGCAGCATAGTTATGACCAGAATATAACATCAGAGTAAGTTATTGCACAGTGAAATGGCATGTGGCAGGAAAGATTTCCTGTACCTAACCGTTCGACAGCAAAGTTGCAGCAGTCTGCTGGAGAAAGTGCTCCACTGTCTGTCCAGTGTGTGGTGGAGGGGAAGATCCGGATTGTCCATGATGGATCACAGTTTATTTGGTGTCCTTCTCTCCACCACAGTCTCAAAAGTCTCCGGACTGAGACCAATTACAGAGCCAGTCCCCTTGATAATCTTGTCAAGTCTGTTGGTGTCTCTGGCTCTGATACTGCTAACCCCAACAGACAACAGCAAAGAAGATGGCACTGCCGACAATGGTCTGGTAGAAAAGCTCCAGCGTCCCGCTGCACACATTGAAGGATCTCAGTTTCCTCAGGAAATAGAGTCTGCTCATCCCCTTCAATGGCTAAGAAGGCGTCCTGTTCTTCCTGAAGTCAATCACCATCTCTCTGGTCTTGCTGACGTTCAGCCCCAGGTGATTCTGTTCTGCCCACTCCACAAATCTGTCTACCAGTGCCCTGTACTCCCCCTCCTCTTCCCCCCTTATACACCCAACAACAGCTGAGTCGTCAGAGAATTTCTGCAGGTGGCATGACTCGATGTTGTACTGAAAGTCAGTGGTGTATAAGGTGAAGAGAAAAGGAGAGAGCACAGTCCCCTGTGGAGTTCACGTGTCACTAACCACCACGTCAGACAAGACACTGCCCAGCCGGACAAACTGTGGCCTGCCTGTCAGGTAGTCAGTAATCCAGGAGATCACAGAGCTGTCAACCCCCATCACCCGCAGCTTCTCACCCAGCAGCAGTGGCTGAATAGTGCTAAAGGCACTGGAGAAATCAAAGAATGTGATTTTCACAGTGTTTCCTCCGCCATCCAGGTGCAGATGGGCTCATTGCAGCAGGTAGATGACAGTGTCTTTCGACTCCTAAATGGGGCTGATATACAAACTGCAGAGGGTCCAGCCACGTCTTCACCTGCAGCCTCAGGTGGGCTAAGGCCAGTTTCTCCTGTGTGGATGCTCTGTGTGTCCTCTCCTGAAGTCAACCACAATCTCCTTGGTTTTTCCCACGTTCAGGAAGATATTACTGTCTTTATACCTGTGGACCAGTTGGCTCACCTCATTTCTGTAGTTGGCTTTAAAATCCTACATCATTTCTTTCTGTAGTTATTGTGTTTACAAGATTACGGGAAAATCTGACCTCTGACCTTTGACCCCAAGGTCATCCAATGAGAATGAAACTGCAATATGTCCATGATCAGAGTATAGCAAACGATGGTACCAAGTTTCAAAACAACGGGAACAAAACTGTAGGAGGAGTTGATTTCGCAACACAGTTACTGTCTATGAAGTGAGGTGAAATAGGAGGTCATAGGTCAGGGGCTACAACTCCTGCAAAAATCATGCAATCAGAACCAAATTGAATGATGTACATCCTCAGTGTATATCAAACCATGGTACCAGGTTTCAAAACATTCGAAACAAAACTGTAGGATGATTTGATTTCAAAAAAGACCCATAACATAATCCCCCTTTGGGCTTCAACCTGCGGGGGTAAAAAAAAAGGGATATTTCTGCTTGGGTATGTTGAAATAGAAGGTATTTGTTGCAACAAAGTACACCTTCAGCATCCTTTTCTCTTTAGGTTAGCTAAGTGACATGTGTACACAAAAACCCAGAAGCAGACACAGACTCAATTATAACTCACAATGATCTTTTATTAAAGTAGTGAATGCGTGTATGAGTGAGTGGGTGTGAATGCAGAGCGGAGGAGAACTGGCAACAGGTGAAGGGAACAGGTGCAGCCCCAGCTGAGGGATGAGGGAGGGAGTGCATATGGTGCACTGGTCTGGTCCGCCGCCTGGAGGAAGGATAAGTCTGCCGCCAGGAGGGAGTCCACCTGTGCACAGGGGAAAGAGGAGGAGAGAAGCCGGGGATGAAGGTGAGGATTCCCGAGGGAACAGTCTTACTGTTAGTTGGGGAGCCGAGGCTCCCAGATGACAGGTGTGGAGATGAGGTGAAGAAGGGAGGTGTGACTCCCAGTAGATGCAGCAGGTGAGTTGAGACGAGGAGAACTTCACCCAAGGAGTGTAGACGTCTCCGTGCTGGACAGCAGGAATCCACTCCTGATAAAGGGTGCCTAATTGGGAAGAGCAGGTGTGAAAGTAAGCGCAGCTGGGAATGGTAATTAGTGAACAGAGGCACCCAGCGTGGATCACTACAGTACCCTCCCCTTAAGGGACGACTCCTGGCGGCCGGCTCAGCCTGTCAGGGTGAGCCCGATGGAAGTCCCTGATGAGATGGCGGTCGAGGATGAAGGATGGCCACACCCAGGATCTCTCTTCCGGACCATACCCGGCCCAGTCCACCAGGTACTGGAGGCCCCGGCCCCGGCGTCGTACATCCGAAATGCGCTTGACCTTATGGGCCGGACCACCATCAATCAAAACTGGAGGGGGCAGCGGCTTGGGTGGCGGGCAGAGAGGACTTGAGGAGACTGGCTTTACCTGGGAGACATGAGAAGTAGGGCAAATGTGCATGGTAGGGGGAAGAGACAAACGGACAGCAACAGGGTTGACAATGTGAGAGATGGGGAAAGGACCAATAAAATGGGGAGAAAGCTTCTTGGACTCAGCTTTCAGATTAATATTCTTAGTAGACAGCCATACCTTTTGTCCGACCCAGTAGGGCGGAGCCGGGGTCCTCCGACAGTTGGCGATGTCAGAATTACAATCAGCAGTGTGTTGGAGAGCAGCCCTGGCAGATCTCCAAATCTGACAGCATTGTTTAACATGGGCGCGCACAGATGGGAAAGCAATCTCCTCCTCTTCTTCAGTAACAGCGGAGGGTTGTAGCCCAATGACGCCTTGAACGGAGAGCGACCCGTCGCCATAGAAATGGTGGAGTTGTGAGCATACTCGATCCAGGGTAAGTGTGAACTCCACGATGCAGGGTCAGAGGCCGTAACGCACCTCAGGGCCACCTCCAGCTCCTGGTTGGCGCGCTCGCACTGGCCGTTGCTCTGCGGATGGTACCCCAAAGACAAGCTGACCGTCACTCTAATGGCCTTACAGAAGGTCCGCCACACCTGAGACATGAACAGAGGGTCCCGGTCTGACACAATGTCCAAGGGAATGCCATGTAGACGAACCACATGCAGGACCAACAGGTCGGCTATCTCCTTGGCCGACGGGAGTTTGGGAAGGGGGATGAAATGAGCAGCTTTAGAAAATCTATCCACGACTGTGAGAATCACCGTGTGACCCGGGGGGGGGGGGGGGGGGGGGGACCTGTCACAAAGTCTGTGGCGATGTGAGACCACGGTCTGCTGGGGATGGGAAGGGGGTCTAGCAGTCCAGAAGGGGGAGACGAGGACGATTTCCCGGTGGCACACTGGGAACAGGCCCGAACGAAGTCGTTCACCTCCTTACTCATCGAAGGCCACCAGAAGGTCCTCTTAATGTGGGCCAGGGTGCGAGCCATTTTGGGGTGATACATGACCTTGGAGGAATGCGCCCAGGCGCTGACCTCACCACGCTTAGTGGAGGGAACATAGAGCCAACCCGCTGGACCCCCACCCGGATCAGGCTCGGCCACTTGCGCTCTCCTCACCCTCTCCTTGATACCCCAGGAAAGCATGCCGACAACACATAAAGGGAGAACAATGGACTGCAGCTCTGATGTGGCAGTATTCGGGGAGAACTGTCTGGAAAGCGCATCGAATTTGATGTTGTTGGAACCTGGCCGATAAGTGATGGTAAAGCTGAATCTGCTAAAGATAAGATAAGAAATAAGATAAGCCTTTATTAGTCCCACAATGGGGAAATTTCAGGATTGCAACAGCATAGGGATAGCAACACTCAGAGCAACAATCAGAAGGCAAGAAAAAACAACATCTAGTAAACATATGTCCATATTACTATAAATGTATATATATAGACACACAGTGCAGAGCATTATGGCTGGTGAATGTGCAGTAGAAAGTCTAAGCTCTCTCTCCGCGGATGCAGCGGGCCAGCTGGAAGTCTTTGGGCATGATGGTGACCCCCTTAGCGAAGAAGAGACCCACCAGGTGGGCCTCGCTGGTCTCCTGCAGAGCCATGACGGCAAAGCTCAGGAAACGCAGGACGGTCTTGAAGTCCTGAGCGATCTCCCTCACCAGGCGCTGGACGGGCAGCTTACGGATGAGCAGCTCCGTGGATTTCTGGTAGCGACGGATCTCTCTCAGAGCCACGGGCCTGTGACGGCGAGGCCTCTTCACTCTGCCGGTGGCCAGAGCGCCTCTCCGAGCAGCCCTGGTGGCTAGCTGTCTCCTGGGGGGCTTCTTCCTCCAGTAGATTTTACGGGCGGTCTGCTTGGTTCTTGCCATCGCTCTTTATTATTCTGTCTTATATTTCTTTCACGCCGCCTAAACTCCAGCCCGGCACCCGCGTCCTTTTCGCTACAGCTCCCGGTATGTCGAGTTTCCCATTAGCACCGGGCGGCGGCCAAGTGCTAGCTAGCACTAGCTCCTCCCCGCTGTAACGTCTCCCGCTGCAAACCGTGGCTCCGTCCGCCGACCCGGGAGACCCCCAGGGCGATCCGTGCGTCCGTGATATATATACAGAGTGAAAGGTGTAGAAAGAAGAAGGAAGATTAAAAAAAAAAGGCTGTTGCAACAGGCAGCCGACTCGTGTGGCGCCGCCGGTCCGGCGGAACCGGAACCGTAAAAAAAAAAAAAAAAAAAAAAAAAAAAAAACAGAGACCAGCGAGCCTGCCTGGAATTCAGTCATTTTGCCATCCTAAGGTATTCCAAGTTCTTGTGGTCGGTCCAAACCACAATTGGCAGAGAAGCCCCCTCCAGCCAATGGTGCCACTCCTCCATGGCTAGCTTGACAGCCAGTAACTCCCGATCCCCCTCATCATAATTCCTCTCGGCCTGGGACAGGCGTCTGGAGAAGAAGCCGCAAGGATGGACCTTATTATCCGAGGGGGAGCGCTGAGACAGCACCACCCCAACACCAAAATCCGATGCGTCCACCTCCACCAGGAACTGTAGGGCCGGGTCCACCTGGGCCAAGATGGGGGGAAAGAGAAACAAGATTTCAGTTTAGTGAACGCCGTATCAGCCTCATTAGACCAACGGAAAGGAACCTTAGCAGAGGTGAGACGAGTGAGTGGCATGGCAGTCAAACTGTAATTACGGATGAATCTGCGGTAAAAGTTGGAGAAGCCCAGGAACTGTTGGAGCTGCTTGCAGGAAGAGGGGACCGGCCACTCCACAACAGCTTTCAGCTTACCTGGGTCCGCTCGAACCTCCTTATAACCGATGACAAACCCCAGGAAGGTGGTGGAAGGGGTATGGAACTCACATTTCTCCGCTTTGATGTACAGTTGGTTTTCCAGCAGCCACTGAAGGACCCTCCCAACATGTATCTGATGCTTCTCGAGAGAATGGGGAAAAAATGAGGATGTCATCCAGGTATACAAAAACAAACAAACCCAGAAAGTCCCTCAGCACGTCATTAATGAGCCTCTGGAACACAACCAGGTATTCAAAATGGCTGCTGGAAGTGCGGAAGGCCGTTTTCCACTTGTCCTCCTCCTTAATCTGGACCAGATGGTAGGCATTGCGTAGGTCGAGCTTGGTGAAGACCGAGGACCCCTGGAGAGAATCAAAGGCAGAATTAATCAGAGGCAGAGTGTGTTTGTTTTCCACCGTGATCTTATTCAGCTCCCTAAAATCAATGCAGGGCCGGAGGGAGCCGTCTTTCTTACCAACAAAAAAAAAAGCCCAGCCCTCACCATGATGAAGAGGGCCTAATAATGCCCAGGCTTCGAGATTCCTTAATGTATTTATCCATAGCTTCACGCTCAGGGGCAGAAAGGCTATAAAGGTGGCTGAAGGGCAAAGGAGCCCCTGGCAGGAGGTTAATGGAACAGTCGTAGGGACGGTGGAGGGGTAGAGAGAGAGCGCTTTGATTTTACTGAATACCAGCACGAGGTCATGGTACTCTGGGGAAACCAGGGAGAGATCAGGCGCATGCATGGATGGGGCAGAGATGGGCACAGAGGGGGAGCAGGCTGCTGACTGTAAACACGTACTTAAGCAAAACGTACTCCATGAAATAATGTTCCCCGTCTGTCAATCAATGACCGGGTTATGGAGCCTAAGCCAGGGGTAACCCAAAATAACAGGAGAGGCAGAGGCCGGTAAAACAAAAAAACTGATGTGCTCCCGATGATTACCTGAGACCAGAATAGAGACAGGGGCAGTCTGCTTAAAAACAGTTGTCAGGGGCATATTAGAGAGAGAGCGATCAGCTTCAATGGAGTGTCCAGATTGTGACAGGGGAATTTTAGCCGGCTTGCCAGACTCTCAGAAATAAAGCTCAGTTCTGCGCCTGTGTCAATGAGAACCTTAGTGGTGATTTCAATATGTCCATGTTGACAGTGAATGGGAAAAATCAGTGGTGTAAGGGTCTTAGCTTTCACTGCGTCTGTTAGTCCCCCTACTGCGATGAACGGACCCCCCTTTTGGCAGATTCAGACAAGAGGTGACTTCATGCTCAGCACTGGCATAATAACTGCATAGCCCAAGGGCCCGGCGGCGTTGTTGCTCCGCAAGAGGCAACTTAGAGCGAGCCACCAGCATCGGCTCCTCAGGCTCCGAGGATTCCAGGGAAGGGAGGGCAAGGAGAGGGGACTGAGAGGGAGAGCGAGACTGCGAGTCCGAGCGATTGGCACTACAACACTCGCTAGCACGCTCTCTGAGACGGTTGTCAATGTTAATAGCCAGGGAAATTAAATCACGTAAAGAGGAGGGTTTTACTAAGCGGGCCAATTCGTCTCTGAGACTCAGACTGAGACTGTGTGAAAAAATACTGCACAGAGAGGCATCCTCCCATCCCACTTCCGTCGCAACCACCCGGAAGTCGACCGAATAGTCAGCAACAGATCTGGCCCCCTGCCGAAGATTAAGGAGACGAGAGGTTAACACACTGTCCCTGTCAGAATGGTCAAAAACCTCTGAAAACTCAGAAACAAATCGATCATAAATGTAATTGATATACTCGGGGCGGGCCATCACGGCCGAAGCCCAGATGAGTGCCCCTCCCTCCAATAAATTAACAAGATAACTGATCCGACTATGATCAGTGGGGAAATCCCCCGGTACCCGCTGAAACACCAGATTACACTGAAACAGAAACCCTCGAGCCTCCCCCAGCTTACCGTTAAATTGGGTAGGAGTGGGAACAGGGGTCAGTCAAGAGGGCTGCGCAGGAGTGGGGGTGGAAGATGATGACCCGGCTGACCCCCTGGGGTCAGAGTGAGAGGACCGTGCCAGGGTAAGCTGATCCAGCCGGGAATTAACCTGTGTTAATTGATTGAAGATCGCCTGTTGTTGATACGTGAGCTGATCTAATCGAGCCTCCATGTTGTTGAGGCATTGTACAAGAGCACTGTCTGCTGGGTTTTCAACACGAAGACACACTGACATGTTTACACAAAAACCCAGAAGCAGACAGACTCGATTATGTCTCACAATGATCTTTTATTAATACAGTGAATGCGTGTATGAGTGAGTAGGTGTGTATGCAGAGCGGGAGAGAACTGGCAACCCTGCGGGAGGAGAAGAGAAGGGGAATTAATAGCAGTTCAATCCCAGAGCCTTGAATGAGCTGAACAATAGATAATCTTATTGGGCACCAGAGTCGTTGAAGCACCAAAGAATCAAACAGACTTCTCCAGGTTGCCGGAGCCCGGCTCCGGAGGTGCAATGTGCGAGGTGAGGGAGAAGGAACAGGTGCAGCCCCAGCTGAGGGATGAGGGAGGGAGTGCGTATGGTGCACTGGTCTGGTCCGCCGTCTGGAGGAAGGGTAAGTCCGCCGCCAGGAGGGAGTCCACCTGTGCACAGGGGAGAGAGGAGGAGAGAAGCTGGGGATGAAGGTGAGGATTCCCGAGGGAACAGTCTTACTGTTAGTTGGGGAGCCGAGGCTCCCAGATGACAGGTGTGGTGATGAGGCGAAGAAGGGAGGCGTGACTCCCAGTAGATGCAGCAGGTGAGTTGAGACGAGGAGAACTTCACCCAAGGAGCGTAGACGTCTCCGTGCCGGAGAGCAACAATCCACTCCTGATAAAGGGTGCCTAATTGGGGAGAGCAGGTGTGAAAGCAAGCGCAGCTGGGAATGGTAATTAGTGAACAGAGGCACCCAGCGCCGATCACTGCACATTTCTCTTTGTTGACCACTAATTGAACTGACTTTCGATCTATATGCTTCCATCATTGTGACAGAAATATGTGGTGAGTAATTTCACTGTGTTCAGAAATTTGAAAATGCATCTATTTTTAATTTTACATTTCTAAAATAATTTTATTCAAACAATTTAAACACTATAAAAATAAATATACAAACAAAATAAGGCTGGCCCAACGGCTGCTATTGGCCCCAGGATTATCAGTATGTGCCTATTTTGTCCTGGAGCCAATGAGAGTGAACATAAGTCTCCAGTGTTTTGAATTTGGACTGCAGGATCATTTCAAAATTCTAGCTGTCAGGATTACCTCATGTTCTTTTAAAAAGCCTATAAATGTCTTTAATACATACAGTATACACCAGCAGAGAGCCAGTGTGCTTGAATAATAGTTTCCAGCAGAGAATGCAACTGTTTTCACAGAGTATTGTTATACGACATTATAACATTATTAAAACTTACTTGGTAATTGCTATATAGTATTTACAGACGTTCAGTGTTTTCTGGCATGTAGACAAACAGCTAACATTAACAGTGTGCTGATAACATACAGTTGGTTAATTACAAAGTTGTTTCAGAGACTGAAAAAAACAAGCATCTCAAAATTCACAGAAAGATGAACCACTTAAGGTTTAAAGCTGTAGTTGGCAGAAATATAACAAACCTGAAAAAAATGGCCTGAAAGTTGTACTGGAGACTGCCTCCTTCCTGCAGCTACCCCTCCCTTATCCACCCCTAAGTGACTCCCTGGTCCTAAGTGCACATTGATGAGGCACCATCAGCTTTTGTAGAACAGCAAATAGCAAAGCCTCTGCCTGACAAGACCTATGATTGGGCAAAGAAGCCATCATAGGTATCAGAATAGATGCTGTAGTGTAGTTTCCCTCTCAGACTACTTGCATTACAAATTGCTATTTGACAATAACTGATTGATTTTCAGATTTAAACAAAATGATTCTACCTACTGCAGCTTGAAGTGCCACAATTAAATAGATCCAATGAGTAGAGTAAAACAAGACCTAATAAAGACTAGACATTCATTAAAAAAGAGTTTTCAGTGTTGAACTTATAACTTTTGTAGTCCATATATTACAGAAGCATTGCTATTTGGTTTCGTGAAAAGTACCCCACCTTAAAGCTGGGTGCTTCCCAACATTCATAACTGTAAATAAGATTTTGCCCTTGTGAACCACACTACACCTCCACGGCAACTGGACAACGCACGTCATACATTGTTGACATACCAACCATAAAGCAGGATGAGCCTAATAGTTTTAGCATGTGCTCCAGGTTGTTTTTATTGTGGCGGTTTTCTGATCCCTTATTGTTTGTGTGGTAGCGGAGCAGCGACATTATCACACCCACAGAGCTGCACAGGATGCAACAGATGACCCATCCTCAGATGTTGGCATTGTCAAGACGTTAATGTTGCCAGATCTTCTTGGAGGAAATTCTGGGCGGATGAGGCACAGGAAAGTGAATGAGAGAAAAAGTTGTATAATACACTATTAACTTTTGAATGTTCTGTTCTGCACCTTTATTCCCTTATTATTTTTTATTTATCTTGGGGGTTTTTTGCCTCACTGCCTCCAGATCAACGCGAGGAAAACTAAGGAGCTGGTGGTGGACTGCCGCAGGCATGGGCAGCCCCTCACAGTACCAGTAGATATACAGGGAACAGACATCGAGATGGTGACATCCTATAAGTACCTGGGTATTCATCTGAACAATAAACTAGACTGGTCACACAATACTGATGCACTCTACAAGAAGGGACAGCGCAGGCTGTTCCTGCTGAGGAGACTCAGGTCTTTTGGTGTACAAGGGGCGCTGCTGAAGTCATTCTATGACACGGTGGTGGCATCAGCCATCACTTTTGGAGTGGTCTGCTGGGGCAGTGGCATTACTGCAGCCGATAGGAAGAGACTGAACAAACTGATTAAGAAAGCTAGCTCTGTCCTGGGGCAGCGCCTTGATCCGATGGAGGAGATAGGAGAGAGAAGGACGGTGGCTAAACTGTCATCTCTGCTGGAGTCCGAGTTCCACCCTATGCAGGACATACTGAATGCACTGAGGAGCTCATTTAGCAGCAGACTACATCATCCCAGGTGCACAACCGAGAGGTTTCGTAGGTCCTTCCTACCAACGGCTGTCAGACTGTACAACCTAAGCAGGGCTGCTCGCAGAGATAGCAAAAAGACGTAACAAACTAATAGTTTTTTGAATGCAAAAGATGCAATAGACTTACACAATGGTCCTCTCCGGCATACAACTAGGAACATACCGGTCGCTATGGAGGGTGAGAATATGTATGGGCACATAGTCATACCATGTAGGATAACTAAGTAGACGGTTATGCTGTTTCATTCCATCTAGCAACAATGCTCTGCACTGTGTGTGTTTATATATTTACATATTTATTCCATCTAGCTACAATGCTCAGCACTGGGTGTGTTTATATATTTATATATCTACATATTATTCCATCTAGCTACATTGCTCCGCACTGTGTGTGTTTATATACTTGTATATTCATTCCACCTAGCTGCAATGCTCCGTACTGTGGGTGTTTATATATTTACATATTTATTCCATCTAGCTACAATGCTCTGCACTGTGTGTTCATATATTCATATATTTATTCCATCCAGCTACAATGCTCTGCACTGTGTGTCTGTGTGTGTGTGTATATATATATATTTTATAGTAATACGTACATATGTATATTAGCTGCTCTTGCTTGCTTGTTTTTTTCTTGCCTTCTGATTGTTGCTCTGAGTGTTGCTATCCCTGTGCTGTTGCAATCCTGGAATTTCCCCGTTGTGGGACTAATAAAGGCTTATCTTATCTTATCTTATCTTATCTTATCTTATCTTATTTGGTTTCTCACCTTAGAAGCAATCTATTAAAATAACATTGCTTCTGATCTGTTTTTTAAACAAAATTGTAAAAGCTGAAGAACCACGCTGGGATTTTAGCATATATATATTAGTAATTATATATATATAATAGGTTCTGCAGTGTGGATATATATGTATGTATATGGGAAACTTTGTCCCCCTACTAATTCAGAAGCCACTTGACCGCGGGCTCTCATCTCTTGTATAGCCAAGCTACAACACCTGAAGAGTGACCCTGATATGATTTCACTGACCGCTGGACCAGGAGCATAGCAACCTTTTTAAAAGTATGGGTGTTGCGGTTCAGCCAGGGGGAGCTGAACCACAATGGTAATGGTAGCACAACTGTAAATACTTATGTATTAAGGGTCAATGACAAAAAATAATGGGCAGCTTCCACTGAAAAATTAATTTGCTGAAAATACAGTACATACATCTTTGCAAAAATCTGAAAAAAAGCTTTTCTTGCAAAAAAATAAAATATTAAACCTCCATTTACATATATACGTAAATCATTTAAAAAAAATAAAAAAGTCCATTACCTTTGCTAGCAAAATGACCCAAAATCTTCCCCTCAGTTAACCTGCCACCCTCCACCCTCATGAAGACTGCAACAATAGTTTGTACAGGACATAATTTATCAGTGAGAGGATAGTAAATGTAAAGAAAAAATAATGACAATATGAGAGAAATTGTTGCAAATTCTGAAGGAAAAAAGTTGCAAATTTGGTAGAAAAAAGTTGTAAATTTATGATTATATTGTTGTAAATCTGTGTGGGGAAAAGTAACAATTTTATCACAAATCATAGCAAATTTACAGGAAAAATGTACTAAATTTACTACAAAAATACTAAAATGTGCCAGGAAAAAGTTGATTATTTATTTAAAAAAAAAAAAGCTACAACTTCCAAGAAAGATGTTAGTCTACAAGAAAAACTAATTGGTGAGAAAACTGAACAATTATGAGAGGAAAAAATTAAAAAAAAAAAAATTCTTGTAAATGTGCATCTTCATTATTATAAATTTATGACTTTTTTCTTGGAAATGTGGGAGGGTTTTTTTGCATTTGGAAGTTGTGTATTTTCTCACCTGGCCTTTTTAAATTGTAAATTAACATCTATCATGTTTTTGCCCCTTTATTCTTGCAAATTTGTACTGAAATTACATTTACATCATATACTACATTTATGAACATCCTATCCATGTATCCATCTTCTACCGCTTAATCCTTTTCGGGTCATGGGGGGCTGGAGCCTATCCTAGCATCTTTGGGTGAGAGGCAGGGTACACCCAGGACAGATCACCAGTCCATCGCAGGGCCAACACAAGGAGAATGTGAAGTTGGGAATTTTATTTTCATAAACACATTGCTGTCATGTAGTTTAACAGTGTATATAATTATTAGGGTTAGAACATATCATACAAATGTTCTGTGTCTGCTAACTTCCTCAATATTCTTTTAAATTGGGACTGCTGTTTATCCCACTTGCTTTGTAAGTGTGGCAAATATTAACAGTATACTGATAGAAAGTGTGAATTATTGTGGATTAAAAAGGTTTGTAAAAACACCCAGGAAATTTCTTTTTTTTTCCTTTTTTTTTTTTTTGAACATCCATCCATCACCAAAAGTTTAAAATGGACCAAAAAATAAAAAAATTTTCTTCCAACAAAAACATTAAAACAAGAGCACCCTGAGGCAAATGCAATATCCCCTGCCTCTGTTTTCTTTGAAGATCCCAATACTTACTGATGGAAGGCAATTTTCAATTTTTCAATATAATTATTGAGGCAGAACCAAATTATGATAAACTCATCATGCATGAATATACACAACAGTATGCAACCCATAGCTGTAGGGCAGGAGCCCAAAGTGAACCTGTGTAGCAAGTTTGGTGACCCTAGAGAGCTTTACATGTTCTATAGTAAGAGAGCAAAGGAAGTGTCAACCTTGACCTTTGACCATGTGATTCCAAACCTGTAGTCAGAGGTCATGGTCTCAGAGTGAACCTGTGTACCAGGTTTGGTGACCCTAGCTTTCTTTGCTGTTGAGATATAGTTTATAAGTCATTTTTGATGTTGACCTTTGGCCGTGCAATCCCAAAACCATAGTTACACCTCAGGGTCACAGGGTGAACCTGTGTAGCAAGTTTGGTGACCCTAACTTTACTCACTGTACAGTAATAAGGCATAAGGAATGTTAAGCTTGACCTTTGACCTTTTGACCCCAAACCCATAGTCAGAGGTCAGGATCCCAAGGTGAACTTGTGTACCAGGATTGGTGGCCCTAGCTTTACTCGTTTTATAGTAATAGTGTAAATGGAATGCTAACCTTCAACTTCACCTTTGACTTTTGACCCCAAACCCATAGTCAGAGGTCAGGATCCCAAGGTGAACCTGTGTATCAAGTCTGGTGACCCTAGCTTTACTCATTGTACAGTAATGAGACTTACAGAATGTTAACATTAACCTTTGACCTTTTGACAGCAAACCCATAATCAGAGGTCAGGATCCCAAGGTGAACCTGTGTACCAAGTTTGGTTGCCCCTAGCTTTATTTGTTGCACAGTAATAAGGCATAAGCAATGTTAACATTGACCTTTTGACCCCAAACCCATAGCCAGAGGTCAGGATCCCAAGGTGAACCTGTGTAACAAGTTTGGTGACCCTAACTTTCTTTGTTGTTGAGATATAGTTTGTAAGCCATTTTGATGTTGACCTCTGACCTTGTGATCCCAAAACCATAGTCACACTTCAGGGTCACAGGGTGAACCTGTGTACCAAGTTTGGTGACCCTAACTTTACTCATTGTGCAGTAATAAAGCATAGGGAATGTTAACCTTGACCTTTGACTTTTTGACCCCAAACACATAGTCAGAGGTCGGGATCCCAAGGTGAACCTGTGTACCAAGTTTGGTGGCTCTAGCTTTACTCAGTAAAGTAATAAGGCATAAGAAATGCTAACCTTTTGATTTCAAGCCCACAGTCAGAGGTCAGGATCCCAATATGAACCTGTGTACCAGGTTTGGTGACCCTAGCTTTCTTTGTTGTTGAGATATAGTTTATAAGCCATTTTGATGTTAACCTTTGACCTTGCAATCCCAAAACCATAGTCATGCTTCAGGGTCAGAGAGTGAACCTGTGTACCAAGTTTGGTGACCCTAACTGTACTCGCTGTACAGTAATAAGGCATAGGGAATGTTATCCTGACCTTTAACCTTTTGACCCCAAACCCATAGTCAGAGGTCAGGATCCCAAGGTGAACCTGTATACCAGGTTTGGTGGCAATAGCTTTACTCGTTTTATAGTAATAGTAAATGTAGCATTTACCATAGTGCAACTGCAATATTAACTTTGACCCCTTCACCCCAAACCCATAATTAGGTGAGGGTGTAATTCATCCAAGATGTGTATTAGATACAACTACTGTATCGATTTGAAAAGCCTACATAATTTCTTCAGTAGTAGGAGATCTAGGGAAAAATCTGACCTGTGACCTTTGACCTCAAGGTCAACTGATGAGAGAGGAATCACAATATGCACATCCTCAGTGTGTATGTATATATATATATACAGTATATAATATAGCGATGTATATACTGTATATCGCTGCTTCCATCCGGGACCGAGTGGCGGCAGCTCGCTCCGCTGTTCACCCCACGCAGATAATTAGGCATGTGACGGCAGCTGTCAGGCTGGTGGAGAGGAATCCAGAGTTGAGTGACTTTCCTGAGTACGCCAAGCTGCTCACTTCTGTTTCCGCACAGGAGCGGTGATTCCCGGACCTCACCTTCGCCTCGCCATCAGCCAGTGAACATTGTCGCCACACTCCAAACAAGACTCAGCGAGAACCCCGTCCGGATCCAGTTCCGGGTCGTCGCAAGGACTCCACCTCTCAGACAGCTGCCACTCCTGCGTCTCGTCTGGAGGGAACCCCCGCAGCCTCTCCCCCCGGGTCGTCTTTCCCTGCTGTCCCGTCAGCTCATCGTGCCCGGTTCGGCTCGGCCATCGTCCCCTCCTCCTCGATGTCTTCCCCGGCTGCTGTGTGTGCCAAGAGTCCTGCTCCGGCGAGGCCCATCCCTGATCCATCGCGAGCGGTTCCTCCTCGTCTTCCTGGGGGGCCCTCTGTCACCATCCAGTGGGGGAAGGAAGGACTCAAGTCCACTGTGGCGGGTTCCATCAGCCCTCCGGGAATCAGGCAAGTGTCTATTCATTCTCTTCCTGTATTGGGTGGATTGCCTAGTTTGATTCCTGGGGGTGGAGCTCGGGGTTCACAGACCCCCATAGCTTTACTCGTTTTATAGTAATCGTGCTCGGGGTTCACAGCCCCCCGAGCTTCCTCCACCTGCTGCAGAAATTAATGACGAACCTGTCACCTTTGTGTCTCCTTCCCCCGAGCGTCCTGCGGCGCCAGGCCAATGTCACTGGACAAGGAGGGAGCCTGCGGGCCTGGAGAGCCTGGTTCCAGCCCCGCAGCCACGTCATGGGCAGAGGAGGAGGGCGGACTGCCGTTTGGAACCTGCGCCGACGATGAAGCGTCGCCGGGTCTCCACGGTGGAGCGGTCCGACCCAGCAGGTCAAGGATCTCCTGCCCCCACGCCATGCGGGTCGTCGGCGTGGTTGTCAGCGCGGGAGGATCCTCAGGCTGTGGAAACCATCACGCCGGCTACGGGGCCCGCCGTCGCCGAGTGGGAGCCAGAGGACGTCCTTCTTCATCTTGAGCCCGGATCGCTGAAGTCCTGGACGGCGACAGAACCCGAGATCAGGCAAGTGCTCTACCTTGTCTTACTTCTTTCTGCTCTGGAGCATTTTTGCCTATCTCTCGGGGAGATGAGCCGGGTGCAGCCGTCTGCTGCATCCGAGCCTGTCTCGCGGGTTCTGTTGCTACCGGTGATCCTGATCCCGGTCCTTTTCTCTCTCCTGAGCCTTCCCCCAGGGTCGCCGGTGATGAGTCGGTCCTAGTCTCTGCTCTGGAGGACCTGGGTTCGGGGATGAAGGCCGTTCCCGGTGCTGTTCCGACCCAGTCGGGGTCCACCGTGGGTGCAGCCGCAATCCAGTCGGGGTCCATCATGGGTGCAGCCGCGATCCAATTTGGGTCCATCGTGGGTGCAGCTCGGGCTCACGTGGGGTCCGATGGGAGGACTGTGCCTAATCTGGTGAAGTTCGGAGGTGGAGCTGCAGATCTTCCGCCGATCATAGCTGGACTGTCTCCCTGTTTTTCGTCCATTCCTCGTTTCCGTCCATCGGGGGCCGCTGGGACTTCCCGTCTTTGGTTCGGCCCTCCCTCGCTTTTCCTCTCCATAGGGAGGCCGTCTCAGAGTGCTCTCCAGCGGTTCTGGTGGCGGAATGACATGGGTCGGCCGCCTGGGACATTGCTTCGCCTATTTGGCGTTCTGGGTAGGCCACCCAAACTAATTCTCTTCCCCCCATTAGCAATCTGGATGCTAGACGCAGGCAGGCCACCTGAACTTGTGGGTTTTTTTCTCTATTGAGCTCTGCCTGCTGTCATCCCTCTCCCCAGAGATCGCATATAAGGAAGCCAATTTGGGCTAATTATTGATGTAAATGTTACTGACTCTAAGTGACTCTACACTTTTCAAGAGGTATTTATATTTGTGTCTCAATCATCCAGTTCTACATTGTATCTGAGGAAAATGTATGCATCAGCTCCTTTGCTCCCATTTATACCTTTTTCCCTCAGCTTTGTGTATACATGTTACTGGTAATTTGCGGGTAATATGCCAATGTTATTGCATTGCTTCTAAGGAAGTGAATGTTTTTTTTGTCTGGTGATCAAATTCGGCTCACTGTGTTAAGTTGCTATCATTTGTTCTGCATGGCAGATGATTGCTTTGTTCCTCTGTTTGGCCCCATTTATGTCGTTTGTTCGAGGGCCGTCTTCTGTATTTCTCTTCTGTACTGGTTGCCGTATTCTGGAGGTTTTTTTTTCTCTCTCTCTGACTTTATGTCTTGCTTCTTGCCCACCTGGCCTTCCCCCCGCCTCCCTCCCTGGGGGGGTCTGGTTGACCCTCTGGGTGGGGGGTGGGGGGCTTTGATGTTACACGGCGCCTGGAATTCGCCTTGCGAACGGGGGGCTACTGTTATGATCCGAGTGCTGATTCTGTCCGCGCTCGGGTGGTCCGGTATTTCTCCAGTTCTACCCCATTCTGGGTCTGGTCTTATGGCCTCCTCCGAGGCTTTTATTTTGACAGCATCTCGGCAGACTTCCGGTTGTCAAAGCCCAGCTGCTCCGGGACAGCTGTATGATATTGTCATTAATTACCTTTCCCTTTTTCCTGATTGGGTTCTGTTCCCCATTTAAGGAAGCAGCTGAGGATTACTCCTCGCTGCGACCTACACCCTATGACATCGTGCACCTCAGTGTACGTAGCTGGAGTTCCTACGCCCAACTCCAGTTTCTTCTGTGACTCTGTTCCTCATCCTCCCGTAGGTGCTAACTGCTCAGCTTAGGTTCCATCCTCGCTGCCTTCCCCAGCCAATCTCCCGAGGTAGGGTTCTGTGTCAGAGTTTATGTGCGTGTTTTGCCCCTCGAGGTTTATTGTTTTGTCATCCTGTGTATTCATGTCCTATGTTAATAAAAACCCAAACTCATCGGCTGACTATAGCGTCTCCTTAATGGCTTGCGAGAGCCATTCATGACACCAGATTTTCTATTTCTATGCCATATGTCAGAACAAGGTCCAACATCATCATCATCATAGCAGTCTGTCGGGGGCGACAATGACTGTTTCATTTAGGTCTGATCAGATTCCTCCACACAGCTCTGTAATTCGCCTTCTGCTGCCAGGAACTCCTGACCTTGTTAACCCGGGCGACATCAGATAAACACATTTGTCGCAAGGTCTGTGGTGGGTTTTTGCCAGTCGGTGCATTGTGACATGCACTACACAAAAAGGTCCAACATATGGTGGAGATAATGGATAGAATTTCCTACTTTCTGAGAAAACCCCATCGAGTCTAATATTGAATTAAATGCCGTACTAAGGCAATCACTAGCTACATCTACATGTATAATAAAGTCCCCTACTATATTTATTCTATCTGATTTCAGCACTAAATCAGCTAAGAATTTGGCAAATTTGGATAAAAACTCTGAGTAGGTTGATGGAGGACGATAAACTATGGCAAATCCACCGGGCTGCACGGTGGCGCAGTGGTTTAGCACTGTGGCAGCACAGTTTTACCCTCGGCTGGGGGATCGCGGGGATCATGAGATCGTGGGTTCGATCCCAGCCCCCGACCAAGAGTGAGCTGTGTGGAGTTTGCATGTTCTCCCCGTGTTGCGTGGGTTTACTCCGGGATTTCTCCGGTTTCCTCCCGCATACCAAAAACATGTAGGTTTAGGGCGCTCGCGCACGCAGCGACCAGCAGCCGGTGGCTTGTCACCAGACTGCAAACCAAATCTACCTACGGGTACAAATAAGTAACAAAAAAAAAAAAAAATCAAATTGGGTTTAGCCTAAAATTGCTAAAATGCCCAATACTGAGGACCAGGCCCTCAAAAGAATTATAACGTGTTTTTTGCTTTACATTAACTAGTAATTTGGAATGGTAAATTGTTGCTACTCCTCCTCCACGACCAGAACTTCTGGGATTTTGACAGTTTAAATAACCAGAGGGAGTTGATTCATTTAAACCAACATAATCCTCTTGCCCTAACCAAGTCTCAGTAAGGGATATCAAATCAATCTGATGATCAATTAACAGATCATGGACTAGCAGAGACTTGGGAGTTAGAGACCTAATATTTAACAAACCGCATTTAATTTTTAAATTATGAGAAGGAACAGAGGCCAAATCATTCAATTTAGAGGCTTCATGTTTAATTTGAGTTTTGCCAACTTTTTGTTTAATCACTTTGGGATGCTTATACATTATATTTTTATTTACTTTGGAGGGAGCAGACAATGATTCTCTGATGGGGAAGACAGGGGCTAAGTTGAGGGGTGGTGGATGAAGAGGAGCTGCAGAGAGGAGTGTAAAACTGCGACTCTGCTTCCTGGTCCCAACTCTGAGTTGTCAAGGTTTTGTAAATTTGGATAAAAATTATGCCAGATTGTTAGATAAATGAGACGCACCATCCAAAGTGGGATGGACGTTGTCTCGTCTAATAAGACCAGGTTTTCCCCAAAATGAGCTCCAATTGTCTATGTAGCCCACATCATTTGCAGGACACCACACAGACAGCCAGCGGTTGAAGGATGACAAGTGGCTAAGCATGTCATCACTGGTCAGATTGGGGAGGGGCCCAGAGAATACTACAGAGGCAGACATTATTTTTGCAAAGTCACACACCGATTCCACGTTAAGTTTTGTGACTTCCAACTGCCGGAGTCGGATGTCATTAATGCTGGCGTGGATAACAAGTGTGGAGTATTTACAGTTACTTTTATTTATTTTTTTTTGATTTTGTATACTTTATTGATCCCCAGAGGGGAAATTGAGGGCATCCACCTGGATGAATGAAGCAGCCACGGTACGGCGCTATCCCTTAACCATTCACACACACATTCACACCTAGGGCCACTTTAGAGTCTCCAATTAACCTAACCTGCATGTTTTTGGCCTGTGGGAGGAAACCGGAGAAATCCCAGAGTATACCCACGCAGATACGGGGAGAACATGCAAACTCCACACAGATCACTGTTGGACAGGGGCTGGGATTGAACTTTAGCCAGCATTTTCAAATTTGACTCGATGTCGTCTGCTCTGGCCCCAGGAATGCATTTGACTATGGCCGCTGGAGTCTCGAGGTTCACATTTCTGACTACAGAGTTGCCAATGATCAGAGTTTTTTCCTCAGCGGGTGTGTCGCTGAGCGGGGAAAAGCAATTAGAAACATGAACAGGTTGGTGGTGAACCAGGGCCTTGTGATTAGGCTTCCTTCTCACCATCACCCACTCAGTCTCCTCACTGCCGAAGAGGATTGGAAGACCGCTAGCAGGCCGCCCTATGCTAGGGAGTGCCGCTGCAGCTAAGGGGCGTCCGTCATTATTAACTGGCGCAGACGGTGTTTCAGCGCAGCGGAGCCGGGATTCCAAATCAGACAACCTCGCCTCAAGCACCTCAAAAAGACAACATTTATTACATTTACCGTTATCACTAAAAGAGGCAGAGGTGTAGCTAAACATCTGACACAGAGAGCACACCAGAGGAGAAGGGGAAGGAGAGCTAGTAGCCATAGCTAGTGGCTAACCCGAAGCTAACAAAAACACAGATGAAAGGTGAACAGAAGGCTAAAGAGGGTGATTAGATGACAGTGAGTGCGCACACAGGTGCAAGAGGCTTGATAAACAGAAGTGAGAGCTAACGGTAGAAGGAAAAAAGTGATTAAAATACAATTAAAGGCAAAAATCCTCAGGAGAATGAGGAGAGCTAACCACAGAGCAAGCCACACAGACAGCCAGCAACACAGGAAGTGACGATACGTTACCACATCCATCCATCCATCTCAAACCATGGCACCAAGTTTCAAAACAATCGGACTAAAACTGCAGAAGGAGTTAATTTCACAAGATAGTTACCGTCTTTGAAATTAGGTGAAACGGGGTCATAGGTCAGGGGCTACAATTCCCCAAAAAATCATTCGATCACAACCAAATTGGAATATGTGCATCATCAGAGTATATCAAACCATGGTACCAAGTTTCAAAATAATCGGACCAAAACTGTAGGAAGAGTTGATTTCACAAAAGTGGGACGGACGGACAGATGGACAGACAGACGGACGGACGGACGGACGGACTGATTGACTGACTCATAACATAATCCCCGCCAGTCAAAGCCCAAGCCGTCAGCCAGAATCCCTATGAACATTGCAAATTTACATGAGAAGTAGCAGATTTATGAGGAAAAAATTAGTAAGTTTGACAGAGTTTTTAATTTACAAGAAAAAAAAAAGCTAATTGGTTAAAAAAAAAACTGCAAGTTTATGAGAAGTTTCAACTCTATAAGAAAAGTTGCAAATTTACAAGAGAAAGCTGAATGTGAGGAAAAAAAATTGCACATTTATGACAGACACAAATGTAAATGGAAAAGTAAAATTTCTGATACAAAAGCAGCAAATTTACACAAAAGTATGACATTTCAGAAAATAAATTAATTTCACTAAAGTGAAACAGTAGTAAAAATGAAGGGACATACAAGAGTAAAACACTTTATCATGACTGAAGAATAAAGCGATACATTAAGTAAATGAGGTAAATAAATGCAATTTCATGCTATTATAAGAGTGTAAGTGTAAGATAAGCCTTTTTTTCGTCCCACAATGGGGAAATTCCAGGATTGCAACAGCACAGGGATAGCAACACTCAGAGCAATAATTTAGAAGATAAGATAATAAGAGGAGTGAATATACATACACTACCGTTCAAAAGTTTGGGGTCACTTAGAAATTTCCTTATTTTTGAAAGAAAAGCACTTTTTTTCAATGAAGATAACTTTAAACTAATCAGAACGCACGGCTGCACGGTGGCGCAGTGGTTTAGCACTGCGGCAGCACAGTTTTACCCTCGGCCGGGGGACCGCGGGGATCATGAGATCGTGGGTTCGATCCCAGCCCCCGACCAACAGTGAGCTGTGTGGAGTTTGCATGTTCTCCCCGTGTTGCGCGGGTTTACTCCGGGATTTCTCCGGTTTCCTCCCGCACACCAAAAACATGTAGGTTTAGGGCGCTCGCGCACGCAGCGACCAGCAGCCGGTGGCTTGTCACCAGCCTGCAAACCAAGTCTACCTACGGGTACAAATAAGTAACAAAAAAAAAAAACAAAAAAAAAATACACTCTATACATTGCTAATGTGGTAAATGACTATTCTAGCTGCAAATGTCTGGTTTTTGGTGCAATATCTACATAGGTGTATAGAGGCCCATTTCCAGCAACTATCACTCCAGTGTTCTAATGGTACAATGTGTTTGCTCATTGCGTCAGAAGGCTAATGGATGACTAGAAAACCCTTGTGCAATCATGTTAGGTCTGCAATGCTGTAATTGCTGCAAATGGAGGATTCTTTGATGAAAGCAAAGTTTGAAGGAAAAAAATATTATTTCAAATACAAATCATTATTTCTAACCTTGTCAATGTCTTGACTATATTTTCTATTTATTTTACAACTCATGGTGGTAAATAAGTGTGACTTTTCATGGAAAACACAAAATAATTGTCTGGGTGACCCCAAACTTTTGAACGGTAGTGTATGTACACATAAATATATATACACAGTGCGGAGCATTGTAGCTAGATGGAATAAACAGCATAATGGTCTGTTCAGTTACCCCACATAGTATGAATATGTACCCATACAGCATATTTTGTATTTGAATCAGCCTAGTTGTCACCCTCCGTAGCAATTGATACTGTCCTAGTTCTATAATGAAGGGGACCATTATTGTGCAAGTTTGTTGCATCTTTTGCATTCAGTACTTATTAGGTCATAAAGGTTTTTTTTATGATCTCTGTGAGCAGCCCTGCTTAGGTTATAAAGTCTGACAGCCGTAGGTAGGAAGGACCTGCAAAACCTCTTGGTCGCGCACCTAGGATGATGCAGCCTACTGCTAAATGAGCTCCTCAGTGCGTTCAGCATGTCCTGCATGGGGTGGAACTTGGACTCCAGCAGAGATGACAGTTTAGCCACCATCCTCCTCAATCCTATCTCCTCCACTGGGTTGAGGCGCTGCCCCAGGACAGAGCTAGCTTTCTTGATCAGTCTATTCAGTCTCTTCCTGTCAGCTGCCGTGATGCCATTGCCCCAGCAGTGATGGCTGATTCCACCACCGAATCGTAGAAGGTCTTCAGGAGCACCCCTTGTACACCAAAAGACCTGAGCCTCCTCAGTAGGAACAACCTGCGCTGTCCTTTCTTGTAGAGTGCGTCGGTATTGTGTGACCAGTCCAGTTTATTGTTCAAATGAACATCCAGGTACTTGTAGGATGTCACCATCTCAATGTCTGTTCCCTGGATGTTTACTGGTGCTGTGAGAGGTAGTCTTCGTCTGTGGCAGTCCACCACCAGTTCTTTAGTTTTCCTCGCATTGATCTGGAGGCAGTTCCGATGACACCAGTCCACGAAGTCCTGGATAAGTCCTCTGTACTCAGCCTTGATGAGGCCAACGATCGCAGAGTCATCAGAGAACTTCTGTAGATGGCAGTGTGTTGTGTTGTGTGAGAAATCTGCAGCATAAAGGGTGAACAGGAAGGGAGCCAGAACTGTTCCCTGGGGGGCCCCCGTACTGCAGATGATAGTGTTGGACACACAATCCTGGGTTCTCACAAACTGGCCACTTTGTGAGGTAGTCCACGATCCATGATGACAGGTGCTGGTCCACCCCTGCGCACAGTAGCTTGTCCTTCAGGATCAACTGTTGGATGGTGCTGAAAGCACTGGAGAAGTCAAAGAACATGATTCTCATCGTGTTCCCAGGCTTCTCCAGGTGGGACAGGGAATGGTGTAGGAAGAAGATCACTGCATCCTCCACCCTGATGCCATGCTGGTAGACGAACTGGAGTGGCTCCATCGCTGGTCCCACCAGGGGGTGGAGGTGGGCAAGGAGCAGTCTCTCCAGGGACTTCATCAGGTGAGAAGTGAGGGCCACTGGTCTGTAGCTGTTCAAGTCTCTGGGGTGGGAAGTCTTTGGTACTGGTACCACACAAGATGTTTTCCACAGCTGTGGTACCCTCCTGTGCTTCAGGCTCAGGTTGAATCTCTGCTCCACACTCCCACACAGATGGTCTGCGCAGGACTTGAGGAGCTTCGTGCTGATGCAGTCCAGACCCGAGGCCTTCCTCTTCTTGATCTTCCTCAGCTCCGCCCTCACCTGGGTCTTAGTGAGGGTCAGGTTGGGGCTGGGTGGTTGTGTGCTGGGAGTGGGGGGGTGTTGGTGGAGGATGGGGGGTGGACAGTAGGTCTAGATGACAGTAGAGGCAGCAGTGGCTGGTGCGCAGGCAGAGGGGAGGGTGGTTGGTCAAACCTGTTAAAAACAGGTTCAGGTTGTTCACCCACTCCCTGCCGCCCGTGGCCTGAGAGAAGGTATTCTGGAGCCCAGAGATGGTTTTGAGGCTTCTCCAGACCCCGCCGATGTTGCTCTGTTGCAGCTTGTCCTCCATCCTCTTCCTGAAGCTGTCCTTGCCTTCTCTGATCTTCCTCCTTAGCTCCCTCTGTACAAACTTCAGCTTCTCCCTGTTCCCCGACCTGAAGATCCTTTTCTTTTCTCTCAGTAGGGGCTTTATCTTGGGGATGATCCAGGGTTTGTTGTTTGAGCAACACTGTATGGTCTTGGTGGGTATGGTGTTGTCCACACAGAAGTTGATGTAGTCCACGATGGTGTGAGTGAGGCCGTTGATATCCCCATCATGTGGATCGCAGAGCTGCTCCCAGGCAGTGATTTCAAGACAGTCCTTTAGAGTGTCCATTGCCTCCTCAGACCATACCTTCACTGTGCGTGTAAACGGAGGTTGTCTGTGTACTAGGGTTTTGTACACCGGCAGGAGATGAACCAAGATGTGATCCAATCTCCCGAGTGGGGGGAGTGGCGATGAGGTGTACGCCTCCTTAGTATTTGCATAGAATAAGTCCAGTGTTTTATTGTCTCTGGTGTGGCACGTGCCATACTGGGTGAACGTGGGCAGAATGGAGGACAGTGAAATATGGTTAAAATTACCCGAGATGAGGAGGAGAGCATTTGGGTGTTCTGTCAGAAGCCTGCAAGTGACTGAGTGGATGATGTCACGCACTGCCCCAGCGTTCGCCAACGGATTTGCATAAATAGCAATGCAGATCATGTGTGAGTATTCCCTAGGGAGGTATACAGGCTGCATGCTAACAGCTAGAAACTCAATGTCTTTGCTGCAGTGTTGTTCTTTAACTGTGATGTGCCCAGGTTTACACCATCTGTTTTTCACATACATTATCACTCCTCCGCCCCGTGGCTTCCCACTGTCTGGTGTCCGGTCTGTCCGTATTACGTGGAAACCCTCCAGTTCGATGTTAGCATCTGTTGCTAGTTCTGTTAGCCACGTCTCAGTAAACAGCATCATGCTAATCTCTCTGAAGGTGCTCTCGTAGCGGGACATGGCCACTAGCTCGTCTGTCTTATTGAGTAGCAATCGTACAGTCCCCATGATAACGGATGGAAGGACGGGCCTGTACCTTGTATTCCTCGTTTGCCGTCTTACTCCAACTTGACATCCATGCCGTTTCCGTCTGATTTCTCCCGGTATGTAGAGTTTTTGCGTTAGCACCGTGGGTCGGTTCAGTGCTAACAGCTGGTCCCTGTTGTACCGTCTTCTGCTATAAACAATGGCTCCGTCCATCGGCTCAGGAGACATTTGGGGTGATCTGTGTGTCCGTGATGGATAAGGTGTCGCCGGATCAAAAGGTCTGACCAGAGAAGACAGATAGTAAATAAGAGAATAGGAAGAAAAACTCAGAATTGAGCCACTGCTGCAAAAAGGCAGCCGACTCGTGTGGCGCCGGAAGTAAAAAAAAAAATAAAATAAAAAATCATCCCATGGTACATTTTACTTTGTTCAATAAAAACTCATGAAAAAAATAATACTTTTTTAATGATTTATGTATATACCCTTGAGAATGTAGGAATGCTGGAGTAATAAATCTCTCTGAATGCTACACAAAAACAACGCATTACCGGTGTTTGGAAACATCAGCTTTTTAAGTCACGTTGACACACGACATTTGGTAATGCTGACATTGTCACATGTCGGATGCAATCTGGGAAAGGGGCCAACTGTATGGAAGGTCATCCCATTCAAAACGTTGCCATGATGTGTAGTTACATTTCTGGAGAGACACGTCAGGTCAACATAAGCTACTGTATGTATTCATTGCAGCCCAGCTGAACTCTGGGAGGAGCAAAGGTTGGTCAGCAGGCCTTGATATCACTGTTGTAGTATCACCAGGACTAAAGACTGCATGTCTTATACACCGGGTATTGCTGCTAGTAATTACTAAAAGACAACTCGGGCCACTGCAAATTTCAGACTCAACTTGGCACATTGTCACTAAAGAGTCACGATAATGGAGGTGAAATGGCACTCCTCGCTCTTTTAAGTCCTTCTGCGACTTGACCAGTCCACTTTCAGCTGACCCTGCTCCATCTGGTAATTGCAGTTAATGCACACAGCCACTGAAGTGCATTACACTGACAATGCAAAGAGACTGAGACAGTGTCATTCTGCTCCAAGGGATGCCTTTTAAGGAATCAATGAAAATTAAAGAGTCATTGATTTTATAGAAACGTCTATTTCTGCTCACTTTATTCCCTCTCTGGAGTGTCTGGTGTAAAATTCTACACATAAGTCAAATGATAACGAAAATGTAAAAAAAAATTACTGAAGAGTTACAATGACACATGAGATTCAGATTATCTAGAGTAAAGATTACAAAAAATAATCTGTTTTTCTCTACTATCCACCTTATTCCTGAGGACGCTGCTGTAGAAACGATAATGGGTGCAACTTCCAGTTTCGGCTAAAGTAGTGTTAAATCAGTCAGCACGAGTGGAGTAGTGGGGCATTAAAAACAGCATTTTTAAAAGTTTTTCAAACTCATTTTAATGTGTAGTCCACCTACACGTTTTGCGCTCAAGTGGCAGCTAATTTCAGCACTTGTAGTTTTTGTATTTTTTGAATGTTTTGGCGTAGTTCTGGTACTTGTTGCTGGTGTTCTTGGTTGTGCCATAGACTGTATAAATGGAGGCTTCTCACCGGCAATGCGTAGATCATGCACTGAAAACTAACAACGACTGTTGGTGTGATCGATGGTACAGATGCAAGAGCACCAGGTATGTTTTCACTTGTATGAATACCACAGATCTGACGTTTATGCGCCATATATGTCACCAGATGCAAGGCTGCATGAAATAAAATAATAAATAAAAAATAGTAGCAGTTTGCTTCCTAAGGCTTAACGATTTAAGAAAGATATCAAATAGTTGTTTTTTTTTTTGGGGGGGGGGGGTTACATTCGTTGCACTGCCTTGGAACGATATGGACCAGCATGCTTCAGCATGCATTAATTTATAAATGATCACAAAATATAGATCAATAAAATTTTGAACAATTGTCAGAAAATGTCTGTATGTGTTAAATTAAATAACAAGCATTCACGGCATGACAGCATTGCATGACGTCATTGCATGACGGCATGAGCATTTTAATTTCGGGGTAAAACAAACAGCTACAGCTGTCTGTATTTACCCCGACATTAAAGCACCCAAGCACGGTGTTGTGATTCTTTGTGGCTCTGACTAGATTCTACGTCTGCTCTGAGGTAAACTTGATTATGTCCAACATATTTTAACAAAATGCATCCGACTTTATTGCGGTGGAGACACTGATATATCTCAGAGCTTTTATTTGTTTACAGCGCTAGCATCTTAGTAGTGGCGCTAACAAACGGAGCTACTGTCTGTGAGGCCACTTTTTAAGGTCATCTTCTCAACCCTCCATAGTCGTGGGAAGTGGTACGATTATATTACTGTTTTTGAGCTGCAAAAGGCCGTGTTCCCTCATTTTTGATGCCAAAGTCATTGTTTTTTAACAAGGAAAAGTGTCCCGTTTCAGTGACAACCACATGTTCTAAACTAGTACCAGAAGTTGCGCCCATAAGTCACGCAAGGCATCATGGGGACTAGGAGTAAGGTGGATATGATTTGACATTTTAAAATGACAAAAACAAAATGACACAAAAAAAAATGTTTTTTTCTTGTCTGTAACATGTTTTTTATGACTTACAAGACATATCATAAAAAAAAAAAAAAAAAAAAAAAAAAAAGAAAGACATATCAACCGGAGTGGTGGCTCAGTTGGTAGAGCATCCGCCCCACACCCGGGAGGCAGGGGTTCAAATCCCGGCCGGGTCATACCAAAGACCATATAAAAATGGTGCTTTCTGCCTTCTAGCGTGGTGCTCCGCATAATGGAATGGGGAAAGTAAAGTTACACACAGAGCTACCAGAGGACTGACCCCCCGCTGTAGCTTTCACTACTTACGGTAGCTGTGTGGCCTAGGGTCAGAGAAACGGAGATAGGCGCCGCCCATATACACCTTCAGGTGTGAAGGGATTAACTAACTAACTAACAAGACATATCAAGGGCAAAATCACTCAAATGTGTCATGGCTGTGTTTTTTTTTTTCCTGTGAAATTTCACTTAAGCTCCTCCCCCTTGGAGAAAGCCAAGTTTAGATAGTTTTTTGGTGACATCACTGTAACAGGTCTGTTGAGCCAATAAGGACATTAGAGCTGCCTCTGGCCTGACTGAAGTTAGCCTTCAGGGCCAGTTAGCATTTTTGGAAAGCTGCTTTGAAAACTTGACCAAAATTAAGATGGATTTTACCATTAAACTGCTTTTAAGGACCAGTGCAGTTTCATTCTTTATCCTGGGCCACTGGGCATACAACTGGGCATGTCCTTCATCTGGTAAGTCTTTTTTATCACAGGATTTATTCTGTTTAATGTAGGGCTAAGATTTTCATTGGGATTGACTAGGAGGGACAGGATTCATCATTATCATCATCATCATCATCATCATCATCATCATCATAGCAGTCTGTCGGGGCGACAATGACTGTTTCATTTAGGTCTGATCAGATTCCTCCATGCAGCTCTGTCCTTCACCTTCCGCTACCAGGAACTCCTGATCTTGTTAACCCGGGCGACGTTCGAGCCAGTATGAGTTGCTTTCTGACTGACCATTTCATGGAACTGCTTGCAAAGTATCTGAATACTGCTAGCTTTTGCTGGACTAGCGGCACATTCTTGGCAGATAGAGGTATTATCAGTGGCAAGAACAGGCCAAGACAAACTGACTCCAATATACTGTATGTTGCAGTGACTGACCAGATGATAGGTTTGTTTATC
Source organism: Pholidichthys leucotaenia (assembly GCA_020510985.1). Lineage (NCBI taxonomy): Eukaryota > Metazoa > Chordata > Actinopteri > Cichliformes > Pholidichthyidae > Pholidichthys > Pholidichthys leucotaenia. The sequence goes on from CM035838.1 coordinate 20,964,039, forward strand.
TCTGCTCTTTGTGTAGTGCATGTCAATTTTCTTCTTTTATTTGTTAAAATAATTTGGTTATGCCCCTAAAAACAATAAAAATGGGTAAGGGGGTTGGGCTAAGGGAGGGTGAAGGGTTGAACCGCTCCCATATTAAACCCATCTCCCTCACTTCATGTTATTTTCACAACCACTGGTGCATTTTTCAAAAACATAACTATATCGTATAAGTCCAAAATGCACTTTATATAGTCATTTTCTGTTGGAGGATAGTCTCTCGAGTTCTATCTTAAAGGGGTCATTGACTGAAAAATGGTGTGTTTGTAGGTTTTGAAATGTCTGTTGGCCACATGATTATCAAAAAATACCTAAACACTCACTGTTCTTAAAAATACACACAGACACATACCCAACCCCCACCCCCAACACACACACTAATCCCTGGTTGATAAAATATTTCATGTCATTCTGGCTTACTTTGTTATATTCCTGCTGCGATGTTACATTGAGCCGTTAGCATTACTGTGGCTAGGCGGTCACACTCGGTCATTAATGCCTTGTGAAACGGAGAGGTATATGGTAACTATTCAGTGCATCTGTGTCTAGTTGTGTGGTTGGTTGTATCTGTCCGCCTGTCTGTTTCAGCATACCTGGTCAAAATTAAGTGGCACTAAAGGCTTGTATCACTGTATGGCCATATTTCCTTGACTTTTAATTTGCCAGAATTTTGAGATAAGGCTTTGTTTTTGAAATAAACACAAGTTTAACTCACCTTTACTGTCAATAAAACTGGGAAAAACGGTGTTGTAATAACTATGCTGGGCCACTAGAGGCGGCAGTGCGACTTTTTTTTACAGCACATGGATAACTTCCTATCACAGTCAATCTCTAGCTGAGAGATAAATAGCGATTAAAAAATAGCAGTTACTGAAAAAAAAAACATATTCAGCAACTACACCATTCATTCATCACGTCGATAGTTTTCACACTGGTTTTGCTGTTTAGTTTTGCAGAGGAAGGACGAGGTGATACTTGTTAAAACTACAAGTCCTAACATTCCTCGCCCACTATAACTCCCCTCAGTTAAACCACGGACACAAGGCGTTCTTCTGGTTACTGGCGTTTAATTGCACATTCATGCCATCAAACATGCCATGAGAAGTGAATAAAGAAAATACAATATAAAGTTAAAATTATAAATTTTTGAGCTTATTACGCAGAATAAACATTTCAAATGTCTAACAAACACAATATTGCTCACTTTGTAAGCCAACTTAAAGTCTATAAGCATGTCGGCGGCGGCGGCCTCCGTCGGTCTATGATGACCATGGAAGAGAATCCTAAGCGTCTACTCTGCTGGAACAGCACCACCTGTGGCTGAACAGGCCGATACGCGAATGGCAGTCCCTGTCACACAGGTCGCACTTGTGGGTGGTCTCCGTGCTGCTGGGTCTGTGGCGGTTCTTCCTGCGGGTCCTTTTTTCATCTGCTGCAGCAGTCAGTCTCTCTTCACCCGCCTTGAGCTGTCTGGTCAGGGTGCCTCTCCGTTTGGAGCGGTCCGTTGCAAGGTGCTTCCAGCACTCTGTGTTGATCTCCAGGGCCTTCATGTCTCTCTTGCAGACGTCTCTAAAGCGCAGCTGTGGGTGGCCAACGTCTCTCCTGCCAGTTGCCAGTTCTCCGTAGAGGACGTCTTTGGGGATTCTGCCATCCTCCATACGGTGAACGTGGCCTAGCCAGCGGAGCCTGCGCTGCCTGAGTAGAGTGAACATGGAGGGAAGGCCGGCGCGGGACAGAACTTCTGTGTTGGGCACTTTGTCCTGCCAGGATATGTCCAGGATGTGGCGAATGCAGCACAAGTGGAAGGAGTTCAGTCTCTTTTCCTGCCGGGCGTATGTTGTCCACGTCTCACTCCCATAGAGCAGTGTGCTGATGACGCAAGCATTGTACACTGCCATCTTCGTCTTGACAGAGAGTTTGGGATTCTCCCACACTCGTGTGGTGAGGCGAGCGAGTGTGAAGGCTGATTTTCCAATCCTCTTGTTGATCTCTGTATCAAGGGAGAGGTTGTTGCTGATCGTGGACCCCAGCTACATGAACTGATTCACGACCTCCAGCTCGTAGTCATCGATGGTGATGGTTGGTAGTGCTTCCGTGCCTTGCGCCAAGACGTTAGTCTTCTTCAGGCTGGTGGTAAGCCCGAAGTCCTTGCATGCCTGGGAGAAGCGGTCCATCAGGGTCTGAAGCTCCTGCTGTGTGTGGGTTGCGACTGCAGCGTCGTCTGCGAACAGCATGTCTCTGATTAGAGCCTCGCGTACTTTGGTTCTGGCTTTCAGGCGGGCGAGGTTGAAAAGCCTGCCGTCAGATCTTGTGTGCAGGTAGATTCCCTCTGTTGCTGTGCTGAAGGCATGCCTCAGGAGCATAGCAAAGAAAATCCCAAAGAGGGTTGGCGCAAGTACACAGCCCTGTTTCACTCCGCTGCGTATGTTGAATGGCTCTGAGACGTTGCCATCGTGCTGCACTATCCCCTGCATGTTGGTGTGAAACGATTCAATGAGGCTTTGCAACTTTGGTGGGCATCCTATCTTTGGCAGGATCTTGAAAAGGCCCTCTCTGCTGACCAGATCGAACGCTTTGGTGAGGTCGATGAAGGCAACGTACAGGGGCATGTTCTGTTCTCTGCATTTCTCCCGGAGTTGGCGGATGGAGAATATCATGTCTACCGTCGATCGCTCAGCGCGGAAGCCACACTGAGACTCGGGGTAGACACGTTCGGCAAGCTTCTGTAGACGAACGAGAACAACTCGTGCGTAGACTTTGCCAACAATGCTGAGGAGGGAGATGCCCCTGTAGTTGTTGCAGTCGCTTCTCTCCCCTTTGTTTTTGTAGAGGGTGATGATCTTGGCGTCCCTCATGTCCTGTGGTACGGCACCTTCCTTCCAACACTGGCAGAGGACGTCATGCAATGGCAGCAGTAGGGCAGTCTTGCAGTGCTTGATCAGGTCAGGAGGTATGCCGTCGTTGCCGGGTGCCTTGCCAGCGGCCAAGCTATCAATGGCCTTGCTGAGTTCGTCGATGGTTGGCTCGGCGTCAAGTTCGTCCATGGATGGCAGGCAGTCGATGGCATCAAGGGCTGACGGTGTCACGGTGTTCTTTCTGGAGTAGAGGTCAGAGTAGTGTTCCACCCATCTCTCCATCTGCTTGTTCTTTTCTGTGATCATCTCCCCAGTGGAGGATTTGAGGGGGGCCGTCTTGCTCTGAGCCGGACCAAGTGCTTTCTTGATGCCATCGTACATACCACGGATGTTCCCTGTTATGGCAGCGGTTTGAATGTCTTGGCTGAGCTGAGTCCAGTACTCGTTGACACAGCGCCGAGCAGTCTGCTGAACTTTGCTTCTCGCAGCCCTGAGAATCTGGAGATTCTTCTCGTTTGGGTACTTCTTGTACTCAGCAAGTGCTGAGCGCTTGGCTTCAATGACGGGGGTCATCTCGGTCAACTTGGCATCAAACCAGTCCTGTGACTTCGAGGTCTTCCTCCCAAAGGTAGCCAAGGCTGTGCGGTGGATGGTGTTTCGCAGCTCTTCCCACTTCTGCTTTGCAGATTCTCCTTCTTGTGGTACACCAAGTTCCTTCTCAAAGGTGGAGGCAAACTGCTCAACAAGTTCTGGTTGAGTCATCTTGCTGGTGTCAATCCGTGCCTTTCCAGGTTGTCTAGCACGATGGAATTTCTTCAGCTGCAGCTTGACCTTGCAACACACCAATGAATGGTCTGTGTCGCAATCTGCACTCTGGAACGAACGGGTGATTAGCACGTTCTTCAGTGAGGTGCGCCTGGTCAGGATCAAGTCTAGCTGGTGCCAGTGCTTTGAGCGCGGATGTTGCCAGGAAACCTTGTGTTGGGGTTTGGTCTTGAAGAACGAGTTTGTGATGCACAGATCGTGATATGTGCAGAACTCGAGCAGCCGCTGTCCGTTGTCGTTCATTCTGCCCACGCCAAAAGGTCCAAGACAGGAGGGCCAGGAGTCGTGGTCAGCACCCACTCTGGCATTGAAGTCTCCAAGGAGAATGAGTTGTTCAGAGTTGGGGATGATCCTGACAGTTGTTGCGAGATTCTCGTAGAACTCGTCTTTTGCCTCTGGTGTAGCTGTCAGTGTTGGGGCATACACACTGACGAGGGTGACTGGGCCTTGAGTGGTGTTCAGGCGGAGGGTGAGGAGTCGTGCAGAGCCAGTGCTGCTCGGTTCCACCATCTTCAGCAAGGTGTTCTTCACTGCGAAGCCCACTCCGTGTTCCCTGTGTTCGTCACTGCCCTTTCCCTGCCAGTAGAACGTGTAGTCCTTCTCTCTTAGTGTGCCTGCGTCAGCCAACCGTGTTTCCTGGAGAGTGGCGCTATCCACTCCCAGTCTCTTCAGCTCATTATTGATGATGGCAGTCTTCCTGGTGTCGTTGATGTCCTTGAGGTTAGCAGCGAGTCCTGTCATCATAGTGCGGACGTTCCAAGTTCCCAGTTTTAGAGTTGGTCTCTTTTGTTTTATTGTCTTGCCTGGTGCGAAGGTTCTCAGCCTGCTGTTCGGACTTCTCCTCATCCCCATGCACCCAATGGGGAAAGCAAGCTGTGGCGGGACAACACCTTATTGGCTGGGGGCTGCCCAGCTTGAGGCGGGCGGTAGCTGTCCAGTGAGATCCGATGATCCCTCCCACCGTCGGGAACAACCCCTGGCGCCGCGCGCTACGCCAATTGAGCGGTGGCTTATAACCGGTAACTGTCATTCCCCGTGTTTTGTCTACGCCAAAGGCGAAGCTGGAGTGTCCTCTTCAGTGATCCGGTGTTCTACCTTCCAGCGTTGGGCGTTGGTAGAATTCAAGCCTGGGCAGGAAGATATGGAGGACAAGATGTTGCCCATGCAGCATGTCCCCCCTCTCCACGTCACTGATGAATCCAAAGGAACAGCAGGGCTGCTACAGTTTGGCACCAGCGCCATTGCAGGAGCTGCCAGAACGATGTTGAGCACAACATAGAACTGCCTTAGGGGCTCCGACTCCGGATTTTTCCTCAGGGTTGACTCCCGAAGCCTTTCCCGTGACCGGGTATGCCGCAAGGCAGCGGAGGTTTGAAAACAGGGTTTACCTTCCCCTAGATGGGCTACCTTCCCAGGTTGACGAGCCACCATCTACCCGAAGCATCTGGTTTTAAGGCGCCAGAGATCCGCCCTCGCCCCTTCTCCTATTAGTAAAAGCAGTTCCGCCGGGCTTAGAGACTAAACCACACGGGCAGGCTAGGAGTTGGACTTAGTTGTCAGAGGCTTTTCGAGACGCACGCCATAAAGAGCATTTTATGAGCACTGGGAGCTTAACCCCAGTGCCGCTCCTGGCTATGACAACCTTGGAACCATAAGCATGTAGTGCAGCCAAATTCACAGGATCTGAATTAACAGAATCTGTTAAAATGACATTCCTATACATTAACTTGCTAACATATTAGCAGTTACATCACTGCCTGCAGAAATGTAGAAAAAATAGGATATGTGTACCTCATTGGCCACATTAACTCAGAGGGGGTTAAAATACACATCAAGAGGGTTTCCAGTCTTCAGTAACTCCAACTCTCAAGACAAAAATGATGCAACTTGACAACATCCCTTGCAGCTGGTAAGCTCTTTGCTCAGCGTCTGCCACCGTGTTCTTCTTTTGTGTTTGGATTGCAGCTGTTCAAATCAGTTTGGTGGCTCTTGGCTGCCACCGACAGTTTGAGCATGTGAACTGCAGATTATTTTCACTGCGTATGCGTGTACTCCAGAACTACTGGATGGATTTGGATGATTTTTTTTTTTTTTTTACCAGAGGTGGACCTTGGGTTAGAGAGGAACCCATAATATTTTGGTGATGATCTGAGAATGCATACCTCCGCCAAAGCTCTGGCACCGAGACATTAGCACTTTGGTGTTTTCATTCTAGCAGCATTACAGCTTGCCTAAGTGGGGAGACAATGTCTGACACATCGCCTAACATTAGCTTAACTGTTTATCCAGCAGTTTTGATCACTATTTTCCATAAATTCTATTCACCCCCCTCCTCACACACACACAGAGAGGAATCCTTGTTCATTGAACAACACGTCCCCATATATTTCATTCTTAGATGTTATTTTAGCTTAGTAGTTCTTTTATTTTCTCAATTTGAAACTCAAGGCTGCTAGCCAAAGCTAGCAATTTAGCCACATTTGCTAATGTTTCTCTACTTATTGTACTCCAGGGACCAGTTATAGTATATTGACCACCATAGTTGTTTTCTCCATAGGGCAGTGTATGCAAATGCTATGAGCCCCAAGTCACTGAGGGTGCCCCGAAATGAGATACTGGGGTGGTGGTGGTGGTGGTGGGGGGGGGGGGATCATCTGCAAGGACTGCTGGGAAATGGGAACCCTGTTTTGTTATTATTACCAGACTGATGCACTAGGGGCCCCAAACTGCAATCTTGCATAGGGCCCACCCCTAAACCAGGAAACAGACCTGTCGACCACTGAAAGAACACCCCCCCAATCCACCAGTGATATATTATTTCATTAATTCTTTGAGACAAATTTATGTTAGTTAGCTCAGGCTTGATCTGACAAAGAAGCTAGCCAGCTAACATTAGCAGTAGTGATGTAAGAGGGAGGGCGGGGTCAAATGCGGCCTGAGAGATTTAAAGAGACATGCACTGAAACCGGCCGTTCTCAGCTGATTCACAAATGATGCAGCAGTAATTAATGAAAGAAAACTTGACCAAAATATATCATAAACATTACATTAACACCTGTATGAGCTGTTAAAAATGTGAAAAAAAGAGCAGTCACTGATCTCTTTAAAGGAGCCCGCCCTGATACCTTGAAGACAGTTTAAATACCTTTTATGGAACTTGGTTAAAAAAATAAAAGTTGTTAAGCCGCATAACAAAAGCCTCACTCGTGAATAGTCAAGAACACGTTGCACAATGAGATATTTACCACCTCTGCTGCGATCAGACAACAAAAAATAAATAAATAAATAAAGTGTCACCATATCTGTTGCCAAATTGTTGTTTGTTCTGCCTAAATGTTGCGCTCGCCTGAGGTGCCAGCCCGGGTCTGCGGGTCCAGCCTGCCGCATCACATCCTGTCTGCCTGCTGCGGCGCAGAGGCGGGCAGTTGGAGCGGCGCGTCTGGGGAGGGCCGCCACTCCTCCCCGAGTGCCGCAAAGTTAGCGAAGTTGGATCATTGTTGCGCTGGAAGGAAAGCCCGCGAAGAACCATGCTCCCAGGAATTATTTGGATATTTTTCCCCTGATGTTGTCCCGGAGGAACTTTTATTGGACCATGTTGTTGCTGCTTTTGGGAGGCTTTCTGTGTATGAAGTATATGTTTTTCTGTCCCCATAGGCCCTCTCGTCGTGTTTCACTGCCTCCAATATTTATGCCGTAGCTGGTAATTAACATAATCTTGCATTCATGTTAATTTCGAGAAACGAAGGACAACACGGAGTCCGGATTGCCACCCAAACGCAGATTTTTGGCAGTTTATGAATGCAGCTGTAATCACGCAGGGGAGCCTCGAGTACTTAAATGGGTCCATCACGAGAAAGACACAATCAAGCTCCTTTATGTCTCAAGATCAGCTGCAGTTTCTGCACATTGTCTGTTATGAATAGACCGATCTCCATTTGAGCCTCTTCACTTTGGAGATTTTTCGATTTTCGATTATACAGCTATTGAAATTAGGATGCGCCGCTTTTTTCTCCCTCTCTCTCTTAGCTTGGTGGTTCGCTTGGCTTTTTTGATTGACGTGTGAAATTGACACTTGGGTTGCCTCTTATCAAGAGAAGCATTTCAATCCAGCACTAATTGCAGATATAGCGCCATCCTTTCTTTTCACTGAGTTTGATTGCGCTGGAATACAGCCTCCTATTGCGCACAAGAGGAATGATCGATCATATATAGTTTTTTTTTTTTCTCTCCACCATCTTAATTGCATCAAAATGTCTTTTGTTGCCAGGCTTTAAATGCAGGAGAAACTGTTATTCGTTGTTTTGGACCGGATGTAGTGTGGGTTGGGGCAGAGATGCGTAATGCGCAAAGCAAGCTTCGTCTCCTCTCCAAATAGGCAGCGCTCGGGACCTGAAAATGGTGAGTCACCAACATCTGGAGAGTTTGGTTTGCAACCTTTTCTTTCCTTTGTCTTTCATTGACTGTGTGGCAGGTTTTGACTTTGCGGAATAGCGTGGCTTGGCGGTACAGCAGGCTTGCAGGCAGTGCTGAGTTGATGCGTAAAAACGGCCAAACTGCGTGAAACCACTTTTTTTATTTGCGGATTGGACTTGTCATAGTTTGACAGTTTTAAATACAGAAAATAAATTAAAATGAAACATAAAACCTATCTACTGGAAAACGACTACGGCAAATTGTTAGACGGCTATAATTATTAGAGAAATAAATTACAAGAACTATCAGGGTTTTGTTTTTTTGTTTTTTTTGGATCAATGTTTTTTCCAAGACTGGACCTTTATGTTGGCACCGCAACTCTGGTCAGGACTTAAACCTTGACTGATATTTCAGTAACTTTGCACCCAAACTATAAGAAGAGCTGGAACTTTATTCAGTGTGAGCCATTTTGCTGTTTGATATCTTTGCCTGTGTGTTTTCGGGACAGTCGGAGGTGAAGAAGGAGTCCGGGGAGTCCAGCCCGCCCGAGGCCGCGTGCCTCTGCCCTCCTCCGGCGGCCAAGAACCAGTGCGCGAGCTGCGGCATGGACATCCACGACCGCTACCTGCTCAAGGTGACGCGCCAGATCCTCTTCTCCACGATATATTACCATTATTTTTCTTCTTCTTTTTTCAGAAAAATTGTCGCAGTGAATAAACTTGCAATCAGGACGAGTTATAATGTATTCAATTTCTTATCCAAATTTTAGGCTGTTTTATTTTTGCGTGCAGCAGGCTGATCATTTGTTCCCAAAGTGTGTGAGTGCGTCCGTGAATGTTCCGCAGGTCAACAACCTGAACTGGCACCTGGGCTGCCTGGAGTGCTCTGTGTGCAGGGCGTCGCTGCGCCGACACAGCAGCTGCTACGTGAAAAACAAAGAAATCTACTGCAAACTGGATTACTTCAGGTAACAGCCCGGCACGATTTTTGCACTGCATGGAGACCATCATTGTTTTTATTATTATTATTGTTGTCAAACACTGCGGTTATTTATTTACTTTTTTACGCGCCATCAATTTTAACACGTTTGACTGCAGAGCTTCGAAAATCGAGCGAATTAAACGCTACTTATTAAAATGTTTAATGATAGGCTAATTGTTGTGGGGAAATGAATAAACGAATTCGGTTAAATGCATATTTGAAACTCGTTTTTCGCCTCACGTCGCTTCGTTCAGAGCGCTGTCAAAAGGGCGAATTTTCTACCAGCTAGGCTGCTCTAAGCTGCTATATTAATCTATAAAAAGACGAGCTAATTATTAACTATTATTTTAAAGAAAACATAAACAGGCCCCATTTTTGAGCTTTTTGTTTTCAGCCATTTCAGTGCTTTTTATAGACATGCAGTTCTTTGTTTTGTTTTCTTTAAAAAAAAATTGCACATACATAGAATAAATTTGCTTTTAAGCGTGGTGAAGTAATTAACAATATAAGACAAGTGTTTATTTCCGGAAATGTATCTTTTTGAGTTAAATTTGGACTGAAACTGAGTTTGGCTTCAGGCTGGTGTTCACTGAGGTCCAACTTTTATTATTTTGTCCAGGTGCTAAATTATTGGCAGTAATTTAATTGTGGCGGTTCAAACCACATTAATCTTTGCTCTTTGTACACCATCTATAGTCTCAACATAATTTTGCTACGCAGTCATTATTAAGATCATTTTGCTCAGTCTTTATTTTAGTTTTACGATCACAATAATGAGCACAAGTGTCTAAAGAAAACAGCTGATTACAGATGTCAGGTTTTATGTATGTAATGCTCACCACTAAATGCTCATTATGACGCAACAGTATAGACTCTTAATTATTTCTTTGCGAAATTGTACTTAATGACATTTTCTTGGAAAAAAAAAAATCTAAATCTTGAAATGTCCATTCTGACTGACCTCCTTGTATATGGCAGAAAGTGGGTCTGTATAAATTAGTTTAATATTTGGGCTCCAATATTCCTCAACCACAACAAACACAAACCCCGGTCCTAAGGCGGGATGTTTAGTTTCCACTGGGTGAAAGAAACGTTTATGTGATGTAATTTTTAAACAATGAGTAATTACGCCAAACAGTTATGATTGATCGCGCAAAAAATAATGTGGGTTTAAAAAAGAAAAAAAAAACAGGTGTTACTTATTCAGCTTTCTCCAGAGATGAAGTCAAGATAATAGTAGTAGTCAGTACATTGTCAGTGTTCAGCAATGTAACGCGTCTGTACCGATGTGCTGCAAATACTAAACATGCAGCTGTCAAGTGTCTGGTTTAACTTTCTGTTTAAAAAAATGTCTAACAAGTAGGCGTCCTTCTGTAACCTGCGGCAGCCCGCCCTCACCTGCTGCCATCCTTCTCCTTCACAGTAGGTTTGGCACCAAGTGCGCCCAGTGTGGCCGACAGGTGTACGCCAGCGACTGGGTGCGGCGGGCTCGGGGCAGCGTGTACCACCTGGCCTGCTTCGCCTGTTTCTCCTGCAAGCGGCAGCTGTCCACGGGGGAGGAGTTTGGCCTGGTGGAGGGCAGGGTGCTCTGCCGCACCCACTATGACATCATGCTGGACAACCTGCGACAGGCTGCAGAGAACGGTGACCCTACGCACACACGTCAACACACACTGCACAGGGAGTTTTCAAATGAGTTTAGGTGGTGGGCTTTAAAGGGACGGTTCACAACTAAATCAGATTGTTTTACTGTGGTCCATTTTGCTTCTTATTCATCTACAGTGTTACTCCACCATGGAGGTTATGTGATCAGTTTGGCGTCTGTTTAATAACCTCCGCCAAGGACTGAACGTAATTGATTTGTCTGTTTGTTAGCAGAATTAACACAAAAACTACCCAATGGATTTTGATGAAATTGTCGCCAAAGGTGGCCCTTGGTCTACGGATGAACCCATTAGATTTTGGAGGTGATCCATGATTGCATACTTCCACCAAGCCCCAACCAGGAAAGGTATGGACAGAGGTACAGACAGGCAGTGGTACGGATGTACGAAGGGGGGGAGGGAGCCTTGATGGAGGTATGCACTTAATGCCCTCTTGTTTTGTTTGTTTTCAGTCAGGATACCTCAAATAGTAATGGATAGATTTGCTTTTTTTAATTGAGCAGAGGCTTGGTCCAACTTACTGCACAAAATGAGGGATTTTTCAAAGTTGTAAGGTAAAAATCTAACTAAAAATTACAAAAAATTCAAATCTTTTTTCATCTGGCGCAGTTTCAAAAATTGTTGAGAACACCTGTTGTTTTTATGCACTTGTCTGCTGTTTGTAAACCTCAAATATAGTTTACTAGATGCAGTTGTATACCTAGAATATTTATTATTATTATTATTACTAGTGCATACCCGTGCATGCCCGTAGAAATCCGTTCATGCCTGTAGAGGGGATGCATTGGAACAGAATTCTTGCCAGTTACAGGACAATTGGTATAGCAACACAGCACTAAGTGGCAGTCACATGTGACATCTTTTGTATGCAGCAAAACCTAAAAATCACCCAAAATATGCCCTTCCATCTGGGGCTGTTTGCCCTACTTGTTACTTCTTCTCTTGCCTGTCACTGTTCTGTGTTATGTTGCTTACCTGTGTCTATATACAGTATACTGTATGTCTTGTAGGGAGTCATGTGCTCTGTCCATGTGCCGTCATATAGACATCATCTGGTGGGTCTTCTTCTTCATTCAGACTACTGAAGGGTCTCCTCCTGTCTCAGCTATGTTGTTCATAGTCATGGCTGCAGCGTACTGATGGAACCTGAGGTGTTTCATGTTCACGGCATCTTTTCTGACGTGCAGCAGTTCTCCTTATTCTATTGCTCTCCATCTGGTGGATCTTCTTCTTCTTTGTTAAGACCACTGGTTGAGGGATCAGTGCGTCATAATTCCAGTTTATGGGCACGATCCCGAAAAAGTGGCTTTCGACCCTGTTCAGAAAGGCCTGTTCATGCCCGTCGAAACCAAAAACCCGGAGCACCCGGAGAAAATCAGAACTTTGCTTGGCATTTTACACATTTGTAGTGTAGACTGGCATTCGTCAAGGTTACACATTTGCCGTCATGTAGGCATGGCGAGTTGTCTTATGATGCCTGAGTTCATAGGATGCGCTATGATGATGAGGTAGAGATCATAGGCCATCCTATGATGTCCTAGAAACGTGCTTTAAAGTATATCGTACCCTATGCTGGTGAAGGGTGTCCTCCTGTCTCAGACGGGTGCGATGTACTGCTGGAACCTCAGGTGTTTCATCTTCATGGCATCTTTTCTGACATGCAGCAGTTGTCGTCATTCTATTGCTCTCCATCTGGTGGGTCGTCTTCTTCTTCTTCGTTGAGACCACTGGTTGAGGAATAGGTGCGTCGTAATTCTGGTTCGTGGACAGGATCATGAAAATCAAAAAGACATGGTATAGGACGTCCTGTGATGTTCAGGCAGTGACCATATGACATCATAAAGACACATGTCCTATGCACATAGACATAAAGACAAATCGTCCTATGATCTCTGTGGTATGTGACATCATAAAGACACATTTGTTGACACACAGACAAATCTATGTGTGACACTGATGATGATGATGATAGAGTGAACAGTGATAGAGTGATGATGATGATGATGATTACTTCTCTTTTTAAACAGGGAAGACTCACTGAGAGCCATCTATCCAATGCAGTAGAAAATAAAAGATATCAGTATGAATAAAACAAAATGAATTTACAATATGCTTAAACACAATACACAAAAATCAAATCAAGTAGCACGTGCTTTGACACTGCTCTGTGTCCACCACAAGGGATTTAAATTGATCAAATTTATCTTAATTCAATAATCTTTTGGAGATTGTTCCACTTGTGATATATAAAAGCCATTTTACCCATTTCTGTCTTGACAAAATAGTTTTCAAGGCTTAAATATTCTTGGGACCTGATGCAGTGTGAAACTGATCTGTAGTTAAGAAGACATGTCAGATGCCCTGGTATTTTGCCAGGAAGAGCTTTATAAATAAATAGAACACATAGATGCTCACGTCTCACTGCATCACCAATCATAAATCTGATTACTGCATGAAAACTGATATTATCTAGTTGTTTGAGAGTAGTCGCAGATGAATGCTTATTCAGTTGAAACCAGAAGTTTACATACAGTACACTGTATAAAAAGATACATAACCTTTTTCTTCCTCAGTCTGATATTAAATCAAACTAAACTTTTCCTGTTTTAGGTCAGTTATGATTACCAAAATTATTTCTATTTGCTAAATAATTTTTAAGAGAATTTTTTATTACTTTCTTCAAAGTCAGAAGTTTACATACATTTCCTTAGTATTCGGTAGCATTACCTTTAAACTGTATGACTTGGGTCAAATGTTTTGGGTATCCTTCCACAAGCTTCTCACAATAGTTTGCTGGAATTTTGGCCCATTCCTCCTGACAGAACTGGTGGAACTGAGTCAGGTTTGTAGGCTGCCTTTCTTGCACATGTCTTTTCAGCTCTGCCCACACATTTTCTGTGGGATTGAGATCAGGGCTTTGTGATGGCTACTCCAAAACAGTGACTTTATTGTCCTTAAGCCACTTTATAACTACTTTGGTGGTATGCTAAGGATCATTGCCCATTTGGAAGATCCATTTGTGCCCAGCTTTAACCTTCTGGCTGATGTCTTGAAATGCTTCAGTATATCCACATAATGTTCTTTCCTCATGATGGCATCTATTTTGTGAAGTGCACCAGTCCCTCCTGCAGCAAAACACCCCCTCAACATGATGCTGCCACCCCCATACTTCACAGCTCGGATGGTGTCCTCAGGCTTGCAAGCTTCCTCCTTTTTCCTAAAATGTAACGATGGTCATTGTGGCCAGTTTTAGTTTCATCAGACCACAGGACATATCTCCAAAAATTAAGGTCTTTGTCCCTGTGTGCATTTGCAAACTGTAATCTGGCTCTTTTATGTTGCTTTTGGAGTAATGGCTTCTTCCTCAGTGAGTGGCCCATGTCAATACAGGACTCTTCACTGTGGATAATGACACTCTTTTGCCAGCTTCAGCCAGGATCTTAACAAGGAGAGGGGCAAATTGTCCATTATGATTGGTCCAGTACATCTGGTCAAAACTTGGTGTACAGATTATCTTTTCTCAGGAACCATGATGCTCACTCTCTACCAGTCGCATAGGAGCCACACAGGCTAGACTAAAAACAAGATGATAACTAGTGCAGCTGTAACTTTGAAACTCTTACACAGACTCTGAGACAGACTCTGAGACAATACAATTCACAAATATAAGACAAATGTGAAATTTTTCTATCAAGTTGCTACACACATTTCACACCAAAACATGTTCCTCTCTGGGACACAGAACCTGTCTCCTTCCTGAGCGGTATGATGGCTGGACATTCCCATGGTGTTTATACTTGTGTATAATTGTTTGAACAGATGAACGTGGCACCTTCAGGCATCTGGAAATTGTACCCAAGGATGACCCAGATTTATGGAGGTCTACAGTTCTCTTCCTGATATCTTGGCTGATTGCTTTTGATTTCCCCTTGATGTCACAAGAAGGAAGCAGTGCGTTTGAGGTGTGCCTTAAAATACATCTACAGGTATGCCTCCAATTAACTCAGATGTTGTCAGTTAACCTATGAGAAGCTTCCAAAGTCATGACATCATCATCTGGGCTTTCTAAAATTGTTTAGATGTATCATAATCTTAGTATATATAAACTTCCCACTTTGAAGAAAGTAAAAAAAAATTCTCTAAAAAATTATTCAACAAATATAAAAGATATTTAGCAAATCAAAATAATTTTGGTAATCCTAATTGACCTCAAACAGGAAATGTTTAGTCTGATTTAATGTTAGACAGTATGAAAAAAAGGTTGTGTGTGTTCTTATACAGTGCACTGGTTTCAACTGTATATAGCGTTACCATAATTCAAGACTGAGAGAGGATTTGCCTGAACATTTTTTTTTATTTTTATTTTTCTGGGCAGGTCATTATTTTTTTCTGTTTACAATGATGGCCTGACAAAAGGCAAGGCCTCCTGAGGAAAGGGGATGGGGACAGAAACAGAAATAAACAACAAATAAAAAAGACACAAATCATATTACATTACAGTTAAAATCAAAAGTGCTTCAAACATCACACAAAAAGCACATACTCTTATAGCAAACAACTGAAATGAATTTGGATAGAAACACCTGCATGTGTCAGTGAGAAGGCCCAAGGAAGACCTGGATATGAACTTGTCCAGTTTAAGTCTTTTTTTTTTTACAGCTGATTGAAATGACGCTAGCCCAAGTATGGTTTTTATTTTTGAAACCTTCAGCAAAATAAGATTTGCAGAACAACTGTTGTAAACAGCAGGTGTGGTTTGCAACAGATTACACAGATATGAGGGGGCTGACAAAGTTTTGTGAATTTGCATGAATCAGTGAGTACTGTGACGGGTATGCAGTGATGGCAGAGCTGGGAAATTCTGGCTCCTGAAAATAAAAATCCAGGTTCATCTTTGCTCCAGCCACTGACTGACTGGTCAGGTAAGCACAGCTCTGCAGTAAGGTAGATGAGCTCATCATGTTCACCTTTTTAGAGTTGTGCATATTATCAGAACCATCTGTGTTAGTGAATGGCTGGAACTAGTATTAGAGTGGATTTTTTATTTTCTGGAGCCAGGATTTGCAGCTGTGATGATGGCCAACCAACGGAGGAGTAAAGGACACGATGATGTGTTTTGAAGTGGGCATTTGTGGCAAACCAGATGGCAGACAAGGCATCAACCTCTGGAGAGCACCTTTGCATGCTGGACTATAGGAAGCATCTCTGTAGTCCAACATGGGAAGGATTGTAATTTGAACCATAAAGAGCTGAGCAGACCGAGTGATTTATCTGCAACTCTGGGTAAGACAACTTATTTCTATGGAGAAAAGCAGGTTTAGCTTTCAGACATATGCTAGGTTCATTAATGTGTATTGTGAAAAATATAATTTTTCATCTAACCAAACACCACAATATTTATTATGGGATACTCTTTCAATGATCTTCCATTTTAAAGCATCAAAATTAAATCACAAATGCTGTTTGTTCACTTTTAAAAGCATATTTTGTGTCATCAGAGTTTAAAATCATTTGTGTGATTAAAGATTGCCTTAAGATTACTATTGTCAATGTGCAGGTTTTCAAAAGCCTAGGCAGTTGAGGATACCCACAGGTCTTCGCAGAGGTATTGGTCTCTCTGGGCATTTGTTATTTTGGTGTGCTTTTCAGTCTCAAATGCATTAATTGGAAAGATATCTGCTTCATATTAATTATAGCGGAGCTAAATGACACGTACCCCGAACATACGTTTTAAAATTCAGCAGTATCCACCCCCCACACACACACATTTGGGGGGGGGGGGGGATAGCCATACAAGGCAAGCCCTATTTACATGTTCCTTTATGATTAAGGTTGTCTGTAGATGACATCTCCAAAACCGGACAACTCACACTAAAGCAGTCTAGATGGAGATTGGAGAAATAATACCAGAACCAACAGGAATAACGTGTCACTGTCGCTCTGTCTCTTTGCCTTTTTTTTTTCTTATTTGTATAATGTATTTTTGAGTTCTAATTCCTGTTGTGTTATCTTTAGTTGGTTTTCACATATTCTGTATTGTTTCTTTGTATGACTTATTTTTCTTGTTTACGTTCATTGAAGTTTTGTTATTTACATATTTGGGTTTACTTGTCTTTATTTGTTATCACATTGTATGTGTTTCTTGCCGGTTTTCATCTCTTTCTTTCTCTCTCCGGGGTTGCAGCTGACAGAGGCACATCCAGGTTTTTCCCTGGCTGTGGGCAGTGCCCCTGTCAAGCTGTCAGCCCTGTTTCCTCTCCTCATGACTCACAGCTGATTGTCATCACCTTCTTCCCCAGCCCGTTCATGTGATTCACACCAGTTACTATTTGTGTTTAATTGTTTCTGGCTCTGTTCAAGGGCGGTTATTCCTTTTTTGTTTGCTGGTGTCTTAAAGGATCATTGTGTCAGAACCCTGTCCCCGTTCTGGCATTTCCTTTCCGTGTGTATCCTGTGTTCTCTGCGTCATTCATAAGTTTGCTTTGTACACTATTTTGATTTTGTGTTTGTGCACAGTTTGGACTTTTTGTTTGTTAATAAATTTCACAACTAGCAGTTCACGCCTGGGTCTCTGTCCTCTTTGCCCCAAGGGGCGATTCATGACAGAACACACCAGCCAGTTTGAGACCCAGCTGCTGCTAGTTTGTGCCTTTTTTTCTCACACCTGTTCTATCTGGGGCCTTCATTATGTCCCCAGCTCACCGAACCTCAGCCAACAAAGGAGGATCGGTGGCCGAGACTCCGAGCCTGGAGGAGGAATGGGCTGTTGAGTTTATCCAGAGTTTTGTGGATGACACTCTCGCTGCCCGTCAACCAAAGAAGACCTGGGAATGTGTAAATGGAGCAGTGGTGATTGTGGAGGTACACCCCGGCTTGTGGAAGTATCCCCAATTCGCGGAACTGCTGGCCATGGTCTCCTCACTTTGGCGGTCATTTCCCAGGCTGACAATGGGGCCGCCTCCAGCAGGACCAAAGCCGTCGCAGAGGCACTCCCCACGGCAGTCGTCCTCCTCCTCCGCCCGTTCCTGCTCCCGCTCCATCGGCTCTTAAACGCCGCCATTCAGCTTTGGACCACCGAAGGAACGCCTCCACCTCCTTGTCAGCAGCCCCTCCTTCACCGAGACTGAAGACTCCCGCAGCAGTCCCCTCTTCTTGCTTCTCTTCTCCGGCTGTCCTGTCAGCCTCCTCCTCCGCTGCTGCTGCTGCTCCCCTGTTCTCCTCAGCGATTCCTCCCGCTGCTGAAGGACCGGTCACCTCCTTCCTGGCTCCGCCCGTCACCACGTCTGCTGGAGCGGCTTCTCTATGTTCCTCTGAGGGACCCGCAACAACGGCAGCCATGGAGGGGAGGGATTTTACACCAGCTGCAGTAGAGAACATCATGCCCCGGGAACACAGGCAAGTGCTTTTTCATTCTCAATCATCCTCACATGAATTCCCTTGCCTGATTCCCAGTGGTGAGGCTCAGGTTTTGCAGTCCTCTGAGCTCTCACCTCCTGCTGCAGCCATAATTACCTCACCTGCTCTCTCCATGTCTCCTCCTATGTTTCCTGAGTGTCCGCCAGTTCCAGGATTGAGCCACCGGACAGAGGAGTTGCCTGTGGCTCTGGGGAACCTGGTTCCAGTGCCACAGACATGGTCTGGACGAAGGGAGAGCATTGCCAGTGAGCTGAAGCCTGCGCTGATGGTTGAGCGTCCCCTGGCTTCAGTGGTGCAGGACCCAGCTCCAGCAGGGAGCCAACCTCCTGTTGCCATGCCGGGCGAGCCACATGCGTGGGTCACTTCGCTGGTGGTGGTGGTGGGGGTGGGCAGGACTGCATTGACCACCATGCCTGCAGGGGCTGCCGCAGCAGAGCTGAAGCTGGACATCCAGAGGGCCGTGCCAGATGCGTTGCCGCATGGATCGACGGAGTCCTGGACGGCGTTGGAGCTTGAGCTCAGGCAAGTGCTGTCCTTTGTTTTCATTGCTTCTATGTTGGAGAGATCTTGTCTGGCTGTTGGTGGGGAGAGCCAGGTCCAGTCTTCAGCTGCACCTGAGCTCACCTCGCCGGACTCCACTGCCACTGGTGACCCTGACCCTGTTTCTCTGCCTGGGTCCAGCCTCACTGCTTGAGATCACCATGGGTCACCTCCTGCCGAGGTCATCATGGGTGCTCCGCCCCAGCCTAGGACCTCCGTGGGTGCTGCCCCCCTTCCGGATGAGGTCTTCGCGGGTGCTCCATCCTAGCCTGGGTCCTCCGTGGGTGCTGCTCCCCCTCCAGATGAGGTCTTCGCAGGTGCTTCATTCCAGCCTGGGGTCTCCGTGGGTGCTGCTTCCCCATTAGTTGAGGTCGTCACAGGTGCTCCGTCCCAGCCCGGGGCCTCCATGGGTGCAGCCTTGGCCCAGTCCGGGTCCACCGCGGGTGCTACTTTGCTCCAGCCCGGAGCGGCTGCGGGTGCTGCTTTGCTCCAGCCTGGAGCTACCGAGGGTGCTGCGACGTCCCAATCCGGGACCACCAAGGGTGCTGCAGAGCAGTCCGAAAGCGTCGTGGTCCCCTCTCTTCTGCCAGATGCCGTCGTGGTCCCCTCTCCTCTGCCAGTCGCCGTCATGGTTCCCTCTCCTCTGCCCGAGGTCATCGTGGTTCCCTCTCCTCTGCCCGAGGCCGTCGTGGTTTCCTTTCCTCCACCTTTCGTCGTCATGGGTTCCCCAACTACTCTGTCCCCTTCTACGTGGGGCTTCCCCATGGGGCAGCCACCTCCTGGGCCACCCCTTCTGTTTAGGTGGCTAAAAAACTCTGGCCAACCGCCTGACGGACTGTGCTGTTGGATTGGAATCAGAATCAGATTTATTGCCATTGTTCATGTAGTACACAAACTAGGAATTTGTCTCGGTGCAATGCTACAACATTAAAACATGATAAGATAAAGAGATAAACTAAAAAACTTAAAGACTAAAACCATGCAATAAGTGTAGAATAATAAGTAATAATAATAATAATAATAATAATGAGTAATACTAGTCACAGCAGTTTTAAATAAATTAGCAAGTAGCAGATGATGTGCAGTCGATAATGCAACAGAAAAACAGTGATGAATGACATGAGTCTGGTTGAGCTGCTGTATATAGTGCACGAGAGTCAATAAGTCACTTAATGTTCAGCAGTCTGATGGCAGAGGGGAAAAAGCTGTTCATGTGCCAGGAGGTTTTAGTCTGAATGGACCGAAGTCTTCTACCTGAGGGGAGGGTGGCCCATGTTCTCCGGCAGGCCACCCGACTCTTACCACCACGCCATCTGCCAGGCTTGTGACTTTGGCCGGCCACCTGAACTGTCTAGCTCTGCTCTTTGGTCCAGAGGGCTTAGGTGCCTGATTCTGCCTGGTGTGGATCCTGAGTGGGGTTTTTTTTCCTTTTTGTTCCCTCCTAGCCTGGGTTTTGCTGGGGTGTGAGTCATGGGAGTTCTTCTTATTTTCTCTGGTTTGATTCAGTCCCTCCGTGCCTGGGTCCCCCTCCTCCTGCCCAGGGTGGGGTTGTTTTCTTGTCTTTTGGTGGGGTGGGTTCTTAGTGTGAGTGGGTCCTTTTTCTTCCTTTGATGTTGCCCGGGGTGTCTGGTACCCACCCCTTGAGGAGGGGGCTGTGTCACGATCTGAGCACGGGGGGATACAGAGGAAAATAGTGAGCAGTTTTAACATCCAATAAATTAAGTCTTTGCAGCTAAGTAGAGATTCAGTCCATCCTACAATAGAACTATATCACAGAGGTTTTTAGGCGACTTTCTGCTTCAATCAGTGGTGAACATTTTTAACAATTTTGTGATTTTTCTAATTGGGTGTGAGTATTTTTCACTTTGCTTGTATTGTAATTTAACCATGGTCAGAGACTCAGTGGGGAAAAAAGTTAAAGGACAGAAGGATTGACTGAAAAGTGGTGTGTTTGTAGGTTTTAACTTTCAGAAACTAAATATTAAGTGAATTTCACAAAGCGTGTTCAATACTCATTCCCTATGTCATTCCACTTTATTAAATATAACTTGTTTTGTGAATACAGTTGCCTTGATTTCTTTGTATATATGGATTACTTGGGCTAGTAGTGATATGTGGCGAAAATCTCAGGTCAATGGCTCCATCAGAAATATGGCAAGGTTGTTAGGAGATGAGCCAGAGTGACGCCAGATACACAATCGACTGTGGATCATTGAACCAGCACTGCTCATCCAAGCTAGAAGGAGGCTAGACGCTACTCAGCTCATGGCTAACTGATGTAAGAGGGAGGGTGTTGTTGAATAGGTGAAGGATCGTTCTTGAAGTGACAGGCTTTAAATCAGAGTGTTTCAAGAAAGCCAGGAAAAATAAAAAACAAATCTGCTTCAATAATTAAAAAATTAAAGAAAATGTGAACAAAATGTCACAAACACTTCATTAAGATGTGTGTGCGCTATTAAAATGTGGAACAAGTGTAGTCAATGACCCTTTTAAGAAAAGTTCCCATAGTTGTAGCGCCTAGACGCAGTGGCCCCTCTTGGTATCAGCGAGTGTGAGAGTTTTAATTATCCCAGACGTACATTCTGTAAAACTTACAACCGTGAGACCTTATTAAACATCAAGGTACTGCACGCTGCAAGAATCGCGGCGATCGGTTGTGATTTGGACATTCTACGCCAGCATGGAATTTTGGCGGAGTCTCCGCTGGAAGCTACCCGGGAGAGGAGGAAGCGGAAGCGGTGCGAGCGCAAGCAAAAGCGAGGAAAAAGGGCCGGGATCCATGCTAGGCTAAAGGCTAACCCCTCCAGACCAGCGGTACCGTCGCTTCTTCTATCAAACGTCCGCGCCCTCGAAAACAAGGCAGACGAGCTGCGTTTGCTGAAAGAAACCCGGAGAGAATGGAGGGACTGCTGTGTGTTTGTTTTCACCGAGACATGGCTCCACGACAACATTCCTGAAGAGGCCATTCAGCTGGAAGATATGGCGATGTTCCGGGCCGACAGGGAAACGGCGAGCTCCGGTAAGAGCCGGGGGGGGTGGGCTATGCATCTATGTTAACAAGAACTGGTGCGTTAATGCCACGTTAGTGTCTAAACACTGCTCTCCGTTGGCGGAGTTCCTTATTGTTAATTGTCAGCCTTTTTATCTGCCGAGGGAATTCAGCAACGTGTTTGTAGTTGGTGTTTACATAGCGCCGAGCGCTAACGCTAAAGCTAATGCTAAGAAGGCACTCGGGGAACTGCACAATGCAATCAGTAAAATCCAAACGTCACACCCGGACAGTTTTGTGGTGGTTGCGGGGGATTTTAACCACACCAGCTTAAAGACTGTGCTCCCCAAGTTTAAACAATGTGTCGACTTTAAGACCAGAGGAGAGAATATGTTGGACTTAGTGTACACAAACACAGATGCATACAAAGCGTTACCCCGCCCCCATCTCGGCCGTTCTGATCACATGTCCGTGATGCTGCTGCCTGCCTACAAACCTTTATTGAAGCGCAGCAGGCCAGCAGTGAAACAAATCAGGATTTTGCCAGAGAGTGCAACCTCTGCACTGCAAGACTGTTTTCATCACACAGACTGGAGGATCCTCAAAATAGCAGCCTCCCAGGAAGACAGGACAGATGTGGAGGAGTATGCTGATTCAGTCACCAGCTACATCGCAAAGTGCACAGAGGATGTCACTACAGTGAAGACCATCACTGTGCGGGGTAATCATAAGCCCTGGATGACTACAGAGGTGCGCTCGCTGCTTAAAGCCAGAGATGCAGCGTTCAGAGCGAAGGACAGGATTGCCCTCCGCTCAGCCAGGTCTGCGCTTTCAAAGGGAATTAAGGTGGCAAAGCGCGCCTATGCGGAGAAAATCCAGGGACACCTCTGTGACACTAGGAACACCAAGCAGATGTGGCAGGGAGTTCGGACACTGACGGGCTTTAAGTCTAGGCAGGGGGTCGATGATGACGACGCTTCGCTTCCAGACAGGCTTAACGACTTCTTTGCACGTTTTGAAGCATCAAACTCGACAATCAGAGGGAGGGCCGGCCCACTCCCACCATCGGTCGGACCAGCTTTTACCATTAACACAGCGGACACACGGAGGATCCTATCCAGAATCAACCCACGCAAAGCTGCAGGTCCAGACAACATTCCGGGACGTGTGCTCCGAGACTGCGCGAGCGAGTTGGCGGATGTCCTGACTGACATTTATAACATCTCCCTGAGCCAGGCCATCATTCCCAGATGCTTCAAGACCTCTATCATTGTACCGGTAGCAAAGAAACCAGTGGTGTCATGTTTGAATGACTATCGTCCTGTTGCACTTACACCAATTGTGATGAAGTGTTTTGAACGGCTTGTCAAACCACACATTACAGCCTGCCTCCCTGCATCACACGATCCGCTCCAGTTTGCATATCGTTCAAACCGCTCCACGGAGGATGCTATAGTCACCACCTTACACTCTGTCATCACCCACCTGGACCAGAAAGACACCTACGCCAGACTCCTGTACATTGATTTCAGTTCAGCATTCAACACCATTATTCCCCAGAGACTGATAGAGAAATTACTCCTTCTCGGTCTGAACACCGCCACATGTCTCTGGATCCTGGATTTCCTGACTGAGAGACCTCAGTCTGTCCGGGTTGGAAACAACATCTCCAACTCTGTCACGCTGAGTACCGGAACCCCTCAAGGCTGTGTACTCAGTCCACTGTTGTTTACACTTCTAACACATGACTGTGTATCCAAACATGAGGGGAACCAGATTATTAAGTTTGCAGATGACACCACGGTGGTGGGACTTATTCAGAGGGATGAGGAATCAATGTACAGGGAAGAAGTGAGAGACCTGGAGGGCTGGTGCAGGGAGAACAATCTGGTGCTCAACGTGGACAAAACAAAGAAGATGATTATCGACTTCCGGCGGTCACAGCCTGAGCACGTCCCCCTCAGCATCGGCGGCCGTTTAGTGGAGAGAGTAGAGAACATCAAGTTCCTCGGAGTGCAGATCTCGCAGGACCTGACCTGGAGCAAGAATTCCTTGGAGATCAAGAAGCGAGCTCAGCAGAGACTACACTTCTTGAGGAAACTCATACAGGCCTCTCTCCCCATCTGCATCCTCAGGACCTTCTACAGAGGTGTGGTGGAGAGTGTTCTGACGTACTGCATTGCTACATGGTACTCCAGCTGCAGTATGTCAGACAAAAAAGCCCTGCAGAGGATAGTCAAGGGGGCGGAGAGGGTAATTGGAGTCTCCCTCCCCTCTGTCCAAGAACTTTTTCAGAACCGTTGTAGGAGCAGGGCACTGAACATTGTCAAGGACCGTTCTCACCCTCTGCATAAACACTTTGAACTTCTTCCATCTGGTAAACGATTCCGGAGCATCAGAGGCAGAACCACCAGACTGATCAACAGCTTCCTCCCACAAGCTGTCAGGATGCTGAACAGCTGACCCGGAATCTCACATACACACTACTGCACCTATGGACATTTTGTATATTATAGTTAGTTATTCTTTTTCCCCAAGTATGTCTCAGGGATGTGTGAATGGATGGGGGGGGTGGGAGCTATGTGGGAGTGTGTCTTAATCATGCTGCTTCTTATATGGATGCCGAGAGAAACGCTATTTCATCTTGCCTGCACTACAGTTGTATGTACAGCAATATGACAATAAAGTTTGATTTGATTTGATTGGATTTTTTCCACACTCATTAACATCATCACAGCTTTATTCTGTATAAGCCTGAGATGATGATTCCTCACATCCTGCCCACCACCTGTTCGACCTGCTTCCCTCTGGAAGACGGTTCAGATCAATCAGGTCCCACACCTGCAGACTGACAAATAGTTTCTTCCCCTGGGTCATCTGAGCTGCAATCAGTCAGAGGCCCCACCCTCCTTCCTCCAAATGCTCACATGCAGAGAACTGAGGACCTTTTTAATTATCACAATAACTCACCTGTCTTTGCACTCCTCACTTTCATGTATGTTGACCCATCCGCGAAACCACTACTGTGTATATTTTCAGTAATTCTTGGGCCATTTTACTCAATTGTGTGTTCAGTTGTGCGTTCTGCACTCTGCACTCTTATGTACATAGTTCCACCCGCGTAGCCACTACCATACCTGTGTATATTTCCATAATCCTGGCCCATTTTTATTTTATTTTTATTTTCATTTATTTTTATTTCAGTCATGTGATTAATCGTGTGTTCTGTAATCCAGTTTTATCTAATCCTTCTCTTTATTGTGCAGTAGCCTGGTGGAGCACCCACAATTTCATTGTACTATACTAATGTACAATAACAATAAAGCCTATTCTATTCTATTATTGTTGTTATTATATTTTGATAGAAGGCATTTATTTTCTATGTATAGTTCTGTCAGGTTAAAAATGTTAGACATCTATTTACCTTTCCTTGCCAACTGGTGCAAAAGAATAAAAAAAGTTTAGTTTTGTCTTTTACTTGGAGAGTGCTGTAAGAATATCTGGATAAGAGGGAAGGTTTTCAAGTGTCACCAAAAATAATCACAGAAGAAAATAAGCAACAAGGAGAAAAGTTGAGGTGAAGTATTTTTTTTAAATGAACAGTGAGGAAAGTCAAAACAATGTAAAAAACACAATTTGTATAATTCACCTTAATCTTCGTGTGTATTTTCCTTTATTTTTCACACTCTGCCGTCACATGTGGAAATATGTCCCATAGTTGTCTAAACACTTTGGGTGATGTGAGGTTGCCAACTATGCTGCACTGCTTGTTTGGGTAAATGAAACAAGATCTGCTTTTGTTTTAAGCCGTTTTTCTTTAACTTCACAATCTGCTGAGAGAATGAACAGGTTGTTTTTGTGTTTATGTGAAGGCACAGGACTGACGCTGGAGGGAGCGCTGCCCTCTGACCAGGACTGCCAGCCAAAACCAGCCAAGAGGGCACGGACGTCGTTCACTGCAGAGCAGCTGCAGGTAGGCGTGTGTGTGTGCAGTCCTTGGTCGTGTGTCGCTTCATTCTGACTGCACACACGTGTGTTTGTGGCTTCCCAGGTGATGCAGAATCAGTTTGCACAGGACAACAACCCAGACGCCCAGACGCTGCAGAAACTTGCGGAGATGACAGGACTGAGCCGACGAGTCATACAGGTAAAACGAGAAAAAAAAAAGTAGGGGTGACACTTGGTCCAGTGGGTCGGACTTGAATCAGTTTAAGGAGACGCCCAGTTTGACTCCGGTCATGTTGTAACATTTGATGAATGTCGTTCACCATCTTTCCTGTCTCTGTTACATAAAGGCTTCAGAATGGCGCAAAAAATATTTAAAAAGATAAAAGAATAATAACTTCAGTTCAACCTTTAGTTTTTATATAAACGCCTGGATCCTCATTTCCTTTTCTTGTGTAATCCAGGTCTGTTTCAGGCTCATAGAATTTTTCTGACAATACTCTTTTCCTGGGATTATGGACCATAATAATCTAATCCTTTAAACAGTGTTCCTTTACTCATTGTCCATGTGCCCTTCCACGAAAAGAGCTTTGGTGTATATTTATGATTTGTCTTTTTGTAAAGTAGTGTATATGGGAAGTAACTTGTTGTATTTACTCAAGTATTTGTACTCAGTTAACTTGCCACAACATTGTAATTGTTTACTCCTACTTGAGTACATTCATGAAGAAAAAAAATTGGTTTTATTTAAAAACATTTGGTAATTCTTTGTGCTATGCTTGTTTATTCCTTGTTCTTACTAGAAATCATTTTTATAGAATTTATCATTTTTTAAAATTGAAATCAGAAGTGAAGATTTTTCAGTTAATATATAAATTTTAACTTTTTCTTCATATAAGATCTGATTTGGACTATAATAGTAAATAAATATTAGGGCTGCACCTAAATGTTCAATTATCCATGTTTGTTTGCTACATTGACATTAGGTTTTCAAATCTAATATGATGATATTCAGTTTTATATCTTACTGTCCAATTTAAAATTGCCAAAAAAACTCACAAATGTACAAAAAGTAGCAAATTGATCATATAAAAGCCATAGATTTACATGGATACATTTACAAATATACAAGAAAACAAAAATCTGCATGAAGAAATTTAAAATTCATGAAAAAAAATACATTTATGAGAAATGTTTGAAACTTAATGGGAAAAAGTGGAATATTTATGAGGAAAAAGTACATTTACAAGTAGATGTCACAAATTTATAAGAGAAGTGACTTTGTGTGTGTGTGAGAGAGGGAGAGAGCAAAATTGCATGAAAAAATTGCAAGAAAAGTATAGAATATCCGAACATTTGCACTTGATTACTGCAGAATAATCAGAGCCCCAGAACTGATAATTGGGACAGCTCTATAGCGCTAGTGCATCGCAAAAAATTAAAACACTATGGAAAAAATAATTTTTGAACTAATTCATTTTTAAAAAGTTGCATTTTCATATTGACTACATCACTCAAAAAGTGGTATTTTGATAATCATGACTTACCTCATTGAATTAAATGACTGAATCATAATATTCTATTTTTATGAGACTCACTAGGACATAGAGGCAGTTAGATTTCATTTTAATTTCCTTAGACATTTTAAAGTTTGTTCATTATTATTACTGGGTTAAAGTTACTCATTACTCAGGTCACTTTTTTTTTTAGAAAACAGTTTTTTGCTTAATTATTTTAGCTACTGCTTTTATTTGAATAAAAATAGCCGACTTCTCTATCCATCTCTGCATATTTTAGATATGTTTTGTATTTACTTCTTGTATAACATTTAACTGGTGTGACTGGAAATAGTAACAATGCAGGTAATTCTTTTATAAAAATTATTTCTCTTCTGACTATTTTTATGATGAAAATCTAGTGCTATAACACTTCAGATATTTTTGAAAGTGTAACAGTATGCATTGGTCTGTTTTATTAAGATTTATCTCAGCTTCCTAAAACTGATTTGAAGGCCAGTATTATCGTCACATTTTGGAATAATCAGCAATAGTTCATTTAGACTAGCAGCCCTCAGTATTCTTACATGTAATCAGTTGAAAAAAGAAACACTGTTTTCCTGTGACTCAGGCCCCTCTTGAGATTAATCACGATGTATTTTCCATAAGAAAATGGTCAGTACTTTCATGTTGATGATGTTGCTGGTGTTAGAAACTACTAATCTGGTCAAATTTTAAACCCTCAAAGTAACCATGACCATTTAAAGTCTTTCAGGAAAACTGTCAACACCATAACTGACTGTAAGGTGAATTTTGCCTCCATCAAGCTGTCCTGCGATAGCTGGGTTTGGGGAAAGGAACTGTGGTTTAGTGACAAATCCCCGCTGCTTGCTACACGAGCACCTTGTCTGAAATATTTCTCCAGGTTTGGTTTCAGAACTGCCGCGCACGGCACAAAAAGCAGCCGCCACAGAGCAGCTTCCCTCAGAGCACGCCACTGACCCGGATGCCCCCGTCGCTGCCAGACGACATCCACTATTCACCGTTCAGCAGCCCCGACCGACCACACCTGCTGGCCCTGCATGGATACCTGGACAGTGAGTAAAAGGCCTTTTTTTTATGCGTTACTGCTACTTTGTTAGACTAATGTTGTGATTTTACAAAGACGGGACCAGATCCAGGTTTAGGGGATTAATTTACAGCATATTTGATAGCACAGTGTAGCACATGTTATTTCTTAATTCCTCATGGTGTAAAAGTATCGAAAATCTTCATAGAAATTGACTGATTTATGCAGTATGTTAAACTTTCCAATCTGCACATTTTCATTTACACTGATTCTGAATAAATCTGATCATAACTGCGTATGTACTGTAGTTGTACATTTTGAGCACTTTTTCGAGACCCAAAATGTTATGAGAAAAAATGTCTTTACAATTGACTTTGTGTATAAGTACACAAACAAACACACACTTTAGATGTAAGTAATTTGTAAAGAACACTTTCTCAAATGAACAAGAAAAAGTGCAAATTTTATTACATAGTGTAATTGCCTTTCCAACATTTTGATTCCAGACATTGTAAAATGCAACACTGGAATTGGCAGAAACCTTTGAGTGCAGCTAACTCATTTATTATCAGCTTGTTGTTAACATTCATTTTAAATAAGGTACTTTTGTAATAAATTCAGAACTTTTCCTATAAATTTGCCACATTTTGTGATAAAATTGTTACATTTTCCCCCTCCCCACAATTTTGCAACAATACACTCATAAATTTGCAACTTTTTTCTATAAAATGTGCTTATTTTGCAAATTTTCATGATTTTTCTTGTACATTTGCTACTGTCCTCTCACTGACATGCTAGTTATCCTGTATAAACTATCCCTGAAGTGTTTATGGGGCTGGAGGGTGGCGGGTTGACAAGACGGGAGGATTTTGTGCTCATTTTACTGACAAGGGGAACGGCCTTTTAATTGTTTGGCAAAGATTTATTCACTTGAATAGAGGTTGAATATTTCATTCACTGAAAGAAAAGGATTTTTCAGATTTTTGCAAAGATTTATTTCTTTTTCAATGGAAGCCGCCCATTTTTTGTCATTGACATAATTAATGATGAAGACCATGGTCTCTGTGTGAGTTGGCATTTTGTAGAAATCTCTGGAATATTAAATATCTCCATGAATGTATAGGTATTAAAATTAGGGCTGCAACGATTAGTCAGCATTGTCAACAATGTCGACTAGAAATATTTGTCGAGGCAAAATTTTATTGTCAACGCGTTGTTTAATTTTAAAGTTTATGAACATGCCATGGAAATGTTCAGTTGTAATTGCAATGCACGACCGGAACTGCTGCAGGCAGTAGCACTTCTGCTGTCCGGCATGTGTGAACAATTTCCAGTGAAGAAGAGGAGCACAGCATGGCGAAGCGAAAAGACAAACAAGTCAAAGTGGAGCTAAAAAGAAAACAGATCCAAACTTTCTAAAGTATGGCAACATTTCACAGAAAACAAAACAAGGAAAATGCAGACTTTGCAAGGCAGACCTTTCCTATCATGGCAGCACTACCGCGATGCATGAGCATCTAAAACGACGACACCCAGGAGCTATGACGTTAACGGCTGCTTCTGCTTGATAAGTTTTAGCGAGTAAAGAAAGTTAGCGCTGCTTATAATGGTCAACTGTTTCAAGCTTGAGAAAAATGACAATACTTTTAGTACGTGCTGTTTATGTTAGCTTACCTGTTTGACAATAATCTCTCGTGGAGGATAGTTGCTGACAGCTGAGCTGCTTCAGTTATGCTGGGTAACGTGTTAACTGCAGCAAATGAGTGAATTACCGGAGCAGCTTGCTTTTTTTCATTTTCTCTGTTATTGCCGCCGTAATATTAGCCTTCATTCTGAATATTAGTGCATCTCAGTAAATTAGAATACCATGATTTGCAATTTAATAAAAAAAAAGATAAGCATAATCATCACAAATAAATTAAAACGGCTTAAATATTTCATTGTATGTGTAGTGAAGGCTCACATTCCTGCACTGTTATTTAAAATGTTTGTAAACTTATTTTGGACTGGAAGAAGTTATTTTTATTTTCATCCTAAGCCTAATTAAACTTTTAAATTTCTGGACCCAGCAAGGTTTCAAACAGGATGGACTAGCTTGTTATTTTCTTTTTTATTACTTTAATGCTGTAGTTTGTTTTGAACATGCAGCATTACAACAGCCCTTTATAGAGTAGCAGAGGCTCTATTTGAGTTTTTGCACTTTTGTTTTGGGGGTTAAAAGACCGAACTTTAATGTCTGTTATTTAATTGTGTTGCTACAAACACTTATGATTAAGCTATCAAGTTCAAGTTTCCAACTCATGTTTGAAGGGTCATTATTTTATTTAACTATGGGAACTTTTTATAATAGGCTGCATTATATTAAATCAGAGACTGACAACAAAATGATATTCACAGGTGTGCAGGCTTAAACAGGTGAGCTAAAACATGACCTGGAGCCCTGAACAGGAGCCGTCCCAACAGGAAGCACAGATGACGGACATGAGAGAAATTATCATGATTATTCGACTAATCGAAAAAAGTTGTTAGGTTAGTCGACTACTAAAATAATCCTTAGTTGCAGCCTAATTAAAGTAAAATAGATATACCAAGTAAGTACAGTAACATTTGCGCTGCTGTATGTAGCGTTACTTTTTTCAGTATTTAGGAGTGCCCTTTTTTGGTTGAGCATCTGCTCCGCAAAACGTCTGTGCATATCACTGCTAGACAATTGTCCAGATGGTTACCAAACTCAGGCACAGTGATCCTCAGGTGGGTCTGCATCCAAGTTGAAGTCAAGGTTAAAGGTCAGGAGATCTGGACACTTGTGTGATTTTTAGCTCATTCTGGTGAAGCTGAAAGAAGCTAATGAGATGACACGGCGTCCATTGTTTGTCCATCCTCCAGCCATCCCTCTGTCTCGTCACATTTCATGGGAATCGCTACTCCTCCATGGTATTTGCCTCAGTGGTCACCAAACTCACTCTCAATGATGCTCAGGTGGGTCTACTTCCAGGTATTATTCAAGGTCAAAGGTCACAAGATCTGGGCACTACAAAAATCACTACTCCTCCAAGGCAGTTGCCCTAATTCTCACCAAATTCAGAGCAAATGATCATCAAGTTTGTGTTCAAGGTCATGGTCAAGGTGGTCATGGCCAAAGGTCAGCACTTATAGGATTTTATGAAAAATGTTACTCCTCTAAGGCAGTTGTCCTAATTCTCAACAAACTGACACGCAGTGATCCTCAGGTTCAGGGTTAAGGTCATTGTCAAAGGTCAGGAGGTCTGGGCATTTATTATTTCACGAAAATTGGTACTCCTTCTGGGCAACTGCCCCACTGATCAGCAAACTCGTGCATAATGATGGTCAAGTGGGTCTGCATCCAGGTTGTACTTAAGGTCAAGGTCAGTGGTCAGGAGATCTGAGCACTTGGAGTGATTTCATCAGACCAGAATGAGCTACTCCATCACTGACAATCTGTTTTTTGTTGTTTTTTCTCGCAATGTTGGGACATATGTAAGAGCCTCTTTGTGGTGCCAGTGTATGCTTAGATCATACATGAAGTTAATCTAATGGAAAAGTATACCCTTTTTTATCACACAGGCGTCTATGGGCACAGCATTTGAGTCCAAGACAAATTTCCCTATGGCGGGCATTAAAGTGTATCATATCATATAACGGGCCTCATGCAAGAACATGTTGGTATGAGAATGTGTAAATCCCACACTTTGTTAGAAAGCCGCATTAGTATGAATGAACCACTCCAGATTCAACAAACGCTCGTATGCCCTACAAAACTGTGTAAACAGAGTGAATTCCACTCATGAGTAAGTGAACAAGCGTTCACGAATATCAAAGATTTGCATAGTCGATGGCCTAAAACTACCACATAACGTCACGCTTCCGTAGTCTGACCAGAAGTTTCATTAACAAAGATGGCTTCAAAGTAAGAAAAAAAAAAAAACTTAGCCGATGAAATTGAAGTTCTCCTGTCTGAGATCCAAAAAGGAAGAAAATATACTTTAAGTAGCGTCAGCAGTGGAATCAAAGGACCAGCAAAAATGAAAGAACCCATCAGATTATAGGAGATATTTCAGTGTGTGGTGTTCCAGCAGTAGATGTTCCCCTTAACAGCGACTGATATGAAGACAGCTGAGCGCAGCACACTTTGGTCAGTTCTGTCATCCATGTGCACTGAACTGAAACTGTCCCACTTTGCTGAGAGCTATGACACATTTCAACAATATGGGCTTAAAATGTGTGTGTAAAAAAGTGGTAAAATTTGACTTTTGTTAATTTTTACAGCAAAATGTTAGTTTATATGAAAATACAGCCTAGTCTTTCCTCAAAATCACTTATCAAAATGGACCATGCTCTCCACCCTGAACTAGAAGCGAAGCCCACATGTTGTGTGAAAGCAGTAAAAATCAGAATGCTGCCCATGTGATTTGCATTGTGATTAACTGGTAAGTCATTTACCAATCAGCCAGTAATCAGACTCACCTTGTGTGAGGCACTCCCCACTGTGTTGTTCTTCGGTATAATGAAGCAGTGTGCTGCGCCGGCAACGTTTGGAATCTTATATTTTGCATCTGGTGAGATTTGGACATGATGGAATGATACTGTTTTTTAATTATTTTTAATCATTTTAATTTTAATTGTAAGTTGAATCAAAGTATGAAATCTTGTTGCCTAATTATGTTTATAGGGTCTTATACTTGATAGAGCCATTTAGTGAAAAGTGAGGTTAGAGTAACAGCAAACTAATTACATAAAACTCTTATATCTGGTCTGGACGACTTTTAAATTTTGTTAGTACATGAAATTTCAAGATAGTAACAGATTGGTGAAGCCCACAAGTTCATGTAAATTGATCGTATTGTAGTGTTGTTCGTGGGACATGTTGTGGTGTTACACGGGTGGTGACGTCACCCAGAGTATAAGAGAGCTGTGCGGTAGAGAGGTGGTCTCTTGACCACCTCTCTACCTAATGGGAGCGTCTGTCTGGATACTGTGAGCACATAATAAAGTCCTGTGTAGTTCATCACTCGCCCCACCATTGAACTACAGTACGTTTTACAGACATAACATTTGGCGACGAGGGTAAAGTATGGATGCTGGCGTGTCTCCTATTCGGCCATTTTTGGAGTCTCCGGGAGAGCCTCCGGTGCTTTGGGCGAGGTGGTTCGCCACCTTTCAGAACTACTTGGTGGCACTAAACCTGGGCGAATTGAAGAAGGTATGGGCACGGGCGATTCTAGTCCACAATTTAGGTATGGAAGGACAGCATATCCTTGCTACCTTGGGAGCTAGCGATAGCTTTGAGGACGTGGTTGAGCTAATGGTGGAACATTTTCGCGCACCTGTAAACGTCATCGTCAGGAGGATCCAGTTTCGGCAGCGCCACCAGCGGACAAGTGAGTCAGTGCAGCACTATGTTGTGGACCTGCAGCAACTGGCTGGAGACTGCCAATTTGGTGATTTAGTGGAAGAAATGGTCCGTGACCAGCTGGCGGAGCACACGCTGTGCTCGTCAGCACGGTCGAAATTATTAACACACTCCGGTGAATTGACTGTAGCCACGGCTGTGGAAATAGCTCAACAGTGTGAAGCAGCGGACAAGCTGTCTCGCGACCTCGATGAAAGAGCTACGTTACGCCGCTGTGACTCACAATCAGTGACGCAGGCTGTGGATCTGGAAGGTGAGCATGAGGAATGTGCTGCAGCTGTGAAGATGAGGTCCGCTCCAGGATTGCCCAAGTGTTCGGGTTGTGGGTCCACTAAGCACCGATTTAAGGCCAGAGAGTGTCCGGCAAGAGGTAAATGCTGTGGCAAGTGTGGACTCCTGCATCACTTTGCCAGGGCCTGGAATAGGTTCGAGCATGGGGAACAGCGACACACAGTGGACACCCCTGCTCCAACTCCCACGGTTATCCACACCATTTCCCTGGACACCAACGGCCGCATGTATCGTACAGTGGAACTGGACAGAGTGGAGGTACCATTGCTGGTTGACACGGGCACAGTGAGGTCGGTGTTGAGTTGGCCCACCGTGAGGAGTTTCTTCCCGTACCATCAAGTGAGAGGTCATCTGAAACCATTATGTGGCTATGGAGGAAGGAGGCTGCCCATCGTGGGTTCGGTGGAGCTAACGGCCCAATACAAGTCAGCAGTGGTCACCAACCTGAAGTTTACAGTGACTGGCGGTGGTGAGAATGTGATAGGCTGCAACCTCTTCTATGGACTGGGGTTTTCCATCAGTGGCATTGGCGAGGAGTGGTTGGGCTGTGGTTCGTGGGACTGACCGGTGCCGTGAGTGGTGGATGATGAAGTACGGGACGAGCCTTGGCCTAGCAGTCTGGAAGGTGAGCAGGACCAACCCCATCCAGGGCCATTGCGGGAGGATTCCTGTGCCAGAGCCCAAGTTGCCCTAGCTGAAGGAACTGGGCGGCACCATGGGACGCCCATAACGGCGGATGGAGCCGAGTGGATAACTTATCCTGTTTCCAGAGTTCGGCTGGGAGGAACCGAGAAACAGGGGGTCACAACAGCTTTGCGAGCGTCTCAAATGAAAGCGAGTGGGGCAGGACCAGCTGGCACAGTTAAACGATGTACCACTCAGGAACACTGTAAGCCGAGTAGGGCTCCTCTGGGGGTCGCTGATTCAATCTGACCTATAGAGGAGGCCCAGTAAAGAGGGGTTCACAGGAAGCGGAAATGGCAGGAGGACTAGGGGCGGCTGCAGGCGGTGGCTGTCCGAGAGGACGGTTATCTTCAGCTGTACAATGGTACAGAGAGGCACCCCAACGAGCTACGGTGCGTCTACGAGGAGAGAGAGAGGTGTCTCAGCACCGCTGAAGATCGTCTTCGGGCGCCAAGAGAAGGAGACGCTCTGGTCGGGACCCACCTGACGGGTCTCCGGGGGGGTGGGCTCTCTACGGTAGCTGACTGATAATTTGGTGGCAATGTGTTTAATATATGTTGTTGTAGGTATAAATTGCCCAAGTTAAGGATCTATACATGGTGTTAGTATGAATAATGTTTGATATTATAGTGATGACATAATCTTTGTATATGTGTCCATAAGGGGGATTACTTTGAATTATTTATTTATTTTGGGAGCACAGCACTTTTGTGTTTGTAAGACTGTGTTTAATAAGACAGCAGAATAATCCGTCTGGCCATGTGGGGGTGGGACGGCAGTCCACCTGTCCTCCCCTAGCTTTAGTTGTGTTGTGTGAATGTTATAGGCTTTACGGATTTGCTGTTGTTGTAGAGTGTGATTCGGGTTTCAAATTGGGAAGGGTCTTGATTGTATGTTTGGGACCTTTTTTGAGGGGGGCGGGGGTGTAGTGTTTTTTGTGGGACATGTTATGGTGTTACATGGGTGGTGACGTCACCCAGAGTATAAGAGAGCTGTGCGGTAGAGAGGCGGTCTCTTGACTACCTCTCTCCCTAACGGGAGCATCTGTCTGGATACTGTGAGCACATAATAAAGTCCTGTGTAGTTCACCACTCGCCTCATCATTGGCCTGCGTTTTACAGACATAACACGTGTGTCACATTTACGATCAAATCTGCTAGTACTAATGGTTCTAGCATGAGACTCAATACTATATTCGGCCTCAAGCAATAACCATGCGTACTAACAGATTTGTTAGTAATTGTAACATATTGTAGAAGAGCTTGGAAATGAAGAGGCGATTTGATTTATAAACAAAGTTTAATAATCAGCTCTCCTAACAAGTCTCATCTGGTGCAGAGTGGCAGAAGGAAAAAAGAGGCAGAATGTCTCCGGCTCACTGGCTTTATACTTGCACACAACAAAAGACATGCATAACAAAGGCTGACATCCCTCATTATCTTAATCCCCCCATTGTCTTGGTATTTCCTCTCCTCGCCATAGGGGGTGAGGGTGGCTCCTCTGGTCTCCTCCGCCGTGTCTGGGAACGTCTTTGTTCTTCACTCGGCGGTTGAGAGCCTTTGTCCTTTCAGAGGTGTGAAGTCCTTTACATATGTAATTACTAAACATTTCCACATGCTTCAACATATGTAGGTTATGGAATATATGATTAATATAGACCACAGGCCCCCCAAACAACTAAGAAAAGACAATAGAAAGGTTCACAGTCTAAGATAGTTACTATGACATACTAAGTGTTACATCTCTTGCCACGGAAGAAACTTTCCAGCAGCCATGCTCCTAAGAGAGTTCAGTGGTAATCATAACAGCATAGTAAAATCATAAGTCAGTCCTAAACTGTTGCAGCACAATTAGTGAACAATTGTGGAGTGGTTTGTATCAGTCTCTGTGCTGTCTGGGTTTTAATCTTCTCCCAAAACTGCTGTAGGTTGGTTTAGGCACCCTGCTGGGACCTTCTTGTGAGGAATCTGCAGTGTGGGAAGGAGAGAGGTTAATTGTTCCCTGCAAGGGGGCTGAGTCTTTTCTCTTGGGGGGTCTACCCCGCCAAAGTGCTCTCGCCACCTGTGCAGGCTCGTCTTTCAACAAGAAGGCAGGTTTAAGTCTGTCAATGCTGACTGTTTCTTTTCTATCCCCAAAATCAAGCACAAAGTGTTTATCACCTGTTCCATCGTATGCTGGGCGGAAAGTTGGTTTTAAAGCTTCATGCTTAACAAAAACGAACTCAGCGTTTTTTAAAGCTTGAGGGACAAAAACCCGTGGGAAGGAGTGATGAGCTGGACCGGGGAGAGAGTCCGGTCCGTTGCTGCCTAAAAACCTTGGGACTGGAAGGTGCCCTGGTTCTGGGTTCTCTGGTAAAAATTCACCTGGAAGCCTGAGAGGTTGTGCAAAGACTAATTCTGCGGGAGAGGCGTCTAGATCCTCTTTAGGTGCAGCACGCAACCCCAATAAAACCCAGGGAAGTTTATTTACACAATTTGTGTCCGTTAGTGAGGCTCTGAGGGCAGCCTTTAAAGACCTGTGAAAACGCTCGCATAACCCATTAGCCTGAGGGTGGTAAGCGGTGGTGCGATGAATTGTTGCCCCTAAGCTGTTGGACATGGCTGACCAGAGCTCTGAGACAAATTGAGGCCCCCTATCGGACGTGATGTCCGATGGGACGCCGAAACGTGCCACCCAGTTTGTCAAAAAAATGCGAGCGACTTCCTCCGCTGTGGTTGCCGCTAGAGGGACTGCCTCTGGCCAGCGTGTGGTGCGGTCTATCATTGTTAACAGGTGTGTGAAACCTTGGGAGGAAGGTAGTGGCCCCACGAGGTCGACATGAACGTGGTCGAACCTTCTAGCAGGGATTGGAAAAGGCTCCAGAGTGGCTTTTGTGTGTCTGTGTATTTTGGCGCGTTGACAAGAAATGCAAGTTTTTGCCCATTCTTTTACGTTTTTGTGCAGGCCTGGCCACACAAACTTTTCGGCGACCATTTTAACCGAGGCGCGCACACCTGGGTGCGCGAGAGAGTGAATTGCGTCGAAAATACGGCGGCGCCATGTAGCTGGTACTAACGGGCGAGGTCGGCCGGTTGAAACATCGCATATTAGGGGGGGTACGCTGTCGCGTAAACCCTTTTTCTCCAGCCTTAACCCTGTTGGTCCAGACAGGAGTGCGCGCACGTCCGCGTCACTGCTTTGTTCCTCCGCCATGGC
Organism: Pholidichthys leucotaenia; assembly: GCA_020510985.1. Lineage (NCBI taxonomy): Eukaryota > Metazoa > Chordata > Actinopteri > Cichliformes > Pholidichthyidae > Pholidichthys > Pholidichthys leucotaenia. The sequence goes on from CM035838.1 coordinate 21,001,869, forward strand.
TGCATAATCTATCCCTGCATGGATAGGTGCTGCGTATGTGTCTGCGTTAGTGAAGAGTTCTGCTGCTGAGGCAGTATAATCTGTCTCCCCACGCTCTGGTGGTGTCACAGCGCGAGAGAGACAGTCTGCTACTACGTTAAGTTTGCCTGCCACGTGTCGAATGTCTGTGGTGAACTCTGAAATCGCAGCTAGCTGTCTTTGTTGCCTGCCTGACCATGGTTCTGCAATTTTAACCATAGCAAAGGTGAGCGGTTTATGGTCTACAAAAGCCGTGAAACTCCGCCCTTCTAACCAGAAGTGGAAGTGGCGGATGGATAAATGAAGCGCCAGCAGCTCTCTGTCAAAAGTGCTGTATTTACGCTCAGTTTGGTTTAGCGATTTGCTAAAGAATGCTAAAGGTTGCCAGACCCCGCTGACAAGTTGTTCTACAACTGCCCCTATAGCTAGGTCCGAAGCGTCTGTGGTTAGCGCGATGCGGGCCAAGGGATCTGGGTGAACTAACAATGTGGCGTTAGCTAGGGCGCTTTTTACTTCCGCGAAAGCGCGTTCGCACTCCGGGGTCCATTCGACCGCGTTGGAAGCTTTCTTTTTTTGAGCGCGTCATATAGGGGCTGCATGAGCTGAGCTGCGTGGGGGAGGAAGCGGTTGTAAAAATTAACCATCCCTAAAAATTCTTGTAGCGATTTGACCGTTTGTGGCCGTGGGAAACTTTCTATCGCGTGAACTTTGTCTGGAAGTGGAACTGCCCCCTTCGGAGAGACTTTGTGTCCTAAAAAATCAATTTGTGACACGCCGAATTTGCATTTGGCTGGATTGATTATTAGCCCGTGCTCTTCTAGCCTCTGAAAAACCGTAGTGAGGTGCTGCTCGTGTTCTTCCTCAGACGAGCTGGCTACCAGCATGTCGTCGAGGTAGACGAAGACAAAAGGAAGGTCGCGTAGGACTGCGTCCATCATTCGTTGAAAAGTTTGAGCAGCGCCTTTGAGGCCGAAAGGCATTCGCAGAAATTCAAAAAGGCCGAAAGGGGTTATTACTGCTGTTTTAGGAATGTCTTCTGCTCGGACTGGGACTTGGTGATAACCGCGGACTAAGTCTATTTTTGAAAAAATGCGCGCACCCGCCAGATGTAGTGAAAAATCTTGAATGTGAGGAATTGGGTAACGGTCATGCGCTGTAGCGTTGTTTAATCTGCGGTAATCTCCGCACGGTCTCCAAGAACCGTTGGATTTCGGAACCATGTGAAGTGGTGAGGCCCAGGGGCTCTTTGAGCGTCTAACAATGCCCAATTTTTCAAGAGTTGTAAACTCGTCCCGTGCTATGTTGAGCTTGGCCGCATCTAAGCGGCGAGCTTTGGCAAAAACGGGTGGTCCCGTTGTGGGAATAAAGTGTTCAACCCCGTGTTTAGCCACAGTGGCTGAGAATTTGGGAATTGTGAGTGCTGGAAATTGGGTGAGGAGTTGCTCAAACTTACCTCCTGCCGTGGTGACGTTGGCCTGCACAGGTGGTGGAGAAACTCGGGCTGAGCATGGAATAGAAGCAAAGGACAGTGCATTAACCAGGCGCCTATTTGCTAGATCCACTAATAACCCATGTGCACACAAAAAATCTGCGCCTAATAAGTTAAAACTCACCGCCGCTACAACAAATGTCCATCTGTAGCTGCGGCCGTGGATGAGGAGGTGCAGGCTCTTTTCGCCGAACGTGTCGATGCTAGAACCGTTGGCTGCCACGGCTCCGTTGCCCCGGGTGCCCGTGGCTCGATCTGCGTGGGAGGGCATGACGAAACTCAGCTGAGCTCCTGTGTCGATGAGGAACTGCTTGCCTGTGTGTCCATCCGTCACGTACAACAGCTTATTCTTCTCGCCGAGAACCGCTGCCGTTAACGGCTCTCGGCTTTGGCGTTTCCCGAAATCGCAAATTTGCAGGGGGGAACGCATTTGCGGGCCTTCTCGGCGAAGCGGTGGTGATAATAACAGACGTCGCTCTGTCTGTTACGTTTTGGCCGTGTCGCTGTCACCGTGGGCTGGGTCTGCTCAGTGGGTTGTGGCTCCTCGTGGCTCGGGGCGTCAGCTTTGAGGTCTGCGGATGCTGCTGTGGGTGTCAGCTCCTTGCAGGTGTTGACGAGCCGATGAGCTTCATTGGCCAGTGCGCGGAAGTCTTGGTGGTTGTTGCATTTCATGCTGGCGAGTGTCCCTCTCATGTGTGGCGGCAGCGTGCTGAGGAATATAAACTGGAAGAGGAAGTTGTCATTGTCCTCTTCTTTGAGCTGTAGCAAATCCTCCATGAGGGCACCCTCTGTGGCCGTAGACCGCCAGGATCTTCTCGGCTCTCTCTTCCGCTGATGGGACGTAGTTCGCCACGATGGTTGCTTTGAGCGTCTCATATTTGTCCCGGGCCGGTGGCCGCCGGATCATGCTCCGCACACACTTCGAAGTGGCGGCGTCGAGTTTGGAGACGATATGGTAAAATTTGGTATTGTCAGCCGTGATGCCCGCCAGTGTAAACTGGGCTTCAGCCTGCTGAAACCAAGAGGCGGGGTCTTCTTGCCAGAAGTCTGGCAGCTTGACAGCGACGGCATTCGTGCATACTATCACTGCTGTGCCTGCCGGGTGAGAGTGCCTTGCCTCGGCTCTCACGGCGGTGCCGGTGCTCGGTTGAGCCCTCTCAATCTCTTCTGCCGGGGGGAACAGTTGTCCATCTGTTCCCTCGTCTGCGTGGTCGCTGGCGTCTGCCTGGGTCGCCACGGATGAGTCGATTGCGGGGGTATGCCTCAGGACCATACTCGCGTCAGGGGTCACCAGTGTAGAAGAGCTTGGAAATGAAGAGGCGATTTGATTTATAAACAAAGTTTAATAATCAGCTCTCCTAACAAGTCTCATCTGGTGCAGAGTGGCAGAAGGAAAAAAGAGGCAGAATGTCTCTGGCTCACTGGCTTTATACTTGCACACAACAAAAGATATGCATAACAAAGGCTGACATCCCTCATTATCTTAATCCCCCCATTGTCTTGGTATTTCCTCTCCTCGCCTTAGGGGGTGAGGGTGGCTCCTCCGGTCTCCTCCGCCGTGTCTGGGAACGTCTTTGTTCTTCACTCGGCGGTTGAGAGCCTTTGTCCTTTCAGAGGTGTGAAGTCCTTTACATATGTAATTACTAAACATTTCCACATGCTTCAACATATGTAGGTTATGGAATATATGATTAATATAGACACACGTATGATCAGTTTAAATGAATTTGTTTTTTAGTATTTTGAAATTTCATGCAGGTACTAAGAAAATTTACAAATGGTCAAGACCAGGTAGAGTTTTGTGCAAATAGTTTGCTGTTATTCTAACCTCTCTTTTTTGCTAAATGGCTCTACATTTCATCTGTTTTAATCATTTTTAAAATGTGAAAACACTAGAAAACATAATTATTTGACATGATTTCATACTTTGCTTCCGTTTATAATTCTAAATGTGTTTACATGGTATTCTAGCCACCTTAATTGGATACCGATGCCATTGTGTAATGGTGGTAGTATAAGTGGTAATTATGCAAAACTCCCATACTCATGAATGCACACTCATTCACACACAGGTGGGATTTATCATTTTTATGCAGCCTGTTTATATATTTTGTAGGACATGAGTGTTTGTTGGCTCATTTGTGCTAATACAGCTTACTAACAAAGTATGAGGGATTTACTCATAACTAAAGGTGTGTTCACACCAAACGTGAACAGGCAGTGTGAATCCATACAAAGTCAATGGAAAGAAGCGAGCACACGTAAAATTGCGCATTTGCGCGTTCGCGTCCGTGCGTTTGCTAGCTTGCTAGCTTTGAGATTCTGCCATTACCGGAGTAAAAGCATCACCATTGCAAAGTAAACTAGCTTGAAAATGAAATTCACTCACCTGGAGACAAGAGGACCAGGAGCTGTTCAGCTGAATTGGGATTTCGGAGTCATTTACCCAAGGTTTCCAGCCACGGACGTCCTAGCAAGCTAGCAACGTCAACACCCATCGTCTGCGAAGTTTTGGAGGCTTGAGACAACATTTTCAGGTGAGCCCCCGGTCGGATAATGTAAACATAACCATAACGTTATTTTGGGAATTTCCACAGCAGGTTGAACACGGCTGCAGAAGTTTTAAAGGCAACTTCGCCTGTCTGCATCTCACTCAGAAGGGGAGTTCATGTCTGTTCGCATGTTTACATTTAGTTATAATGCAATCGTGCCACTCGAAAAATTCACCCATTCACGTTTGGTGTGAACACACCTTAATGCTAACATGTTCTTGCATTAAACCTATTGTTTCCTATATTGTATCCTATCCACCTTATTCCTAGGCCCCATGATGCCTTTCATGAATTATGGTAGCAACTTCCGGTACTAGTTTAAAACATATGGTTGTCACTGAAACAGGACACTTTTCCTTGTTCAGAAACAGTGACTTCGGCATCAGAAATGCGGGAACATGGCCTCTTGCACCTCAAAACAGTAACATAATCATACCACTTCCCACGACTATTGATGGATGGGAAGATGACCTTAAAAAGTGGCCTCGTAGATAGTAGCTCCGTTAGTTAGCGCCACTGCTAAGATGCTAACGCTGTAAACAAATGACCGAGGCTGGCAAAATGAGTCACTTTGAGGACATTTTCAAAACTGATGTAGCGTTATTTCCATATTCTGTATTGCAAGACCTTCAAAATGATATTTAATTTGTAGGAAGTGCACGAAAACTGACCCAGAAAAAGACTATTTGTTTATATTTTAGCTAGGTTGAAAACTTGTGTTCGATCGGTCGGGAGTTATGTCTTCCGCAAAAACATATCTATTTTTAGAAAGTACGATTTCTAAGCTTTCCAATGATACCAGGCACTCATGGTGTTTCCCCGGGACTTTGCCGCTACCAAAGAAAGAAAGAGTCATGATTTATGACTTCTTGTTGCCTGTAGCTCGTAATGACGTGGTGTGCATTCAGACCAGCACGTCTCTATTGCAATAAAGTCAGATGCATTTTGTTAAAATATGTTGGACATAATCAAATTTACCTTAGAGCAGATGTACGCCACAACACCGTGCTTGGATGTCGTCTGTCACCGTGTGGCGAGAAGCCTCCATTTATTCAGTTTGTTGGCACAACCACGAACGGCAGCAAGTACCAGAACTACGCCAAAACATTCAAAAAATACAAAAACCGCAAGTGCTGAAATTAGCTGCCACTGGAGTGCAAAACACATATGTGGACTATGCATTAAAATGAATTTGAAAAACTTTTAAAAATGCTGTTTTAAATGCCCCTGCTGCTCCACTCTTACTGACTGATTTAACACTATGTCAGCTGAAACCGGAAGCTCCGCCCATAATCATTCCTACAGCGGCACCCCCAGGAATAAGGTGGATGGCAAATGTCAAGAAAATATTTTTTTTGGGGGGGGGGGGTAGCGCACTTTGGCTAACAAATACATATGTTTTAGGTTGGAAGTCAAGAAAAAAATGTGACCTACTATTGCCAACCTGCAGGGGTGTCAAGAGGTTTATGTAAAAGAGTACGGAAAATATTTGTTAATTTAGTAAAACATTGATAGTTTGTCTGTGTGTGGGTCTAATAGTGATTAAACTCTATACACCCAACCAGCTCACGCTCTTTGGATTGTCTACAGTACATTAAAGTATTTTTTCATCAATTTGTGTGGGGATTTATTAATTTAATATTTCTAAAATCATCATTAGTCTTAGTTGTAAAGTATTACAGTAAGAATTTTAGTTTCATCTCAGAATTATCTGTATTATAAATAATGGCCAGCCTTTTTTACCCTATAATTTTATGTCTAACCATATAGAGATCAGAATCAGAATCAGCTTTATTGGCCAAGTATGCACAACACATGGAATTTGACTTTGGCTAAAAACTTGCTCTCGTTGTTCAGATCCACAGACTATTAATCCGAGTCTTTACTGTTTGGATAGCAGCATTTACATTTACTCCTAAACTTTTCTCTCCTTTGTGCAGGTCATCCCTTCTCTGTGCTCGCTGCCCCAGGCCACTTGACCCACCCGTCTATCTCTTTACCGCAGCTCCCCATCAGCCGCTGACCCGCTGCGTCTACTTTTCCATCTCACTACTCTGATATTGTGGAGGAAAGAATGGGGGGGGGAAGCCCTTCGGGATGTGCTGTCAGCAGTCTGCTCCGTTTGGATGTGCGGTCCTCGGGCAGCGGTGGGACTTCTGTTTCCAATCAGTTGGGGTTTTTCGCGGCAAAACTGCGGAGCTGTAGAGAAGCCTCGGGGCAAACGCGGGGGTAGATTCTTCATTTTGTCCCGGGTTTTACGGTGCAGAGAAGAAGACCACTTACTTTATTTTGCTTCCCTTCTTCACGTGACACAAATCGTTTCATCCGGTCGGGATTTGTTTCCTTTTACATTTCCTTTCTTCCGAGGCATTTTTAATTGCCGCAACATGAGCTTTCAACATAGTGGAGAAAAAGAGTGATTGTAGTATGACAGTGTTACAGTAAAACCTCAGCTTTTTTTAATGTTCATATTTCGTATTGGTGGTGTGCACATTTGCAGCCTCACTGTTTGTTGTTGTATTGTTGTCAAAAAAAATGGAAACTCTTATTTATTCAGAGCATAACTTCACTTCTAAAAAAAAAAAAAAATAAGCACTTTTGAATGTGTCTGGAAATTGAATAATTCAGTGACTGTACATTGTAAATACTTTGGTGGTTTAATAAAAATGCATCAGATCTGTTATGAGGATGTATGTGTGTGAAGGAGTGTGTTTGTATTTCCGTGTGGCTGACAGTGTCTTCCGTTTTCAAGGATGCCGTAGAGGAACGGGGTCCGGTTATTTCAGGACACTTTACTCCCGCAGTGACTGCGTGAAGGTCGCCCGTCAAGAGGCCAAGTACCTGCGCTAACCTGTTATTGTTTTGCACATCATCTCCAGTTTACCCGCTGTACTTAACAGGAAACGTGATCAATCCTGCCGTGAAAACGATTTTAAACGTCTTCACTCAGAGTGGGGCCATTGATCGGGCAGTTTGTCAGCTTTTATGAGCTCTTCTACCACAGATTCTCTGCAGCTGTTACATTGACTGACAGCACTTCAGCAGCCGCGGTGGAAAAGCGTGAATGGGATACGTTCAGCTGAAGGGTATCGGTAGGTGTGGATTGAGAAGGGCTTTAACAGGAAATTCTCTCAACAGTGCCTGAGCTCGTTCAGTGTCATTCAGAAATAATCATACAATGACTTTTTTTTTTAATCAACAGCAATTTTTGACAGACATCTCAAAATTCATGTTTTTGAGTTGCAGATGGTATCTGTGCTGCTTGTTGGAGCTTTTTCTGACCTCATTTTTGCCAGAAAAGCTTACCCCCCATCAAAAACAATTTATTTTAAGAGTTTTGAGTGTTTATCATTTCACTTTGTTTTATATTTGTGTCTAATTTGCCCCAAAACGTTGCAATCTTTGCATAGTTTCAAGTGACCACAGTGTTTCTCCTGTTGCTCATGAAGCACCAGGAAAGTCAGTGTGACCGAGCTCTGCCTTCATACGGACAACAGATAAAAAAAACACACACAATGCCTCCTTTCTCCCTCTCGGAGATTTAATTAAAGATGCCCATAGGTTGACTGGGCCAGGTGTGCGGCTTTATAGATCACTTCTTTCTAAAGCCATCATGAGGGGACTATGCTGCGCGTTTATGAAGGGGAATCTTTCTGTTTTCCTTTCCTAGACATTAACTTTAAGTCAAACTCTCTTCTAATCAATCGCTTTGAATCAGCTCAATCCAGGAGGAAACCTGTTCATGAAAACGATGCCGCTCCTTGTGCCGTCTTAGAACAAAAGCCGCGTTCATGCTGAGCAGAGATGATTATCGGGCTCAGACATTTTGGGCCACCTGCCAGCACTACACTGTAAAAAAAAACCAAAAAAAACCCCAGCATTTCTCCCCCTCTCAGATACGAGCCCTTAAGGCAGCGTTTTGGCATGTCTCGCTCCAAGCACACGCATCACCGACAGTTGAAGCCGCCCCATTTTATCATGCCGTCATATGTCCGCCTCTGTGATTGGCAGCCTCAAGTGGTTGCAGATGAAAGCGGCCCCCCCATGCTAATGAATAGTCCCCTGATTGCAGAGCTGCTCGCTTGCCGAATTACCTAATGAGCAGATATACTGCAGTGCCCCTCGTCTCCACGTATTCAGATTTCTCTCCTTCACGCTGATGAGCTCTCCTCTGTACAACAGTCAACAAAACCTCTGTGACAGATTGCAACGTGAGCCATCTTCATCAGCTCCCTCCTCCTCCTCCTCACGCTCGTTTTGAGACGCGGCCGTGTGCTGGCGCGGACTTGGAATTTAGTTTGTCCGCTTTCCCGCTTCGCTTGAAGATTTCAGTTGATTGAAATGCTGGTGCCGTGTAAAGTGTTGGAATGGCAGACAAGCCACAATGGTACAGGGGAAAAAAATAATTTATGTTTCAATATGTTATAAGCTCAGGATGTAATGTTTGAAGAAAAATATAGGCGAGGTTTTATTGGTCTATCACGCAATTGTTTATGGCACATGAAACAGTAGTTGCAGTAAATGCAGGTGAAATGCATGTCAAATTCAATTTTCCCTGCATATCTGTCATAGATTTACTGCTAAACACTACATTTTGTCCCCAGAAAGGTTAAAAAAAAGTTTGCTTCCAACACTAGACTAAGAAAAAGAAAATGTTAATTTAACACCTGTCATGATTCAGTAAATTATCCCAAGTTTCCTTTAACTGAAGAATACTGAAGTTGGACCAAAACGAGACATTTTTCACATGTAGCTGCCATCAGAATCCGCTATACATTTTTAAATTGATTTAATTTGTGTTAAAAAGGAAGAATAATTTATGTTTGACAAAATGTTATTTCTTTATTAAAATCCATAAATAAGAGATGTTAAAGAGATGCAATCAGAAAGGTTTTGTTAATGTTTATAAAGTGGAGCTAATTTTTTGTGTTTGGTTATACAAGCTTATTTTGTGCTACACTCTCTCGCCACACGAGGCAAAGCTGAGCAGAGAGCTTACGAGCTGCAGAGGCTGCTGTTTGAAGTCGCTGTGCATTGAGAGTTGGAGTTACTTTAGACTGGAAACCCCCTGGATGTGTGTTTTTAACCCACCTTTGAGTTAATCCGGCCAATGAGTTCTCATGTTTGATGGCATGAATGTGCAATTAAACACCAGTAACCAGAAGAACGCCTTGTGTCCATGATTTAACTGATGGGTGTTGCACCACAGTCTGTCTTGAAATGTACAGTGGTTATTACATAAACCTGTTAATATGCCATAGTGTGCACGTCAGTATGCAGATGTGATATGTTTTGATGGAAAGCGTCCCCGAGGAGTCTTAAAAGCATTCAGCTCCTGTGTAATTGTGTGCTGCAACTGTTTGCGGAAAAATACATTCGCCCAAAAAATTAGAACACTTTCAACATTTTTTGGTGACAAGAAAAACTGTTTGGGACCTTAAAACTGTTTGCGAACTGTTTGGCAACCTTTTACGAACCCTGACAAAACCCCAAATCGGTACATTTGCCAGCATTCACCATTCTGTGAGATACGGGGGTAAAACATCCTGCCGGTGTTGTGCCGAGAATTGCTCACCTGCCAAGAATTGCATCCCATCGTCGCAAGCAGGTGTTTAGTGTAAGTTAAGTCAATACAACTATATACTTTGAAAATAAAGTGATTACCCTTTTTACCGGCAATGCATAAATGCAAAATCTCAACTTTAAAGATCGTAAAACGTGGAGTTGGATCACAATGATTTCTAACCTGCTTTGAAACACTAAAACATCCTGTGAATAAACATAATTTAAAGATAGTTTACAAGAGGTAATAATTTTTACTTCTAAAAATGTATAATGGGTGCTTCTAAAAATGCACAAATGGTTACAAGGCTGGCTGTAGTGTTATATTTTATAGTTTTGGTGGGTGGGATGCAATTCTCGGCAAGTGAGCAATTCTCGGCATAACACCGACTGTAAATGTCCATGAAAGCAGAAAATCATCGGGAATCCATACAATATATGTACAAACAGCCATATGAGACACTGAACAGAAGATCACTGAACAGCTGCATGTATGCATGCCGCCATTTTCCCCAAACAGCAGGCGTGTGTCTTACATACTGAGAGCCAACAAGGCCAATAACACACCTTCATAATTAATCACAATTAATGAGATGGATCTCATCTTCAGTGGTATTTTGTAACATTTCTGAATCATTACAAAAATTTCCAATTTATGGAATTTGTTAAAATTAAAGTAGTGATATCTGTAGAGATCCCACTGTTGCAATTTTGCTACTTTACAAAATCCTCCAAAACCCAAATGCAAAAAAAAAGAAAAAGTTGAGAAACTCTTTAAAGGTTGGGATAGGCTCCAGCACGCCCCCCCCCCCCCACACACACACACACCCAAAAAGGATTAAGCGATGGGTGGGTGGATGGATGGATGGAAAATATAATGTAAAATCAATCCTTCGGTTTCATAGGGACATTTAAACAGACAGGTTGAAATGCTAAAACATTGATCAGCTCTGTAGGGTACAACAAGCCAAAGAGAAAACAGCTATGACCCATTGTGCTACCCATTTCAGAAATGGTAATCTTTTTGAGGCATGTATTGCATGTGTGACATGTCACACGTTCAATCTGTATGACTACGGACGCACAGTGGACTCCTTGATGAGCTGCTTCACAGGCCTGCACTTACCATCGGATGAGCAGAAGCAGTCAGGTAAATCCGGTCCTTTGAACTCTGCAAGGAGAGTCGGTGCACAAGTCAGTTCATGGTCATGGGTTCAAAGCAGGGCCTACAGTATCTGTGTTGAGTTTGCTTTCTCCATGCTGTGGTAGGGTTACTGCAGGTGCTCCAGTTTCCTCCTACATTCCAAAAACTAGCTAGTTAAGTTAACTGGAGTCTCTAAAGTGGCCCTAGGTGTGAAAGGGGAAGGGACTGGTGCAGCTCCTTGGCCGCCTTATCCAGGTGGATGCCCTTGAATTTCCCTCTGGGATTAATAACAATCAAACTGTTGTATTCAACAGACCAGCAACTGAGGTCATAGCAATTCAAATAATGTTGCTCCTGAATATTAGTTTGTTAGCCTTAATGTATCTAGTTTGGAGCATTTTCAAAGCTATCAATCTTACCCATGACTTTTGTTTCAGTTCTTTAAGATCTGCTTCTGCAGTTGGCCTCTACAAAGTTACTTCCATGTCATAATATGTAATAAAATCATGATTGGCCTTTTAGATTTAGCTTTTAAGTTTGCAAAATTGTCTTAACTTTTAGATCAGATCACAATAGGATAAAAAAAATTTCTAATATTTCACATGGTTCATAATCACAGTTGATATCTAAATGTTCCGTTCTCCATCAGGACTAATAATCTTTGCTATTTTTAGTTTAAACTTTAGGGTTTATAAAGCAAGTGTTCTCTAAGGCTTCATAGCTGTACCACATCAACAAATAAGCACTATGTTAGTGAACATTTTTAGGTGAAATGTTCTTTCTTTAGACAGACTGGACCACAGTAAATTTACTTTGTGGCTAAGAGTGTTTTGTTTAAATGTGGATATTGCACAGAGCTACATTTACCCCGCCTATGAAAACTGTGTGCAGCCGGATTCAGTATCAAGTTTCTAAACGAAGCCAAAACAAAGCAGAATAAATGTATTGACTCCGGATCATAGGCCAATATATTACACTTCATACATATATGAAGTGTAATAATAGCGTAATAAGTAATATTCTGTTGCACACTATATATATATATATATATATATGTGCTACAGAAGCTCACTACATTCATGTGTAAACTATGACTTTTTACAGTAGCACGTGAGAAGGGAAGGGGCTGCTCAAAAGCAAGGAAGTGGCTGAAGCTTATGATTCACTTCACCCAGGCTGACATCCAAGCGTCCACGATGCAAAAATAAACACACAACTCTCCAGCAGGTTCCCAGAATGTGTTTACTTTGGGGTTATGACAGCTGCTTTTGAAACATCACAGCACTTCAGTTTGATTTATAGGAACCTGGAGTAAGATCTAAAATCACTCTCGAGTCATGTTAGAGGCAGAAATGTCTGAGTACAGTGACAGCTACAGGTGCCGCTGCACACCGAAGACAGATGCTGGGAACCGCTGAACTTTTACCTTCTTAGAGAGCATAACTCTAATCAACAGTTTCAGACAAATCAAATTTTCATCTGTTGATGGGAAAATGATACATAATTGCACATTTTTTGCACAATTATGTTTCATTAATGTAATCAAAAATACAGCAGGAAAATAAGTTTTGAACACAACATTTTTCTCATTAAACATATTTCTGATGGAGCCACTGACCTGAGATTTTCACCAGATATTAGTAACAACCCAAATACATACAAAGAAATCAAGGCAACTGTGTTCACAAAACAAGTTGTATTTAATAATGTGGCCTGGCTCAGGGAATAAGTATTGAACATGTGAAGAAAAAGAGGTGCAAAAAGGCATAGAAAGCCAAGAAACCAGCTGAAATCCATCAGAATTTAGGAGGCCACCCCATCCCCCATCAAAGCAAATTAATTTCAGCTGGTTAAGTCCTGACTGATAGCCTTGAAAAAGGTCTGTGAATATCAGATTGTCACACCACAAAGAACTCACGATGGATAGAAGCAAAGAGCTCTCTCTAGACCTTCACAACTTTATTGTTGCAAAACATAACGATGGCATTGGTTTACAGGCACATTTCTAAACTGCTGAATGTTCCAGTGAGCACTGTTGGAGTCATTATTCGTAAATGGAAAAAATATCAATTTCTATAATTCGGCCACTTGCAAGATTTCTGACAGAGGAGTGAAAAAGAATTATCAGAAGTTATCCAAGAGCCAAGGACCACTCACGGAGAGCTCCAGAAAGACCTGGAGTTAGCAGGTACTGCTGTTTCAAAGTAAACAATAAGTAATGCACTCAGCTGACATGGGCTCTATGCTCGTTCACCTCGCAAGACTCCATTGCTGAAGAAAAAGCATGTTGAAGCTTATTTAAAGTTTGCTGCACAACATTTGGGCAAGCCAGTAAAATACTGGGAGAATATACTGTAGTCTGTTCAGATGAGACCAAAATTGAACTTGCCACAAGTGGTGCCACAACACAGCATGTTTGGAGGAGAAATGGCCAGTGTTGGGAGTAACGCATTACGCGTTACTGTAACACCACTACTTTTGCAGTAATGTGCTGTGTAATGAAATTACTGTTTAAAAATTCAGTAATACGTTCCAGTTACTGAAATTTGATCAGATGCATTACTCGCGTTAATCGTTTTATTAATATGGATAGATAATTTTAGCGCAAATAAATACAAACTGACTATGTAGCTAACGCGCCATCAGTCAGTGTTACAAAGAGCCTCTTCACAGCTACAGCCAGCAGCCACAAATGGAGCTTGCTCCTGCTGGGGAAAGATGATGCTACTTTATTTTTGTGGAAATAGATTATTTTTCTTTTCGGTTAAAGACAAAAGCATATTCGTGGGCTGTGTGAGACCGACTGCAATCTTCAGAAGCACCTGAACAGTAACAAGATCAAAGCTAATGCTATGCTAGCACTGTGTTATTAGTAGATTTACGCTAGCTGAACAGCCATGCTGGATTTCAAGCACAGGTATGGTTCTGAACAGTTTGTGACCCAGCAAGAATAAAACTGGCTGATTGCCAGATAGGTTGTTACAAACTGAAGATCTGATAAGTCATTTTCCATCAGACAGCTGAGACTGTGATCCACTGAAATTAAAACACATTTACTTGCTACCTGGTTAAAGATTATTCAAAAACAGATTTGATCTCCAAAAGGAATTTAAGGGACTGGCTCATGTCTCTGTCACAGCAGACATCTGGACTGTGGATAATGGACATTTTCTTTGGATCACTGCACATCGGATTAAATCCATAATCATAAAGGTAAGAAACATTGACAGCTTTACGCAGTGTTGCCAACTCACTCTTTTGGAGTGATTCTCACTCTTTTTCCCTCTCTCATACCACAAACCCTATTTCTCACTCCAAAATGAGGAAATTACTGGCAATTTCGTGTTGATTTTCTTCAATTTTTTTTCTACAATAAGAGCTCTCAAGGCAGGATAAAGCACACTGAACATGTTTTAAAAGCTGTCTGAAACAGTCTGTTTTCAGCCTGATATTAATAAGCTCATAATGTAATCCATTAACCACTTGCACTCCGGGCAATTTTCCTAAAAATGCCAAAAAATAACGTGCCCAAAGTAAATCGAAAGCTGTTATTCAACCCTTTGCAGCATCCTCATGGGGTTGGTCTCATTTAAAAGAAAACACTTTGAATTTTTTTGGCAAAAAAAACATAATCTCTCTACGTGCTCCGGCCACTGAGTTACAGTCATCTAAACATACTGAACTTGAAGAAAAAAAAATTGGACACAGTGTTTTTTTGGATACAAATGCTTGTAAATAACACACAGCTGTCCAATCCGGCTGGAAAATGCAACAGAAATGTAGAACCAAGTGTTATCCAGCTGAGATCCAAATTTGGTAACAATACCACAAAAAATGAATATTTTACACAGCTTTGTTCTCAGGCTGTTCCCAGGCGTTATGGAACTGTGCCAAATTGTGCCAAATGGCACAGTTTGGAAAAACGTCTGTAACTTTTGAATAATTCAATGTAGAATCTTCATTTTAGGCTCTAATGAAAGGTCACACTCAGGGCTGTGTCTGTGTGTGTGTGTGTGTGTGGGCGGGGGGTCGTCCCCCCCCCCGCTACCAAGGACCAAATTCGGCCCTCGCTACATGACGGAATACACTCTTTTTTTTTTTTCCTTGCATGTTTTCACAGCGGCCCCCCCCCCCCCCTCGCTACTGTGTGTGTGTGTGGGGGGGGAACCGTGAACGCCCCCCCCCTCTCGCTACAGAAGAGGGCCATCGCTACATGATGGAATAGACTGATATGCTTCCCCCCGCGGACCGGGGAGCGTTCAGACCGTGCCTCCCCCCCGCTCCTCTTCTGCAGCGGGGGGGGGGGGGTTCACAGTCCGAATACGGCAAATGAACCGTTTATCGCGGCGCATGCACTTCGTATTTCGTGCGCAGTACAGTTGTAATTTACCGATCGGTCAAAAGTCATTTTTGGATTACAGTTTTCAGGGATAAATAATAATTTAGCTTATAACACCTTACCTCTTCAAAGCAGCAGAGTCGTGGCGAACAGCTCTTCCCATGCGTCAGACGAACGCGACGCTGCTCCGCTCGTGGATCCCGATCAACATAATTCCATTATTGCCGTTTTGGCGAATGATTTATGACTTTTGTCGTCGGCCTCCGTCTATTCTGCTGGAATGAGTGCAGGTCCCACTTGTGGGTGTTCTCCATGCTGCTGGGTGAGCCTGGGTCTGTAGTAGATTAGTCCAGAGTCCTTTGTTTTCATTTGTGGCAGCAGTAAATATCGCTTCACCCAGCCTGAATTTCTGTGCTTCAATTGGCTCCTGCGTTCACAGTAGGCGGGTCCTCCTTCCTAGATTTTCATTCATTGGCTCCTCAAGGTTTCAGAAACCCAATTCAAGGCTCTTATTAGTCGAATGAGAGGTCAATCAGATGAACTAATCTGTTTGCGGCTGTCTCTGCAGTTTTTTTTTTGAGTGGCGCTTGGACGCTACTACATCACCATCACCACCATCATGCGTTATGCGTCCAAGCGCACACGAGGGCACTCTCGTGCGCCCTCGTGCGTCATAGGACGCAGAGACTTGCCCACCCGCGGAACAACGAAGCGCAAGTGGTTAATTAAATTACTGTGTGTGCAAGATGATTTAAGTATGCATTTAAAAGTAACGTGAGTTACTTTTCCAAGTAACTAGTTACTTTAATCATGCAGTAATTGATAAGTAACTCAGTTACTTTTGAAAAGAAGTAACCAGTAGCTGTAACTAGTTACTATTTTTAGTAGCTTGCCCAACACTGGAAATGGCACTGCATATCCCACCATGGTGTGGGGGTGTTTTTCAGCACACGGTACAGGCAGATTCATGTAACTGAAGGAAAGATGAATGGACAAATGTACAGGGACATCTTTGATAAGACCTTATTGCCATCTGTCAAGATGCTGAAGATGAAACGAGGGTGGACATTTCAGCAAGACAATGATCCCAAACACACAGCCAAGGAAACTCTCAACTGGCTCCAGAGAAGGAAAATAAAGCTGCTAGAATGGCCCAGTCAATCACCTGACCTGAATCCAATTGCAAATCTACGGAATGAACTGAAGATCACAACACTCGGCGCCACACCAGTCGGCTGCCTTTTGCAACAGCGGCTCGATTCCGAGTTTTTTTTCCCTTCCTCTCTCTTTTGATCACTTTTTTTTTTTTCACCCCACTTATATCACGGACACACAGATCGTCCCAAATGTCTCCTGAGCCGGTGGACGGAGCCACTGTTTATAGCAGGATACGATATAACAGGGAAGAGCTGCTAGCATTTAACCGCCACCCGGTCCCACTGGAAAAACTCGACATACCGAGAGAACTGAGGCGAAAACGCCGCGGCTGCCGGGCTGGAGTAAGGCGGAGGACAAAAAATATAAGGTACAGACCCTCCCTTCCATCTGTTGTCATGGGAAATGTACGGTCGATACTGGGAAAGTTAGATGAGCTAGCGGCTATCTCCCGTTATGATAGCACTTACCGGGAGTGCTCTCTCCTTTTGTTTACTGAGACGTGGCTAACTGAACTAGCAGCAGATGCTAACATTGAGCTGGAGGGTTTTCACATGATACGAGCTGACCGAACACCAGAGAGTGGCAAAACTAGGGGCGGTGGAGTGATAATGTATGTTAACAACAACTGGTGCAGACCGGGACATATCACTGTTAAACAACGACACTGCAGCAAAGACATTGAGTTGCTAGCTGTTAGCATGAGGCCTACATATCTCCCGAGAGAACACTCACACGTGATCTGCATTGTTGTTTATGCAAATCCGACGGCGAACGCTGGGACAGCGCGTGACGTCATCCATTCAGTTACTAGCAGGCTGCAGACAGAACACCCAGATGCTCTTCTCCTCATCTCAGGCGATTTCAACCACGTTTCACTGTCTCCCATTCTGCCCACTTTCACCCAGTATGTCACATGCCACACTAGAGACAATAAAACACTGGATTTGTTCTACGCAAACACTAAGGAGGCGTACACCTCATCACAACTCCCCCCACTTGGGAGATCGGATCACAACTTGGTTCATCTCCGACCGGTGTACAAACCCCTAGTGCACAGACAACCTCCGGCCATGCACACTGTGGAGTTATGGTCTGAGGAGACAATGGACACTCTAAAGGACTGTTTTGAAGCCACTGCCTGGAAGCAGCTCTGCGATCCACATGGTGAGGACATCGATGGCCTCATTCACACCTTCACGGGCTACCTCAGCTTCTGTGTGGACAAATCCGTTCCCACCAAGACCATACGGCGTCACTCAAACAACAAACCCTGGATCAACCCTGAGATAAAAACACTTCTGAGAGAGAAGAAGAGGATCTTCAGGTCGGGGAACAGGGAGATGCTGAAGTCCGTACAGAGGGAGCTGAGGAGAAAGATCAGAGAAGGCAAGGACAGCTTCAGGAAGAAGATGGAGGACAAGCTGCAACAGAACGACATCAGCGGGGTCTGGAGAAACCTCAAAACCATCTCGGGGCTCCAGAATACCTCCCCCCAGGCCACGGGGGGCAGGGAGTGGGCGAACAACCTGAATCTGTTTTTCAATAGATTTGACCAACCGCCCTCGCCCCTGTCTGCACAACAACCACTGCTGCCTCTAAGAAATCAAGTCCTGCTACCCACTCCCCACTCCACCGACACCCCCCCCACTCCCAACACACAGCCCCCCATCCTGACCCTGACCAAGACCCAGGTGAGGACGGAGCTGAGGAAGATCAAGGCGAGGAAGGCGTCGGGACCGGACGGCATCAGCGCAAAGCTCCTCAAGTCCTGTGCAGACCAGCTGTGTGGGATTGTGACGTATATCTTCAACATGAGCCTGAAACTGGGGAGGGTACCACAGCTGTGGAAAACATCTTGTGTGGTACCTGTACCAAAAACTTCCCACCCCAAAGACCTGAACAGCTTCAGACCGGTGGCCTTGACGTCCCACTTGATGAAGACCCTGGAGAGACTGCTCCTTGCTCATCTCCTCCCCCTGGTGGAACCAGCGATGGATCCACTCCAGTTCGCCTACCAGCATGGCATTGGGGTGGAGGATGCGGTGATCTTCCTCCTTCACCGTTCTCTGTCCCACCTGGAGAAGCCCGGGAATATGGTGAGGATCATGTTCTTTGACTTCTCCAGTGCTTTCAACACCATCCAACCGATGATCCTGAAGGACAAGCTGCTGCGCGCAGGGGTGGACCAGCACCTGTCATCATGGATCCTGGACTACCTCACGAACCGGCCTCAGTTTGTGAGAACCCGGGACTGTGTTTCCGACACGATCATCAGTAGCACGGGGGCCCCCCAGGGAACGGTGCTGGCTCCCTTCCTGTTCACTCTTTATACTGCGGACTTCTCACACAACACAACACATTGCCATCTACAGAAGTTCTCTGATGACTCTGCGATCGTTGGTCTCATCTCCAGCGGAGATGAAGCTGAGTACAGAGGGCTTATCCAGGACTTTGTGGACTGGTGCCATCGGAACTGCCTCCAGATCAACGCGAGGAAAACTAAGGAGCTGGTGGTGGACTGCCGCAGGCATGGGCAGCCCCTCACAGCACCAGTAAATATACAGGGAACAGACATCGAGATGGTGACATCCTACAAGTACCTGGGTATTCATCTGAACAATAAACTAGACTGGTCACACAATACTGACGCACTCTACAAGAAGGGACAGCGCAGGCTGTTCCTGCTGAGGAGACTCAGGTCTTTTGGTGTACAAGGGGCGCTGCTGAAGTCATTCTATGACACGGTGGTGGCATCAGCCATCACTTTTGGAGTGGTCTGCTGGGGCAGTGGCATTACTGCAGCCGATAGGAAGAGACTGAACAAACTGATTAAGAAAGCTAGCTCTGTCCTGGGGCAACGCCTTGATCCGATGGAGGAGATAGGAGAGAGAAGGACGGTGGCTAAACTGTCATCTCTGCTGGAGTCCGAGTTCCACCCTATGCAGGACATACTGGATGCACTGAGGAGCTCATTTAGCAGCAGACTACATCATCCCAGGTGCACAACCGAGAGGTTTCGTAGGTCCTTCCTACCAACGGCTGTCAGACTGTACAACCTAAGCAGGGCTGCTCGCAGAGATAGCAAAAAGACGTAACAAACTAATAGGGTTTTTTTGAATGCAAAAGATGCAATAGACTTACACAATGGTCCTCTCCGGCATACAACTAGGAACATACCGGTCGCTATGGAGGGTGAGAATATGTATGGGCACATAATCATACCATGTAGGATAACTAAATAGACGGTTATGCTGTTTCATCCCACCTAGCAACAATGCTCTGCACTGTGTGTGTTTATATATTTTCATATTTATTCCATCTAGCTACAATGCTCCGCACTGTGTTTTTATATATCTACATATTATTCCATCTAGCTACATTGCTCCGCACTGTGTGTGTTTATATACTTGCATATTTATTCCACCTAGCTGCAATGCTCCGTACTGTGGGTGTTTATATATTTACATATTTATTCCATCTAGCTACAATGCTCCGCACTGTGTGTTCATATATTCATATATTTATTCCATCCAGCTACAATGCTCTGCACTGTGTGTCTGTGTGTGTGTGTGTGTGTGTATATATATTTTATAGTAATATGTACATATGTATATTAGCTGCTCTTGCTTGCTTGTTTGTTTTTTTTTTGTTTTTTTTTTTTCTTGCCTTCTGATTGTTGCTCTGAGTGTTGCTATCCCTGTGCTGTTGCAATCCTGGAATTTCCCCGTTGTGGGACTAATAAAGGCTTATCTTATCTTATCTTATCTTATCTTAAGATCGGAGATCAAAGAAGACACCTATGGAACCTTCAAGATTTGACAGTTTGTGTAGAAGAATGGGCTAAAATCACTCCTGAGCAATACCTGTGCCTAGTTTCTCCATACAGGAGGCACCTGAAAGCTGTTATTACCAACAAAGGCTTTTCTACTAAATATTAAATGAATTTCACCAAGTGTGTTCAATATTTATTCCCTGTGTCATTCCACTTTATTAATATAACTTTTGTGAACACGGTGTAATGTTCTCCTGGAACATGTAATGATGAGGCGCACACACCGGGTGTCAGTTAGGACTTTTTACTTGTCACTTCAAGTGCAACTAACAACTAACCACACAGTGGCACATGTACAACTCCTTTTATAGTCAGGTCATGGCCGGGGTCATACTGCCCTCTAGTGGTGACTCCATATGAACTTCACATATCAATACATCTCCCTTTTTTTTTCAAGTAAGGTCATGTCCAACTATAAACTTTTTCTCAAATTTCTATATACAAAATAAACTCTATTTCTATTTACATTTCTTTCACCTTGTACACTGAATCACAAGTTCAATTTTTTTTTTTTCTGTTTACAATTCAACATCAACACATTTTTTTCTCTGTTTACAATTCAACATCAACACATTTTTTTTTTTTTTTTTCAGTACTCCTTACATTTCCTCAATCAATCTTTTCGGTTTCACAATTTGCCTTTGTGATCTTCTGATTTGTGTCACCTCAGTCTGTTCGTTATTGTCTGTCTCTAAGTTTTGGTTCTCAGCCATTTCTGGTTGTTCGGTTTGGCTGGAAATTAGCATGTCGCTTATTTCACTGTCTGTGACTCTCATTTTTGTCTGAGGCACTTTCAGTAAGTGACGTCGGTTTCGCCTCATTGTTTTTCCATGCTCTGTGATGACTTCATATGATCTGGGAGTTGTTTCCTTGACCACTTTTGCCAGCGGTCCCCATTCTCCATCACATCTCACTCGCACTATGTCCTCATGTGCAAGTGGTCTCAGAGGTCGTGCTGTTCTGTTGTACAGTTCAGTTTGCCTCTCATCACGCCTCACATCTCTCTTTTCCATCACTTGAGTTGCTGATGGAACTCGCGTTCTGAGTTTTCTGTTCATGAGCATTTCTGCTGGGGACAGTCCATTCTCCAGTGGTGATGCTCGGTAATTCAGGATCGCCAGATGTGGGTCTTCTGCATTGTCTGCAGCCTTTTTCAGTATGCGCTTCACTATTTGCACTCCTTTCTCTGCTAACCCATTCGACTGTGGGTACAGAGGGCTTGAGGTCACGTGCTTGAACCCATATGTGTCTGCAAAGTCTTTGAAGCACTGACTCGTGAATTGTGGTCCGTTATCACTCACAACAGTCATTGGAATTCCATGGCGTGCGAACATTGTCTTTGTATGTGCAATCACCTTTTCTGCTGTTGTGTCACTCAACCCTGCAAACTCTGGGTAGGTGGAATGATAGTCCATGACTAACAGATAGTCCTTGCCCTTAAGCTGAAATAGATCCATGCCCACTTTTCTCCATGGCCCTTGAGGCTTCTCATGGGGCCTCATAGGCTCCTTTGGCTGTTGATACCTGTGGCGCTGGCAAGTCTCGCAGCGCTGCACATATGCCTCAATGTCCTTGTGCATGTTGGGCCAATACAAAACATCACGTGCACGTCTTTTGCACTTTTCAATACCCAAATGCCCCTCATGCACTAATTTAACCATTTCTGATCTCATGGAGGTAGGTATGACTATCCTTGTACCTTTTAACAGAACCCCATCTAACACAGACAGTTCACCTTTAAAGTGTTGGTAAGGCTTGTCAATCATAACCTGTCCTGGCTGATGTATCTGTTCCATTACTCTTTTTAGTTTCTCATCTTTTTGTGTTTCTTTCACTATCTTCGTCCATTTTGCATCTGACACTGGCATGTGTGCCTTAATAGAGTCTACATGTATTTGCACAGCTTCCTCTGTTGTGCTGCTGGTGTTGCTCAAGCTAGTCCTACTCAGCGCATCGGCTACAATTAGTTGCTTGCCTGGTGTAAACTCAAATTTCAAGTCATATTTCTGTAATCTTAACATTAGACGCTGGATGCGCGGTGGTGCGTCACCCAGTGGCTTCTGTGAGATAGCAATCAGTGGTTTGTGGTCTGTTTCTAGTATTACTGACCGTCCATACACATATTCATGAAACTTCTCACATCCAAACACTGCACCTAGAGTCTCTTTCTCTATTTGCGCGTAATTTTTTTCTGCGCTTGTCATGGTGCGCGATGCGTATGCGACTGGATACCACTCTGTGTCATGTTTTTGCAATAGCACAGCTCCTAGGCCGGCTTTGGACGCATCTGTGGACACTTTTAGCAGTTTGTCCTGATCATAGAATTTTAACACTGGCTCCTTTATTAGACTGCTTTTGAGCCACTCCCATTCTCTGGCATGCTCTGCCATCCACTTCCACATTGTATTGGTCTCTAACAAGCTTCTAAGAGCTTAAAGGATAAGCTTCTAAGAGCTATTGTGTTAGCTGATAAATTTGGGATAAATTTCCCCATGTAATTGACTAGCCCTAGGGCTCTTTGCAAGTCATTTTTGTCCTGCGGTACTGGCAGCTCTGCTATGGCCCGCACTTTTTCCGGATCTGGTTGCACGCCTGCCCCAGATAATTTTTCTCCCAGGTATGTAATCTCCTGTACCCCAAATTGGCACTTACTCTTATTCAGTTTCATACCTGACTTTTGCGCCTGTGTGAGAACTCTAGCCAACCTCTCGTCGTGCTCCTCTTTTGTTTTTCCCCAGACTACCACATCATCAAGAAAAACTCCCACCCCTTCTATTCCGTCAAACAATTGCTGCACAGTTCTATGGAAAATTTCAGGGGCTGAGCTAATCCCGAACGGCATTCGTAGAAAGCAATGCCTTCCGAATGGCGTATTAAATGTGCACAATTTAGCGCTTTCCTCGTCGAGCACTATTTGGTAAAACCCAGATTTGGCATCTAATTTTGTGAAGTAATTTGCTCCACTCATTGTGCTGGTTATGTCAGATTTTGTTGGTAGCCTGTAATGCTCCCGCTGTATTACTTTATTTAGATCTTTTGGATCTATGCACAATCTCAAATCTCCATTTGGCTTCTCCACTATAACTAGTGAGTTAACCCATTCAGTTGGTTCTTCTATTTTTTTGACCACTCCGTCTGCTATCAGTGAGTCTAGTGTTTCTCTCAGCCTCTTTTTAAGAGCTATTGGCACTTTTCTTGCTGCATGCATGACTGGCTCTGCATTCTCTTTCAGCCTAATTTTTTGTTTGCCTGGTAGGCGGCCTATTCCTTTGAACACCTCTTTGTATTCTTTCACCCAGTCAGTGTGTTTGTGCTTACTTGTTGTAGCCTCTGTATTTTCTCGTGTTGTCACTTTGTCTGTATCAATGACATTCACCCTTTTGATCAGACCTAGCTGATCGCATGTTTTTAAACCCAAAATTGCTTGTCTATTTCCATCAACAAGTACAAACAATGCATTCACTGTTTTACCTTTGTTTGACAGTGTAACCCTGCACATTCCTTTAGTGGGTATTGGCTTATTGTCATATGTTCTCAGATTAATCTTTTTATTTCTTATTTTCGGCTTGTTTTTCAGTCTTTTAAATTCTTTCATTGGCAGGATGTTTACCTGCGCACCTGTGTCGAGCTTCAGTGACATGTCCGTGCCATTCATCTCCAGGCACACTATCCATTCGTCAGCGCTCGTCTCTCCCTCGATGGCGTCCACGTAAAACTGATCCTCCTCGCTGTCGCTCTTTTTCTCCACGAGTTACACCCTCCTCTTTGAGAAGCAGGTCTTTGCGAAGTGATTTTTTCCGCCACACTTGCGACATTCCTTCCCGAATGCTGGTCACTGTTTCGGCGCGTGTTGCCTTCCACACCGCTCGCAGTTCCCGCGCGCGCGCTCTGGGTTTGCCTCCCTTTTTCTTGCCTGCAACGTTCCTTTCAGCTTCGCGCGCTGCACTGCACCGACCTCAGCAGTCTCTTTTTCCTTGCTGCTAAAAGTCTTTAATTGTGCCTTTGTACTCTCAGACGCTTGGCAAATCTGTATCGCTTTCTCCAGCGTTAAGTTAGTCTCTTTCAGTAATTGCATCCGCAATTTGTTGTCTTGGACCCCTATTACAATTTGGTCCCGTATCATTGACTCACTCAATGTTCCAAAGTTGCATGACTGACATTTCAACCGTAGGTCTGTGACATACAGCTCGATGGACTCTGACTCTTTCTGGAGTCTTTTTCTGAACACATACCTCTCGTACGTTTCATTCTTTCTCGGTGTGCAATAATCGTCAAATTTCTTCATCACGGCGTCGAAGTTGCCTTTTTCTTCTTCCGTGAAGACGAATGTGTTAAACACATTTAGCGCCGCTCGCCCTGCTACTGTTAGCAATAATGCTATTTTCCTCTCCTCGTCACGGAGACCGATAGCAAGCGAATAAAGTTCAAAACTCTGTTTGAATACTTTCCAGTTTTCGTTGACGTTACCGGTCAACTTTAACTCGTCCGGCTGTCGAAGAGCGTTCATCTTCACCGTCGGTTTGTAGTTTTATATCCTGGTATCATGTAATTTACTCCTGGTACCTGTAATGACGAGGCGCACACACCGGGTGTCAGTTAGGACTTTTTACTTGTCACTTCAAGTGCAACTAACAACTAACCACACAGTGGCACATATACAGTACAACTCCTTTTATAGTCAGGTCATGGCCGGGGTCATACTGCCCTCTAGTGGTGACTCCATATGAACTTCACATATCAATACACACGGTTGCTTCTATTTCTTGGTATGTACGTATTTGGGTTGTTACTGATATCTGGTCAAAATCTCAGGTCAATGGCTCCATCAGAAATATGTTTAATGAGAAAAATGTTGAAGAGTTCAATACTTATTTTCCACACTGTATATACAGTGGGGCAAAAAAGTATTTAGTCAGCCACCAATTGTGCAAGTTCTCCCACTTAAAAGATGAGAGAGGTCTCCAATTTTCATCATAGGTATACCTCAACTATGAGAGACAAAATGAGGGGAAAAAAATCCAGAAAATCACATTGAATGATTTTTAATGAATTAATTGGTAAATTCCTCGGTAAAATAAGTATTTGGTCAATAACAAAAGTTCATCTCAATACTTTGTTGTATACCCTTCGCTGGCAATGACAGAGGTCAAACGTTTTCTCTAAGTCTTCACAAGGTTTTCACACACTGTTGCTGGTATTTTGGCCCATTCCTCCATGCAGATCTCCTCTAGAGCAGTGATGTTTTGGGGCTGTCGCTGGGCAACACGGACTTTCAACTCCCTCCAAAGATTTTCTATGGGGTTGAGATCTGGAGACTGGCTAGGCCACTGCAGGACCTTGAAATGCTTCTTACGAAGCCACTCCTTCGTTGCCCGGGTGGTGTGTTTGGAATCATTTTCATGCTGAAAGATCCAGCCACGTTTCATCTTCAATGCCCTTGCTGATGGAAGGAGGTTTTCACTCAAAATCTCACGATACATGGCCCCATTCATTCTTTCCTTTACACGGATCAGTCATCCTGGTCCCTTTGCAGAAAAGCAGCCCCAAAGCATGATGTTTCCACCCCCATGCTTCACAGTAGGTATGGTGTTCTTTCTCCTCCAAACACGACAAGTTGAGTTTTTACCAAAAAGTTCTATTTTGGTTTCATCTGACCATATGACATTCTCCCAATCCTCTTCTGGATCATCCAAATGCTCTCTAGCAAACTTCAGATGGGCCTGGACATGTACTGGCTTAAGCAGGGGGACACATCTGGCACTGCAGGATTTGAGTCCATGGCGGTGTAGTGTGTTACTGATGTAGCCTTTGTTACTTTGGTCCCAGCTCTCTGCAGGTCATTCACTAGGTCCCCCCATGTGGTTCTGGGATTTTTGCTCACCGTTCTTGTGATCATTTTGACCCCACAGGGTGAGATCTTGCATGGAGCCCCAGATCGAGGGAAATTATCAGTGGTCTTGTATGTCTTTCATTTTCTAATAATTGCTCCCACAGTTGATTTCTTCACACCAATCTGCTTACCTATTGCAGATTCAGTCTTCCCAGCCTGGTGCAGGTCTCCAATTTTGTTTCTGGTGTCCTTTGACAGCTCTTTGGTCTTGGCCATAGTGGAGTTTGGAGTCTGACTGAGGTTGTGGACAGGTGTCTTTTATACTGATAACGAGTTCAAACAGGTGCCATTAATACAGGTAACGAGTAGAGAACAGAGGAGCCTCTTAAAGAAGAAGTTACAGGTCTGTGAGAGCCAGAAATCTTGCTTGTTTGTAGGTGACCAAATACTTATTTTACCGAGGAATTTACCAATTAATTCATTAAAAATCCTTCAATGTGATTTTCTGGATTTTTTTTTCTCATTTTGTCTCTCATAGTTGAGGTATACCTATGATGAAAATTGGAGACCTCTCTCATCCTTTAAGTGGGAGAACTTGCACAATTGGTGGCTGACTAAATACTTTTTTGCCCCACTGTATAAAGAAGGAAAAGACCCCTTATATTGTACAAATTATCACCCAATAAGCTTTTTATGTGTGGACTATAAAATTCTGACATCTATTATAATTAAAAGAATCCAAAAATATTCAAACAAGTCAATAAACTGCGACCAAACAAGATTTGTTTGGGGTTAACAAGGAGCCAATAATAAGGAGAGTTTTGAATTTAGAATTGATGGGTAAAATGATCAGGAGCTTTCAATACTTCTAAACTTAGATGCAAGCATTTGATAGAGTGGATTGGATATTTTTGGAGAAAACACTGAAAATAATGAGTTTTGGAGAGAAATTAGTTACGCTAGTGAAAACTCTTTATAAAACTCCTAAATCAAGGGTTTGTGTTCATCAGAATTTTTTGAGATCAAGAAAGGAGTAAGACAAGGACACTCCCTTTCACCTATTCTTTTTGCAATTAGTATGGAACCACTGGCTGAGACCATAAGACAGGATGAACAGATAAGGGGAATGGTGGATGGAGGAGGATCTACTCATAAAATAGCGTTATTTGCCGATGATATACTGTTGTTTATTAAAAATCCACTTCACTCCATTCCTCCATTAATGCAATGTCTATATGGCTCTATCTCAGGATTTAAAATAATGAAATAAATCAGAGGCAATGATGATTTGGGGGATATGGCCTGCAGAATTAGAGGATGTTTCTTTGGTCAAAACTGTGATGATCAGGTGAGTGTGCACCCTCTCCCCTCCTGTTTTTATTTCTTCCTGGCTCCGGAGCTCATCAGCACACCTGTGTGATTGGACACACCTGCCGCTTCCTGGTCTATTAGCGTATAAAAAAGCCAGTGTCTGAATGCTTTGGACCGTTGGGTATTGCTGCCACTAACAACCCCAGTCAGTGTTGTTTGGCAAAATCTTTATTCCTGTTGTCTTATCCTCTTGTGTCTTTTCCTTCTCAGGTTTGCTGCCCCTTCAGCGGTGTGTCTCCGGGGCTGTGCACGCTCACCTGAACCTTTCATCTTCAGACAATGGACTCTTCCACCCAGGTCAACCCATCCTCTCCTCATTCCCCATTGTATCCCATGCAGGAGTTCCCTACCGGGCCCTCTGTTTGTACAATAAGCCTTTCCTTCCCTCTCCTCTTTCTCCTCCTTAGTTATCCTTATTTATTCATTATTTCTCTCCTCCTTCTCTTTCAGGCAGCGTGTGGCTCCAGCGTGCTCCTGTCTTTGTGTAAATTTAAGTTTCTGTCTAATTTGCGTTGTACCTTATATGTGCGTGTTTATTTAGTTTGTGTAGTTCTGAATTCCAACTGCTGCCAAGAGGACACTGTCCAAGGATGGATAATTTTTTCACGCATAAGGAGTTGTTCAGAACTCCTTATAAGAACTTGTTATACAAAGATATAGAGTGATGATAATCAAGTCAGTGGCGGTAATGCACCTGTAAGCTGGTTGCCAACCGCCAATCAAATCTAAAAGAAGAAAAATTTTGTATTTTCATTAAAGTTGTTTATTTTATCACCTGAGTCTGAGTGTTCATCCGGTGTGGTTTGCTCTGCATTTGAGCCTATCTGGTATTGAATTATGACAAAACGGGGATTCAGATACTTAGGAATAGTAATTACACCTAATCCTGAGCAGTTATTTGAGGAGAATTATGGTAGAAAAACAAATCAAAAATGATTTGACAAGGTGAGAAATTCAACTTTTCCTTATTGGTAGAATTGATGAATCAGTCTTCTTGTGTTTGTTTCAATCACTTTCTGTGCCATTTTTAATTTTTATTTTGTTGTCTTTTGGCTGCTCCCTTCCCGGGTCACCACCGCGTATCATCAACTTATGTCGCAATGATCCACATGTTCATTTGGCAAGGATTTTTACACCTCATGCCCTTCCTGACGCAACCCTGGCCATTTATCCAGGCTTGGGACCGGCACAGGGAGTACACTGGCTTGTGCACCCCCTGTGGCTGGGTAACCACCTCCTGTGCCAATACCCATGCTAATATTCAATAGGTTAAACAAACTAATATTTAAATGTATTTGGCAGTGGAAAAGACCACGTATTAGATGTAAAATGCTGTTTTTGCCAAAAGAAAAGGGAGGACTGAGCCTACCAAACTTTAAATATTATTGGGCAGCACAGTTGACAGTAGCAGTTGCATGAATGGGGAAAGATTTTGAGATCATATGGGTTGAGATATAAAAAAGTACAATTAGAGATCTATCATCAAAAGATTTTTATAGGCATCTTCAGATGGTAAATTATATAATGAATCATAAAGAAAAAGATTTGGTATTGAAAAGTCCAAATAGGATTGAAGAATATTTCATAAATACTAGTGCAGTGCCCGTAGAAAGTACGTAGTCTGATAGAAAAGTGGTAGGGCAGTTAGTGTTTACAAGCACAAATGTAGGCTGTTTGAAAGTGGGACAGAGGTGTACATGTAGGCAATCACACATATAGTTGCTTAGTGAAAGATATCGGCAAAGACAGTCATCAGCAAAGACATCAGCCATAAAGAGGCTGAAGGTGCAGAAATGTGCTGCCTCCATCTCACCCTTGATCTAAAATAATTTAAGCGATTCCAGCACATTTCATTTCTTGAAACAACATATTTAAGATTGAGCAATAAAAATGAGCATTTCTTTTTAAATATATTACCTTCTTAGCACTTCCCTTAATGTCTGCAGAAGGAAAGGATGCAGCCAAGTGGCTCATATGTTACAGGGCTGCAGCATACTGGCCACTCTCTTCCTGTTCTTGCTGGGCAGAAGATTTGAATAGTGCATGCATTGCACGCTCAACCGGCGAAATCCAGTGCGTCCCTTTAATAATAATACAATAATGATTTTTGTCGTTTATATAGCACACTTTAATATACAATGAAATCTGAAAGTGGTACACAGGAATACCTTTGACGCTGGATGGATTGCTTATGGTCACTCCCAGTATTTTCCCAACTTCCTGGAGTTCTCTCTGAGGTTTTGGACTGAAGTGATAGGTCTTCTAAAGCAGGTGGAGTAGGTCATAGAATTTTGCAACCATGGGCCCCTCCTTCTTCACACTCAACGTGGCCAGTTCTAAGCTAGATGAATGAGACAGAATAAAAAGAGGTTTGATTTTTTTTAAGTATGTACATGCAACATTAAAATGCACATTTTTAAACAAAGCAGTAATTAAATGTACCAGTGAGTCATGCAGTGAAAGGGAATCACATGCTCTCCAACCTCTTCATTGAGCAGGGAAATAATACCTCCACGATGTCCCATGTTAGCTCCATCTGCTCCAAATCCAACCAGTGTAGAATGCCATTTCTTCAAGGTTGCACATTTTTACTGTGTCAGCACCTCTGTAAAAACAACATTGCACAGAAAGTGATGCTTTTGCTTAGTTTCTTCATCTTGCGCAAGAATACAGTCTTCTTGATCTGCCAACTCTGCTCCCGGCACCAATGCGCTGTAAAGACTGACCCTGTGACTTATTCACAGTCATAGCAAAGCAGGGTCTTACTGGAAACTGTTTAGGTTGCAAGGTGAATGGAAAGATGTCAGATGGTATCAGTGTGATTCGTGGAATCAGAAGAGTGCATCCAGCATTGACACCAATCACAGATGTTGCAATCAATAGGTGAGGCAGTATTTGTTCAGTGATGTATCTTGAGTCTTTGCAATGTCCGTTTCGTTGGTCAAAGATTCGCAGAACCATAATCACCATTCCCACCTTTAAAGCGATGCAATGACGAGGCATTCCAGATGGGTAGAGTGTATTTAGAAACTCAGTTGTGTATGCATGATGACCTTCAGAATCTGCAGTGTCAACGCTGTTGCAAACATGTTCCTCTCCTGGGAAAATCTTTGTCATGTACTCATTCACTGTGTCAACTTTAGAGTTCATTGGGCAGTTTGTCACCTGGAATTATTACCGTTTCATTAAGTTCAATTGCAAACTCGCTGGAGTTTTTCCTTGTCCAAGGTCCAAGACAAATTTAGCAAAATGTTCTTCATCTTGTTGATCTTCAACAGCTTGAGAGATCCTCATGTTTTCTGTTAGACAAATACTGTAGTTTCAACATTCAGCTACCTACTATCTACTTCAGGCTCATATCGCAAATGTCTCCCGATCCGGTGAGTGTAGGAGCTACTGTTTACAGTAGGAGTCAACTGTTGGCATCAGACTGCCCCAAAGTGCTAACACAAAAACTCGACATACCAAGAGAAATCAGGCGAAAACGACGTGGATGTTGAGCTGGATTGATGTGACACACGAGGAAAACAAAGTACAGACCCATCCTTCCATCCATTATTATGGGAAATGTGAGATCGCTGCTTAACAAGACTGACGAACTGGCGGCTATGTCCTGGTATGAGAGCGTCTTCAGAGAGATTAGCATTATGTTGTTTACTGAGACATGGCTAACAGAACTAGCAACAGATGCTAACATTGAACTGGAGGATTTCCACGCAATACGGGCAGATCGGACATCAAACAGCGGGAAGAGCAGAAGCAGGGGGCTGATAATGTGCAGACGTGGACAAAATTGTTGGTACCCCTCTGTTAATGAAAGAAAAACCCACAATGGTCACGGAAATAACTTGAATCTGACAAAAGTGGTAATAAATAAAAAGTCTATGAAAATTAACCAGTGAAAATCAGACAGTGCTTTTGAATTGTGGTTCACCAGAATTATTTTAAAAAAACAAACTCATGAAACAGGCCTGGACAAAAATGATGGTACCATTAACTTAATATTTTGTTGCACAACCTTTTGATTCAATCACTGCAATCAAACGATTTCTGTAACTGTCAATGAGACTTCTGCACCTCTCAGCAGGTATTTTGGCCCACTCCTCATGAGCAAACTGCTCCAGTTGTCTCAGGTTTGAAGGGTGCCTTCTCCAGATGCCATGTTTCAGCTCCTTCCACAGATCTTCAATAGGATTTAGATCAGGGCTCATAGAAGGCCACTTTAGAATAGTCCAATGTTTCGCTCTTAGCCATTCTTGGGTGTTTTTAGCTGTGTGTTTTGAGTCATTATCCTGTTGCAAGACCCATGACCTGCAACTGAGACCAAGCTGTCTGACGCTAGGCAGCACATTTCTCTCTAGAATACCTTGATAGTCTTGAGATTTCATTGTACCCTGCACAGATTCATGACACCCTGTGCCAGATGCAGCAAAGCAGCCCCAGAACATAACAGAACCTCCTCCGTGTTTCACAGTAGGGACAGTGTTCTTTTCTTGGTATGCTTCATTTTTGCATCTGTGAACATAGAGTTGATGTGCCTTGCCAAAAAGTTCCAGTTTTGTCTCCTCTGCCCATAGGACATTCTCCCAGAAGCTTTGTGGCTTGTCAACATGCACTTTGGTAAATTCCAGTCTGGCTTTTTTATGATTTGTTTTCAACAGTGGTGTCCTCCTTGGTTGTCTCCCATGAAGTCCACTTTGGCTCAAACAATGACGGATGGTGCAATCTGACACTGATGTACCTTGACCTTGGAGTTCACCATGAATGTGTTTAGAGGTTGCTCTGGGCTCTTTTGCTACCATTTGTATTATTCGTCTCCTCCTGCAACCACGTCCAGGGAGGTTGGCTACAGTCCCGTGGATCTTAAATTTCTGAATAATATGTGCAACTGTAGTCACAGGAACATCAAGCTGCTTGGAGATGGTCTTATAGCCTTTAACATGCTTGTCTATAATTTTCTTTCTAATCTCACTCTCTCCTTTGCTTCCTCTGGTCCTTGTTTAGTGTGGTACACACCATGTCACCAAACAGCACAGTGACTACTTGTCACCCTTTAAATAGGCCGACTGACTGATTACAAGTTTGTAGACACCTGTGATGTTAATTAGAGGACACATCTTGGTTGAACATGTCCCTATGGTCACATTATTTTCAATCTTTTCTAGGGGTACCATCATTTTTGTCCAGGCCTGTTTCATGAGTTTTTTTTTTTTTTTTCCACAATATCTTTATTGAACCTTTTTTTTTTTTTTAACAAACATGATACAAACAATCAAACACTAACACTAAAGTACTACAAAAAAAAAAAAATGCACTAAAAACACCAACAACCACCAACAAAATCAAGTCTTCAACAATGCTCCTCTGTTTAGTCTAGACAATCCAATACATAAGTATACATATTATGTTCACCAGTTTGGAATTTACAAGGTCCACACACATCATTCACCTTCTTCTTCAAAAGTTATGTTTAAATTTTTTACATAATCAATAAAAGGTCTCCATATATTCTCAAACACAATTTCCTTTGATTTTAGTATATATGTTATTCTTTCTAATGGAAGGTTTGTTAACATCTGTCTTAACCACTGAGTCACATCTGGTCTATGAGTCTTTTTCCATAATAGTGCAATACATTTTTTGGCATTAAGCAAACTGAGGTCTATGAATGTTCTTTCACTTTTATTAAAATTATGCTTTTCTGGGTACAGACCCAACAAAAACAGTTTAGGATTCAATATGATTTGTTTTGAGATTATTTTTTCAATTGTTACCCTCACCTCTTCCCAAAACATTCTTATTAATCTACATTCCCATAAACAATGAAATAGGGTTCCTTTACTTTCCATGCATTTTGTGCATGTATCTGGTATATTTTTGTTATATCTATTTAACTCCTCCGGTGTAACATACATCCGCATTAACCATTTGAAATGTATCAATTTAAGGCGTGCATTTATTGATTTGGTTTGAGCTTCTGTACAAGCCAATTCCCATTGTTCCTCTGAAATTTCAATTTGCAGATCTTCTTTCCAGTAGTTTAATCTTTTCAGTGAATTTTCACTTGAAGATAGTGTCAATGAGTTATAAAACTCTGAAATAATACCCTTTCTTTTACTATCTTTCATCATCATTTTTTCCAAGGATGAATAGATAGGTCGAGTGAGAGCTTTATTTTGATTTGATCGAATAAAGTTTCTAAGTTGAAGATATTTAAAAAAATGTGTTCTATTGAGATTAAATTTGATCCTCAGCTCTTCAAAAGACATTATGTTGTCTGCACATGGCAAATATAAATCCTGAATCTTTTGTATCCCTTTTAAATTCCATACTTTAAATACAGCGTCCGCTCTCCCTGGTTTAAAATATTGATTACCCCATATTGGACTAAATTGTGACAATAACTGTGGTTCTTTTAAATAGTTTTTAGCTTCACACCATATTTTGATCATATGCTTTACAAATGGATTTTTAACTTGTTTTTGTAATTTTTTTGCCGAATCTGAGTATATGAATATGGGAAGAGGTAAAGGTAAATTGTATGATTCCATTTCAGTCCAGTGAGGGAGATCATTTGATGAAAAATAATATGTCATAGACCTCAGTTGTGCCGACCAATAATACAACATAAAATTTGGACATTTCAGACCTCCACGATCAAATGGTAAATATAATAAAGACAAACGTA
Source organism: Pholidichthys leucotaenia (assembly GCA_020510985.1). Classification (NCBI taxonomy): domain Eukaryota; kingdom Metazoa; phylum Chordata; class Actinopteri; order Cichliformes; family Pholidichthyidae; genus Pholidichthys; species Pholidichthys leucotaenia. The sequence goes on from CM035838.1 coordinate 21,035,852, forward strand.
ATCTAGCCCTCCTGTTGTTCCATATAAATTCCACTAACTTTTTTTTTATTCTTGAGAATAGATCTAAAGGTGGTGATAAGGGAATGTATTGAAATAAATAAAGTATTTTAGGTAAAATATTACTTTTAAGTATATTGATTCTCCCGATCATCGACATTGGTAGTGACATCCATCTCTGAGTTAACTCACTGATATCTGACATTAAGGCTTCATAGTTGACACTGGCGACTGATTCTAGCTTAGGCATAATTTGGATTCCTAAATATTTAAACTGATTTACAACATTGAATTGATTTACCTCAGGGGCTGGGTAATTTCTCTGGGTCTCATTTAGCATTAATATTGAAGATTTAGTTTTATTTATTTTATATCCTGATATTTCTCCAAAATTCTTTATTAAATTCAACAAGGTTGGAATTGATTTTTTTAGATTCGACATAAACAAAATTATATCATCGGCGTACAGGGAGATTTTATGTTCTGTTGGTCCAACTTTAATTCCATATATTTGTGAATGTAAACGTATCGCTATCGCTAAAGGTTCAATTGCCATAGTAAACAGTAAAGGTGAAAGTGGACAGCCTTGTCGACATCCTCTATTGATTTTTATTGGTTTTGAAATATTGTTATTTGTTAGGATTTCTGCTGTAGCATTATTGTATATTATTTGAACCCATTTTATGAAATTATTTCCAAGTCCAAACCTTTGTAGGACTTCAAAAAGAAAGGGCCATTCAACTCTATCAAAGGCCTTTTCGGCGTCCAATGATAGGAGAGCTGTATCCGGTGCTTCTTTATTAAAATAAATAATATTAAATAGTCTTCTTACATTATGGAAGCCTTGTCTACCCTTTATAAAGCCATTCTGATCTCGATTAATAATATTTGGTAAAATTTCTTGTATTCGTCTTGCTAAAATTTTACAGATTATCTTAAGGTCGGCGTTTAATAGGCTTATTGGTCTCATATTTTCACATTTATTAGAGGGCTTACCTGGTTTTGGCAGCAGTATAATTAAGGCATTATTTATGTATGATGGTAAATTATTATTTTGAAATGCTTCTAAAACCATTTCCCAAAAAAGGTTTTATTAATTTATTCTTAAATTTTTTATAAAGGTCAACTGGAAGACCATCTGGTCCTGCACTTTTTCCTGATTTCATATTATCAATGGCTAGCCCAACTTCTTCTTGACTAATTTTAGACTCCAATATCTCCCTGTTTTCATTTGGAATACACGGTATAGATAGTTCGTTCAAAAACCCATTTAGTTTTGTTAAATCAGGTTCATTTTTGGTATCATATAATTTTTCATAGTAATCTCTAAAGGCTCTATTAATTTCTAAAGGATCTATAACTACCTGTCCGTTACTTATAATACTGGTAATTGGTGATTTAATTTCCAATTGTTTAATCTGCCATGCTAATAATTTTCCTGATTTTTCACCTTGTTCATAAAAAGATTGTTTCAATCTTAGAAGACTCGAGGCAGCTCTATTCGCTGATTTTTTGTCGTATTCAGCTCTCAAAATCAGTAATTCATTCTCCAACCTTGGGTCACTTCCTGCATACACTTTTTCCTGAAGATTTTTTATTTTATGTTCCAATTTAGCTCTCTCCTCTCGAGTCTTCTTAGATTTTGATCCTGTATAACTAATAATATGTCCCCTAACAAAAGCTTTGAAAGCCTCCCACTTTACACATGCTGATGTTTGTGTAGTATTGATGTCAAAGAACTCGTCTATCTGTTTTTCTATATACTTGACAAATTCCTCATCCTGAAGCCATTTATGCTGAAATTGCCATCTACCTGATTCCTTTGTCAATTTTTTATCTACATATATTAGACAACAGGGTGCATGATCAGAGATCACGATGTTATCATAAAAGCAGTTTTGAATCTTGGACCTTAATTCTGTGGAAATCAAAAAATAATCAATACGTGAGAATGTCTTGTAGGTACTGGAATAACAAGAATAGGCTTTAACTTGTGGTTTCATTTCTCTCCATATATCTAACAATCTCAATTCTTTCATAAAATGATTAATAGTCATCCTACATCCAATGTGCGTACAATCCAGTCCTGTTGATCTATCCACACCTGGATTCAATGTACAATTAAAATCCCCTGCTATTATATGTTGCCCTGTAAGTGATGATAAGATGAGAAATAAATTAGCAAAGAACTTCTGATCATCTATATTGGGACCATATAAGTTCACAAGATTTATATTTTCTAATAGCAAAGAACCTTGAATGATTACATATCTTCCAAATTTGTCTCCAATTACATTTTTCACTTGAAAAGGAACTGATTTATGTATGAGAGTCATAACTCCCCTGGCTCGGGATGAAAATGAAGAGGTGAATACACTTCCCTGCCATCTACTCCTAATTCTTTTAACATCCTCCTCTATCAGATGAGTTTCTTGTAAAAACACAATTCTTGAACCCATGTCCTTTATTTTATTCATAACTTGTTTAAGTTTTTTTTAAATTTTGTAGACCTCTGCAATTCCATGAAGTTAAATTAAGATTAACACTTTGGTCCATGATCAATAGAGAGTTTGGGATTACCTTGCAGTGTAAACATGCTCATACAGAGAAGCAAAAACATGAGTGGTTGAACATTCATCCTACAAACTACACACAAACAAATTTCCCCTTCCCACACTTGTGGCAAACCCCCCAAAATCAAAAGAAAAATTCTGTCTCCCGATATAGCCATCGACCGTTCCACACCCACGGGGAACAGCCTAAGCCACTCCTTCATCCTCCCAATCACCCTAACTCTACTGCTTTTAATGACGTAACATTAACTCTCCTCTGTGGTTTTCCAACTTAACTCCAAAATTTTTAACAACTTTGTACATCGTAGTTTTTTTTTTTGTTTTTTTTGTTTTTGTTTTGTTTTTTTAATATATAATACAATCTATATTTTGTAAACTTACTATTTACTTCAAGTCAGTCAGATGCCTGTGCAAATGCTTAATTATTCTACCTTATATTTTGTTCATGCTTAGCTCCCACCAGTCTCTTCTTCTTCTTTGATCTTCTTGATGAACTCCTGCGCCTCCTCTGGGGTCTTGAAAATGTGGGTTCTGCCCTCATACGTGGTCAGCAGTCTCGCAGGATAGATTACACCATGACGAATCCCAAGGTTGCGCAGCTCCTTACGTACGGGATCAAACTGCTTCCTCAATTGCTGGATTCCTGTGGCCAAATCTGGGTAGAACCGCACCTGCTGGTCCTGGTGTTTAATCTCTCCTTTAGCACGTGCAGCGTTGAAGATCTTCATCCTGTCTCTGTTGCTAAGAAACTTCATAATTAAGGTCCTCGGCGGTCCCTTATCTCTCCGTGGGCCAATACGATGTGCTTTTTCCAGAACCACTGCTGATTGCAACTCCTCGCTGCCCAGCACCTCCGGAATCCACTTTTCCAGAAAGGAACATACGTCCCGACCTTCTGATTCCTCTGGAAGACCCACCAGCCTCAATTATTCTGTCTCGACCGAGATTCCAAATCCAAAATATTATCTTCCAGAGATTTATTTTTTTTTTCCAAAGTGCGCACCTTTAATTGAAGACGGGTGACGTCATCTTCAGCACTAGCGAGACGGAGCTCCATCTGCGCCGTTCGTTCTACACAGTCACCCAATTCCTTTCTTATTCCTTCCAACGCTGTCATAATCCCATCAAATCTAGAGGAAAAGTCCGCTCTCATTGAACTCATGGCAGCCATCAGCGCATCTGCGCCATTCCCCGCAGAAATCGCACCGTTGCCAGCCTCCTCCGCCATATATGGAGTTTTGTTTGCTGCGTCACAGACCTGAAAGTCCATTAATTTGGACTGTTTCGGCGGCTCGCTTTTTCCTTTTCCTGGTTTTCCAGCCTTAGGCTTCGCCGACATATCCTCGCCCAAATGCTGGGATACGTTCTGTCCCAAATGAGAGAGTTATTTGCCGATTTTTTTCTCCAGGAGCAGAGCAGAGCGAGACACGTCCGTCCTACGTGGCAGCCATAACCGGAAGTCATGAGTTTGTTTTTTAAGATAATTCTGTTGAACCACAATTCAAAAGCATTGTCTGATTTTCATTGGTTACTTTTCATAGAATTTTTATTTATTACCACTTTTGTCAGATTCAAGTTATTTCTGTGATCATTGTGGGTTTTTCTTTCATTAACAGAGGGATACCAACAATTTTGTCCACGTCTCTATGTGAACAACAGATGGTGTAATCCTGGGCACATCACAATTAAAGAGCAACATTGCAGCAAGGACATTGAGTTGCTAGTTGTTAGCATGCAACCGGCTTACCTCCCAAGGGAATTTTCACATGTTGTCGGCATTGTTATTTATGTATCCCCCTCAGCGAGCGCTGAGGCAGCGCGTGTCGTCATCCACTCAGTCACTAGCAGGCTACAAACAAAGCACCCAAATGCTCCCCTCCTCATCTCGGGTGATTTTAACCATACTTCACTGTCCTCCATTCTGCCCACGTTCACCCTGTATGTCATGTGCCACACCAGAGACAATAAGGACAATAAAACACTGGACTTATTTTATGCAACCACTAAGGAGGCTTACATCTCATCAATACTCGCCCCCCCCCCCCCCGGGAGGTCGGGTCACAACTTGGTTCACCTCCTGCCTATGTACAAACCCCTGGTACACAGACAACCTCTTGTATTCATTTTTTCAGGCAGCGTGGTGGCGGAGTGGTTAGCACTGTGGCAACACAGCAACTCACCCTTGGCCGGGGGATTCTGGGTTCGATCCCAGCCCCCGACCAACAGTGATCTGTGTGGAGTTTGCATGTTCTCCCCGTGTCTGCGTGGGTTTACTCCGGGATTTCTCCGGTTTCCTCCCACATGCCAAAAAACATGCATGTTAGGTTAATTGGCATCAAACTGGGGATTCTAAATTGTCCTTAGGTATGACCGTGAGAGTGAATGGCTGTCTGTCTCTCTGTGTTGGCCCTGCGATGGACTGGCGATCTGTCCAGGGTGTACCCTGCCTCTCGCCCAAAGATGCTGGGATAGGCTCCAGCCCCCCGCGACCCGAAAAGGATAAAGTGGAAGAAGATGGATGGATGGAGTTGATTCATTTAAACCAACAATATAACATAATCCTCTAGCCCTAACCAAGTCTCTGTAAGGAATATTAAATCAATTAGATGATCAATTAACAGATCATGGACTAGCAGAGACTTGGGAGTTAGAGACCCAATATTTAATAAACCTCATTTAATTTTTAAATTAAATTAAGTGCGTCTCCATGCAGCAAAAAGGGGGTATTAAAGAAATTAATTAGCAAAAATAATTAGCAATCCTCAGAAAAATAGATAATACATAAAAATTATCAATAGATGATCAATAATGAAGAGAAAAATATAAATGAAACCGCTTGGTAATGAAATCACAACATTCAATAGGAGAAGTTAAAAGTTACATCAATAAATTTCCAGATATTTAAGGAAATATCTGTAGATTATTGTAAAGGAAATATCATGTCTATAAGGAACAAGGTAAACTGATAAGGAAGAAAACCATGCAAATTTATGAGAAAACTTCCAAATGTCTAAGGAAAGTCCAACTTGTGCTGAATTTATGTTTACTGTGGGACTTAATTTAGAATCTACTACAAAGACAATACAGATTGTTACATTTATTAAAATTGCTTTACCAAAAAAAAATTGAGTGGGTACTGGCACAAGTCCCACTGTATCAAGTGCACAGTGCCTCCAGGAACTTGGACATTGGCAGAAGTCCGTGATTCATTACCTTCGTAATGCTAAAATTCTAATCAGATGCAAAAAGATGCAAAAAGACATATGATAACATAAACATACACTTCATAAAATTTTTGAAATTTAAAAGGGCTCTCAGAAAACAGGGGAAAATACAGTCGACATGGACAAAGAACTGTAAAGTGTGGATAAAACTGCTTGGAACTCCAGAAGAAGCTAAAGTAATAATGATTAGAGAAATGAAGGAATTAGACAAATTTAAACCTTAGTTCTGATGTACGAATAATAGTGCAGTAAGATTATGAGTGGAGATTTTTGTGTTCTTTTTTCCTTTGTGTTTCTTCTTTTTTTTTTCCTTTTGGTGTACCATTGTTGACACAACTTATGATTAGTATTTTAACCCATCATCCTTTCTCATTTAATAATGGAAGTGTATTAGGGCAAATTGAAGCTGAAACCTTTGTCAATACTGAACAGCAACCACAAGACATTTTAGGAGATATTGACCCAGACAATAACTATTTTAATCATATTAACAATAAGTGTGCTTATTATGATGAACAACAATTAAATGGAATTATGAATTTGGATCAGACATTGACAATAATACATATTAATAGTAGGAGTCTCTATGCAAATTTTGATAGCATTAAGGAGTTTTAAATCAATTCAACACCCCATTTAGGATTATTGCAATAAGTGAAATATGGATTAATGAAGAAAAAGATGTAAATTTTGAACTATATGGATGTGAGATGTACACACAAAATACATTAGGAAATGTAAAAGTGGTGGTGGGGTAGCACTGTATGCAGATAGATAGATTTTTATTGGCCTTCAGTGAAGCCTCCACAATATAAGATACAGGCACAGGGCTTCAAGGCCATCAAGCAGTTTACTCCCTGGAGAGGAGAAAAGGGAGGAGGGAGTGACAGCATGAAACCCTTTAGCCGGTCAGTGTGACATAAAACTTCATCTTGGAACACAAAATATAACAGACACATCAAACAGCTTGTTAATATAGCATATCAAAACAGTTCATATATGGATAAAAGTTACAATCATTTGTTGTAGCACACACTTACAAAACATGTGATGTCAACAGATAAATGCATAATCACTGAATTTCTATTACCATGTAATACTAGATGATAAAAGTAGTTGGAAACCACGTCAGATAAATACAAAACAAAGTTGCAAAAAATATTGCAATCATAAATAAAATTAAGCAAGTCCTAGATTACAAATCACTTCATATCTTGTATTGCTCATTAGTACTTCCATACTTGACCTATTGTATAGAGGTCTGGGGTAACAATTATAAAAGTACACTTAATTCATTGCTAATATTACAAAAAAGGGCAGTCCATGTTATACATAAAGTCGGGTATCTTGAACATACTAATTTATTGTTTACCCATTTAAAGTTATTGAAATTGCAGGATCTGGTTGATTATTATATAGCGCAATTAATGTTTAAAAAAAACCTTTTGCATTTTCAATCAATCAACTTACTAAAATAGTTATGAAATCCATAAGTTGCATATTTTTGATACAATTATTATAAAGTATAGCTTAAATTTTAGAAAAATGAAAATCTTTATAAGAGCTAAAAGCTCAATAAAACTTAATCTGGCATTGATAATCTTGTAGGTAGTTGGTTTGATAATCTATTTGGCAAATGGGGAAAAATAATGCAAGGAGCCCTTATAAGTATTATTATTAGTTTATTGATCTTTGCTTTTTGTGGATGTTGTTGTATTCCCATGATTAAAGAATAAAAATTAAAAGGATAAAAAAAAATAAAAGAAAGATCTATTTTAGTGACCTTCTCTTCCAAGGATCCGCCTCCATATCAAGGGTTCAGGAAGCTGCCCACCTGCTCTCCTATTGCCAGGACGATGACGAGGTTGCGCCACGTCAGAACCTAGATGGGGACCTAGATGACGCCAAGGAGATAATTTAGGGTCTGCAATAGGGTCTACAATGCACATTCACATGGTGTTAGATTTTGCTTTGCTGTGCTTCTGCCCTACAGGTTTCCTCTGTGATAAATGATTAATGAAATAATAGATGCATATATATGAATGTATTCATATATGCATATATTCATATATGCATATACGCATCTTCATATATATTCATATATATGCATATATGAAGATAGCTTAGTTTTGAATATACAGTATTTTACACATATAGGATTGTTAGCTATATTGACTCATAATGTCTGCACCACACCTGATGTCCACTAGAGAAATGGCGACCTGATGGGAGGCAGGCCCACGTGACTGCCGGAAGGGGGCGTCACCCACATATAGAACTTTAGAAACACTACATACAGGGGTTAGAATAGGGTTATGAGATGGGCTAGCGCCCATCTCAACAGGGGGGGGATGCAAAAACGTAAGCTTATGTTACTAGGTTATAGTGAGGTGCCCTAATAGGACACCTCAACAGGGGGAATTGTCAGTAAAATGACATGATTAGCCTGTCTTTCTTCCACTTCTTTATCTGCTTGCTTCACATGCTACACTGCAGAGTTTTGGTTACACCCTATAATTCACTCTCTGAAACCAGTCAGAATCAGTTCTGCACACAGCCGAACTGTCACATAAGCAGAAATGTACTGATACACTGAGGAAAAACCCCTCCCTCTTGCATGAGGGAGTGGTTAAGCTTTATAAAAACTATAGGGCCCACTTTTTTAGCAGCACTTTCTTGGGGTATTTTCCTAAAGAGCTGTGTTCCAGCACTGCCTGTATCCATATCTCACTTTCAGTAAAGTAAGTGAAAGTATATGTCATCTCTCAGTCTGTTTGTTTGGCCTTTGTATAAAAGAACTGGGGGTTAAGGTATTTAGACGCAACACTTGCTATTGCAGCATTCAGAATATGATTGGTTACCTGACTTGAACATTCTTCTATGCCACCTTCTAATGTTACCAAATGACACGATTGAACACAGTATTGCCTAAATTTGCCTAAACCATCTTGTAAAACATCTTCCCACTTGTATACATACTTCAGTTTTAATGACTGTAAGTATTGGGAAGTGATCACTTCCCATAGTTGTCCTGTTCATAACCGTCCATTCACGGGTGCTCACTAAAGAATCAGATACCAGAGTCAGGTCAATACATGATAATGTGCCCCTATGCACATCCACCCTGGTACCTTCACCACTGTTTAGACAAATTAACGATCTTTCATCTAACATCTCTTCCACATTTCCATTGTTATCTGTATGTGTGCTTCCCCACAAGCTATTGTGGGCATTAAAGTCCCTACACCATACCTCTTTCATATGCCCTTCCCCTGCCATAACACTGAAAATATCTGCTGTTAACTTCCTACATGGGTTGTATTAATTAATCAGCTTAATATTTCCTTGTCCATTTGGCCTACATATTTCAATAATATTACACTCTATATCTTCAGGGAAGGGAATCGCCCTATACTCCAGGCCATCTTTAATGAAAGTGGCACATCCTCCTCCATTTACAGTGTTAATTCTATCCAGTCTGATTGAACTGTATCCTGGAATAACAAAATCTAAGTGAGGTTGAAGCCATGTCTCCTGTACACACACTACCTGTGGAACAACTTCTAGTTCGTAAAGATACTTCTTGAGTTCTTGTCTGTTTGCTATGACTCCTCGTATTCCACTGTAGTATGTGTAGTACCATAGTTAAAGTCTTGTTTCAGCACGTGCAGTCTTCCCAGTTTCAGCTTTCAATAAAGCATGAATCTGGTCAGCTGTGATATCTTTCACATCTAGGAAGCTTTCTGCTGCTTCCACAATGGTTTTGATTCTGTCACTTTTCTTCTGTAGCTGTGCAGCAACATTCATGGTGTGGCAGATAAAAGCTATAAAGTTTGTCCTCTTAACTATTATTGTGTCATCATCCATTTTGCAATTGTGAACACAAATATTCCTTGCAGCTGCACGATCCTGTGCTTGCGTGGGACCCGTTTATTGCTGGGCTTCCATTTGAACTGAACTTCTTTGAGGAAGGCCTGCTGTGCTTCTGACTATTCCTGCCTCTCTAACTGTCTTTAGAGCTTCCGTATATGAGATTTTCTTAGTTATTCTGATTTCCTGGACTTGTCTAGCTTCCCTCTGCACAACACATTCTCCATATGCAGCACTGTGCTCACCTTCGCAGTTGCAACACTTTACTTTGGCGTCCTTGTCACATTTACCATATTCATGCTCCCCTCCACATCTAGCACATCTTAGCTTTCCCCTACATTGCTAAGCAGTGTGACCCATCCTTTGACATTTGTAGCACCTGAGTGGCTTTGGGACGTATTCTCTGACACTGAAATACATGTATCCTATTAGGACTGATTTAAGGAGTGTTTCCTCAAACTGAATCATGACAGACTGTGTGTCCTTCAGCAAACCTTCTTTTTTACTCTGTAGCCTTTTCACATCCTTCATGTCAACTGTGGGACTTTATATAGACAGGTGTGTGCCTTTCCAAATCATGTCCAATCAATTGACTTTACCACAAGTGGACTCCAATTAAGCTGTAGAAACATCTCAAGGATGATCAGTGGAAACAGGATGCACCTGAGCTCAATTTTGAACTCAGGTAACAGATACTGCCTTCGGCAACAAGCACAACAGCAGCAATGGAAAACCTGTGCAGGTGGCTGGAAACACTGCAAATAGCTAGTGATATTACACTCGACACTGCCCACTTGACACTGATTCGAGCAATATAAAGCGTAAGTGTCATGAGCAGTGCATTGAGCACTTTTTCAGCACACCCACAGTCACGTGACTGTAGCAAGCGAGGCCTCGTTGTGTCGGTCACATCATGTGACTTGAGGGCTTGTGGTAAGTTTGAGAGGGATTTAGTTTTTTTTTTGTTTGCTTTGTATTGTTTGTTCCTGCCATCCAATTTTGAATAGACTTTGGATAGCCAAATGCTAAAAAAAAAAAAAAAAAAATTATTGAGATTTTTTTCAGGTTTTCCACTCAGCTGCAGTTCTGACAGTCAGTCACCAGATGGCAGTCTTTACTGTATCGCTCATGAAGCAATTGTTTTAAAGTTGCTCATTGTTTCATAAGGCCTCAGTTTCAACATCACTACAAATAGCATGCCTTACCTTTTAAAAGTTCTTTCTTCTGGCCTTCTCTAAAGAAAAATCCTACATTATGACCTTTAAATTCAGCTCACGAATATCGTCCTACTCTATGGATGCATCCTTGATCCAGTCTACTTTTTACCAAGTTCAGAGTCCACTGTTCCACGCACAGCTGTCTGGTGGAAGCAATCATGGTCTTTCTTTTCCCTTCTCCTCCAGGTGAGTACTTTAACGGCCTGCTTGTCCCTTCCGCAGTAATTAGCAGCTTCCTCCACTCGGTGCTCCAGCTTAGAAAAATCTTTTACACGTTGGGATTCTTTGAACAATCCATTCTCCCTAAACTCTTTTCCTCTCAATAATTTTATGAGCACCACTTTCAAACTTTTTTCCGAACATTTCAACCTAGCTAATTACTTCTTACCCTCTCACTGGCGGTTGCATAGTCACATGTCAAAACAATTCCTCTGATAGGCTATTGTTACTGGTACCCATGTGAGGCACTTGTAAATTAGACCAATCAGCAGCCACACATGAATATCAAGTGATGGACATAGAATTTGACCAATTAACAACAATGTGATCTTTTTCTTTGGTTCATGATAGAAACCTGATCTTCATAGGCACCCTCTACTTCTGCATATGAGACCTTATGGCTGTGTAAAAAAAAAAAAACCAAACCATATGGTTGCCTGTCCACCAAATGTGTTTTTCCTGCTGTGGGTGACTATTTTCTATTCATTCTCTATGTAGTCCAGCGTTGGCACTAAAATGCTATCAGTGGTGACTGTTTTTTGTCAGGGCGCTCAGGGTGCTGCGGGCTGAAAAGAGTTCAGCTTTTTAGAGCAAAGCTGCGCTTCTCAATGTCAAACCTTTTTAAGCAGCCAACCAAAATTACGGAAGGGTGGGACATAGATTGCCGGTACAGGAAAAAGAATGGTAGGATGGTGGGGTAGTGTCATGGTCTGAGCGCCGATCTCGTCCGCTCTTGGGTCATGCAGTATTTTCCTCCCATTCTGTATTTAGTCCTGGTGGGCTCTCAGAGCTCTTATTCTGACAGCGTCTCTGTGGGGCTTCTGGCTGTCAGAGCCAAGCAGTACAGCTGGTTTTGATTCAGCTGATGACACCCTCATCAGCTGATTAATTATCTTGCCCTATTTAAGGGAGCAGCTCCTGTCACTCGGGGCTGCGACCTCGCCTTATCCAGACTGGTTTCCCTATGTCCGAAGCCAGATCCTTTCAGCGTTAGGTTCCGCCCTCGCTATTTGCATGTAAGTGTAGTATCCTTGTCTTCCTAGTTCTCAGTATATCATAGTGTGTCTCAGTCTTTGTCTTTATTTGTGTTTTGCCCCAAAAGGCTCATTATTTTGTATTGTACTGTATGTCCTTTGTTAATAAATGTGCAAACTCTACAACTGCCTATAGTGACTCATTAGCGGTCCGCCAGGACCGCACCATGACAGTAGGTCGCAGCCACGTCATGGGCAGAGGAGGAGGGCGGACTGCAAATTGGAGCCTGCGCCGACGAGCAAGCGTCCCCGGGTCTCCACGGAGGGACAGTTCAACCCAGCAGGTCACGGATCCCCTGCCATCACGCCGTGCGGGCCCTCGGCATGGACGTCAGCGTCAGGGAGTCCCCGGACTGTGGACACCATCATGCTGGTTGCGGAGCCCGCTGTAGCTGAGTGGGAACCAGAGGAGGACCTTCTACTTGCTGAACCCGGAGCACTGAAGTCCTGTATGGCGGCAGAACTCGAGATCAGGCAAGTGCTCTATTTTGTCTTTCTCCTGTCTTTTCTGGAGCATTTTTAAGATAAGATAAGATAAGATAAGATAAGATAAGCCTTTATTAGTCCCACAATGGGGAAATTCCAGGATGCCTGTCTTGCCTGTCTTGCAGGGAGACGAGCCAGGTGCAGCTGTCCACTGCATCCAAGCTTGTCTCACTGGGCTCTGTCGCTGCCGGTGATCCTGATCCCGGTTCTCTTTCTTCTCCTGAGCCTTCTCCCAGGGTCACTGGTGTTGAGTTGATTCCAGTCACTGTTCTAGAGGTTCTGTCCCTGGTGCTGCGCCGGCCCAGTCGGGGTCCATCATGGGTGCAGGTCTGACCCAATTGGGGTCCGTCGTGGGTGCAGCACGGTCCCGCTTGGGATCCAACGAAAGCGCAGCGCCAGTCTGTGTGGAGTTCGAAGAAGGAGCTGCAGATCCTCCGCCGATCGACGCCGGACTGGTCCCTCATTGTTTCCTCAATCCCTTTTCTCCTCCACCTGGTGCCATTGGGATTTCCCTTACTTGACCCGGCTCTCCCTCGTTATCCCTTTCGGTAGGGAGGCCGCCTCTGAGCTCTTCCCTTCTGTCCTGGTGGCCTCTTGACACGGGTCGGCCGCCTGGGAGACTCCTTCGCTGGTTCGGCGTTCTGGGTCGGCCACCCGACAAACTGGATTCTTGGTTCGGCGACCTGGTCCGGCCACCAGAGGTACTGTTTCTCCGAGCCTGGGACTAGGTCAGGCCGCCTGAACTCATCCATGTTCCTCTGCCTGCAATCTGGACGCTAGATGCGGGTAGACTGCCTGAACTATTGTTTTTCTTTATTCCATTGTGCTCTGCCTGCCATCATCCCTGTTTTTTTTTTTCTACTCTTCCCTCTCCCTTGAAATATTTGGGATGCGCTTGTGTTTTGGTATATGAACTTTATTGAACTGTGTATTTCGCCACGTGTGTTTCTTTTTTCTTCCTTCTCCTTTGTATTTGGTGATTGGGACTGTTTTTGAACTGTAGTATATCGCCGCTATTTAGCGTGATTTTGTGTTTTCTCTTCCTCTGGTTGAGAGACGCCTGTGTATTATAGCCGTTTAGCTTGGTATCTGTTATTTACATTCATTGTTCTGTCTTCTACCTGTGCATTGTGGAGTATATTTGTGGGTTTTGTTTCCTTGCTCTGTTGTACACCATGTTCATATTTGTTCTGTATTGGCCCTTGTTTTTGTTTTTGTTTTTCCCGGTTCCTTTTCCTTGGTGTTTTTTTTCCTTTTTTTTAACTCTTGCCCTCTGAGCCTTTTTCCCCCTCCACCCACCCTGGGTGGGATTTTGTAGCCTTCTAGGTGGGGGGGAGGCTTGGATGTTATGTTCACGCCCAGAGTGTGTCCTTTGGGGGGGAGTACTGTCATGGTCTGAGCGCCGATCTCGTCCACTCTTGGGTCATGCGGCATTTTCCTCCCATTCTGTATTTAGTCCTGGTGGGCTCTCAGAGCTCTTATTCTGACAGCATCTCTGCGGGGCTTACGGCTGTCAGAGCCAAGCAGTACAGCTGATTTTGATTCAGCTGATGACACCCTCATCAACTGATTAATTATCTTGCCCTATTTAAGGGAGCAGCTCCTGTCACTCGGGGCTGCGACCTTGCCTTATCCAGACTGGTTTCCCTACGTCCAAAGCCAGTTCCTTTCAGCTTTAGGTTCCGTCCTCGCTATTTGCATGTAAGTGTTTTTATCCTTGTCTCCCTAGTTCTCAGTATATCATAGTGTGTCTTAGTCTTTATTTGTGTTTTGCCCCACAAGGCTCATTATTTTGTATTGTATGTCCTTCGTTAATAAATGTGCAAACTCTACAGCTGCCTATAGTGTCTCATTAGTGGTCCGCCAGGACCGCACCATGACAGTTAGAGCCTGAACTTTGCTGCATCAAACAACCCTGTACTCTTTCAGCTGGCACTAAAAAGATACCATGATCAAAATGTGAAAGCAAATGCTTGGAGGAATGTGTCCACATCTGTCGGCATTGTTATGTATGGTTGTACCCTGGTTCACAGACGAGGCAAGGTGACTTGTAGAACACAGCTTTATTGAACAGCAGCCACAGACAAAGCACCGGCCAAGGTACAAATGAGAAAGAGGCCCTAAGATGGCCGACCCCGGCCTTATATGGGGTTGTACAGTGACGTCACCAGAGGTGCGCATCACCACGCCGCATATCACAATAAAAGCACTATCTAACATCCCACTCACACAATCGGAATCCCCCCCAAAAAATCTGGGACCCGACCCATGCACTAAGTCATTAAAACTAAAGGGAAATGGCCTACCACACTCACACAAACCAACTAAAAATAGGGCTGACGGGTGGACTACCGTGCAGCCTGCGCTGCGGGGTGGATTATTCTGCCACCCCAACTAAAAAAAAGTCCACTGTTAAAGTACAATTGTACGCCGTGCTCCTAAACTAAAACACAAAATAATCCCATATATAACATTTCTACTAACACCAGAATTTTAATATATACTATTTACAATCCAGTTCTTTAGGTGAAAGGATATAACTGACCAGGGCAGCCCCTCAGCAGATACGCCCCTGGAAACAGCCAGTGCCTGGGGCGATGGCTGACCCTCCAAACGCCGAAGTCTCTCCTCCTCACCATTGACCTCGCCTCACGTCTAGTCAGGTCTCCCGGAGCCTTCCCCTGGACACGCTGAAGCCGATTTTCATGCCACACCGAGCCGTCAGACAGCCTGAAGTATGCCGTGTCCAGTTTGGCCACTATGCACAGACACTCGCGATGCTTCTGAGGTTGTCGTCTGGCCCATCTTCGCCACATACGTTCTTCACCTCGAATCCGAACCCAATCCAGGACCCTCAATGGGGCCTGGCTCGGCCTGAGACTTTGTTGTCGAGCATGCTGATCCCCCGTGCTTCTTGGTCCTGCCCCGACCTCTTCTAAGGCTGTTGTAGCGTGCGCCATCGTAGCCGCAGACCCCCCGTCCCATTGCGGCCAAACTCCGGAGGCATATGGGACTAACTCATTGGTGCCATTGGCCGGCGCAGGCGCTTCGCTGTCGCCCTTGGTGGCTCCCTCCGCCATTTCCCGAGCGCCAGGATTGAGACCCCAATGCACTGAACCTGAGCAAAACTGGTCCTGCTTTACCACTGTGGTGTCCGTTACCTCTTCGTCCTACACAACATTCTCTTTGACCGCCGGGATCAGAGGGTACCACTGGCCACAGCCCAACCACTCTTCCCCAGCATCATCTTTAATGGTGAAATCCAGTCCATAAAATAAATCACAGCCCATGATGTTATAACCCCATGCTGTCATATGGAACATATGACAGCACGGGGAGTGCTGGAGTTATTTTTGATCAGGATTTGTCCTTCAATTCACATATTAAATTTGTTTCTAAGACTGCCTTCTATCATTTGCGTAATATTGCCAAGATTAGGAGCATCTTGTCTCAGAGTGATGCTGAGAAGCTGATCCACGCTTTTGTTAGCTCGAGATTAGATTATTGTAATTCTTTATTATCAGGTTGTCCTAAAACATCTTTAAAAAGTCTTCAGCTGATCCAAAATGCTGCAGCAAGAGTTTTAACAGGTACTAGAAAGAGAGATCATATCTCTCCGGTTCTGGCCTCCCTTCATTGGCTTCCCATAGAGTTTAGAATTAAGTTTAAAATCCTTCTTCTTACTTACAAAGCTCTAAACAATCAGGCTCCTTTTTATTTAAAAGATCTGATACTACCGTATCATCCTAACAGAGCACTACGCTCCCAAAATGCAGGTTTACTTGTAATACCTAGAATCTCCAAAAGTACAATGGGAGGCAGAGCCTTTAGTTATCAAGCTCCTCTCCTGTGGAATCAGCTGCCAATCTGGATTCGGGAGTCAGACTCGATCTCTGTTTTTAAGAATAGGGCTAAAACCTACCTTTTTGATATAGCCTACAATTAGGGAGGGATCATGTGTTTTCTGAACCCTCCCTTAGTTATGCTGCTAATAGGTTTAGTCAGCCGGGGGACCTCCAGTAATGCACTGGGCCTCACTCCTTTCCTCACTCTCTATGAAATATTTTTTTTTTTGCTGGTCATTAACATTTGTTTGTTCTCTCCCATAGATTGAGTCCCCATCGTGCTGTTTGCTCTCTACATGTCTGTTCTTTTCTTCTTCTCTATCCCCTCACCCCCCAGCCAGTCGCAGCAGATGACTGCCCCTCCCTGAGCCTGGTTCTGCTGGAGGTTTCTTCCTGTTAAAAGGGAGTTTTTCCTCTCCACCGTCGCCAAGTGCTTGCTCACAGGGGATCGCCTGATTGCTGGGGTCTTTCTGCAACTGTGGGGGTCCTCCCTACAGTTGATAGTGCTATGAGATGACTGTTGTTGTGAAATGGCGCTATATAAATAAAGTTGAATTGAATTGAATTGAATTGAACATGAAGTCGGGTACAGTTGCAGCCTTGTACCAAACAGTCAACTCTAAAGTCCCGACCGTGTCCAGCCTTCCACCTTCATAACCGTACAACAACGCTGGGTTACCTCTAATCCTGTGGTGGGGAAATAACTTCTTCACCATGCCCCAATTCAGCAACAACCCATCTGCTCCCATGTCATTCAACAGTGGTACTTCCACGTCGTCCAGCCCTACTGTGCAAAACATGTACCCATTCGTGTTGGTAGACACCGTGTTGATGGTTGTCGGGGGCGGGCAGAATGATTTCTTCTGTGGGCTCTCCGGGTTAAATTCATGGCACACCCTGGCAAAATGGTTCAAGTGGCCACATCTGCTATAACATGCTCTTCTAGCTGGACAGTCCTTAGCCTTTTTACGGTGGATCGCAGACTCACAACCCATGCAAAGGGATTTTCCCGGGGCAGACCTTTGGCTGGTAGCGTTGGCTTCTGTAACTTCGTCATCCAAGCTATCTTTGCTATCTGGGTCCGCAACATTTGCTGCGACGAGAGGCACCAGCAACCGCTGTGGTTGGCATCCGGTTAGCTCCAGAGTTAGCTTGTCCGCGGCTTCCGTTTGGAGAGCTAGCTTGATGGCTCCGGCTAACGTGAGGTCACTAGCTGCCAAAAGTAGCCTAGCCCGCAATGCAGTGCTGCATGTGACCATGCGCCAGCTGGTCACGAATCATTTCCTCCTCCAGCGTCCCAAATCGATACTCGCTAGCTAGCTGCCTCAAATCGGTGACAAACTGCCGAACGGGTTCACCTACTCACTGATGCTGCTGTCGAAAATCGATCCTCCGGACAGTCACATTATCCGGGGTGTGGAAGTGGCTAGCTAGCAGCTCCGCTACATCTTCATAAGTGTCCAAAGCACCAAGCGTTTGCAGGACTCGCTGGCCCTCTACACCCAAAGTGTGAACCAGAAGCGCCCGGGCCCTTAGCTTATCGAGGTTCCTGGGTCCCAGCGCGGCAACATAGGTTTCAAAGGCCTCAAACTACCTAGGCCAGGGCACTGGTGGGTCCCCAAGAAACCTGAGAAAAGGGCGAATTGGGGCTATGCATGCCTCCATGAGTTAAATCTGACGTCGCCAAATGTTATGTATGGTTTTACGCTGGTTCACAGATGAGGCAAGATGACTTGTAGAACACAGCTTTATTGAACAGCGGACACAGACAAAGCACCGGCCAAGGTACAGACGAGAAAGAGGCCATAAGATGGCCAACCCCGGCCTTATTCAGTATCTCACAAAAGGGAGTACACCCCTCACATTTTTGTAAAGATTTCATCATATCTTTTCATGGGACAACACTGAAGATATGACACTCTGATACAATGTAAAGTAGTCAGTGTACAGCTTGTATAACAGTGTAAATTTGCTGTCCCCTCAAAATAACTCAACACACAGCCATTAATATCTAAACTGCTGGCAGCAAAAGTGAGTACACCCCTAAGTGAAAATGTCCAAATTGTGCCCAATTAGCCATTTTCCCTCCCCGGTGTCATGTGACTTGTTAGTGTTAGGTCTTAGGTCTTAGGTGTGAATGGGGAGCAGGTGTGTTAAATTTGGTGTTATCGCTCTCACACTCTCTCATACTGGTCACTGGAAGTTCAGCATGACACCTCATGGCAAAGAACTCTGTGAGGATCTGAAAAAAGAACTGTTGCTCTACATAAAGATGGCCTAGGCTATAAGAAGATTGCCAACACCCTGAAACTGAGCTGCAGCATGGTGGTCTAGACCACACAGCGGTTTAACAGGACAGGTTCCACTCAGAACAGGCCTCACCATGGTCGACCAAAGAAGTTGAGCGCACATGCTCAGCATCATATGCAGAAGTTGTCTTTTGAAAACAGACGTATGAGTGCTGCCAGCATTGCTGCAGAGGTTGAAGGGGTGGGGGGTCTGCCTGTCAGTGCTCAGACCATACTCCGCACACTGCATCAAGGAAGCCCCTTTTAAAGATGATGCACAAAAAAGCACGCAAACAGTTTGCTGAAGACAAGCAGACTAAGGACATGGATTACTGGAACCATGTCCTGTGGTCTGATGAGTCCAAGATAAACTTATTTGGTTCAGATGGTGTCAAGCGTGTGTGGCGGAAACCAGGTGAGGAGTACAAAGACAAGTTTGTCTTGCCTACAGTCAAGCATGGTGGTGGGAGTGTCATGGTTTGAGGCTGCATGAGTGCTTCCGGCACTGGGGAGCTACAGTTCATTGAGGGAACCATGAATGCCAACATGTACTGGGACATACTGAAGCAGAGCATGATCCGCAGGGCAGTATTCCAACATGATAACCACCCCAAACACACCTCCAAGACGACCATTGCCTTGCTAAAGAAACTGAGGGTAAAGGTGATGGACTGGCCAAGCATGTCTCCAGACCTAAACCCTATTGAGCATCTGTGGGGCATCCTCAAACAGAAGTTGGAGGAGCGCAAGGTCTCTAACATCTACCAGCTCTGTGATGTCATCATGGAGGAGTGGAAGAGGATTCCAGTGGCAACCTGTGAAGCTCTAGTGAACTCCATGCCCAAGACAGTTAAGGCAGTGCTGGAAAATAATGGTGGCCACACAAAATATTGACAATTTGGACATTTTCACTTAGGGGTGTACTCACTTTTGTTGCCAGTGATTTAGACATTAATGGCTGTGTGTTGAGTTATTTTGAGGGGACATCAAATTTACATTGTTATACAAGCTGTACACTGACTACTTTACATTGTATCAAAGTGTCATATCTTCAGTGTTGTCCCATGAAAAGATATAATAAAACATTTAC
This sequence comes from Pholidichthys leucotaenia, assembly GCA_020510985.1. Classification (NCBI taxonomy): domain Eukaryota; kingdom Metazoa; phylum Chordata; class Actinopteri; order Cichliformes; family Pholidichthyidae; genus Pholidichthys; species Pholidichthys leucotaenia. Next base: position 21,055,695 of record CM035838.1, read on the forward strand.
AAAAATGTGAGGGGTGTACTCACTTTTGTGAGATACTGTATGGGGTCGTGTGGTGACGTCACCGGAGGTATGCATCACCATGCTGCATATCACAATAAAAGCACTCTCCAACAGGCAAGCCAAGTGAGTGTGCCTTTGTCACAGTCATATTTCTTTCTTACACGTTTGTTGTTGTAGATAATTAGTGATGATGAAACTGAGGCCTTATGAAACAATTAACAACTTTGAGACAATTGCTTCATGATCGACAGTGTTATGAAACATTTAATAAAGAGTGCCATCTACTGACTGAGTGTCAGAACTGCATCTAAGTTGAAGACCTGAAAAAGTCTCAATACATGAAGTATCGAGACTTTCAGAGGTTGCACTACACTTTTTTGTTATTTTCTCAGACAGGCTTGTAAAAATTCTGTCAGTCTGTTATCTATCATTTTAATTGGCTAATTATATCACCCTCTGTGTAGTCTGTCAAATGATCGACAGCTTTCAGAATTTTTAGTCATTGTTGGAAAAATTCTGTCGAAGGACAATTTTCAGTGAATGAAACCTCATATATATATATATAAGATAAGATAAGATAAGATAAGCCTTTATTAGTCCCACAATGGGGAAATTCCAGGATTGCAACAGCACAGGGATAGCAACACTCAGAGCAACAATCAGAAGGCAAGAAAAAACAACATATGTCCATATTACTATAAATGTATATATATAGACACACAGTGCAGAGCATTATGGTTGGTTGGCGAATGTGCAGCAGAAAGTCTAAGCTCTCTCTCCGCGGATGCGGCGGGCCAGCTGGAAGTCTTTGGGCATGATGGTGACCCCCTTAGCGAAGAAGAGACCACCAGGTGGGCCTCGCTGGTCTCCTGCAGAGCCATGACGGCGAAGCTCAGGAAACGCAGGACGGTCTTGAAGTCCTGAGCGATCTCCCTCACCAGGCGCTAGACAGGCAGCTTACGGATGAGCAGCTCCGTGGATTTCTGGCAGTGACGGATCTCTTTCAGAGCCACGGGCCTGTGACGGCGAGGCCTCTTCACTCTGCCGGTGGCCGGAGCGCCTCTCCGAGCAGCCCTGGTGGCTAGCTGTCTCCTGGGGGGCTTCTTCCTCCAGTAGATTTTACGGGCGGTCTGCTTGGTTCTTGCCATCGCTCTTTATTATTCTGTCTTATATTTCTTGCACGCCGCCTAAACTCCAGCCCGGCACCCGCGTCGTTTTCGCTACAGCTCCCGGTATGTCGAGTTTCCCATTAGCACCGGGCGGCGGCCAAGTGCTAGCTAGCACTAGCTCCTCCCCGCTGTAGCGTCTCCCGCTGCAAACCGTGGCTCCGTCCGCCGACCCGGGAGACCCCCGGGGCGATCCGTGCGTCCGTGATGTATATACAGAGTGAAAGGTGTAGAAAGAAGAAGGAAGATAAAAAAGAGGCTGTTTCAACGGGCAGCCTACTTGTGTGGCGCCACCGGTCCGGCGGAACCGGACCGGTATATATATATATATATAACATCAGGGAGCATGCTGGTGCTTCTGTAACTGGGGAGGGTTATTAAATGGGGAGTGTTTCAAGATTTTTATTGAAAAAAGAAGCATTCCAACAGTGTGTAGTTTCAGTCTGCTCCTCTTGTGGCTTACTACTTCTCCAAGACAACCCCCTCTCACATAGCATTGTTGTTGCTGGCATGTGGAGATACCTTTTAGCCATCTTGTAAAGGTTTGGGTATATGGTTTTGTGTGTTGCCCAGTAATAGAGTGGGTCTTCTCCTCTGGAGAGGTAGGGCTCAGACAAATAACGTTGAACTTCCACTGTGGCATCTGCTGTTGCACTTTGCGAGTGCTGTGTTTCACCTAAACAAAAAGAAAAACAAATGTACTTAGCAATATTTTATAATAAGAAAATGATGCTTAAAGTAATAACAATACAAACCAACTCTGCTATCCAAAAGGTCCTACAAGATGTCTCCTGCTGAAGGCCCAGGTTCTTCCTCTGCTGCTGACTGATGGAGTTGATAGCATTTTAATACATGTGGATAGAGCGATTTGGAAAACAGAATAATAATATGGAATAATTAAATGGGTACCTGATATGTTGATGGCACTGTTCTCTCCATCCTCATGGTTGCAGCGCATTCAGCAGTCAATTCCGACATGGCCTCTTGTGAGCGTGTTTCATTGACAAAAAACTAATGTTTTAAATTGTGGGCCCAAAAATGAGGTTGTCCTCCATGCCCCTCCTTTACTACATTTACGCACACGCACTCACTCACTCACTCAAAAAAAACACCTTACACTCTCAAAAAATGACACTCAACCACACAAACAACTCTCCTATCTATCTATCTATCTATCTATCTATCTATCTATCTATCTATCTATCTATCTATCTATCTATCTATCTATCTATCTATCTATCTATCTATCTATCTTCTAGTGTGCATGCATGTATCTCTGTGTAATATTTAGTAAATGTAATGTGTTTTTGTTTAATGTTACTGAACCCGAACTTAATTCTACCTTGTGTAATACTCTCCCAGACTTATATTCAAATGCCCAACCCTCTCAAACTTCCCGCGAGCCCTCAAGTCTCGTGATGTGACTGACATAACGAGGCCTCGCTTGCTACGGTCACATGACTGTGGGCGTGGTGAAACAGTGCTCGATGCACTGCGCATGACACTTCCGCTTTATATTGCTCGAATCAGTGTTGAGTGGGTGATGTCAAGTGTAACGTCACTATAGATAATATGGATACACTGTGAATTTGTACAGTTGATGACTGCAAAAAATGGAAATAGCTCTGATGTGAGATGTGATCATATACCGACAGTCATTTATGAGTATAGGAAACCGCGTGTTGAGCATATCTCAGTTGATTCATGAAAATAGATGAAAAAATAAATGAAATTTTGACCATAGACTATTCTACTCACCTCAGAAGGGCAGATGTGCTTTCTGTAATTAGTCTGGATCTGAGAAATTATTGACTGGTTGATGTCACGTACCCAGACTCTTGTTTTCTTATCCATCCATCCATCCATCCATCCATCCATCTTCTACCACTTTTCCGGAGGTCCGAGTGGCAGAGACAGCAGTTCAAGCAGAGAAGCCCAGACTTCCCTCTCCCCAGCCACCTGCTCCAGCTCTTCAGAGGATACCAAGGCGTTCCCAAACCAGCTGGGAGACTATGACAATGTTCACACTGCAGGTTTTAATGCTCAATTCTGATATTTTTGCACTAATGTGACCCATATCTGATTATTTAATGACAGTCTGAACAGCACACATCTGATTTTTTTCACACCACACCCAGGCCACTTTCATATGTGGTCCTAATTTGGATACGTATCTGATATTTTCCAAAGTGACTTCAGTCTGAACGGTCATGTTGCATTTCATTTGACTTTTTCCTCACTGAAGTGAGACAGACGTGACAATTCTGCGGTGGAGGATGCAGCAAGAATGGCAGGCACGGCTGATTTGTGCTCTGTTTTTAATAAATCTTCTTCCCTTTGTCATTAGATTGTAATTTTGTCGGCTGCGACTGCACAACAACTTCAAAATTTTGCGGGTGGGGTGGGGTGGGGGTGGGGGGTTCGGGGCTGAAACCGACAAACAAGCAGGCACACAATAACGGCACATTTACTGGATGCTGCAAATTCCTTTTCCCCTGTAAACAGCACACCGTGAGTCCTGGCCGCTGTAATGTCTGAAATGTAAAGTTAATACCGGCATGACTGTGGAGCGAAATGGCCAAATATGGGGATTGGAGGACAGGAGAAGGGAGTCTGTGGTGGCTTCTCCTTCCTGTGCAGGACCGATGTTACGCTGGTACGAGCTGCGCTGTTTAATAGGGCCCGAGCCACTGACAACATCAGTGGCTGAGAGCCCTATTGTAATTGCTAGGATTATTTATTATTTATACAAGTAATCCCTTTGAGACATGGGGTCTCATTTTCAAGAGAGCTGTTTAATCGATCAGTTCTGTTAAAGCAGCGCTGATCACAGCAGTCATCTGGCATGTAGAGGAATGAAGCTGGTCTCATTTATTTTGTACATAATCATTTCTGAATGATTTTAATATTTTATTTTGCTGCGCTGCATCAAGGTGAAGTTCTGTCGCCCTCAGACATTCTGGGCTCATAGCGTTGTGTTTACTTCCGTAAACAGAACACTGTGTCTGACGTTACTTCTGCACATGCGGGTCACTTCATAGCAGTAGACCATTCACACTGGAGTCTGATGGGGGTCGCATTTAAATTATAATGTGAACGCCCACACAAAAAAATTGCATCTCGGCAAAAAATCAGAATTGAGCATTAAGACCTGCAGTGTGTGTCATGTTGGTAAATAATGGTCGGACTTCCGGGAAGATGGCGGAGAGACATAACACTTAAACAAAGAGCTCTCCCTAGCCGGATTAAAAATCATCGGTAAATGGCCAACTCGACATAAACGAATCAATAAACTAAGGGATGAAAACACGAAGGAACCGGGCACAAGGACAAAAACAGGGTAAAATTGAAGAATTCCTCTCCAACAGCAGGAAAAACCGCTGTACGCAAAGCCCAAAAAAACGAGATGTCCACAGCAGTGAAAATGGAGGACGCCAGACTCGACAACATGAACGCTGGCATCGCCAGTTTGGGTGAAGAGTTGAGAGAATTCAAGCGACAGCTACAACAGGATTTAGCGGCTCTTAAGGAGGAACTGAAAAAAGAAATTAAGGAGGAAATCATGGACCTCCGAAGAGAAATGGAGCGTAAATTAACGGAAAACATGGAGGAGCTGCGCTCCCAGCGGGCGTGTATGACAGAAGCGCAGACCCGAATTTCGGAACTAGAAGATTGGAAAAGCGAGGCAAACGAACAACTACAGACCCTGACGACGCAAACGCAGAGGATGCAGGAGAAAATAAACGACTTGGAGAGCAGATCCCGACGAAGCAATATGCGCATCTTTGGAATTCCGGAGGGCATTGAAGGCAACTCGATGACAAAATTCATGGATCAGTTCTTAAAAAAAGAACTGGAAATACCCGGAGAAACGGATCTGCAGATTCAACGGGCGCACAGAGCACCGGCACAGAACCCGAAAACAAACTCTCCACCCAGGTCAGTTGTGGTAAACTTTGTGAAATATGACATAAAGGAAAGAATCCTGACGCAAGCATGGAAAAAAAAGATACGAATCGGCGACAAACAGGTATTTTTTGACCATGACTACCCGACAGAAACCGTGCAGCAGCGGAAGAAATATGCCAATATTAAAAAAACGCTGAAAGAGAAAAAAATTAGATTCCAAACGCCGCTAACGAAAATGAGGATTCATTGGGAGGAAGGCACAAGAACCTACAACACGGCCGAAGAGGCAGCGCGGGATATGATGGAGCGGGGCCTTGAGGTGAGCGTGCCGAAGGAGACGGCTGGAGCAGCGGCGGCCCTGAACGCACCACGACAGACGGAGTGGAGACGAGTGAACGGCGGAAGAAGGGGGAGAGACGTAGAGCAGCGGGCCCAGGACAAGCTACAAGGCTTTCAACTGAAAGCCTAGATCATAACAAAGATTAAGAAAGGCACAGAAGAAATGAAGGCCAAGAAGACAAGGTAAAAGAGAAACAGACGGCTAGGAGAGGTTTAAGTGATATTTGTTGGACATTTCTAGACTTATGACTATTACTTTGATAGTAATTAGAAGTCTAGGGAGGGCCCTTCACTCTGTGAAGACAAACCCCCCACCCACCAACAGGGACCAGTGGGCAGAAGAAAGGCCCAAAGTACGGAGGTCGAGTTTTTTTAATGTGTTTTTATATAAATATGTGTTATTTTTGTTGTTAAAGGGGCTAGGAGCACAAGTTAAAAAAATGGAAAAACATGAATATGGGTAAAAATCTTAAGATAATGACACTAAACGTGAATGGTCTGAACTCACCTGTTAAAAGGGAAAGAATAATAAGAAAATTCAAGAAGGAAAAAGCTGAAATTATATTTATGCAAGAGACACATTTGAGCAAGGCAGAACATGTGAAACTAAAGAGATTTGGCTATAAGAACTCCTACTACAGTTCATTTAAGGGAGGAGCAAAAAGGGGGGTTATGATACTAATCTCAAACAAAATACAATTTGAAAGTGAACAGGAAATCCAGGATAAAGAAGGCAGGTATGTAATAATAAAGGGAAGAATAGATGGTATGCAGATCACATTAGTGAACATCTATGCCCCACCAGAAAGTGACAAGGGTTTTTTTCAACATCTGTTTGATCTCATAGCAACACACAGTGAAGGAGTCCTAATTTGTGGAGGAGACTTAAATGCTGTCATGGATCATGAAGTTGACACAACAAGTGTTAAGAAGACAAAAAAACATGTAACAAAGTTCATAAGAACCTCACTGGCAGAAATGGGTATGGTAGACATATGGAGGGACCTACACCCACTCGAAAAAGACTATACACATTATTCAGCAGCCCATAAAGTACACTCTAGAATAGATTACTTCCTTATGAATGAAGGTGACAGACACAGGGTGAGAAATTGTTGGATTGGAGGGGCAGAAATATCAGATCATAATCCTATATACATGGAAATATATTTAAACAATAGAAAACGACAAACAACATGGAAACTTAACATAGGACTGTTAAATGATGAGAAAATGAAAGAAAGAATAAAAATAAACATAAACGAATATATCCAAGAGAATGACAATGAAGAAGTGGACCCAACAATACTATGGGATGCACTAAAAGCCGTGTTAAGAGGTAAATTAATTGTTGAAACAGGAAAAGCAAATAAGACTAAACTGGAAGCGTATGAACAAAGATGTGAGAGACTAAGGGAATTAGAACGTAAACATCAAAGCACAAATGATCCAAAAATATATCAAGAAATTAAAGAAGAAAAAACAAAGATAAAAGAAACACAAATGGATGAAATTGAAAGGAAAAATAGATATCTAAAGCAAAAATATTATGAAACGGGGCCAAAAGCCACAAAACTGCTGGCAAAACGGTTAAGAAAACAACAAACAATGAATAATGTATACAAGATTAAAGACCCCACCACAAATAAAACCACAGTTAACCCAGAAAACATCGAAGAAATTTTCCATAATTTCTACCAAGAACTATACTCGCAACCTGAAGAAACAAATACTAAAGATATCAAAAAATTTCTAGACACATTGGACTTGCCATCAATAGGAAATCAACAAAATGAAAAACTAACAGCAGAAATAACAACACAAGAGATCAGAGATGTGATTAAGTCACTTAAAAACGGTAAATCACCAGGTAGTGATGGATACCCATCTGAGTTTTATAAACTGTTTATAGAAGAACTCATGCCACAACTCCTAAAGTCATTTAATTGGACGCTGAACAACAACAAAATACCTCCAACATGGAACGAAGCAATCATTTCAGTTATTTTAAAACCAGGGAAAGATAAAGAACAATGCGGAAACTATAGACCAATCTCTTTATTAAATGTAGATTATAAAATATACACAACAATTATATGTAAACGAATAAAGACATTCTTGACGGAATTGATAGAAGATGATCAAACTGGATTCATAGAGGGACGCCAAACACATGACAATATCAGGAGAACAATACATATAATTAACCAAATACATAAAGAAAAGAAAAGCGCAGTAATAATGAGTTTAGACGCAGAAAAAGCATTTGACAGGGTTAACTGGAAATTCCTATATAGTGTACTGGAGCGCTTTGGATTTAACGAAAAATCAGTACAATGCATAAGGACGCTATATCAAGAACCTGTGGCAAGAATCAAGATAAACGGTAGCTTAACAGACAAAGTAAATATACAAAGATCAACTAGGCAGGGATGCTGCTTATCGCCCACCTTGTTTGCTCTGTTCATAGAACCCTTGGCTCAAGCGATACGACAAAATAAGAAATTAAAAGGTGTAACAATAAAGGGGGCGGAACACAAGATTGGGCTATTTGCAGACGATATTATAGTTTACCTTGAACAACCAGATAAATCAATAATGGAAATGATGAACTTGATAGAAAATTTTGGAAAATTATCAGGATACAAGATAAACATAACAAAAACACAAGTACTGACATTCCACTATAACCCTCTAAACCAGATAACTGATAAGATCAAACTAAACTGGAAGCAAAAAGAAATAAAATACCTTGGAGTGAACATACCTAAAGACCTAAGCAAAATATATAAAGCAAACTATGATAGGTTGGAACAAGAAATAAAAAAAGATATTGATAGATGGTCAATCTTAAATATGGATCTGAATTCAAAAATTGAGACAGTCAAAATCAGCATACAACCTAGATTACTTTACCTCTTCCAGGCTATACCAACAGAGATTCCAGATGCCCAATTCTCAAAGTGGGACAGGATGATATCGAGATTTGTTTGGGGAGGTAAAAAACCAAGAGTGAAATATAAAACCCTCCAATTACCAAAAGAGAAAGGAGGCATGGGCCTACCGAGTCTAAAGGAATATTACTACTCAGCACAAATAAGATATATCATATGTTGGTGCGACGAGGGATATGAGGCAAAATGGAAAGAAATGGAAAAGGAAATTGAGGGACTCCCAGTACAAAGCATAATAGGGGATAAAGATGCATATAAGCAAATCAAACAAATAGACCCAATCACTAAATTTACTTTAGAACTGTGGTATAAAATAGTACAAAAATATAATATAAGGGAAGACATAAAACTATTGAAATGGGTAGCATTTGACAGTCAGTTTGAACCGGCAAAACAAGATAGGGGATACAAAAATCTGGTGAACAAGGGAATCACAGCATGGGGCAATATCGGAAAAAAAGATCTCGGGAGCTTTGTAAATATCAGGAGAAAATTTAAATTAGAAAGATCGGAATTTTTCAGATATCTGCAGATGAGAGATTACTATATGAAGAAGATTAGGCATAACCTCCAAACAGATGTGAACGAGATTATACAACTTATTTTAAGCTCATATGCAGGAAATAAAATAAGAATTATTTCAAAACTATATCAGAAACTTATGACAAACAAACATACAAGTAACTATATAAAGGAGAAATGGGAGAAAGAGCTCAGTTTAAACATAACAGAAGAAAGCTGGCAGGAAATATGGAAAACACAACACACATCAACAAAATCAAGGGCATGGAGGGAATTTGGATGGAAAAACCTGATTCGCTTTTTCATTACACCACAGATTCAAGGAAAATATACAAATACCCAATCTTTATGCTGGAGGGGATGTGGGGCTCAAAATGCAGACCACTCACATATGTTTTGGAAATGCTACAAAATATCATCATTTTGGAAATCTATGCATGTGACAATACAGAGGATATTAGGATATAATATACCAATGAACTGTAACCTGATGTACTTATGTGATCTTAAAAAAGACAGTGTTATACAGGCTGAGGACAGATATCTAGTTAAAATCTTGTTGATTGCATGTAAAAAAACTATCACAAAAAAATGGCGATCAGAAGTTCTTCCTGACCAAGAACAATGGACTGACATTGTTGAGGACATACGTATGATGGAAAAACTAACATATCGACGAAGAATGCAAGAAGGAATATGGGAGAAAAAATGGCGGAAATGGACACACTACAAAGTGCAACAACGAGGCAGAAATTGAAAGAATAACCAAAGACACTGAAAAAACCAGAAGAATTAAGAGATGGAAACTAAAAACTTGATGCTCCAACATTTGTCCCCCCCCCCTTTTATTTTTTATATTTTTTTTTATTTTTTATTTTTATTTTGTTTATTTTTTTTTATTTTTCCCTACCCTAACCCCTTTGTTTTTTAAATGTAGAATGTGATCTGAATGCTTTATATATGATGAAAAATGAATAAAAATCTAAGGTACAAAAAAAAAAAAATAATGGTCGGAATCGGTCTTATGCCATGCAGCGAACTCACCCTTTATTGACAGACCATTGGCAAATATATACAATGACAGCGGCCCGCCTGACGTCACCACCCAGGACAGCTACGGGATGCCCCGAGGGCCAAACACACACACAACACTCACACAACATTCCCCTCCCCCTTACAAAAGTCCAAAACACATACACACAATTCAGACCCACCCCAATTTAGGACCCGAATCATGCACTAAGAAAAATAACAGGGAACCATGAACTGTAATAAAATGGCCTAACACATTCGCACAAAAACAACTAAAATCTAGGGGGAACAGGTGGACTGCTGTCCCACCCCACACGGCAAAGTGGATTATTCTGCCGCTTATCTTTAGTGAAAAGAGTCCATTTGTAAACAAAACAACTGCTGTGCTCCTAAACTAAAATAAAACACATAAAATAATCCCCAGCAACACAAAACATTCATATGCGCACCACACACATCCAACAATATATTTAAAACACATGCACATATGAACTATTATTATTACAACACCATATCAACATATTTACATTAAAATTATTTACTATTTAATATATATTTCTTGGCTATCTAGAGTTATATTTTTTAAGAAACACCACAGTCCACGGGCAGCAAAAGGTTGAACCGGCTAGGAGGCCCAGGCCAGCCACTCAGTATGCTTGCCCCTGGAAGCAACCTGCCCCAGGGGTTGAAACCGGTTTCACAGGCGAGAGTGTCTCTCCTCCTCACCATCGGCCACCTCTCTCATCCAGACCCACCATCTGACACCTCCTCCCAGGCACACCGCAGCCAGCTGGTGTGCCTCCTCGAGCCAACCGACCGCTGGAAACCAGCTGCACTATGTTTCACTCGTATTCGCCATTGGCACCCTTCCCTACGAACCCGAACCCAGTCCATAGGGAGGACCCGCTCAACTTGCAGTGCTGCTGCCCGGCATGCAGTCCCTCCGTGCCTGTCGGTCTGCCCCTGACCGCTTTCCACACTGCTGCAGCTGCCGCCATCATAGCTCCAAACACTCCCGCCCCCTGTGGCCGAGCTCCGGAAAAAACTAACACTCGCTCGTCGATGTCACTCATCGACTCGGCCATCTTGCTGTAAGGCCCAGCACCCTCATCCAAGGAGCTTTGAGCCCCAGCACTGAGGTCCTGCCCGACCTCCGAGGCACCCAGCACCTACTCTCTGTCATCCAAGGTGCTCCGCTGTGCCGTCTCTGTGTCTGGCTGTCACTGCTGCTTCCCGGGACTTTCAGCATCACCCTCGTCGGTGTCACTAGTTGACCCAGGTGCCTCATCGCTGTGCCCAGACCGTCATCCAAGGTACTCCACTGCGCTGCCTCTGCACCCAGCTGTCACTGCTCCAACTCCAGCGTGCTGAGCACCTCGGCTGGCTTGCCATCTTTGGTGACTGGGGACTCCCCCACTCGTGGCCCCGGTTCTACCTCAAAGTCTAGCTGGTAGCTCGTAGCTTGGTTTTGGTGCGCACCTAGCTTCGTGGCTAGCTTCCCCATAGTCACTGACTGAGCTGCTAGCTTCCCCAAGTTAGCTAGCTTAGCTTCTTATGGCATCAACAGCTTCATTATTCGTAGTTTCGTGGTCTTCGTATGTTCGGCAAAATATTCGGCCAACCGCCTGATAGCATCCGCATAAGACTCCATTTCTCCCAACATACAATTTTCTGACCTTCTATGCCGAGATGGTGGGCCAGAAGTACTCGTCATCATACTCCATTGAGTCTACTTAGGCCCAGCGCTGCGATGTAACCCTCGAACATGGCTACCCAGTTCGGCCACAGGATCGCTGGCTCTCCCAGATATTCCAGAAACGGTGATAATGGTGAAGGTAGCCCATACACCCCCATAGTTTCTCCTCATCACCAAAATGTTATGCTGGAAAATAATGGTCGGAGTCGGTCTTAAGCCATGCAGCAAACTCACCTTTTATTGAGAGACCACTGGTAAATATATACAGTGGCGGCGGCCCGCCTGACATCACCACCCAGGACCACTACGGCACGCCCCGATGGCCAGACACACACACAACACTCACAAAACAGTGTGATCGTAGCCATAGTCTCTCCAGTGTGTCCTGGGTCTGCTCCGAGGTCTCCTCACAGTAGGATGTGCCCGAAACACCTCAAGTGGGAGGCGTCCAGGAGGCATCCTGATCAGATACCCAAACCACCTCAACTAGCTCCTTTCATGCGGAGGAGCAGCGGTTCTACTCAGAGCCCCTCCCAGATTATTGTACTACCAAAGCCAGCAGGCGTTTCCTGTCCAGAGAGTGCTATTAAAAAATAAATCAAAAGTCTCAATGGGAAAAGCAGAAGTGCTGAGCTGTGAGTGACAAGCTGTTGTTAGGATGCAGGGCACATACTTTTTTCTCAGAGCACAGCGCACAAGCGCTGTAAATAAAGAGGTTCAGGGCGGTCCAGTGACAAAAACACATTTGGTGGACACGCAGCTTATATAGAAAAAATTCTCCACTGAAATTAATGGCAAGAGCAAAATTATCTTTTGATCCCGATCAAATTTTTCCACTAGTGACACATATGATGCTTGTCAATTTAAAAGATAAATTTCCATGTAATTAAAGTTGTCTGCTGTTATATAATAACAGAGTAATATTTAGTTTTTGCTTAAACAACTAGCAGACATCAACTCCCATCATCCCACATCACTAAACTCTAATTGTGTTTAGTGAAAAAATTTAATTTATTCAAAGTTTTTATGTTGACTGTGTTTACTATAAAGTTGTTGTTGCTTATGCAGAATGTACAGTATATATATTTCCTTTAATTAGAGTTTATAAAATTCAGTTATTCAATGCTGACTGTGTTTACAGTCAATTCATTGCAAACAAAAATAAATCTATATATAGTATCTATACTGTTATCAAGCAGCCTCTCTTTTACACAGTGGGGCAGGTTGCCTGTTGGGCTTTTTGGGGGCTTTTTTCCATAGAGCTGGTGGCTTGTTTCTCTCCCAAGATCTGGCAACATTGGGAACAACGCATGTCCCGCTTGGGACTAACATATTTAGCCCAATAAGCGGGACATCCTGGTTAAACCAGGACAGTTGGCAACCCTACAGACCACGGACCCACCTGACTTCTGCGGCCTCTGAATGGCACACCTCCCCCGGTGGCAGGGATTTAGCTACTCCCAGTTTGCTGGAACTGACGTTTAGAAGGCTCATTATGACATTAACCTGCATGACAGGGGGTTTTAAGGTGCTTTTGATTTCACCTGGTCCATCTTAGACTGAGCTATCACTTTAATGCAAGTTACAGTTCTCCACCAGTTAGCTTTGCTAGCTAATCACCTAGCGTGGCTTCGCCTCAGTGATTAAAACAGCTAACCAGAGGGGATCACGTGATGAGTCGAGGTGAACGGACGTGAATTTTCTTGTATCCACACTGGATTGCCAGAAATGTAAATTTAATCATATTTTACCGGTGAAATTTCATCTTGAAGACACCTATAATGTCACTGGACAATTTCTTTACACAGCCTGGATCAACTAAGAAGAAAGAAATGCGGAAAAGCGACGCAGGTGCTAGCCATAGCCCTGATGAAGACACAACAGACAGATGTAGCTAATGCTAACACTGTGGACGAGGAAGAGCTAAACGCACAGTGAGACGACTCGATAGTGGAGCGAGTGTCTGCTAACATAGCGAAGATGTTGGACAGCAAGCTGGCCGACATAATTACGCCGGTCACTGAGCTGTCTGAGAAATTTGACAGTCTAATTGAAAGGCTGGGAACGGTGGAGCAGCAGGTCTCTGACTTGGAGGATGTCGCAGCTACTAACACACCGCGGGTGGAGGCGCTGGAAACCCAGCTGAAGAAAGTGCAAGACCGCTTGGAAAGTTTTGAAAATCAAAGTCGACGGCAGAATGTGAGAATTGTTGGGCTGAAGGAGGGAACGGATGGCCAAACACCAGTTGATTTTTTTGAAAAATTGATTCCAGAAGTTTTGGCTATGCAAAAGGACAGAATCATGATTGACAAAGCCCATCGTACTGGACCCTCCAATGAAACTGGCTGGAAAAGAGGGACCGCGGGCCGTCTTGGTAAGGCTGCACAACTACACCGACAAACAGAGGATTCTGTATGTGACAAGGGATAAAGGAACAATTAGCACTGAAGCGGGGAAGGTATTCTTCTATCAAGATTTTTCTGTGGAAGTTGTAAGGAGGAGGAAGGAGTCCGCAAATGCATGTAAAGTTTTAAGGGATGCCGGAATACGGTACTCCTTTCTGTATCCAGCGGTAATAAAAATTTTCCATCCTAACGGTTCCAGCACTTCACTCATAAACTTGGAACAAATCAATGACTATGTGAACAAACTACAAGCTTCAAAATAACGTATTGAACAGAAATTCTGATTGGCTAAGGCATGACTGTTAAACCCAGGTGGATGTGATTTAGAAATTTGGGGTGGTTTTGTTCTTTGGTATTCTTCTCTTTGTATTGAGTTCAATTACGTATACACCGGTATTTTAATAGAGGCTTTCCAGTAAGGGGGAACTTGGCTTCCTTTTTTTATTTTCCTTGTTATCCCCTATAGGTGTGCTTTTTGTAGTTAAGTGCAGCAATGCATAGTTGATTTTTTTTCTTGTCTTTTATTTTAAGTTTTCAGTGATTCCGAGCTTGTGGTTCTGGTTTTGCTGGGAATACATGTTATTATTTTTGTTTTTTGATATGGTTATTGAAGACATAGACTAGTCTACTACATGTTTTTTGGTCAAAGTTAGCAGCTCACAATTTATAATTCAGCCTACTTCTGATGTCTTTTAAGATTAATACATGGAATATTCGGGGATCTAATAATGTGGTTAAAAGAAAATCTGTTTTGAACTCTCTTAAAAAGGATAGAGTCCAGATAGCTTTTTTACAGGACACACATCTAAACAACGATGAGCATAAGAAGTATCGCGGAGAATGGGTAGGTCAGATCTTTTTTTCATCCTATTCAACTAACAAGAGAGGGGTAATTATTTTAGTCCATAAAAATTTGCCATTTACTCCCACCAACTTTCACAAAGACACAGAGGAAAGATATGTCCTGGTTAAAGGGGTGCTACAGTGGGGTAAAAAAGTATCTAGTCAGCCACCAACTGTGCAAGTTCTCCCACTTAAAAGATGAGAGAGGTCTCCAATTTTCATCATAGGTATACCTCAACTATGAGAGACAAAATAAGAAAAAAAAAATCCAGAAAATCACATTGAAGGATTTTTAATGAATTAATTGGTAAATTCCTCGGTAAAATAAGTATTTGGTCAAGAACAAAAGTTCATCTCAATACTTTATTATATACACTTTGTTGGCAATGAAAGAGGTCAAACATTTTCTGTAAGTTTTCACAAGGTTTTCACACATTGTTGCTGGTATTTTGGCCCATTCCTCCATGCAGATCTCCTCTAGAGCAATGATGTTTTGGGGCTGTCGCTGGGCAACACAGACTTTCAACTCCCTCCAAAGATTTTCTATGGGGTTGAGATCTGGAGACTGGCTAGGCCACTCCAGGACTTTGAAATGCTTCTTACGAAGCCACTCCTTCATTGCCCAGGCGGTGTGTTTTGGATCATTGTCACCCAGCCACGTTTTATCTTCAATGCCCTTGCTGGTGGAAGGAGGTTTTCACTCAAAATCTCACGATACATGGCCCCATTCATTCTTTCCTTTACACGGATCAGTCGTCCTGGTCCCTTTGCAGAAAAACAGCCCCAAAGTGTGATGTTTCCACCCCCATGCTTCACAGTAGGTATGGTGTTCTTTCTTCTCCAAGCACGACAAGTTGAGTTTTTACCAAAAAGTTCTATTTTGGTTTCATCTGACCATATGACATTCTCCCAGTCCTCTTCTGGATCATCCAAATGCTCTCTAGCAAACTTCAGACAGGCCTGGACATGTACTGGCTTAAGCTGGGGGACACGTCTGGCACTGCAGGATTTGAGTCCCTGGCTGCGTAGTGTGTTTCTGATGTAGCCTTTGTTACTTTGGTCCCAGCTCTCTGCAGGTTATTCACTAGGTCCCCCCATGTGGTTCTGGGATTCTTGCTCACCATTCTCGTGATAATTTTGACCCCACGGGGTGAGATCTTGCGTGGAGCCCCAGATCAAGGGAGATTATCAGTGGTCTTGTATGTCTTCCATTTTCTAATAATTGCTCCCACAGTTGATTTCTTCACACCAAGCTGCTTACCTATTGCAGATTCAGTCTTCCCAACCTGGTGCAGGTCTACAATTTTGCTTCTGGTGTCCTTTGACAGCTCTTTGGTCTTGGCCATAGTGGAGTTTGGAGTCTGACTGTTTGAGGTTGTGGACAGGTGTCTTTTATACTGATAATGAGTTCATACAGGTGCCATTAATACAGGTAACGAGTGGAGGACAGAGGAGCCTCTTAAAGAAGAAGTTACAGGTCTGTGAGAGCCAGAAATCTTGCTTGTTTGTAGGTGACCAAATACTTATTTTACTGAGGAATTTACCAATTAATTCATTAAAAATCCTTCAATGTGATTTTCTGGATTTTTTTATTTCTCATTTTGTCTCTCATAGTTGAGGTATACCTATGATGAAAATTGGAGACCTCTCTCATCTTTTAAGTGAGAGAACTTGCACAATTGGTGGCTGACTAAATACTTTTTTGCCCCACCGTATATGGTGAAGATATTTTATTGGGAAATGTGTATGCTCCTAATGTCCAAGATGAAGAATTTTATGCATCCTTATATAGTCAACTTGGTAATTTGGACTGCACTAATATTATCTTAGGGGGGAATTTTAACTGTACATTGTGTCCCAAGGTGGATAGACACCCATCACAAATAGCTCAATTTAAAAATGCTAAGAATCTTTTAAATATTATGAAAGATTTTGATCTCTTGGATATGTGGAGGTATCACAATCCCCTTGCAAGGCAATATACATTTTATTCTCAAACACATCTATCAGCATCACGTATAGACTATATCTTTGCCTCTAAACACCTTAATTATTTAGTTGAACAGGTAGACATAAGTACTATTGCTCTTTCGGACCACGTGCCAGTGGTTTAGACCCTCTGGAAGTTCATTCTCACGGAGAATGAATGTGTTATTGCTTTTGGATGAAGAATTTGTTAGGCTCTTGGAGGGACAAACAGAGGTATTTTTACAGTTTAACGATAAAGATGACATTGACCCCAGAATCCTGTGGGATAGCTACAAGGCCTATATGAGAGGTGTGATTATCTCACAAACATGTTATATAAAAAAACAGCGAACAGCAAAGCAACTGGAGTTGGAAAATAAAATAAAACAATTACTAGACTTATTATGCAACAAAATCTGAGGTGACATTAACTGAACTTAAAAATACTAGAAATACATTACATGGCTTGATAACTAGGAAAGCTGGAAAAGATATATTGTTTGCTAAGCAAAAAATGTTCGAAATGGGTAACAAACCCAATCGTCTTTTAGCACGGCTGGCAAAGAATGCTCCAGTGAAATCTTTTATTCCAGCTATATTAAATGACAATAATCAGAAACAAGTTAGTAATCGTCAAATCAAGGAGAGCTTCAAAGAATTTTACGCTAATTTATATAGATCACAGGCTGATGAGGAGAGGCTCGGATCAGGTTTCTTTTTAAATAATTTAAGTTTCCTGCAGTTAGTAGAGGACCAAGTTAAATTTTTGGAATCACCGATATCCCAACTTGAGATAGACATGGCTATCTCAGCACTTCAGTCAGGGAAATGTCCAGGAGCAGATGGCTTTCCTGTTGAGTTCTTTAAAGTGATGAAAGGGAAAATCAATAATATCTTACTCAGGGTTTTTAATAAGTCATTTGAGGGATCCGAACTTCCAGAGTCTATGTATAGAGCAAATATAATATTAATAGAAAAAAAAGGTAAGAACCCAGAATTATGCTCTTCTTATAGACCCATTAGTCTCCTGGGCGTGGACAACAAAATACTGTCTAAGATACTGGCGACTAGATTAGAGCAGATTCTACCTTCCATTGTGAATTCCGATCAGACGGGCTTTATCAAAGGTCGGAACTCATACTATAACACAAGACGGCTTTTCAACATTATTCACTATCTTAATTTTCATCAGACTTCTGGGGCCATTGTTTCAATGGACGCTGAAAAGGCGTTTGATAGAATTGAATGAGAATATATGTTTGAAGTGATGAGAAGGTTTGGTTTCGGACCAAATTATTTGAAATGGGTTAAACTTCTGTACCGAGCGCCTACTGCCTCAGTTTTGACCAATGGCCTTCTATCGGCTCCATTTAAAATGACTAGAGGTACAGCACAGGAAAGCCCACTATCTCCTCTCCTGTTTGCTCTGGCCATTGAGCCTTTAGCAATAGCTATCAGACAAAACCCACATATTCAGGGAGTAACTGTGGGAACAAAACAACACAAAATTCTGCTGTATGCTGATGATGTCTTGCTGCCATTAACAGACCCGGCTAAATCATTCCCAGTGTGTCAGGGAGTATGGTCTAATATCTGGCTATAAGATAAATTTTGATAAGTCAGAGATAATGCTCCTGAGTTATACGGGAAACATTGAACCTATGTATGTCAAACGCTTCTGCTGGGCCCCGTCAGGATTTATATATTTAGGAATTAAAATTACACCTAAAATTACTCAATTATATGCAGAAAATATTAATCCCATGATAAAAGAGATCAAAGACAGTGTGACCAGATGGAAGAGCCTTCCAATATCATTTTTAGGCAGAATTAATTTTATCAAGATGACAGTTCTCCCAAAAATAATATATCCTATATCTGTGTTATTTGTGATATTAAAATCAGAGGATATTAAAATGATTGCTAAATCTTTATCAGACTATATTTGGGCAGGCAGGAGGCCTAAGGTTAAATTGGAGATACTACAATTGCCAAATGATCAGGGAGGATGGGGCTTACCAAATGTAGAAAATTATATTTTGGCAATTCAGGCAAGAATTCTCTCCTCCTGGGTTAATGAACATCCAATGTCCCTGGTTTGAGATGGAGTCAGTAATGTGTAAACCTTTTTCCCCTGTGAATTTGCTGGAAAGACGAGTAAATGAGTTACCATGTATTGTTAAGGATAATTTTCTGATAGGAAATGTATTATGAGCATGGAAGAAAATGAGGAAAATATTTAAAAGTAACTCACTTAATACCCTCATAACATTGGATAATCCAGAACTCTCACTACAAAGTGCAGGATTAATTTTTACAAGCTGGCAAAGAGCAGGTATAAAGAGACTTTACGATCTTTTTGAAAATGGAAGATTTAAAACATTTGATTCTTTGAAAGCTCAATATCATCTTGAAAATAAAGATTTCTATAAATATTTACAAATCAGACATTTCATAGATAAGAAAGCTAATTCTTTGGACTTTATAGGTGATTCTCACCAACTGGAAAAGTTTTTTTCTTAATAATAGACAGCACAAACACTTTATATATCAAAATTCTTCTCTGAAATATATAGTTTGAGTTTAGATAAACTTGCATGGTTAAGAAAATCCTGGTGTACTCTACTCAGATGTGCCACAGGAAATGATGTCTGGGATAAAATGTTGTTGCTGCCTTCCAGAACCTCAATATGTAACAGATTTAAAGAACTACAGTATAACATATTACACAATGTTTATATTTTGCCATATATTTATAGTAAATATAAAACAGGAATTTCATCAAATTGTCCTAAATGTAAAAGTCAAGTTGGCACAAGATTTCATTGTCCGTGGGAATGTAATATCATTCAGACATTCTGGAGGGCAGTATGCACAAACATTAGTAAAGCAGTAGGTAAACAAGTAACAATCAATCCTCTACTATGTTTACTTGGAAATGTTCCTGACTCTTTGATGCAATATGAGGACGTTATTCAAACACTTCTAATGTTGGCTAGGAAAGTCATTATGGTGAAGTGGGTCGGAGATGAACCTCCCTCTATTGCTATATGGAAGTCGCTGATCCTGGAAACCCTGACTTTAATAAGACTGGGATATTATATAGATGGGAAAGCTAGAGTTTATCTACAAAAATGGACGAAGCCGTTGGAAGCATTGGGATTGAACGGTGGTTTGGACTCAAGTGGACTGCAGGTGGACGTGTAAACGAAAAACCCATGTACAAAAAAACATTTGCTTGGTGGCTCTTTCTTTGTCTTTAAGCTGATGTGAACATGTTTGACCAGTCCTGTATTGTTTTGTGAATTTTGCTTTTTCTTTAAAGTTTAAAATTAATTAAAAAAAAATTTAAAAAAAACAAAAAACAGCTAACCAGAGTGTTAACTGGAGCGGGTAAAAGAGGATCAGGCAAAATGAATTAGGAGGAAAAGCAGGGCGGGAAAACAAATAACAGGTGCTCTCTCAAATCTGAACTGCACTCTCTCACCTTTATGGCAGGATTACCTGATCCTACCCTGATCCTACCGAGTGGGGTCCCAATTGACCCCACACATATGTTCTTATGCACAACACGGACATATTATCGATCACAGCTATCATGCTTTCTGTCTTTGTTTGTCATCATCTGTGAATCACAAAAAATAAATCTGATTTAAAATACAGTTTTCTTCTGTACTGTCAGTTTAGATTTTTCATTGGGGTCCGATCGGACCCCAGGGAAAAATATGATGTTAATGATATTAAATGTATGAATTTTGTGTTATATTTCAGTGAATGATGGCTCAACGAGGTAGACTTTGCCATGCAAATATGCAAATACTTTGCCATTGTAGCAAAGTAGCATTGTATACTAGCATGTAGCATGCTACATGTAGCATGCTACATGCTAGTATGTACTACATGCTACATACATGTAGTACATGCTAGCATGTAGCATGCTACATACATGTAGCATGCTACATGTAGCATGTAGCATTGTATTCTGTAGGCCCTACAGAACACATGCACAACAATGGCAAAGTATTTGCATTTCTTGTACCAATTAAGAAGTGAAATTAGATAATTTCCCACAAAAACCTGAACGCACCAGGGCACACTGGTTGAAAAACACATTACAACCGGGCTACTCGTGCTGAAAGGCAGGCAACCGACAAACTAGCCCCATTCCGGGATTTTTGGATCATGTTTCAAGCACAACTCTTTGTTTTAACCAGATAAAACATTTTAAGTGAAAAAAATACTTTGGTATTGCTTAATAATCCAATTAACAGTTAAATTTTGTGTGGGGTCCAAACGGACCCCAGTTGGTACTATTTGTATGTAAAATATGTTGGTAGGATGAGGGTTAAATGCACTTACTTTCCACAGACACTTTCCACAAAACATTCAGTTTACACAGCGCATTCCAGTTAACAAACAACAATGAATGACTACGTACAACCCTGTGTGGACTGGTGACGCCACTACATCACAGAAGAAGAACAGCGGTAGAAGTGAAAACTTTTATTGATAATAATTACATATTTTATATGAACAACTCCATACTTAGGGATGCACAACTTCAGCTAAACACTATAAAATGTTAGGTCAGTGTGATGTTAAAGAGATATGCGCAAAACAGACACACACACACACACAGACAAACACAGATATTCCTTGCATTTATAGATAGATTATAGGAAAAGAACTTCCCATCTTGAAATCATGAGTCTCACATATATATATAGAAGAATGCAGATGGAACTTTTAGACAATACACGGCGTATTAAACAGAAATGGGAGTTGGAATTAAATACTTTAATTGAAGATGAACTATGGGAAGAGTTATGTATAGACTGTCAAAAGGGGATGACCAGTCAGGATTGGAAGGAATTTGATTGGAAGCTGAAGATTAGATATTTTTGTGCAACTTCTGTGGTCTGCATGTATGTGAAGGATCAATCTGCTGCATTATGTTGGCAAAAGTGTGGACAAATTGGAGATTATATACACATTTTTTGGGAATGTTCTGCTATCAAGGGATTTTGGGTAAAAATTAAACATGAAATTGAAGTTATATTGAAAGTGAATATAGAGTTAGAACCAGTGCTATTTTTATTGGGAGCAACACCTAAAGAGAAACTGAATTTGGATCAGATATATTTTGAACATACTTGTGCTGGTTGCTAAGAAGACAATAACAGGGAACTGGAAGGAAACACAACCATCAACTATAACTGAATGGATTCAGAGACTGAAATGGATTTACCAGCTGGAGAAGCTGACAGCTAATCTGCAAATGAAAATTGACATTTTTACAAGGAGATGGACTAATGTTACCCAATACTTCGGTGTTCTGTAAAGGTTGTGTTATGTCTTAATAACGGGAGACATGAGCCATGTCGTACCGAGCAACGAACTGAACTTTATTGAGAAACACCCAGAATATACATACCGGCCGTAGCCCGCCTGATGTCACTACGTCGACTGCCTGGCGTCGGGTGCAGCAAGCCCCAAGGGCCAAATCCCTATATCACATCCCCCCCCCCCCTTACAAAACGTGAAAGGCACCATATAAAACAGACCACCCCCCCATAACGTTAGCATAAAAGAATCCAACAGAACGCATCAGTCTTTACTCTTTTTTTCACTTTTTTTTTTTTTTAAACGCACAGAACAACAGGGCTAGTAAGCTAGATGGGAACCTGGGTAGACTGCCAGGGTATGCTCCCGTGTTGGGGGCAGATTATTCTGCCGCCCATGCCCAACGCACTTCAGCTAAGGCTACTTGTACTACAAAGTCGTCAAGGTGTCTGGGCCTCTGATGCATCCAAGCCGAGCGCCTCCAGAGGAGGACCTGCTCCAGGCTCCGTCGGCCGCACCTGAGAGTTCCCAACACCCCCATCAGGTAAGTCCCAACCCTCATCAATCCAATCCACTGCAGCTCCCAGACTCTGGGCTGGCAACGACTTCCTGAGTTGACTGGAATGCCACCGTGACCTGTCCGAGAGCTCGAACATGTCCCAGCCCAGACGCCTCATGATCTGTAGGGACCCCATCCAGAAAGGCTGCAGTTTATGCGTGCAGTTGGGATGCTTGATCCAGATCCAGTCCGACACATCGAGTCCATGGGCCTTCGCCCTGTGCTTCCTGTTAAAACGTCATTTCATTTTCTGCTGCTGGGTGACAACCCGGTTTTGTGGGGGGATCTGTGTCCCCCAAAGGGGAGGTTGATGGGGGCCTTAGCTGATCCAGAGGCAGATGGAATTCACACCCCAGCATGAGTTTCGCCGGGGAGCACCCTGACGTGGCATGGGCCATTGCCCTGTAGTGGAGGAGCGTGTTCTGGAGGGCGTCAGGGAACATGAAGCCGTCCACTAAATGGGCTCTCAGACCATTTTTTAGAGTTTTGGTGAAACGTTCCACACCCCCATTGGCTTGGGGGTGGTAGAACGCAGTTCTGATGTGCTCCACGCCCCATGACTCAAAAACTCCTCAAACCCCCCAGAGGTGAACTGTGGGCCATTGTCTGTTGTGATGGTATCTGGGACCCCCTATCTGGCGAACAGTGATGAGAGGAAACCCATGACCACATCCGTCATGACCAAGTTAGTGGCTAACACCTCCGGCCATTTAGAGAATAGATCGTAGACTGCCAACAAAAACCGGCTGTTTGGGGGAGCCTTGTGTAGTTCACCGCAAATGTTTGGATGTGCTTCCAAGGGCCCTCTGGGTATGGTAGTGGTTGCGGGGGGGGGGGGGGAGCGTCTTTCCACTCTCCAAACACGGAACACAGTTCTTTACAATACTTTCAATGTCCTTATCAATGCCAGACCATCAAACTGAATCCCTGCAACGCTGCTTCACCCTGACCACACCCAGGTGTCCCTCATGGAACATTGCCAGAACTCGCAATCTCAGAGACACCGGAATTAATGTGCAGTGCCCCCTTGCCACACACACACCATTCCAGCAACTCAGTTCGTCTCTGAACCGGTGAAAAGGTACCAGATCGCCCCGTACTTTTGTGGGCCAATCCTCCCTGATGACCGAACAGAGTTGTGACAACGTGGGGTCCCGTTCCAACTCCACCTGGAGCTCCTGGAGGGACACCATGTTCCGGAGGGGTCCGTGCAGCATGTTGACCAGATCCGCCTCCATGGGATCGTCGTCGTCTGGTTGTACAGTGTTGACCGTGGCACAGGACAGGAGATCCGCCACCACATTCTCTTTTCCAGGGGTGAACTGAGAAGTGAAATTGTAGGCCCGCAGCCGCTCAGTTCACCTGTGGATCCGTAGGGGCCTGTGTCCCAAGCCTGTTGTTTCCAGCAGTGTCGTCAGTGCCCAGTGGTGCATTCACAGGGTGAAGTGGCATCCGTAGAGGTAAATGTGCCACCGTTCGCATGCCCAGACACAAGCAAATGCCTCACTCACTCACAACGTATTTCTGTTCAGCCGCTGAAAGGGACCTCGACGAGAACGCCACTGGGTGCTCGGTACCATTTTGCACTTGAGACATAACTGGCCCCACCGCCGAACCAGATCCATCACAAGCCACAAAAGTCAGCCATTTTAGATCAAAGTGGGCCAACACTGGAGGGGAGATGAGTTGGGACTTCAGCCTAGCGACTGTCGCTGAGCAGGCCGGAGTCCACTGCCAAGGTGCGTCCTGCTTCAGAAGGGCTCAGAGGGGTTCAATAGTCTCTGAATAATGGGGAATGAAATGCCCATAGAAGTTCACCATGCCCAGCAACGAGGAGATTTGTGTGGGTGTCATGGGGTTGGAGAGACGCAGAACCGCCTCCAAGTTCGAGTGCCAGGGGCTCAGGCCCTCAGGCGCCATCCAGAATCCCACAAACTCAATGGAATCCACTGCAAAGATGCACTTTTCTCCGTTCAACGTGACTCCGTGCTCCAACAGCACCTCCATCACTTGTCTCAAATGAATGTCGTGTTCTCCCCGCGATGCGCCGTGGATCACAAAGTCGTCCAGGTACACCACTACACCCCTGAGGCCGGCAAGGATTGTAGATATAATTTTCTGAAAACAACTCGGCGCTGAGCTCAGACCAAAAGGCATGTGGGTGTACCTGAAAATGCCCATGTGGGTCACGAATGCCGTCAGGTCCCTGGTGGCTGGGTGGAGGGGCACCTGCAGATAACCC
Organism: Pholidichthys leucotaenia; assembly: GCA_020510985.1. NCBI lineage: Eukaryota > Metazoa > Chordata > Actinopteri > Cichliformes > Pholidichthyidae > Pholidichthys > Pholidichthys leucotaenia. The sequence goes on from CM035838.1 coordinate 21,080,673, forward strand.
TGGCGGAGATACTGCTTTGTGAACACCCTTAAGCTGCTAAACATTGCGGTGATTTCCTCCATCGTGGGGAGTGGGTATTTGTCCGGGATGAGCGCTTTATTAACCATCCTGAGGTCAAAGCACGGCCGAATGCCGCCTGTCTTCTTCTTGGCCACCACGATGTTTGAAATCCATGGCAAGGCATCCACTTTCTCAATGATGCCATCTTAAAGCAGTTTATTCAGTTCTGTTGTGATATCATCCCGCAAGGCAAGGGGGAACCGCCATGATGGCTGAATCTTGGGTGCCACTCCTGGGTCAATGAGCGGGCAGTGGTTGAACACTTTAATACATCCCAGGCCCACGAACAATGCCAGCCAGCGTGCATGCCACTTGCGGGACACCGTCAACACCGTTGAGCCTACTGGGTCCATGATGGAGAATCCTAACTCTCCCAGAAGGTCAATTCCCAACAAGTCGGCACGCTGGCGTGAAACCTGGAAAGTAAACAGGGGAATAGTCCTTGACCCACATGTTACCAAGAAGCTGGCTGTGCCCGCCATGCCAATTTTAGCGTGACTGTACCCAAACATTTCTGCTGCCCCTGCTTTAATGGCTTTGCCCGGGAAAAGTCTTTTCAATGTAGCCATGTTCAGTATAGATTTACCAGCACCTGAGTCCACCATAAGCGGCACATCGACCTCATCAAGCTGCAAGACGTACCACTTTAACGGCCACTTCTTAGCGCCTGTCACACACACCGACATCATGCTTTCGAGCTCCAAAGCTGTTGGTTTACTAGTGGTGGTGCAGACCCTGGTCCAGTGATTAGAATGGCCACAGTTGTAGCACTCCTTTCCTCTGGCGGGGCAAGTGGACGCGCCCACCCAGTGACGAGGATAGCCACGGCCGCCACATAGACCCTGAGCTCCTGCTCCTGCCCATGCCATGGTCCGCTGCCCTTTAGGAGTCCACCCGAGGAATTAGCTGTGCTGCTAGTGGCCTGACGTGGAGGGGAAGCTTGGGTGGCTAGGTTCTCTTTAGCTAGCACTTGTAGACGTAGTTGGGTAGCAGACTCTATCTGGCTGGTTAATTCAGTCACTTGCTTCAGCGTGAAGACGTCCAAAGTTAGCATTAGCTTCTCTTTGAGCCACTTGTTGCTCATGCCGTGTGCTAGCTTGTCACAGACTAGCTCTTCCTTGATAGGCCCGAAGGCGCACATGCTCACTAGGCTACGGAGTTCCATTAAGAAACGTTGGGTGGACTCACCAGTATGTTGTTGGCGGTCGAAGAACCTATGTCTTCACGCTGTAATGTTGTACTGATCCATAAAGAAATTGTCGATTATGTCCAAACACTCCTTCAATGAGCCTTTTCCACCCAGTGCGCGAAACACACGTTGGCCTTCCTTACCAAGGCAGTGCTCAAGCAGGCTCTTCCGATTCTTTTTGTCGGTGCCACCCAGGCCAACTGTGGCAATGTATTCCTCAAACGTCTGAAACCAGCGGTGCCATGGTGTAGCTGGCACATAGACTCTAAAAATGGAGGTGGTAATTTTACACACTGTGATATCCTACCGTGTAGCAATGATCACACTTGAGTTATTTCTTTGGCTAACTCTGGCCATTTATTCTGCAACACACACGACAATGACTGAACATGGATTCTGCACGGGGTTTTCATACTCTTATTCTAATGTGTCCCCTTAGTAGTAGTGCTGAACAATACAGGTAGTTCCCCCTAGAGGCATGTGCCAGTAATGTTTTAATTTAGACTTGCAGTCTACCACATCCCTCCCCTCTAGATTAAACTACTCTTAATTACACTAGCCAATTATACTAGACATCCTGGAACTCCCATTTAACCCTAAACTATTACAGTTACTTTTTAACTTCTTAAAACACATGTGCCATACACAAATTTCTTTCTCTTTTTTTTTTCACATGTATAACACATATAACAGTCTAACTGGGGAATTGGTTTGACTACCGCATCCCAGTGAGGTTCCAGGACGCATTCTTGTCCTGTGGCTGGGGAACTCACTACTGACTAAGTATAGTCCTTCAAGTAGTCTGGAGCTTTCCTAGCTCGCTGAGATCTTCTTACGGCTGGTGAGCCAACTGCAGGTGAAGACTCAGACTGCTCCACTGTTTCGGCTGCTGCAGTGCTGCCCGTAGAATCTGCAGAGACGGGTACCTCAGGTATCACCTGAAGTGGTGGTTCGTTGATGCTCTCCTCAGAATGGGTGTCAGACAACACCTCTGGTGCCATCGGCAGGGGAATGGAGCTCCTACCACGAACTTGGTCGATGTGTCGCCTCACCACTTGTCCATGGCCTAATGTCACCTTGAATGGCACAGGGCCTGTCTTTTCTGTTATTTCTCCTGGTACCCAGGCTGGTCCTGAGCCAAAGTTGCGGGTGTAGACCAAGTCTCCTTCTCTCAGTATTCTCTCTCTAGCATGCATGTCATGATAACCTTTTTGTCTCTCTTGTTTATCATGCACTTTGTTTCTGAAGTCTGGATGTATTAAGTCAAATGTTGACCTCAACTTCCTTCCACACAACAGCTCAGCTGGTGACTTGCCAGTTGTAGATTGGGGTGTTATTCGATAGCTGAACAGAGCTCGCGACATTCGGGTTTCAATAGAGTCTCCTGCCATCTTTTTCATGAGTGACTTGAACGTCTGCACGGCCCTCTCGGCTAAGCCATTAGAAGAAGGATGGTATGGCGCAGTCGTGATGTGACGTATGCCATTCTTTTCAGAAAACTCTTGGAACTGTTCACTCGTAAAACATGTACCGTTATCTGATACTATGATTTCAGGTATGCCATGTTGGCTGAAACTCTTTCTAAGACATTCAATGGTAACAGTAGAAGTAGAGCTACTCACAGAATATGCATCGATCCACTTTGAGTATGCGTCAACTATGATCAGGAACATTCTTCCCATCCATGGACCTGCGTAGTCAATGTGAATTCTTCTCCATGGTTTATCTGGAACTTCCCAGGGATGTAGTGAGGCTGCTGGAGGACTGTTCCTGTTCTCCTGGCATGCTGCACATGACTTCACAAGCGCCTCCACCTCTGCATCCATGTTGGGCCACCACATGTAACTTCTCGCCAACGCTTTCATGCGAGTGATGCCAGGGTGTGCTTGGTGTAGTTGTTGCAGTAAGGCATTCCGACCAGGTGGTGGAACAACCACGCGTCCTCCCCACAGGATACAACCTTCCTGGGTGCTGAGCTCATCCTGTTGTCGGGCATAGGGAATGAACTCAGGACTGTTCATCTTCGGCCATCCTCGCAAGATGTATTCTCGCACTCTTGCTAGAACAGGGTCTTTGTCTGTCCACTTCTTTATTTGTTGTGCGTTCACCAGGGGCACGCCGATATCTTCAAACAATAGCACTCTCTCCTCCTCCTCAGGTGTGCTGTCTCTTCCTCCATCCAAGGGTAGCCTACTCATCGCGTCAGCATTCGTATGGTCCCGTCCAGCTTTGTAACTGATGGTGTACTCATACGCTGCTAATGTAACGGCCCATCTCTGAATTCTCTGAGATGTCATCTGGGGTATGGCTCTCATTTCACTGAACAGTGAAATTAGTGGCTTGTGGTCAGTCACTATAGCGAACTGTCTCCCGTACAGGTATTTGTGGAACTTTTTTACACCAAATACTACTGCAAGGCCCTCCTTGTCTAGCTGGGAGTAGTTTTTCTCAGCTGCACTAAGAGTTCTTGAGACGAACCCTATGGGTCTCTCTGAGCCATCCTCCATACGATGAGAGAGTACAGCTCCCACACCGTAGGGTGATGTGTCACACGCCAGGATGAGTGGTTTGTTTGAATCATAGTGCACTAACACACTACAGGACTGAAGTAGCGTTTTGGACTCTTCAAACGCTTTCTGCTGCTTGACCCCCCATGACCATTTTTCTTCCTTCTTAAGTAAGGTATGTAGTGGTGCCAGCAGCGTGGAGAGCTTTGGGAGGAACCTATGGTAATAGTTCAACAAGCCCAGGTAGGCTTTTAACTCAGTAACATTTTGTGGCTCAGGCGCCTCCGCAATGGCTTCCACTTTGTCTGTCAGAGGGTGTAGACCACTGGCGTTGATCTTGTGGCCTAGGAACATCACCTCTTTTCCCATGAACTCACACTTGCTTCTTTTCAACCTCAGACCGCTTTTCTCCAACCGTTGAAGCACTTCCTCCAGCGTTTTCAGATGTTCTTGTTCATTTGGTCCTGTACAAAGGATGTCATCCAAATAAATGGCAACATTCGGAATTCCACCTAGGATGCCCTCCATAGTTCTCTGGAATATAGCAGGACTGGAAGCTACTCCAAATGGTAAGCGTGTGTAGGTATATAAGCCTTTGTGTGTATTGATGGTTACATACTTTCTTGATTCTTCTTCCAGGACTACCTGTTGGTAAGCGTGACTCATGTCTAATTTCGTGAAGTGTCGGCCGCCATTCAGCTGTGCGAAGAGGTCCTCCACTTTAGGAATTGGATACTGATCCACCCGTGATGCTCGATTGACAGTGAGTTTGTATTCTCCACATATTCTAATGGAGCCATCCGGCTTTCGCACTGGGACTATGGGCGCCGCCCATTCTGCAACCTGCACTGGCTCAATGATCTTGTCATCCAGCAGCCTCTGTAGCTCGCTCTCGACCAGTGGCTTGACTGCATAGGGCACCGGTCGGGGTTTGCAGAATCGTGGTTGGGCCTCCTTGTCCACATTAATCTTTGCAGTGACACCTTTTAGCTGTCCTAAGCCTTCTTTGAACACCTCAGCGTGTCTTTCGAGGATCTCCTCCAGCTGCAATTTGGGCTGAGATTCCACCTTATTCACCAACTGATCAATCATGGCCAGTTCTTGTAGCCAACTTCGCCCTAGTAGATTTGGTCCTTCGCTCCCAACTACTACTACAGGTAAGTCCTTTTCTTTGTTTTTGTGTTGCACCTTCACTTGTGCCATGCCTAGCACGTCTAGCTTCTCTCCTGTGTATGTTTTTAATTTTAATGAACAGGGATTTAATTCTGCTGTGTCTGTTTTCTTCCACAGTTGTGTATATTGCTGTTTACTTAATATGGTTACTCCACAGCCTGTATCAACTTCAAATGTTACTTTCATTCCATTAACATTCATGGTACGCGTGATGGGCGCTACCTTGGTCAGCTCCTCTGACATGTTGTAAATTGTGTGAAAACCCATGTCTTCTGTATCACTTTCTCCCTCCCCTCTAAGTTGATTCGCTCGCTGTTCCTTTCCTGGGCCCTTGTTTTCATTCTTTTGCCCTTTAACTGTTGCCTTCTGCACCTGTGCATTGCCCACCTTTGTTCTACATGCTTTCTTAATGTGCCCTCGCTTGCCACAATTATGACACAGCTCAGTGGCAAATTTGCACTCGGCGGCATTGTGCTGGCCTTTGCAGCGATAACAACTGGGGAATTTGCGCTGAGATTTGTCAGTCGACACTTTGTAGACACCTACTTGGGTCTTAGGCACACGAACATGCGTTGCTGTGTCCTCTGTTAGCTTCCCTTGCATTTCTCTCACATCTTTAGATGCTGTTTCCATCGCTTGGCATAATTCCAAAGCCTTTGCAAAAGTGAGTTTTGTTTCAGATAAAAGTCGCCGTTGCATTCGGTCATCATTCACTCCACACACAAGTCTGTCTCTTAACATTTCTTCCAATGAGTCTTTGTAATCACAGTGCAGTGCTAATTTCCTCAATTCTGCCACATACTCTGCTATGGACTCAGTGTTCCTCCTTATGCGTGAATTAAATTTGAATCGTTGTACGATTTCACTCGGTTTGGGGCTGAAGTGCTTCTGAAGCTCAGCAGTAAGCTGGTCGTACGCTTTATCTTTCGGTAATGCAGGGCTTACTAAATTTCTCAACAAGCTGTAAGTAGTTGCACCAACTCCACTCAACAGTACAGCCTTCCGTTTGTCTGGCTCCTCAATATCATTAGCTTCGAAGAAAAAGTCCAACATTTCACTATATTCTTCCCATGACTGAGTCGAGTTATCAAAAGGGGTTACCGTTCCGATTACAGCCACCATTGCTCGTCGTGGTGGGGAAACCTCGTTTTCCTCCTCTGAACTTGCACTCGAACTACTGGAGTCACTTGAGTTCGCCACACTTGCAATGTTCTCTGTTTCTCGCCGCTAATTTTTTTTTTTTTAATCCTCGTCGCCAATTGTGTGATATCCTACCGTGTAGCAATGATCATACTTGAGTTATTTCTTTGGCTAACTCTGGCCATTTATTCTGCAACACACACGACAATGACTGAACACGGATTCTGCACGGGGTTTTCATACTCTTATTCTAATGTGTCCCCTTAGTAGTAGTGCTGAACAATACAGGTAGTTCCCCCTAGAGGCATGTGCCAGTAATGTTTTAATTTAGACTTGCAGTCTACCACACACACGCTCCCATGGTTTAATCAGACGTCACCAAATGTTATGTCTTAATAACGGGAGACATGAGCCATGTCGTACCGAGCAACAAATTGAACTTTATTGAGAAACACCCAGAATATACATACCAGCTGCAGCCCGCCTGACGTCATTATGTTGACTGCCTGGCGTCAGCTGCGGCAAGCCCCAAGGGCCAAAACTCTATATCACAGGTTGGACTCATATAAGCCATACATTATCCTTCCTGTATAAAATGATTTGAGTCTTTTTTTTGAACCATGTAATTACATCTATAGCTATATATACTAGTTTACTATATATCTTGGAACCAGTTGTCAAAGATCGTTTTGTAATTTTGTCAAGTCGTGAAAAAAGTAAAGTAAAATAAAGAGTAAAATGAAAGAACTCCATTTCGGCCATTCTAGACCTCACTACAGCTTTAATGCTGGCAACGGATGACGTATCTTTGCCTTTCAGTTCTGAATACCACAGTTCACGAGTTTCTTTTCTAAACAGTACAAAATTCTGAAGTCTACAGCTGCTTTGAATCCAATGATTAGTTTGTTGCCTTTTTTTTTTTACATTTGCAACTTTTTCCCCTGTAAATTTGCCACATTTTCTTGTCAGAAACCTTTCCCTTCTGAACTGATTTTACTTCTCATAAATTTGTGTTTTTTTGTTGTTTTTTTTTTAATGTTTTGCTGCATTTTTATGAAACTGCCTGAGTCACTCGTGGTTGTAGACCAAAAAACAGGACTCTGGCCCCTGGTGTAGTGTGCCTTATTTCCCAGATGATGGCAGTATATCCATGTGACTTTACAGTATGTTGGACTGACACGTATGCGTTTTCACTTGCATCTTATTGCATGTTATGTTTTCTGTAACAGGCTATATACGTGGCATCACATATTTTTTCCTTATTAAGATCTTTACATAATCATTTAAACTCAGCTGTCCTGCCATTTTCTCAATGTTTAAGGAGAGAAGGGATTTGCGTGTCCTTTTGTTGATTTGTGGTGACAATTGTTTGGTGGTTTGGTGAAGCAGCACAAAATAAACCATAAACAAGCCAAAAATATTATCAGCAAGGATAGGTGACACTGGCTGCAAGGTACACCCATAAATAGGGTTAGTGTTAGAGTGATTTGATCTACAGTGGATATAAAAAGTCTATACACCCCTGTTCAAATGCCAGGTTTTTGTGATGTAAAAAAATGAGACCAAGATAAATCTTTTCAAAACTTTTTCCACCATTAATGTGACCTATAACCTGTACAACCCAGGTGAAAAACAAACTGCAATTTTTTAAGTGGAAAAATAAATTAAAAAAAAACTTAAAATAACCTGGCTGTATAAATATGCACACCCTGTTATAACTAGGATGTGGCTGTGTTCAGAATTAACCAGTCACATTCAAAATCATGTTAAATGGGAGTCAGCACACATTTGCTGTCATAAACTTCCCTGTGTGCTTTTCCACAGCACACAGAGGAGGAGAAGGAAGTATGGACTTAAGCGCAGGGTTACACCAAACACACATTTATTGATACACAAATAGAGACAATACAAAACGACAAGACAGCTCGGGTAAACTTAGAGTCCTCCAGGACACTCAACAGGACGGGAAGAATCAACTGGGCAGCAGTGCCAAAGCGTAGCAGTTGTGTCGCACGAGGAAACACTACCAATAAAGCATAGCAGCACAACTGCACTCAGAAACGCAAACAGTTTTACTCACAGCACTGGAGCAGTCTGAGTAATCCCAGTCTCCCAGCAAGCACATACAAACAGTCTTTCCCCGACGTGACTGTGATCGGGTACAATGGTCCAGTGATGTTTGACTGGCAAAGCGCTGCCTAAGTACAAACACCGCTGGTGTGACAGATTGGAAACACCTGGGCGAGGCGTGGGACAGATAATTACCGGGGCGAACAGCTGACTGTCAGAGAGAGAGAGGGCGTGGTCGGACCGGCCAGAGCGGCGGCTACAGGCATGGAAAAGAAACAGTACACAGACATGCAAACAACGAGAAATCAAAAGAAAACAACACATAACCCCAATGCCTGAGCCACCAAGAACGGTCAGAACCAAGCCTACAGAAAACACAGGCTTGGTTCGTGACAGAGCCTCTCCTTCTAGGGGTGGCTACCAGACACCCACGGTAACATCATAAGGAAAGACCCCCCCCCCCCCGCCACTACCACCACCAACAACAACAACCCTGACAGAAACAACAACATGAACCCGGGTGGGAGGTAGGGGGAACAGTAAAGGAGGAAACACAATACCCCACTCAGGGTCCACAATTAAACCCCCCCCCAAGTCCAAAGACGTGGAGGTTCGGGAGGCCGCCCAGAGTCCCAGGCTCAGCAGGCAGTCTGATGAACAGAGTCTGGTGGCCTGCTGGAAAACACGTGCCATCTGGCCCAGAGACTCAGTCCCTCAGGCGGTCGGCCAGTGCTGTAAAGGCACCAGGGCCGGCGGGATGAAGCAGGAGGCGGCCTGCCCACCAGAAGGCTCACTGGTGGGTGACTGGACCGTAGGGAGGGAGCCCCCATGGCATCGGACAGGGAGGAGAAGGGGACCTCAGCATTCTCAGGCAGATCCGCAGTGCGCACAGTGGTCCCGGCTTGGGACACAGCCGCACCAGTGATGGATCCTGACTGGGCCGGCTCTGCTGCACCCACGGTGGACCCCGGCTGGGCCGGCTCCGCTGCACCTGCGGTGGACCCCGGCTGGGCCAGCTCCGCTTCTTCTGAGGTGGACCCCAGCTGAACAGGCTCCGCTGCACTCACGGTGGACCCCGGCTGGGCCGGCTCTGCTGTACCCACAGTGACCTCTGGCTGAGGCTCTGCAGCACCCGCGGTGACTCCCGATTGGAGATCTGCAGCACCCATGGTGGACTCTAGCTGGAGCTCAGTGGCACCCGTGGTGGACCCTGGCTGGGCCAAGGCTGCACCCACGGTGGAACCCGCACTGGAGCATGGCATGCATGATGAGTCCAAGCAGGAGCACAGCACCCAAGTCGGACTGATCCTGGAACGCAGCCCCCTCAATGGTCCGAAGCCAGCCTGCCGCACCCATGGAGATACAGCCTGCGGAGGGACCCACACGATGGCCTCAGGCAGCGGGGAAGCTGGACTCACGACGTCGTCAAGTGGTGGGCCCGGTTTCAAGGTGACCCCTGGTGATGATGGCTTCTTTCCAGCGGCCCTAGAAGAAAACTCAGGAGCAGGAGAAAAAACCACGTTATTAGGGTCGCCGGCAGCGGCGGAGCCCGGTGAAGGGAGTTCAGGGGCAGCTGTGCGCTGCACCTGACTCTCCTCACCTTGAGCTGGACAAGATCTTGGTAGAACTGACATCAGAAACACAAGAGAGAAAACTTGCCTGAGCTCAAGCTCCACCGCTGTCCAGGACTCCGTCAATCCCGACGATGGAGACTTGGGCCCCGCCTCCAGGAGGTCCAGCTCAGGCTCCCACTCTGCTGCTGCAGCCTCCACAGCAGGCGAGATGGTGGTAACAGTCCTATTATCCCCCTGCAGTGGCTCCAACGCAGGGAATTCCTCCGGCGTGGCTGCAGGGGAACCTCTCCATGCTGGCTCCGGGAATGAATCCTCCAAACCCACTGGCTCCTCCACCGTCTGATGGCCCTGACCTTGGGCCAGCAGGCCCTCAGGGAGAATTGGAGGAGACACGGAGAGGGGAAAAATTAATTAATATTTGCAGCTGGAGGAGAGGACCCAGCGGACTGCTGAAACTGGGCCTCTCCCTCGGGAGACAAGCAAGATTCAATACTATTAGATGGAATGGAAAGGAAGAATACTTGCCTGTCATCCCAGTTCCTGATGTTGACAGCTGCAGACAGTTGACAGTCATCCCTCTCTGTGTCAGCAGTGACATGGGCCCGTCTAGAGACTTGTGGAGGAGCCGTCTCCACGTCGACGGAGGTGGGCGTGACTGGGGTGAGCTCAGTGGACCTCACGGCAGCTGGAAAGATGGGGGCTGCTGCAGACGAGGAGGGCTTCTCCCGGAGTCTCGACGTAGGATGACTCCTTTTGGATGGAGCTGAGGATGCATGGGCTGAGGCTGGCACTTCAGACTGAGCTGGAGAGGAAGCGGATGGTTGATGAGGGGAGAATCTCCGCTTCGGCTTGATGGAAAGTGTCCTCACAGATAACCCAGGAAATAAGCACTCGAGCGCGCAGACCGTGGATAGCAGCTCTGCATATTGTGGACACCTCCAGAGGCCAGGATGCGCTTCTAAGATGCCCATGGCCCCAAGCAAACACTCCCACTTTTTCTTGGGACCCCGGAACGCGAGAGCCTCTTCCACAAAGTCCTGGATGAAATCTGCTGCCCACTCCTCCTCCAGCATGGGGATGCCAGCTGCCGGTCCTCCCTTGTGACGATGAGGCCGGTGAGCCCAGGACATCATGTGCTCCAACAAACAGGTGGGTGAAAAAAAAGGAAAAATGTTCAAAAAATTAAAAAAGGTTTGTGTGGGTGAAACCCACTAAATCCTTTTTAAGGCTGGACCATTCTATCATAAACATCCACGTGCACTGTGGAAAAGCGCACAGAGGAGGAAAAGGAAGGATGGACTTAAGCACAGAGTTACACCACACACACATTTATTGATACACAAATAGAGACAATACAAAATGACAAGACAGCTCGGGTAAACTTAGAGTCCTCCAGGACGCTCAACAAGACGGGGAGAATCAACTGGGCAGCAGTGCCAAAGCGTAGCAGTTGTGCCGCATGAAGAAACGCTACCAATAAAGCGTAGCAGCACAACTGCACTCAGAAACACAAACAGTTTTACTCACAGCACTGGAGCAGTCCAAGTAATCCCACTCTCCCAGCGAGCACATACAAATAGTCCTTCCCCGACATGACTGTGATTGGGTACAATGGTCCAGCAGTGTTTCACTGGCAAAGCGCTGCCTAAGTGCAAACACCGCTGGTGTGACAGATTGGAAACACCTGGGCGAGGCGTGGGACAGATAATTACTGGGATGAACAGCTGACTGTCAGAGAGAGAGGGAGCGTGGCCGGAATGGCCAGAGCGGCGGTTACAAGCATGGAAAAGAAGCAGTACACAGACATGCAAACAACGAGAAATAAAAACAGCAACAACAAAACCCAACACATAATAACCCCAATGCCTGAGCCACCAAGAACGGTCAGAACCGAGCCTACAGAAAACACGGGCTCAGCTCATGACACTTGCCATCATTTAAAGTGCCTCTGATTAACCCCAAATAAAGTTCAGCTGTTCTAGTAGGCTTTTCCTGACATTTTTGTAGTCACATTTTACAGCACAAGTCATGGTCCACAGAGAGCTTCCAAAGAATCAGAGGGATCTCATTGTTCAAAGGTATCAGTCAGGAGAAGTGTACAAAAGAATTTCCAAGGCATTAAATATACCATGGAGCACAGTGAAGAGTCATCATCAAATGAAGAAAATATGGAACAACAGTGACTTGACCAAGAACTGGATGTCCCTCCAAAATTGATGAAAAGACGAGAAAAAAATTGGTCAGGGAGGCTGCCAAGAGGCCAACAGCAACAATGAAGATGCTGCAGGAATTTCTGGCAAGTACTGGCTGTTTAGTACATGTACTGAACAGCCAGTACAATCTTCCCTCTTCTTCTCAGCCAGTACAGCCGTGGACAAAATTGTTGGTACCCCTCTGTGACATAATGCACGGCTCAGGAGACACACACGCAGGCTCAGAGTAGATCCAATAGCTTTATTAGCAACAAGTGTGTATGAATGTGTGTCTGCGAGATGTGAATGTATTGGTGGTGGCGTCTGCGTCGGGCACGGAGGCAGGAGACCGTACAGCCGGACAACCCTATGGGAGAAGCACAGGGAGAAGGGTGACGGGCACACACCAACACAGGAGATGATAAAATAGTGATAAGCTTACTTGGAGTTAGCAGGTGGCTGGCACAGCAAGGACGAGGTCCGGTAGACAGCGACCTGGAGAGCCCGGTGCAGCAGCGAGGGAATGGAGACGGAGAGGAATGGTCCGCCGCCGGGAAATCCACCTGTGCACAGGGGAGCAGACTTGGAGAGGAAAAAGGTCAGGGCTTCTTACCGAGATGTTTGCTGAAGTGGTAGAGGTTACTCACAGCAATCGTGACGAGTGAAGTCTGACGGCTTCAGGCCGAAGCCCAGGGTGAGGCGGCTTAAATCCCTCGCCGCTGATGAAGTGCAGGTGTGCGTGCAGCTGGCGCCGCAGATGAGCGGCGAGGCGTGACAGTACTCCCCCCTCTAGCAGCGCCTCCTGGCGATGGTTTCTCCGGGTGCGCTCGGTGGAACTCAGTAATGAGGGACGGGTCCAACACAAACGACGAGGGTACCCACTGCCGATGTTCAGGCCCATAACCCTCCCAGTCCACCAAGTACTGCAACCCGCGACCCCGGCGCCGGGAGTCCAGGATGGAGGAGACAGGCCAGGCCGGATGGCCATCAATCATCCGGGGCGCGGGTTGCACAGCAGGAGGAGGGCAAAGGGGGTCGGAGACTGCCAGCTTCACCTTGGATACGTGGAAGGTGGGATGGATGCGGAGGGAGGGGGGAATAGCTACACGCACAGCCACCGGGTTGATAATCCTGGTGATGGGGTATGGGCCCATAAAACGCTGTGCCAGCTTCCTCCTCTCGCCCTTTAAAATGACGTCCTGGGTCGACACACAGACACGCTGACCCACCTGGTACGCTGGGGCAGGTCTTCTGTGCCGGTCCGCCGTGGTTCTGTTGCGCTCCGCCGTGCGTAAAAGCGCATTGCGCGCTGACGCCCAGATGGAGCAGAACTGCCTGAGGTGCACCCGAACTGAGGGAACCGTTACCTCACTCTCCTGCGCTGGGAAAAGAGGGGGGTCGTAACCCAGGGACGCCTTAAAGGGAGACATCCCTGTAGCAGAAGAGCGGGCGGTGTTGTGGGCGTACTCAACCCAGGCGAGATGGTTACTCCAGGACGTAGGTTTGGACGCAGTGACGCAGCGGAGCGCAGCCTCCAGCTCCTGGTTGGTCCGCTCGCACTGCCCGTTAGTTTGGGGGTGATGGCCGGAGGAGAGGCTCACCTTGGCTCCCAGGGCGTTGCAGAATGACCTCCAAACCTCTGAGGAAAATTGGGGCCCCCGGTCCGAGACCACGTCCACCGGAATCCCGTGCAGCCTGACCACGTGCTGGACTAGGAGATCCGCCGTCTCCAGGGCAGATGGAAGACCTCGTAGCGGGATGAAGTGTGCCGCCTTGGAGAAGCGGTCCATGATGGTCAGGACGGTGTCGAAGGTGTTTGAGACTGGGAGTCTGGTGACGAAATCCAGGGCGATATGCGACCAGGGCCTGCCAGGGACGGGCAGAGGCTGGAGCAAACCCGCTGGAGGGGCATTTCCTGACTTACTGGTGGCACATACTGAGCAGGCCCGGGCGTAGCGGGCAGCGTCCCTCCGCAGGCCCGGCCACCAGAAGGACCGTTGAAGGAGGTTGATCATCCGGGAGGAGCCAGGGTGGCAGGTGAGCTTGGACATATGCAACCAGTGGATGACCTCCCCCCGAACCGTGGATGGCACGAACAGCCTCCCCTCCGGTCCACCGCCAGGGTCAGGCTCCACTTCCTGCGCCTTCCGGATCTTGCTTTCTATGTCCCAGGTGACGGCTCCCACGATGCACGACCTGGGTAGGATGGTGTGGACCGTGTCCTCAGACTCCTCAGGGGCAAATTGCCTAGAGAGGGCGTCGGGCAGGCCGTTCTTGGAGCCAGGCCTGAAGGTGATGTTAAAGCGGAACCTGGCGAAGAACAAGGACCAGCGCGCCTGGCGGGCGTTCAGACGCTTGGCAGATCTCAAGTACTCCAAGTTCTTGTGGTCAGTCAGGACCACGAACGGCAGGTCCGCCCCCTCTAGCCAGTGACGCCACTCCTGCAGCGCGAGCTTGATGGTGAGGAGCTCTCTGTCCCCCACGTTGTAGTTCCGCTCCGCCGGGGACAAGCGCCGAGAGAAGAAGGCGCAGGGCCGTTTGACTCCATCACCTGGCGACCGCTGGGATAGAACCGCCCCCACTCCTGTGTCCGAAGCGTCCACCTCCACGATGCACTGCAGCGCCGGGTTGACTTGGCTAAGGACCCGGGAGGAGGAGAACTCCGCCTTCAGCGCCTGAAAAGCAGCCGCGGCCTCTTTGGTCCACCGGAACGGGACCTTAGGGGACGTGAGGCGGGTCAGCGGGCCGACGATGGTGCCAAAATTAGGGACGAAGTGGCGGTAGAAATTTGCAAACCCGATGAATTGTTGCACCTGTTTTCTCGATGCAGGTGTAGGCCATTCCACCACTGCCTTCACCTTCACTGGGTCCGGAAGCACCTGGTCGTGGGAGATGATGAACCCGAGGAAGGATGTTGTCTTAGCGTAGAATTCGCATTTCTCGGCCTTCACATACAACCGGTTCTCCAGCAGCCTTTGGAGGACCCGCCTCACATGGACCCGGTGCTCGTCCCTGGATTTGGAGAAGATGAGGATGTCATCCAGGTAGACGAACACAAAAAGGCCAATGAAATCCCGGAGGACGTCATTAATTAGGCGCTGAAAGATGGCTGGAGCATTGGTCAACCCGAACGGCATCACCAGGTACTCGAAGTGGCCGTTCGGGGTACGGAACGCTGTCTTCCACTCATCTCCCTCCCGGATCCGGACGAGGTGGTATGCGCTGCGTAGATCCAGCTTGGTGAACCAAGTCGCCCCCTGGAGGGAGTGGAAGGCGGTGTCCATGAGGGGCAGGGTGTAGCGATCCTTCTCCGTGATATCATTTAGGGCGCGATAGTCGATACAAGGATGGAGGGAACCATCCTTCTTGCCCACGAAGAAGAATCCTGCCCCCAATGGTGATGACGAGGGACGGATAATTCCAGCACTCAGCGATTCCTTGAGATAGGCATTCATGGTCTCCCTCTCCGGCGCCGACAGGCTGTAGAGTCGCCCAGAGGGTAAGGGTGCTCCCTGGCGGATGTTTATCGCACAGTCGTAGGGTCTGTGTGGAGGAAGAGACATCGCCTTGGACTTGCTGAAAACCATACCCAGGTCGTGAAATTCCGATGGCACCAGGGAGAGATCCGGGGGCGCAGCGTCCGTAGGAGTTGGGGAAGAGGACGGAGAGCAGGCAGCGGACTGCAAGCAGGTGCTCATACAGAATGTACTCCATGCCGACACCCTGGCAGTCTTCCAATCCAAGACGGGGTTGTGGAGGCGTAGCCAGGGGTATCCCAGGATGACGGGTGACACAGAGTTGGGGAGGACGTAGAAGGTTATTTCCTCCCGGTGGTTCCCAGAGATGATAACAGGAACAGGGACGGTCTGATGTGTTACTCTCCCCAGGGAGACACGGGAGAGGTTGACCAGGGCGAGAGGAGATTTGAGGGCTTGGCAACGGATGCCCAATCAGGTTGCCAGGCTTTGTGAAATAAAACTGCCCTCCGTGCCCAAATCCACCAGTGCGTGAGTGAGATGCCCAGTGGAGTTGTGACAAAATCGGACGGGCAGCTTCAATTGGGTGAGGGGACTTAACCGATTGATGTCCGCGAGGCCCCCTACAGTGACTCACGGACCCCGCCGTTTGGCTTCTGTGGGCAAAGCTCCACCGTGTGTTGGCTGTTTCCGCAATACATGCAGAGATCCAACTCACGGCGGCGTTGTCTCTCCGCAGGGGGGAGCTTTGTCCAGCCCGTCACCATCGGCTCCGACTCCTTGGGGCGCGATGGTGGCGGCGTCGCCAGGGGGCGAGCTTGGAACTGGCGCGACGAGGCATCACGAGGGCGAGAAGAAGACAACTTCCGCCCCGAGGAGCACTCGCGCAGCCTGTTATCCAAACTGATGGCTAGGGACGTTAGCTCCGCTAGAGTCTCCGGGATGTCCCGTCCAGCCAGTTCATCCTTCAGATCATCATTGAGACTGCGGAGGAAGAGGCCGCAGAATGAACGTTCATCCCAGCCCAATTCCTCCGCCGCTACCCGGAAGTCGATCGCATAGTCCGCTGCCGACCGGCTTCCCTGCTGGAGACTGAGAAGCCGATCGACCTGGACGGTCTCGGTACGAGAATGATCAAAGACCTCCAGGAATTGTCTCACGAGTTGGCCATAGGTGAGGGTGGCGTAACTGGGCCTCGTCATTACGGCGTAAGCCCAAGTTAGCGCTCGCCCCTCTAGGAGATTCCCTATGTAGCCAATTCGACTATGATCTGAGGGAAAATCTCCGGGCACACAGTGGAACACGGACTCACACTGCATTATGAACCCCCGCGCTCCGCCGAGCTTACCGCTAAAGCGGGCGGGGGTCGGAATGGGCGTAAGCCGAGCCGGTGCTACCGGAGCCGGCTGGACGGCCGCTGGAGCAGCAGGAGCCGCGCCACCCTGACGAGCCGGGGGGAACGGCTGTTGGGGGTCCAAGCGGTCCAATCGGTTAGTGATAATGGTTAACTGGTTTAAAATCACCTGTTGCTGGTGAGCTATTAGGTCCACTCGAGCCTCGAGAGTGGTAAGTCGGCGTGTGAGCCCGCCGTCTGCCGAGCCACTCTGCTGAAGCCGTACTGACATAATGCACGGCTCAGGAGACACACACACAGGCTCAGAGTAGATCCAATAGCTTTATTAGCAACAAGTGTGTATGAATGTGTGTCTGCGAGATGTGAATGTATTGGTGGTGGCGTCTGCGTCGGGCACGGAGGCAGGAGACCGTAC
The DNA here is from genome assembly GCA_020510985.1 of Pholidichthys leucotaenia. Classification (NCBI taxonomy): domain Eukaryota; kingdom Metazoa; phylum Chordata; class Actinopteri; order Cichliformes; family Pholidichthyidae; genus Pholidichthys; species Pholidichthys leucotaenia. The sequence goes on from CM035838.1 coordinate 21,097,823, forward strand.
AGCCGGACAACCCTATGGGAGAAGCACAGGGAGAAGGGTGACGGGCACACACCAACACAGGAGATGATAAAATAGTGATAAGCTTACTTGGAGTTAGCAGGTGGCTGGCACAGCAAGGACGAGGTCCGGTAGACAGCGACCTGGAGAGCCCGGTGCAGCAGCGAGGGAATGGAGACGGAGAGGAATGGTCCGCCGCCGGGAAATCCACCTGTGCACAGGGGAGCAGACTTGGAGAGGAAAAAGGTAAGGGCTTCTTACCGAGATGTTTGCTGAAGTGGTAGAGGTTACTCACAGCAATCGTGACGAGTGAAGTCTGACGGCTTTAGGCCGAAGCCCAGGGCGAGGCGGCTTAAATCCCTCGCCGCTGATGAAGTGCAGGTGTGCGTGCAGCTGGCGCCGCAGATGAGCGGCGAGGCGTGACACTCTGTTAATGAAAGAAAAACCCACAATGATCACAGAAATAACTTGAATCTGACAAAAGTGATATTAAATAAAAAGTCTATGAAAATTAACCAGTGAAAATCAGACAATGCTTTTGAATTGTGGTTCAACAGAATTATTATAAAAAACAAACTCATGAAACAGGCCCGGACAAAAATGATGGTACCCTTAACTTAATATTTTGTTGCACAACCTTTTGAGACAATCACTGCAATCAAACAATTTCTGTAAATGTCAATGAGACTTCTGCACCTCTCAGCAGGTATTTTGGCCCACTCCTCATGAGCAAACTGTTCCAGTTGTCTCAGGTTTGAAGGGTGCCTTCTCCAAACGGCATGTTTCAGCTCCTTCCACAGATGTTCAATAGGATTTAGATCAGGGCTCATAGAAGGCCACTTTAGAATAGTCCAATGTTTCGTTCTTAGCCATTCTTGGGTGTTTTTAAGCTGTGTGTTTTGGGTCATTATCCTGTTGCAAGATCCATGACCTGCGACTGAGACCAAGCTGTTTGACACTGGGCAGCACATTTCTCTCTAGAATACCTTGATAGTCTTGAGATTTCATTGTACCCTACACAGATTCAAGACACCCTGTGCCAGATGCAGCAAAGCAGCCCCAGAACATAACAGAGCCTCCTCCATGTTTCACAGTAGAGACAGTGTTCTTTTCTTGGTATGCTTCATTTTTGCGTCTGTGAACATAGAGCTGATGTGCCTTGCCAAAAAGTTCCAGTTTTGCCTCGTCTGTCCATAGGACATTCTCCCAGAAGCTTTGTGGCTTGTCAACATGCAGTTTGGCAAATTCCAGTCTGGCTTTTTTATGATTTCTTTTCAACAGTGGTGTTCTCCTTGGTCGTCTCCCATGAAGTTCACTTTGGCTCAAACAACGACGGATGGTGCAATCTGACACTGATGTACCTTGACCTTGGAGTTCACCATGAATGTGTTTAGAGGTTGTTCTGGGCTCTTTTGTTACCATTCGTATTATCCGTCTCCTCCAGCGGCCATGTCCAGGGAGGTTGGCTACAGTCCCGTGGATCTTAAATTTCTGAATAATATGTGCAACTGTAGTCACAGGAACATCAAGCTGCTTGGAGATGGTCTTATAGCCTTTACCTTTAACATGCTTGTCTATAATTTTCTTTCTAATCTCCTGAGACAACTCTCTCCTTTGCTTCCTCTGGTCCATGTTTAGTGTGGTACACACCATGTGTTACGTGTGGCTCTGGGGAGCCACACAATGAGAGCCAAGGGCGAGCCAGTGAGTTGAGATGTTTTATTGATGACAGGGGTGAGGGATAAGGAAAGCACAGACACTCATACAGAGTAACGCTCACGAGCAGTACAACACCAGAGTTAACAGTTGGCACCGGGCGTAGGGGTAACAGCATGAGAACTCACAGCGGGTAACACTCACGGGTTAAGCAGCCAGAGAGCTGGCACAGGGCATAAGGACTCCAATGCATAGGTACTCATACAAGGTGGCACTCCCAAGTGATACAGCAAGGTGAACCGAGAGCTAGCACCGGACATGGGGGTACAGATACACAATTACTCCTTACGGGAAAACACTTAAGAGTAATGCTGCAGATGAGTCAAGGGCTGGCACCAGACGAAGGGGCTCCAGCCTAGCAGTGCTTAAGTCGCAGCCCCGAGTGATCAAGGCTGCTCCTTTTTATCCTCATTAGCAGCGCCCCAGCTGATGAGGATTAATTGGCCCTAGCTGTCCCGTAACACTGACAGCTGGGAGCCTGCTGAGACGCTGCTCAATGAGAGGCAGGGGTGAGAAGGGGCATGGTCTGAGCGCCGACCCGGCGTCTCATCCCATGGTGACACCATGTCACCAAACAGACTACTTGTCACCCTTTAAATAGGCCGACTGACTGATTACAAGTTTGTAGACACCTGTGATGTTAATTAGAGCACTACGCTCCCAAAATGCAGGTTTACTTGTAATACCTAGAATCTCCAAAAGTACAATGGGAGGCAGAGCCTTCAGTTATCAAGCTCCTCTCCTGTGGAATCAGCTGCCAATCTGGATTCGGGAGTCAGACTCGATCTCTGTTTTTAAGAATAGGGCTAAAACCTACCTTTTTGATATAGCCTACAATTAGGGAGGGATCATGTGTTTTCTGAACCCTCCCTTAGTTATGCTGCTAATAGGTTTAGTCAGCCGGGGGACCTCCAGTAATGCACTGGGCCTCACTCCTTTCCTCACTCTCTATGAAATATTTTTTTTTTTGCTGGTCATTAACATTTGTTTGTTCTCTCCCATAGATTGAGTCCCCATCGTGCTGTTTGCTCTCTACATGTCTGTTCTTTTCTTCTTCTCTATCCCCTCACCCCCCAGCCAGTCGCAGCAGATGACTGCCCCTCCCTGAGCCTGGTTCTGCTGGAGGTTTCTTCCTGTTAAAAGGGAGTTTTTCCTCTCCACCGTCGCCAAGTGCTTGCTCACAGGGGATCGCCTGATTGCTGGGGTCTTTCTGCAACTGTGGGGGTCCTCCCTACAGTTGATAGTGCTATGAGATGACTGTTGTTGTGAAATGGCGCTATATAAATAAAGTTGAATTGAATTGAATTGAATTGAATTAGAGGACACATCTTGGTTGAACATGTCCCTATGGTCACATTATTTTCAATCTTTTCTAGGGGTACCATCATTTTTGTCCAGGCCTGTTTCATGAGTTAGTTTTTTAAAGTAATTCTGTTGAACCACAATTCAAAAGCATTGTCTGATTTTCATTGGTTAATTTTCATAGAATTTTTATTTTTTTACCACTTTTGTCAGATTCAAGTTATTTCTGTGACCATTGTGGGTTTTTCTTTCATTAACAGAGGGGTACAAACAATTTTGTCCACGTGTGTACAATCTCCCTCTTCTCCCCTCTTCTGGAGATTGTAAGAGGGGGTACAATCTCCCCTCTTCTTCATATGTCTGGGCTATGGGGTAGGGTGGCAAGACGGAAGACTTATCTTATGAAGAAAAGCATCCAAGCCCGGCTACATTTTGCAAAAACACATTTGAAATCCCCCAAACACATGTGGGAAAATGTGTTATGGTCCGATGAAACCAAGGTTGAACTTTTTGGCCATAATTCCAAAAAGTGTATTTTGAGCAAACAAAACACTCAAAAAATAACTCAAAAGCCACAGAGAGATTAATATGATAACAGAGAGAGGGACAATAGGAGACGTCAAACTTACATCTGGTAGAATACTCATAATCATCAAGACTGCAGCGAGGAAAACACGGAGCAGCTGTCCTTAAATAAGGCATAACACAAATGAAAACAGGTGTGGGAACCAGAGCGGGCAGGAGGAAACAATGATTATAACTTGGATCAGCTGGGAGCAATGAGAGGGGAGAGAATGGGGCTGACAGCTGACAGGGACACTGCCCACCACAGATCAAAAACCCGGAAGTGCCACTGACAGCTGTCAACCCAGAGGGAGAACACAACAGTAAGATATAAAGAATTCAGTGTCAATGAATACAGACTAAGAAATAAATACAAACTAATACCACATACAAGAGCAATGAAACTATGACATAAATAAGAAACAGTACGAGATATACAGAAACCAAATACACAAAATGCAACAAATAAACAAATATAGAGAAAAGCCATGAGACTGAGCATGGGGGAATCTCCAGTGCTCAGCTCATGACAGAGCCCCCGTCTGAAGGGGTGGATACCAGACACCCAGGTTATATCAAAAAAGAACCCCCCCCCCAAAAAAAAGGAGTATAACAATAACTGACCCTAGTGGGTGGTGGGGGGAACAGGCAAGGAGGGAACAAAACAAAACCCCACTCAGGACCCACACCAGGCAAAACCCCAACCACCTAAGCCCCCTGGAACGAAGAGATGGACAGTTCAGGCGGGCGGCCAAAGTCCCAGGCCCGGCAGATGGCATGATGGAAAGAGTCGGGTGGCAACGACGGCACCTGGCAGAGGAGAGGGAACCACAAAGGCATCTGGCAGAGGAGAGGGGACCTCAGCGGTGTCAGGCAGAGGAGAGGGGACCACGACGCTTACGGATTGCTCTGCAGCACCCTCGGTGGTCCCGGACTGGGACATAGCAGCACCCGCAATGGCTTCTGGCTGAGTGAAGCTGCACCCACGGTGGCTCCGGGCTGGAGCAAAGCTGCATCCATGGTGGTTCCGGGCTGGAGCAAAGCTACACCCGTGGTGGCTCCGGGCTGGAGCGAGGTTGCACCCATGATGGACCCGGACTGGGTCGGAGCTGCACCCTCGGTGGCTCCAAGCTGGGTCAAAGCTGCACCCTCGGTGGACCCGGACTGGGGAAGCGCTGCACCCACGGAGGCACCGGGCTGGGATAGAGCACCCGCGATGACCTCAACTGACGGGAAGGCAGCACCCTCAGTGGTCCTGGGCTGGGAGGGAGGCACCCACGAAGACCTCATCCAGAGGAGAAGCAGCACCCACGGAGGTCCTGGGCTGGGACAGAGCACCCACGACAACCTCAGCTGATAGCGAAGCAGCAACCTCGGAGGTCCCAGGCTGGGACGGAACACCCGCGATGACCTCAGCAGGAGGAACTGGACCCCCAAAGACCTCAGGTGGCAAGCCCAAACCTATGGAGACCTCTGGCATTGCTGGATGATCTCCGGTGACCATGGGGAAAGGCTCAGACAGGACAGCAAGGGAAACAGGTCAGGGTCACCGGCGGCAGTGGACCCTGGTGAGGTGACCTCAAGCACAGCTGACGGCTGCACCTGGCTCTCCCCAACAAGAGCCAGGCAAGATCTCTCCAACACAGAAACAATAAAGACAAAGCAGAGCACTTGCCCAATCTCAAGCTCCACTGCCGTCCAGGACTCTGTTGATCCAGACTATGACTTCTCGGGCCCGGCCCTCTGGAGGTCCAGCTTGGACTCTGCTGTGGTGGCCCCAGCAGCAGGCATGGTGGTCGATGCAGTCCTGGGACCCTCCAACGATGTGACCCACGCAGGTGGCTCACCTGGTATGGCAACAGGAGGTCAGCTGTCTGCTGGCCCTGGATCCAGTACAGCTGAAGCCCGGGGATGCTCACTCATTGGCGCAGGCTCTGGATCCCAAGCAGCACTCTCCCTCCATCCCAACCATAGCTGCGGGTCTAGAACCAGGTTCTCCAGGGCCGCAGGCTCCTCCATCACCCGGCGGCTCAACCCTGGGACAGGTGGATGCTCAGGGTAAATAGGAGGAGACACGGAGAGAGCACGTAAGATAGTTTGGGCTGCAGCAGGTGGTGAGGACTCAGGGGGCTGAAAAACTGAGTCTCACTACCAGGAATCAGGCAAGGCATCTCATCATACAATGTGTAGTATAAATTGCCTATAAAAATATTTGTCATAAGGTACAGGAATTATTTATTTTATTTAATAGTGGGTGTGAAAGGGGGCGGAGTTGAACCGTCCCTTCTACACCCGCTAAATTAAATAAAAGCACTCGTAAAAGGGGCACCAGTACTAATGGACAATAAAATTAACTTTAATTTTATTTAATTTTGTACCTTAAATTACTTAATGAATCAGTCTCAAAGTTTCAGTGAGTTTTTGTCCTGCCGTGATAAGGAAACCTGTATATGCGAAAGGAAAACGCTTCTACTGCTCTTATTCACTCTTTTATTAAAATCATTCAGGTTACATGGCATGGCGTTCAAATGATGAATAAACAGATTCAGATGATGACAGCGTAAAATATCACATCAACTGATATTGGGTTCCTGAACATAAAATCCAGCTTTACACCTCTGCAGAACCAAGGAGAAACTAGACTTATGTTTCAACGGTAAATGAGGCTGGAATGTTTTAACAAAACATCGCAATTTTATGGGGAAAATTCATAAGCTAATTATCTAAAAATGACTCCTGAATTAATCTACAAAATTTAAGGGCAGTTACTTAAAAATGACTGAAAGTTTTCGTTCAGTTTACAATTCCATCCTGCGGCTGAGAGACTAATTGAGCCCTGAAATACGGGCCATATTCAATTGTAATTTAATTGTTAGGACATCACGTTTTAACCCAGGAAATAGGAGAAATAAAAATTTCACTCACACACGGCCGTAGGTCCAAGTTTCTGCGGGTCGGTACCGCTGGGTTTTGAAGTTAGGACGTCGGAGGAAGCTGCTGCTGCGATGCCTCCTCACAGCCGTTGTAGTGTAAACTCAGCTGGGGGCTCTCCAGACAATGGCAGCAGTGGGTGGTCTGTCACAGAGCGGCGTGACAAGTCCTTTGAAAAAAAGAGAGTCCAAATTTGGGGTCTCTTGTAGCGGGATCGACCCGAAAACTGAAGGAAAATCTTCTCAGTCTCTGTTCACTTTAAACTAGGCAAATTAAAGGTCCACTTTAATGGCGTGAAAAGTCATTTAAAAAAAAGTGTTAGAAAAACATTTACTAGGATAAGAATGGCTTCTGAGGTGAAGGAAAAAGTTTGAGAATTTGATTCTCTAAAAGGGACGAGCTCTAAAGAAAAAATGGTTTCTCCTCAGTTTCCAGAATATAAGAAAAGATTTGACAAACACACAGAGAATAAAATAAAACTTCACAGGGCCTTGAAACGGTGGAATAAAATCTTCTTCTGAGATCTAGATTACTATTCTGCTTCTTTAATCTTAATTTAGTTCCTAATCTTTCTCAAAATCTCTTTCTTTCTTCTTTCTGTGTTTCTAATTCTTAATTCTATTACCGCTTTGCTGTTCTAATCTTCCTGCCTGTTCTTTGTCTACCCTTTTGTCTTCTTTTCTGATCTCTTTTTCTTTTTCTAACTCTCCAACTAAACTCAAATCTAACTTCTGTCTTTTAAAGTTACCTCGCCGGGTCGTAAAACTGATGATGTAGTCGCAAGACTGACCAATCGGCTTTTTCAGAAGCAGTTTGAAATGGCTGCTATCCAATGTGAGAACACTTCTTTGTTTGAGAGCAGCCAATCAAATGAAGACACCATCCCATGAAATTTCAGAGGGAAAATCAACACTCAGTCAGTTCTTATGAGATAAATGCTCAATATAAAATCTAACTAAATTAAATGACTTGGCTAATATATGGTGATCATGCATTTATACCATTACTCCAATAACACTCATGAATATAACATTTCTTATACATAATTATAATACATGCATTCACATTTAGATCAAGATTAGAACAGCAGAACATGCAGCAAACCATGGTTGGTGATAAGAGGGATGATTTTCAGTGTCCTTAGGATCCAGAGGATAAGCTGAAAGAAACTTAATATTTAGAACAAATTAAAAGTCATCCTACGTACTGAAAACACATTCCGTAGGTATCCGCTAGGAGGTACTGTTGAGCTGTAGATGATTTCCTTTAGTATCTGGCGAAGGTACCTGGACAGCATAGGCTATAAAACCGTCAGATTAAGTGGTTTATGACTCTTTTAAAAACATTGGTTTCCTGTGAAAAGGTACGTTATCAAATGCAGTGTTCATGTTGAGAGGTCTGGTCTCCTGAGTTTTATGTTTCTTTGAGCCTTTAAAAGCAAACTCTGATCCTTACAATCTCTGCAAGCGGCAACTGTTTACATTGGGGTCCTGGGAAAGCAAGCATCTTTGGTCAGGCCTGGAAGAAGCCTGCATGAGTCGACATAAAAGCCAGTGATATTCCTGAGAAGGCAGAAAGGTGATATTCCTGTGTAATGAATAAAATGAAATCCCTGTAAACTGGAGAGAAGTGATCTTCTGTCTCGGTTTTGAGGAGGACGATGATGCTACAAATGTTAGAGAATGAAAAGACACTTGCCTGACTTCCCGGGGCACGATGTTCTCTGCTGCAGCAGGTGTTGGATCAACCCTCTCCGTGACTTCCATTGAAGAGGGCCTCCCAGGGGAACCTTGAGGAGCCGTCCCTGCAGCCCCAGCGATTGGCGGAGCTGGAGAGGAAAAAGCCGACCCTTCAGCAGCGGGAGAGAATGGCAAGGAGAAGCAGGGAAAAGCAGTTGTGGAGAAAGAGGAAGCTGGAGCAACAGCCAGGGAGGAAAAACACAAAGAGGGCACTGCTGCGGGAGTCTTCTGCCTCGGCAAAGGGGAAACTGCTGCCTGAGAGGCGGGGGTATTCCTCCAGTGATCCTCAGCTGGGTCGCAGCATCTTGGAGCCAGTGGAGCGGGAGCAGAAATAGGTGAACTGGTAGTGGAACAGGGCGTCTGCCGTGGAACACACTTCCACGTCAGCTTCGGGCTCACTGGAGGTGGGCCCCACGTCAGCCCGGGGAAGGATTGTTGGAAAACGGAGAGTGAGGCTAACAACTTCGCGAATTGGGAGTGCCTCCACAATCCTGGGTACGCCTTGACAATAACGGTCACTGAGTTCACACTCTCCCAGATCTTCTTTGGACTGCAGGAGGCGAGAGCTTCATCCACAAAGCTCTGGATAAACTCGGCGGCCCACTGCGCCTCTATACTCGGGGCCCCACTGCCAATCTCCCTTTGTTTGTTGGAGGTCGGCATGCTGGGGACATGATGAGAGCTCCGGAGAAAAACAGAAAAATAGGAGAAGTAAAAAACACAAACCCACAGCAGCTGGGTCACAAACTGGCTGTGGTCTTCTGTCATAAATGCCCTTCCGGGGCAGAGAGGAGACCCATGTGCTGAACTGTGAGTTTGTGAAGGTTTATTATAAACAAAAAGCAAAACGTGCTGGGGACATGATGAGAGCTCCGGAGAGCTCCGGAGAGCTCTGGAGAAAAACAGAAAAATAGGAGAAGTAAAAAACACAAACCCACAGCAACTGGGTCAAAAACTGGCTGTGGTCTTCTGTCATAAATGCCCTTCTGAGGCAGAGAGGAGACCCACACGCTGGACTGTGAGTTTATGAAGGTTTATTATAAACAAAAAGCAAAACGTGCACAAAATAACTCAAAAGCCACAGAGAGAATAATACGATAACAGAGAGAGGGAAAATAGGTGACGTCAAACTTACATCTGGTAGAATACTCATAATCATCAAGACCGCAGCGAGGAAAACACGGAGCAGTGGTACTTAAATAAGGCATAACACAAATGAAAACAGGTGTGGAAACCAGAGCGGGCAGGAGGGAACAGTGATTATAACTTGGATCAGCTGGGAGCAATGAGAGGGGAGAGAATGGGGCTGACAGCTGACAGGGACACTGCCCACCACGGAGCAAAATCCCGGAAGTGCCACTGACAGCTGTTCAGCTGTCAGTGGCTCTTCTCAGCTCATGACTGTCATGAATTGTCAAGAATTGCCCCTCGGGGCAGAGAGGAAGACCCACGTGCTGAACTGTGAGTTTGTGAGATTTATTGAAAACAACAAAACACAAAGTCCAAACGGTGCACAAACAGAAAGTCAAAACAGATAAACAAAACAACTTACGGTAATACAGCACACCAGAACAAAGGCTGGGTTCTGGTGGAGATGAGAGAGGAGAATTTAAGACTGCGGCAACCAGAAATGAAAATAACCGCCCTTAAATAGGGTCAGAAACAAATCATACAAGTAATGACAGGTGTGGGTCACATGAGCGGGCAGAAGGTAACAATGATCAATAATTTGGACCAGCTGGGAGCAATGAGAGGGGAGCAACCGGAGCTGACAGCTAACAGGGGCGACACTCACATGGAGCACAAACCCCGAACCGCCACTGACAGCTGTCAACCCAGAGGGAGAACACAACAGGACGGGATATACAGTAAAGAAGAAAATATCAACAAATGCAGACTGAGGTACAAATACAAATTAATACATAATAAGAGCGTAACAGAACTAAGACATAAACAGGAAAATAGAAAACAGTACGAGAATCACAGAAACCAAAAAGCACAAAATACAACAAATATATACAGTATATATATATATATATATATATATATACTGTGTATATATATATATATATATATAAACATGTGACTGAGCATGGCAGAAACCTCTAGTGCTCAGCTCATTACAGTGACAACCATACCTCCAGTGAAGCATGGTGTTGGCAGCATCATACTTTGGGGCTGTTTTTCTTCAGCTGTAACTGGGGCCTTAGTCAAGGTGGAGGGGAATTATGAACAGTTTCATATACCAGTCAGTGTTGGCACAAATCCTTCAAGCTCCTGCTAGAAAGCTGACGATGAAGAGAAACTTCATCTTTCAACATGACAATGACCCAAAGTACACATCCAAATCAACAAAAGAATGGCTTCACTAGAAGAAGATTAAGGTTTTGGAATGGCCCAGCCAGAGTCCAGACCTGAATCGGATCGAACATCTGTGAGGTGATCTGAAGAGGGCTGTGCACAGGAGATGCCCTCACAATCTGACAGATTTGGCGTGTTTTTGCAAAGAAGAGTGGGCAAATATTGCCACATCAAGATGTGCCACGCTGATAGACTCCTACCCAAAAAGACTGAGTGCTGTAGTAAAAGCCAGAAGTGCTGCAACAAAGTATTCATTTAAGGGTGTGCATATTTATGCAACCAGGTTATTATAGAGTAAGGTTTTTTTTATTTTTTATTTTTCCCCCTTAAAAGATTTCAGTTTGCTTTTCAATTTGGTTGTACAGCTTATAGGTAACATTAATGACGGAAAAAGTTTTGAAATGGTTTATCTTGGTCTCTTTTTTTTAAATCACAAAAACCTGGCATTTGAACAGGGGTGTGTAGACTTTATATCCAGTGTACCCTGGAGAGTAGTCCCTATTAGATTTAATGTTTATTCACTTTTCCAGTGCACAGGGAAGAACTGCTAAAGCAGCAATGCAGAGCTTCACCTCTAGTGTGTGTGTGTGTGTGTGTGTGTGTGTGTGTGTGTGTGTGTGTGTGTGTGTGTGTGTGTGTGTGTGTGTGTGATACAATCCTGGCCTCTCATTCTGCCAGACCTACGCCCTGCATTTCTCAGGGGTCTTCACTTTCTTTTCATTCTGCCCTTCCATTGTTCCAGCTTCCTCCTGTTTCTCCCTGGCCTACCTGGCTGTCCTCAGGTGAAGCCGGATTCTCACGTCGCTCTCAGTGCATTGTGTGTCCGTCCTCAATACAATCACTGTGCAGCCACAGCCAGGTCACTATTCAGAGCCAGCAAGCCCCACCAGTTTCACCAAGCAGGCGAGATGAAAACCCCAGGGGACTGCTGTCATTGGAGATATGAAGGTCAGTATTGCAGTGAAAACCAAAAAGTGTGATGGATGCATATTATGGGGATTATGTTTTTTTTTCTTACGTTATTTGATTCATTATTCTGGCATTCCTGTGTACTTTTGGTTAAAACAGGTAAGGTTTAGCTGTCATAACAGCAGCTGTAATTATTCACACATTTTCACATAATTAGAAAAAGATCCAAAAATGACTATCTTATGTTCTTTGGTTTAATGAGTTTTCTTCTTTTGATCAAAGGAAGTTTTCTTACTTTAACTCACTTCAGTTATTTTTTTTCCATACCTGTTCAAGGTGTCATATTGCATCCTGTTTGTTTGTTGCACTGTGATTGGACACGTCAGTGGCCCCTCCCCAACACTGACAGCTATGCCTCTGCAGCAGGAGTCACCTGTGAAATCTGCACCAGCAGTGACACACACACACACACACACACACACACACACACACACACGCACACACACCCTCCCACACATAGACACACACACACTCCAACAGGGAGGAAATCCTGACTTGAACCATTAGGGAAGAGCTGCTGAAGAACACAGCTCCATGTAAGTACATTTTTGGTTCTTTTCTCTGTATTTACTTATAAAATATCCTAGTTGAGTCACTGAATATGATAAAGGTTTCTGATCATATGGACAAAAAAAACAATTATAACTCACCATCAACCAAGATGATATAGAACGCATTTGGCTGCTAAGCTGGGATAGCTGAGTGAGTTTCTTCTTGTTGCAAAAATCAGTAAAATACTTGTAAAGTGATACAGAATAACTACACTGAAGAATGGACTATAGAGGGTGACTCAGAAAGTCCAAAGATCTGCAGAGCACCTTTGAAAAATGCAAAAGTTCAGTTAAATAAACAGTAGTCCTGCTTTATAATAAGTCTGGAAGCTGACACAGAACTGTTGTTTATCTTCCGCTTCGATGCTAAACTTCTGTTCATGCAGTCTTACGCTGATAAAACTTTAGCATCAGCCGGGCTCTCCTACAGTAGACACCATGGCCACTACGCTCTCCGTGCGCTCGCTGCGTCAGCCCTCCTTCTCCAGCATGTCTATGAGGGACAGTGGGCGCAGCATCCGCTCCAAGCCCTCCACCTCCACCCTGTCCTCTGTCAGCTCGCTGTCTCTGTCCCGCTCCCTCTCTCTGGGCAACGGCCTCAACATGCTGGGCTCCAGCCTCTCCTTAAATGGCCTCGGTGTTGGCATCAGTGAGAAGGAGACTATGCAGGGGCTCAACGACAGGCTGGCCAACTACCTGGACAAGGTGAGGTCGCTGGAGAGGTCCAACGCCGAGCTCGAGGCCAAGATCAAGCAGCTCATGATGGACAGAACTCCCAAAGGGCACGACATCGAGGGGATGATGGCGCAGGCGCATGCCATCGGGCAGGAGGTCAGTGCCGCAAGGGGTAGATGGCAGAGATTTCTATACAAACAATATCTTTGAATATTAGATATTACTTGAAGGCATGGTGCTGAAATATCATAAATGGTTGATGTAAATCTGTTTTATTTTGTATATTAGCGATATTTCTCTTAACTTTCAACACTTACTCCTTACTTTGTGTTTGCATACAAGACGATTCTCATTGTTGAACAACAGATACCAACATTCATAATCCCCCCAGGGTGTAGTCTGAGGTAGAAGTAACCCGTTTTGGGTATACTGACACGTGATGAAAGTACCGTTGATGTTCTTTTGTGTTACCCTGTGTTGTTCTACTCAGGTGAGGAAGAAGACGTTGGAGAATGCCCGTATCATGCTGGAGATAGACAACGCCAAACTGGCAGCAGACGACTTCAGGGTCAAGTGAGTGTCACACAGTGGTGTTTTTTCTCGACTGTGAGTGTTCACACGGGAGTGCTAGACTGCGACAGCCGTGTGAATAAATGATCCTTTTGTCAGGTTGAAAAATAAGCGCTCCATTCCCATGGTGCTCAGGATCGGAGTAGCGGACCCGTCAGTTAGGGCAGGATGTGATAGATGGTCAGGTCAGAAAGACAACATCCTTGTCCAGAAAGTCCACAGCTGGCAAAGCAAAGCTGGAGAACAGCTGGCCGAGGCAGGATACAGTCACTGCTTGTGTTTTCACGTTGTGTTGATGGTATGTTACGCGGCCTGACGTGGAGAAGCAGCACGGGGTCTCACAGTGATTGATGGCATTAGCAGCATAGTGAGGGCTTTACAGCTTTGCAGGAGTTTGTGTGCCATTTTTCACATGTGTGCGCCCATTCTGGGATTACCTGAGTGGCTATGACCAAACATTCATGCCTCTAATACAGGGGTGTCCAACCATGTGCCATGGAGAGCCAAGACCCTGCAGGTTTTCTCTTCTACCCAGTCTCTTCAGCAGGTGTTTTCACTTATCAGCAATCAGTGGGAAGAAGTTCACAGAAATCTGCTGTTGAAGACACTGGTTGGAGGTAAAACCTGCAGGGTCTTGGCTCTCCATGGCACATGGTTGGACACCCCTGCTCTAATATTTAATCAAGCATGTACACTGACTTCAGGACTAAAGTACAACTCTGAGGTACTTAAATACATCAAAAATGTTTAATTAGAGCCTTTGCATTTTTCAAAAAATAATGCATTGATAAAAAAACATTGTAATCATTTTTACGGAACTGAAATAATCATAATATTTACATTTGAGCAGGTAGATGATGAGACTACGGTGGCCAGTAACATAGATATGTGATACACTAGATAGGACACAGCTAACATTTTTACACAAACAAGAGTTGCCATATTGTGTAGGCAATTATGATTAACTACAGAATATGGTGTTGTGATAACAGGATACACAAACAATTGTTCATTGTATTTATTGTAATCATATACATAAGCTATGTAAACCGGAGTGGTGGCCTAGAGGTAGAGCATCCACCCCATGACCGTGAGATTGTGAGTTCAAGTTCCAGCCGGGTCACAAGTTAATCTGGCACAGAAACAAAGATCAGTAGGTGAGAAAGCAAGTGACCAAGAAAACTCATATGGCAGAGTGTACGTGTATAGCATTTTTTTTCTAGTGTCAAAGCACTTCACTAGCATTAATCTTCTATTCTAAGGGCCTATCAGATACCTAGGGTCAATTTAGAATCACCACTTAACCTAACATGCATGTCTTTGCATTGTGGGAGGAAACTGGAACACCAGAAGTAAACCCACACATCACAGGGAGAACATGCAAACTCTGCAAGGTTCCCACTCCTGCCAGCCTGGGGATTCAAACGTGGAAGCTTCTAGCTGTGAGACAACAGTCAGACAGAAAAGTTAAAAAAAAAAAAAAAACTATGGAAGGGTTGACTTAAAATAGAGAAGACAAGGTGGGTAGTTTCAAAATAAAATTGGATTTATCACTAAACAGTAAACATACCCCAAATCCTAAATCATGAGAGTACACAACAAAAACTGTTTTTCCATTCACTCAGATTTGGCAACTACAGACTAAAAAGTGGGTTAAAATCCTAAAACTATGGGTACAAACTGTCATCTTTCTGATTCTCCTTTTATCCTGCAGATGGGAAGCAGAGGCCACCCTGTGTCAGTCAGTAGAGAGGGACTGTCAGGCTCTGAGGAGAGCGAAGTCGGACCACGACCAGATCATCGCCACTCTGAGAGGAGACCTAGATAGTCTGAAAGAGGAGCTCTACTTCCTCAAGAAGAATCATGAAGAGGTGAGAAAACTCTCTCTAGAAATGCAGTCAGCTCTGGAAAGCATAATGGGTTCCCCAAGCTGCATCAAAGCCAGTTTTATTCACTGTAATAAGAGTGACTGTCAGCATCACGGATAAGATAAAATAAGCCTTTATTAGTCCCACAATGGGGAAATTCCAGGATTGCAGCAGCACAGGGATAGCATTGCAGCTAGATGGACATGTTTCACAGATGAAACATGTTAGAATAAACCGGCTCCGTGCCACTTTGTTTGCTCACCAAGTCACGCCACAGGTTCTCCACACAGTTTTCAGCATCTGAAACATGATAATGTTAAGCAGAAGAACACACCCTTTGCCACTGTAACCACAGCGCTTCAAGATAGGAGATAACTCCAGTGTACACAAGGCTGAAGCATCGGAGACAGTCAGGTCAGATGTCCAGGATGTAGGCTGTGATAAGGTATTTTGTGTGTTTTATAATAGTTGTCCTTCATATGATCAGGTCATAAAGACATTAATCACTGCTCCATTTTAGTCTTTACTGCAAGATGTCTGGAACCGTCTATAATTATAGTGTCATTCTGTACTAATTTTAAAAAATGACAAATGTGTATTTGTAGAATTTGGCTCAGGTTAACACATATTATGAAAAAAGCAAACACAAAGCTCTATTTGATACAGTTAACATTAGGGCTGCAACAAATAATTATTTTGACAGTCGACTGACTATTTTTTTAATTAGTTGCAGTTATTTCTCTCATGTCCATCTCTGCCTCCTGTTGGCACAGCTCTTGTTTGGGGCTCTAGTGCATGTTTCACCTCACCTCAGCGGGGAATCGTGTATTTTACAACTTGGTCTTCAGTGGTGAGCTACCTGATTTAAGTGCTGTCCACACAAAGGATGCTAAAGATAACTTGATTATAAAATTATAGTTTTAAAAATCATTCTAAAGGTGCATTCAGACCAAACGTGCGGTGCCAATGCATGTAATAAACATGCGGAAGACGCGCAAATGCGCAGGTCTGAGAGACAGCGCTAGCCAAAGCTTCTAGCTAGTAATGGCCTTGAGATTCTGCCGTCACCGGAGTGAAAATATCAACATTGGAGAGTAAACTAGTTTGAAAATAAGACTGCCACTCACCTGCAGACAGATGGACCAGGAAGCTCTGCAACTGAATCAGGCCCACAGACTCCTGCCACAGATGTGCTAACAAGGGCTAGCAGGCTAACAGTGGTAACAATCATCATCCGGATCAACATATTGTAGCTGCTTAAGCAAGTCCTTGCACACACATTTTGCTTGCTAGGATGTTCTGCAGTGTGGTGGAAGAAGTCTAACCATCCAATCAAAAGACATGAAATTTCTTAACTCGCTAAAACTTACCAAGCAGAAGCAGCCGTTAATGTCGCGCCTCCTAGGTGTCGTCGTTTCAGATGCTCATGCATCACTGTAGTGCTGTCATGATAGGAAAGGTCTGCCTTGCAAAGTCTGCATTTTACTTGTTTTGTTTTTTTGTTGGCAGCGCGGTGGCGGAGTGGTCAGCACTGCGGCAGCACAGCAACTCACCCTTGGCCGGGGGATCCTGGGTTCGATCCCAGCCCCCGACCAACAGTGATCTGTGTGGAGTTTGCATGTTCTCCCCATGTCTGCGTGGGTTTACTCTGGGATTTCTCCGGTTTCCTCCCACATGCCAAAAACATGCAAGTTAGGTTAATTGGCATCAAACTGGGGATTCTAAATTGTCCTTAGGTATGACTGTGAGAGTGAATGGTTGTCTGTCTCTCTGTGTTGGCCCTGCGATGGACTGGCGATCTGTCCAGGGTGGACCCTGCCTCTTGCCCAAAGATGCTGGGATAGGCTCCAGCACCCCCGCGACCCGAAAAGGATTAAGCAGAAGATGATGAATGAATGAATGAATGGTTTTTTGCTTTCTGTGAAATGTTCCCATACTATAGAAAATTCAGGTCTGTTTTGTTTTCAGGTCCTCTTCTGTATTTATCTTTGTGCTTTGCCATGCTGTGCTCCTCCTCTTATTCGATGGAAATTGTTCACGCGTGCCGGACACCAGAAGTGCTACTGCCCACAGCAGTTCCAGTCATGCATTGCATTTCCGTCACATGCATATAAACTTTAAAATTAAACAATTTGTCAACAATAAAAATCTGAGTTGACAAATTTTTATTATCAACGTTATCAGCAACGTTGATAATCAGCCTCAGTTAACATTAAGAATGCTTTCACATCTACAGACTTTAGTCTCTTTCAGTCAAACTGTAGTTCATCTCCTCCATTATTGCACTTCATTTTATCTTGTGTAAACACAGTAATCACATTAAGGTGTGGAGCAAAACGAACGGACTGAGATCTCAAAAAGGCGTGTTCTTAGGCCGAATCATTTAACAAACTCTGGTGTGCTCCTCCTGGCAAGAGCATATAAAACCAAAACACAACCAAAAGTTACAAAATGCATGAACTGAGGGAATTATCTTATGAGTAGATTTTAATTTCTTTCTTTTGAACATCCCCAACTTGGTGCTGGATCAAATACAGACAAATGTGAAGTGATGAGGACATGCAAATTGACTGGATGATTACATACACGTTCAGCTATTCACGACAAGCAAAATATTACACTGTACTCTGTAGCAAATGGTGGTGGAAAGGCAGACTGCCTTGATGCAGCATCATGGCAGAATCTGACAGATAACTACTTTACCTTCACATTTTAGTTCAAACATCAAAATAATCATTTTCCAGTGCTCTGTCCTTTTGTAATTAAGCTAGACCAGTTCTTATTTTTTGACCATAGACATGCAGTGTGCATCGTCACCATATGCAGTCACAGATTCTGATGGGTCACAGATTTCGGTGTAACTCTGTTAAGAAGAACTGCTTCTTTTGTTTTGGGGGCAAACACATCTGACCAATAAGTGGAAAGGACATTCTCATGTAAGCTGATGGGATGCATTTTGGTACACTTGTGTTTTTGTTCGACTGAAAAGGAACTGAACCAAGGGGAAAATGCTGCAAAATAAAAAACTCATCAAATGGTCTGGACCAAAGCCATGTGAAACACCCTACACCCCATGTTTATTCATTTCAGTCATTTTTAACAGAGATTGGGAACAGTCTGTTGGATCGTTCTTAGTCTGGCCCTTCACCCAGGACCAGTTTGTCTTGGGAGACCCTATCAGAGGCAAATTGCCCCGGACAACATAGCTCCTGGGATCACTGGGGCACGCAAACCCCCCCACCACGATAAGGTGACGATCCATGAGGGGGATAAGGTGACGATCCATGAGGGGGGATCGTGAACCTGGTTGTGTGAACATGTAATTGTGTTGTAGTAATGTTATTGCTTGGGGTCTAAGTTAGGCGTTTCTTTTGTATTTTTTTTTTCGTTTGAATAATCATGTTGCTTATCACTTTAGAAAGCAGAATCCTGTCAACTTCAGATTTACCTGAAAGGAAAAAAAAAAAAAGTTTTTGCAGTACATCTTCTCTGCACGTTTGTTCCATTATAAGAAAAACCTGTCAATTTGAACATGTGTCGTAGTTAATTTAAATGCTAAGATGTGTGAATTAGATAGTTATATAAAGTAACTGCCTACTTCTAGTAATGTCAACTGGAGGGTTCGGCCTAATCGCTTGGATGTACACGCTCTTTGAGGCTTTACAAAAAGTCAGTTTTAATCATCCGTTTGTTATTGATTAAATTCTTCGCCTTGTCAATTAAAAAAAAAAAAGTCAGTTTTAATCATCCGTTTGTTATTGATTAAATTCTTCGCCTTGTCAATTAAAAAAAAAAAAAAAAAAAAAAAAAAAAAAAAAAAAAAAAAACATCGCCACCAGTGTGGCGATGTTAAAATAAGACACGGCGTCTGGAGTTTTAATGAAGTTTATTGATCAAATCATCGCCATCACGGAGCTCACCCCAGCTGCTGTATAAGCATGCTGGGGATCGCTCTCAGGCTCTCATGAGCTGTAGTCAGAAGCAGTCAGAAGAAGAACAGAGCGTGAACATATGAATTCAGCCACTTAAATACCCAGCAACGGACAATACATCAAAGGCATTTTATCATCAAAGGAAATGCATTCAGACATGTGACATTTGTACCACAATGCGAGCAGACTCTCATGATCCAACAGACTCTCATGATAAATTGTATATCAAGGATTCAGTGTACCCCGCCCGGTATGGGGTTACCGGGGCCCCACCCTGGAGCCAGGCCTGGGGGAGGGGCTCGAAGGCTAGCGTCTGGTGGCCAGGTTTCCACCCATGGGACCCGGCCGGGCTCAGCCCGAAGGAGTTACATGGGTCCGCCCTCCAGTAGGTTCACCACCTGCAGGAGGGATCATGGAAGTCCGGTGCTATGTGGATTAGGTGGCAGTCAAAGGCGGAGACCTTGGCGGACTGATCCCAAGCTTTCTAAACTGGCTTTTGGTACGTGGAATGTCACCTCTCTGGTGGGGAAGGAGCCTGAGCTGGTGTACGAGATTGAGCGATACCGGCTAGATATAGTCGGCCTCACCTCAACACACAGCTCCGGTTCCGGAACCAGTCTCCTGGAGAGGGGCTGGAGCTTGGCCTTTTCTGGAGTTGCCCCGGGCGAGAGGCGACGAGCAGGGGTAGGTATTCTTGTATCGCCCCACCTTGCTGCCTCTATATTGGAGTTTTCCCCGGTGGACGAAAGGGTTGCTTCCCTGCGCCTTCGAGTTGGGAAACGGGTCCTGACCATCATTTGTGCCTATGCACCAAATGATGTTTCAGAGTACCCATCCTTTTTGGAGTCTGTGACTGGGGTGCTGGAGGGTGCTCCTCCTGGAGACTCCATTGTCCTACTGGGGGACTTCAATGCGCACGTGGGCAACGACAGTGAAACCTGGAGGGGGGTGATTGGGAGGAACGGCCTGCCCGATCTGAACCCGAGTGGTGTTCAGTTATTGGACTTCTGTGCTAACCACAGTCTGTCCATAACGAACACCATGTTCAAGCATAAGGGTGTCCATATGTGCACCTGGCACCAGGACACCCTAGGCCGCAGGTCGATGATCGATTTTGTTATCGTATCATCAGACCTGCGACCGTATGTCTTGGACACCCGAGTAAAGAGAGGTGCAGAGCTGTCAACTGATCACCACCTGGTGGTGAGTTGGATCCGATGGCAGGGGAGGAAGCCATTCAGACCTGGTAGACCCAAACGTATAGTGAGGGTGTGCTGGGAGCGTCTGGCTGAGGCCCCTGTCCGGGAGGTCTTCAACTCCCACCTCCGGAAGAACTTCAACCACATTCCGAGGGAGTCTGGAGACATGGAGTCTGAATGGGCCATGTTCTCCACCTCTGTTGTTGAAGCGGCGGCCCAGAGCTGCGGCCGCAAGGTGGTCGGTGCATCTCGTGGTGGCAACCCCCGAACCAAGTGGTGGACACCAGTGGTGAGGGGGGCCATTAAGCTGAAGAAGGAGTCCTATCAAGCTTGGTTGGCTTGTGGGACTCCCGAAGCAGCTGAGGTGTACCGGCAGGCCAAGCGGAGTGCAGCTCGGGTGGTTGCTGAAGCAAAAACCCGGGTATGGGAGGAGTTCGGTGAGGCCATGGAACAAGACTTTCGGTCGGCTTCAAAGAGATTCTGGCAAACTGTTCGGCGGCTCAGGAGGGGAAAGCAGCTCCCCGTCCACACTGTGTATTGTGCGGATGGGACACTGTTGACTTCAACTGGGGATATCGTCGGGCGGTGGAAGGAATACTTCGAGGATCTCCTCAATCCCACTGATACGCCTTCCACAGAGGAAGCAGGGTTTGGGGACAAGGGGGATGACTCGCCTATCACAGGGGCTGAGGTCGCCAAGGTGGTTAAAAATCTCCTTGGTGGCCGGGCCCCGGGGGTGGACGAGATTCGCCCCGAGTACCTCAAGGCCCTGGATGTTGTTGGGCTGTCATGGTTGACACGCCTCTGCAACATTGCGTGGAGGTTGGGGGCAGTGCCTTTGGCATGGCAAACCGGGGTGGTGGTTCCTCTCTTCAAAAAAGGGGACCGGAGGGTGTGCTCCAACTTTAGAGGGGTCACACTCCTCAGCCTCCCTGGGAAGGTCTATGCCAAGGTACTGGAGAGGAGAGTCCGGCCGTTGGTCGAACCTCGGATTCAGGAGGAGCAATGTGGTTTTCGTCCTGGCCGTGGCACATCGGACCAGCTCTTTACCCTCTCGAGAATTCTTGAGGGTTCGTGGGAGTTTGCCCAACCAGTTTACATGTGTTTTGTGGACTTGGAGAAGGCATTTGACCGCGTCCCTCGTGGATTTTTGTGGGGGGTGCTTCGGGAGTATGGGGTATCGGGCTTGTTGTTACGAGCTATTCGGTCTCTGTATGACCGTTGTGAGAGTTTAGTTCGTATTGCCAACACTCGGTCGGAGTCATTCCCAGTGAGAGTTGGACTCCGCCAGGGCTGCCCTTTGTCACCGGTCCTGTTCATAATTTTTATGGACAGGATTTCTAGGCGCAGCCAGGGAATGGAGGGTGTCATGCTTGGTGACCACAGGATCTCATCTCTGTTGTTTGCAGATGATGTTGTCCTGTTGGCTTCATCCAGCAATGACCTACAGCTCTTGCTGGGACGGTTTGCCGCTGAGTGTGAAGCGGCTGGGATGAGAATCAGCACCTCCAAGTCCGAGTCCATGGTCCTCAGCCGGAAAAAGGTGGATTGTCCTCTCCGGGTTGGGGACAGGCTCCTGCCCCAAGTGGAGGAGTTTAAGTATCTTGGGGTCTTGTTCACGAGTGAGGGGAAAATGGAGCGAGAGATCGACAGACGGATTGGAGCAGCATCTGCAGTGATGCGGACGTTGTACCGGTCTGTTGTGGTGAAGAGGGAGCTTAGTTCTAAGGCAAAGCTGTCGATTTACCAGTCAATCTACGTTCCTACTCTCACCTATGGTCACGAGCTTTGGGTAATGACCGAAAGAACGAGATCGCGGATACAAGCGGCTGAAATGAGCTTTCTCCGTAGGATTGCTGGACTCACCCTCAGAGATAGGGTGAGGAGCTCAGTCATCCGGGAGAGGCTCAGAGTGGAACCGCTGCTCCTCCACATTGAAAGGAGTCAGTTGAGGTGGTATGGGCATCTGATTAGGATGCCTCCTGGACGTCTCCCACTTGAGGTGTTTCAGGCACGTCCCACTGGGAGGAGACCCCGGGGCAGATCCAGGACTCGGTGGAGAGACTATGTCTCCCAGCTAGTCTGGGAACGCCTTGGTATCCCCTCTGAAGAGCTGGAGCAGGTGGCTGGGGAGAGGGAAGTCTGGGCTTCTCTGCTTGAACTGCTGCCTCCGCGACCCGGACCTCCGGAAAAGCGGTAGAAGATGGATGGATGGATGGATGGGAACAGTTTTTTCTGGAGAGCAACCTTTGTTAAAAAGGGGGGGGGGGTATGCACTGACTGTAGATATGAGGTAACAGTTAATTTATTATGTGTATGAGGTTCATCAACAATAAAGAGAATAACTGAGTTACTGTACCAGATTTTTAGATTGGGTTTTCTCCCTATCAGTCAGGTTTTAATAGATTAATGACACAGATGAGTGACTAAAAAAAGGTGTGTTTAAACCACCATCAACACATCATAAACGTTAAAGATGCCCCCTTCCTCATCTATATGCCGCCCCTGAATCTGTGTTTATTAGATACATAACTTTTAATCTCACTCTCTCATATACCAGAGCAGCAGCTCTGCTTTGTTTTGATGTTAAACCATCCCCTAGCAAGTACATGTTGGCTTGACAGGACATTTACTCTTCACTCCCTACTAACTGTTAGTAACATATTTTAACGAGAGGTTGACCATAGACCCCCTCACGGATTACTACCATATCGTGGTGGATGGGTTTGTGTGGCCTAATGATCCCAGGAGCTATGTTGTCAGGGGTAACTTGGCCCTGGTAGGGTCTCTAAAGGCAAAGAGTAGTTCAGTGGATCTCTATGAAAAAAGTTACATCAAGGACCCAGTGTACCCAAAGAAGTAAGTAAGTAAGTAAAGTTTATTTAAAAAGCACTTTTCACAGATATACAGTATACTCACAAAGCACTGTACAATAAAATAGAATAAAAAGAACTGTATAGAGACACAATAAAAAAATTATTTAAAAAATACAAAAACAAGTTAAAACACAAGATTAAAATAATTTAAAAATATCAAATGCACCATTTAAAAAACAGTTGAATTGAAACTCAACAGAAAGCCTCGTTAAACAAAAAAGTTTTCAGCTGCTTTTAAGAGTCCACAGAGTCAGCTAAATATAGCTGAAGTAGGAGATATTCCAAAGCCTCAGTGCTACAGATTGAAAGGCTCTGTATAAGGAACAACAAACAAGTTCTGGGCTTCGGATCTAAGAGTGCAAGCAGGGGTGTGTTTAAGGAGATCAGATAAATATGGGGTTGTCCATGTAGCGCTCTACAAGTAAGTGTGGGAACTTTAAAACAAATCCTAAAATCCACTGGTAGCCAATGTAAAGTATCATCATCATCGGCGGTCACGGGCAGGACGAGGGTGCTACTGTTCAATGGTGGCTGAAGAAGAATTTGATTCTTTTTTATGTTGATGGCCAGACCAAACTGTTTGTATGCCTTTGTAAAGGCAGTAAGAATACACTATAGATCATCTTCTGAAAGGGCTACGACGGCATTGTCATCTGTATATTGCAGCTCCGTGATCGAGACAATGGTGGTTTGACCTTTAGCTCTGAATTGGTTGATGTTGAAAAGTCGTCCATCGGTTCTGTGCATTATTTCGACTCCCTAGGGCAGATGTTTTCCTATGAGATAGAGAATAGTTGCGATGAAGACAAAAAATAGTGTTGGGGCAATGACACATCCCTGCTCGACTGCGGTGTCCACCCTGAACGGTTCTGTTTCATCTCCACTGCCATTGAGTACAGTGGCAGACATGCTGTCATGCAGCAGTCATAGTACTCAAATATACTTTTCTGAGCAGCCAATCTTTGCCAGAACCAGCCAGAGGGCCTGAGTTAAAGGCTTTGGTGAGGTCTGTGAAGGCCATGTATAATGGTTGGTTTTGTTCCTGGCATTTTTCCTGTAATTGGCGAGCAATAAAAATCATATCTGCAGTGCCTCTGTTTGGGTGGAATCCACTCTGAGACTCGGGAAGAATACTTTCTGACAGGGGGATAAGTCTGTTGGCCAGAACCTGAGCTAGGGCTTTCCCTGTGGTGGACAGGAGGGAAATGCCATGGTAATTCCCGCAGTCTGCCTTGTCTCCCTTGTCTCCCTTCTTAAAGATGGGTACGACTAAGGCATCCCTAAGTTGTGCAGGGATTTCCTCTTCTTAAGCAGGGCATAAATGTGGTTAAGGAGATGGAGTCCACCTTCCTTCCAGACCTCAGCTGGGATGCTGTCAGGTCCAGCAGCCTTGTTGTTCTTCATCTTCCTAATGGCATCCTGCACCTTTTTCAGACTGGGTGGTTCTCCCATGTTCTCAGGTACTGGTTGTTGAGGGAGTTGGTCCAGAGCCTCAAAATCAGGGGTAGTGTCCCTGTTCAAGAGTTCCTCGTAATGCTCTTTCCATCTGTTTGTTATTGTTTCCTTGTCTTTCAGCAACATAAGCCCACCTTTAGCATGCAGGGGGGTTAGGCAGCTGTAGCTGGGGCCATACACTGCTCTTGCAGCATCGAAGAAACCTCTGGTATCTCCAGAGTCAGCAAGCTGCTGGATCTCCAGGGCCTTCTTTGAGCACCACAGATTCCACAGTTATCTAACTTGCAGTTGAATGGTTGCTTTCACTTTGGCATGAGTGGCTCTTTTAACATTTCAGTTGATGTTATTTTTCCATGTGGTAAAAGTCTGCTGCTTGATGTCAGTGAGTTGCAGGATTTTAGTGTCATTCTCATCGTACCAGTCTTGATGTTGCCATGTTTTGTGACTGAGGATGGCTTTGCAGGAGCTCTTGGTGGTAGTAGAGAGTGTCTCCCAGTGTTTTTCAATATCTCTCGAATACTGGCTGGGCAAGTCTGCACTAAGAGCAGCCTGGAGTTGTTGTTGGCAGATGGTGTGACCTAGTTTCTTGATATCAAACTTTCTCTGGATGTTTTTTTTTCTGCCTCATCCTTTTCCGCATTAGGCGGTAGTCAGTCCAGCATCCATCTGCACTGGTCACTGCTCTTGTGCTAAGCACATCATGGCAGTCTTTGGAACGGACAATGACATAGGCAACGAGGTGCCAGAATTTAGAGCGAGGATGCGTCCATGATGTTTTGAACTTATTCTTTTGACGGAAAAGTGTGTTGGTGATGACTAGGTCATGTTTTGTTCTATATGTAATTAAGTATTCATTAAGTAGTCTGGCTGTAGCGTTTTGTATAGATTGGAGATGAGAAAGAGATTTGTCTAAACCAGTAAACAAAGTGTTGCAATAATCTAGTTGCGAAGACACAAATGCATGAATTATTTTTTCAAGCTCGCTTGAAGAAAGGATGGCTCTCAATATGGAAATGTTCCTTAAATGAAAGAAGCATGAACATAAAATTGAATTAACATGGGAATTAAAGTCCGGTTATGGCTGCCACGTAGGACGGACGTGTCTCGCTCTGCTCTGCTCCTGGAGAAAAAAAATCGGCAAATAACTCTCTCATTTGGGACAGAACGTATCCCAGCATTTGGGCGAGGATATGTCGGCGAAGCCTAAGGCTGGAAAATCAGGAAAAGGAAAAAGCGAGCCGCCGAAACAGTCCAAATTAACGGACTTTCAGGTCTGTGACGCAGCAAACAAAACTCCATATATGGCGGAGGAGGCTGGCAACGGTGCGATATCTGCGGGGAATGGCGCAGATGCGCTGATGGCTGCCATGAGTTCAATGAGAGCGGACTTTTCCTCTAGATTTGATGGGATTATGACAGCGTTGGAAGGAATAAGAAAGGAATTGGGTGACTGTGTAGAACGAACGGCGCAGATGGAGCTCCGTCTCGCTAGTGCTGAAGATGACGTCACCCGTCTTCAATTAAAGGTGCGCACTTTGGAAAAAAAAAATAAATCTCTGGAAGATAATATTTTGGATTTGGAATCTCGGTCGAGACAGAATAATTGAGGCTGGTGGGTCTTCCAGAGGAATCAGAAGGTCGGGACGTATGTTCCTTTCTGGAAAAGTGGATTCCGGAGGTGCTGGGCAGCAAGGAGTTGCAATCAGCAGTGGTTCTGGAAAAAGCACATCGTATTGGCCCACGGAGAGATAAGGGACCGCCGAGGACCTTAATTATGAAGTTTCTTAGCAACAGAGACAGGATGAAGATCTTCAACGCTGCACGTGCTAAAGGAGAGATTAAACACCAGGACCAGCAGGTGCGGTTCTACCCAGATTTGGCCACAGGAATCCAGCAATTGAGGAAGCAGTTTGATCCCGTACGTAAGGAGCTGCGCAACCTTGGGATTCGTCATGGTGTAATCTATCCTGCGAGACTGCTGACCACGTATGAGGGCAGAACCCACATCTTCAAGACCCCAGAGGAGGCGCAGGAGTTCATCAAGAAGATCAAAGAAGAAGAAGAGACTGGTGGGAGCTAAGCATGAACAAAATATAAGGTAGAATAATTAAGCATTTGCACAGGCATCTGACTGACTTGAAGTAAATAGTAAGTTTACAAAATATAGATTGTATTATATATTAAAAAAACAAAACAAAAACAAAACAAACAAACAAAAAAAAAACTATGATGTACAAAGTTGTTAAAAATTTTGGAGTTAAGTTGGAAAACTACAGAGGAGAGTTAATGTTACGTCATTAAAAGCAGTAGAGTTAGGGTGATTGGGAGGATGAAGAAGGAGTGGCTTAGGCTGTTCCCCGTGGGTGTGGAACGGTCGATGGCTATATCGGGAGACAGAATTTTTCTTTTGATTTTGGGGGGTTTGCCACAAGTGTGGGAAGGGGAAATTTGTTTGTGTGTAGTTTGTAGGATGAATGTTCAACCACTCATGTTTTTGCTTCTCTGTATGAGCATGTTTACACTGCAAGGTAATCCCAAACTCTCTATTGATCATGGACCAAAGCGTTAATCTTAATTTAACTTCATGGAATTGCAGAGGTCTACAAAATTTAAAAAAACTTAAACAAGTTATGAATAAAATAAAGGACATGGGTTCAAGAATTGTGTTTTTACAAGAAACTCATCTGATAGAGGAGGATGTTAAAAGAATTAGGAGTAGATGGCAGGGAAGTGTATTCACCTCTTCATTTTCATCCCGAGCCAGGGGAGTTATGACTCTCATACATAAATCAGTTCCTTTTCAAGTGAAAAATGTAATTGGAGACAAATTTGGAAGATATGTAATCATTCAAGGTTCTTTGCTATTAGAAAATATAAATCTTGTGAACTTATATGGTCCCAATATAGATGATCAGAAGTTCTTTGCTAATTTATTTCTCATCTTATCATCACTTACAGGGCAACATATAATAGCAGGGGATTTTAATTGTACATTGAATCCAGGTGTGGATAGATCAACAGGACTGGATTGTACGCACATTGGATGTAGGATGACTATTAATCATTTTATGAAAGAATTGAGATTGTTAGATATATGGAGAGAAATGAAACCACAAGTTAAAGCCTATTCTTGTTATTCCAGTACCTACAAGACATTCTCACGTATTGATTATTTTTTGATTTCCACAGAATTAAGGTCCAAGATTCAAAACTGCTTTTATGATAACATCGTGATCTCTGATCATGCACCCTGTTGTCTAATATATGTAGATAAAAAATTGACAAAGGAATCAGGTAGATGGCAATTTCAGCATAAATGGCTTCAGGATGAGGAATTTGTCAAGTATATAGAAAAACAGATAGACGAGTTCTTTGACATCAATACTACACAAACATCAGCATGTGTAAAGTGGGAGGCTTTCAAAGCTTTTATTAGGGGACATATTATTAGTTATACAGGATCAAAATCTAAGAAGACTCGAGAGGAGAGAGCTAAATTGGAACATAAAATAAAAAATCTTCAGGAAAAAGTGTATGCAGGAAGTGACCCAAGGTTGGAGAATGAATTACTGATTTTGAGAGCTGAATACGACAAAAAATCAGCGAATAGAGCTGCCTCGAGTCTTCTAAGATTGAAACAATCTTTTTATGAACAAGGTGAAAAATCAGAAAAATTATTAGCATGGCAGATTAAACAATTGGAAATTAAAACACCAATTACCAGTATTATAAGTAACGGACAGGTAGTTATAGATCCTTTAGAAATTAATAGAGCCTTTAGAGATTACTATGAAAAATTATATGATACCAAAAATGAACCTGATTTAACAAAACTAAATGGGTTTTTGAACAAACTATCTATACCGTGTATTCCAAATGAAAACAGGGAGATATTGGAGTCTAAAATTAGTCAAGAAGAAGTTGGGCTAGCCATTGATAATATGAAATCAGGAAAAAGTGCAGGACCAGATGGTCTTCCAGTTGACCTTTATAAAAAATTTAAGAATAAATTAATAAAACCTTTTTTGGAAATGGTTTTAGAAGCATTTCAAAATAATAATTTACCATCATACATAAATAATGCCTTAATTATACTGCTGCCAAAACCAGGTAAGCCCTCTAATAAATGTGAAAATATGAGACCAATAAGCCTATTAAACGCCGACCTTAAGATAATCTGTAAAATTTTAGCAAGACGAATACAAGAAATTTTACCAAATATTATTAATCGAGATCAGAATGGCTTTATAAAGGGTAGACAAGGCTTCCATAATGTAAGAAGACTATTTAATATTATTTATTTTAATAAAGAAGCACCGGATACAGCTCTCCTATCATTGGACGCCGAAAAGGCCTTTGATAGAGTTGAATGGCCCTTTCTTTTTGAAGTCCTACAAAGGTTTGGACTTGGAAATAATTTCATAAAATGGGTTCAAATAATATACAATAATGCTACAGCAGAAATCCTAACAAATAACAATATTTCAAAACCAATAAAAATCAATAGAGGATGTCGACAAGGCTGTCCACTTTCACCTTTACTGTTTACTATGGCAATTGAACCTTTAGCGATAGCGATACGTTTACATTCACAAATATATGGAATTAAAGTTGGACCAACAGAACATAAAATCTCCCTGTACGCCGATGATATAATTTTGTTTATGTCGAATCTAAAAAAAATCAATTCCAACCTTGTTGAATTTAATAAAGAATTTTGGGGAAATATCAGGATATAAAATAAATAAAACTAAATCTTCAATATTAATGCTAAATGAGACCCAGAGAAATTACCCAGCCCCTGAGGTAAATCAATTCAAAGTTGTAAATCAGTTTAAATATTTAGGAATCCAAATTATGCCTAAGCTAGAATCAGTCGCCAGTGTCAACTATGAAGCCTTAATGTCAGATATCAGTGAGTTAACTCAGAGATGGATGTCACTACCAATGTCGATGATCGGGAGAATCAATATACTTAAAAGTAATATTTTACCTAAAATACTTTATTTATTTCAATACATTCCCTTATCACCACCTTTAGATCTATTCTCAAGAATAAAAAAAAAGTTAGTGGAATTTATATGGAACAACAGGAGGGCTAGATTACGTTTATCTTTATTATATTTACCATTTGATCGTGGAGGTCTGAAATGTCCAAATTTTATGTTGTATTATTGGTCGGCACAACTGAGGTCTATGACATATTATTTTTCATCAAATGATCTCCCTCACTGGACTGAAATGGAATCATACAATTTACCTTTACCTCTTCCCATATTCATATACTCAGATTCGGCAAAAAAATTACAAAAACAAGTTAAAAATCCATTTGTAAAGCATATGATCAAAATATGGTGTGAAGCTAAAAAGTATTTAAAAGAACCACAGTTATTGTCACAATTTAGTCCAATATGGGGTAATCAATATTTTAAACCAGGGAGAGCGGACGCTGTATTTAAAGTATGGAATTTAAAAGGGATACAAAAGATTCAGGATTTATATTTGCCATGTGCAGACAACATAATGTCTTTTGAAGAGCTGAG
This sequence comes from Pholidichthys leucotaenia, assembly GCA_020510985.1. Classification (NCBI taxonomy): domain Eukaryota; kingdom Metazoa; phylum Chordata; class Actinopteri; order Cichliformes; family Pholidichthyidae; genus Pholidichthys; species Pholidichthys leucotaenia. The sequence goes on from CM035838.1 coordinate 21,128,071, forward strand.
GATCAAATTTAATCTCAATAGAACACATTTTTTTAAATATCTTCAACTTAGAAACTTTATTCGATCAAATCAAAATAAAGCTCTCACTCGACCTATTTATTCATCCTTGGAAAAAATGATGATGAAAGATAGTAAAAGAAAGGGTATTATTTCAGAGTTTTATAACTCATTGACACTATCTTCAAGTGAAAATTCACTGAAAAGATTAAACTACTGGAAAGAAGATCTGCAAATTGAAATTTCAGAGGAACAATGGGAATTGGCTTGTACAGAAGCTCAAACCAAATCAATAAATGCACGCCTTAAATTGATACATTTCAAATGGTTAATGCGGATGTATGTTACACCGGAGGAGTTAAATAGATATAACAAAAATATACCAGATACATGCACAAAATGCATGGAAAGTAAAGGAACCCTATTTCATTGTTTATGGGAATGTAGATTAATAAGAATGTTTTGGGAAGAGGTGAGGGTAACAATTGAAAAAATAATCTCAAAACAAATCATATTGAATCCTAAACTGTTTTTGTTGGGTCTGTACCCAGAAAAGCATAATTTTAATAAAAGTGAAAGAACATTCATAGACCTCAGTTTGCTTAATGCCAAAAAATGTATTGCACTATTATGGAAAAAGACTCATAGACCAGATGTGACTCAGTGGTTAAGACAGATGTTAACAAACCTTCCATTAGAAAGAATAACATATATACTAAAATCAAAGGAAATTGTGTTTGAGAATATATGGAGACCTTTTATTGATTATGTAAAAAATTTAAACATAACTCTTGAAGAAGAAGGTGAATGATGTGTGTGGACCTTGTAAATTCCAAACTGGTGAACATAATATGTATACTTATGTAATGGATTGTCTAGACTAAACAGAGGAGCATTGTTGAAGACTTGATTTTGTTGGTGGTTGTTGGTGTTTTTAGTGCATTTTTTTTTTTGTAGTACTTTAGTGTTAGTGTTTGATTGTTTGTATCATGTTTGTTTAAAAAAAAAAAAAAAGGTTCAATAAAGATATTGTGGAAAAAAAAACATGGGAATTAAAATCACGTGGGTTTACCCTCCAGTGGGCTCACCACCTGCAGGGGAGATCATGGGCATTGATGAGCTATGGGAAATGGGCGGCAGTCTGAACTGCTCTAGACTGCTGCCTCCATGACCCGGACCCTAGATACAGTGGTGTGAAAAAGTGTTTGCCCCTTTCCTGATTTCTCATTTTTTTGTATGTTTGTCATGCTTAAATGTTTCAGATCATCAAACAAATTTAAATATTAGACAAAGATAACACAAGTAAACACAAAATGCAGTTTTTAAATGAAGGTGTTTATTATTAAGGGAAAAAAAAATCCAAACCTACATGGCCCTGTGTGAAAAAGTGATTGCCCCCTAAACCTAATAGCTGGTTGGGCCACCCTTAGCAGCAACTGCAATCAAGCATTTACGATAACTGGCTATGAGTCTTTTATAGCACTATGGAGGAATTTTGGCCCACTCATCTTTGCAGAATTGTTGTAATTCAGCCACATTGGGGAGTTTTCAAGCATGAACTTCCTTTTTAAGGTCATGTCACAGCATCTCAATCGGATTCAGGTCAGGACTTTGGCTACAGTCACACTGCATGTCTTAATGCTCAATTCCAATTTTTTGCCGAGATCCATTTTGTTTGTGTGGGCGTTCACATTATAATTTAAATGTGACCCCCATCAGACTCCAGTGTGAATGGTCTCCAGCTATGAAGCAACTCGCATGCGCAGAAGAAAACGTAATGTCAGACACAGCGTTGTGTTTACGAAAGTAAATATGAGCCCTGAACAACTGAGGGGGACAGAACTTCTTCACCTTGATGCAGTGCAGCAAAATGAAATATTAAAATCATTCCGAAATGATTATGCACAATATAAATGAGACCAGCTTCATTCCTCTACACGCCAGATGACCGCTGTGATCAGCTCTGCTTTAAGAGAACTGATCGATTAAACAGCTCTCTTGAAAATGAGACCCTGTGTCTTAATGGGATTACCTGTATAAATAAGGTTAATAACAATCCTAGTGATTACAATAGGGCTCTGGCCCACTGACGTTGTCAGTGGCTTGGGCTCTAAACAGTGCGGCTCATACCAGCGGTCCGGCACAGGAAAGAGAAGCTGACAGACTCCCCTCTCCTGTATCCCTGTATCTGGCCATTCCGCTCCACAGTCGTGTCGGTATTAACTTTACAGTTTAGATATTACAGCGGCCAGGACTCACGGTGTGCTGTTTACAGGGAAAAAGGAATTTACAGCATCCAGTAAATGTGCTGTTACTTTTTTTTGAAAATGTGCCGTTACTGTGCGCATGCTTGTCTGACAGTTTCAGCCCCAAACTCCCCCCTCCCCGAAATGTTGAAGTTGTTGTGCAGTTGGAGCCGACAAAATTGCAATCCAGTGATAAAGAGGAGAAAATTGATTAAAAAGAGAGCACAAATCATCTGTGTCTGCCATGCTTGCTGCATCCTCCACTGCAGAATTGTGGCATCTGTCTCATTTCAATGAGGAAAAAGTCAGAGGAAGTGTGACATGACCATTCAGAGTGAGGTCGCTTTGGAAAATATCAGATACGTATCCAAATTAGGACCACATATGAAAGTGGCCTGGGTCTGGTGTGAAAAAATCGAACGTGTGCTGTTCAGACTGTCATTTAAAAATCAGATATGGGTCACATTTGTGTAAAAAAGTCAGAAATGAGCATTAAAACCTGCAGTGTGACCATAGCCTTTGACTAGGCCACTCCAAAGTCTTCATTTTGTTTTCTTAAGCCATTCGGAGGTGGACTTGCTGATGTGTTTTGGATCATTGTCCTGCTGCAGAGCCCAAGTGCGCTTCAGCTTGAGGTCACGAACAGATGACTGGACATTCTCCTTCAGGATTTTTGGTAGACAGCAGAATTCATGGTTCCATTAACCACAGCAAGTCTTCCAGGTCCTGAAGCAGCAAAACAGCCCCAGACCATCACACTGCCACCACCATATTTTACTGTTGGTGTGATGTTGTCACGTTGTCACAAGGCTCTTAACTTATTTCTGATTATTTCCTTATTTTCTGAGTGCTGTGTGATTATTTTTTACTGTGTTTTGAGTTGCCAGTTTCTGTAATTCTTGTGCTCATCATTACTCTGCTAGTTTCTTTTGGTGTCCTTAATCATCTTGTTCTCAACTGTAATATTATGTTCTGCCTGACATGAGCCCTCACTGTCATGTTTGCCCTTTGCAGGGCATTACTGAGGCGCCAAATGCCGACAGTGAGTTTGTATATTTATTAATGAAAAGTAACAAAATAACTAGCTACGTGGGGCAAAATACAACTATACATATGACCCAGAAGGGCGAAATAAAGAGGGAAATAAAGAGTCATAAAAACACTCACATTCAAAGAGTGAGGGTGTAACCTAACGCTTTACAAAAGACTGGAACGAGCGTAGGGATTCCAGTCATGGAAGGCAAGGTCGCAGCGAGGAGTGAGCCTCAACTGCCGCCTTAATACTAACACCCAAGGCTAAGGGCCAAACAGGTGAAGAGAAAACGTAATCACAAAATTATACTCAGCTGTGACAGGGCCGGCTCAACTTGACAGCCGGAAGTCTGGCTGCGGCGCTGTCACAGTAAAAGCACCAGTGAGACAAATAATAACAGGACTAGAAATACAGAGGAAAAAGGGCAAATACTGAGTGACTTGAGCGTGGATCAGCTCCGCGCTTGGACCACACTCACCTTTTTCTCCAGACTGTCCTCTGTATTTATTGTTGGTTTAAGCTTGCAGGTCTTCTCAGCTGGCACCTGCCTGTAATTAGGTCAACTTCCCCACTCTTGTGATTCACACCTGCAATCATTTGTTATCTCTGATTTCATGCCCTATTTAAGTCTGCCATTTCTTTCACTCATTGCTGGACTCTCGAGTTTGATTCCCCGTCAGAACACATTCCTGTTCTGACGGTCTACCTGACTACTCCTGTTCTCCTTGTGTAAGTTTTTGTTTTCGTGCACTGTATGGACTTGTGTTTTTCCTCCTTTAATAAACCTCACGATCTAGCAGTTCCGCATCTAGGTCTTTCTCTCTGCCTCGAGGGGTAATTCATGACAGATGTTCCTTTTCTGAAATACTGTGTTACTTTTACGCCAGATGTAATCGGACACACACCTTCCAAAAAGTTCAACTTTAGTCTTGTCAGTCCACAGAGTATTTTCCCCAAAGTGTTGGGGATCATCAAGATGTTTTTTAGCAAAACTGAGACGAGCCTTTATGTTCTTTTTGCTCACCAGTGGTTTTTGTCTTGGAACTCTGCCATGCAGGCCATTTTTGCTCAGTCTCTTTGTTATGGTGGAGTTAGTCAGTTAACACTGACCTTAACTGAGGCAAGTGAGGCCTGCAGTCCTTTGGATGTTGTTGTGGGGTCTTTTGTGACCTCTTGGATGAGTTGTTGCTGTGCTTTTGGGGTAATTTTGGTCGGCCGGTCACTCCTGGGAAGGTTCACCACTGTTCCATGTTTTCGCCATTTGTGGATAATGGCTCTCACTGTGGCTCGCTGGAGTCCCAAAACTTTAGAAATGGCTTTATAACCTTTTCCAAACTGATAGATCTCAATTACTTTGTTTCTCATTTGTTCCAGAATTTCTTTGGATCACAGCATGATGTCTAGCTTTTGAGGAACTTTTGGCCTACTTCACTTTGTCAGGCAGGTCCTATTTAAGTGATTTCTTGATTGAGATCAGGTCTGGCAGTAATCAGGCCTGGGTTTGGCTAGAGAAATTGAACTCAGCTTTCCAAAGATGTGATAAACCACAGTTAATTTACGTTTTAATCACTTTTTTACACAGGGCCATGTAGGTTTGGATTTTTTTTACCCTTAATAATAAACTCCTTCTTTTAAAAACTGCATTTTGTGTTTATTTGTGTTATCTTTGACTAATATTTAAATTTGCTTGATGATCTGAAACATTTAAGTGTGACAAACACACAAAAAAATGAGAAGTTTGGACGGAGGCAAACACTTTTTCACACCTCTGTAAGTGGTAGAAGAGAGAGGTTGACCATAGAGCCAAGATGCCAAAATTCTAGAGAATGCTGCTAGTAGTTAAAACCTGTTTAAGTGGCCATTATAATTGTGGGCAGTGGTGGCCTAATGGTTAGGGATGTGGACTGGTGAGCGGAGGGTTGGGGATTCAATCCTTAGAGCTGCAGGATTAGATCTGGGTGGGACAGAGAACATGGCAGTGTTTTCCCCATCCTCCTTAACCCCACTGTGGTGCCCTTGAGCAAGGCCCTTAACCACAGTGGAGCTGCTCAGTGGCCACAGGTCAGTCTGTGGTTGTAGTGGGCAGCTTCCTGTTGTGAATGTTTAACTGTGTGAATGTGAACAGGGCATCCTTGAAAAAGAGAGTTTGCCTCTTAGTGGAACTCCCCTGTACAAATAAAGGTTAAATAAAAATAAAATAAAAAATAATTAGAATAGCACAGTATACATACAAGTCTCTTTCATTTCATACACTGCTTGAATAAATCCTTTCAAACACGAGTTTACAGATAGAAATATACAAAAATAATGGTACCAACTGGTTTGGTCAAATTCAAAATATTAGTTTGATTTTTTTCAAATAATCTGTTTTCTTGCGGTGTTTCATGCGATGACTTAGATGGAGTAATGAGGCAGTTTGTATCCAGTTACAAATCCTCCAGATACAACTCCTGAGACTCACTTACTTAAAGCTGAAGTCATTTCTAGTTTAGTAGTTACTTAACATTGATAGAACCCAGTATCACATTATGGTTTTCTTCTCTACCAATTTACCACCTGTTTAAAGTTAAATTTTGCACAATAACTGTATTATAAACTGGTTATAGAATAAGTGATAAACAAATCAGGCAAAGCAAGCATTGGTGAGGTAGATTTTTTTGCTCCTAATCTGTGCTGTGGGACAAACATTCACCTTGATTGACTGATTGATTGATTTTATTTATTTGAACATCCAGACAAAAAAGAAAAAAAAATAAAACAAAAATCAAGACCAAAAAAATAAAATGTTCAAAAGGAGTGGGAAGAAGCCAGCGCTTATATAATCCCACCCCTTCTCCATACCCAGTAAATTATAATATCATTCTAGTCATTATTCATCCCACAATTACATTCATTATACAACACTATAATATATAATACACCTTATAATTAAATTATGCAATAGAAATGATACAACAATGATAGTTTATATTAACAATAATAACAACATCTAATAATAATTGTAATAATAATAATAAATAAATACTTCTGGTATGTTTAATATAATTATAGACAATGTTATCATCATAATCACCATATATATCACCATATACCCCCACATGGCTTATAATACCTAAGTGCAATGAGTAACCATATAATAATAATAACCATAATAATAGGTAGCCATATGGTAGTTACAACAACAACAACAATAATAATTCAATTCAATTCAATTCAACTTTATTTATATAGCGCGATTTCACAACAACAGTCATCTCATAGCACTATCAACTGTAGGGAGGACCCCCACAGTTGCAGAAAGACCCCAGCAATCAGGCGATCCCCTGTGAGCAAGCACTTGGCGACGGTGGAGAGGAAAAACTCCCTTTTAACAGGAAGAAACCTCCAGCAGAACCAGGCTCAGGGAGGGGCAGTCATCTGCTGCGACTGGCTGGGGGGTGAGGGGACAGAGAAGAAGAAAAGAACAGACATGTAGAGAGCAAACAGCACGATGGGGACTCAATCTATGGGAGAGAACAAACAAATGTTAATGACCAGCAAAAAAAAAAATATTTCATAGAGAGTGAGGAAAGGAGTGAGGCCCAGTGCATTACTGGAGGTCCCCCGGCTGACTAAACCTATTAGCAGCATAACTAAGGGAGGGTTCAGAAACACATGATCCCTCCCTAATTGTAGGCTATATCAAAAAGGTAGGTTTTAGCCCTATTCTTAAAAACAGAGATCGAGTCTGACTCCCGAATCCAGATTGGCAGCTGATTCCACAGGAGAGGAGCTTGATAACTGAAGGCTCTGCCTCCCATTGTACTTTTGGAGATTCTAGGTATTACAAGTAAACCTGCATTTTGGGAGCGTAGTGCTCTGTTAGGATGATACGGTAGTATCAGATCTTTTAAATAAAAAGGAGCCTGATTGTTTAGAGCTTTGTAAGTAAGAAGAAGGATTTTAAACTTAATTCTAAACTCTATGGGAAGCCAATGAAGGGAGGCCAGAACCGGAGAGATATGATCTCTCTTTCTAGTACCTGTTAAAACTCTTGCTGCAGCATTTTGGATCAGCTGAAGACTTTTTAAAGATGTTTTAGGACAGCCTGATAATAAAGAATTACAATAATCTAATCTCGAGCTAACAAAAGCGTGGATCAGCTTCTCAGCATCACTCTGAGACAAGATGCTCCTAATCTTGGCAATATTACGCAAATGATAGAAGGCAGTCTTAGAAACAAATTTAATATGTGAATTGAAGGACAAATCCTGATCAAAAATAACTCCAAGGTTCCTCACAGAGCTATTAAGAGAAAGAGTAACTGCATCCAAACTGAAAGTTTGATTTGGAAAGGAATTTCTAAGGTTTTTTGGACCAACAAGAATGACTTCAGTCTTATCTGAATTTAATAGCAGGAAATTACAAGTCATCCAAACTTTGATTTCCTTAAGACAGGCTTCTAACTTGGCTAATTGATTAGTATCATCTGGCTTCATTGACAGGTATAATTGTGTGTCATCTGCATAACAGTGAAAATGTATACAGTGCTTTCTAATAATGTTGCCTAACGGAAGCATATATAAACTAAAAAGAGTAGGGCCAAGCACAGATCCCTGTGGAACTCCATGACTAAGCTTTGAGCTGAGAGAAAACTCATCATTTACATGAACAAACTGGAACCTATCAGATAAATAAGATCTAAACCACTGCAACGAAGTTCCATTAAGTCCAACATAGTGTTCTAATCTATCAAGTAGAATATTATGATCAATAGTATCAAAAGCTGCACTAAGATCTAAAAGGACAAGTACAGAAACTAGTCCATTATCAGATGCAATGAGGAGGTCGTTAGTGACCTTCGCTAAGGCTGTTTCAGTGCTATGATGGATTCTAAACCCAGATTGAAACTCCTCAAATAAACCATTTCCCTGCAGGTGGTCAAATAATTGCGTAGCAACAACTCTTTCTAAGATTTTTGAAATGAAAGGGAGATTAGAGATTGGTCTATAGTTAGCTAAAGCTCCTGGATCTAGCGTTGGCTTTTTGAGTAAGGGTTTAATTACAGCCGTTTTAAAAGCCTGCGGTACATGGCCTAAAGTTAATGAAGAATTGATTATATGAAGAATAAAGCTACCAATAAGTGGGAAGACTTCTTTAAATAACCTGGTAGGAATAGGGTCTAAAAGACAAGTTGAAGGTTTGGATGAGGAAACTATTTTGTCTAACTCACAAAGGTCGATTGGAGTAAACTCATCAAGACAGACATCAAAAGAAGGAGTTGTAGTAGTTACAGTATTTAAGTTAACTGTGGGAAGAATCTGATTGATTTTATCTCTGATGGATGAAATTTTATTATTGAAAAAGTTCATAAAGTCCTGACTAGTAAGCTCTAAGGGGATGCTAGGATTGACAGAGTCCTGACTCTTTGTCAACCTGGCTACAGTACTGAAAAGAAACCTGGGATTATTCTTGTTCTCTTCTATTAATGCAGAGTAATAACTCGTTCTAGCTTTTCTAAGAGATTTTTTATAAATTAAAAGATGATTTCTCCAAGCTAAATAGATTTCATCTAAATTAGTAGAGCGCCATTTTCTTTCTAATTGACGAGTCTTCTGTTTTAAGCTACGAGTTTCTGTGTTGAACCAAGGAGTTAAAAATCTCTGATTAGACTTTTTCTTTTTTAAGGGGGCCACCAAGTCTAGAGCCTGATGCAGAGAAGCTGAAACACTATCCACCATGTTATCAATTACAGAAGGAGCAAGCTGTCTATAGCTTATTTCCGTTGTGTTGACACATGGCATAGAGGAAACAATCTGCATAAATTTGGAAACAGCATCATCTGAGAGGCATCTACTGTGATAATATTTTTCTTTAGGAGCCAAATAGTCAGAAATAGTAAAATCAAAGGTTAACAGACAATGGTCTGACAGTACAGGGTTATGAGGAGACACTACAAGATTTTCTATTTCTATGCCATATGTCAGAACAAGGTCCAATGTATGGTGGAGGTAATGAGTAGAATTTCCTACTTTCTGAGAAAACCCAATCGAGTCTAATATTGAATTAAAAGCCACATTAAGGCAGTCACTATCTACATCCACATGTATATTAAAGTCCCCTACTATAATTATTCTATCAGATTTCAGCACTAAATCAGCTAAGAAATCAGGAAATTCTGATAAAAATTCTGATAATAATTATAATAATAATAATAATAATAATAATAATAATAATACCACCTGGCCTATATAATACTTCAAATAATTCCATCCTAACAACAATCCTAGTGCTATAATTCTAGTAATAATGATATCAATAATAATAATACTCAACATATATATTCACAATAACAACCTTTCTTCATTGAAGACACATTGCAATATTACTGTCCTTTATTTTTATATTGCTCAAAAATCATTTCTTCAAATGTTGATTTAAATATACCGTATGAATGTTTGGACATTGCCTGTGTTTCTCCCCCAACCCATTCCACAATTTTACCCCACACACAGACACATAAAAACCCTTCCTAGTAGATCTTACTAGGCGCATTTTAAATTTTGCATTTCCCCGTAAATTGTATTTCCCTTCTCTCTGACTAAAATGATTTTGTATATTGTGTGGCAAGAAGTTTTTACTGACTTTAAACATTAACTGTGCTGTGTAATAATCAACCAGATCCCGTAATTTCAATAACTTTGAATGTAAAAACAATAAATTAGTATGTTCAATATACCCGACTTTGTGTATAACACGGACTACCCTTTTTTGTAATATTAGCAATGAATTAAGTGTACTTTTATAATTGTTACCCCAGACCTCTATGCAATAGGGCAAGTATGGAAGTACTAATGAGCAATACAAGATATAAAGCGATTTGTAATCTAGGACTTGCTTAATTTTATTTATATAATTGCAATATTTTTTGCGACTTTGTTTTGTATGTATCTGACGTGTGGTTTCCAACTAATTTTATCATCTAGTTTTACACCCAAAAATTTGATCTCCTTAACATTTTCAATAATTACTGTAAATTATCTATATGAATATGTATATCTTCTTTATTTTTACAATTATCAAATATCATTACCTTAGTTTTATCTATATTTAGTGATAATTTATTACTATCTATCCATTTTTAAGCTTATTTAATTCATTATTTAGAGTATGGATTAGTTGAATATAATTATTTCCAGAATAAAATATATTAGTATCATCAGCAAATAATATTATTTTTAATAATTTAGAAACTTGGACCTTCAGACCTTCAGTCTAATGCTGTATTACCAGATCTCATGTTAAGTAAGGGGAAGCCTTGAAGCCTGTCCTTTATGAGAATAAAGTTGGTAAAACAGGCTTTTTGTGCACATAGTACACAGACTGAACATCAGGCATGAATCCTGTTCCCCTGTCTGAAATTAGGGACCATTGTTTTTATCATAACAATAACTTCACCTGATAGATATCAGGAAAACATGAAGAAGATGAACTCAGCAAAGGGCTCATTTTACAAAGCTGAAAATTCCCTTTGTTGTAACATGCGTACATTAATAATAAGTAACATGTCAGACATAAAATTTTGATGTCATCCAAAACCAGGATTTCCACACAATCAATCAGATACTACTCTAAATAAATAGTATTTGTTCTAAATAATTGCAGGAGATGAATGCCCTGAAGCTACGTTTGGCTAATGAGCAAGTGAACGTAGAAGTGGATGCTGCTCAGGGTCCAGACCTGGGGGCCATCATGGCGGAGCTCAGGGTCCAGTATGAGGGCATTGCACGCAAGAACAAGGAGGAGGCTGAGGCCTGGTACCTCAAGAAGGTCTGAAGCTGCATGAAACAGTTTTAATTCTTCTGTTGTTTTCAGTTTTTGCTGCATGGTGATACTTGTTATTTTGATTTATGTTCAGTTAGAGGCAGTCCAATCAGAGGTCAAAGAAAGCAATGAGGCACTGCGCTGTGCCCAGAGCGAGCTCAGTGAGAGGCGACGCTTCCTTCAGGCTCTGGAGGTTGAGCTCGACAGTCTTCGCAAACAGGTACGCAAGAATTCAACCATTTGTTAACTTCCGCCTACAGAACATTTAACATCACCTGTGAAGTTTCCGTGACATGCAACAATTAGGAGGCTTTTGAGATGGCAGTAAAATAAATGTCAGGCCCTTTACTTCTTTTGAGCTGAATGCCATCTTCACCTCCTCCCTTCCACCGCACTCATGTCAGGACTGGTGGTAGATAAGTGCTGCTGCTGCAGACAGGCACAGTGTACACAGCAACTTTATAATGCTGCCATAATCAATCAGCATAACAATGCATAGACTGAAACAAGCCAGTGTTCTGTCTTTCAACTGCAGACATGTTCAGAGGAGGCAAATATCGCTCTCACAAGTTTGCTAAGGCTCATCACACTGTATTATGTATTATAATCACTGTCAACTTCAGGAGGACTAATACCGACCCAGCCCCCCTCTTCATCAACGGCGAGTGTGTGGAGAGGGTCCACACATTCCGGTACCTCGGCGTCCTTATCTCCTCTGACATCTCTTGGACAGACAACATCTCGGCGATTATTAAGAAGGCTCAGCAGCGGCTACACTTCCTGAGAGTCCTCAGGAAGTACAACCTCAACTCCACCCTGCTGCTGACCTTCTATCGCTCATCCATTGAGAGTCTGCTCACATACTGCATTACAGTGTGGTATGGGAATTGCACAATGATAGACAGGGAGAGGTTGCAGAGGGTAGTAAAGGCAGCACAGAAGATCATCGGCCGCCCTCTCCCCTCCCTGACAGACATTTACACCGCCCGCTGCCTTAGTAGAGCACAACGCATCATCAAGGACATCTACCACCCTGGTGCTGACCTGTTTGACCTGCTGCCCTCAGGGAGGCGCTACAGGTGCATCAGAGCCAGGACAAATAGACTCAAGGACAATTTTTTTCCAAAAGCCATTAGGGCTCTGAATTCTCAGTCCAACCCTCCCGCCCCCCCCCCCCCAGTATACCTCTAAACACATTACTGTGTAATTGACATTTACGGTCCAGAATGCTGTGCAATCTTTTTAATATTTTTATTTTATATTGTATATATATAACTTATTTTATCTTAGATTATGTACACTGTACATATTATACATTATTTATTGTAGGAATTTATTGTTTTTATGCTGTTTATTTTTTTCTTTTACATATGTTGCACTGAAGGAGATGCTTAAATCTCATTGTACATTTGTTTGTATAATGACAATAAAGGCTATCTATCTGTCTATCTATCTATCTATCTATTACATGCAAACATTATTGTGCTGACAGATATTGATGTATACCATGTTTATGATTTGCTTAAATAGGCTAAAAATAATTTAGTAACTTTAATAAGATTATTAATAATACCACCTGTGGAAATCTATTGAAGCAGAAGAACAAAAGCTTTTTTCCCAAGATATTATCTTAGAGATGTTATGGATATTACGCCACAACCCAGAGCTCCACAGGTCTGACAAAAAGGGAGTCCACACTTCACATTTGCAAGGTGTAGCAATGATATTTGTTAAAGTGTGAATAAGTAAAGTCAGGAAAAGCCAAAACTAAAAGGGATCAAGCCAAGGAAAGGAAAGAGAGATCAACTGAAGAGGTGAGCCTTTTAAAGCCTACATGACTGGCCAGCTCAGGGCTCCAGATTCAGGCTGCAGCCCCTCAGCCTGCACTTAAAGCAAAAGGAACCAAAAAAAAAAAAAACCAGAAAAAAAAAACTGCAAACAACAAAAACTAGGTCTGAGCCCCTGACAGTGATTCTTTGAGGAACTATTGCAAAGTCATCTAAAAACATTTGACTCTGAGTTTTCATAATGAACATGATTTTGCAGCATAACACAACACTGCAGCTGTCATTCGTCTGTTGATCCACATTTCACAAAAATCACTACTTCCCCTTTGCAATTGCCCAGAAGCCCATAAAACTCACAATGATTCTCAGGCAGGTCTACATGCACGTTATGCTCAAGGTCCATGTCAGTGCCAAAGGTCAAATTGGGCACTTCTATCACGTCACAAAAACTGCAACTGCTCCTATGCAATTAATAAATAATGGACTGCATTTAGAATCAGAATCAGAATCAGCTTTATTGGCCAAGTATGCACAACACATACAAGGAATTTGACTTTGGCTAAAAACTTGCTCTCGTTGTTCAGGTGGAGGATTTAAATAAGGATTCAATGACAACAGAGTATGTACAGTAAATTACAGTCTGTCCACGTTTCTATAAAAGGATGCAAATATATACAGGAATATATGCAGTTATTTATTCAGACTAACCACACTTTGCAGAAATATGTGAAAAAATATACAGTCACACAGTATTTCAATGTGAACTCAGATTCAGTGATATAATGTGAATGAAGTAAAAAGCAGTGTGAGAGTTATGTGCAATGTAATAATGGATGAAAAGTCATGAGTACAGCAACAGGTAGGACTAGGTGAATGTTAGGAGTTCATCAGAGTGATGGCTTGAGGAAAGAAACTGTTCCTGTGACGGGTGGTTTTGACCTTCAGTGATCTGTAACGACGACCAGAAGATAGAAGTTCAAACAGTTTGTGGCCGGGGTGTGATGGGTCAGCACAGATGTTTCCCGCCCGTTTCCTGGTTATGGACTGATATAAGTTCTCAATGGAGGGTAGGTCGGTACCAATGATCCTCTCCGCAGACTTAATGATCCGCTGCAGTCTGGTCTTGTCCTGTTTAGTGGCAGATCCAAACCAGACAGTGATGGAAAAGCAGAGGACAGATTGGATGATGGCGGTGTAGAAGACAACCAGCAGCTCCTGAGGCAAATCAAACTTCTTGAGCTGACGCAGAAAAAACAACCTCTGCTGGGCCTTTTTCCGGACAGTGTCTATATGGGAGGATCACTTCAGGTTCCGGGAGATTGTGGTACCCAGAAACTTGAAGGAGTCCACAGTGGACACTGTGCTGTTGAGGATGGTGAGTGGGGGGAATGAAGGGGGGTGTCGCCTGAAATCCACAGTCATCTCCACCGTTTTGACTGGGTTAAGTTCAAGATGGTTCTGGCTGCACCAGAGGATCAGCTGCTCCACCTCCCGCCTGTATGCAGACTCATCATCATCCCGGATCAAACCGATGACTGTGGTGTCGTCCGCAAACTTCAGGAGCTTCACCGAAAGGTCCTCTGAGGTGCAGTCGTTGGAGTAGAGGGAGAAGAGCAGTGGGGAAAGGACACATCCTTGGGGGGCGCCAGTACTAATTTTTCGGGAGCTGGATGTAAATCTCCCTAGCTTCACCTGTTGCCACCTGTCAGTCAGAAAGCTGGAGATCCACTGGCAGGTGGAGGGGGGCACCTTGAGCTGGAGGAGTTTCTGATGAAGAATGCCTGGGATGATGGTGTTGAACGCTGAGATGAAGTCGACAAACAGGATCCTGGCGTACGTCCCTGGGGAGTCGAGGTGTTGCAGGATGTAGTGTAGTCCCATATTCACTGCATCATCCACTGACCTGTTTGACCGGTAGGCAAACTGCAGTGGGTCCATCAGGGGGCCTGTGATGACCTTCAGGTGGTTCAGCACCAATCTCTCCAAGGATTTCATGACCACAGAGGTCAGGGCAACAGGTCTGTAGTCGTTTAATCCTGTAACAGAGGGTTTCTTGGGAACTGGAATGATGATGGAGCGTTTGAAGCAGGAAGGCACTTCACGCAGCTCCAGTGATCTGTTAAAGATCCGGGTGAAGATGGGGGCCAACTCGTTGGAGCAGACTCTCAGGCAGGACGGAGACACACCATCAGGTCCTGCAGCCTTCTTGATCTTTTGTGTCTGAAAGACCCGGCGCACCTCCTCTTCACAGATCGTTAGTGCTGGTGGGAGGTCAGAGTGGAGGAGGGATGGAGTTCCTGGGGCTGCAGATAATCCTTTTGTGTGGGTGGGAGGTGAGAACTGTAGGTTCTTTTCAAACCTGCAGTAAAAGCTGTTTAGGTTGTTAGCCAGCTGGAGGTTTTCCACAGGGTGGGGGGATGGTCTCCTGTAGTTGGTGATATTCCGTAGGCCTCTCCAGACAGAAGCAGAGTTGTTGGCTGAGAAGTTTTTTTGTAACTTCACACTGTAGCTCCTCTTTGCAAGCCTGATCTCCTTCGTCAGCATGTTTCTGGCCCGCTTGTACAGAGTCCAGTCACCAGTCCTGTAGGCCTCCTCCTTGGTCTGATGTAGCTGCTTCAGTTTAGGAATGAACCAGGGTTTATTGTTGTTGTATGTGCAGAAGGTCTTCGTCTGCACACACATGTCCTCGCAGAAACAGATGTATGACGTCACAGTGTCAGTGAGTTCATTTAGGTTAATGGCTGCATCTTCAAAAACACTCCAATCTGTACAGTCAAAGCAGGCTTGTAACTCCAGCTTTGATTCCTCAGTCCATTTCTTCACAGTCCTTACAACAGACTTGGAAGTTTTTAGTTTCTGTCTGTATGTTGGAATAAGATGGAGCAGGCAGTGGTCAGAAAAACCCAGAGCTGCACGGGGGACGGCATGATAGGCGTTTCTTAAAACGGTGTAACAGTGGTCAAGTGGCTGCACGGTGGCGCAGTGGTTTAGCACTGTGGCAGCACAGTTTTACCCTTGGCCGGGGGATCGCGGGGATCATGAGATCATGGGTTTGATTCCAGACCCCGACCAACAGTGAGCTGTGTGGAGTTTGCATGTTCTCCCCGTGTTGCGTGGGTTTACTCCGGGATTTCTCCGGTTTCCTCCCGCATACCAAAAACATGTAGGTTTAGGGCGCTCGCGCACGCAGCGACCAGCAGCTGGTGGCTTGTCACCAGACTGCAAACCAAGTCTACCTACGGGTACAAATAAGTAACAAAACAAAAAAAAAAAAAACAAAAAAAAAAAAGTGTATTTGTGTCCCTGGTGGGACATTTAATATGCTGTCTGTATTTAGGAAGCTCATTTGTGAGATTAGCTCTATTGAAATCACCCAGAATGATAAGCAGAGAGTCTGGATGTTTTTCCTCCACGTCTGCTATCTGGTCAGCGAGGTGCTGCAGTGCCTCCGTTGTACAAGCAGCAGGCGGGATATAAATTCCGACCAGAATAAACGAGGAGAACTCTCGCGGTGAATAAAAGGGTTTATAGTTTATGAACAGTGACTCTAGGTTAGGGCTACAAAACTTCTTCAACACTGTGACATCAGTACACCAACCTTCGTTTATGTAGAAGCAGATTCCACCACCTTTAGTCTTTCTAGAGAATTCTCGGCTGCGATCAGCACGAAACAGTTGGAATCCGTCCAGACGCACCGCGCTGTCCGGGATGTGTTCACTCAGCCAGGACTCCGTGAAACAAAGGGCGCCAGATCTGCTAAAATCCCGGTTTTTGTGAGTCAGGAGCAGCAGTTCATCCATTTTGTTCGCCAAAGAGCGGATATTTGCCAGATGGATCGATGGGAGCGGCGTGCGAAATCCTCGTTTCTTCAGCCTGACTAGCGCACCGGCACGTTTACCACGCCGCCTTTGTTTCCGGCCAGCGCCAATAGCCACTGCTCCCACAGCTAAGATCGACTGAAAAAACTTCAGATCAGCAGCAGAAACTGGCGGAGAAGTTGCATTGGGAGGTAGTCTGAGTGAAAGTAGTTCCTCCCTTGAATAGGTGACTCGGACAGAAGAGCAGAAGTCCAAAAAAACACACAAAATTATCAAAAACATCAGAGAGCAGAAGCCAGTGGCTGCCATCCGCGGCGCCATCTTGGATTTTTTTTTTTTTTTTATATATAGCGCTTTTCATGACACGCAAAGACGCTTTACAATGAGTCTATTATTCACTCACTCCACAGACAATGGTAGTTGTCCCAGATGTTTATGCATTCTGCTCAAGGTCAAAAGTCACAAGATATGATTATGTGCTATTTCAAATTTTAGTGGCTATAAATTGGCTATAAATGTGGTATATGTGTGTCTATTCAAACTGTATAGAGAGAGAGGGGGAGACTCTTGGTGGCCTTGAGGTGGTTCATTAGCCAAAATGAGCTACTCTGTCTTTGACGGTTTGGTTTTGTAATGTAAACTAGAATATTTGTGACTGTCACCTGGCTGTGTTTTCAGGTCGGTGTGCTCGAGGGAAACCTGGCAGAAACTGGGCACAAGTACTCAGTTGAGATGGACCGGCTTCAGGCCACACTGACGCATCTGGAGGATGAGCTGTCTCAGCTGCGTTTGGACATGCAGCGCAACAAAACTGACTATGAGCAGCTGCTCCGAGTCAAGCAGAGCCTGGAGATGGAGATTGCCACCTACAGGAAGCTGCTAGAAGGAGAGGAAATGTAAGCTGCTGAAGAGATCATCCTGTCATCCAAGAGAAAACACCCATATAGAATGTTTACAAAGCATATAATCTATAGTTAAACCTTTGAAGATAAAGCCATCTAGTGGTTGCAGAAACAACTAAATGATCATTCTTTCTTACAGGGTGAAGGAAACTCCCCTGCCACCTAAAAGTAAGTACGCTTGTACAGTTAGGTCCATATATATTTGGACACTGACACAAGTTTTGTTATTTTAGCTGTTTACCAAAACATATTCAAGACACAGTTATATAATCAATATGGGCTTAAAATGCAGACTCTCAGCTTTAATTTGAGGGTATTCGTATCCAGTGGTTTAGGAATTACAACCATTTTTTATACAAAATGTCATTCAGGGCCACAAAATAATTGGACAGAGTAGCATTACCATAAATAAAATGTTCATTTTTATTACTTTGTTGAGAATCCTTTATAGGCAATGACTGCCTGAAGTCTGAAACCCATGGACATCACCAAATGCTGAGTTTCCTCCTTTGTGATGCTTTTCCAGGCCTTTAGTGCAGCTGTCTTCAGTTGTTGCTTATTTGTGGGTCTTTCTGCCTTAAGTTTTGTCTTAAGCAAGTGAAATACAACCTCAATTGGGTTGAAATCTGGTGACTGACTCAGCCATTACAGAATATTCCACTTCTCTGCTTTAAACTCCTGGGTTTCTTTCAGAGTATGTTTTGGGTCATTGTCCATCTGTACTGTCAAGCACTGTCAAATCAACTGTGCTACATTTGGCTGAATCCAAGTAGACAGTATATTCCTATACACTTCAGAATTCATCCAACTGCTTCTGTCTTCTGTCGCATCATCAATAAACACTAGTGGCCCAGTCCCATTGGAAGCCATGCCTGCCCATGCATCACACTGCCTCTACCATGTTTTATAGAAGACGAGCAGCAATACCCGGGGAATACACCATGCAGTGTTTAATCCTGATGATAGTACAACAGCGATATCAAGGACCTGCTGACCAACCTCCACCCCTACCAGAGCTCAGCTGGGCTGCAGTGAATATATAACTTATGTTGAGCCGACATGCACCTCTTCAGAAATGTAACTATATGTCGTAGTATGTTTTGAATAGAATGAGCTTCCATATAAGTGATCCCTTTCCCAAACAGCACCCTATGTGTGACAGTTTCCCAGGTTACATGGTCACAATAAATATTCAGTTTTGTTGTGTTTACATGTTGAATAAACGGATTATTTGAGAGTAAACCACTTGAGTTAATATCCCACATACATGGCCTTTACTGGATTAGTCTGTTTACATGGTCATGTGGATAATTAGATAACTCCAGAAATCGAATAATAACTGGTTTATTTATGTACATGTAAACATGGTCTTTGTCAGCATTACATAACGTCGTGTGTAGTATTTACTTAAAAAGTTGATGCTTCCAAATGTCAGTAATGCATCGTTTTTGTGCAGCATTCAAGGAAGGTTATTGCTCCAGCATTCCTACATTCTCAAACGTATGTAAAGCATTAAACATGTATTAATTTTTTCATAGTAGGTTTTTGCTGCACAAAATAAAATGCACCCCAGGCTGATAATAGCATGTTTATAGCCTATAGGCTATAAACACATAATTTACATTTACCTCATCTATCTATAAATTCACAAAGTCTCTGTCTGTGTGTTTGTGTGTGTGTGTGTCTGTCTGTTCCATGCATATCTCTTGAACCGTTCCTCAGACTGACCTAAGGTTTTAGATGTGGTTTCTTGAGGTTTGCATCCCCAAGTATGGAGTTGCTCAGTCAAAATATGTAATTTTTAGGAATAAAAGTTTAGCCACCACTCTGTCACCACTCTGTGTCTCTTCATGCCCTGGCTTCAAGAAGTGTGGGCAGGGTTTCGGACTGATTCCGTGCTGATTGGATAACACACAGCATCACAACCTGTCAGTCACCACAGTGTTCCCTGGACAAAACAAGGAAATGAAAAATGACAAATTTGACTAGAAAAAGATAATACTGAAGATTTCATGCTTAAAAAAATTATACTATAAAGTTGCCATGATTGTGTAGGTCTAAAGGATAATTTGCCATATGTGGAGAATGAGGTGTGTGAGCAGACTGGGCGGAGCATCAGCATATCGGGTCTGAAAAATCAACACAGAGCAAGCCGGAAGAAGCAGCGGACAGACACGACCTGGCTCAAAGGCACGCTAACTGATGGCGATTAAAAAAAAATTATTTTCAATAAAGTGAAATAAAAAGACAATACATGCAGTGTGCTTTTGCCCTGAGGCAAATTTATCATGGAAAACAGCTGAGCTCTGTGGTTCCAGTGATCAGCTGATTGGATCCCCGTCCTCCATGTTCTGACATTTTGGCATATCTATCAGAACTGTCAAACTCCTCGTGCGCTTCTCCACAGCGCATGGAGGAGAGGAAAAAGGATGAGGATTTAAGTGCAGATTACACCACACACATTTATTAGACACAGGCACAGACCAACAGTTCCAACAGACATTAGCCCTCAGAGTAATAAAGAGTCCTCCAGGATGCCCAACAGACACGGCAGGAATGAAACCGGGCAACAGCCAAAGCGTAGCAATTGTGCTGCACGGGGGAAACGCTACAATAAAGCGTTGCAGCACAACTGCGCACAGAAATGCTGATAGTTTTTACTCACGGTGACGGGGCAGTCCGAGTAGTCAAAATAAGGCTCTGAGGGAACACAATCCTTAGTAGACCTTGGCTTCAAATGGCGAAAGACGACCACATGAAACACAATGACCCAGCAATGCATGACTAGAAAAAGGCTCCTTAAGTACATGCATTGCTGGATCCACAAATTAAGATAAGATAAGATAAGATAAGATAAGCCTTTATTAGTCCCACAAAGGGGAAATTCCAGGATTGCAACAGCACAGGGATAGCAACACTCAGAGCAACAATCAGAAGGCAAGAAAAAAAACAAGCAAGCAAGAGCAGCTAATAAACATATGTACGTATTACTATAAAATATATATATATACACACACACACAGACACACAGTGCAGAGCATTGTAGCTGGATGGAATAAATATATGAATATATGAACACACAGTGCAGAGCATTGTAGCTAGATGGAATAAATATGTAAATATATAAACACCCACAGTACGGAGCATTGCAGCTAGGTGGAATAAATATGCAAGTATATAAACACACACAGTGCGGAGCAATGTAGCTAGATGGAATAATATGTAGATATATAAATATATAAACACACACCCAGTGCTGAGCATTGTAGCTAGATGGAATAAATATGCAAATATATAAACACACACAGTGCAGAGCATTGTTGCTAGATGGAATGAAACAGCATAACCGTCTACTTAGTTATCCTACATGGTATGATTATGTGCCCATACATATTCTCACCCTCCATAGCGACCGGTATGTTCCTAGTTGTATGCCGGAGGGGACCATTGTGTAAGTCTATTGCATCTTTTGCATTCAAAAAACTATTAGTTTGTTACGTCTTTTTGCTATCTCTGCGAGCAGCCCTGCTTAGGTTGTACAGTCTGACAGCCGTTGGTAGGAAGGACCTACGAAACCTCTCGGTTGTGCACCTGGGATGATGTAGTCTGCTGCTAAATGAGCTCCTCAGTGCATTCAGTATGTCCTGCATAGGGTGGAACTCGGACTCCAGCAGAGATGACAGTTTAGCCACCGTCCTTCTCTCTCCTATCTCCTCCATCGGATCAAGGCGCTGCCCCAGGACAGAGCTAGCAAATTGAGCACACCTGGGCGAGGAACGGGGAGATGGCACACGGAAGTGGGAACAGCTGGCAGTAATAGAGAGGGGGCGTGGTCCGACCGGTAGACAGTTAGACAGCACTCACTCCAGCGTGAGCCCAAGAGGCTGCTTCACCGCTGCCGGCCAGAAAGCAGTGGCTATGGGTATGGCAGAGCACACAGAAATACATACTAACATACATACAATGTGGCACACACCCACAGAGAGGCCAGGACAAAGCCGGGGGAAACCAAGCCGGCTTGGTTCCTGACAGAGCCCCCCCATTAAGGGGTGGATTCCCAGACACCCAAAGAACCCCCCCCCCCATCCCCAACAGGAATAAACAACACAACCCAGAGTGGGAGGTAGGGGGAACAGGAAAGGTGGGAACACAACACCCTGCCCAGGGACCACAATTAACCCCCCCAAGTTCACGGGCGTTGGGGCTTAGGAGGCCGCCCAGAGTCCCAGGCCCAGCAGAAGGTCCAGTGGACGGAATCCGGCTGTCTGCCAGAAAACATGGGCCACCAGACCCGGGGAGTCGATCCCTCCGGCAGCCGGCCAGCGTTGTTTATCCACCAGGGCCGGTGAGATGAGGCGGTAGGTGGCCTGCCTACCCGGAAGCTCGCTGGTGGGTGACCGGACCGAAGGGAGGGAACTCTCATGGCGTAGGACTGGGAGGAGAAGGGGACCACGGCGTCCTCATGGTGATCTGCAGCGCCCTCGGTGACCCCGGCATGGGACCCAGCTGCACCCGTGGTGGACCCCGACCGGGCCAGCTCCGCTGCACCCACGATGGACTCCAGTGGGAGCCTAGCTGCACCCGCGGTGACCTCCGGCTGAGGCTATGCAGCACCCACGGTGACCTCCAGCTGAAGCTCTGCAGCACCCGCGGTGGACCTTTATTGGGCCAAAGCTGCACCCACGGGGAGCAGGCCAACCCGCAGGGGCACCAGGCTGAGGAGGCGATCAATGGGGGGAGCCCTGACGACCTTGGCAGGAGGAGCTGAAGCAGCGGTGTCCTCCTCCGGCTGGACCGGACCCTCAGCGACCTCCGGCGGTGACAGACCCTCTCTGGCGACCCTAAACAAAGGCTTGAAGGCAGCAGGAGAAGAAAGGTGGTTAGGGTCACCGGCAGTGGCGGAGCCCAGTGAAGGAAGTTCAGACGCAGCTGTGCGCTGCGCCTGACTCTCCTCACCCAGAGGACAAGATCTCTCTAAAACTGTCATAAGAAAAACAAGAGACAACACTTGCCTGAGCTCGAGCTCCACCGCTGTCCAGGACTCCGTCGATCCTGGTGATGAATACTCGGGCCTGGCCTCCAAGAGGTCCAGCTCTGGCTCCCAATCCGCTGTGGACGCGTCCGCAGCTGGTGAGATGGTAATAGCAGTCCTATTGTCCTCCTGCAGTGGCTCCAACGCTGGGGATTCCACCAGTGTGGCTGCAGAAAAACGCCTCTGTGCGGGCCCCTGGGCAGGATCATCCAGGACCCCAACCTCCTTCACCGTCTGGCGGCTCGGTTCTTGGACCAGCAGGTCCTCAGGAATGATTGGAGGAGACATGGAGAGAGGAAGAAAAGAATCATTATTTGCCGCTGGAGGAGAGGACCCAGTGGACTGCTGCTCATGGGCCTCTCCCTCGGGAGACAGACAAGGTTTAAAATAATCAAGTTCAATTAGATGAAAGGACCCTTGCCTGTCATCCCGGCGTGTGATGTTCGCAGCAGAAACTGACTGGCCATCACCCCTCTCCATGTCTATAACCATACCGGTCCTTTCCAACGGTGATGGGGAAGCTAGATCCGATGCCGATGACTCCTCCGGCATGGCTGCAGGGGACCAGCATCGTGCTGGCTCCGGAGTGGAATCCTCCGGGGGCCCCAGCTCCTCCACTATCCAGTGACTCTGCTCACACTTGAAAATTGAAGGGGGAAACACGGAAAGGACAAGAGAAGGGTTTACCTCTGCAGCTGGAGGAGAGAGCCCAGCGGACTGCTGGGGCTGAGCCTCTCTTCCGGGAGGCAGGCAATGTTTATCATCATAACATAGAATTAAATGAGAAAACACTTGCCTGTTCTCCCTGTGCTCGATGATGACAGGCACAGAACAACAGTTCCAACAGACATTAGCCCTCAGAGTAATAAAGAGTCCTCCAGGACGCCCAACAGACACGGCAGGAATGAAACCGGGTGACAGCCAAAGCGTAGCAGTTGTGCTGCACGGGGGGAAACGCTACAATAAAGTGTAGCAGCACAACTGCGCACAGAAATGCTGACAGTTTTTACTCACGGTGACGGTGCAGTCAGAGTAGTCCAAATAAGGCTCTGAGGGAACACAATCCTTAGTAGACCTTGGCTTCAAATGGCGAAAGACGACCACATGAAGCACAATGACCCAGCACTGCATGACTAGAAAAAGGCTCCTTAAGTACATGCATTGCTGGTTCCACAAATTGAGCACACCTGGGGGAGGAACAGGGAGATGGCACACGGGAGTGGGAACAGTTGGCAGTAATAGAGACGGGGCGTGGTCCGATCGGCAGACAGTTAAGGCCCTTTTCCGCTAGCCCAGCCCAGCCCCGATTGAAAACCCGACTCTACTCACTTCGGTTCGGTTCGGCCTCGGTTGCTTTTCAACATTACTGCTGGTGCACCTGCTGGCACACCTGCGGTGGGTGGGAGTTCCTGAACAGCAGGCGGCGTCACACTCTCGTGACGTCAAACACGCAACCAAATCCTCCACAACAAAGAAAATGGCTGATGACGAGGAGAGAAGGAAGGAGGAAGGAGAGAGGAATGACTGTGACATGAAACTGGTTAAATCCATGGTGCTGACTTGTTGTGCTCTGCACAATCTGTGTGAGAGTCATGGAGAGACGTTTGACACTACATTGGATGATGTAGTAGATGAACCAGTGGTGGCAGCGGCACAGAGAGCAGAGGAGCAGGGAGCCGAGATGCTGTGATGCAGTACTTGTCTATTTCGCCCACATTTATGTGCATACATATTTCAAAAATGTTTTTTGTAAACAAAATGTTGTGCATGGTCCATCTACCTGTCCTCTTGTTCATAACGCTTATCTGTTAAGAACGTGCGAAGCCATCAGCCTAATGAGTCCACACTTCTCACTGTTGTGATAATTGCTCACGCTGAGCGCTCTGACAGCCCCGTACGCTGTGGGGGTCACACACGACGTGTTCCTCCCCACACTCTCAATAATTTTTTTTCCCGTATATTTTTCTCTTTGGCGTACAGAAATGGCAATACGCCCGTATTTGCTAAAATTGCATTTTCCCCGTATTAAAATACGGCGAAACCGTATCACTTGGCAGGTATGTAATTACATGCAGAAACACTGCACAGGCCATCTTCACAAAAATCCAGCTCGACAAGCCACTTTTGCTTAGGTGGAAATGCAAATTGAACTATAAATCATGTGCTGTTACATGTCATATTCCCATGTCAAGGTCTCCTACTTTTACTTACAAATTGATTTTTAATTTTTGGGAAAAGGGAATATAAATTTTGCACTTGTTGGTAACAACAGTTGTGTGCAACAAAAACACAGTTGTGTATCCTTGTCCGATTTGTCTATTGTTATTAGTGCCAAATTTTTGCGAGATTCCTTCTTAATTTATTAAATTTTGACTGGTGATGCAACATTCAACTTACATGTACTTACCTTTATCAGTCAACTGTACAAGTTCAAGCACACCTGTACAACTGCTTATAACATAAAAAATGTACCCGTTCAAGAGAAATGGATTCCGCATTTCAAATTTGTTTAAAATTAAAAAAAAAACTACCAAGACATTACATTTCGTTGTGTTGTTAAAAATTAAATTACCATTAGAAGGCTATACACCTGACCTGATGAACAGCAGCATGTGGAGTGAACAGAGAATGGAATGTGTATGTAATTATTGGCTTTTCTCATACGGTGTCATAACAGATAAACCAGACTTTTGATGCAAACAATACAATTTTATTCCAGAAGCAAAATTTACAAACAAAAAAACAGACTGGGCGTGGGGAGACATGGTTAGACACGCCGACTGCTAAATGCGTCCACAAGCCTTCCAAATAGGGTCAGGAAATCTCTGTTGAATGATGACATCTCTGCAAGCTCTTCCCTTCGTAACGCAGCGTCCTGCTCCAGGGCTTCACGCGCATCTGCCCGCACATCTGCAGCCACCTGTCGCAAATGCTGCATGTACTCCTGATAGTGTTCTTGCCACTGGTCATGTTGCCGTTTAACCGGAATACAATAAGCGTAATTCAGCGTTTTGTTCGTGCTAATACTTAACACAAAGTAAGCGTGAGTCTGCAGTTGGCTGCAAAACAATAGGCAAGCCTCAGTAACAACCATTACCCACAATCTAACAACCTTCCTATTTCTTAAAAACAGTGAGCTTGGCACAGAAAGGATAAAGTGGCGAAAAGATGCGCAATATCAAAACAACACTCACCATCCACGGTTTCCAAGGTTGTGGCCGTAACTGTGGCCATGTCGAGCCCAATGTCTCTCAGCGAACCACTTCCACTCCTTCCGATCCGCTGCACTTCGAGCATTGTGGTCCTTCACTGCTCGGTAATCGCTTTTCAGCTTTTTCAGCTTCTCCCGACACTGTTTGGCAGTACGGCTGTGCCCTTGGGAAGCCATCTGCCCGGACACCTGCATTTCGAGTAGATCCATCCAACTCGCGCTGGATGCGATTGTCGCCTAATATAGAAAGAAAATTGCACACCTCCTAATATATAATATTAGGAGTATATTATTATATAAGTATATTATACAGTATATTAATATAATATACTGTATTAAAGGGGCGCACTGTGTTCACTGGCTGAACAACTACAAATGGCGGTCGTGGAGTAAATTCAGCAGAAAAAGTCGCTTTCGTGACGTTACGACCTGACCAATCAGCGGCGACCAGTCTCTTAAAGTCATATCACAGCCATACTCAGCCCTACTCAGCTCGGTTAGACCCTGCCCTGGATCAGGTACTAAAAAAGTGCCTGCTAACTGGTGCTGGGGCTAATGGAAAATGCTCAAATGCGGGCTGAGTGGTGCGGTGTAGGGCTAAGTGAGGCTAGTGGAAAAAGACAGCGCTCACTCCAGCGTGAGCCCAAGAGGCTGCCTCACCGCTGCCGGCCAGAAAGCAGTGGCTATGGGTATGGCAAAGCACACGGAAATATATACTAACATACATACAACATGGCACGTACCCACAGAGAGGCCAGGACCAAGCTGGGGGAAACCAAGCCGGCTTGGTTCCTGACAAGAACAGCTGATATATGTACAGAACAGAGGAGAATTGAAATGCCGTTTCTCTCTCTCTTCAGTGGAATGTGCAATATAAAAAACAAAAGGAATAAGGCTGGAAAAACAACAACAGCATTCCATGCATAGTAATGCTACTTGTAGTGCAAATAGCGACAAAAGATAGACTTAAGGTTTAATGCTTAAAAAATTATACCATAAAATTGCCGTGATTGCGTAGGTCCAATGGATTATTCGGCATGAAGAACACGAGGTGGGGGGGGGGGCAGCAGCTGAACCGGTGGATCGCAGTCTTTCACAGGCACACAGGTAAACCAGCAGCCAACGGGTCTCAAATATTTGTAAACGTGTCATGTTATAGTACTGCATGAGTTTATTGACAATACACAGAAGAAATTCAATATTAAACTTAACTCCATCACTGAAGTGACATCACTCTTTATCACCCTATAAAAGCAAGAAATCTCTGTGTGTGTGTCTATCTGTGTGTGTGTGTCTGCCACACTTCATAGGACATCATAGGACAGCCTATGATCTCTGCCTGAACATCATAGGATGTCCTATGAACTCAGGCATCATAGAACACATAGACAAATGTGTCTTTATGATGTCATAGAGACTTTGTGTCTTTGAACTCAGGCATCATAGGACACACAGACAAATGTGTCTTTATGATGTCATATACATCTTTCCGCTGTTATGCAGATGATACACAGTTGTACCTGTCAATGAAACCAGAAGACAGAACCCAATTGACAAGGTTACATGCATGTCTTAAAGACATTAGAACCTGGATGAACTACAACTTTTTACTACATAACTCAGACAAAAGTGAAGTTATTGTAATTGGCCTGAAAAACATTGGAGACTCTGTCTCTAATCAGATATGTAGCTTAGATTATCAAGAGGGCTGGCTCTGTGATTGGTCTCAGGCCGGAGACCTTTGAGACTGTGGTGGAAAGGAGGACACTAAACAAACTGGTATCCATCATGTACAATCCTGATCAGCCCCTCCCCCACACACTGGGCAGACAGCGGAGCACTTTGTCCAGAAGACTGCTACTGCTTCGCTGCTGAATGGTTAGGTACAGAAAATCTTTCCTGCCACACACCATTTCACTGTACAGTAACTCTGATGTTGAATTCTGGTCATGACTATACTGCCATACTGCACCTTGCAATGTAATTGATGCCTCACATTTCACCTGATAGTCCTGCATTGTACAACGGGTATGATCCATGTATCTATATGGGTCATCATTTATTCCTCTATGATGTATATAAGTTATTTAGGCAGTTTTACTTTACATGGGTAATCCCTTTGTCTATTATGCTGTGTTTCTGTTGTTTTGGTCATCTACTGTCATGCTGCTGTTACACTATAATTTCCCAGTTTGGGAACAATAAAGTCTATCTATCTAGCTACAGTGGTGTGAAAAAGTGTTTGCACCCTTCCCAATTTCTCATTGTTTTGCACGTTTGTCACACTGAAATGTTTCAGATCATCAAGTTTAAATATTAGACAAAGATAACACAAGTAAACACAAAATGCAGTTTTTAAATGAGGGTGCTTATTATTAAGGAAAAAAAATCCAAACACTACATGACCCTGTGTGAAAAAGTGATTGCCCCTTAAACTAATAACTGGTTGGGCCACCCTCAGCAGCAACAACTGCAATCAAGCGTTTGTGATAATTGGCAGTGAGTCTTTTAGCACTGTGGAGGAATTTTGGTCAACTCATCTTTGCAGAATTGTTGTAATTCAGCCACATTGGAGGGTTTTCGAGTATGAACTGCCTTTTTAAGGTCATGCCACAGCATCTTAATCAGATTCAGGTCAGGACTTTGACTAGGCCACTCCAAAGTCTTCATTTTGTTTTTCTTAAGCCATTCGGAGGTGGACTTGCTGGTGTGTTTTGGATCATTGTCCTGCTGCAGAACCCAAGTGCGCTTCAGCTTGAGGTCACAAACAGATGGCCGGACATTCTCCTTCAGGATTTTTTGGTAGACAGCAGAATTTATGGTTCCATTAACCACAGCAAGTCTTCCAGGTTCTGAAGCAGCAAAACAGCCCCAGACCATCGCACTACCACAACTATATTTTACTGTTGGCATGATGTTCCTTTTCTGAAACGCTCTGTTACTTTTATGCTGGATGCAATGGGACTTTCCAAAGATGTGATAAACCACAGTTAATTTATGCTTTAACAGGAAGGGGGCAATTACTTTTTCACACAGGGCTGTGTAGGTTTGGATTTTTTTTACCCTTTTTTAAACACCTTCATTTAAAAACTGCATTTTGTGTTTACTTGTGTTATCTTTGTTTAATTTTTTTAAATTTGTTTGATGATCTGAAACATTTAAGTGTGACAAACATACAAAAAATCAGAAATCAGGACAAACACTTTTTCACACCACTGTATGTATCAGCTAAAACTTTTCATTTAGCAGCAGAGACATTCACACATGAAATGCAGAGTGTATCTCAACGGTTCAAAAGCCATCAACTAACTTTGAATATTAAAAAGACTGTGTCAATGTGTTTTTCCATAAGAAGGAAAGCAGAAGATACCTTTATAGTTAAACTGGACCAAAAGGAAATAAAGGAAGTCAGTGAATTTAAATTCTTAGGTGTCATCTTGGATCCTCGACTTAAATTTGATAAACACCTTAGAAAATTCTTCAAGAAAGTAAAGACAAATCTGAACTGCTTCAGACTGGTATGGTAACACATTCCGTTAAAGGCAGCTAAACTTTTCACACATTCCATAATATTTTCACATCTGTCTTATTGTGTGACTGCATGGAGCCAAGCCTCACAGACCACCATCAAATCCATCACATCACTATATAAAGAAACTGAAAATAATGGATCAAAAACCAGTGAGATGGCACCCTTGCTCAATTCTGAAAAAAACACAAATTGCTCAGTTTTAACAGTTTTATAAAGTTTTCCTTCATTAAGTTGATTTTTAACCACTTGCACTCCGGGCAATTTTCCTAAAAATGCCAAAAAATAATGTGCCCAAAGTAAATCGAAAGCTGTTATTCAACCCTTTGCAGCATCTTCATGGGGTTGGTCTCATTTAAAAGAAAACACTTTGAATTTTTTGGCAAAAAAAACATAATCTCTCTACGTGCTCCGGCCACTGAGTTACAGTCATCTAAACATACTGAACTTGAAGAAAAAAAAATTGGACACTGTTTTTTTGGATACAAATGCTTGTAAATAACACACAGCTGTCCGATCCGGCTGGAAAATGCAACAGAAATGTAGAACCAAGTGTTATCCAGCTGAGATCCAAATTTGGTAACAATACCACAAAAAATGAATATTTTACACAGCTTTGTTCTCAGGCTGTTCCCAGGCGTTATGGAACTGTGCCAAATTGTGCCAAATGGCACAGTTTGGAAAAACGTCTGTAACTTTTGAATAATTCAATGTAGAATCTTCATTTTAGGCTCTAATGAAAGGTCACACTCAGGGCTGTGTCTGTGTGTGTGTGTGTGTGGGCGGGGGGTCGTCCCCCCCCCCCCCCCGCTACCAAGGACCAAATTCGGCCCTCGCTACATGACGGAATACACTCTTTTTTTTTTTTTTTTTCCTTGCATGTTTTCACAGCGGCTCCCCCCCCCCCTCGCTACTGTGTGTGTGTGTGGGGGGGGGACCGTGAACGCCCCCCCCCCCCCCGCTACAGAAGAGGGCCATCGCTACATGATGGAATAGACTGATATGCTTCCTCCCGCGGACCGGGGAGCGTTTGGACCATGCCCCCCCCCCGCTCCTCTTCTGCAGCGGGGGGGGGGGGGGGCGTTCACGGTCCGAACACGGCAAATGAACCGTTTATCGCGGCACACGCACTTCGTACTTCGTGCGCAGTACAGTTGTAATTTACCGATCGGTCAAAAGTCATTTTTGGATTACAGTTTTCAGGGATAAATAATAATTTAGCTTATAACACCTTACCTCTTCAAAGCAGCAGAGTCATGGCGAACAGCTCTTCCCACGCGTCAGACGAACGCGACGCTGCTCCGCTCGTGGATCCCGATCAACATAATTCCATTATTGCCGTTTTGGCGAATGATTTACGACTTTTGTCGTCGGCCTCCGTCTATTCTGCTGGAATGAGTGCAGGTCCCACTTGTGGGTGTTTTCCATGCTGCTGGGTGAGCCTGGGTCTGTAGTAGATTCGTCCAGAGTCCTTCTGCAGCAGTAAATATCACTTCACCCAGCCTGAATTTCTGTGCTTCAATTGGCTCCTGCGTTCACAGTAGGCGGGTCCTCCTTCCTAGATTTTCATTCATTGGCTCCTCAAGGTTTCAGAAACCCAATTCAAGGCTCTTATTAGTCGAATGAGAGGTCAATCAGATGAACTAATCTGTTCGCGGCTGTGTTTGCAGATTTTTTTTTCAGTGGCGCTTGGAGGGCACACCACCTACACCATCACCATCAATATCCTTATCATGCGTCATGCGCACGAGGGCGCACGAGCGCGCTCTCGCGCGCCCTCGTGCGTCATAGGACGCAGAAACTTGCCCGCCCGCGGAACAACGGAGCGCAAGTGGTTAAATGTGTGAACAGTCGTGCCCCAGCTGGACTCTGTCCGTATGTCACAAAAACACACGTCAGTAAAATCATCACCAGGGGGTCAGCACAAGGCAACTGCATAGTGGCACAGCGCAAAGCTACTTTTGGTCAGTCATCTTTTTCAGTTAAAGGGATTCATTTTTGGAATGCCCTACCAACAGAAATGAAAACACTGACCTGAAAATGTTCAACGAAAAGGTGAAAATCTGGCTGAAACAAAACCAAATTTGTGATCACTGATTGTGGACTATGGACTATGCACATGTTTTCTGATGTGTTATATTGTATGTAAATGTTTTATTGATGTATTGATTTAGTGATGTATTTTTGATAATTTTATAGTAGAAAAATAACCACGGACTGAGACTGCAAATTAGCCTCGGCTAGAAATCTTATATGCAACACATCTGTGATGTGTTAATTTTAACTGGTCACAATGTTTTTTGCATTGTCCCTGGCAAATAAACTAATAAATAAATCAACTGAATTGGATTATTGTCATTGTTACATGAACAATGAAAATTGGTTTAGCAGCTCTGTTTTGTTTAGCAGCAGATTCTTAAGGCGCATAATAAAAACTATATACAAACACTACTGTATATATAACAACTATTACACAATACAAGAACACACAAAGATTAAAAAGCAAGGTGCCTGAATCAGTGAATATTGCATTGGCCATTAGACTGAGGGTGGATGGTTGTTCATTTAGTAGGGGGGTCGGGGTGGATGCATTTAACAGCTCTTGAGTCTGTCTTTGTCCTGAGCATCTTGTATCTTCTCCTGGAGGGGAGGAGGGAGAAAGGGGAGTGTTCAGGATGTGAGGGGTCTCTTATTATACTACCGGCTTTCCTCTGAAGTCCACAAGTGTAAATGTCACTAACGAGGGGTAGTGCTGTCCTGATCACCCATTCTGCTGCTCTTACCACTCGCTGCAGGTCTTTTCTGTCCTCCGCACTACAATAGCCAAACCACACTGAACAGCAGTAGGTCAGGAGGCTGTCACTGGTGGAGCAAAAGAAGTTAATCAACAGAGGTATAGAACACCAGCGCGGCATGCGCTGTCACAGTCAAGCTCCCGGACTTCTGGCTTCACAATCTGACTGCTTGGTTTCTACATGCGGAAGCCCAATTCGCACTCTGTGGGATCTCCATGGATGACACCAAATATTATCATGTGGTCGCTGCACTGGATGTGCACACCACACAGCATGTAATGAGTCTGCTCCAGGAGCCGCCAGCCCAGGGGAAATATGATGCACTCAAGCAGATGCTGCTTCAACATTATACCCTGTCGGACAGTGAGAGAGCAGAGAAACTCCTCACACGCTCACAATTGGGTGACAGATCAGCTGTGGAGCTGATGGAGAGCATGTTAGCGCTGAGGGGGAAGGACGACGAACCCTTCCTGTTTGCCCACCTCTTCCTCAGGAACCTACCAGCAACAGCGAGGGCAATCCTGGCCAACTCACCACTGCTGGTGGCCAAGAACTACCACACCCTTGCGCAAGAAGCAGACCGCATCATCCTAGCGAACAGAGCTCTCAGTGTGCATGCAATGACACCAGCAGCCATGAAGGACTCCAGTGAGGTCAAGGAGCCATTGGGGGTGGCTGGGATGGATGCCAAGAGACGCAAGAATGGGACGCTCTGTTGCTATCACCACCGGTTTGGCTCAAATGCCCAACGCCGTCTGCCACTGTGCCAATTCAAGAAGCCAGGGAAACGGCACAGCCAGCAGTCAGTAGCAGCTGCGACCGCTGGCGACAGGAACAAGCTGCTTTTCATCACAGATACACGTTCGGGGAGACGTTTCTTGGTGGACTCCGGCTCCCAGAAGAGCCTCATTCTGCCGGTCAGTGTGGACAGGTCAGCAGAAGGCTGCGGCCCCGAGCTTACGGCCGCCAACGGCTCCAACAACAGGACTTTGACGAACAAACGTTGACAGTATGCTTACATGGACACAATTACCCGTGGGATTTTGTGGTAGCTGCATATTCTGTCCCAATTTTGGGTGCTAATTTTTTATGTGCTTACGGATTGTTAGTTGATGTTGCCAACAGACGTTTAGTGGATGCCGTTTCTTTTTC
Organism: Pholidichthys leucotaenia; assembly: GCA_020510985.1. Lineage (NCBI taxonomy): Eukaryota > Metazoa > Chordata > Actinopteri > Cichliformes > Pholidichthyidae > Pholidichthys > Pholidichthys leucotaenia. Next base: position 21,161,376 of record CM035838.1, read on the forward strand.
CTCCTTGCCCTGCACAGCTCGGGGAGTTGGGCCAACAACACATGCTAACGTTATAGCTCCAGGGGGTAAGTACCAGCATTTGCTTTCACAGTTCCCAGCACTCACGGTTCCGACTTTTTCTACTACGGTAACCAAACATGGGGTCGAGCATTTCATCACAATAAAAGGTCGGCCTGTGTTTGCGTGCCCTCGGCACCTGGACACAGTTAAGCTGGCCAGCGCGCGTGAGGAGTTCGCTAACTTAGAGCAACTGGGCATCGTTAGGCGTTCCAACAGCCCGTGGGTATCTCCGCTACACATGGTGCCCAAAGCCTACGGGTCGTGGCGACCGTGCAGAGATTTCCGGCACTTGAACAACGCCACGGAACACGATCGGTATCCCATCCCGCACATCCATGATTTTTCCGTGCACCTGGCCGGGACGCGTGTTTTTTCGAAAGTGGATCTGGTCCGTGGTTACCACCAGGTCCCGGTGTGCGTGGAGGACATTCTGTTCTGTATGGACTAGACATGCCTGCCCAGACTGTAATACCACCACCACCAAAGGCTTGTCTGGTGACAACAGTGGCTGATGCATAACGCTCTCTTTTGATGTCTCCAACATTGTTGGCGGCCATCATTTCTACTCAACATGAATCAACTTTCATCAGAGAACAGCACTGAGGCCCACTGCTCTCTGGTCCAGCGTAAATGCTCCCTGGCTCATGCAAGATGATGACGCCTGTGCCTGTGGTATGATCAGGTACCCTTGCAGGTCATCTAGCACGGAGATCATGCTGATGTAAACAGTTTTGAATGGTCTGACATGACCCTTGGGTGCCTCTCACCTCCCTTAAATGTGCCTGGAGTTGAGTGGCATTCATCATCCAGTTCTGCAGGGCACTGTTCATGAGGAATCGGTCATCAGCGTGGGATGTGGCCAAAGGACGTGACTCTTCCAGTCTCTCTTTATCTCTGTTGCAACCTGCTGATGACACTGTGACGCTCTAAGCTCAGTGGCCACTTCCCTCTGAGAACATCCTGTTTGAAGCCTCGCAATAGCGAGGTACTGTTGATCAATTGTTCAGTGTCGCCTTGGTCTCAGGATGTCAAAATGTGAACAGCATGATGAAGAGGACTGTTTAAATACCGATTCTAATTGAACCAGAAAATATTTTGGTCAATTCATGGATCAAACACTTATTGTGAATTTTGCTGTTAAGCACCTTGTTAGAGAACAGCAAGTTATGCAAAAAGTACTGAAACTTTGAACAGTTGGACATGTGCATTCACAAGGTTAGAGAAGGTCAAATTAAATTCACTTGTGAAGGTTATAGTGCATTTTAGGTGCATCCTGAAATTTCACCTGAAAGCCAAATATCCCTAACTTTTTGTGAGTAGTATATAGATGTGGTGTGCTTTTGGCTCATGAGCTGTTTCAAGCCTTCATACTTTTCTTCCCATCATTCTGGTACAGGTTGATCTTGGGTTCATCTGTCCAAAAAATGCTGTTCCAGAACTGGGATGGCTTCTTTCGATGCTTTTTTGGCAAAGTCTAATCTGGGCTTTTTATTTTTGAGACCGATTGGTGGTTTGCACCTTGTGATGAACCCTCTATATTTGCTCTCATGAAGTCTTCTCTTTATTGTAGACTTAGATACTGATACACCTACTTCCTGGAGAGTGGTCTTCACATGGGTCGGTGTTGTAAAAAGGGTTTTTCTTCACCATGGCATGGATCCTCCTATCATCTTTCCATGAATGTCCAGGCCTTTTTGAGTTCCAGAGCTCACCAGTGTGCTCTTTTTTCTCAGAATGTACCAAACTGTTGATTTGGCCACTCCTAACATTTCCACTATCTTGCTGATGGATTTCTTCTTTTTTCACCCTAAGGATGGTCCATTTCACTTTTACTGAGAGGTCCTTTGACCACATGTTGTAGGTTCAAAGCTAAAGCTTCCAAATGCAAATGTCAGACCCGGAATCAACTCCAGACTTACTTTTTATCTGCCTGACTGATGTTTAAGGAGGGAATAGCCCATGCAGCTCACGAAATAGCTTTTGAGTCAATTGTCCAATTACTTTTGAGCCCCTGAAATTAGGAGTTTTTGGATAAAAATGGTTGTGAATCCTAAACCATACTTCAAATTTGGATGTGAATACCCTCAAATTACAGCTGAGAGTCTGCACTGTAAGCTCATATTGATTATATTGTGGAGAGTTGTGAAGGACGAGACTGAGTGTATTGCTCAGGTTCAGCTTTATTCACAATAACATTCTCCAACATTCAAAAGCAGAAAAAGAGGATGAATCTTCTCACATCTGTCCTTTTATACCAGGACATCAAACATACAATCACATGGTGCTTAATCAAACATACAGTCACATGGTACTTAATCCCAGTCACAATGTAACTTCCCCCGATCTTAACACCATCCACCCCCTAGTCTCCGGTGGTCAGGAAATCTCTCAAGGCCATCTCCTTGAAACAAAAGGCCAGATCTCACACCCTCCCGTTACCTCTGGAAGGCTCAGTCCCTTTGTTCCCCTGAGACGTGAAGTATACAATAAGCATACAGTGATATATCTGTGGAGCATCTGAAACCAACATATGTGCATATATGTGTGTCACAATATAACTGTATCTTGAATATGTTTACCAAAACATATTCAACAGGATAGTGCAACAGAATGGTCACTCCACGTTAAGTCCCAACAGGTTTTTGGCATACTGTAAAAACTATCTTCTGTTTTTCAGTGTTACTGTGAGGGTATCCATTTTCACACCTACTGTAAGTCCAAAATGTATTTATGCCAAACTTGAGATGGAACCACTTCCACATACGCTAGCCTAAGTTGGGAAAAGTTTGACAATGCTGAATGCAACGCTGGCAAATGCTAGCAAAAGTTCATAAATTTTAGAGGCGAGATGGCACCGTTGTGTGTGGCTGGACGTCTACCTGTGCTATGTCTTATGTGTTTAGCTGTCTTCTTGTTGTTTCTAGCTCAGAACGTGTCATCACTACTGGTTTATGATCGCCTGACTCTTCTAAATATTCGCAATTCTGTGTTCAAATTCTCAACCTATGAATTTAATGGTCAGCCTCCTCCACCTCTGTTGGCGTCTATACCACCCTATCTGAGATGTGTACCCAGCGGGCTGTTTCAAAACAGCCGCCACAAAAGACGCCGCAAAAGACGAGGTTGGAGAGGCGGAGTATCATGCAGACTGAGGGCTTACCTGGCTTCTTCTTCAACTCACAACCATCGTCAACTGCTGACTGAGCTCTCCAGGAAGCGTATCGGTTTTGACGTATGACAATCCATGGATTGTCGCTACTGATGGCTGTTGCTGACTGTTCCAGAGGCTGGACACCCACTTCCCTGCCACCGACCCGTTTGGATTGGCAGAAGGGGCTGCGCACCGGAGAATCTTCACCCGATCAGTCGTGCTTCCCAGCAGGCTGATCAATGTTTGATTCACATGGCTCTGATTAACACTAGATCCATCGCAAATAAGACTTTTATTCTAAATGCCTTTTTTTTACCTCACATTCCTTGGATTTTCTTCTGATGACAGAAACTTGGGTTAAACCAAGTGAGACCGCCGCCTTCTCTGAGCTCCTCCCTCCCGGCTGTTCTTTCTTCAGCTCCCCGCGAGCGTCTGGTCGGGGTGGGGGTCTGGCTTCTGTTTTTAATGACAGTTTTAAATGTCGCCTTCTCTCCACAAATGCTTATTCCTGCTTTGAGCTGCAACTATTTGTGGTGGATCTCACAAGTCCTGTGTTATTTGCTGTTGACTGTCGTCCTCCAAAATATAATAAGGACTTCATTAATGAGTTTTCTGAATTTTTGGCAGATGTTATGCCAAAATATGATCAACTTTTGATCTGTGGGGACTTTAATATTCATGTCTGTTGTCCATCTGATCAGCTGGCATCTGATTTTAAAAGACTGTCGACGATATTTAATTTAAATATTTTAGCGGACAAACCAACACACCGTCTTGGTCACACTCTGGACCTTGTTATCTCTTTTGGGCTCTCAATCTCTCTCAAAGAAATTTCTGAGTCTGTCATCTCAGATCATTTCCCCGTCATTTTTGAATCGTTGACCCCTTCATCACCCAGCAAGCCTGTGGCGCCATTATGCTGGCATCGCATCATCACCTGTTCAACATCAGAGGAGTTTTCTGCTGCTTTTAGGGATTCACAGTTTTTTTGCTTTGAATGGACTCGTTTCCCCTTCCCATCCGGATAATATTCTTTCCTCCTTTCATACCACCTGCCCTGGGATTTTGGACTCTATTGCCCCATTTCAGCTTAAATCGGCTAAACCGAAAACAGGTCCCTGGCTAAATGACTCTACCCGTGCCATTAGACAATGGGTCAGGCAGGCTGAACGGAGATAGAAAAAGGACAAATTACATGTGTCTTTGGGAATTTTTAAGGACTGTCTTGCTGATTACCAGAGGACTGTGCAAAAGGCAAAATTTCAGTATCTCTGATACTATTTCTAGCAGCAGTCACTGTCCTGAGTGCTATTTAACACAATTAACTCTTTTATAAACCCACGCACTCTGACTGTTATAGATTATTCGTTAACAACATGTGAGACTTTTCTTCACTTTTTTGTTGATAAAGTGGACTTTGTCAGACGAGTTATTAATAACAGTTTTAATGGAAGCTTGTCTATTGTCCCGGGTTACTCTGCTGTGTTTGAACAGTTTGAGTTGGTTTCTTTATCATCACCTGCTGATATAGTGAAGTCTCTGAAGCCAACAAATTGCTCACTGGATGTTGTTCCTGCTGGAATACTGAAAAGGGTTTTTAATACTGTAGGGCCTGGTCTTTTGGTTTTTATTAATTCCTGCCTTAGTTCAGGATTTGTCCCACCTGCTTTTAAACATGCTGTGGTTAGGCCCCTTCTTAAAAAACCTCACCTTGACCCTTCAGTTTTATCTAATTTTAGACCCATTTCTCATTTGCCCTTTTTAATCTATGGTTTTAGGAAAAGCTGTTTTTATACAGTTGCAATCTTTTTTAGAAGACAATTCTATTTTTGAGAAGTTTCAATCTGGGTTTAGATCTCGTCACAGCACTGAGTCTGCCCTGCTAAAGGTGCACAATGATATTATGATGTCTGTTGATGTCAAATGCCCCGTGGGCTTAGTGCTGCTAGATCTTACAACAGCCTTTGATACTGTGGACCATACTATCCTTTTGTCATGCCTGAATCACCATGTTGGCATCCATGGCACTGCACTTAAGTGGTTTGAATCCTACCTATCTAATAGAACTTTTTCTGTAATGATTGGTGACATGTCTTCTTCTAGTGCCTCTCTCTCCTGTGGGGTCCCACAGGGCTCTATCCTTGGCCCTATTCTGTTTTCATTATATATGCTGCCACTCGGGTCAATAACAGCCAGGCACAACATGTCTTTCCACTGTTATGCGGACGATTTGCAGCTTTATTTACCTTTGAACCCAGAACAAACTAACTTACAAAGTGTTCTATTGGACTGCATCACCGATATTAAGTTGTGGTTAAGCCAAAATTTTCTCCACTTAAATGAAGAAAAAACAGAATATATTGCATTTGGGGATACTGTAACAGCTGGCTTTGGTACCCTCTCTTTAAGGCTCAGTTCAGCTGTCAGAAATTTTGGGGTGATTTTTGACAGCCATTTAAAATTTGATAAACAGATTGACAATGTAGTCAAGATGAGCTGTTATCAATTACGTCTGTTATCCAAAGCCAAACCTTTCCTGAGCCGTCATGATCTTGAGATAGCCATCCATGCTTTAATCACGTCTCGACTTGATTACTGCAATGCACTTAATGTTGGCATCTCTCAGTCTTCTCTCGGCTGCCTTCAGCTTGTGCAAAATGCAGCAGCCCGTCTTTTGACCAACACACCTAGGCGAGAGCACATTACTCCGATCCTTTTTTCACTTCATTGGCTTCCAATTCCATTTTAGAATTAATTTTAAACTTTTGCTTTTTGTTTTTAAAGCTCTTAATGGCCTTTTTCCGGTTTATATGTCTGAGATTTTGACTGTCCGTGACCAAGGCAGGGCTTTGAGGTCATCCAATCAGCTTTTGCTGGATGTCCCTAGGTCAAGGTATAAACATTGGGGTGACCGAGCCTTTTCTGTTGTCGCCCCCAGGCTCTGGAATAATCTCCCCCCTGACCTATGTGCTATCTCTGACCTGGCCCTTTTTAAATCAGAACTTAAAACATATTTGTTTAGGATGGCTTTTAATACCCAGTAGTGGTTATTTTATTCTCATTTTTAGGTATTTATTCTTATTTCTTTGTTTATGTTATTTGTTGTTAATGCTGTGTGTGTTTTTAATGCTGTTTAGTTTTCTGTAAAGCACTTTGGTTACCTACGGGTTGTTTTAAAGGGCTATATAAATAAAGTACATTACATTCTGTTCATGCCCCTGCAGCAAGTATTTTACAACAACGATGATCTTTTGTCCCCTGTCTATTACTTAAGCCAGATACATATACCCTGCATAAAAACTCCCAATAGATCACCATTTCAGAAGAATACAATTCAATATTTTTACCCAAAGCCATTAAAACATTATATTTCCAAGGTATAATGTCAATATGACCATACATTGTCAATGATGCTCATGCTCTAAAAAAGACAGACTGCTGATGTGACTAACCCTGGTTTACTCATGTGTTACAGAAGATCCGGATGTAAGGACCAGGAAAATTGTGAAAGTCGTCACTCAGACCATGATCAATGGAAAAGTGGTTGACGAGTCCAGTGAAGTTGAACAGATTGAGGAGCGCAAAAAATGAGCCAAACTGGATCAAGACCAAGCCAGAAATGTCTCTTAAATCCCAAGTGTCTGCTGACTGTGCATCAAAATTGTTTCTTTATTTTAGCTGTATTGTATGGAACTTGTGGAAACTTATGTTTTAGTGACACATTGTGGTCACAAACCGAACTGCTGGCTCATTCACTATTCATGCCCATCACGGCCTCAAGCCCAATTTATGCCCCAGCGTCACATCGACGCGAACGGGATGGTGTTGACATGACCCCAATGCAGTACCCTTTCTGCTCTGCTCGTTCAAAGCAACTTGGTTAAACAACAGTCCAAATTCAAAAGAATAATGAAGAAATTAGCATTTATAGAACATTTGTATGACTCGTCCTAACCCCATTAATTACACAGATTGTCAAATGATGGCAGCAGCGATGCATACCGTTTTCTCTATGTCTTTTTTCTTTGTTGCAGTGATCGCAGGAAAAGTTGCTTTTTTAAAGATTTATTAGTTCCAACTCCATCACAATTGGCTCTTGTCCATTGCTATTTAATAAACAAAAACACATGGCGAACACAAATCTACACATTGGCAGAAACCCATTTTGGCAACGCAACAATCCATTCAAACCAGCACATATGTAGAAATTGCTGGAAACGGCATATGTCCGCCTCAGCATTGTTGTGATGCAGAGGCATAAATTGGACTTCAGCTACTTTAGCAGAAATCTGATCTGCAGTTCCTCTCCATCCATCCATCTTCTAACACTTACCCAGGGAACCAGGTCGCAGGGGCCTCATTCAAGGCAGAGTAGCCCAGACTTCTGCCTGGTTCACATAGCACCATGATACCCATGATCCCTCCTGCAGGTGGTGAGCCCACTGGAGGACAGACCCATGTACACTGGGTCCTTGATGTAACGTTTTTCATGGAGATCCACTGGACCGCCCTTAGTCTGGTCCTTACACCCAGGACCAGTTTGCTTGGGGAGACCCTACCAGGGGCACGTTGCCTCAGACAACATAGCTCCAGGGATCACATGGGCACTCAAACCCCTCCACCACGATAAGGTGGCAATCCACAGAGGGGATGCAGTTCTTTTCTAAAATAAATAAATTAAAAAGTAAAATATAATAAATGAGACAGCAGTTCACTTTGTGATCACACGGTGTCTTTAAAAGCATATTTTAACTGTCCCTAATGTTAAAGTGCCTCCTCCCCCTTCTCCATTGCAAAATACAGTGTCAAATTTTCCCAAATACCTCCATGTTCTTGTAGATTATATCCAGTTTTGTTTGTATTTGTATCTGCACCAGAGTAAACACTGGACCTTTTTAATGGACCAACATAAACTGTTTTCCATAGTTGCCATTAAATGACTGTAGAGAGGAACCTTCAGATTGATGATACAGCATATTCATCTTGTGCAGTGACACAACGCCAGCCATGTGAGCATTTGTTCCATGCCTAACCTAATTCTCTGACTATATTGTGATCACAATCACCCTAAACGTAACTGTGAACTGTACAGGTATCATGAGTGTGCTCTGAAATTGTTTTCCCACCATAGAAATGTTCTAAGTAACAGACTATTTGGCAGCAGTTCCTCCTTTTTGTGCATTCTCATTTAAGATAAGATAAGATAAGATAAGATAAGCCTTTATTAGTCCCACAATGGGGAAATTCCAGGATTGCAACAGCATAGGGACAGCAACACTCAGAGCAACAATCAGAAGGCAAGAAAAAAAAAAAAACAACATCTAGTAAACATATGTCCATATTACTATAAATGTATATATATATAGACACACAGTGCAGAGCATTATGGCTGGTGAATGTGCAGCAGAAAGTCTAAGCTCTCTCTCCGCGGATGCAGCGGGCCAGCTGGAAGTGTTTGGGCATGATGGTGACCCCCTTAGCGAAGAAGAGACCCACCAGGTGGGCCTCGCAGGTCTCCTGCAGAGCCATGACGGCGAAGCTCAGGAAACGCAGGACGGTCTTGAAGTCCTGAGCGATCTCCCTCACCAGGCGCTGGACGGGCAGCTTACGGATGAGCAGCTCCGTGGATTTCTGGCAGCGACGGATCTCTCTCAGAGCCACGGGCCTGTGACGGCGAGGCCTCTTCACTCCGCCGGTGGCCAGAGCGCCTCTCCGAGCAGCCCTGGTGGCTAGCTGTCTCCTGGGGGGCTTCTTCCTCCAGTAGATTTTATGGGCGGTCTGCTTGGTTCTTGCCATCGCTCTTTATTATTCTGTCTTATATTTCTTTCACGCCGCCTACACTCCAGCCCGGCACCCGCATCGTTTTCGCTACAGCTCCCGGTATGTCGAGTTTCCCATTAGCACCGGGCGGCGGCCAAGTGCTAGCTAGCACTAGTTCCTCCCCGCTGTAACGTCTCCCGCTGCAAACCGTGGCTCCGTCCGCCGACCCGGGAGACCCCCGGGGCGATCCGTGCGTCCGTGATATATATACAGAGTGAAAGGTGTAGAAAGAAGAAGGAAGATAAAAAGAAAAGGCTGTTGCAACAGGCAGCCGACTCGTGTGGCGCCTGGTTCCAGTTTTAGTTTTAGTCCATGAAAATCCCTTTTCAGCACCCATTTTAACTCTAACTTGATAGCAGGGACTTTCTAAAAACACTGAAATCTTGTGATGTTTGGGATTAGTCTAAAAATAAGGGAGATGAAGCTTCACTGGCATCATAAATCTGACAACTGCAACAACAGTCATAAGTTATAAGACAGTGAAAAATGCTGTTTTTGCCTTAACATGTTTCAGCCACTTCTTGCAGCCTTAGTCAGAAGGGTCACGTGACGTTATTGTGACAGTCAGCTGTTTCATCAGCTGTTTGATCCAGGTTTACCAGACAGCAGTGGATGACTACGCCCCCTGCTGTCTGGTATCCTGTGGAGGACAGCATCCCAGGTGTGGGAGAGGGTACAGGATCCCTCATCCCTGTTGATGGTTCTTGGTGTCTGTTTTCTGATCTCAGTGGCTTCCCTGATCCAATGGTGGTATTTTTTGCTTTCTGTGCAGATGACGTTTGCCTCTTCCCAGTCCATGATATGATTTTCTCTTTTGCAATGGTCGGATACAGCGGATTTCAAGTTCTGTTGTTAATCTGTTGCTTTTTGTGCTTGTGTATACCTTGCTATTGTCACACAAGCACAAAATGCAACAGCTGAGCGACAGAACCTTGGGATGGGTTTTGTGCTGGCCAAAGGCCATGCGTGTGAGTGAAAATGCACATGATAGTAATACAGTTTGGTAATAAGGAAGACATCAATCACAGTTGGTGCCCAGTTAGTTATTTTAGAGAGAACAAACAGGTAAGAGATAATGCTGGGCTGAAAAACCAAGCTGAATGTTTTAATGTAGTGCACACGAATGCAACACACAAACATGAATGGGTTTGAAACCTCAGGAAAAGAGGATGTCTGTGCAAACTTTCATAAAATGGAAGAATCATTAATGGTGGCACAGAGGTCATTTGCGGCCCGTGAGGAGATGGAGTGCTCCCTCTCCTGTTGTTTTCACCAACCGAGGGTCTCCCCCGTCTTGTGCGGGGATCTGCCAAGGTTTGTGGCTCTCTGTCCTAGTCCCTCCCTGGCAGGAGAAAAGGAGGAGATCTGGTGCAGCGTCCCATCTGCCGCTGACCTGTGCCATGAAGCAAGCCTGATTTTGGTGCCCCCTTGTGGAGGCTGACGGGTGGCAGTCAGGGAGCCTGCGGCTCAACCCCGACTGTAGGAGCACGATGTGGGCAGTGTCGGCCCAGCTGGAAACCCGGGGTCACATGGCCGCAGGCAGATGTGGACACATTTCCTGTCTCTCTGGGGAGTTACATTGAAAAGTAAAACCCTGTTCATTCATTCATTCCCCTACAAATAAACACATTAATGCCTAATAAGTCCATGATGAAAACAAAAATGTGGATGGAATAAAAATCTTCAAATTCACATGCCTCCCCCAGTGCGCTACATCCACACATGCTCCCTGTTCATTCATTCCCCTAAAAAAAATCATACAGTAATGCCTAATCTATAGATTCCAATGGTAACTCCACAATTAAAATTAGAATGTGGATGGAATAAAAAAAAAACTATTTAGTGCATCATCATGTAAATAAAATGGCAGGTGATATATACACCATATTCCAGATTATTATGCAAATGATATTTGTCTCTGATTTTCCTAGATAGTCAATGCAAATGACAGTCAGTATAGTTTTCAAGTCATCAACCATTAGAACATAATTCAAATTTTACTGAACAAACCTCTCAAAGATGACTATTTTTTGCAAAAATAAAAAACTCAAAATGCACTGTTCCAAATTATTATGCACAACAGAATTTCAAAACATTTTATTGGTTGTAAAGAACCAAAAATGGTCTTTTGTTGAATTTGCAGCATTAGGAGGTCATATTTACTCAAAAGCTATTTCTTTTTTTTTTTTTTTTAGTTTAACATTTTATTAGAAAAGTCATAGTACAGGACATAAGTCATTTAAGAACATTTCTGTACATTCACTGTAAAACACAAAGCTGAACATTATTACACCTTCATGCCACAAGTTTTGCAACTTAAGGCTTTTGGTAAAGCAGGCAGACTTTAGCCAAGTTCTGCCTTCATCGCAACTTAAAAATTAATTTGTCACCATTCAAGCTGTGCATCATTGTAGACCTGGTGACAAATTTCAGATGTGTAGTTACCACCAACTACAACAAATTTCACAAAGAAATTGCATTTTAGTCAGGTTCTAAAAGGTTTAAAAGCTTGTGGCATGACTTTCCCACTTCAATTCAATGAGACGATCCTTGCAGCATGGTCCTATCATATCTAAGAGGATTTCAGCATTACAACTGCACAAATCAGCACACTGTGCCAGAGTCTCCTCACTGCATAGCCTTCTTTGCAAGGTCTTTAATGATTGAAAACTTGAGTTGTGGGAGGGTGGCAATCCTCATCTGTTTTGAAATGGAGTATTTGCCTTTGATAGCCATACTGTATGCTTTGTCAGCCCATCATTCACTTCAACAGAATTCTTGGAAATGTGTGCTATAACAGGAATCAAACTCTGCCGTGTAGTCCATGTAGTGCTGCAGTGTCAGATCCCATTCTCAAACATCAAGGACTTTGACAGTGAGTGCCAAAGCAGCACTTGCCACTACTGAAGGTGGGAAATGAGCCATCTTATAGTCTATCATAGTGAGCTCCAGGAGGTATTTGGACAGTGTGTGCTGCTCAGCAGTAATCTCATAGATCTGTGACGGCCTTCTGAGGAACTGCAAAGGAAGAGGCTGGCCCAGTTGGAATTTTATTTTAATTTTATTGTCATCTCCATGTCTCAGATTTGGGCAGTGGTGAAGGCCTCATCCGTCAAATAAGGGGGGTATATTTCCTCATATTTGGAAGCAAGGAAAATAGCAAGCTGCAGCTGGTTTTTTGAGACTGGATGGTCCTGAAAAAAGCGATCAACGATTCCCATGGTCAGATACATCGTCTCCTGCAGTAGACAAAACATCAGGTTCACTTGTACAAGCCAGTTAATGAGAATGGCCTGCATGTTGCCAGTTACTTCTCGACCCTGCAGATAACTGGGTCGGACATTCTGTTCAGCCTTGAGCTGATGGAGATATTTGTAGATTTCCTTCACATATTCACTGCAGAGCATGGGGTTGTCATAGTCATCTGCATCAACATGCTTAGCAGTGTGAATAATCACACCTGAAAATGCTTGGCAGAGGTCAGCTGGTTCATAGCCAGAACTCTTCACTGGAGTGGGGGATGCTGGTTGAGGTGGAACCTGCACTTTAGGCTCAGGTTTAGCAGACTCAGGTTTGGGAATTTTGACATTTTGTGCAGGTTGGGAAACCTTTTCAGCTTTAGTAGTGATGTTGGGATTTTTGGTTGCCTGAGCCTTGGTAGTCTCTATCTGTATTTCTTTGTTCAAGTGGATGTTCCTGATTTGTAGGTCCGACCACACAACCAGTTATTTCTCTGCGTTCAGTCCTGGCAGAGGCCAGGCTTGTTTCTGGTCACTCGGAGTGCCATGGCAAGCTGAAATGTGTGTCAACAAACAGCTGAAGAATGCCGTGGTGATTTCTGAGTTCTTCCTAAGTTAAAACTTAAGCACTGTAGTGTTTTTTTTTTTAATTATATTTTTCCCCAAACAAAATCATCAAAATGAGACAAAAAAAAGACTCGTCCACATACTATAAAATAAATAAACAAAAATAACATTATCAGTACAGCAATTACATATCATGAGGGTTGATAAGTCCCTCCCCCCCAAAAAAACAAGCAAATAAATATTTTTTCTATATGGAAAGCCATATTTGAACCTTCAAAAAAGAAAAGAGGGGGAAACATTTATTGTCCAATGAGATCCAGGATGCAGTTTACTCTCAGAACTTCCAGTGGAGCTTTCCAATTTTGTAAGAAGAGTCTTTCCTTCAATATAATATTTTAGTCTCATTAGAGTCACAACCTCAGAAATCAATGACCTCCAAGTAGAGATAGAAGGTGGATCAACTCCAACCCATTTCACCATAATGGCTTTCCTTGCTAGCATCAAAAATGATTGAATAACCTCTTCAGATTGTTTCAGTGAATCCAGGATCTTTCCAAGCAAGCATATCACAGGATCCATGGGCACCTGTTTACCTACAGCTTTACTATTTGTGCATATTGCCCTCCAGAAAGTTCAAATCATGTCACTGTTTCACAGACGATGATGCCTAGTGCCTACATAAATTTTACATTTGGGACAGTTTGGTGAAATACCTTTATTATACTTACTATGAATATCTGATGAAATGTAGATATTGTGCAAAATACTATATTGTAATTTCCTAACTCTATTACATATAGAGACTTGGGAGGGCAACAGCACAACCTTATCCCACACATCATTCTCACTCTCACATTTAAGTGGTGTACTTCAATATTTTCTTAACCATGCAAGTTTGTCAGATTTCAAATTATAAATTTTAAATAAAATTTTGAAACAAAATGCTTGTGTTCTCTGCTTTCCAAAAATAACTTCTCTAGTTTGTTAAAGCCAACTACACAATCCAATGACTTGAGTTTTTTAGATATAAAATGTCTAACTTGTAAATGTTTAAAGAAATCCTTATTTGATATATGATATTTTGTTTTCAAAGAATCAAATGTTATAAACCTTCCATTCTCAAAAAGATTATAGATTCTACCTATGCCCATTTTTTGCCAACTTATGAACTCTGGTCCAATACTTAATGGTGAAAGTTCTGGATTGTCTGTCAATGTCATAAGAGCATTAAGTGGATGGCTACATTCAAAAACTTTTCTTAATTTATTCCAAGCCCCCAGTACATTGTTTATTAAAGGATTAGTCTTAACAATGTGTGGTAATTCATTTAACCGCTTATCTAACAAATTAACATGGAAAAAAAGTCTGCACATTACTGATTCAATTTCAAGCCAGTAACAATCTACTGGCCTATTAAGCCATAAAAAAAAAGAATTCTAGCTTGCAAGCACAGCATGTAGTTCTCTATATGAGGTAAACTCCACCCACCTTGCTTTTTTGGCAGTTGTAGTGCTTCTAATTTCACTTTCAGCTTCCCGCCGGCCTAAATGCAATCAGAAATTATTTTATTAATAATTTTCAAATCCTCAGACTTAAGAATTACAAACAACATGGACACTGGGTATATTATTTTTGGGAGGATGATCATTTTAATGAGATTAATTCTCCCCAGAAATGATATCGAAAGATTTTGCCATCTTGTTAACCTTTCTTTGAGATCTTTTATTAAACTAAAAATATTTTCTGCATATAGCTGACCAATTCTAGGAGTAATTTTAATTCCATCCATCTTCTTCTGCTTAATCCTTTTTGGGTCGCGGGAGGGGGGGGTGCTGGAGCCTATTCCAGCATCTTTGGGTGAGAGGAAGAGTACACCCTGGACAGATCATCAGTCCATCACAGGGCCAACACAAAGCGACAGACAACCATTCACTCTCACAATCATACCTAAGGACAATTTAGAATCCCCAATTTGATGCCAGTTAACCAAACTTGCATGTTTTTGGCATGTGGGAGGAAACCGGAGAAATCCCGGAGTAAACCCATGCAGACACAGGGAGAACATGCAAACTCCACACAGATCACTGTTGGTCGGGGGCTGGGATCGAACCCAGGATCCCCTGGCCAAGGGTAAGTTGCTGTGCTGCCGCAGTGCTAACCACTCCGCCACCACGCTGCCCTAATTTTAATTCCTAAATATGTCAATCCAAATGGAGCCTAACAAAAAGGTTTAATGGAGGTTCAATATTTCTACTGTCACCCTAGAACATTATTTCAGATTTATCAAAATTTACTTTATATCCAGATATTAATCCAAAATCTTTTACACACTTAATTAATATTGGCAATGACTTCTCTGGTTCTGTTAAAGTCAGAAGAGTATCATCTGCATACAACAGAATTTTATATTCTTTTGTACCCACTCCTCAGATATGTGTATTTTGTCTTATAGCCAAAGCTAAAGGCTCAGTGTCCAGAGCAAATAAAAGCAGAGATAATGGGCTCCCCTGTGCTGTCCCTCTAGTTAGTTCAAAGGGAGCTGATAAAAGGCCATTTGATAAAAGAGATGCTGTAGGCCTTTTACATAAAATTTGATCCACTTTAAAATAAAAAAAAAAAAAAAAACTTCCAGAGCTTCTGGAATCCATTTTTGGAGTAAATAAATAAAGACTTTGTACACCAAGTAATTTTCAAATTGGCTCTTACCACCATAATTAAGGACAGTGAGAGCTACATGGGACATACCCTTGATGAATGAATATGACGACTATGCCATCCACTATATCTATTTTTGATGAGCAAACTGCACAAAAACTGCAAAAAAATATTTTATTTCCAAGAAATGCAGTCCTATTTATGTATTACTACATTATCGGCTGCAGTTATTACATTTTCAAAGGATTTTTTTAATGTTAGGCCCGTTATTGGCAAAATGTTATTACGTTATTGGCTCAAACATTTTATTACATTATTGGCAAGTTATTACATTATTGGCTTTGTAACATTTAAAATGGCCAAAATTATTACATTATTGGCAGGTATTACGTTATTGGCCATTATTACATTATTGGTTGCTACATGTTGCTTTTGGAGTAATGGCTTCTTCCTCACTGAGTGGTCTTTCAGCCCATGTCTGTACAGGACTCACTGTGGATAATGACACTCTTACCAGCTTCAGCCAGCATCTTCACAAGGTTATTTGCTTTTGCTCTGGAGTTGATATGCACATTTCGCACCAAAAAACATTCATCTCTGGGACACAGAACCTGTCTCCTTCCTGAGCAAATGGCTGGACATTCCCATGGTGTTTATACTTGTGTATAATTGTTTGAACAGATGAACGTGGCACCTTCAGACATCTGGAAATTGTACCCAAGGATGAACCAGATTTGTGGAGGTCTACAATTCTCTTCCTGATATCTTGGCTGATTTCTTATTTTTTTTCCCATGATGTCACATAAGGAAGTGTGTTTGAAGTGTGCCTTAAAATAGATCCACAGGTGTGCCTCCAGTTAATTCAGATGTTGTCATTTAACCTATCAGAAGCTTCCAAAGCCATGACATCATCATCTGGGCTTTCCCAGATTGCTTAAAGGCACAGAAATCTTAGTGAACATAAACTTCTGACTGAAGAAAGTAATTAAAAAAATCTCTAAAAAATATTAGGCAAATAGAAATAATTTTGGTAAGCCTAACTGACCAAAAACAGGAAAAGTTTAGTCTGATTTAATGTCAAACAGTGAGAAAAAAAAAAGATTTTGTGTGTTTTTATGTAGTCTATGTAAATTTCTGGTTTCAATTGTATGCATGTGTTTAACTGTTGATTGTGTTTCAAGATCAGTACAGAGTAACATAGTTAGCCTGTGACATAACGCACGGCTCAGGAGACACACACGCAGTAGATTCAACAGCTTTATTCAACAACAAGGGTGTGTGACTGCGTGTCTGTGAGATGTGAATGTATTGGTGGTGGACGTCTGCTTCAGGCACGGGGGCAGGAAGCCGTGCAGCCGGGCAACCCTATGGGAGAGAGCACAGGGAGAAGGGTAACGGGCACCAAACCAATACAGAAGGATAATGGGATATGCTGGCTTACTTGGTTGGGCAGGTGGCTGGCGTTGACAAGGCGAGGCCCGGGAGACAGCGACCTGGAGCGCCTGTGGCAGCAGCGAGGAAACGGCGAAGCAGAGGAGAAGTCCGCCACCGGGAAATCCACCTGTGCACAGGGGAGAAGGCTGGAGAGGAAGGTAGAGATTCTTACGTGAAGGTCTTGCTGGTAGAAGGGGGTTCCTTGCAGCAAGCAGGCCGACGGGATCAGACAGCTTCAGGCCGAAGCCCAGGGCAGAGTGGCTTATATCCCACGCCGCTGATGAGGTGCAGGTGTGCGCACAGCTGGCGCCGCTGATGAGCGGCGAGTCATGACAGTACTCCCCCCTCTAGCAGCGCCTCCTGGCGATGGTCTTTCAGGGTGCGCTTGGTGAAACTCAGTGATGAGGGAGGGATCCAACACAAACAAGGGACGCACCCACTGTCTCCGTTCTGGACCATAGCCCTCCCAGTCCACCAAGTACTGCAGCCCGCGACCCCGGCGCCGGGAGTCCAAGATGGCGGAGACTGTCCAGGCCGGATGGCTACCTATCATCCGGGGCGCGGGCAGCGCTGCAGGTGGAGGGCAAAGGGGATCAGACACCACCGGTTTCACCTTGGAGACGTGGAAGGTGGGATGGATGCGGAGGGAGGGGGGAATAGCCACACGCACAGCCACCGGGTTGATAATCTTGGTGATGGAGTATGGGCCCATGAAACGTTGTGCTAACTTCCTCCTCTCACCCTTTAAATTGATGTCCTGAGTGGACACCCAAACTTGCTGGCCCACTTGGTAAGCCGGTGCAGGGCTTCTGTATCGGTCCGCCGTGGTCTTGTTGCGCTCCGCTGTGCGTAAAAGCGCATTGCGCGCTGAGGACCAGAAGAAGCGGCACCGCCTCAGATGTGCCTGGACCGAGGGGACAGCCAGCTCGCTCTCCAGCGTGGGGAACAAAGGTGGATCATAGCCCAGGGATGCTTTAAAGGGAGACATCCCGGTGGCAGAAGCGCGAGCGGTGTTGTGGGCGTATTCCACCCAGGCGAGGTGTGAGCTCCAAGACGTGGGCTTCGAAGCGGTGACGCAGCGGAGCGCAATCTGGCATCTTTTTTATCCAAATTTCCAAAACCCTGACTACTCAGAGTTGGGACCAGGAAGCAGAGTCGCAGTCTTACACGCCTCTCTGCAGCTCCTCTTCATCCGCCACCCCTCAGCTTAGCCCCTGTCTTCCCCATCAGAGAATCGTTGTCTGCTCCCTCCAAAGTAAATAAAAATATAATGTATAAGCATCCCAAAGTGATAAAGCAAAATATTGGTAAAACTCAAATTAAACATAAAGCCTCTAAATTGAATGATTTGGCCTCTGTTCCTCCTCATAATTTAAAAATTAAATGTGGTTTATTAAATATTAGGTCTCTAACTCCCAAGTCTCTGTTAGTCCATGATCTGTTAATTGATCATCAGATTGATTTAATTTCCCTTACAGAGACTTGGTTAGGACAAGAGGATTATGTTGGTTTAAATGAATCAACTCCCTCTGGTTATTTAAACTGTCAAAATCCCAGAAGTTCTGGTCGTGGAGGAGGAGTAGCATCAATTTACCATTCCAAATTACTAGTTAATGTAAAGCAAAAAACATGTTATAATTCCTTTGAGGGCCTGGTCCTCAGTATTGGGCACTTTAGCAATTCCAGGTTAAACCCAATTTTATTTGCCATAGTTTATCGTCCCCCATCAACCTATTCAGAATTTTTATCCGAATTTCCTGATTTCTTAGCTGATTTAGTGCTGAAATCTGATAGAATAATTATAGTAGGGGACTTTAATATACATGTGGATGTAGATAGTGACTGCCTTAATGTGGCTTTTAATTCAATATTAGACTCGATTGGGTTTTCTCAGAAAGTAGGAAATTCTACTCATTACCTCCACCATACATTGGACCTTGTTCTGACATATGGCATAGAAATAGAAAATCTTGTAGTGTCTCCTCATAACCCTGTACTGTCAGACCATTGTCTGTTAACCTTTGATTTTACTATTTCTGACTATTTGGCTCCTAAAGAAAAATATTATCACAGTAGATGCCTCTCAGATGATGCTGTTTCCAAATTTATGCAGATTGTTTCCTCTATGCCATGTGTCAACACAACGGAAATAAGCTATAGACAGCTTGCTCCTTCTGTAATTGATAACATGGTGGATAGTGTTTCAGCTTCTCTGCATCAGGCTCTAGACTTGGTGGCCCCCTTAAAAAAGAAAAAGTCTAATCAGAGATTTTTAACTCCTTGGTTCAACACAGAAACTCGTAGCTTAAAACAGAAGACTCGTCAATTAGAAAGAAAATGGCGCTCTACTAATTTAGATGAAATCTATTTAGCTTGGAGAAATCATCTTTTAATTTATAAAAAATCTCTTAGAAAAGCTAGAACGAGTTATTACTCTGCATTAATAGAAGAGAACAAGAATAATCCCAGGTTTCTTTTCAGTACTGTAGCCAGGTTGACAAAGAGTCAGGACTCTGTCAATCCTAGCATCCCCTTAGAGCTTACTAGTCAGGACTTTATGAACTTTTTCAATAATAAAATTTCATCCATCAGAGATAAAATCAATCAGATTCTTCCCACAGTTAACTTAAATACTGTAACTACTACAACTCCTTCTATTGATGTCTGTCTTGATGAGTTTACTCCAATCGACCTTTGTGAGTTAGACAAAATAGTTTCCTCATCCAAACCTTCAACTTGTCTTTTAGACCCTATTCCTACCAGGTTATTTAAAGAAGTCTTCCCACTTATTGGTAGCTTTATTCTTCATATAATCAATTCTTCATTAACTTTAGGCCATGTACCGCAGGCTTTTAAAACGGCTGTAATTAAACCCTTACTCAAAAAGCCAACGCTAGATCCAGGAGCTTTAGCTAACTATAGACCAATCTCTAATCTCCCTTTCATTTCAAAAATCTTAGAAAGAGTTGTTGCTATGCAATTATTTGACCACCTGCAGGGAAATGGTTTATTTGAGGAGTTTCAATCTGGGTTTAGAATCCATCATAGCACTGAAACAGCCTTAGCGAAGGTCACTAACGACCTCCTCATTGCATCTGATAATGGACTAGTTTCTGTACTTGTCCTTTTAGATCTTAGTGCAGCTTTTGATACTATTGATCATAATATTCTACTTGATAGATTAGAACACTATGTTGGACTTAATGGAACTTCGTTGCAGTGGTTTAGATCTTATTTATCTGATAGGTTCCAGTTTGTTCATGTAAATGATGAGTTTTCTCTCAGCTCAAAGCTTAGTCATGGAGTTCCACAGGGATCTGTGCTTGGCCCTACTCTTTTTAGTTTATATATGCTTCCGTTAGGCAACATTATTAGAAAGCACTGTATACATTTTCACTGTTATGCAGATGACACACAATTATACCTGTCAATGAAGCCAGATGATACTAATCAATTAGCCAAGTTAGAAGCCTGTCTTAAGGAAATCAAAGTTTGGATGACTTGTAATTTCCTGCTATTAAATTCAGATAAGACTGAAGTCATTCTTGTTGGTCCAAAAAACCTTAGAAATTCCTTTCCAAATCAAACTTTCAGTTTGGATGCAGTTACTCTTTCTCTTAATAGCTCTGTGAGGAACCTTGGAGTTATTTTTGATCAGGATTTGTCCTTCAATTCACATATTAAATTTGTTTCTAAGACTGCCTTCTATCATTTGCGTAATATTGCCAAGATTAGGAGCATCTTGTCTCAGAGTGATGCTGAGAAGCTGATCCACGCTTTTGTTAGCTCGAGATTAGATTATTGTAATTCTTTATTATCAGGTTGGCCTAAAACATCTTTAAAAAGTCTTCAGCTGATCCAAAATGCTGCAGCAAGAGTTTTAACAGGTACTAGAAAGAGAGATCATATCTCTCCGGTTCTGGCCTCCCTTCATTGGCTTCCCATAGAGTTTAGAATTAAGTTTAAAATCCTTCTTCTTACTTACAAAGCTCTAAACAATCAGGCTCCTTTTTATTTAAAAGATCTGATACTACCGTATCATCCTAACAGAGCACTACGCTCCCAAAATGCAGGTTTACTTGTAATACCTAGAATCTCCAAAAGTACAATGGGAGGCAGAGCCTTCAGTTATCAAGCTCCTCTCCTGTGGAATCAGCTGCCAATCTGGATTCGGGAGTCAGACTCGATCTCTGTTTTTAAGAATAGGGCTAAAACCTACCTTTTTGATATAGCCTACAATTAGGGAGGGATCATGTGTTTTCTGAACCCTCCCTTAGTTATGCTGCTAATAGGTTTAGTC
Organism: Pholidichthys leucotaenia; assembly: GCA_020510985.1. Taxonomy (NCBI): domain Eukaryota; kingdom Metazoa; phylum Chordata; class Actinopteri; order Cichliformes; family Pholidichthyidae; genus Pholidichthys; species Pholidichthys leucotaenia. Next base: position 21,182,602 of record CM035838.1, read on the forward strand.
AGCCGGGGGACCTCCAGTAATGCACTGGGCCTCACTCCTTTCCTCACTCTCTATGAAATATTTTTTTTTTGCTGGTCATTAACATTTGTTTGTTCTCTCCCATAGATTGAGTCCCCATCGTGCTGTTTGCTCTCTACATGTCTGTTCTTTTCTTCTTCTCTATCCCCTCACCCCCCAGCCAGTCGCAGCAGATGACTGCCCCTCCCTGAGCCTGGTTCTGCTGGAGGTTTCTTCCTGTTAAAAGGGAGTTTTTCCTCTCCACCGTCGCCAAGTGCTTGCTCACAGGGGATCGCCTGATTGCTGGGGTCTTTCTGCAACTGTGGGGGTCCTCCCTACAGTTGATAGTGCTATGAGATGACTGTTGTTGTGAAATGGCGCTATATAAATAAAGTTGAATTGAATTGAATTGAATTGAACCTCCAGCTCCTGGTTGGTCCGTTCACACTGCCCATTGGATTGGGGGTGATGGCCGGAGGAGAGGCTTACTTTGGCTCCTAGGGCGTTACAGAAGCTCTTCCAAACGTCCGAGGCAAATTGGGGACCCCGATCAGAGACCACGTCAACCGGTATCCCGTGCAGCCTGACCACATGCTGGATGAGAAGATCTGCTGTCTCCAAGGCGGAGGGGAGCCCCTGTAGTGGCACGAAATGGGCGGCCTTGGAGAAGCGGTCGACGATGGTCAGGACTGTGTCGAAGTTGTTGGAGACGGGGAGACCGGTGACAAAATCTAGGGCGATGTGTGACCAGGGCCTGCCGGGGACGGGCAGGGGCTGGAGCAGACCCGCAGGGGGTGTGTTGCCAGACTTACTGGTGGCGCAGACGGGGCAGGCCCGGACGTAGCGGGCAGCATCCTTCCGCAGCCCCAGCCACCAGAAGGATCGTTGAAGCAGATCAATTATCTGGGAAGACCCAGGGTGGCAGGTGAGTTTTGATGTGTGGAGCCAGTGGATTACCTCCCCCCGGACAGCCGATGGAACGAAGACCCTCCCCTCTGGTCCGCCGCCAGGGTCCGGTTCCGACTCCTGCGCCCTCTGGATCTTGCTTTCAATGTCCCAGGAGACAGCTCCCACGATGCACGACCTGGGCAGGATGGTATGAACTGCGTCTTCTGACGCCTCGAGGGCAAATTGACTGGAGAGGGCGTCAGGTAGGCCATTCTTGGAGCCCGGCCTGAATGTGATGGTAAAGCGAAATCTGGTGAAGAACAAGGACCAGCGCGGTGGTGCAGTGGTTAGCACTGTTGCCTTACAGCTAGAAGGTTCCTGGTTCGAATCCCCAGGCTGGCAGGGGTTGGAACCTTTCTGTATGGAGTTTGCATGTTCTCCCTGTGCTGCGTGGGTTTACTCCGGGGGCTCCGGTTTCCTCCCACAATCCAAAGACATGCATGTTAGGTTAATTGGTTGTTCTAAATTGTCCCTAGATATCTGTTTCCTATAAGCCCTTAGAATAGAGGGTTAGTACTAGTGAAAGCGCTTTGAGTGGTCTTTGTGACTAGAAAAGCGCTATATAAGTGCAGGTTAGTTAGTTAGTTAGTTAGCGCGCCTGGCGGGCATTCAGGCGCTTGGCAGTTCTTAAATATTCCAAGTTCTTATGGTCAGTTAACACTACAAATGGCAGGGCGGCCCCCTCCAGCCAGTGGCGCCACTCCCGAAGCACGAGCTTGATGGCGAGCAGCTCTCTATCCCCCACGTCATAATTCCGTTCCGCCGGGGACAAGCGCCGAGAGAAGAAGGTGCAGGGCCGTTTGGCCCCGTTGGCTGGCGATCGCTGGGACAACACTGCCCCCACCCCTGTATCCGAAGCGTCGACCTCCACGATGCACTGTAGGGAGGGGTCGACCTGACTGAGGACCCGGGAGGAGGAGAACTCCGCCTTCAGCGCCTGGAAGGCCGCCGCGGCTTCTTCAGTCCACCGGAACGGGGTCTTAGGGGAGGTGAGGCGGGTCAGAGGGCCAACGATGGCTCCAAAGTTGGGAACAAAGCGGCGGTAAAAATTGGCAAACCCGATGAATTGCTGTACCTGTTTTCTGGAGGTTGGTGTGGGCCAATCTACCACTGCTTTAACCTTTGCTGGGTCTGGGAGCACCTGGTCATGGGAGATGACAAAGCCCAGGAAAGATGTAGTCTTGAAGTAGAATTCACACTTCTCAGCTTTCACATACAACCGGTTCTCCAGCAGCCTCTGGAGGACCCGCCTCACATGCACCCGGTGCTCGTCCCTGGATTTAGAGAAGATGAGAATATCATCCAGATAGACGAACACAAAAAGGCCGATGAGGTCCCGGAGGACGTCATTGATGAGGCGCTGAAAGACGGCAGGAGCGTTGGTCAACCTGAACGGCATTACCAGGTACTCAAAGTGGCCGTTCGGGGTACGGAAGGCTGTCTTCCACTCATCTCCTTCCCGGATCCGGACGAGGTGGTATGCGCTGCGGAGATCCAGCTTGGTGAACCAGGTTGCCCCCTGGAGGGAGTGGAAGGCGGTGTCCATCAGGGGCAGGGTGTAGCGGTCCTTCTCCATGATGTCGTTGAGGGCACGGTAATCAATGCAAGGGCGAAGAGAACCGTCCTTCTTAGCCACGAAGAAGAACCCTGCGCCTAATGGGGATGACGATGGGCGGATTATCCCAGCACTGAGTGACTCCTTCAGGTACGTGTTCATTGCCTCCTTCTCCGGCACTGACAGACTGTAGAGACGTCCCGAGGGAAGAGGAGCCCCCTGGCGGATGTTTATGGCACAGTCGTAGGGCCGGTGAGGAGGGAGAGACATCGCCTTGGTCTTGCTAAAGACTGCACCCAGGTCGTGGAACTCCGCGGGTAACAGGGTTAGGTCCAGAGGTGTGGCATCCTTGGCAGTGGGAGGAGAGGATGGGGCACAGGCAGCGGATTGGAGGCAGGTGCTCATGCAAAAAGAGCTCCAGGCGGACACCCTTCCGGTCTTCCAGTCCAGGACGGGGTTGTGGAGGCGGAGCCACGGGTATCCAAGTATCACTGGGGAAACGGAGGATGGCAGGACATAGAGAGTAATGTCTTCCCGGTGGTTACCAGAGATGATGACTGAGACGGGGGCCGTCCGATGAGTCACTTTTCCCAGGGATACACGGGAGAGATTAACTAGGGCGAGAGGAGTTTCTAGGGGCTGGCAACAGATGCCCAATCGGGTTGCCAGGCTCTGAGAAATAAAGCTACCCTCCGCGCCTGAGTCCACCAGTGCATGTGTGAGATGCCCAGTGGAGTTATGACAGAAACGGATGGGCAGCGTCAATCGTGTGAGGGGAGTTAACCGGTTAGCGTCCGCGAGGCCCCCTACAGTGACTCGCGGACCCCCCCCGTTTGGCTTTTCTGGACAATGCTCCACCGTGTGTTGGCTACCCCCGCAATACATGCAGAGGCCCAACTCACGGCGGCGTTGTTTCTCCACCAGGGGAAGCTTTGTCCGGACCATCACCATCGGCTCCGACTCCTCAGAGGCCTCCGGTGGCGGTAACGCCAGGGGACGAGCTTGGGACGGGTGCGACGAGGCGCCCCGCGAGCGAGAAGTAGACTTCCGCTCTGAGGCGCGCTCGCGCAGCCTGTTATCCAAGCTGATGGCAATGGAAATCAGCTCTGCGAGCGTCTCCGGGATATCCCGACCGGCCAACTCATCCCTCAGACCGGAGTTTAGGCTGCGGAGGAAGATGCCGCAGAGGGAGCGTTCCTCCCAGCCAACTTCCTCCGCTGTTACCCGGAAGTCTATCGCGTAGTCCGCGGCCGATCGGCTCCCCTGTTGGAGGCTGAGGAGGCGATCGACCTGGACGCTGTCTTGACGCGAGTGATCAAAGACTTCCAGGAACTGGTTAACGAACTGGCCATAGGTGAGGGTGACGTAACTGGGCTTCGCCATTACAACGTAAGCCCAAGTAAGCGCTCGACCCTCCAGGAGATTCCCGATATAGCCAATTCGACTGTGGTCTGAGGGAAAGTCTCCGGGAACGCGGTGGAACACCGACTCACACTGCATTATGAATCCTCGCGCTCCACCGAGCTTATCGCTAAAGTGGGCGGGGGTTGGGATAGGTGTGAGTCGAGTCTGCGCACCCGGAGTTGACTGAGCGGCCGCCGGAGCAGCGAGAGCTGCGCCACCCTGACGAGCTGGGGGGAACGGCTGTCGGGGGTCCAGGCGGTCTAACCGGTTAGTTATCTGGGTCAACTGATTAAGAATCACTTGTTGCTGATGAGCTATTAAATCCACCCGAGCCTCGAGGGTGGAAAAATGGCGTGTGAGCCCGCTGTCCACCGAGCCGCTCTGCTGAAGCCGTACTGACATAACGCACAGCTCAGGAGACACACACGCAGGCTCAGAGTAGATTCAACAGCTTTATTCAACAACAAGGGTGTGTGACTGCGTGTCTGTGAGATGTGAATGTACTGGTGGTGGACGTCTGCTTCAGGCACGGGGGCAGGAAGCCGTGCAGCCGGGCAACCCTATGGGAGAGAGCACAGGGAGAAGGGTAACGGGCACCAAACCAATACAGAAGGATAATGGGATATGCTGGCTTACTTGGTTGGGCAGGTGGCTGGCGTTGACAAGGGCGAGGCCCGGGAGACAGCGACCTGGAGCGCCTGTGGCAGCAGCGAGGAAACGGCGAAGCAGAGGAGAAGTCCGCCGCCGGGAAATCCACCTGTGCACAGGGGAGAAGGCTGGAGGGGAAGGTAGAGATTCTTACGTGAAGGTCTTGCTGGTAGAAGGGGGTTCCTTGCAGCAAGCTGGCCGACGGGATCAGACGGCTTCAGGCCGAAGCCCAGGGCAGAGTGGCTTATATCCCACGCCGCTGATGAGGTGCAGGTGTGCGCGCAGCTGGCGCCGCTGATGAGCGGCGAGTCATGTGCCTCGTACTGAAACCCCGTGACCCTGTACTGAAATTTAATAATATATTAAAAGTTGTTTAAAATATGTTCATTTGCTTCACTAAAAATTAATGTAGACCATATTCATGGCACTATTCTGTTGTACAACACAGAGCAAATCACAATCCCAGATAATCTTTAAATCTGATTATGTTAAAATGTTAAGTTGGCTGATATCAAATGTTTCTTTTTTTTCATCTGTTCCATTTGAAATGTCAGGAAGACAATGAAATATTCATTATAAAAACAACTTGACTAAAACACTTTAAAATGTTTCAGTCCCAGATGTTTTCTGAATTTGCAGCTGTAGTCTACTGTTGTCTGTTTCAGGGTAAAATCAATGCCACACAACTGGGACCCACCAGGTAAAGATCTTGCACTGCTTTCTGTGATTCCTATCTTATTTGCTGATAGGTCGATATCAATCAGCAAGCTGAACACTGGCCGATACCAATACATTGACTCATATATCCGTGCATCCTTAGTTAAAATGTTTTATTCCCAACCACGGTCTCATTTCAAAGTTGTAGTTTCCTCAGTTAAAACATTCAAACATGCTGTGACCAAACTTCTTTGAAGTTAAAAAATGAGCTTTAATATTTCCTCTACTCCCGAATCAAAGTGATTGGGACTGTTTCCCAAAATGTTCAACTCATTGCTCTAATAATATTTGAAATATTATATATTTGCAGGAGTGTTTTTCTGAAGTTTTATCAGAAAAATAAACAAGTGTAGCAAAATGGTTGATGTACACTATCAATAAAACAAAGTGATTCAAGTGTGTGTCCTGCTCATATTTTATTTCAAATAGAAACTTCCACTGATACTCAGAGAACAAAAACAGAAGGAGCAAACAAAGAAATGTAATCCTGCACCAAGAGGGCAGAAAGTACCAAACCTGAACGCAGAAGTGTCAGGTTAACTCTCTGTGTGTGTGTGTGTGCATACCAGAAAAAAATTCCTGCAGTGTAATGCTCTTAATGTGTGTAACTGTGGGTTCAGCCTGCATTTTAACTATAACGCAAAACTACACAGTCACAGGGTTTACTATCAAAGACTTTTCATGTTTACTGTTGAACGATTCTTTTTGTCCTGCCTTAAATCAGTGCCCCATGAAACCTGACCTTGGTTTGAGTCACAAAGTTCTCTGTGTGCAGTTGTGCTGTTAGTTGGGGATTTTGGCCACTCTCACTTTTGCATCTCATCACCAAAGTGTTATATCAGTGAGGCGTTTTGCTCACATTCTTTGGGTTTCTTTTAAATAATCCAAAAAGCATTGTTATTTGGGTCTAGGGGTGGACAATTTGACCTTAAATCAGCATCACGGTTGACCCTTTCATGTCGTTTTTTTGTATTTTTCCCCCTCCCTTCATCTTACTGACAAGGCTTGTAATTAAGCAATATTACACAAGAGTTTGACATCTTATCACTGTGGTGCAGTAATAAATGAGCATAACATAAAAAAGAACAGTCCTATTGACATTTCAAACACAAAATAAACAGTATCCAGTATTTACAGCACATACCTTTTGAGGGCAGGTAGTTGGCTTGTTAGCTGCACTGGGGGAGTCCTTTACGTACCCCTGATTATGTTCCAACTACATAGTGATTATGAGTCTCTTATTGGGTTCTTAAATAAGATAAGATAAGATAAGATAAGCCTTTATTAGTCCCACAACGGGGAAATTCCAGGATTGCAACAGCACAGGGATAGCAACACTCAGAGCAACAATCAGAAGGCAAGAAAAAAAAACAAGCAAGCAAGAGCATATACATATGTACATATTACTATAAAATATATATATACACACAGACACACAGTGCAGAGCATTGTAGCTGGATGGAATAAATATATGAATATATGAACACACAGTGCAGAGCATTGTAGCTAGATGGAATAAATATGTAAATGTATAAACACCCACAGTACGGAGCATTGCAGCTAGGTGGAATAAATATGTAAGTATATAAACACACACAGTGCGGAGCAATGTAGCTAGATGGAATAATATGTAGATATATAAAAACACAGTGCGGAGCATTGTAGCTAGATGGAATAAATATATAGATATATAAATATAAACACACCCAGTGCTGAGCATTGTAGCTAGATGGAATAAATATGTAAATATATAAACACACACAGTGCAGAGCATTGTTGCTAGATGGGATGAAACAGCATAACGGCTGCACGGTGGCGCAGTGGTTTAGCACTGTGGCAGCACAGTTTTACCCTTGGCCGGGGGATCGTGGGGATCATGAGGTCGTGGGTTCGATCCCAGCCCCCGACCAACAGTGAGCTGTGTGGAGTTTGCATGTTCTCCCCGTGTTGCGTGGGTTTACTCCGGGATTTCTCCGGTTTCCTCCCGCATACCAAAAACATGTAGGTTTAGGGCGCTCGCGCACGCAGCGACCAGCAGCCGGTGGCTTGTCACCAGACTGCAAACCAAGTCTACCTACGGGTACAAATAAGTGACAAAAAAAAAAAAAAAATAAAAAAAAAAATAACCATCTACTTAGTTATCCTACATGGTATGATTATGTGCCCATACATATTCTCACCCTCCATAGCGACCGGTATTTTCCTAGTTGTATGCCGGAGGGGACCATTGTGTAAGTCTATTGCATCTTTTGCATTCAAAAAACTATTAGTTTGTTACGTCTTTTTGCTATCTCTGTGAGCAGCCCTGCTTAGGTTGTACAGTCTGACAGCCGTTGGTAGGAAGGACCTACGAAACCTCTCGGTTGTGCACCTGGGATGATGTAGTCTGCTGCTAAATGAGCTCCTCAGTGCATTCAGTATGTCCTGCATAGGGTGGAACTCGGACTCCAGCAGAGATGACAGTTTAGGCACCGTCCTTCTCTCTCCTATCTCCTCCACCGGATCAAGGCGCTGCCCCAGGACAGAGCTAGCTTTCTTAATCAGTTTGTTCAATCTCTTCCTATCGGCTGCAGTAATGCCACTGCCCCAGCAGACCACTCCAAACGTGATGGCTGATGCCACCACCGTGTCATAGAATGTCTTCAGCAGCGCCCCTTGTACACCAAAAGACCTGAGTCTCCTCAGCAGGAACAGCCTGCGCTGTCCCTTCTTGTAGAGTGCATCAGTATTGTGTGACCAGTCTAGTTTATTGTTCAGATGAACACCCAGGTACTTATAGGATGTCACCATCTCGATGTCTGTTCCCTGTATATTTACTGGTGCTGTGAGGGGCTGCCCATGCCTGCGGCAGTCCACCACCAGCTCCTTAGTTTTCCTTGCGTTGATCTGGAGGCAGTTCCGATGGCACCAGTCCACGAAGTCCTGGATAAGCCCTCTGTACTCAGCTTCATCTCCATTGGAGATGAGGCCAACGATCGCAGAGTCATCAGAGAACTTCTGTAGATGGCAGTGTGTTGTGTTGTGTGAGAAGTCCGCAGTATAAAGAGTGAACAGGAAGGGAGCCAGCACCGTTCCCTGGGGGGCCCCCGTGCTACTGATGATCGTGTCGGACACACAGTCCCGGGTTCTCACAAACTGAGGCCGGTTCGTGAGGTAGTCCAGGATCCATGATGACAGGTGCTGGTCCACCCCTGCGCACAGCAGCTTGTCCTTCAGGATCATCGGTTGGATGGTGTTGAAAGCACTGGAGAAGTCAAAGAACATGATCCTCACCATATTCCCGGGCTTCTCCAGGCGGGACAGAGAACGGTGAAGGAGGAAGATCACCGCATCCTCCACCCCAATGCCATGCTGGTAGGCAAACTGGAGTGGATCCATCGCTGGTTCCACCAGGGGGCGGAGGTGAGCAAGGAGCAGTCTCTCCAGGGTCTTCATCAAGTGGGACGTCAAGGCCACCGGTCTGTAGCTGTTCAGGTCTTTGGGGTGGGAAGTTTTTGGTACAGGTACCACACAAGATGTTTTCCACAGCTGTGGTACCCTCCCCAGCTTCAGGCTCAGGTTGAAGATGTACGTCACAATCCCACACAGCTGGTCTGCACAGGACTTGAGGAGCTTTGCGCTGATGCCGTCCGGTCCCGACGCCTTCCTCGCCTTGATCTTCCTCAGCTCCGTCCTCACCTGGGTCCTGGTCAGGGTCAGGATGGGGGGCTATGTGTTGGGAGTGGGGGGGTGTTGGTGGAGTGGGGAGTGGGCAGCAGGACTTGATTTCTTAGAGGCAGCAGTGGTTGTTGTGCAGTCAGGGGGGAGGGCGGTTGGTCAAACCTGTTGAAAAACAGATTCAGATTGTTCGCCCACTCCCTGCCCCCCGTGGCCTGGGAGGAGGTATTCTGGAGCCCAGAGATGGTTTTGAGGTTTCTCCAGACCCCGCTGATGTCGCTCTGTTGCAACTTGTCCTCCATCTTCTTCCTGAAGCTGTCCTTGCCTTCTCTGATCTTTCTCCTCAGCTCCCTCTGTACGGACTTCAACATCTCCCTGTTCCCCGACCTGAAGATCCTCTTCTTCTCTCTCAGAAGTGTTTTAATCTCAGGGTTGATCCAGGGTTTGTTGTTTGAGCAACACCATATGGTCTTGGTGGGAACGGATTTGTCCACACAGAAGCTGAGGTAGCCCGTGAAGGTGTGAATGAGGCCATCGATGTCCTCACCATGTGGATCGCAGAGCTGCTTCCAGGCGGTGGCTTCAAAACAGCCTTTTAGAGTGTCCATTGTCTCCTCAGACCATAACTCCACTGTGCGCATGGCCGGACGTTGTCTGTGCACTAGGGGTTTGTACACCGGCCGGAGATGAACCAAGTTGTGATCCGATCTCCCGAGTGGGGGGAGTTGTGATGAGGTGTACGCCTCCTTAGTGTTTGCGTAGAATAAGTCCAGTGTTTTATTGTCTCTGGTGGGTCTCTTCGAGGACACCAACCTGTGCGCCATCCACGCCAAGAGGGTCACCATCATGCCCAAAGACATCCAATACAGCCTTAGCTTGTCCATTCCCTCTGTAAAACAGTTGAGATGACACAGATAGCTGTCAGAGGCTAACAGCGACTTATTCTGCTCCTTTTAGTGTTAATATCTGCAAACTTCGCTCACATTTTTTAGCATCTTCAGATGGAGTAAAGAGTCCACCATCACGAATTATGTAGATGGAGACCGTATTTGTTTTTGTTACATGCTGTCTTTAATTGTTCCACCTGTGCTCTGCAGCATCTGAACAGCACAGACTGCACGCTGCCAGAGTTAAGTGCCGAGCCTGTAACTCCATGGGTACGTCTTACAGGGGTAGTACATGAAAAGCTCTCACATACCCGCACCCAACAGGGAGAGGGGAAAAACAAACAAAAAAAAAAACATGAGCAAGATTATGATAGTTCTACACCCCAAACATCGATTCCAGTTTTGTTTCAGCTAAATGGGTCTATACCTAAATGCTTGACTGTTAGGTATGACATATGAAGAGGATCTGTAGCATCTCACATTTTCAACAGTGATCATCATGCCTTACAGAGAACAGGTAAAAAGAAAAAATTAAAGTGCCTTCAGACAACTAATGTTATGAAATGGAATTTTGTGAGGGAAAAGTTGTAAATGCCTCTCCGTGGATCACCATTTTATCGTGGTAGAGGGGTTTGTGTGTCACAGTGATTCCAGGAGCCATGTTGTCGGGGGCAACTTGCCCCTGGTTGGGTCTCCCAAGACAAATTGCTCCTGGGTGAAGGGCCAGACCAAGAACAATCCAGTGGATCCCCATGAAAACAGTTACAAGGACCCAGTGTATCAATTAGCCACATGGGTCCACTCTCCAGTGGGCTCATCACATTAACACTGCAAGACAGGGCCTTGGCGAAGGTAATATAAAGCATTCTCAAATTACCTCCAAAATGTAAAGGGTACACCTGTAGGTCAAGTGCCACCTCTGGTGAAAATTTCACCCAAATCCATCCAGTAGTTTTGCATAATCCTGCACACATATAAGGCCCTTGGCAGAAGTATGCATTCTCAAATTTCCCTCCAAAGTTGATTAATTTTATCTATAACCAGAGGGCCACCTCTGGTGAAAATTTCATCAGAATCCATCTGGTAGTTTTAGCGAAATCCTGCTAACAGCCAGAGAGACAAACCATCCAGATCACATTAAGAAATAATTATGAAAATGTCAAATTTACAGTGGTGTGAAAAAGTGTTTGCCCCCTTCCTGATTTCTCTTTTTTTTGAATGTTTGTCACACTTAAATGTTTCATATCATCAAACAAATTTAAATATTAAACAAAGATAACACAAGTAAAACACAAAATGCAGTTTTTAAATGGAGGTGTTTATTATTAAGGTTAAAAAAAATCCAAGCCTACATGGCCCTGTGTGAAAAGGTGATTGCCCCCGTTAAAACATAAATTAACTGTGGTTTATCACATCTTTGGAAAGCTGAGTTCAGTTTCTCTAGCCACACCCAGGCCTGATTACTGCCACACCTGTTCTCAATCAAGAAATCACTTAAATAGGACCTGAGTGACAAAGTGAAGCAGACCAAAAGATCCTCAAAAGCTAGACACCATGCTGCGATCCAAAGGAATTCATGAACAAATGAGAAACAAATTAATTGAGATCGTCATGGTCTGAGCGCTGATATTGTCTGTGCTCGGATCATCCAGTATTTTCCTCGTTCTTCTGTGTTGTTTCCTATGACATCCAGGGCTTTTATTATGACAGTGTCACAGCTGGACTTTTGGCTGTTAGAGCTGAGCTGCGTTGTGACAGCTGATCCACATTCCACTGATTACTTTCTCATTATTGGTTTTGCCTTATTTAATTGTCAAAGTCCTGGACAGCGGTAGAGCCCGAGATCAGGCAAGTGCTCTATTTTGTCTTCCAATTTTCTATTCTGGAGTATTATTGCCTGTCTCTTGGGGAAACAAGCTGGGTGCAGCCGATCGCTGCATCCGAGCTTGTCTCACCGGGCTCTGCCGCTGATGGTGATTCTGATCCCGGTTTCCTCTCTTCCTCTGAGCCTTTTCCCAGGGTCACCGGTGACAAGCCTGTTCCAGTCATCGTCTTGGAGGTTCCAGATCCGTACTCAGAGGTCATCTCTGGTGCTGCGCCGTCCCAGTTGGGGTCCGTCGTGGGTGCAGCTCTGACCCAATCGGGGTCCATCGTGGGCGCTGTTCCGGCCCAGTCGGGGTCTGTCGTGGGCGCAGCACTGTCCTGATTGGGGTCCAGCAAGAGCACAGCGCCAGTTTGGTTGAAGTTCGGAGAAGGAGCTGCAGATCCTCCGCCGTTCGACACCGGACTGGCCCCTCATCCTTCACCCCTATCCTTCTCCACCGGGTGCCGCTGGGGTTCCCTGGATTCGGCTCGGCTTCCTCTCGCTATCCCTCTCAGTAGGGATGCTGCCTCCGAGTTCTCCCCTTCGGTCCTGGTGGCCTAGTGATGCGGGTCAGCCGCCCGGAAAACTGCTTCACCGATTCGGCGTTCTGGGTCGGCCATCCAATGGACTGCCTTCTTTGTTCGCCGACCTGGTCCGGCCGCCAGAGGTACTGTTTTTCTGGGCCTGGGACTAGGGTAGACTGCCCAAACTATTTCTTTTTCCCCTGCCAGTGATCTGGAAGCTGGATGCAAGTAGACCTCCTGAACTGTTTGGGGTTTTTTTTCTCTCTCTCCTTTGTGCTCTACCTGCCGACATCCCTGTAAGTGTTTTATTCCCCTCCTCTGTAGTGTTAGGGATGCTCTTTTGTTTTTTGGTCTGAACTACTGTATATTGAACTGATTGCATATCGCCACTCTGTAGCGTGTTGAATTATTTGTTCTGGTTTTTGTTTCATTGTACCCTGCCTGCTGACATCCCTGTAGTGGTCCCCCCCCCAACCCCCGTAATGTTAGGGATGCTCTTGTGTTTTTGTCCTTAGATTATATTGAACTGATTGTATATCGCCACTCTGTAGCTTGTTGAATGATTTTTTTTTTTGGTATTATAGGGTACTCTGTATTTTGTTATGTGCCTGTATTTTCGTTCTCTGTAGTTTAAGAGATGCTCTTTTTTTTCTCCTTTGCCTGTGATGTTTTTTTTTTTTGAACGATATTTGTAGTGTGACTGCTCCACTTTGAAGCTTGAGTTTTCTTTTTTTTTCTCTCCCCTGGTGTTTTTAGGGTACATGTACCAGTATTTCAGTTTTCTTGTCTCCTTTTCAGTCATAAGGCTGAGTTTATTATTGTGGTATTTACTGTGCTCTAGGGTTATTTATGGCGTGGGAGCCTCATCATTTTGATTGTCATTTCTGGTTCGTTGTTGCCCTCCTGTATTTTTTTTTTCTTTCTCTTCTCCTTGATTCAGTGTTTTGTTGGTTCTTGCCCTCCTAGCCTGTTCACCCTCCACCCTCCCTACGGTGGCCCTGGTGGCCTTCTGGGTGGGGGGCTTGGATGTCATGTTGCGCCTGGAATACGCCTTTTAAGGGGGGAGTACTGTCATGGTCTGAGTGCTGATATTGTCCGTGCTCGGATCATCCAGTATTTTCCCCGTTCTTCTGTGTTGTTTCCTATGACATCCAGGACTTTTACTATGACAGCGTCACGGTGGGACTTCCGGCTGTCAAAGCCGAGCTGCGTCGTGACAGCTGATCCACATTCCACTGATTACTTTCTCATTATTGATTGTGCCTTATTTAAGGGAGCAGCTGAGGTTACTCCTGGCTGTGACCATGCACAACGTTGGCCCCATACAATGTTCGGCTGGAGTCCCTATCCCCGGCTCCAGTCATCTTCTTGTTCCTTCATGTTCTCAGTAAGTGTTTTGGCTCAAAGTCTGTCATCCTGTGCCTTAGTTTTAGCCTTAGTCAAAGTCTGGGTTATATCATTATTGTGTTTTTGCCTATGCCAAAGTCTGTGTTTTTGCCCCACGTGGCTGATTATTTTGTCATTTATGTCTTTTTGTTAATAAATATGCAAACCCACAGGCTGGCCTATAGCGTTTCATTAGTGGCCCGCGAGGGCCACCCATGACAGAGATCTATCAGTCTGGAAAAGGTTATAAAGCCATTTCTAAAACTTTGGGACTCCAGCAAACCACACTGAGAGTCTTGATTACCAAGACTTTTGGAAGAATACTGTGTGGACTGACGAGACAAAAGTTGAACTTTTTGGAAGCTGTGTGTCCCATTACATCCAGCATAAAAGTAACACAGTATTTCAGAAAAGGAACATCATACCAACAGTAAAATATGGTGGTGGTAGTGTGATGATCTGGGGCTGTTTTGCTGCTTCAGGACCTGGAAGACTTGCTGTGGTAAATGTAACCATGAATTCTGCAGTCTACCAAAAAATCCTGAAGGAGAATGTCTGGTCGTCTGTTCATGAGCTCAAGCTGATGCGCACTTGGGTTCTGCAGCAGGACAATGATCCAAAACACACCAGCAAGTCCACCTCCGAATGGCTTAAGAAAAACAAAATGAAGACTTCCGGGAAGATGGCGGAGAGGCATAACGCTTAATTAGAGAGTTCTCCCTAGTCAGGTTAAAAATCTTTGAAAAATGGCCAACTCGACATAAATAGGTCAATAAACCAAGGGATGAAAACATGAAGTAGCCAGGCACACGGAAAAAAGCAGGGTAAAACTAAAGAATCCCTCTTCAACAACACTGGAGAAATCGTTGAACATGAGACCAACAAAAACAAGGAGACTTCGACAGAGAAAATGGAGGACGCCAACCTCGATATTATGAACACTGGCTTTGCCAATGTAAGTAAGGATATAAAAGACCTCAAGCAACAACTCCAACAGGATTTAACAACTCTTAAGGAAGAACTGAAAAAAGGGGTGAAGGAGGAAATTATGGGTCTCCGAAAAGAAATAGACCGCAAGCTAGCAGAAAACACGGAGGAGCGGCGCACTCTACGGGTGTGTATGGCAGAAACTCAAGCTCGAATATCAGAGGTGGAAGACTGGAAGACCGAGGCAAGTGAGCTGCTACAGACCCTGACGGCACAGACACAGAGGATGCAGGAAAAAATAACCGACCTGGAGAGCAGGTCCAGGCGGAGCAATATACGCATCTTCGGGATACCGGAGGGCACTGAAGGCAACTCGATGGCGAAATTCATAGATCAATTCTTAAAAAAAAAGCTTGAGTTGCCCAATGAAACAGACCTGCAGATCCAACGTGCGCACAGAGCCTTGGCACAGAAACCGAACTCAAACTCTGCACCCAGGTCAGCTGTGGTAAACTTCTTAAAATACGACATAAAGGAAAGAATTCTGACACAAACGTGGAAAAAAAAGATGCGAGTTGGCGACAAACAGATATTCTTTGATCATGACTACCCGACAGAAATTGTGCAGCAGCGAAAGAAATATACCAACATTAAAAAAATGCTGAAAGAGAAAAAAATTAGATTTCAAACGCCACTAACGGAGATGAGAATTCATTGGGATGATGGCGTGAAAACCTACAACATAGCCAGGGAGGCAGTGCTGGACATGAAGGAGCGAGGCTTTGTGGTGAGCGTACCCGAGGAAGCGGCTGAAGCAGGGGCGGCACAGAGAGCACCGAGACAGCTGGAGTGGAGGCGAGTGAGCGGCAGAGGACGGGAGACAGATCAAGCCCAAGAAAAACTGCAAGGCTTTCAATGGAAAGCTTAAATTATAACAAAAATTAAGAAGGGCATAGAATAAATGAAGGCCAAGAAGACAAGGTAAAAGTGAAGTAAATAAACGACTGAGAGAGGTTAAAGTGATTTTTGTTGGACATTTCTAGACTAATGTTTATTACTTGGATAGTAACTACAGGTCTAGGGAGGGCCCCTCACTCGGTGAGAACATTCCCTCCACCCTCCAACAGGGACCAATGGGCAGAAGAAAGACCCAAAGTTCGGGGGTCGAGGTTCTTTAATGTGTTTTTGTTCATATATGTGTTAGTTTTGTTGTTAAAGGGGTTAGGAGCACAAGTTAAAATGGAAAAACATGAATACGGTTAAAAATCTTAAGATAATGACATTAAACGTGAGTGGTCTGAACTCACCTGTTAAAAGGGAAAGAATAATAAGAAAATTCAAGAAGGAAAAAGCCGAAATTATATTTATGCAAGAGACACATTTGAACAAGACAGAACATGAGAAATTAAAGAGATTTGGCTATAAGAACTCCTATTACAGTTCATTTAAAGGAGGAACTAAAAGGGGGGTTACGATACTAATTTCAAATAAAATACAGTTTGACTGTGAACAAGAAATCCAGGATAAAGAAGGCAGATATGTAATAATAAAGGGAAGAATAGATGGTATGCAGATCACATTAGTAAACATCTATGCCCCACCAGAAAGTGACAAGGGCTTTTTTCAACATCTGTTTGACCTAAAAGCAACACACAGTGAAGGAGTCCTAATTTGTGGAGGAGACTTAAATGCTGTCATAGATCATGAAGTTGATACAACAAGTGTTAAGAAGACAAAAAAACATATAACAAAGTTCATAAGAACCTCACTGGCAGAAATGGGTATGGTAGATGTATGGAGGGATCTGCACCCGCTGGAAAAAGACCATACTGTAGAGGAGCTGGGCAATGAAGAGGCGATTTGGTTTATAAGCGAAGTTTTAATGTTCAGCTCTTCTAACAAGTCTCATCTGGTGCAGAGAGCGGCAGAAGGGAAAAAGAGACAGAATCTCACCAACTCACTGATTATATACAAGCACACAACAAAAGACATGCATAACAAAGGCTGACATCCCTCATTATCTTAATCCCCCCATTGTCTTGGTATTTCCTCTCCTCGTCTTGGGAGGTGATGGTAATCCCTCTCCTCGCCTTGGGGGGTGAGGGTGGCTCGTCCGGTCTCCCCCGCTGCGTCCGGGAACGTCTTTGTTCTTCACTCGGCGGGTGAGATTCCTTTGTCCTTTCAGAGGTGTGAAGTTCCTTACATATGTAATCACCAAACATTTCCACTTGCTCTAACATATGTAGGTTATGGAATATATGGTTAATATAGACCACAGGCCCCCCAAACAACTAAGAAAGGACAACAGAAAGGTTCACAGTCTAGGATAGTTATTACGACATACTACGTGTTACAGCTGTTGCCACGGAAGAAACTTTCCAGCAGCCATGCTCCTAAGAGAGTTCAGTGGTAAACATAGCAGCATAGTAAAATCATAAGTCAGTCCTAAACTGTTGCAGCACAATTAGTGAATAATTGTGGAGTGGTTGGTATCAGTCCCTGTGCTGTTTGGGTTTAATTCTTCTCCCAAAACTGCTGTAGGTTGGTTTAGGCGTCCTGCTGGGACCTTCTTGTGAAGAATCTGCAGTGTGGGAAGGAGAGAGGTTATCTGTTCCCTGCCTGGGGGCTGAGTCTTTTCTCTTGGGGGGTCTACCTCGCCGAGGTGCTCTCGCCAACTGTGCAGGTTCGTCTTTCAACAAGAAGGCAGGTTTAAGTCTGTCAATGCTGACTGTTTCTTTTCTATCCCCATAATCAAGCACAAAGTGTTTATCACCATGTTCCAGCACTCTGAATGGCCCATCGAATGCTGGGCGTAACGTTGGTTTTAGAGCTTCATGCTTAACAAAAACAAACTCAGCGTTTTTTAAAGTTTGAGGGACAAAAACCTGTGGGAAGGAGTGATGAGCTGGACCGGGGAGAGAGTTCGGTCCGTTGCTGCCTAAAAACCTTGGGACTGGAAGGCGCCCTGGCTCTGGGTTCTCTGGCAGAAATTCACCTGGGAGCCTGAGAGGTTGTGCAAAAACTAATTCTGCGGGAGAGGCGTCTAGATCCTCTTTAGGTGCAGCACGCAACCCCAATAAAACCCAGGGAAGTTTATTTACCCAATTTGTGTCCGTTAGTGAGGCTCTGAGGGCAGCCTTTAGAGACCTGTGAAAACGCTCGCATAACCCATTAGCCTGAGGGTGATAAGCGGTGGTGCGATGAATTGTTGCCCCTAAGCTGTTGGACATGGCTGACCAGAGCTCTGAGACAAATTGAGGCCCCCTATCGGACGTGATGTCCGATGGGACGCCGAAACGTGCCACCCAGTTTGTCAAAAAAAAGCGAGCGACTTCCTCCGCTGTGGTTGCCGCTAGAGGGACCGCCTCTGGCCAGCGCGTGGTGCGGTCTATCATTGTTAACAGGTGTGTGAAACCTTGGGAGGAAGGTAGTGGCCCCACAAGATCGACATGAACGTGGTCGAACCTTCTAGCAGGGATTGGAAAAGGCTCCAGAGGGGCTTTTGTGTGTCTGTGTATTTTGGCGCGTTGACAAGAAATGCAAGTTTTTGCCCATTCTTTTACGTTTTTGCGCAGGCCTGGCCACACAAACTTTTCGGCGACCATTTTAACCGAGGCGCGCACACCTGGGTGCGCGAGGGAGTGAATTGCGTCAAAAATGCGGCGGCGCCATGTAGCTGGTACTAACGGGCGAGGTCGGCCGGTTGAAACATTGCATATTAGGGGGGGCACGCCGTCACGTAAACCCTTTTTCTCCAGCCTTAACCCTGTTGGTCCAGACAGGAGTGCGCGCACGTCCGCGTCACTGTTTTGTTCCTCTGCCATGGCTGCATAATCTATCCCTTCATGGATAGGTGCGGCGTATGTGTCTGCGTTAGTGAAGAGTTCTGCTGCTGAGGCAGTATAATCTGTCTCCCCGCGCTCTGGTGGTGCCACAGCGCGAGAGAGACAGTCTGCTACTACGTTAAGTTTGCCTGCCACGTGTCGAATGTCTGTGGTGAACTCTGAAATCGCAGCTAGCTGCCTTTGTTGCCTGCCTGACCATGGTTCTGAAATTTTAGCCATAGCAAAGGTGAGCGGTTTATGGTCTACAAAAGCCGTGAAACTCCGCCCTTCTAACCAGAACTGGAAGTGGCGGATGGATAAATGAAGCGCCAGCAGCCCTCTGTCAAAAGTACTGTATTTGCGTTCAGTTTGGTTTAGCGATTTGCTAAAGAATGCTAAAGGTTGCCAGACCCCGCTGACAAGTTGTTCTACAACTGCCCCTATAGCTAGGTCTGAAGCATCTGTAGTTAGTGCAATGTGGGCCAAGGGATCTGGGTGAACTAACAATGTGGCGTTAGCTAGGGCGTTTTTTACTTCCGCGAAAGCGCGTTCGTGCTCCGGGGTCCATTCGACCGCATTGGAAGCTTTCTTTTTTTTGAGCGCGTCATATAGGGGTTGCATGAGCTGAGCTGCGTGGGGGAGGAAGCGGTTGTAAAAATTAACCATCCCTAAAAATTCCTGTAGCGATTTGACCGTTTGCGGCCGTGGAAAACCTTCTATCGCATGAACTTTGTCTGGAAGTGGAACTGCCCCCTTCGGAGAGACTTTGTGTCCCAAAAAATCAATTTGCGATACGCCGAATTTGCATTTGGCTGGACTGATTATTAGCCCGTGCTCTTCTAGCCTCTGAAAAACCGTAGTGAGGTGCTGCTCGTGTTCTTCCTCAGACGAGCTGGCTACCAGCATGTCGTCGAGGTAGACGAAAACAAAGGGGAGGTCGCGTAGGACCGCGTCCATCATTCGATGAAAAGTTTGAGCAGCGCCTTTGAGGCCGAAAGGCATTCGCAGGAATTCAAAAAGGCCGAAAGGGGTTATTACCACTGTTTTAGGAACGTCTTCTGCTCAGACTGGGACTTGGTGATAACCGCGGACTAAGTCTATTTTTGAAAAAATGCGCGCACCCGCTAGATGTAGTGAAAAATCTTGAATGTGAGGGATTGGGTAACGGTCATGCGCTGTAGCGTTGTTTAGTCTGCGGTAATCTCCGCACGGTCTCCAAGAACTGTCGGATTTCGGAACCATGTGAAGTGGTGAGGCCCAGGGGCTCTTCAAGCGTCTAACAATGCCCAATTTTTCAAGAGTTGTAAACTCGTCCCGTGCTATGTTGAGCTTGGCCGCGTCTAAGCGGCGAGCTTTGGCAAAAACGGGAGGTCCCGTTGCGGGAATGAAGTGTTCAACCCCGTGTTTAGCCACAGTGGCTGAGAATTTGGGGGTTGTGAGTGCTGGAAATTGGGTGAGGAGTTGCTCAAACTTACCTCCTGCCATGGTGACGTTGGCCTGCACAGGTGGTGGAGAAACTCGAGCTGAGCATGGAATAGAAGCAAAAGACAGTGCATTAACCAGGCGCCTATTTGCTAGATCCACTAATAACCCATGTGCACACAAAAAATCTGCGCCTAACAAGTTAAAACTCACCGCCGCTACAACAAATGTCCATCTGTAGCTGCGGCCGTGGATGAAGAGGTGCAGGCTCTTTTCGCCGAACATGTCAATGTTAGAGCCGTTGGCTGCCACTGCTCCGTTGCCCCAGGTGCCCATGGCTCGATCTGCGTGGGAGGGCATGACGAAACTCAGCTGAGCTCCTGTGTCGATGAGGAACTGCTTGCCTGTGTGTCCATCCGTCACGTACAACAGCTTATTTTTCTCGCCGAGAACCGCTGCTGTTAACGGCTCTCGGCTTTGGCGTTTTCCCGACATCGTAAACTTGCAGGGGGGAACGCATTTGCGGGCCTTCTCGGCGAAGCGGTGGTGATAATAACAGACGTCGCCCTGTCTGTTACGTTTTGGCCGCGTCGCTGTCACCGTGGCCTGGGTCTGCTCCGTGGGTCGTGGCTCCTCGTGGCTCGGGGCATCAGCTTTGAGGTCTGCGGATGCTGCTGTGGGTGTCAGCTCCTTGCAGGCGTTGACGAGCCGATGAGCTTCGCTGGCCAGTGTGCGGAAGTCTTGGTGGGTGTTGCACTTCATGCTGGCGAGTGTCCCCCTCATGTGTGGCGGCAGCGTGCTGAGGAAAATAAACTGGAAGAGGAAGTTGTCATTATCCTCTTCCTTGAGCTGCAGCAAATCCTCCATGAGGGCCTTCGGATTGCCCCCTCTGTGGCCGTAGACCGCCAGGATCTTCTCGGCTCTTTCTTCCGCTGATGGGACGTAGTTCGCCACGATGGTCGCTTTGAACGTCTCATATTTGTCCCGGACCGGTGGTCGCCGGATCATGCTCCGCACACACTTCGAAGTGGCGGAGTCGAGTTTGGAGACGATATGATAAAACTTAGTATCGTCAGCCGTGATGCCCACCAGTATAAATTGGGCTTCAGCCTGCTGAAACCAAGAGGCGGGGTCCTCTTGCCAGAAGTCTGGCAGCTTGACAGCGACGGCGTTCGTGCACACCATCACTGCTGTGCCCGCCGGGTGAGAGTGCCTTGCCTCGGCTCTCACGGCGGTGCTGGTGCTCGGTTGAGCCCTCTCAACCTCTTCTGCCGGGGGGAACAGCTGTCCGTCTGCTCCCTCGTCTGCGTGGCTGCTGGTGTCTGCCTGAGTCGCCACGGATGAGTCGCTTGTGGGAGAACGCCTCCGGTCCATACTCGCGTCAAGGTCACCAGTGTAGAGGAGCTGGGCAATGAAGAGGCGATTTGGTTTATTAGTGAAGTTTTAATGTTCAGCTCTTCTAACAAGTCTCATCTGGTGCAGAGAGCGGCAGAAGGGAAAAAGAGACAGAATCTCGCCAACTCACTGATTATATACAAGCACACAACAAAAGACATGCATAACAAAGGCTGACATCCCTCATTATCTTAATCCCCCCATTGTCTTGGTATTTCCTCTCCTCGTCTTGGGAGGTGATGGTAATCCCTCTCCTCGCCTTGGGGGGTAAGGGTGGCTCGTCCGGTCTCCCCCGCCGCGTCCGGGAACGTCTTTGTTCTTCACTCGGCGGGTGAGATTCCTTTGTCCTTTCAGAGGTGTGAAGTTCCTTACATATGTAATCACCAAACATTTCCACTTGCTCTAACATATGTAGGTTATGGAATATATGGTTAATATAGACCACAATACACATTATTCAGCAGTCCATAAAGTACACTCTAGAATAGAACACTTCCTTATGAATGAAGGTGACAGACACAGAGTGAGAAAATGTCAGATTGGAGGGGCAGAAATGTCAGATCATAATCCTACAGTATATACATGGAAATATATTTAAACAATAGAAAACGACAAACAACATGGAAACTTAATGTGGGATTATTAAATGATGAGAAAATGAAAGAAAGAATAAAGTTAAACATAAATAAGTATATTGAGGAGAATAATAATGAAAAGTGGACCCAACAATACTATGGGACGCACTGAAAGCCGTGTTAAGGGGTAAATTAATGGTTGAATCAGGAAAAGCAAAAAAGTCTAAACTGGAATCATATAAACAAAGATGTGAGAGACTGAGGGAATTAGAACGTAAACATCAAAACACAAATGACTCAAAAATATATCAAGAAATTAAGGAAGAAAAAATAAATATAAAAGTAATACTAATAGATGAAATTGAAAAGAAAAATAGATTTTTTAAAACAAAATTATTATGAAACGGGGCCAAAGGCCACAAAACTGTTGGCAAAACGGTTAAGAAAACAACAAACAGTGAATAATGTATATAAGATTAAGGACCCCATCACAAATAAATCAACAGTTATCCCAGAAAACGTCGAGGAAATATTCCATAAATTTTATCAAGAACTATATTTGCAACCCGAAGAGAAAAATGTCAAGGATATAAAAAAATTTCTATACACACTGGACTTGCCATCAATAGGAAATCAACAAAATGAAGAGCTAACAGCAGAAATAACAAAACAAGAAATTAAAGATGCGATTAAGTCACTAAAAAATGGTAAATCACCAGGTAGTGACGGATACCCGTCTGAGTTCTATAAACTGTTTATAGAAGAACTCACGCCACAGCTCCTAAAGTCATTTAATTGGACATTAAACAACAAAATACCTGCATCATGGAACGAAGCCATTATTTCAGTTATTTTAAAGCCAGGAAAAGATAGGGAACAATGTGGAAATTATAGGCCAATCTCTTTAGTAAATGTGGATTATAAAAAATATACAACAATTATCTGTAAACGAATAAAGACATTCTTGACAGAATTGACAGAGGATGATCAAACTGGTTTTATAGAGGGATGCCAAACACATGATAATATCAGGAGAACAATACATATAATTAATCAAATACATAAAGAAAAGAAAAGCGCAATAATAATGAGTTTAGACGCAGAAAAATCATTCGATAGGGTTAATTGGATGTTTCTATATACTGTGCTGGAACGCTTTGGATTTAATGAAAAGTCAGTGCAATGCATAAAGACACTATCAAAAACCTTTGGCAAGAATCAAGATAAATGGTAGCTTAACAGACAAAGTAAATATACAAAGATCAACTAGACAGGGATGCTGCCTATCGCCCACCTTGTTTGCTCTGTTCATAGAGCCACTGGCTCAAGCGGTGCGACAAAATAAGAAATTAAAAGTTGTAACAATAAAGGGAGTGGAACACAAGATTGGGCTGTTTGCAGATGATATTATAGTTTATCTTGAACAACTGGATGCATCAATAACGGAAATGATGGATTTGATAGAAATTTTTGTAAAGTTATCAGGATACAAGATAAACATATCAAAAACACAAATACTGACATTCCACTATAACCCTTTAAACCAGATAACCGATAAGATCAAACGAAACTGGAAACAAAAAGAAATAAAATACCTTGGAATGAACATACCCAAAGATTTAAGTAAAATCTATAAAGCAAACTATGATAGGTTAGAACAAGAAATAAAAAAAGATATTGATAGGTGGTCAATCTTAAACATTGATCTGAATTCAAAAATTGAGACAGTCAAAATCAGCATACAACCTAGACTGCTTTACCTCTTCCAAGCTCTACCAAAAGAGATTCCTGGTGCTCAGTTCTCAAAGTGGGACAGGATGATATCAAGATTTGTTTGGGGAGGCAAAAAGCCAAGAGTGAAATATAAAACTTCCAGTTACCAAAAGAGAAAGGCGGCATGGGTCTACCGAGTCTAAAAGAATATTACTACTCAGCACAAATAAGATATATTATATGTTGGTGTGACGGAGGATATGAGGCAAAATGGAAAGAAATGGAAAGGGAAATTGAGGGACTCCCAGTGCAAAGCATAATGGGAGATAAAGATGCATATAAGCAAATTAAACAAATAGACCCAATCACTAAATTTACTTTGGAACTGTGGTGTAAACAAACGACACAGTATTATCTTGTCTGTAACTAGTGATCTTTGGTCATGCATCTGACGTCGTGACGTAATTATCACCCTTATTGTTTTTTTATCACCCTTATTGTCATTCAACCATACAACCAATCATGTACAGCAGAATGAGATTGTGCTTTACCTATCTACAGTGTAAATCACACACACCCCAAGTGCAGAATCAGAGGGCCGCTGCCATGCAAGGCGCCGCCACAGAGTTCCCTCCTCCATTCCATTTATTGCTGAGCACCAAGCTGGATGGCAGGAAGTTCCACTTTTATATGGTCTTTGGCATGACCCGGCCGGGATTTGAACCCCTGCCTCCCAGGTGTGGGGCGGATGCTCTACCAACTGAGCCACCACTCCGGTATATATGCGCTGCCTCTTTTTCTCATGCAAGCGCCAAGTAAAGTTCATGTTCAACAGCACGCAGTTGTCCCACGTTATTTCGTTCAGCTAAAGAACACGACATGGTGTCAGAAGTGCTGCGTAGCTGTGAAGACAGACACTAAAAGTCATTCTAGTGGGAAGAGGGAGAGAGGTGAGCTAAGATGCCCGAAGATAGAGATGATGAACAGGTGAGAGCAGGAGTTAGCATCGCGGCTAGCATGCCCAGCGCCACATTTAGCATTCAGCCACCGGAGCCCTTTGATTTCTCCAAACCACATGAATGGACCAAGTGGATTCGGCGCTTCGAAAGATTTCGCCAGGCAAGCAATTTGTCTTCAAGTTCAAATGAAAATCAAGTCAATACATTAATATACTGCATGGGAGATGAAGCGGATGATGTCCTGAGAGGCTTAAAGTTAACCGAAGCAGAGCAGCTCGAATATAGCAAAGTGAGAGACGGCTTCCACAGCTTTTTCATTGTAAAGAAAAATGTTGTTTATGAACGTGCACGTTTCAATATGCGCAAACAAGAGCCAAATGAAACCGTAGACGCATTTGTAACGGCCCTGCATGCATTAGCGGAGCACTGCAACTACGGTTAGCTTCACGATGAGCTCATAAGAGACAGAATAGTAGTGGGCTTGGCCGACACAAGACTGTCAGAGTGCATGCAAATGGAAAAAGACTTGGACTTGGAGAAAGCCGTAAATATGGCAAGACAATCAGAAGAGATCAAAAAGCAACAAACAACTTTGAGGAATGAAGGAAACGTGATGCAGATGAATGCGAACTCTGTGGATAGAGTTACTAAAGCCAAATATGACAAGACAAAGTTTAAGTTCAAAAGCGAAACAGTGAACACACGCCAGCTGTCTAAAAGTAAAAGCAAAAGTACACCAAACACATGGTGCTATAAATGTGGTGGCTCTCCTCACCCTAAATACGAGTGCCCTGCAAATGATGCCAAATGTCATGCATGTGGAAAGAAAGGCCACTACCAACGGGTCTGCAGGCAAAGTAAGAATGTCCAAAGTATTGAGGAGGAAGAGGAGCGAAGTTTTTTCCTCAGCTCAGTCACAACAGGCCACCAGGTATGGACAGCTGATATTCTGGTGAGGGACACTAAAATGTCTTTCAAACTCGACACTGGAGCCGATGTCACTGCAATAGCGGAGTCAGACTTGGAACAAATATTTCCAAGAGCAAAAATGCCTGTTCTCCAGCAGCCGGAGAAACCATTGTTGGGTCCTGGAAGGAAACCACTGGAGGTCGCAGGTTTCACAAAGCTTCAGCTCAACTACGGGACAAAACAGACAACAGAAAAGGTCTACATTGTCAAAAATCTCAGCACGCCACTGTTAGGCCTTCCTGCCATCATAGCTCTAAGCCTTCTTGTGCGAGTTGATGTTATTTCAATGGACACTCTGAAAACATCCTACCCCAAACTGTGCAGCGGTCTGGGTGAAGTGCAGCAGCCCTACCACATAAAACTCAAACCAAACGCTGTGCCATACTCATTGAAAACCCCAAGGAGGATTCCAATACCTCTAATGGGTAAAGTCAAGGAGGAACTCCAAAGGATGGAACAGCTTGGAGTCATCACCCGAGTGGAGGAACCTACAGACTGGTGCGCCAGCATGGTCGTTGTTCCGAAGAAAAACAGTCCGAGGCTGAGACTGTGCGTGGATTTTATCGGACTAAATGAGTATGTGTGCAGAGAAAAGTTTGTGCTGCCTTCTGTCGAACAAAGTCTTGGGATGCTAGCAGGAGCCAAAGTGTTCAGCAAACTGGACGCCAACATGGGCTTCTGGCAAATTCCCTTGTCGGAGGAATCTGCCAAACTGACCACATTCATAACACCCTTCGGGCAGTTCCACTTTAACCGCCTCCCCTTTGGCATCAGCTCTGCGCCCGAGCACTTTCAGCGCAAAATGTCGGAGGTTATCGAAGGAGTTGAAGGAGTGGTCTGTCACGTTGATGATGTGCTGGTATGGGGACATGACCAAGAGGAGCACGACGCCCGACTCCATACCACCCTGCAAAGACTGGAAAAAGCAGGTATAACTCTGAATGTGGAAAAATGTGATCTGTCACAGACCAAAGTGACTTTCCTTGGCCACATCATTACGGACACTGGCATAAGTCCTGACCCAAAGAAAACAGAGTCCATCACAGAGATGAATGAGCCATCAAACGTGACAGAGCTAAGAAGTTTTCTGGGCATGGTCAATCAGGTGGGAAAGTTTATCCCCCATTTAGCAGAGAAAGACAAAGCTCTGAGAGATCTTTTGTCCAAGAAGAACAGCTGGTATTGGGGTGTAGACCAAGCTAAAGCATTCAAAACGCTCAAAGATGCTCTAACTTCACCCCCAGTGCTTGCTATTTATGACCCAAATAGAGACACTAAAGTATCAGCTGATGCTTCTTCTTATGGTCTAGGTGGTGTTCTCCTGCAGCAGTGGGAAGAACGATGGAGACCAGTCGCCTACGCTTCAAGGTCGCTGTCTCCAACAGAACAACGCTATGCACAAGTGGAAAAAGAAGCCTTAGCATCCACATGGGCATGCGAGCGATTCCGTGATTTTCTAATAGGCAAACACTTCTGTCTGGAAACTGATCATAAACCTCTTGTGTCACTCTTAGGAGTTCAAGCCTTGGATCTACTGCCACCGAGGATCCAGCGCTTCAGGATGAGACTCATGCGTTACTCGTACAATGTACAGTATGCCCCAGGTAAATCGCTCTGGACAGCAGACACGTTGTCTCGCTCACCATTGAAAACAAAACTGACAAAATCAGACGAGGAACTCATGGAGAGCACAGACATATATGTGGACAGCATCATTGAAAATATGCCTATCAGTTCATCATATATGCAAACACTCAAGGAACAACTGAAAATGGACAGTGTGTGTGCTCGTGTAATGGTCATGTGCAGTCAAGGTTGGCCTGAACATGCAAAACAAGAACCTCTGTTGAGAAACTACTGGCCCGACCGAGCCACACTTACCGTGAAAGACGGCTTGCTGTTGAAGGATTCAAGACTTGTTATCCCTTCAGCAACGCGAAACGATGTCTTAACAAAACTACATGACGGACACCAAGGAGTTGTAAAATGTAAAGCCCGAGCTCGCCAGTCAGTATGGTGGCCTGGTCTCAGCCAACAGATAAGTGAAATGGTGTTAAAGTGCAGAACATGCATACAAGAGAGACACAACCACAGTGAGCCATTAATGCCAACCGAATGCCCTGATCGCCCGTGGCAAAGAGTGGGTACAGATTTGTTCGAGCTGGGAGGGAAAACTTACCTTCTTGCTGTGGACTATCTTTCCAGGTTCGTTGAGATTGCCCTGCTGAACAAAACGAAATCCAACGACGTCATTACTCACCTGAAGTCTTTCTTTGCCCGTCATGGCATCCCTGAGGTCCTGATGTCTGATAATGGGCCCCAGTTCTCTGGACGGACTTTCACAGACTTTGCGGCTGCCTATGGCTTTAAACACATCACATGCAGCCCAAGGTTCCCGCAAAGTAACGGAGAGGCGGAACGTGCTGTACAGACTGTGAAAAACTTACTGAAAAAGGCTGCTGATCCATATTTAGCTCTTCTTGCCTATAGAGCTACTCCTCTCCAAAATGGTTACAGCCCTGCTGAACTCCTCATGGGCCGCCGCCTGAGGACGACACTACTGACTCTTCCCTCTCAGTTGGATCCGACACTGCCGGACAGCGTCACTCTTGCTCATAAGGAAAGGGAGAAGAGGATGTCGGACATTTCAAACTACAACAGACGTCACCGAGCAAAACCCTTGTGTAACTTGTCACCAGGAGAACAAGTGTGGGTGACAGATGCTAAAACACCAGGCATTGTTATCCAAAGTCACTCAACACCGAGATCTTATACAGTGGACCTACCACAGGGGACAGTGAGACGCAATCGCATGCATTTGATTCCTCTACACTCACCTTTGCAACAGTGTACCAAACAGCAGAGTGGGTCAGATGAACCTTCAGAGCAGGTGAAACAAATGCCTATTGTACCTCCTGTTACTCCTATAAAGTCTGATGTTGTGAGAACTAGATCAGGAAGAACTATTGTCAAACCTAAAAAGTTAGATCTCTAAAGAATGGTAAAAAGGTACAAACACAGAATGTTCTTAGCTGTGGTATTGTTAATGTTTAGAAAATAATAAGCGAAGTTTTAAAAAGTACATGTTAAGTTCAGAGAAAATGTACACGTGAATACTAGTTACATGTATGCATACTCTCAAAAAAAAAAGAAAAAAAGGGAGATGTGGTGTAAACAAACGACACAGTATTATCTTGTCTGTAACTAGTGATCTTTGGTCACGCATCTGACGTCGTGACGTAATTATATATGCGCTGTCTCTTTTTCTCATGCAAGCGCCAAGTGAAGTTCATGTTCAACAGCACGCAGTTGTCCCACGTTATTTCGTTCAGCTAAAGAACATAACAGGAACTGTGGTATAAAATAGTACAAAAGTATAATATAAAGGAGGACATAAAATTATTGAAATGGGTAGCATTTGACAGTCAGTTTGAACCAGCAAAGCAAGATAGGGGATACAAAAATCTGGTGAACAAGGGAGTCACAGCATGGGGAATTATGGGAAAAAAGATTTCGAGAGTTTTGTAAACATGAGAAGAAAATTTAAACTAGAAAAATCTGAATTCTTCAGATATCTGCAGATGAGAGATTATTATATGAGAAGAATTAGGTATAACCTCCATACAGATGTGAGTGAGATTATACAATTCATTTTAAGCTTGTATGCAGGAAATAAAACAAGAATTATTTCAAAGCTATATCAGAAACTTATGGCAAACAAACATTCAAGTAACTATATAAAGGAGAAATGGGAAAAAGAGCTAAATTTAAGCATAACAGAAGAAAACTGGCAAGAAATATGGAAAACACAACACACATCAACAAGTTCAAGGACATGGAGGGAATTTGGATGGAAAAACCTGATTTGCTATTTCATTACACCACAGATCCAAAGAAAATATACAAATACCAAATCTATGTGCTGGAGGGGCTGTGGGGCTCAAAATGCAGACCACTCGCATACGTTTTGGAAATGCAGCAAAATCTCATCATTCTGGAAATCTATTCATGTGACAATACAGAGTATATTAGGATATAATATACCATTGAACTGTAACTTGATGTATTTATGTGATCTTAAAAGGGACAATGTAAACGGGCTGAGGACAGATATCTAGTTAAAATCATGCTGATTGCATGTAAAAAAACAATCACAAGAAAATGGCAATCAGAAGTTCTTCCTGACCAAGAGCAGCGAACAGGTATTGTTGAGAATATATGTCTAATGGAAAAACTAACATATCGACAGAGAATGCAAGAAGGACAACATGAAAAAAAAATGGTGGAAATGGATACACTACAAAGCGCAACAACGAGACAGAAATTGAAAGAATAACCAAAGACACTGGAAAAACCAGAAGAGTTTAGAGATGGAAACTAAAAACTTGATGCTCCAACATTTGCCCCCCCCCCCTTTTTTTTTGACTGTATGTTTAGTTCCTTTTTTAACTAGAAAAGCACTCGGAGAGCGCAGACCTCCGCCAAGCGCCACAGTTCCCCCCATACAGTGTTTAACATCATAAATATTAATCCTACATTTATTTTGTGTAACTTTATAGATTCCTTGACCATGAAAAAAATGCTATTGGCAAGTGGCATACATTAGCTATACTGTGATGCTTGTTGCGTGTTTATTACCTCCGCCAAGGAGGTTATGTTTTCATCGGCGTTGGTTTGTCTGTCTGTCTGTCTGTCTGTCTGTTTGTTTGTTTGTTTGTTTGTTAGCAAGATAACTCAAAAAGTTATGGACGGATTTTCATGAAATTTTCACAGATTGTCAGAAATGGGGTATCCTACAGATGATTACATTTTGGTGGTGATCCGGATCACCGTCCAGAAGAAAACCGCCATTATGCGAAATGCGATTTTCCTTAATAACTACTGAACCACTAATCCTATCCATGTGAATCCAATTGCTACTCATATGTTTTCATGGTCAAGGAATCTGAAAACGTACACACAATAAATGTAGGATTAATAGTTATGATGTAAAACACTGTATGGGGGGAACTGTGGCGCTTGGCGGAGGTCTGCGCTCTCCGAGTGCTTTTCTAGTAGCTTCATTTGTTCTTTTAAAAATTTCAAAGGTTCCCTATTTTTTCATTTTTTTGCATCATTATCCTGATTTATTCCATTTCCTTAGGTCTTAAATGTCTTGTAGAAGTTGTTGAAAACTTGTCCTGTATTCTGCAAATTACTGTGATTCCCGTTTTGGAAATGCCAGTAAGTCAAAAAAAATTCCTGGATCCAGACGGTGATCCGGATCACCACCAAAATCTAGTCATCTGTAGGATACCCCATTTCTGACAATCTCTAAAAATTTCATGAAAATCTGTCCATAACTTTTTGAGTTATCTTGCTAACAAACAAACCAACAAACCAACGCCGATGAAAACATAACCTCCTTGGCGGTTGGCGGAGGTAAATATATAGAGACTGTGTTCTGAATGTAATATGTATGATGAAAAATGAATAAAAAACAAAGTTACAAAAAAAAAAGAAAAACAAAATGAAGACTTTGGAGTGGCCTAGTCAAAGTCCTGACCTGAATCCAATTGAGATGCTGTGGCATGACCTTAAAAAGGCAGTTCATGCTCGAAAACCCTCCAATGTGGCTGAATGACAGCAATTGTACAAAGATGAGAGGGCCAAAATTCCTCCACAGCGCTGTAAAAGACTCATTGCCAGTTATCGCAAATGCTTGATTGCAGTTGTTGCTGCTAAGGGTGGCCAAACCAGTTATTAGGTTTAGGGGGCAATCACTTTTTCACACAGGACCATGCAGGTTTGGATTTTTTTCCCTTAATAATAAACACCTTCATTTAAAAACTGAATTTTGTGTTTACTTGTATTATCGCTGTCTAATATTTGAATTTGTTTAATGATCTGAAATATTTAAGTGTGACAAACATACAAAAAAATGAGAAATCAAGAAGGGAGCAAACACTTTTTCACACCATTGTATATCTATATCAAATATAGATCCATCCATCCATTCATCTTTTACCGCTTTTTCGGAGGTCCAGGTCGCAGAGGCAGCAGTTCAAGCAGAGAAGCCCAGACTTCCCTCTCCCCAGCCACCTGCTCCAGCACTTCAGACAGGATACCAAGGCGTTCCCAGACCAGCTGGGAGATATAGTCTCTCCAGCGAGTCCTGGATTTGCTCCAGGGTCTCCTCCCAGTGGGACATGCCCGAAACACTTCACGTGGGAGGCGTCCAAGAGACATCCTGATCAGATGCCCAAACCACCTCAACTGGATCCTTGCAATGTGGAGGAGCAGCGGTTCTACTCTGAGCCTCTCCCGAATGACTGAGCTCCTCACCCTATCTCTAAGGGTAAGTCCAGCAATCCTAAGCTTATTTCAGCCGCTTGTATTCACGATCTCATTCTTTCAGTCATTATCCAAAGCTCATGACCATAGGTGAGGGTAGGAATTTTTTAATTTTTTAATTTTGTATACTTTATTGATCCCCAGAGGGGAAATTGAGGGCATCCACCTGGATGGATGAAGCAGCCACGATATGGCGCTATCCCTTTACCATTCAAACACACATTCACACCTAGGGCCACTTTAGAGTCTCCAATTAACCTAATCTGCATGTTTTTGGCATGTGGGAGGAAACCAGAGAAATCCCGGAGTAAACCCACGCAGATACGGGGAGAACATGCAAACTCCACACAGATCACTGCTGGTCAGGGGCTGGGATTGAACCAGGGATCCCATGGCCAAGGGTGAGTTGCTGTGCTGGCGCAGTGCTAACCACTGCGCCACCACACCGCCCAATGTAGGAATGTAGATTGACCGGTAAATCGACAGCTTTAGAGCTTAAAGAGCTTAGAGCTCAGCTCCCTCTTCACCACGACAGAACAGTGCAATGTCCGCATCACTGCAGATGCTGCCCTGATCCGTCTGTCAGTTTCTCACTCCATTCTCCCCTCACTCGTGAATAAGACCCCAAGATACTTAAACTCCTCCACTTGGGGCAGGAGCTTGTCTCCGACCCGGAGAGGACTATCCACTTTTTTCTGGCTGAGGACCATGGACTTGGACTTGGAGGTGCTGATTCTCATCCTAGCTGCTTCACACTCAGTAGCAAACTGTCCCAGTAAGACCTGTAGGTTATTGCTGGATGAAGCCAAGAGGACATCATCTGCAAACAGCAGAGATGAGATCCTGTGGTAACCAAACATGAGATCCTTATTTCCTTGGCTGCGCCTAGAAATCCTGTCCATAAAAATTATAAACAGGATTAGTGATGAAGGGCAGCTCTGGCAGAGTCAATCAAATCAATCAATCAATCAATCAATCAATCAATCAATCAATCAATCAATCAATCAATCAATCAACCAATCAATCAATCAGTCAACCTTTATTGTCATGATAAGATAAGATAAGATAAGATAAGCCTTTATTAGTCCCACAACGGGGAAATTCCAGGATTGCAACAGCACAGGGATAGCAACACTCAGAGCAACAATCAGAAGGCAAGAAAACAAAAACAAGCAAGCAAGAGCAGCTAATATACATATGTACATATTACTATAAAATATATATATACACACACACAGACACACAGTGCAGAGCATTGTAGCTGGATGGAATAAATATGTAAATATATAAACACCCACAGTACGAAGCATTGCAGCTAGGTGGAATAAATATATAGATATATAAAAACACAGTGCGGAGCATTGTAGCTAGATGGAATAAATATATAGATATATAAATATGAACACACCCAGTGCTGAGCATTGTAGCTAGATGGAATAAATATGTAAATATATAAACACACACAGTGCAGAGCATTGTAGCTAGATGGAATAAATATATAGATATATAAAAACACAGTGCGGAGCATTGTAGCTAGATGGAATAAATATATAGATATATAAATATGAACACACCCAGTGCTGAGCATTGTAGCTAGATGGAATAAATATGTAAATATATAAACACACACAGTGCAGAGCATTGTAGCTAGATGGAATAAATATATAGATATATAAAAACACAGTGCTAAGCATTGTAGCTAGATGGAATAAATATATAGATATATAAATATGAACACACCCAGTGCTGAGCATTGTAGCTAGATGGAATAAATATGTAAATATATAAACACACACAGTGCAGAGCATTGTTGCTAGATGGGATGAAACAGCATAACCCTCTACTTAGTTATCCTACATGGTATGATTATGTGCCCATACATATTCTCACCCTCCATAGCGACCGGTATTTTCCTAGTTGTATGCCGGAGGGGACCATTGTGTAAGTCTATTGCATCTTTTGCATTTAAAAACTATTAGTTTGTTACGTCATGATGTTGTTACGTTACGTTATGATGCTATACATGCAACTGTAGTGCAAGCAAGATGAAATTGCCTTTCTCTAGGCATCCATATATATAAAAAGAACATCATTTAGAACACACTCACACCCCCTCACCCCCCACCCCAACAGCCATTCACACATCCCTGAGACACATTTGGTTTTTACAGTAATATTAACTTATTACAGTTGCAGTTTAAGGTGATAATAACTGCCTATACAGTGGTACCTCTACTTACGAATTTAATTCGTTCCGGAAGAATTCTCGTAACGTGAAAAATTCGTAAGTAGAGGCGCGTTTTACATGTAAATGCCGTAATCCGTTCCAAGCCCCCAAAATTCGGGCATAAATTTTTTATAAATCGTAAAAACGCATCAAAACATGTAACAAATACATGTTACAATTAGATTACTGCACAATAAACATAAAATGAGAGTTTAAAATGAGAGAAAGAATAATAAAAGAGAATAATAAAAGAGAAAGAATAATAAAAATTATGTTCATTTACCCTTTAACTGCTATCGTCGTCGACGTCACGTTTTGCCTTCTTTGGTTCATGTTCTGATCCAAGGACGTTTGCTTTTGTCGGCTTGTAAGTGCTTCGTTTTGTTTTAATACCGTGCTGATCGTTGATGTATTACGGCCATATTCTTTGGCGAGATCAACCAAACTCATAAAGTTTTGGAAAAAAAAAAAAAATTCGTGGCCAATAGGATACCAGGAAGATGCTAGGCGATAGCCAATGGCAGAGCAGCTACAGGTATGTTTACGTTCGGTAAACTACGGAAGCTGCGAGGAGCGCATACTTTTTTGCCTTTCGTATCCTGAAATTTCGTTCGTAACTAGAGGCAATATTTTCCCGTTGAGGCGTCTCGTAACCTGAAAATTCCGTATGTAGAGATGTTCGTAAGTAGAGGTACCACTGTATATAAAATACCAATTAAAATGGCTAAGTGAGTCAAGGTAGCTAAGTGAAATAAATACTTAAAACTAACTAGAACTATAATATACATATAATATACATAATGTCCATAAAGTGCAGTAATATGTATAAAAGATTCCGGATCAACTGTTCAGCATCCTAACAGCTTGTGGAAGGAAGCTGTTAAACAGTCTGGTGGCTCTGCCTCTGATGCTCCGGAATCGTTTGCCAGATGGCAGCAGTTCAAAGTGTTTATGCAGAGGGTGAGAGTGGTCTTAACAATGTTCAGTGCCCTGCTCCTACAACGGCTCTGAAAAAGTTCTTGGACAGAGGGGAGGCAAACTCCATTTACCCTCTCAGCTCCCTTAACTATCCTCTGCAGGGCTTTTTTGTCTGACATACTGCAACTGGAGTACCATGTTGCAATGCAGTATGTCAGAACACTCTCCACCACACCTCTGTAGAAGGCCCTGAGGATGCAGACGGGGAGAGAGGCCTGTTTGAGTTTCCTCAAGAAGTGCAGTCTCTGCTGGGCCCGCTTCCTGATCCCCAAGGAATTCTTGCTCCAGGTCAGGTCCTGCGAGATCTGCACTCTGAGGAACTTGATGTTCTCCACTCTCTCCACCGAATGGCCACTGATGTAGAGAGGGACATGTTCAGGCCATGACCGCCGGAAGTCGATAATCATCTCCTTCATTTTGTCCACGTTGAGCGCCAGATTGTTCTCCCTGCACCAGCCCTCCAGGTCTCTAACTTCTTCCCTGTACATTGATTCCTCATTCCTCTGAATAAGTCCCACCACTGTGGTGTCGTCCGCAAACTTAATAATCTGGTTCCCCTCGTGTCTGGACACACAGTCATGTGTTAGAAGTGTGAACAACAGTGGGCTGAGTACACAGCCTTGAGGGGCCAGTGCTCAGCGTGATGGAGCTGGAGATGTTGTTTCCAACATGGACAGACTGTGGTCTCTCGGTCAGGAAATCCAGGATCCAGAGACATGTGGCGGTGTTCAGACCGAGAAGGAGTAATTTCTCCATCAGTCTC
The DNA here is from genome assembly GCA_020510985.1 of Pholidichthys leucotaenia. Lineage (NCBI taxonomy): Eukaryota > Metazoa > Chordata > Actinopteri > Cichliformes > Pholidichthyidae > Pholidichthys > Pholidichthys leucotaenia. Next base: position 21,218,274 of record CM035838.1, read on the forward strand.
TGGGGAATAATGGTGTTAAATGCTGAACTGAAATCAATGTACAGGAGTCTGGCATAGGTGTCTTTCTGATCCAGGTGGGTAATGACAGAGTGCAGGGTGGTGACTACAGCATCCTCTGTGGAGTGATTTGAACAATACACAAACTGGAGCAGGTCATGTGATGCAGGGAGGCAGGCTGTGATGTGTGGTTTGACAAGCCGTTCAAAACACTTCATCACAAGTGGTGTCAGTGCGACAGGATGATAGTCATTCAGACAAGACACAACTGGTTTCTTTGACACTGGTACTGTGATAGAGGTCGTAAAGCATCTAAGAATGATGGCCTGACTCAGAGAGATGTTATAAATGTCAGTCAGGACATCTGCCAACTCGCTTGTGCAGACTCTGAGCACCCGTCCCGGGATGTTGTCCGGACCTGCAGCTTTACATGGATTGACCCTGATTAGGGTCCTTCATGTGTCCACTGTGTTGATGGTGATAGCTGGCCCCACAGATGGTGGAGATGGGCCAGCCCTCCCTCTGATTGTTGGGTTTGATGCTTCAAAACGTGCAAAGAAGTTGTTGAGTCTGTCTGGAAGCAAAGCATCATCATCATCGACCCACTGCCTAGACTTATAATCCGTCAACGCCCGAACTCCCTGCTACATCCATTTGGTGTTCCCTGTGTCACAGAAATGTCCCTGGATTTTCTCCGCATAGGTGCGTTTCTCCATCTTAATTCCCTTTGAGAGCGCAGACCTGGCTGAGCAGAGGGCAATCCTGTCCTCCGCTCTAAAGGCTGCATCTCTGGCTGTGAGCAGTGAGCGCACCTCTGCAGTCATCCAGGGTTTATAGTTGCCCCGTGCAGTGAAGGTCTTCACTATAGTGACATCCTCTGCACTTCGCGATGTAGCTGGTGACCGTTTCAGCGTACTCCTCCACATCAATCCTGTCTCCCTGAGAGGTTGCTATTTTGAAAACCTCCCAGTCTGTATGCATAAAACAGTCCTGAAGTGCCGAGGCTGCACCCTCGGGCCAAGTCCTGATTTGTTTCTCTACTGGCCTGTTGAACTTCAGTAAGGGTTTGTAGGCAGGCACCAGCATCACAGATAGGTGGTCAGAATGGCCGAGGTGGGGGCGAGATGTTGCCTTATATGCATCTGGGAAGTCTGTGTAAACCAAGTCCAACATATTCTCTCCTCTGGTCTTAAAGTCCACATATTGTTTGAACTTGGGGAGCACAGTCTTTAAACTGGTGTGATTTAAATCCCCTGCAACCACCACAAAACTGTCCGGGTGTGAAGTTTGAAATTCACTGATAGCATCATACAGCTCTCCGAGTGCCTCGTTAGCATTAGCTTTAGCATTAGCGCTAGGAGCTATGTAAACAGCAGCTACAAACACGTTGGTGAATTCCCTCGGCAGGTAGAATGGCCGGCAATTCACGATAAGGAACAACAACAACATAACAACAAGCCCGATATCCCATACTCCTGAAGCACCCTCCACAAAAAACCATGAGGGACGTGGTTGAATGCCTTCTCCAAGTCCACAAAACACATGTAAACTGGTTGGGTAAACTCCCACGAACCCTTGTCGAGAGGGTAAAGAGCTGGCCCGATGTGCCACGGCCAGGATGAAAACCACATTGCTCCTCCTGAATCCGAGGTTCGACCAACGGCTGGACTCTCCTCTCCAGTACCTTGGCACAGATCTTCCCAAGGAGGCTGAGGAGTGTGAGCCCTCTAAAGTTGGAACACACCCTCCGGTCCCCCTTATTGAAGAGAGGAACAACCACCCCAGTTTGCCATGCCAAAGGCACTGTCCCTGACCTCCACGCAATGTTGCAGAGGCGTGTCAACCATGACAGCCCTACAACATCCAGGGCCTTGAGGTACTCAGGGCGAATCTCATCCACCCCTGGGGCCCGGCAAACAGAGAGATTTTTAACCACCTTGGTGACCTCAGCCCCTGTGATAGGCGAGTCGTCCCCCTCATCCACAAGCCCTGCTTTCTCTGTGGAAGGCGTGTCAGTGGGATTGAGGGGATCCTCGAAGCAATTCCTTCCACCGCCTGACGATATCCCCAGTCGAAGTCAGAAGCGCCCCATCCGCACCATACACAGTGTGGAAAGGGAGCTGCTTCCCCTGCCTAAGTTGCAGGACAGTTTGCAAGAATCTCTTCGAGGTCGGCCAAAAGTCTTGTTCCATGGCCTCACCGAACTCTCCCACACCCGAGTTTTTGCTTCAGCAACCACCCGAGCTGCACTCCACTTGGCCTGCAGGTACACCTCATATGCTTCGGGAGTCCCACAAGCTAACCAAGCTTGATAGGACTCCTTCTTCAGCTTGATGGCTCCCCTCACCACTGGTGTTCACTACTGGGTTCAGGGGTTGCCACCACGAGATGCACTGATGACCTGGCGGATGCAGCTCTGGGCAGCCGCTTCAACAATGGAGGTGGAGAACATGGCCCATTCAGACTCCATGTCTCCAGGCTCCCTCAGAATGTGGTTGAAGTTCTTCCGGAGGTGGGAGTTGAAGACCTCCTAGACAGGGGCCTCAGCCAGATGTTCCCAGCACACCCTTGCTATACGTTTGGGTCTACCAGGTCTGAATGGCATCCTCCCCTGCCATCGGATCCAACTCAGTACCAGGTGGTGATCAGTTGACAGCTCTGCACGTCTCTTTACCTGACTGTCCAAGACATATGGTCGTAGGTTGATGACACGATAACAAAATCAATCATCGACCTGCGACCTAGGGTGTCCTGGTGCCAGGTGCACATATGGACATCCTTATGCTTGAACATGGTGTTCGTTACGGACAAATTGTCGTTAGTACAGAAGTCCAATAATTGAACACCACTCGGGTTCAGATCGGGCAGGCCGTTCTTTCCAATCACCCCCCTTCAGGTTTCACTGTCAATGCCCATGTGCTCACTGAAATCCCCCAGTAGGACAATGGAGTCTCCAAGAGCAGCACTCTCCAGCACCCCAGTCAGAGACTCCAAAAAGAGTGGGTACTCTAAACCATCATTTGTTGAATAGGCACAAATGATGGTCAGGACCTATTTCCCAACCCAGAGGTACAGGGAAACAACCCTTTCATCCATTGGGGAAAACTCCAGTATAGAGGCAGCAAGGTGGGGGGATACAAAAATACCCACCCCTGCTTGTCGCCTCTCACCCAGGGCAACTCCAGAGTAGGCCAAGCTCCAGCCCGTCTCCAGGAGACTGGCTCCGGAACCAGAGCTGTGTGTTGAGGTGAGGCCAATTATATCTAGCCAGTATCGCTCAACCTCGTGCACCAGCTCAGGCTCCTTCCCCACCAGAGAGGTGACATTCCACATCCCAAAAGCCAGTTTAGGAAGCCTGGGATCAGACCGCCAAGGTCTTTGCCTTCGACTGCCACCTGATCCACATAGCACCGGACCCCCATTGTCCTTCCTGCAGGTGGTGAGCCCATTGGAGGGCAGAATCATGCAACTCCTTCAGGCTGAGCCCGGCTGGGTCCCAATGGCAGAAACCTGGCCACCAGGTGCTAGCCATCAAGCCCCTCCCCCAGGCATGGCTCCAGGGTGGGGCCCTGGTAACCCCATACCGGGCGGGGTACACTGAATCCTTGCTCTTACATTCATCATGGGAGTCTGTTGGATTGTTTCTTGTCTGGCCCTTCATTCAGGACCAGTCCATCCTGGGTGACCCCACCACAGACAAATTGCCCCGGCCAACATACAGTAGTTCCTGGGATCACCAGGGCATGCAAACCCACCACCACCACCACCACCACCACAATAAGGTGACATCATGGATATTAAAGATATATCTTTTAAATTTATAACAACTTACTGGAATTTTTTTTCCTTCTAAATCTAAGATAGTTTCTTATTATTTTGTGTCTCTTTACTTATAAGGTTGCAGTTTTTTCTTGTAAATTGTCACCTGTTTTGTTATAATTTGAGATGTTTTTCCTCCTAAATTTGCAACTTTTTTCTCACCAATTTGTCACTTTTTAATCATAGTTATGCTGCTTTCTATTTTTAGTTTTTTAAAGATTTTTTAAAGCAAATGTGACACATTTTTCTTGTATGCAATAGATAGATAGATAGATAGATAGAGCCTTTATTGTCATTGCATAAAAAACACAACGAAACTGCACATGCCCCCTCCCACATAAAAACTACGAACAACACTCAATCCATACACATCAACAATAACCATAGCAAAACACACAGAACGTAACATATCAGCATTAAAAAGAGCTTAAAAAAAGTTTTAAAAAAAAGTGTAGTCATCTTTGTGTCTAGTTAACAAAAGGCATTAAAAAGACATATTTAAGAATAAAGGTAAAAATTTCTTTTCCTGTCAGATGTAATGTGCTAGTGACTATGACACGTGTTCCTGAGCCACAGGTTGCAAACCCCAGAACTAGTATAGTTACCAACAATTTATTAAAATACTAGCTATCTGTTACATACTACACAGAGTTGTAGACTACTTCAAATCCCCTCCATGGATCACCACCTTATTATGGTGGAGGGATTTGTGTACCCTGGTGATCCCAGGAGCTATGCTTTTGGTGGCAACTTGTCCAGGGTCTCCTTAGACAAACTGGTCCTGGATGAAGGGTCAGACCAAGAGCGATTCAATAGACCCCTAAGAAAAATTTATAACAAGCACCCAGAGGAGCCACATGGGTCCTGCTGTATATGGACATATCAACAACAGCAGACGCCACAGATGTGACGTTGGATGCACTGATGACATCATCACGCCATGCCTACTTAAGGGGACTGTTGGTGGGAGTGGTCCTCTTTGGCGCACAGCCTCCAAGCCAACAACAGCCCGTAGCAGCCTATAGTTAGCTTGCTAGTTAGCATCTCAAATCACATGTACTATTTGTGTATTTGTAATACACTTTGTGTTCGGTACAACGCCTGTCTCCACTGTCCTATTTCCAGACATAACAATTGGCAACGAGGAGAAAACTTGGTCTTTTGGAGGAAAACTACTTATTTTCCCGAAGATGGAAGTGTGTCTGGCACCACTTCCACCGCTCCTCGCAACCCGGGCGTGCCCCCCATACCATGGCCCCATTGGTTCAAGTTGCTCCACACTTATTTGGTGGTGATGGACCTAGGAAGACATGGCAAACTGAGACTGCAAGCAATTCTACTTCACTGCCTGGGTGCCAATTGTCAGTGGATATTTAACACCCTAGGACAAGTGGACACATATCAGGAATGCATCACACTGCTGGCCAAGCACTTCACGCCACCTGAAAGCATACTGGCAAGGAGAGTTTGTTTCCGCCAGTTCCGACAGCGGACAGGTGAGACGACCCAACAGTTCATTGCAGACCTCCATGATCTGGCGAGCACATGTGAGTTTGGCTGTTTGGAGGATGAAATGATGTGGGACCAGCTAGTGCAGGGGTGGGCAGTGAGGGCCATTCCACTGCAGGTTTTCTGTTCCACTCAGTCTCTTTCAGCAGGTGTTTGCTCTGATCAGCTTCAAGGGTTGCTAATCATTGGAAACACCTGCTAAAGAGACTAGGTGGAACAGAAAAACCACAGTGGAATGGCCCTCCATGGCACATGATTGCCCACCCCTGAGCTAGTGGAACACACCAGCAACACGCGGCTGTGGGTGAAGCTAATCAGGGCACCCAACGACCTACCGCTGGCAAAGGCAGTGGAGTTGGCATTCCAGCTGGAGGCCTCTGACAAGCTAACATCACAACTAGGTGAGCCACAGCAACAAATCTCGCTAGCTTATGCAGTTACCCCAGCAGAAGTATCCGTTAACACTACGACTTGCTTGGAGGATGCTGAGATGAACATTATGGGGCAACAGAACATCATGGGACACCATTCTTGCGGTAACTGTGGCTCCCCAAAGCACTGAGTGCGAGTGTGATCCTGCCTGGCCGGGGAGCAGCAATCCAGACGCTGTGGCAAGCTCAATCACTTTGCCAAGGTGTGCCAATCAACTCAACTGACATCAAGTCCACCACCCAGTCCAAAACAACCACCAACAACCACCATCCACGTGATGGGCTCCAGAGGGGTGGCGTACAAGTGGTGCACGTGAGGTTGGACAACGTCGGTTTACCATTGCTGTGGGTCACCGCCGTTAAGAGATCAGTGATGAACTGGGTTACAGTAAAGAAATTATGTTCTGACCATCCTATTGAGAGGAATCCAGTGGGGCTGTCTGGCTACAAGCACACACACATCAGCGTAGTAGGGACCGTATCGCTGGCAGTTCACTACGGGTCAAAAGTCCTCCCGGTGTTCGTTTTCCCGGGGCTCTGTGGGAACATTGATGTTGGGAGTGCAACACACTCGGACGGGGATACAGCCACTCCGAGCTTGACACCGCAAGGAGAGGACAGAGAGGAAAAAGGGCAGAAACTGGACTCATCTGTTATTTGCACCTGGCATCAGCAGCAAGGAGCCACCGCAGTGCTGTGGGATAGAGTTCGTGGCCTAGCAGGATCCAAGGGGACAATGTCAACCGGGGGCACATCCTGCCGCTGGTGTGAAAGTCACGCCTGTGGGATCGGCATTTTTTGTGAAGTGCGATATGATGACGCCGCCTTCTGGTTGCATCATCACACTGCCCTATATATGGAGCGTCCACCATTCGGGCTTCCTCTTTGCCCAGGACGACTCTGCATACTGTGCATGTGCTGTATTGAAACCAGTCCTTCAATAAAGCACAGTTCCAGTGCAACCTCTCGTCCGTCTCCTTTTGTGCCAGGTTTGTGGCTATAACATTTGGCGACTGAGGACAAACACATGGAGGCATACGTAACACCGCTGCGGCCTTTCCTGGAGCTTCCCAGGGTGCCACTGGTCCAATGGCCCCGCTGGTTGGAGGCTTTTGAAAACTACATCACAGCATTAGACCTAGGGAGGGTGGATATGGTGAGAACGCGAGCTCTGCTTGTCCACAACCTTGGCATTGAAGGCCAGAGGATTTTACAGACGCTCAGTGCGACGAACTCGTACGAGGATGTTGTGGAGCTAATAGCTAACCACTTCACCACATCAGACAGCATGATGGTACGACAAATTCGGTTTCACCAGAGACGCCAAGGAGTTGGTGAGTCATTTCAACAGTTTATCACTGACCTAAGACAGTTAGCTAGTGTCTGCCGTTTTGGGCCATTGGAGGAGATGGTGCGGGACCAATTGGCCGAGCACACATGTAGTGTGTGCTCAGTCACACTACATGTGTTTAGGTAGGTGTTGAGCCAGGTTGCTAACAGTACCTAATGACTTAATGCTAGCTAGAGCAGTCGAGCTAGCTCTCCAGTTGGAAGCCGCGGATAAGCTAGCTTCAGAGCTAAACTGGCGCCAGTCACAGAAGCTGCCAGAGACAACGATGACATCGGCAAATATGGTGGACTCGGAGGATGATGAAAGCATGGACGAGGACTATGAGGCTTATGCCGTGATCCAAAGGTCTGCCCCGAGAAGCCCCTTTTGCGGGGGTTGTGGGTCCTCAACACATCAGTTTAAAGCGAGAGTGTGCTCATCAAGAGGGAAGCGATGCAGTAAGTGTGGGTGCTTAAACCATTTCACCAGAGTGTGCTGGTTTCCAGCGCCGTGGAGCCCGCCAAGGGAGTCAGCCCACCCACCTACAACGATCGATCACTCAGTGAGTCCCAGCACCAATGGGTATTCTTATTGTACGGTGGAGTTGGATGGCGTGGCTTTGCCGTTACTGCTCGACACAGCGGCAGTGCAGTTGATGCTGAATTGGGCCACGGTGAAAAGGTTCTTCCCACATCACAGGATCAGGAGTAACCCAGCGCCATTGTACGGCTATGGCGGGAATAGACTGTGCAATGTCGGGACTGAGGAGTTGACTGTTCGCTACAAAAATGAAGTGATGCATGACTTCACATTCCAGGTGGCAGCGCATGGCGATAACATCATGGGGTGTGACCTGTTCTACAGACTGGGTTTCGCCATCAGGGACAGTGCTGGGTCTGAATGGTCTGGGTGTGCACACTTGAATTTGGTGGCCCTGGTGGACTACGACGTTGTGGTTTTGGATGAGGTGCTTTTGGACAGTGCCAGCACCGGAGCGCTCACTCCTAGTTCAGTGAAGGAACCGGACGGGTTCAGTACCCGCACTCGGCCGGAGGTACTGGGGGGGGGGGGGGGGGCAAATGGGCGGGTGAGGCGTCTGGCCTGATGAGTGACACCAGGGAGGCACCGGACTCTTTCAGTGCCCATGTTGGATTTCGGGCAAAAACGAGTGAGGGGTCCGCTGCTATGGAGGTGTCTGCTGCATCGCCATGGCGTAACGACGGGGCCAGACTGAAGGTAAACATGGAGCTGCCGCAGACACAGCAGCAAGTCAGACCAAGCAAGGTGCCGCTCCAGGTCATTGACTGGGTTCGGGTTCGGGCTGATGATCGACCAGGGCAGCTGTTGGCAGGACCACAGCCTGTGAAATATCGGGCACTGCTGAGGAATGTGGGGAAGTTGGGAGCGGCGTGTTTCCGGCTGACGGACAGCTCGATCTGCCATGCAAACCAGCTGCAGCGTGTCCGGGTGGACACTCCGGGTGGCAGGGCTATGCAGTAGTCGGCGAAGGTGGTGTGGGATCCGGGCTCCTGTGTTCTGAGGATTGGTCCTTGCCTCGGGGATCTGCCGCCTTCATGGGCGCGCCTGCAGCAGGGTTTTTGTGGGGGCCCCCCGCCCTACCCACCACCGCCATGGAGGACTGTTTGGGAAAAGAACTGAAAATTGTTTAGGTAGGAGCACGGCGGGACTATTGAGAAGAAAAAAAGGGGCAGAATAAACCACTTTGCCGTGTGGACCATGTGGCAGTCTACCCACCGGTCCTAGCCTTAGTTTGTTTTGTTGTTTTTATGGTTTTATGTTTGGGGTTTGTGTTCCAAATTTGAATGGGTTTAATTGGCTGTGTTTTCTGACTTTGTAAAGGAAGGGGGGGAGAAGGTGGGATCGACATTTATTGTGACGTGTGGTGTGATGACGCCGCCTTCCGGTTGCGTCATCACACCGCCCTATATATGAGATGTCCACCATTCGGGCTTCCTCTTTTCCCAGGATGGCTCCGCATACTGTGCATGTGCTGTATTGCAGCCAGTCCTTCAATAAAGCACAGTTCCAGTGCAACCTCTCGTCTGTCGCCTTTTGTGCCAGGTTTGTGGAAATAACAATGCCACCACAGCAGCAACCAGCATCAGGGACGAGAGAGCAGCAGCGCTGAGTGCAGCCGAACAGTCCGCCGCTCACAATGCTCGATTGGGTTTGGGTCTTGCGATCTGAATGCCCAGACGGCCTACAGATGTTCCTTTCCCTGCTAATGCAGATCATCGTGCAGTTGGGGCCAGCCACCTTCTAGATGACCAATGGTTCAAGATCGCACCCAGGTCCGCTGCAGCCGGCACATCCAGGGCCACACCCACCGCCGGCTTGGCAGAAGCCCCCCTGAACTCAAACCACAACAGTGACTCTGTTTTAATGTGTTTAACAGGGCATGACTGGTTCACGGTGGCAGAATAACCCACCCAGTCGTGCAGGGTCAACCGGTTGTCTACCCGGTGTGCCAGGTTCTGTTTTCCCTTGCTTATTTAAAAAGAAAAAGGCTTTTGCGAGTGTGGAGAGTTTAAATGTTGATAATGTTTTTGGCTTTTCCAGGGGGGAGGTATATGTTGTATATGGACATATCAACAACAGCAGACGCCACAGACGTGACGTCAGACGCACGGGTGATGCCATCACGCCGTGCCTACTTAAGTGGACTGTTGGCGGGAGTCATCTTCTTTGGTGCTCAGCTTCCAAGCCAACAACAGCCCATAGCAGCCCATAGTTAGCTTGCTAGTCAGCATCTCATATCACGTGTACTATTTGTGTCTTTGTAATCAAGTTTGAGTTCAGTACCACGCCTGTGTCCACTGTCCTATTTCTAGACATAACAGGACCGCCCTCCAGTGGGCTCACCACCTGCAGGAGGGATCATGGGGATCATGGTGCTATGTGAACCAGGCAGCAGTCTGAGCTAATTTGTCTGGACTGCTGCCCCCGTGACCCAGACCCCCGGACAATATGGGTGTGTTAGAAGATGGATGGATGAATGGATGGATGTACTTTGTATCACATCCCAGTGCTCTTACCTGCTGTGGCTAGTAACACTCCAGAGTATCCACTCTTTCTTTTTATGAGGAAAAGGTATCAGCAACTTTAACCATGTGAAGAGCCATTCTGAGCAATTTTTGAACAAAAAAAAAAAAATCTGCAGAGACACAAAACCTATAAAAATGAAGGATAAACAGTTCTCAATCTCTTACAAAAGCAACAAACACAACAATAAAACTGGACTATAGGCAACGTAAAAAGCCGTTTTTTTCCTCTTAGTTTTGCATTTTTTGTAGTAAATTTGCTTCTTTAGTAGCTTTCCGCAAATATACAACTTTTTTCATGCAATCTTCTGCTTTTCTCTCGCAAATTTTGTTCTGTCGGTTTTGTTTTGTTCTGTCTCATAAAATGTAATTTTTTTATCACCTTTTTAAAAAATCATAAATATGCCCCTTTTTTCCTCATAATTTTTAAGGGTTTTCTCTGTTTTGTCCTTTATTTTCTTATACATTTAGGAGTTTTTATTGTAAACTTGCATCTTTAACATAAATTTGCACCTTGTGGAATTTGCACCTTTAGTCGTGCAAAGGTGTGGTGGGTTTTTTTGCAACTTTCAGTTTTGCATCTACTATTGTACCTAAAAATTTTGAACGTCATGATTTATTTTAAAGAGCTAAGTGATAATCAGAATTTATTACAAAAAAGGCTTGAATTAGCTTACTATGTAAGTGAGATATGAAAGTTTTATTATTTTAATTTAATTATTAAACACATTGTGGGCACATATGGACACATATGTTGGTTATGTATGCTCCACAAATATATTGCTGTGTGTTTATTGTGTGCTGCAAGTCTCAGGGAACAAAAGGATTGAGTCTCCAAGAGACAAGAGAGACAGAGAGTGTGAGATTTGGCCTTTGTTTCAGGGAGATGACCTGGGGAGATTTCCTGACCACCAGAAACTAAAGGACAATGGTGTGGAAGATCAAAGGGGTTACATTGTGACTGGGATTAAATACCATGTGACTGTATGTTTGCTCAAACACCATGTGACTTGGGTTTCGATGTCCGGGGTATAAAAAAGGAGTTGTGAGATTATTCTTCCTCTTTTCTTGCTTTGAGATTGTTGGAGTATGTGATCTGTGAATAAAGCTGAACCTGAGGAATAAACTCAGTCTCATCCTTGAGCACATTCTCCACAACATAACCTTTTTACAATATATATTTTTACATGCACCAGTAATTGGCAACTTTATCATAAATTTACTACAGTTTTTTTAGAAAGGCGATTTATAAACCGAGTAATCCATCTGCCAAAATGTCTAGTAAGAGTTATAAGCCACCACAGTACAATTTTTCTTGGCATCATTTTTAAAGGTGTTAATGATGGAAAAGGTGGTAAGTTGTCTCAGTTTAATACAGTTTGTATGTCAGTGTGACGTTTCCACAGTTTATCACTGAGAACGCACATCACCACAGTTCAGCTAAATAAAACTGCAGTCTGTTAACATTTGTCTTTCGTCACTTTGAGGTGAAACCAGTAAACCCCAAAACATAGAGCTTTAAAAGTTGACCAACTTTCACACTGTCCAGTCAGGTTACACCACATTTTCAGCCTCTCACCCTTTCTCTCATACACAATGAGAAATGTAATGTGAACTATAATGTTCTCTGTACCATTACATGTTGTTTTTTTTTCCAGATGTTATTTCCATGAATTGAGCCACTCATGTCCTACTACAAAATCTGTTTTGATAGCTTGGTGAGCAGCACCCTCTGTACCCAAGAAATGACAGTACCTCTACAGACAAAATGTCATATTATTGCTAGCTTTTATGTCTAATGTAAAATTAAAAACCTACATAAAGCTGCCGCCATTTAAACCAGCTGACAAGAGCAAACCACTGTCTGTTCATGACGCACTAATGGAATCTATGCTTTCTCAGCAGTAATGTGATTTTTTTTATATATCTTCCTAGAGTGGTTTGAGCCATTGACAGGTTGGTTTTCATCCCTTAAATGTGTCACAGTTGATTAAAGTTCTTATGGCTTTCTACAAAGGCAATCATGTCAGTGTGAGCTAAAGTGCCTGAGTCATTTATTACAGACTCCCACGCTACTGACTCCAAACGATTTAAGAAGAAAGTGAATTCATTTTAAGAGCACAATTTCTTAAAATTCAACAGAATAAGAGCTGATTCCTAGTAAAATGAGCAAAGTATTTAAATGCCTCAGTTCCAATTTGATCATTAAAGAAGAGAGTATCATGGAAGTGAAAGCATAACTTCTCATAATTTTAGCTCATTCCGGTGAAGCAGAAAGGTGCTAACACGATGACGCAGCACCCATCCAACAACGTTTCACTGGAATCGCTACTCCTCCTAGACACTTGTTCCAATGGTCACCAACCTCACTCACAAGAATCCTCGGGTGGGTCTGCCTCCAGGCTGTCCTCAAGGTCAAGGCCAAAGGTCAGAAGATCTGGGTGATTTCATGAAAACCACCACTCCTCCTAGGCAATTTCCCCAGGGGTCACCAAACTCACACATAAGGATCCTTAGGTGTGTCTGCATCCAAGCTGGGGTCATGGTCATTGTCAAAGGTCAGGAGATCTGGGCACTTGAGTTTGTAAAATTCGTTACTCCTTCTAGGCAATCGCCCCAATGTTCGGCAAACTCATGCACAGTGATCCTCAGGTGGATCTGCATGACTGTGCTCAAAATCAAAGGTCAGGAGATCTAAGCAGTCTTTGGGTGACTTCATCCAGCCGGAATGAGCTACTCAGTCGTTGACAGTCTGGTTATTATACAAAGTAGTTATGCAAGTAAGATAAATCCGAATAAGTAAAGCTTCTGAAATACGGCTCTGTGTGTGTGGAGAAAGATGAGAAAGCACCAACATCAGTGACCATGTTTACATGTACACGAATAAACTGGTTATGATTGGTTTTCTGGAGTTATCTGATTATTCAAGTGGCCATGCAAACAGAATAATCCGATAAAGGCCATGTAACTGGGGTCATTAACTCAAGTGGTTTACCCTCCAATAATCTGTTTATTTTCCATTATCTGTTTATTACCAGTAATCGGTTTATTGTGATCATGCAACCAGGGTCAGTGTGATAGGTCTGTAGAGTTAGTAATAACAACACTTAAACTTAATAAACAATATCCAATGCATATAAATAATGTTATATTGTAATCTAGCACATGCATAAAATCAGCAGCAGCATCTCTCAACAAAGGACTAAATTAAAGAATCAATTAATTCTTAATTAAAGAATTAGAAAAAAAAATCTGATTCAACATCTTCCTGAATATATTTAAAAGTATTTAAATATATCAGTGGTTTTGTGACAAGTTCAAACTTGCTTTAATTTCCATATAGTTAGTCTAAGGCTGAGTATTCAAATTAGACCGTCCTATGCTGACACCTTGTGGTAATAGTGTTGCATCACAAAAAAGGAAACTGCCCAGTTTTTATTTTCCATTACCTTAATCTTTATCTCCCGCTTTTTTAAAAAAGGGCAAAAACATAAAATGGTGATTGTATGCTTTTTTGTTAGAAAAAGTTCTATCTTGTATGACCAGTCTAGACAACAGGGCAGTTTTAGAGTAAATGGGACTAACCGAACACAAGCATTTGGGCTTTTTTTTTCCCCTCAGAAAATGCTGAGACACTTGTCCTCTTTGTAAACACCAGTAGACAGCCTTACTTTTACAGCAATTTGGCTAATTTGTGTTATTTCAGGTTTCAAACAACCATATTTCTTTCTAAGTAAACATTAGCCCCAACCCTGTTAATCCCATTTCATTTGATTTCATGATCCTGCCTCCATTCATTCGCCGCCGTTGCTGACCAAGTGTAGTCAGTCCTTTGGACCAAAGACATCAGTTTCTATGTCCGGCTTTCTAAACTATTGCCTCTGCCAAATGAAACAGCAACAAATTTAATTCTGTCCGATCTACATGAGAGTATATTTTCATAATCACATGTTGACTTGGCATATGGTGACTTAACGAAAATGTATAGGACATAAAGGTTTTGCTGACGTTTGCATTAACTGTATTCTGGAGTAACCCCCCTACCATGATAGCAATTTTTAAAATGTCCCAATTGTTTCATGTATGTAAATAAATACATAAATCTCAGTTTAACTCCTGTGACTGCTGGTGCGTCTTTAAAAAAAAAGTACGTAGCTTATTTACGTTGAAATAAATGAGAGCCACGCCCACGGGCCTTCATTTGGAATCAGGCCTGTTTAGCTAGTGCGCCTCTCTGCTATAAATCCCATTTAAACACAAAATAGGCTTGAACTATCATGTAAGTATAGTTAAGTATATTAGTAGGTATTATCTGTGTATTAAAACTGTTCTTTAGGAGCTCATTTGTGAAGTTTAAGGCTGAAAAACGATATATTTGTCTTATATTGCAATTTATGGACAGGTTAGCTCAACATGCTAACGCTAACATTTGTCGACGCTGAATATTTTTAAAGAATCCTGACAATACTTGAAATGTTGGATACTAAAATTATTCGCTGGTTTGATATTATTATTATTGTGTTTTCAGGTCGGAAAATTCGAGCTGTGCGCTCACTAAAATCTTCTGTGCGCTCAGATTTAAAGCTGTGGACTTCGTGTTTGAGGTGAGTGGCTGTTTTGCCCGAGAACGTCTCTGTGAGGCCCGTTTAACTGGCTCCTGTGTGCCGAATTCAGAGCAGCGCCAGGCTGAAGGTGGCGATGAACCTGCTGGCTCTGCCCGCGCCTTACCGCGCACACGCCCCTGATCAGTCCCCCCATACTGGAGCAGTGCCGGATGACACCTACAGGAGGCCGTGGATCAGAGGTGCGCTCACACAGCCACGCACGACCCCGTTCATCGTGTCGAGTCATATTTTTATTCATAACAGTGTTTAGCATAGAGGCTGTCTGATCATCAGTCCTTCAGTAATTACGAGGAAATCAATGTGAAAATTACCCTGTGTAGAGTTAAACTTTTTTTTTTTTTTGTAATGTTAATATATTCACCACAGCTTTAAATCTTTTAAGTATATTCATCAAAAATTTCAGTGATTCATAATTGAACACAGTCATAATCGTCAACATTTAAATAAGAAATGCTTGAAATAAATCACTTTATGTGATGAATATGGATGCTTAATTTTTGAACTGATTAAAAAAAACTTTTTTCATAATATTCAAACTTTTTGAGCTGCACTATTAGTCCCATAAAGATTTTATTTCCCAGGCTTTTTCCAATAAAACTGACATGCTCAAGGAGGCAGCTTTAAAGTGACACTCTGGCAAAAATCAAGTTTTTTTTCTTTGTTTGTAACGTGTCTGAAGCATGTTTCTTGTGATTTACAAGACATATTAAGAGCAAAATCATTCCAAACTCCCAAGTATGTGTTTTTCTGGTGTGAATGTCTGCTTCAGCTCCATCATCATAGCAGTCTGTCAGGGGCAACAATGACCGTTTCATTTAGGTCTGATCAGATTCCTCCATGCAGCGCCGCCCTCCCAAAAAAGGCAGATTTGGACCAGTGTTGCCAGATGGGAAATGAAGAAATATCATGTTGTCGCTTTAAAATTATCGTATTTTGACCCAAACTATCGTATGTACTAAAATAACTTGGAAAAATCACAGGCTAGGACAGTGCATTTAAAAACAAAGCTATTCTAGATTCATGCAACTTCAGTAACCTAAGGAATAAACGCAGAGGTTCGGCCATTTGAATGAAACAACTACTTTTTGCATTGTCATACTTAAACACACTCACCCATGCAGTGAACTGCACTTCTTTGCACAACCACTGCTTCTGTTCTTAAACATAGGGTCCAACTCCAGGCAGGACGGTAAAACTGCTGTGATTGGTGGAGGTGCTTTGTTTTCTGACTCTTGCTGCTGGACTCTTTTAGTACTTTTTTCCTCCGATTCTGAACTCATGTTTACTGATTTTTTTTTTTTCTTTTTAATTTGTTGTGGTGCCATTTCAGCTGCGTAAACAAACATAAGCTTAAGTGATGTGATTGGCACATTTGGCGGTGAGGAGGAGCCAGCTAGGTATGAGCCAGTCAGCTATGACAGGGTTTCCTCTGGTAACATTTCTCGGTGGCGGGCCGCCTTGCCAAGGAGATATGAATTTATTAAGAAAAATATATAAAGCAATGACTTTCCGCAAGCGCCCACACGATGCCACCCAACACTTTGCATGTCGGATGGCATCGTGTCCGCTGATCAGTCGCTCGGGTGGGCGCTGGGGGTGGTGGTCTGCTTCTGTGGCCGTGGCCGCCCTGTGGTGGGGGAGGGGTGCCAGCGGTCTTCCTGGCCACTCCCGGGTGCTGGTGCGTGTTCATGCTCGCTGCATCTGCACTGCGGTCGCCCCAAATAATAAGGGTGAATGAGGGTGGGTGAGTGTGTGGGGCAGAGCACGAATGGATGTGAGTAGGTCGGAATGTGACTGTGGGTGACCCTGAAGGCGACTGGGGGCGAGATTGGGCAGGTATAGGAGTGAGAAAGAATGGGTGGGTCAGGGAGTGCAAGTGTGGGATTGTGTGGGGGAGAGGGTGAACGAGAGGGAGTGAGTGCATGTGGGTGCGTATGAGAGCTTGAGGGTGGGAATGTGTGGAAATGGGTGTGTCTGCTAGTCGGGAGGTGTTGGATTGAGGGGGTAGTGTCTCTTGGCTGCGTGGGCTCCCCTGGATGGGGGAGGGGCCTTCTTTGGGCGTGGGGGTCGCCGGGGTGTGCGGTGATGGCGCTGGGGGGAGGGGTGGTGCTAGCCTCCCAGCGCCTGGGGCCCAGGGGCTGGCATTGGCCGGGGTGGGGGGTTGGCGGGCCCGGGGGTGTGGGCCCACCGTACCAGCGGTCTGACCTCCGTCGGCCATCCCTCCTGGGGCAGATGCCTGGCTTTCCTGGGGCTTGTTGGCCTGTGGGGGTTGGTGGCGTTGCCTTGCCTGCTCGGGGTTTCCGGGGGGGGGGGGGGGGTTGCTGCGACCAGCTGCCCTCTTTGTATGTTTCCTGACAAACCACTCACATGCACACACTTATTTTGCGCACGCTGTCATATACACGCACACGGATGTACACACACAAATGTCTTCCCTTTAACAGGTGCAGATACCACACTCGTGTTGAGACCTCTTCCGTGGAAGACGCAGTCTGTCTTCTGTTTGTTTTAGTTGTTGGTTTGTTTGTCTTTTTTGTCTGTTCCTCTCCCTTTTCTTTCCCCCACCCCACACTTCCTTTCCCCATTCCCCATCCTGTTGGGTCCTTCATGGGTGAAATAATTTAAATAAAGTATTAAAAGTTATTACAAGAGGAGTTTACAACATTATACAATACATAGTTAGGTACTGTATAAAGCTCCTTTTGGCAAAGTAAATCTGTTTTGGCACAATAAGGGTAGCAGAGTTCTGTTAGATAGATAAGTTTATTTGACAGGGACAGTGCAATAAACATAGACAATTAATCAATGACAATCAATCTGATATGTTGCACAAAGAGTGTATAGCTATTAGCTAATTTGCAACTCTTGTCCCTGGATGGGCTTTAGAAAAGAGAATCAAGTAAAATGGAAAAAAAAAACCCCCAGAATACACAATAACCACGTATCAATGCAAAAAAGATTATAAATACATTATAAATACACAATTATAAATACACAAATATAACAACCTGATTCACATTTGCCTATTTCAGGCCTCCCTCCCTTCGTCACTCACTATAAACAAACACATTCATTCCTTCCCTTCATTAAAGGCCAAATGTCACGTAATTTTTTTTTTCTAAATGACAATGAATTTTGATAAAATACACATAGCTTAAACCAAATATTCATACCGGAGACCATATCACCCACCCGTATTTACATAATTGCACAAAATACACCAGGCGAAGGCCCCGCCTTGCTCGCTGGCTTGTGACAGCCAATCCAGACCGCGGCCATGATTTTGACGTCGCAAGTTGTACCCTGGCTGCCCTGCCTATCCACATTCACACTTATCAACATTGGACAATCATGACGGAAAGTGACAGCGATTGTGAACAAATTAGTTTAGTTTTGTCTTTTTTTGTCTTTTCTTTTTGTCTTTTTTTTGTCAGTGGTTCAGACAGTGACAGAGGCATAGAACCTTACGGGTTCGAGCTGTCTGAGACGGAATCAGATGCTTTGTCTGATGACAACAGTTCCAACGATGACCAGAGAGCAGAACCAGTGGAAAATGTCATTGAATTGGACATTAATCGCCTCCAGAATTGGGAAGCCGAAGGGGGTCTGTCGAGGGCGCCCCATAAATATTGATTTTTCGGAAGCCATTATTATTACAGTGGAGGAGAGCCGCTGCTGTCAAGAAATTGACCAGATGAATATGAGAATGGAGGCGCATACATGTCAAGAGAGACGTTACGGCGAAAATGCAATTTTAGCAAACGGGCGTTTTGCCATTTCTGTACGCCCAAAAGAAAAATATACGGGAAAAAAAATTATTGAGTGTGTTGAGGAACACGTCGTGTGTGTGTGAGACCCCAACAGCTAGGGTGCTGGCAGATGGCTCAGCGGGAGCTATTCTCACTACATTGAGAAGTGTGGACTCAATCATTAGGCTGATGGCCGGGGCGGGCAGATCGCTCAGCGGGAGCTATTCTCACTACTGTTAGAAGTCATTAGGCTGATGGCCTAACACTTTCAGCTGTCCTGCGGCTGCGGGACAGAAAGGAATCGCCTTCCAAATCCAGAATTCTGCTTTTTTTATTTTGAGCCGGACGCTGAGTTGTGTTGTTATTGTCAAATATCCATGAATCCTTAAAATATTTGACAATAACAACACAAATTACATTTAAAACATTTCCCAGAAAAGTGTCCCTTATTACCCTGCCGTCCCTTATAGCCGCGTTTTACGGTATTAAAATACGGCGAAAACGTATCATTTGACAGGTATGAAAACATTTCCCAGAAAAGTGTCCCTTATTACCCCACCATCCCTTATAGCCGCGTTTTACGGTATTAAAATACGGCGAAAACATATCACTTGACAGGTATGAAAACATTTCCCAGAGAAGTGTCCCTTATTACCCAGCTGTCCCTTATAGCCCCGTTTTAAGGTATGGGTGAAATATCCAATTTTTTCTTTCTTGTTGCTCACTTCAATCTTCCAGTCTCCATATAAACAATCAATCGGGATACCCCAAGCATCAAACTAAGGTACAATCAGTTTCGTCACTTCCGCCTTCTTCCCCAGGCGATTCCGGGGGCCGTGAGTAGGAACGTCAGGCCAAGCGCGGCAGTTTTAAATTAACGAATATTCCGGAGTTACTGAAGCATATGCACCAAGACCCGAACTGATCGGTTCCCTTTTATATCTAGTTTCAAGACATTTTAAGGACCCTGTTACGTGACATTTGGCCTTTAAATACACAATTATAAATACTATAAATACACAAATATAACAACCTGATTCACATTTGCCTATTTCAGGCCTCCCTCCCTTCGTCACTCACTGTAAACAAACACATTCATTCCTTCCCTTCATTCACTCTCACCCTGCAGACAATCATTTCATACATGGGTACATTCTTGTTTATTTTTCAGCCAGTTTTTAACCTTTTTAGTGAATGTTTTAAAGTCCGTTATTATTTTAATTACTTTTGGCATTGTGTTCCAGATGTGACTGCCCTTTATAGAGAAAGCTGTTTGTCCAAATGTGGTTCTGCGGTGGAATATTTTACAGTTATTGTTAACAGAACTCCTGGTGGCTCTGCTGCTGTCCTATCTTTGGATGAAACCAGCAAGTGGCTCGGGTGCTGATTTATGGAAACATTTGAAAGTCAATTTCAGAAAACAGAGGTCAATGAAACTCTCAAAACTCAATAGGTTGTATTTTTTTAAAATATTACAGTGATGCCACCTAATGGGCTTTTTGTCAAAGATTTTTAGGGTTTGATTATATAATGAACCTATATGTCTTATTGTGGAAGGGGCTGCTTGAGCCCAGACTGTCAAACAGTATGATATATGAGAAAAAACCATAGAATGCATATACAGTACAGCTGCTTCGTAAGGTATGTAATATCGAATTAATTTAAAGCAGTTCAGATTTTTTTTTACTGTTTTTGAAATTTTCTTTATATGAAGATTAAATTTGAGTTGAGGATCTAGTACAGGGGTCGGGAACCTTTTTGGATGAGAGAGCCATGAACACCACATATTTTTAAATGTAATTCCGTGAGAGCCATACAATATGTTTAAAACTAAAAATACAAGTAAATGTGTGCATTTTATGTAATTTCAACACTTTTAAAGTACAATAAGTCTCTGAATTCTTTTTAATAACATTGTTATGCTGTTGCTAATCAATGATGAGTATTTCTTACCATTAATGCGACTTCTGGTGCTCAATATTGGCGGAGCCTGGAGTACCCGGATGTGCAGCGGCTTCCGGGATATTCAAATTCAAATTCAAACGTTTATTTCAAACTCAGGGTTCATATTAAATGCAGAACTGAAACAAGTAGAAAATAAATAAATAAATGCTTAAATTCAGCAAAACGTCTCGTGTGATCTGAGCTCGTAATGGCCGATGATTCTAAAACTATGCGATCTGGATCAATATTGGAGTACCCGGATGTGTAGCGGCTTCCGGGATATTCAAATTTAAATTCAAACGTTTATGTCAAACTCAGGGTTCATATTAAATGCAGAACTGAAACGAGTAGAAAATAAATAAATGCTTAAATTCAGCGAAACGTCTCGTGTGATCTGAGCTCGTAATGGCCGCAACACGGAAGATGATTCTAAAACTATATACAGAGCAGCAGACACTCGGTGCTCTTGTAAAAACAAAATCTTTAAAGTTTAAAGATTTGTCTGCGAGCCAGATGCAGCCATCAAAAGAGCCACAGGTTCCCGACCCCTGATCTAGTACAATTCCAAGGTATTTGAATTCTGTAACTAAACTGATGTCATGATCATGTATATTAACTTTAAAACGTTGCAGGTTACATTTTTTGATTGAAAAGCACATTGAGACTGTTTTCTGAAGGTTCAGCAATAGATGGTTCTGGAGGAGCCACTCTTGGACATCAACCATACTTGTAGACAGTACATCTGCAGCCTGTGCTGGAGTCTTGGCAGCTGTGTAAATAACTGCATCATCTGCATAAAGTTGGCATGTTGCAGCTGAGCAGTGTAACGGCAGGTCATTAATAAAAATGCTGAAAAGTAAAGGACCAAGAATGGACCCTTGTGGGATACCCATGCGGTTGTTTAAAAATGAGGATTTATCCTGGTGAACTTTTACACACTGTTCTCTATTCTGGAGATAAGATGCAAACCATTCTAATGTATCTGGGGAGAAGTTAAAAGATACCATTTTGGATAAAAGCAAACTGTGGTTTACAGTATCGAAAGCCTTTTTGAGATCTAGAAAAACAGCTCCTACCACATTACCCCTGTCCAAGGACTGTTTGACATTTTCAATAAGGCAACAATTTGCTGTTTCTGTTGAGTATCCTGGTCTAAAACCAAATTGATGTGGATGAAGAAGTTGACTGTCTTGTAAATAGTCTATCAGCTGTGTAGCTACAACTTTTTCAAGAACCTTAGACAGGACTGGTAAAATAGAGATTGGGCGGTAATTGCATATATCATCTTTACTGCCTGATTTATGAACTGGTATGACGACAGCTTTTTTCCAGCCAGATGGAAATGTACTAGACTTAATGGAGAGATTAATGAGATGAGTCAGTGGTTTGATTAATATTTTGCTGTGCATTTTGAGAAAGGAGGTGCTCATATTGTAGATATCATTAGTTTTTGAGTTTGACAGTGTTTTAACAATACCAGCAATTAACTCCTCATTTACCTCATCGATGTGAAAAGAATCTGTTGGAAGTATTGAATTTGTGTTGTTGAGCACATTTGGCAGCACAAAGTTTTTTGTTAAGTCTTCCACAGAGCCCACAAAATATGAATTAAATCCATTTGCCAAAGTAGCCTTGTCACTGACAGTCTTGCCATTCATTCCTTTACCCCCTTCTGATCATTTTTTTTATTAGTTATTTAAATGCCTCCATAGGGAACTGTTGTTACCCTTTGCATGATCTATCAGTTTATTGTAATAAGATACTTTTGATTTTTGCAGCTCTTGTACCACTTTATTTCTTAAACTTTTGTACACAAGGTGATCATTTTGTAGTTTAGAGGTTAATGATGTTTTCAATGCAGAGTCTCGCCTCTTCATAAGTTTTCTTATTTCATTATTTAACCATGGTAGGTTAATCTTCTGTTGTCTGCTTTTAATTTGCTTTGTAAATTTTTCTATGGACTTTGTAATTGTTACAGTTATAAAATTACAGCAATCATCTACTTCATTTATTGACATGAGCTGCTCCCAATTTTGATTCTCTAAGTAATGTTCAAACTCCTCATTTTTTGATTTGGGAATAATAAAATTTGATTTGTCAATATCGATTCCCCCAAAATACTGTAGTCGCTTTTTAGTGAGTTTTCTGACAGCAAGAACCATGTTATGATCTGAGAGACCAGTTACAAGATTATAGGTTCTGGTTATTCGTTCTGGTTTATTAGCGAATACCATGTCAATAAGTGTTCTCGATTGTTTGGTTATTCTGGTGGGTCCTTTGGTCATTTGTTATGCTTACCTAGTTGCCTGACAGGACAACGGGGGGGGGGGGGGGATCATCCTGATTAATAAAGCACATATATTTAAAAAATAAGGTCTACCCTTGCTAAAAACATAATTTGGTATTAAAATAAGAAACACTCTAGTTTCTCTAAAATCTGATGAATAATTTTGGCTGAATTGCTGATCACTCAGGGACAACTCATCCTTTTTTGTCAAGGCCAAGCTGTCCCCAGGACGAGTTTGCCCAGCCCCACAATTTTGCACATAGTTGTAAATATGTTTTGTTGCTTTAAAAAAAATGAAATAGACTTTGTATTCCAGTACCCTAAAATTCACTTAATAAAATTTTATTTCATTTCATCATAAAAAGTCATTAGAGATCAGGCAATTGACAGTAAAATAAAATGATTGAAAATGAATAGGGAAAATGCATTTTAAATGTATTTGATTATTTGAAAAGTCAAAAGTAAGAAGCTTTAAAGGGAGGATCATATTTGCAGGGCTTAGAGTGAGGCCAAGGTTTACAATGAATGAAAATTCATTGCTGAAATTTGCCAGATGCCAGAAACCATGTAAGCACAACAGTCGACAACACCTAATTAGACCCTCTAACTTTTACACATATTTGTTTTTTAATTTAGAGAAAAGACAATCGCAAAGTGGATTTCTAAATTTTCTAGAATATAAAAGTAAGACAAGAAACATCAATAAATACATTTACACGTACCACTTCACAGTGTTGTTAGGGTCAAACCACGACTCGTCTTAATTTCTCCTCGGTTCATCATCACCATCACTACCCGGCTGTCTTGGACCTGGTTCATGCAGGTAGGCTGCAGGGACTTCAGCCGGAGGGTTAGCACCAGCACCGGCGTCTTGGTTTTCATCAGCTTCAGGGTCAAAATCTCCCAAATCTCCGTCATCATTATTGCTGTCTGCTAAATCACTCTTTTCACCTTCACCTTCCTCTTCATTGGTATCCACTTCAAACCTTAGATGGAGAATGCTTTCTTTCATTTTCTTCAATATGAACACGATCTCGTCATTTTCACATTGTAATGACACAATGCAGTTTGTATATATAATATAGCGCAGGCACAGTAGACTAGTAATAAATTCATTGTGCAACCTGTGACATCACGCATTTTAGGCCGATATTCCGAGTGAATTTCAGTTATCTGAAACCTTCACTTTCACTGACTTTTTGTCAAAATTTCTCTCTCTGGATCAGAAATTATTCCAAAAAAAGGTGATATTTGAGGAAATTATATCATTTCCTGTATAAACATACCAAATTTGACCTAATTAAAAATACATAAATTTCCACTTTAAGCACAGCAGTTAAAGTCAGGTTGTGCCTTACTCTGGTAGCAGGCCTTTCAGGTACCAACTTAGTCCAAATTGAGGTTCGTTTGCGGGGTTGAGAGAAAAGGACAGGTTCTGTCCACAGAATGGTTCAGTACTGGTTGCTGCTTCTTTGGGTCACAACCATCGAAGCTGGGTGATGCTGGCACACAGGTCGGTCATCTCAGCTTATACACAGAGAAAGGAATCAGACATCTGGCCAGGCTATTGAATTCCAAAACATATTTGTTTATGGTTCAAAGTTTCAGGTGTGACTAGATTGCCCAGTATCTATGATTGACAGCTGAGCCTGACAAATTACATTCAAAGATTCAGATGGGATCTGCCCATTACCTTGTAACCAGCTGAACTGAGTTTCTTTGTTTCTATTTTTTTTCCAGACAAAAAAGTCGGTTATTAAAAAATGGGGAAAAAAGAAGAAAAAAAAAATTTAACAAATATATCGAAAGATATAAAATCACATTGTAAAGTGTCAAAATACTTTTTTGGGCGCCCGAAAAAGAGTAGGAAGAAGGAAAAGCTTTTCAAGTTCTACCTTTCAATGCTGTACTTAATACGTAAATGAAAACAGGCTGCCAACTATACAGACCAATCCAAAATGAGACAAAAAAACAAAAACACATGAACAATGTATATCATTATTTTTTCCCATTAGGTAGCAAAACAATTCCCTTCCTCAAGTCTATACCTTTGAAGAATAATTTTTTGTACCTTTTTTTTTGTGTGTGGCATTATTACTCTGTTGAATGTCCTCATCCAAACCATTCTACAAAATCACCCCACAAACTGAAATGCACAAACCTTCCGTTTCCTGGTTTCACCTAGAAATCCTGTCCATAAAAATTATGAACAGAATCGGTGTAATCTAATTTTTTGAGAACCTGAATTTTTGGTTTTCATTAGCTGTAAGCCATAATCATCAAAATTAAAATAAACACTTGAAATATATGAATGAATGAATGAATGAATCTTTATTTCGGATAGATTAAAAGTAAAGATTAAAAGAAAGGAACAGAATAATATAACAAAGGGGAAAAACAAAAAAAAAAACATCTTACAAGGTCAAATTAAACAACTCCTCTGATTATACAGTTCAACGTAAGTTATCCGAAATGGGTGATGGCTGAAGTTGCAGCTTATATTGCCCACCCATATTCCATCCAAGAATTCAAAAGAAAAACAAAACGAGCGATTACAATTCAGAACAAAGCTAAGACAAAACGTGACAAAAAACTAGGCAACAACACATCACATATATCACTCTGTGTGTAATAAATCTATATACAAGTTTCACTTTTTGAATTGAATAACTGAACAAAATTAACTTCGATGATATTCTAATTTATTGAGATGCACCTGTAAATAAATTTTCTTTGCTTTACTGAATGACTACTTTTTCATGTTCTTCTTTCGGTTGCTCCCTTTAGGGGTCGCCACAGCAGCTCACCTGCTTCCATCTCACCATATTCCTTGCATCTTCCTCTGTAACACCAACCCTGTCCATGTCCTCCTTCACTACATCCATGAATCTTCTCTGTGATCTTCCTCTTTTTCCAATATATCCACTATCCCTTCTCTGCACATGTCCAAACCATGTCAGCCTTGCCTCGCTTACTTTGTCTCCAAACCGTTCAACCTGAGCTGTCCCTCTGATATATTAATTTCTAATCCTGCCCCTCCTAGTCACTTCCAATGAGGAACTCCTGTCAGTTCCACTGTCTCCAAACCATACATCATGGCAGGTCTCACTACCATTGTTTAAATCTTCCCTTTCACTCTAGCTACTATCCTTCTGTCACAAAATACCTCTGACACTCACTGCCACCCACTCCACTCTGCCTGCACTCTCTTCTTCACCTCTGTTGTGCATTTTCCATTGCTTTGGATGGTTGACCCGAGGTAATTAAACTCCTCTCCTTTCACTACCTCTACTCCTTCCATCTTCACCGTTACACTTGCCTCCCTCTCATTCACACTCATGTATTCTGTCTTGCTTCTACCGACTCATTCCTCTTCTCTCCAGAGCATACTTTCACCTCTCCAGGTTCTCTTCCTCCTGCTTTGTACTCTCATTACAGATCAGTGTCATCGTCAAACATCATGGTACATGAAGACTCCTGCATGACCTCATCTGTCAACCTGTCCATCACCATGACAAACAAGAGGCTCAGAGCCGATCCCTGATGTAATCCCACCCCCACCTTGAATCCGTCTGTCACTTCTACAGCACACCTCACCACAGTCTTGCTGTCCTCATGCATGTCCTGCACCACCCTCACATACTCCTCTGCCACTCCTGACTTTCTCGTATAGTACCACACTTCTCTCTTGGCATCCTGTCATATGCTTTTGCTAGCTCCACAGACACAGTGCAACTCCTTCCTATATTCCCTTAGCAATAAAGCTACTAAATGCTTCTTGAGGTTGTTAAATGTCACACACAGGTTTTTTTATATTATAATTTATTTATACAGGTTTTAGGTTTTTGTTTTTATCATGACTGTTCTTTTATTCTTTTAGTAACCCCCAATTTCATTGTTGTATTTTTATATTTTAGCACTCTTTCTAATGGTTGGCTAGATGTGACTTTCAGTTTGTGTTCTTGTATTATTTATTGTGTTTGCACAACCCTGGTGCATCAATGTACAAGTTGCTTTTTAAATTAATTGCCCCTTGAGGGATAAATAAAGTTGTTTGAATTGAATATATGCCTTTTCCTTTGCCACCTCTTTGCCATGCGCCTAGATTCCAAATACTCCTGTCTGCCTTCTTCATCTCCCTGACTATCCCACTTTTTCTTTACTAACCTCTTCTTTTGAATACTTTCCTGTACCTCCTCATTCCACCACCAAGTTTTGAAGCCACTGCCTGGAAGCAGCTCTGCGATCCACATGGTGAGGACATCGATGGCCTCATTCACACCTTCACGGGCTACCTCAGCTTCTGTGTGGACAAATCCGTTCCCACCAAGACCATACGGCGTCACTCAAACAACAAACCCTGGATCAACCCTGAGATAAAAACACTTCTGAGAGAGAAGAAGAGGATCTTCAGGTCGGGGAACAGGGAGATGCTGAAGTCCGTACAGAGGGAGCTGAGGAGAAAGATCAGAGAAGGCAAGGACAGCTTCAGGAAGAAGATGGAGGACAAGCTGCAACAGAGCGACATCAGCGGGGTCTGGAGAAACCTCAAAACCATCTCGGGGCTCCAGAATACCTCCCCCCAGGCCACGGGGGGCAGGGAGTGGGCGAACAACCTGAATCTGTTTTTCAATAGATTTGACCAACCGCCCTCCCCCCTGTCTGCACAACAACCACTGCTGCCCCTAAGAAATCAAGTCCTGCTACCCACTCCCCACTCCACCGACACCCCCCCCACTCCCAACCCACAGCCCCCCATCCTGACCCTGACCAAGACCCAGGTGAGGACGGAGCTGAGGAAGATCAAGGCGAGGAAGGCGTCGGGACCGGACGGCATCAGCGCAAAGCTCCTCAAGTCCTGTGCAGACCAGCTGTGTGGGATTGTGACATATATCTTCAACATGAGCCTGAAACTGGGGAGGGTACCACAGCTGTGGAAAACATCTTGTGTGGTACCTGTACCAAAAACTTCCCACCCCAAAGACCTGAACAGCTTCAGACCGGTGGCCTTGACGTCCCACTTGATGAAGACCCTGGAGAGACTGCTCCTTGCTCATCTCCGCCCCCTGGTGGAACCAGCGATGGATCCACTCCAGTTCGCCTACCAGCATGGCATTGGGGTGGAGGATGCGGTGATCTTCCTCCTTCACCGTTCTCTGTCCCACCTGGAGAAGCCCGGGAATATGGTGAGGATCATGTTCTTTGACTTCTCCAGTGCTTTCAACACCATCCAACCGATGATCCTGAAGGACAAGCTGCTGCGCGCAGGGGTGGACCAGCACCTGTCATCATGGATCCTGGACTACCTCACGAACCGGCCTCAGTTTGTGAGAACACGGGACTGTGTTTCCGACACGATCATCAGTAGCACGGGGGCCCCCCAGGGAACGGTGCTGGCTCCCTTCCTGTTCACTCTTTATACTGCGGACTTCTCACACAACACAACACATTGCCATCTACAGAAGTTCTCTGATGACTCTGCGATCGTTGGTCTCATCTCCAGCGGAGATGAAGCTGAGTACAGAGGGCTTATCCAGAACTTTGTGGACTGGTGCCATCGGAACTGCCTCCAGATCAACGCGAGGAAAACTAAGGAGCTGGTGGTGGACTGCCGCAGGCATGGGCAGCCCCTCACAGCACCAGTAAATATACAGGGAACAGACATCGAGATGGTGACATCCTACAAGTACCTGGGTATTCATCTGAACAATAAACTAGACTGGTCACACAATACTGACGCACTCTACAAGAAGGGACAGCGCAGGCTGTTCCTACTGAGGAGACTCAGGTCTTTTGGTGTACAAGGGGCGCTGCTGAAGTCATTCTATGACACGGTGGTGGCATCAGCCATCACTTTTGGAGTGGTCTGCTGGGGCAGTGGCATTACTGCAGCCGATAGGAAGAGACTGAACAAACTGATTAAGAAAGCTAGCTCTGTCCTGGGGCAACGCCTTGATCCGATGGAGGAGATAGGAGAGAGAAGGACGGTGGCTAAACTGTCATCTCTGCTGGAGTCCGAGTTCCACCCTATGCAGGACATACTGGATGCACTGAGGAGCTCATTTAGCAGCAGACTACATCATCCCAGGTGCACAACCGAGAGGTTTCGTAGGTCCTTCCTACCAACGGCTGTCAGACTGTACAACCTAAGCAGGGCTGCTCGCAGAGATAGCAAAAAGACGTAACAAACTAATAGTTTTTTTTGAATGCAAAAGATGCAATAGACTTACACAATGGTCCTCTCCGGCATACAACTAGGAACATACCGGTCGCTATGGAGGGTGAGAATATGTATGGGCACATAATCATACCATGTAGGATAACTAAATAGACGGTTATGCTGTTTCATCCCACCTAGCAACAATGCTCTGCACTGTGTGTGTTTATATATTTACATATTTATTCCATCTAGCTACAATGCTCTGCACTGGGTGTGTTTATATTTATATATCTATATATTTATTCCATCTAGCTACAATGCTCAGCACTGGGTGTGTTTATATTTATATATCTATATATTTATTCCATCTAGCTACAATGCTCCGCACTGTGTTTTTATATATCTACATATTATTCCATCTAGCTACATTGCTCCGCACTCTGTGTGTTTATATACTTGCATATTTATTCCACCTAGCTGCAATGCTCCGTACTGTGGGTGTTTATATATTTACATATTTATTCCATCTAGCTACAATGCTCTGCACTGTGTGTCTGTGTGTGTGTGTGTGTGTGTGTATATATATATATTTTATAGTAATATGTACATATGTATATTAGCTGCTCTTGCTTGCTTGTTTTTTTTTTTTTCTTGCCTTCTGATTGTTGCTCTGAGTGTTGCTATCCCTTTGCTGTTGCAATCCTGGAATTTCCCCGTTGTGGGACTAATAAAGGCTTATCTTATCTTAAGTCTCCTTGTCTTCCTTCCTCTTTCCACTGGATACTCCACATACTTTTCTACCAATTTCCCTCAATACTTTTGCTGTACTTTCCCAGTCATCTGGTAATTCTTCCCTACCACCCAGAGCCTGTATCAACTCTTGAACTCTGTGCGACCTTCTTCCTTCTGTAACTTCCCCCACTTACTCTTTGGTTCTGCCTTCACTCTCTTCCTCATCTTGCTTTCCAAAGTTATCCTACAGGCTTCCATTCAATGCTGTCTAGCTACATTCTCCCCTGCCACCACCGTGCAGTCTCCTCTCTTTCAGATTTCTCCTTCTGCGTAAGATGTAGTCCACCTCTTTGCACCTTTCTCCACTCTTGTAAGTCACCCTGTGTTCCTCTCTCTTCTTGGAAGTATGTGTTCATCACAGCCATTTCCATCCTTTTAGCAAAATCCACAACCATCTGTCCTTCCACATTTCAGTCTGCTCCAATCACCACTCTCTTCCCCCTGGGAACACTCTCTACCACTTCAGTCAGCTTACTCCAGAATACCTCTTTCTCTTCTACCTGGCATCCAACTTGTGGGGGATATGCACTGAAAATATCATTCCTTTGACTTCTAGCTTCAAACTCCTGATTCTGTCTGACTCCCTCGTTGCCTCCTGAACACTCTCCACATACTCTTCCTTCAAGATTACTCCTACTCCATTTCTCTTCCTATCTACACCATGGTAGAACAATTTAAATCCACCTCGAATGCTCCTAGCCTTGTTTCCCTTCCATCTGGTTTCTTGTACACATAGTATATCTGCCTTCATTCTCTCCATCATATCAGCCAACTCTCTGCCTTTACCAGTCATAGTCCCTACATTTAAAGTCCCTGCTCTCACCTACTTTTCCTTTTCTCTCTCGCTCTCCCTCCTAACACACCTTCCCCCTCTCCTGCTCCTCAATCTTCGACCAACAGTAGCCTAATTTTCACCAGCACCCTGTCAGTTAACAGCACCGGTGGTGGTCATTGTTAACCCAGGCCCCAACCAATCTGGTATGAAAATCTCATTTGTCATGATCAACATGTTTGATTTGGCAAAGGTTTTATGTTGAATGCCCTTCCTGACGCAACCCTCCCCATTTGCCCGGGCTTGAGACCAGCACTAGGAATGCACTGGCTTTCGCACCCTCTGTGACTTGGTTGCATGACTACTTTGTAATCAATTAATAGAACTAGTGCATTGCCCATAAAACTAAAGTATTCCTGTCTGAAAAAGGTATCCCAATTAGGCTTTACAGGCCCAAATGTGGGCTTTGTTTGAAAGTGGAATACAAAGAAGTGTAGGCTATATGTCGACAATCATATGTTAGACTTTGACAAATATAAAAGGGAGTAAATAACACTAAGATTTATTTGATTGTGTGAATATCAGTTACAGAATACCTAATTTTTGAAAATGAAAGGGACATCCAATATTGGCGATGGTTTCAGATCCCTTGTTTATTTGTTTGTCAGATTTCTGATATCTGTGATCTTTTCTCACTTATATTCAAGATAATAGTGTAGCTTGCACTTTGGGGAATGGGCGTTGTTCAGTCATAATTATTTTAGTTTATATCACTGTTCAGTGATGGAGTTCAGTGCAATATTGAATTTCTTCTGTGTATCATCAATAAACTCATGCAGTACTATAACAGGACACGTTTACAAATATTTGAGACCTATTGTAGTGCATCAGTTTATATTTTAGCAATATTTTGTTATTAAAAGGTTTTTTAAAACTGTAATCCACCAAATTAACTACAAAATGCCCAACATTATTATACAGTGGTACCTCTACTTACGAACGTCTCTACATACGGAATTTTCAGGTTACGACACGCCTCAACGGGAAAATATTGCCTCTTGTTACAAACAAAATTTCAGGATACGAAAGGCAAAAAAGTATGCGTTCCTCGCAGCTCCCGTAGTTTACTGAACGTAAACATACCTGTAGCTGCTCTGCCATTGGCTATCGCCTAGCATCTTCCTGGTATCCCATTGGCCACGAAGTTTTTTTGGTTTTTTTTCCAAAACTTTATTAAGAACAAGGTGAAAGTTTTACATGTGTGTACAGTACAGAATTAACATTTATTCGCTATGGGCCCCAAGAAAGTGACGGAGATAAGTGGAAAAGGAGAAAAGAAGAAGAGGGTTTTTTTGTCCATACAAACAAAGAAGGAGATAATCGAAAGGTATGAAAAGGGGATGCGTTTGGTTGATCTCGCCAAAGAATATGGCCGTAATACATCAACGATCAGCACGGTATTAAAACAAAAGGAAGCACTTACAAGCCGACAAAAGCAAACGTCCTTGGATCAGAACATGAACCAAAGAAGGCAAAAGGTGACAACGTCGACGACGATAGCAGTTAAAAGGTAAATGAACATAATTTTTATTATTCTTTCTCTTTTATTATTCTCTTTTATTATTCTTTCTCTCATTTTAAACTCTCATTTTATGTTTATTGTGCAGTAATCTAATTGTAACATGTATTTGTTACATGTTTTAATGCGTTTTTATGATTTATAAAAAATTTATGCCCGAATTTTGGGGGGCTTGGAACGGATTACGGCATTTACATGTAAAACGCTCCTCTACTTACGGAATTTTCACGTTACGAGAATACTTCCGGAACGAATTAATTTCGTAAGTAGAGGTACCACTGTACACAGCAGAAGGACCCATTTGACTGCAACCGAGCAATGTGGTTTTCATCTTGGCTGTGGCACATCGGACCAGCTCTTTACCCTCTCGAGAATCCTAGAGGGTTCGTGGGAGTTTGCCCAACCAGTTTACAAGTGTTGTGTGGACTTGGAGAAGACATTCAACCACGTTCCTCGTGTTTTTTTTGTGGAGGGGTGCTTCGGGAGTATGGGGTATCGGGCTTGTTGTTACGAGCTATTCGGTCTCTGTACGACCGTTGTGAGAATTTAGTTCGTAGATAGTTTATTTCGAACACAAAAATATAACAAATACAAGCAAATGTCAAATGCAATAAAGTAACAGTATACACTGTTCGAAAGGGAGAAGGAAGAAGTGAACACTTATTAATTCCATCTCCTCTTTTCCATAGATACACCCATGTGAATTTTATACAAATTACCACCTTTAAGACCCCAAGTAAACAATTTACTGTATTTTTTACAAATCAACATTAACACCCATCCATTCTAACATACAATGATGTCCATACATCAAAACCAGCCTCAAACAACACAGATACACACAGTGCTGTCCCACCCACCATTCCATAGTGTCCCATATTATCCTAGAGTGAACATAATGAATCGTACATATAACTACTACCCTTCTAACATATACCAAATGTATAAGCAAATGGTGCTTATACCTCTTTTTGAATTGATTTCTGTTTGTACATAGTTTCAGTTCCGGCTCTAGACTGTTCCACAAATCCACCCCACAGACAGATATGCACATACTTTTCTTGGTAGTACGTATCTTGGGTTTTGTAAAGTTTAAGTCTCCCCTCAAATTATGATCATTGTCTCTTTTTTTAAATATTTTTTGTATATTAGTTGGGAGTTGATTATTAATTGCCCTGTACATTACTTGTGCTGTCTTAAATTTAACTAAATCGATGAACTTTGACATGTGACTTTAAGAACAACGCATTGGTATGGTCTCTATATCCTGCATTGTTTATTATCCTTATAGCTCTTTTTTGTAATGTGCATATTGACTGTAGGTTGGTCTTGTAGGTGTTTCCCCAGACTTCTACACAGTAGTTAAGATAAGGTAAAAACAGTGAATTGTACAATAAGACCAATGATTTATAGTCCAAGAAGTGTCTTGTCTTCCCCAGTATGCCTATACATTTTGCTAATTTGGCCCGGATGTGACTGATGTGAGGTTTCCAGCAGATTTTATTGTCTAGCGTCACCCCCAGAAACTTATTTTCCTGTACTGTTTCTATTCTGGTATCATCTATCGTTACCATTATTTCATGACTTATTTTATAAGTTCCAAACAACATAATCTTTGTTTTTTTTAGATTTAGAGATAATTTATTTTTGTTGAACCACTGCGTTAATTTTTCCATTTCAGTTGTGACCACCTCTAAAACCTGCTGCAAATTCTCACCAGTGCAAAGGATATTTGTGTCATCCGCAAACAAAATAAATTTCAGAATTTTTGATACTTGGCATATGTCATTTATATACAAAATAAAGAGTATTGCCAACACTCGATCGGACTCATTCCCAGTGAGAGTTGGACTCCGCCAGGGCTGCCCTTTGTCACCGATCCTGTTCACAATATTTATGGACAGGATTTCTAGGCGCAACCAGGGAACGGAGGGTGTCATGCTTGGTGACCACAGGATCTCATCTCTGTTGTTTGCAGATGATGTTGTCCTGCTGGCTTCATCCAGCAATGACCTACGGTTCTTACTGAGACAGTTTGCCGCTGAGTGTGAAGCAGCTGGGATGGGAATCAGTACCTCCGAGTCCATGGTCCTCAACCGGAAAAAGGTGGATTGTCCTCTCTGGGTTGGGGACAGGCTCCTGCTCCAAGTGGAGGAGTTCAAGTATCTGGGGGTCTTATTCACAAGTGAGGGGAGAATGGAGCGAGAGATTGACAGACGAATCGGAGCAGCATCTGCAGTGATGCGGACATTGTACCGGTCTGTTGTGGTGAAGAGGGAGCTGAGCTCTAAAGCAAAGCTGTCGATTTACCAGTCAGTCTACGTTCCTACCCTCACCTATGGTCATGAGCTTTGGGTAATGACCGAAAGAACGAGATCACAGATACAAGCAGCTGAAATGAGCTTTCTTTGTAGGATGGCTGGACTCACCCTCAGAGATAGGGTGAGGAGCTCAGTCATCCGGGAGAGGTTCAGAGTAGAACCGCTGCTCCTCCACATTGAAAGGAGCCAGTTGAGGTGGTATGGGCATCTGATCAGGATACCTCCTGGACGCCTCCCACTTGAGGTGTTTCGGGCACGTCCCACTGGGAGGAGACCCCAGGGCAGACCCAGGACTCGCTGGAGAGACTATGTCTCCCAGCTGGTCTGGGAACGCCTTGGTATCCTCTCTGAAGAGCTGGAGCAGGTGGCTGGGGAGAGGGAAGTCTGGGCTTCTCTGCTTGAACTGCTGCCTCCGTGACCCGGACCTCCGGAAAAGCGGTAGAAGATGGATGGATGTCAGAGGTCTGCATCATGATGAATCTAGAATCAGCCTCTCTTATTTATGATCCTTAATGTGAAAGTTGTGTTACTTTGACCTAGAAGTTGATGTGACTTAAAATGCCAGTTTGGGTTACATAATTTAATACAGTAGTGACATATTTGTTTGGTATAAACTTCTTTGACAGGAAAGGTGATATCTGCTTGCCAACTCTTTGTTGGTGGGTCTATCCTTGATGATCTGGGAGCAAAACAACATGAACCAGAAAGGTGATGTCATTTCAAATGTTAATCTTTGTATTGTTTTAGTATTAATAAAGAGAATTCTTAACTCTGTTTTATTTCAGATTGATTGTGAATGACGAGGCAGAGGTGATACCCAGCTCTAATCCTGACTCACTGACAGACTTTGACGAATATTTATACGATTGCCTTTTAAAAGAGTCACAGGTCCCTGGGGTATGCCAGGAATCCTTTTTTAAGCTGGATACTGACCAGATAAAAGCTGGAGAGACGATTGATGGTAACCTAATTTATCTACAGTACACTGAAATAAATGCTGATCATTCAGAGGAACTACAGTCTTGTGAAAATTAGGATACCACATTAAATACAGTGCTGTGCAAAAAATTTGGCTACCCCACATATACATAAATGAATACAGTATATGTGAAAGTGTAAATGTCTGAGTAGCTTACACACTTATTTAAACACACCAATAAAAAAAAAAATCCCCCAAATATATTTTGAAGGTGCCCTTTTTTGTTGCAAACAACTGTATTTAGTTCCTTACAGGGAAATATAACCATGTCAATATTTGATGTTCTTTATCTATATGTTCTTTATATCTGTAGATAAAAGTGATGGGCTTTTGTTTTTCGACTGCTCCCTTTCGGGGTCGCCACAGCGTATAATCACCTTGTATTGTGATGATCCACATGTTGATTTGGCAAGGGTTTTTATGCTGGATGCCCTTCCTGACACAACCCTGCCCATTTTATCCGGCACAGGGAGTACAGTGGCTTGTGCACCCCCCGTGGCCGAGTAACCAACATTTCCATCCTCTGTTCCATTATTGCTGAGCATCAAGCTGGACGGCAGGAAGTCCCATTTTTATATGGTCTTTGGCATGACCCAGCCAGGACTTGAAGCCCGGCATCCTGGTTGTAGGGCAGATGCTCTACTTCTAGGCCACCACTCTGGTCAGTAGATAAATGAAGATGTTTGTTAATACTGGGAAAAAGTGAGGGCACCCCCACTGATTATTACTTAAAATGCCTAGAATCCTTAGCAGTGCATGGGTGTAAAGGATTAGAACTTTGAATGATTGGGTGGAAATGGCATGGTGTAAGGCTGCATTGCTGCAGCATGGTCTGGCCAACTCACAGTCACAGAATTCACTATGAATCGTTTATTCTAAAAGAGCGTGCTTGAGGAAAATATGAGGTCATCTAAATAAAATTGAAGCAGAAGTGCTGGTGAATGATGCAATGTGACAGGGACCCAGAACAGCCCAGTATATGGCTCAAACGAAGGAAATGGAATTAAAAAAAATCTGGACAGTCCAGATGGTGAGATGCTGTGAGGTGATTTAAAATGGGCTGTCCCTGCAAAAAAAGAGCCCTCAAACATCACACAGCTGAAAGAATTCCATGTGGAGGGGAACTGAAAACTTTCTGCTAGTGTCAGAGGCTGGTAGATGGTTGTAGGAAGTCCGTCGTTGAGGTTATTTTAGCCAGAAGGGGAAATTAGGGCATAAGGCTTGTTAACTTTTCCCAGTAGGAATTTGGTGTCTGTGTTACTTTTAATTATTAAAGTGATTTTACTGTTTAACGGTGAAGATAATAATGGATTACATTTATATGGTGCTTTACATGTCAAGTGACATCTCAAAGCACTTGCAATGAGTCCATTATTCATTCACTCCAGACAGACATTGATAAGCTACTTCTGTAGCCACAGCTGCCCTGGGGCAGAGTGACGGAAACATGGCTGCCAGTCCATGCCAACGGTCTCTCCAACCACTACCGAACATTTTTACACATTCATACCCAGTGTCATGGACACTGGAGGCAAGATGGGTAAAGTGTCTTGACCAGGGACACAGCGGCAGGATGGCTGGGGAGAGCGGGATTTGAACTGCCAACCTTCTGGTTATTAGACGACCCGCTCTACCTCTTGAGCCACTGCCGTCTAGTGATAAGTTTAAATACCGGGGGTCAACCATCAAAAGCAATGGAAAATGCACAAGAGAGGTGAAGAAGAGGGTGCAGGCAGGGTGGAGTGGGTGGAGACTAGAGTGTCGGGATGATTGGTGACAGAAGGATAGCAGCTAGAGTGAAAGTGAAGATTTACAAGACTGTAGTGAGACCTGCTATGACATAGTTTTGGAGACAGTGGCACTGAGAAAAAGACAGGAGGTGGAGCTAGAGGTGGATGTGGCAGAGTTGAAGATGCTAAGATTCTCATTAGGAGTGACAAGGAGGGACTGTATTAGAAAAGAGTATATGAGAGGGACAGCTCAGGTTGAGTGGTTTAGAGACAATTTAAGATGGGCAAGGCTGAGATGGCTTGGACATGTGCAGAGGAGAGATGGTGGATATACTGGTCAAAGGATGTTGAAGATGGAGCTGCCAGGCAGGTGGAAAAGAGAAAGACCACAGAGAAGATTCATGGATGTAGTGAAGCAGGACATGGAGAGGGTTGGTGTTACAGAGGAAGATGCAAGGGATAGGGTGAGGTGGAGACAGATGATCCACTATGGTGACCCCTAAAGGGAGCAGCTGAGAGGAGAAAAAGAAGAAAAGGATTTTATTGTTTTCACATAGGTGACATCACCTCTGTCTATAAAATTTTAAAGAAGGCCAAATACAAATCTGTTCAACAACTACAAATTTACTGGGTCCTAATTTTTCCGTGACTAGTTTTGCTCATTAAGTCATGTTTTCTTCTGTCAAAGTTCTGCTGCCAGAAGAGCTCATCCCTGTTGATCACCTGCAGCAATTTAGGAGACATTTACCCACACTGGGAGTCATACTGTCCAGAGTGAAGACGCTTCCTGTAACCGACCCTCTGCTTTCTTCAGCAGGAGATGTGATCTCTGAGCTCATCTTCAGGTGATTTTTTTTTTTTTTTTTTACCATTCCAAGTAAGAATGTTCATGTTGTCACTGCCTGGTGTGACTAGAGAGTTAAAATCTGTTGGATTGCAGCAACTTCAGTCACCACACTTCTTGTGAAAAACTTCAAAACGTGGAAAGCAAAGATATTCTGAGATGGGCAGATATTTGTGAGGAATTTGTCAAGGAGTCACTTCCAGAGGAAGAGGTAAGTAAAGCTGTGAGAAATCAGAGCGAAACCATTTTGCAACCCATTGTAATGATCATTCCCCCTACAGTCATTGCTGTTGCCTGCTCTAGTGGACATTCACGAGCTGACCATAGACAAATGCACCATGTTTTCAAGCATCTGCAGTTGTTTGAATGTTTCACCTGAGCAGCTAGAAGAGGAGGGGTCCATTCTGGATTTGGTTCATAAAGGTGAAAACCAGACCAGACTCTTTGCAACTGATAGAAAAGTGCACAAGAAAAAAAGCTGATGTATTTAACTTTCCTCAGCTTTCCTTTCACATGCATCGGTGGATTTTCCCCAGTATGAGGTACTAGAGAAGGCTGAGGAAGAATGTAAGCTGAATGGAAGGCTGATAGAGTCTGATTTTGAAGGTACAAGAGATCAGAGAGTGTAACATTTTAGCTGAAAAAAATCATCTATAGTACACAGAGTGCTTAAAAAAACCAACTCTGTAGTCCCTCTTTTAGTTGTCTTGTTCTGTCAGTAACAGTAGCACCACACTTTGAAAATAATGTAGGCTACAATGTGTTCTCTGTCAAAGGTCATTTGATGCTTCCTTCTGAAATGGAGCTGGACTTGACTCTGACCCCGACTACCCCAAAAAGTCTGACTTGCATCCATCTTTCCACCTCTGAAGTCCAGAAGGAGTCGGTGATGCCTGTCAGTCAACTGTGAGCCAAGTTTTCTCTTCATATTTAGATTTTACTGAATGGAAAAAAAATAAGTCACCATTCTTAATTTATTTATATACAGTCATGTGAAAAAATTAGGACACCCCATTAAATATTCAGTTCTTTATTAAAAAATGTTCACATATCTATGTCTAAACTTGGTTTTGTTTTTATTTGCATTTTTTAACATTTATTTTAGCCATTGTAAGTGGGAATGAATGTGGGGGTGTCCAAAAAAAAATGGGGGGTGTCCTAATTTATTCCTCACAAAGTCTTTAATTCATTTTTAATTGTTTAATTGTATTACGTGAATTTCCCAGTATTTTTAACAATGATGTTGAATATCCATATGTCCAAATATGTTAAAAAAACACACAGACCTATACAGGGTGTCCTAATTTTTTCACATGACTGTATGTTCTCAGATGTTCTCTTACAGGGCTTGACAAAACTTTTGTTCCCACTAGCCAATGGGGCTAGTAGTTTTTCCACAGTAGCCTCTCATCCTTTTCACAGACCACAGGATCAGGGGTCAGCAACTTCTACCATGAAGAGAACCATTTTGAACAATGTTTTGTTATGTCCAGTTGCATCTTTGTGTTTTTAGTTACAAACTCTCGGTTTCTGAGTGTGCCATTTTTCATGTCACTGTGACTTTATTCTTGTCGTCCTTAACTTTTTCTATAACTTGTATTTTTTTTTCTCTCATAAATTTGCAACCTTTATCAAATTTGCAACTTTTAAACCATTAATTTGCTGATTTTCTTGCAAATTTGCAATTTTTTTTCCACCTCAGTTTGCAACATGCTTATGAAAATTTGGAGATTTAATTAATTTTTTTAAGATATATTTTGCAACTATTCTTGAAAATTTGTTGGAGTTTTTTTCCTCTTAGGTTTGTATCTTGCTTATGGTAAGTTTTTTCTTTTCTTTTCTAAACCACTTGAATATCATAAATGAAATACTCTTTTTTCTAATAAATGTAATGATTTTTTTTAACTCTGTCTTTGCAGAGACTTAAGACTATACACTGGCTAGAAAAAGTCTGGAAACAAATATTTTTGCATTTAGCTAAAGCAGAATAAATACAGCTGTGGAAAAAATTAAGAGACAACTGCAAAATTATCACTTTATCTGGTTTTACTATTTATACTTATGGTTTTGAGTAAAATGAGCAATTTTGTTTCATTCGCTAATTTATGGAAAACAACGTGCCCAAATTCCACCCAGAGTCAAAATATCATGGAGAGCATTTACAGTGGTGGAAAAAAGTATTTAGTCAGCCACCAATTGTGCAAGTTCTCCCACTTAAAAGATGAGAGAGGTCTCCAATTTTCATCATAGGTGTACCTCAACTATGAGAGACAAAATGAGGAAAAAAAAAATCCAGAAAATCACATTGAAGGATTTTTAATGAATTAATTGGTAAATTCCTCAGTAAAATAAGTATTTGGTCACCTACAAACAAGCAAGATTTCTGGCTCTCACAGACCTGTAACTTCTTCTTTATGAGGCTCCTCTGTCCTCCATTCATTACCTGTATTAATGGCACCTGTTTGAACTCTTTATCAGTATAAAAGACACCTGTCCACAACCTCAGTCAGACTCCAAACTCCACTATGGCCAAGACCAAAGAGCTGCCAAAGGACACCAGAAACAAAATTGTAGACCTGCACCAGGCTGGGAAGACTGAATCTGCAATAGGTAAGCAGCTTGGTGTGAAGGAATCAACTGTGGGAGCAATTATTAGAAAATGGAAGACATACAAGACCACTGATAATCTCCCTCGATCTGGGGCTCCACGCAAGATCTCACTCCGTGGGGTCAAAATGATCACGAGAAGGGTGAGCAAAAATCCCAGAACCACACGGGGGGACCTAGTGAATGACCTGCAGAGAGCTGGGACCAAAGTAACAAAGGCTACCATCAGTAACACACTATGCCGCCAGGGACTCAAATCCTGCAGTGCCAGACGTGTCCCCCTGCTTAAGCCAGTACATGTCCAGGCCCATCTGAAGTTTGCTAGAGAGCATTTGGATGATCCAGAAGAGGATTGAGAGAATGTCATATGGTCAGATGAAACCAAAATAGAACTTTATTGTAAAAACTCAACTTGTCGTGTTTGGAGGAGAAAGAACACCATACCTACTGTGAAGGATGGGGGTGGAAACATCATGCTTTGGGGCTGTTTTTCTGCAAAGGGACCAGGACGACTAATCCGTGTAAAGGAAAGAATGAATGGGGCCATGTATCGTGGGATTTTGAGTGAAAACCTCCTTCCATCAGCAAGGGCGTTGAAGATGAAACATGGCTGGGTCTTTCAGCATGTCAATGATCCCAAACAAACCGCCCGGGCAACGAAGGAGTGGCTTCGTAAGAAGCATTTCAAGGTCCTGGAGTGGCCTAGCCAGTCTCCAGATCTCAACCCCATAGAAAATCTTTGGAGGGAGTTGAAAGTCCGTGTTGCCCAGTGACAGCCCCAAAACATCACTGCTCTAGAGGAGATCTGCATGGAGAAATGGAAAATTGGAGCCCTCTCATCTTTTAAGTGGGAGAACTTGCACAATTGGTGGCTGACTAACTACTTTTTTGCCCCACTGTATTTACAGAAAATGACAACTGGCCAAAACAACAAAAAAGATGTTGCTTTTAGATGAAATATTGCAAAGAAAACAAGTTCATGTTCATTCTTAAGCACTACAATACTGAAGTTTTAACTTAGGAAGAACTCAGAAATCTGTAATTGTAGAAAAAGTGATTTTTATTCACAGCTTTCCTGTGTCTTACCATGCTTAGACGATCACCTCATCAGTACCTGCTTAAGTAGATTGAGGTGTCCTTGTGTTGTAATTCAACAGATACTCAAACTGAATGGCTGCCATACATGTAGAGATGCTAATTTAGGAAAGATTTTGCAGTGGTCTCTTATTTTTTTTTTTCCATAACTGTATATGTGCTTGTAACTGAGTCAATAAAAAGCATTCCTGCTTGGCTTGCCAAGTGGGTCGACCCTCTTGGTGATACAGCTAGAGTGCTGGGCTCCAGAGCAGGAGGTTGTGAGTTCAAACCCCTGGTTGGACACTACCAGTTGGGCTTAATGGCCCATCCCCTTGGTCACATGCTCAACCGTAATACAATGAATACTGAAACTAAAAAAAAAAAAAAGTAAAGTTTATCCATTGATCTATAACAAATTTTCAGCAATTCATTGGTCAAAAGCTTCAACTGTGACATGATTTAATATTATGCCCAGGAGCAGACAACATACTCGGTTAGAATAGCAGTAATCTTTATTGGAAGTAAGTGTGTGTGTGTGAGTGAGCGCTGAGCGGGAGGAGTCTGGAAACCCTGCAGAGAGGAGAGAAACGGTGACATGAGTAACTTGCTGCACACAGATGAATATTGTGGAATTAATAATAATCTTACGGAGCAGGGAGCGGTTGGAATGAAACAACCTGCAGCCTCGTTCTCTCCTGGTTGTCATGTTCCCGCGAAGGTGAAGAAGTGCCGGTGCAGATAATTACAGTGCCAGGTGTAGAGTATTCCTCAGCTGAGGGGAAGCAGGATTAGAGGCCGTGACACACCTCAGGGCTGCCTCCAGCTCTTAGTTGGCTCGTTTGCACTGGCCATTACTTTGAGGGTGCTATCCAGAGGACA
The DNA here is from genome assembly GCA_020510985.1 of Pholidichthys leucotaenia. Lineage (NCBI taxonomy): Eukaryota > Metazoa > Chordata > Actinopteri > Cichliformes > Pholidichthyidae > Pholidichthys > Pholidichthys leucotaenia. The sequence goes on from CM035838.1 coordinate 21,260,767, forward strand.
AGCTGACCGTCGCCCGAGTGGCCTTACAAAAGGATCACCAAACCTGTGAGACAAACTGAGGACCCTGGTCCAAGACTACATCCACCTGAATCCCATGGAGGTGGACAGCCTGCAGCACGAAAAGGTCGGCCGTCTTCTTGGCAGACGGGAGCTTATTTAGGGGAATGAAGTGAGCTGCCTTTGAAAACCCGTCCACGATGGTGAGGATGATGGCATGTCCAGCGAAGGAGGGAAGCCCGGTCACGAAGTCCAGAGCCACATGGGACCATGGTCTGCTGGGGATGTGTAGGGGGTGCAGCAGTCCCAAGGGAGGAGAAGAGGATGATTTAACGATGGCGCACTGCGGATAAGACCGTATGAGCTCATTTTATGTCCCTCCTCATTGACGGCCACCAGAAGGTCCTTTGCAGCTGCGACAAGGTGTGAGACACACCGGGATGACACATGACCTTAGAGTGTAACCAATCGATGACCTCACCACGGACCGAGGAAGGAACATAAATCCATCCCGCAGGACCCCCACCCTGGTCAGGCTCAGCGTCCTGCGCCCTCTTGACCCTCTCCTTGATCTCCCAGGAGAGCACGCCAACCACACACGAGGGAGAAACAATGGGATGTGGCTCAGCCAACATCGTGTCAGTGGAGAACTGTCTTGAGAGAGCATCAGGTTTGATGTTTTTGGACCCTGGGCAGTAGGTGATTGGTAAAATTAAACTTGTCGAAGAACGGGGACCGGCGGGCTTGTCTCGAGTTTAGCCATCCTGAGGTACTCCAAGTTCTTATGGCCGGTCCAGACCACAAACGGCAGCGAGGCTCCCTCCAGCCAGTGGCATCACTCCTCCAAGGCTAACTTGGCCGCCAGCAACTCCTGATCCCCCACATCATAGTTCCTCTCGGCTGGGGACAGGTGTTGGGAGAAGTAAGTGTAGGGGTGGACCTTATTGTCGGTGATCGAACGCTGAGAAAGGATCACCCCCACTCCGTAGTCCATGGCATCCACATCCACCTCCACCAGGAACTACAAGCGTAGGTCCACCTGAGCGAGGATGGGGGAGAGGAGAAGCGAGGCTTTTGTTCAGAAAATGCTGCTTCAGCCTCTTCGGACCACCGAAAGGGGACCTTGGTGGAGGTGAGGTGGGTGAGAGGCAGAGCAACCACACTGTAGTCATGGATGAAACGCTGATAAAAGTTGACAAAACCCAGGAACTGCTGCAACTGCTTGCGGGAGGAAGGAACAGGCCACTCCACCACTGCCTTCACCTTATACCTGGGTCAACCTGGATCTCTTTATGGGCGATGACAAACCCCTGGAAGGTGGTAGAGGATGTATGGAACTCACATTTCTCAGCCTTGACGTAGAGTTGATTTTCCAGTAGCCGCTGAAGGACCCTCCTCACGTGTACCTGATGCTCATCTAAAGAACAAGAGAAAATGAATATGTCATCCAGGTATACAAACACAGAGGAGTGTAGGAAGTCCCTCAGAACATCATTGATGAGCCGTTGGAACACCGCTGGCGCGTTTGTCAACCCAATAGGCATCACTAAGTACTCGAAGTGGCCACGAGGTGTGCAGAACCCTGTCTTCCACTCATCGCTCTCCTTGATCCGGACCAGATGGTAGGCATTGCGCAGACCAGTGGCCCCCTGAAGCGAGTTAAAGGTGGAGTAAATGAGCAGCAAGGCATGCTTGTCCTTCACAGTATTGTTATTTAGCTCCCTAAAATCAATGCAGGGTCGGAGGGAACTGTCCTTCTTACCCACAAAAAAAAAAAAAAAAAAACAACTTCCGTCCCCACCACTGATGAAGAAGGCCTGATGATGCCTGAACTTAATGACTCCTTGATGTATTTATCCATTGCCTCTCACTCCAGGCCATCTACTGGATGGCAAAGTAGCTCCCGGAAGGAGGTTAATGGCGCAGTTGTAAGGGTGATGGGGGGGGGGGGGGTAGAGAAAGTGCCTTAGATTTGCTGAAAATTGGAGCAAGGTCATGATATTCAGGGGGAACCAAGGTGAGATCGGGCATGTGGGTGGGCAAAGCACTAATAGAGACAGAGGGAGAACAGGCTGCAGACTGTAAACAGGCGGCTAAGCAAAAGGTGCTCCATGAAGTAACCCTCTCTGCCTGCCAATCAATAACTGGGTTGTGGAGTCTTGACCAAGGATACCCTAAAACAGGGGTGTCCAGTCATGTGCCATGGAGGGCCAAGATCCTGCAGGTTTTACCTCCCACCAGTGTCTTCAACAGCAGATTCCACTGAATTTCTTGCCCCTGATTGCTGATAAGTGAAAACACCTGCTGAAGAGACTAGGTAGAAGAGAAAACCTGCAGAGTCTTGGCCCTCCATGGCACATGATTGGACACCCCTGCCCTAAAATGACAGGGGAGGCAGAGATGGGGGGGGGGGATAAAACAACTCACAAGTGCTCCCGATGGTTACCTGAAACCAAAATGGAAATGGGAGCAGTCTTTCTTGTGACACTGGTGAGTGGTTCTCTGGAAATGACAACCAAAGTCAATGGAGTCTCCAGATCTTGACAAGGGAGCTTCAGCCGGATTGCCAGACTCTCCGAAGTGAAGCTTTGTTCTGCGCCTGAATCAATGATAGCAGTTATGCAAAAATCAGTATGGCAGTGATGAAAGCGTTGGGATAATCGGTGCAAGCGCCCCGTATCCCTAACCTGCATGTTTTTGGCATGTGGGAGGAAACCGGAGAAATCCCGGAGTAAACCCACGCAACACAGGGAGAACATGCAAACTCCACACAGATCACTGTTGGCCGGGGGCAGGGATCGAACCCACGATCTCATAATCCCCGCGATCCCCGGGCCAAGGTTAAACTGTGCTGCCGCAGTGCTAACCACTGCGCCACCGTATGTGTGTTTGTGTGAGTGAGTGAGTGAGTGCTGAGTGGGAGGAGTCTGGAAACCCTGCAGAGAGGAGAGTGAAGGTGACATGAGTAACTTGTTGCACACAGATGAATATTGTGGAGTTAATAATAATCTTACGGAACAGGGAGCGGTTGGAGTGAAACAACCTGCAGCCTCATTTTCTCCTGGTTGCCCTGGTCCCGTGAAGGTGAAGAAGTGCCAGTGCAGATATTTACAGTGCCAGGTGCAGAGTATTCCTCAACTGAGGGGGGAAAGGGAAAAAGTTCAGTCTAATGATGAGGCACTTACGGGATGCCGATGGGGAAGAGGAGCCACCAGCTCAGGTAATAAGTCCTGGTCTGCCGCCTGGAGTAGAGTTGGTCCGCCAAGGAGATGGTCACCCTGTGCTCAGGTATCTAGGACAAGCAGAGGTAAGATGGAAGAAGGTGAGAACAGGTTGGGAGGTTGCTTTCGGTTGTCGAATCACAGGCGACGTTTCAAGCTGAAGAAGAGAGGAGTTGAATGGCATCGAGAAGCACTTTAGCTGCATCGGAGTGTTGACGTCTCCGTGCAGGAGTGGAGGGCCCCACTCCTTATAAAGGCTGCTTGATTAGGGAGCGCAGGTTTGCATGAAACCGCAGCTGTGAAACATAATTAATGAGAAGAGAGAAAAACAACACACAGCTCGGATCATCACAAACTGTAACCCATTTCTCACCACTTTGTGCCTTTTCATCCATGTTTCACTTGCAGACTCTTTGTTTAGTTGTAAGCCTATTCAAGTGTTATAACCATGTAGTGATGTTTGTCACAGGTTCCCTTTTTAAGAGGTTTTCAATTTTCCTTTGCTTTAAAGAGTCATCTGAAGTTTCCAGTGTTAAATTTAATTAAAAATGGCCAAACAGTGCTCAGTAGAAACGTACCAATCTATAATTGCACAGAGACAAGAAGTATATTCTCTGTGAGAAATGGCCAAGAAGTAAAGGCGTTTCCAACCCTTTTCCTGCCAGTGCATGTAAGAATATGCCATCTGTCAAACTGTCTAGTTATAGTGACTAAGCTACAGGCCACAACCAAATTCTACATGCATTTGGCTGGTTGGCTGATCCCTGTAAATTTAAGCCCTGTTATAATAATATAATAATTTTTCATGTAGATCTTTGTTGTCAGAAAGAACTCAGGAAAAGATGAAGGTGGCACTTTGGAAGGCTGAGAAGCATCCAACATTTGTGGAGGGCTTCTTGCTTTCAGGTAAAAGTAATCCTCAAAGAGTTACAATAACCCAAGAGCTCCAAACCTGACACCTCTACTCTCAGCTTGACAGATTTGATGAAGAATAACAGTTGTGTGCCTCTCGCCCCCCTCAACCCATAAAGGATTAAACTGTTAAGAAGATGAATGCATGACAGTGGTGCATATTTGATTATATTCAGGTGAAAGTGTTTTTCAGAAACTGCTATATTAAGGCCTTTTTGATACCCTAGACTTAGTGGCACCCATGTCTCAAGACATGTGAGGCAGTCAGGGTGTACCACTGATTGTGTTTGTTGCTCCATCTGCAGTTGCCAAGCTGTACATTCTGATGTATTTTGATGGCGGTTTTCATTTTCAGTCTCCTCTTTGTTTCCTTTTGGGGTCCAGTTGAAACCTAATTGGCAGGTTCTGCCAAAGGGGAGCCCTGCTGCATCCCAGTGCCAGTTCAGTTTCCAGTTGTATATTGTGCATGATACTAGCAGTTTTCCTCTTCTTTTTCTCACCTCCTTCAGCATCAAATTGTTCGAGTGGATACAGAGTACCTTTTGGAGGCAACAGTCAAATCCATCAAGCTTCTCTTTCCTGCATTGCAGGTTTATCACCCATTCAGCAGTGTTGATATAATATCAATAATATAATATCAATATCAACATACACAAAACCTTTCATACATTCCGTGAGATGGAGAGTGACTTTTCGAAGCCTGGGGAAGATGACCTAATTGACAAAGGATTTAAAAACAAATGGTGCTGGGTGTGGATCGAAGAAATGGGTAGAGACGGTAAGCCTTTTGGTAGCTGGTGTAAAAAAAAAATAATAAATAAATAAAATAAAATTAGGGAACCAGGTGCTTGTTTCTGCACGTTGTGCTTGAAAAAGCTCATGTACATATGCAACTATCAGTAAAAAAGTGTTACCATGTCACAACCAAGAACCCAGCCACAGAGCAACTGTCTGTGCTTTACAACACACAACACGGTTGCCCTCTGCAACAACTACCTCAGATGTACCGGCATCAATGACGACCATGTTTGTGACATGAAAATATGTGTGTGCACATTCATTGTGGAACACGATTTGTCATTCACCATTTCTCAACCACTAGTAAATCTGTTAAAAAAAAAAAAACTGGCTGAAGACAACAAAATTGTCAGTTTCAAATCAGCATGCCAGTTATGTAAACACACATGGCATGGCACCAGAACTTAAAAAACGTCCGTCAGAGAAGCTCAAAAACTCCATGTTTTCACTGAACATTAATGAAGCTTCTAGCCAATGCATGGACAAAATTTTAAATGTCCTTATTCACTTGTGTGATGATGACATGACCAGAGAAACATCCCAACATTTGGCAAGCAGGAAAGTTAATATTGCCAATGCCTCAGCACTTATGGTGGAATTAAAAAATGTCCTGCAATCTTATGGTGTTGAATGGAATCAAGTTGCCAGTATTCTACTAGTGAATTAAACTATAGTTTTATGTAGTAATCTGGCTTTGTGTATTTCTTTTTTCCTGTTTTATAGCATTTCATTTTCTATTATTTCTTTTGAACAAAACCATTATGGACATAATGCAGTTTAGAGTATTATATAAAGTTCACTGTTGCTGTTTATTTATTTACACACGCACACACCTCGCAAAAAGTTAGGGATATTTGGCTTTTAGGTGAAATTTATGGAAAATGTAAAAAGTTCACGCTGCAGTGATACATCACGAAAGTAGGGTATTTAAAGGTGCTCTCCAGCGGCTCTAAAACCACCTCAAAAACAAATGTCTATTGCCCAAAATGGTATATTAGGGCTTTTTTAGTGACAAAAAAGTTTCATTGCCTTAGAATTGCTTGGAAAGAGATTTTAAATCTTGCACCAACTTAACCCTAGAACACCAGCTTTAAAGTTAGTAACACTATCACTAACGGTGGGTATATTTTACCCGACATACCCCCAAAAAATATTTCTCATTAAAATAAGGGGATAAGGAACTGTACTTGAATAGCGCTTTTCTAGTCTCGAGCTTCACTAGTACTAACCCTCTATTCTAAGGGCCCATAGGAGACAAGATATCTAGGGACAATTTAGAACAACTAGTTAGCCTGATATGCATGTCTTTGGATTGTGGGAGGAAACCAGAGCCCCCGGAGTAAACCCACACAGCACAGGGAGAACATGCAAACTCCACACAGAAAGGTTCCTACCCCTGCCAGCCTGGGGATTCGAACCTGGAACCTTCTAGCTGTTAGGCAACAGCGCCAACCACTGCACCACCGTGCTGCCCAAAAAATACAACAATAAGATAAGATAAGCCTTTATTAGTCCCACAATGGGGAAATTCCAGGATTGCAACAGCACAGGGATAGCAACACTCAGAGCAACAATCAGAAGGCAAGAGAAAAAACAAGAGCAGCGAGTATACATATGTACATATAAATAAATAAATATATATATATATATATATATAGACACAGTGCGGAGCATTGTAGCTAGATGGGATAGGTATGTAAATATATAAACAGTGTGGAGCATTGTAGCTGGATGGAATAAATATATGAATATATAAACAGTGCGGAGCATTGTAGCTAGATGGAGTGAATATATAAACAGTGCGGAGCATTGTAGCTAGATGGAATAAATATGTAAATATATAAACAGTGCGGAGCATTGTAGCTAGATGAAATATGTAGATATATAAACAGTGCGGAGCATTGTAGCTAGATGGAATAAATATATGAATATATAAACAGCGGGGAGCATTGTAGCTAGATGGACTAAATATGTAGAGATATAGACAGTGTGGAGCATTGTAGCTAGATGGAATAAATATGTAAATATTTAAACAGTGGAGCATTGTTGCTAGATGGAATAAATATATATATAAACAGTGCGGAGCATTGTAGCTAGATGGAATAAATATGTAAATATATAAACAGTGCGGAGCATTGTAGCTAGATGGAATAAATATATAAACGCACACAGTGCGGAGCATTGTAGCTAGATGGAATGAAACAGCACAACAGTCTACTTAGTTATCCTACATGGTATGATTATGTACCCATACATATTCTCACCCTCCATAGCGACCAGTATTTTCCTAGTTGTATACCGGAGGAGACCATTGTGTAAGTCTATTGCGTCTTTTGCATTCAATACTATTAGGTTGTCACGTCTTTTTGCTATCTCTGTGAGCAGCCCTGCTTAGGTTGTACAGTCTGACAGCCGTAGGTAGGAAGGACCTACGAAACCTCTCGGTTGTGCACCTAGGATGATGTAGTCTGCTGCTAAATGAGCTCCTCAGTGCATTCAGTATGTCCTGCATAGGGTGGAACTCGGACTCCAGCAGAGATGAGTTTAGCCACCATCCTTCTCTCTCCCATCTCCTCCACTGGGTCAAAGCGCTGCCCCAGGACAGAGCAAGCTTCCTATCGGCTGCTGTAATGCCACTGCCCCAGCAGACCACTCCAAAAGTGATGGCTGATGCCACCACCGTGTCATAGAATGTCTTCAGCAGCGCCCCTTGTACACCAAAAAGACCTGAGTCTCCTCAGTAGGAACAGCCTGCGCTGTCCCTTCTTGTAGAGTGCGTCAGTATTGTGTGACCAGTCTAGTTTATTGTTCAGATGAACACCCAGGTACTTATAGGATGTCACTATCTCGATGTCTGTTCCCTGTATATTTACTGGTGCTGTGAGGGGTTGTCCTTGCCTGCGGCAGTCCACCACCAGCTCCTTAGTTTTCCTCGCGTTGATCTGGAGGCAGTTCCGATGGCACCAGTCCACGAAGTCCTGGATAAGCCCTCTGTACTCGGCTTCATCTCCGTTGGAGATGAGGCCAACGATCGCAGAGTCGTCAGAGAACTTCTGTAGATGGCAGTGTGTTGTGTTGTGTGAGAAGTCCGCAGTATAAAGGGTGAACAGGAAGGGAGCCAGCACCGTTCCCTGGGGGGCCCCCGTGCTACCGATGATCGTGTCGGACACACAGTCCCGGGTTCTCACAAACTGAGGCCGGTTTGTGAGGTAGTCCAGGATACATGATGACAGGTGCTGGTCCACCCCTGCGCACAGCAGCTTGTCCTTCTGGATCATTGGTTGGATGGTGTTGAAAGCACTGGAGAAGTCAAAGAACATGATCCTCACCGCATTCCCGGGCTTCTCCAGGTGGGACAGAGAACGGTGAAGGAGGAAGATCACCGCATCCTCCACCCCAATGCCATGCTGGTAGGCGAACTGGAGTAGATCCATCGCTGGTCCCCCCAGGGGGCGGAGGTGAGCAAGGAGCAGTCTCTCCAGGGTCTTCATCATGTGGGATGTCAAGGCCACTGGTCTGTAGCTGTTCAGATCTTTGGGGTGGGAAGTCTTTGGTACAGGTACCACACAAGATGTTTTCCACGGCTGTGGTACCCTCCCCAGCTTCAGGCTCAGATTGAAGATGTACTCCACAATCCCACACAGCTGGTCTGCACAGGACTTGAGGAGCTTTGTGCTGATGCCGTCCGGTCCCGATGCCTTCTTCTTGCCTTGAGCTTCCTCAGCTCCGTCCTCACCTGGGTCTTAGTGAGGGTCAGGTTGGGGGGCCGTGTGTTGGGAGTGGGGGGGTGTTCGTGGAGTGGGGAGTGGGCAGCAGGACTTGATGTCTTTAGAGGCAGCAGTGGTTGTTGTGCAGTCAGGGGGGAGGGCGGTTGGTCAAACCTATTGAAAAACAGATTCAGATTGTTCGCCCACTCCCTGCCCCCCGTGGCCTGGGGGGAGGTATTCTGGAGCCCAGAGATAGTTTTAAGGTTTCTCCAGACCCCGCTGATGTCGCTCTGTTGCAGCTTGTCCTCCATCTTCTTCCTGAAGCTGTCCTTGCCTTCTCTGATCTTTCTCCTCAGCTCCCTCTGTACGGACTTCAGCATCTCCCTGTTCCCCGACCTGAAGATCCTCTTCTTCTCTCTCAGAAGTGTTTTTATCTCAGGGTTGATCCAGGGTTTGTTGTTTGAGCAACACCGTATGGTCTTGGTGGGAACGGTGTTGTCCACACAGAAGCTGATGTAGTCCATGATGGTGTGAGTGAGGCCATCGATGTCCTCACCATGTGGATCGCAGAGCTGCTCCCAGGCAGTGGTTTCAAAACAGCCCTTTAGAGTGTCCATTGCCTCCTCAGACCATAACTTCACTGTGCGCATGGCCGGAGGTTGTCTGTGCACTAGGGGTTTGTACACCGGCCGGAGATGAACCAAGTTGTGATCCGATCTTCCGAGTGGGTGGAGTTGTGATGAGGTGTACGCCTCCTTAGTGTTTGCGTAGAATAAGTCCAGTGTTTTATTGTCTCTAGTGCGGCATGTGACATACTGGGTAAACGTGGGTAGAATGGGAGACAGTGAAACATGGTTGAAATCGCCTGAGATGAGGAGAAGAGCATCTGGGTGTTCTGTCAGCAGCCTGCTGGTTACTGAATGGATGACGTCATGCGCTGTCCCAGTGTTCGCCGTCGGATTTGCATCAATAACAATGCAGATCACGTGTGAGTATTCCCTCGGGAGATATGTAGGCCGCATGCTAACAGCTAGCAACTCGATGTCTTTGCTGCAGTGTTGTTGTTTAACAGTGATATGTCCCGGTCTGCACCAGTTGTTGTTAACATACATTATCACTCCACCGCCCCTTGCTTTGCCACTGTCTGATGTTCAGTCTGCCCGTATCGCGTGGAAACCCTCCAGTTCAATGTTAGCATCTGCTGCTAATTCAGTTAGCCAAGTCTCTGTGAATAGAAACAGGCTACACTCCCGGTATATGCTATCGTAGCGGGAGATAGCCGCTAGCTCATCTACCTTTCCCAGTAACGATCGTACATTCCCCATAACAGCGGATGGGAGGGTGGGTCTGTACCTTATATTTCTTGCCCTCCGCCTTACTCCAGAACGACACCCACGATGTTTTTGTCTCAGTTCTCCCGGTATGTCGAGTTTTTCCATTAGCACCGGGTGGCGGTTGAGTGCTAGCAGCTCTTCCCTGCTGTACCGTCTCCTGCTATAAACGGCTCGGGAGACATTTGGGGTGATCTGTGTGTCCGTGATGTATATATGGAGTGAAAAGTGTGCCAGATCAGAGCGTTGTCACCGGATCAGAAGAGAGAGGAAGAAAAAAAGAAAAAAAAAAAGACTCAAAATTGAGCCGCTGTTGCAAAAGGCAGCCGACTCGTGTGGCGCCGGAAAAATCTGTCATGTCAGCTCAGAATCCTCATCTGTAGCGTGTGTGACATCCCTACCCCTGGCACTCCTGCAGGTGAGGCTGGACCAGTGGCAGCAGAAAGCAAATTGAGCCGGCAAATTTGAGGCACTCTTCTTTTATTTCCCCTAATACAACATCTCACAAACCAAAAAAAAAGTATCATGGGGGGACCCTATAAAAAGGCTCAAAAATTTGTGAAAAAATTAGGGTATGGTTAACAAAACTTTTCAAAAAAAAAAAAAAATAATAATAATGGCACTGGGAGCTCGCTCTTTGATTAATCCATTCCTGGGACATGTGAGCCTTGTCTGCTGAAGGCACAGTCTTCCTGCATCACTGACAACTGTGGAAGAGATGAACAAAAAACTGCATTGTTTGAGAAGGGGAAAACGAGCAGCTGACTATGAATTATTTTTGAACATATGAATTTCATTTGAAATTACCACAAGCGCTGATGCATTGAATGGATTGAATGGAAACATTGAAGCGCTGATGTGCCTTGCCAAAAAGTTCCAGTTTTGCCTCGTCTGTCCATAGGACATTCTCCCAGAAGCTTTGTGGCTTGTCAACATGCAGTTTGGCAAATTCCAGTCTGGCTTTTTTATCATTTGTTTTCAACAGTGGTGTCCTCCTTGGTCGTCTCCCATGAAGTCCGCTTTGGCTCAAACAACAACGGATGGTGCGATCTGACACTGATGTACCTTGGCCTTGGAGTTCACCATGAATGTGTTTAGAGGTTGTTCTGGGCTCTGTTGTTACCATTCGTATTATCCATCTCTTCCATTTTTCATCAAGTTTCCTTCTGTGGCCACATCCAGGGAGGTTGGCTACAGTCCCGTGGATCTTAAATTTCTGAATAATATGTGCAACTGTAGTCACAGGAACATCAGGCTGCTTGGAGATGGTCTTATAGTCTTTACCTTTAACATGCTTGTTTATAGTTTTCTTTCTAATCTCCTGAGACAACTCTCTCCTTTGCTTCCTGTGGTCCATGTTTAGTGTGGTACACACTATGTCACCAAACAGCACAGTGACTACTTGTTACCCTTTAAATTGAGTTTTTGCATATGACGTCAGGGGGCGTGCCACACTGGCCCGTTAGAGTGTGCCGCCATATTAGATGGCAAGAAACAGCAGCAGCAGGGTGAAACAAACCACATAGCTCACGTGTACCTACAAACTCGGCAAAATGGTGTACTCCTGTTGTTCCCCCTGATAAGGGGATAAGCGGGGAATTAAATGGCCGGTGTGAAATGCAAAAAAAAAAAAAAAAAAAGTTGGATTTTTGAATAATTACCTTCACTGACGTAATCTCTCGCTTTCTCATAACGGGCTGCACGGTGGAGCAGTGGTTTAGCACTGTGGCAGCACAGTTTACCCTCGGCCAGGGGATCGCGGGGATCATGAGACCGTGGGCTCGATACCAGCCCCCGACCAACAGTGAGCTGTGTGGAGTTTGCATGTTCTCCCCGTGTTGCGTGGGTTTACTCCGGGGTTTCTCCGGTTTCCTCCCGCATACCAAAAACATGTAGGTTTAGGGCGCTCATGCACGCAGCGGCCGGTGGCTTGTCACCAGACTGCAAACCAAATCTACCTACAGCTACAAATAAGTAACAAAAAAAACCAAAAACAACTTTGCGAGTCGGGTCTGGTTTGGGGGCGCCTCTCTGCTTGCTACAAAGGACAATGCACACATGAAAGGGGAGAAAACTATTGTACATGTGCATAAAATCAGGTACGTTTTAACGCGGCGCGCCGTGGAGAGCCTTTAAAAAAAAACAAAAAAAAACAGCAGCGCGCTTCACTCACCTCCGAGTCCGAGGAGCTGCTGTTGTTTTCCGACTCGTTCACCAGCAAAGACTTCACATCATCCAGATCCCTTTCCGCTGACACGTTTTCCGATATCTTTTCCTCCTGCTCCCCTTCGTCTTTGAAAGATATCATCTCATCGTTTGCCCCCAAATCATCCCCGCTGAGCAGATTACTGGCAGTCATTGTTCTGCTAATTGCTCCAGCTGTTACCCCACACCCGCCACCTCCGTTCAACTGAGGCATTTCGGCACACCAGAGGAGCGCACGGGAGCAAGATTAAAAACACTTGTCTGCTACTGCTGACAATGACTCCACTGAATCTCACAGAGACATCGCAGACACAGTGTCAGTTGTTGAAGAGGATGATAGGGATGTTATTATGTCAGACTGTGACTGTGTGTTCTCCTCACTCATTCTGATCGCTAAACAGTACAAGTTACGCCTGGATTGTCACAGTGCAACTGCTGCTCTTGCCATCCAAGATGGCGGCACCTACGTCGTGTTTATGTTTACCCCCGCGAGTCACGTGAATTTTACGAGCCTACGCAAAAACTCTATAGGCCGACTGACTGATTACATGTTTGTAGACACCTGTGATGTTAATTAGAGGACACATCTTGGTTGAACATGTCCCTATGGTCACATTATTTTCAGTCTTTTCTAGGGGTACCATCATTTTTGTCTAGGCCAGTTTCATGAGTTTGTTTTTTAAAATAATGCTGTTGAACCACAATTCAAAAGCATTGTTTGATTTTCATTGGTTAATTTTCATAAAATTTTTATTTATTACCACTTTTGTCAGATTCAAGTTATTTCTGTGACCATTGTGATTTTTTCTTTCATTAACAGAGGGGTACCAACAATTTTGTCCACGTGTGTATATTTTATCTGGGCACATACAACTTCGTACAGTTGTCAATTAATATGTCCCATATTTTTCTAGTGGGAGCAAATTTGTTCATGGCCCATCTTTCCTGCCATGTGTCAGGATCATCAAATCGCAGACAGGCAAGGAGGAACGAAAAGCGACCCTCAGACATTGCAGCACAGTACACAGGTGCACCAGTAGTAGGGTTCCACATCTCTTTAGTAGACAGCAACCACTGAAGATAAAAATCCCCAGTATCGCACGCACCTCTGTTGCCGTTGTTCTCTGGACTGTAGCTGTTCTCCTCTGATATTTTTCAGCTTCAGCATCAATACGGATGTTTGTCACAATTTCATCGATGACTTGGTCATCAAAAAATAATGTGATACACTTCTCAGGGATGTCAGCATTTGATGCTTCTGGTGTTGGTCCTGGTGTAAAAGCAGGCATGATGTTCCGTGCGGCTGTCCTGGTGGCTGCCAATGTCTGAGGTTGACAACTCCACTGGAAACCAGAAGTACTCTTGTAGTAGCTGTTTTGGAATGTCACAATAGGGGACACACTATCATCGTCATCCTCATGGCACCATCTTCCCCTCCTGGGACCAGTATGAGGTGAGACAGGGACAGCAGGATGTGTGGCACGGACAGCAGGACGTGTCGCAGGGGAAGTAGGATAGGCAGTAGACGTAGATGCAACGGGTCCTGGGGTGGCCATTTGACTGGTGGTAGGCCAACTGGATTCATGATGTATTTTTTTTCTCTGATGACTTGAAGTGCTAGGCCCAGTGCCCTCACCATCATCCTCTTCATCATCATCATCACTTGGTTTTGGTATGTAGTCTTTATCACTGGCTATGTTTACATGGACACAAGTTACCGGATTAAAAGCCTGATCGGAATAAAAATGCTTCATGTAAACACGGCAATCTGAATATTCTAACCCGATCATGCTCATTCAGATCAAAATTTCATTCTGATTGAGAGGGGTGGGTTATGCCGATTGTTAATCGGAATGGTGTGCATGAAAACACTTATTCCGAACGTAGGGCAGAAAATATGTTTACTGCGCATGTCTGTACCCCAGCCGCACGTCGACGTGACGCATTTCCACTTTAGCAGCAGCTAGTGGAAAACATAGCGGTGTAGCGGGTTGAATTCAACCCCCCCACAACACAGAGACAGAACACAGAGACAGTCAGCTCGCACTCCTGGGTTTTTTCCGCTGCATGCTGCATTTACAGCTGTGAGGATAAAGTGTCATCCATGCATTGTGTTCATGCATCCTGTCTGTACCTCTGATATGCAAATGCCCAGATTGACTGCTGTGAAGGTCTTTGATGTATTGTCTGAGTTGAGTATATATGCTGCACTGTGCTGTAAATCTGCCTCTCTTTCTGATTCTGCAACTGCGGGACACACACACCGTGTGTCTTCTCTCCTCTTTGAGAGCTGGAGGAATGAGGCTTCAGCCTGCTCACACTATGGGGCTGGAGCCGAGATCTGATGAAGGCGGATGATAATAAAGCTATTAAAAATCCAACGCTGCCTTTATTCTATCATCCTCTTCACTGGTGACCCCAAGGACGCACACGTTTTGTGCAAACGCAGCCTTCTGATCTGAACAGCCACGCTGGCGACCCGAGACTGAAGAAAACGAGCGGCCAGCGAATGCAGCACCCGGGCATGAATACTCCGTCGCAGCGGCCTGACTGGTCTGCCCTCCCTGCTGCCTCAGGGAGACCTCGACGCAGGGCCCACGGCGGGCGAGCTGCTCTCAGGACATCAACCAAGACCGGGTAAGCGGCAGAGAACGTCATGGCGCGCCCTCGCCGAGATCGGCACATCCACGCGGGACCGGCCGCGCAGCTCCTCCACATCAGAGCACATGCGGGCGACTCCCATGGCCGACGGAGCACACGGGGACCTGAACGCACCATCACTAATCTGCAGCCACGGCTCGTCAGAGATGTTTCTCCACCAAGTTTCCGACCCTGATTTCCTCTCCAGCGGGCCCACCCACGCACGGAGCCCCGGCACGCGCACCGGGGGTGACGAGGACGGCGCACCACGCACGGGACAAATACGGCTTTTCCGACCGCCTTCCTTCTGCTGCACACTGGCCCTTCAGGCTTGCTTGTACACCTGAGGCCCGCAGCTTGCTCACGGGATTTTATGGTCTTAGCCATGGCACACAAGGGGAATTTAGCTGTCTGCGGTTCCGAGGCTTTAGGGTTACAGTGGGGCAAAAAAAGTATCTAGTCAGCCACCAATTGTGCAAGTTCTCCCACTTAAAAGATGAGAGAGGTCTCCAATTTTCAACATAGGTATACCTCAACTATGAGAGACAAAATGAGAAAAAAAAAATCCAGAAAATCACATTGAAGGATTTTTAATGAATTAATTGGTAAATTCCTCAGTAAAATAAGTATTTGGTCACCTACAAACAAGCAAGATTTCTGGCTCTCACAGACCTGTAACTTCTTCTTTAAGAGGCTCCTCTGTCCTCCACTTGTTACCTGTATTAATGGCACCTGTTTGAACTCGTTATCAGTATAAAAGACATCTGTCCACAACCTCAAACAGTCAGACTCCAAACTCCACTATGGCCAATACCAAAGAGCTGCCAAAGGACAACAGAAACAAAATTGTAGACCTGCACCAGGCTGGGAAGACTGAATCTGCAATAGGTAAGCAGCTTGGTGTGAAGAAATCAACTGTGGGAGCAATTATTAGAAAATGGAAGACATACAAGACCACTGATAATCTCCCTCGATCTGGGGCTCCACGCAAGATCTCACCCTGTGGGGTCAAAATTATCACGAGAACAGTGAGCAAAAATCCCAGAACCACATGGGGGGACCTAGTGAATGACCTGCAGAGAGCTGGGACCAAAGTAACAAAGGCTACAACAGAAACACACTACGCCAACAGGGACTCAAATCCTGCAGTGCCAGACGTGTCCCCCTGTTTAAGCCAGTACATGTCCAGGCCCGTCTGAAGTTTGCTAGAGAGCATTTGGATGATCCAGAAGAGGACTGGGAGAATGTCATATGGTCAGATGAAACCAAAATAGAACTTTCTGGTAAAAACTCAACTTGTCGTGTTTGGAGGAGAAAGAACACCATACCTACTGTGAAGCATGGGGATGGAAACATCATACTTTGGGGCTGTTCTTCTGCAAAGGGACCAGGACGACTGATCCGTGTAAAGGAAAGAATGAATGGGGCCACGTATCGTGAAATTTTGAGTGAAAACCTCCTTCCACCAGCAAGGGTATTGAAGATGAAACGTGGCTGGGTCTTTCAGCATGACAATGATCCCAAACACACAGCCCAGGCAATGAAGGAGTGGCTTCGTAAGAAGCATTTCAAGGTCCTGGAGTGGCCTAGCCAGTCTCCAGATCTCAACCCCATAGAAAATCTTTGGAGGGAGTTGAAAGTCTGTGTTGCCCAGCGACAGCCCCAAAACATCATTGCTCTAGAGGAGATCTGCATGGAGGAATGGGCCAAAATACCAGCAACAGTGTGTGAAAATCTTGTGAAAACTTAAAGAAAACGTTTGACCTCTGTCATTGCCAACAAAGGGTATATAACAAAGTATTGAGATGAACTTTTGTTATTGACCAAATACTTATTTTACCCAGGAATTTACCAATTAATTCATTAAAAATCCTTCAATGTGATTTTCTGGATTATTTTTTTCTTATTTTGTCTCTCATAGTTGAGGTATACCTATGATGAAAATTGGAGACCTCTCTCATCTTTTAAGTGGGAGAACTTGCACAATTGGTGGCTGACTAAATACTTTTTTACCCCACTGTACGTCTGCCCTAAAGTCAACACGCCAGTCCCTCTGCTTTTATTTTTTTCTTGCCGCCGCTCCTGCTTTTCTTCATGGCCACGAGAGGAGTCAGAGACTAATTTTTTTTCTTCTTCTTCTGATCTACGCATGTTCAGACGGGACATCGCGGAGCAGCAAACACTTTTGGCGCGACGCGAACGATTTTCCCGCGCCCGGTCAGCATTTGCTACCCCCCTCCCCCTCCTCTTGCACAGAGCTTTTCCCTGCTCGCTGCCCAAACTGCAACATCGAGGTCACGGTCCCCTACCGTGCCCTCTGGGGGGGAGCAGTGTAGCGGGTTGAATTCAACCCCCCCACAACACAGAGACAGAACACAGAGACAGTCAGCTCGCACTCCTGGGTTTTTTCCGCTGCGTGCTGCGTTTACAGCTGTGAGGTTAAAGTGTCATCCATGCATTGTGTTCATGCATCCTGTCTGTACCTCTGATATGCAAATGCCCAGATTGACTGCTGTGAAGGTCTTTGATGTATTGTCTGAGTTGAGTATATATGCTGCACTGTGCTGTAAATCTGCCTCTCTTTCTGATTCTGCAACTGCGGGACACACACACCGTGTGTCATCTCTCCTCTTTGAGAGCTGGAGGAATGAGGCTTCAGCCTGCTCACACTATGGGGCTGGAGCCGAGTTCTGATGAAGGCGGATGATAATAAAGCTATTAAAAATCCAACGCTGCCTTTATTCTATCATTCTCTTCAGCGGGAGTAAAACAGAACTGCTCTGTATCGTCCTGCTGTCTCCCTCTGTTCGTCACATGCAGAAGTATATACTTGTAGCTTCATTACGGAGACCAGCAGAAGCAAAAGTACAGTCTGAATAACACAATATAGGTCAATTTGGACACGAAGCGGGGCTTGCTAACACCGGAAGTTGCTGCTTCTTCTACTATTTTCGAAATGTCGACGTGCGCATGTCAAAATGATTTATTCTATTCAAACGTGACACATGGAAACGCACGTCCTAATCAGATCAGCTTTTTCAGGATCCATGTAAACAGTAAAATTCTGATCTGAATTGTAATCAGATTGAAGAAATTTTGCCCATGTAACCGTGGCCACTGTCACTGTCATACATCACTTCTGCTTCCAAATCGTCAGCATCTTCATCAGTGCTTTCCCTGAACAGAAGCTTTTCTGTTTCCTTCTGGGGCAGTTTCTTCATTGTTTTCTGGACATTTCTTTTCTCTGTGACTGCTACAACTTCAGCTGTAGCTAGCTAAATAACTAAGCTCTAGTATCAAAGAAGAAATCTCTGTAGCTCATGATTGCCAATGTAAGTGAACCTTAGCTACTTACTTGTTGGCATGCCAAAGTCACCAAGCCTGTGACAGGACAGCTGTGTGTGATATGGGGCAAAAAATATGGCAGGCCGGAATGTTATCGTCTGATTTTACACACAAACGCTATTGTCGGGTAAAATCCACCCGAAAAATATTTTACTCCTAATCACTAATGTCGGGTGAAAATCACCCGAACATGTGCCTGCTGAATAAACCAAGGATGGGAGCAGGGAAATACACCTGCCTTTGTTGATGCCAGTGAGCAGACTGAAGCTACCCAAGAACCCATGCACCTCAGACCACAGCATCACAATGAAAATCATGTGACTCCAATCATGTGGGTGAAAATCACCCAACGTTAGTGTTCTATTAAGTATGCACAGATCTAGGAATATTCTAATTAATGGCCTGCAGGGCTTGCACGTGATTGGTCGCCACGCGACAAGTTTTGCCTATATCTTCGAAAGTAAAAAATGAAACATTTTTCTTGAAAACGGTCGAGGCGAGAAATAAATGTGTAGTTGCCAAATATGTGTTTACTTTTTTTACTAACAACCAGTCCCCCGTCCACCAGCGACTGAGCAGGGAGGGGGGGCTGATTTGAATGTGGCTGCTCTCAGCTTACAGTGCGGCGCCCGTCAACTGGCGAAGTGACAATTCACGTGATAGACTCACATTTGAATTCAAATCCCCCCCCACCTCTCTCCGCTCTCTCTCTGCTGCTACCCCTGCACGTGATTGGACGATTCCTTCTCCACTGCTTTGCTATGCAAAACGGTCGCCTTCATCCCCTTCTGCCTCAATCTGCTGCTTCTCGGCTCCTCCCTTTTCCCCCGAGGTAGCCAAAAGTATCTGTCTGATTGGTTATAACATTAGCCAATCAGGCTAAGCAGGAATACTGACGTAGCTAGAAACACTGTCCAAATCTGCCTTTTGGGTGGGGGTGGGGGTGGAGTAGCTTAAGCAGACATTCACAGCTGAAAAACACTCACTTGGGAGTTTGGAATGATTTTACTCTTGATATGTCTTGTAAATCACAAGAAGCATGTTACAGACATGTTAACGCCAGAAAAAAAATTATTTTTGAGTGTCATTTTAAGTAGAAGCATGCAATGGAGATTTCCTCATCTCAAACAATTTATTGAAACAAAAGCCAACAACAATGGTGGGTGTTATGTATGGAAATACTTGGGTGAAAGATGAGACAGGATGATGGTTGGCGGACACAGCTTTATTACCAGAACTATGTACAAGCAGATACATGGTATGCACCATCAGAGGCATCCGGGAAAGGGACCCTAAGATGGATGTCCTCTGATATTTATAGGGCGGTGCAGTGACGTGACAGGAAGTGCACGTCACTACACCGCACTTCACAATAAGGTACCGGAACCAGACACCACCCCCCCTTATAAAAGTCCAAAACCATGCACACAGTTGAAAACCTCCCCAAATTTGGGACCCGAATCACGCACTAAAATAATGAAAACTAAGGTACTAGCTGGCCTAACACATTCACACAACATAACGTAAAATAGGGCTGACGGGTGGACTACCGTGCAGTCCACACAGCACAGTGGAATATTCTGCCACTGGTAAACTAAAAGTCTTTATTTGAAACTAAAATTACAGCCGTGCTCCTAAACTAAAACACAAAAGCACATACATATAACCCCCATAACATAACATGCAAAACAATCAAACATCAGAACTACAAATAAAAGTGCTAGCGCACAGTCATTAGAGTGGAAAAACTGGAACTTGCATGGGGGGATCCAGGGCAGTCCCTCAGCAGGCGCACCCCTGGAGACCACAGACCCCCGGAGCAATGGCCGATCTTCTGGATGGCGGAGCCTGGATCCCACACTGCCATCACCAACTCCCGTTTAGCCTTGCCACCTGGAACGTCTCTCCGGACACGTCAGAGCTGATTGGCATGCCTTGACAAGGCCCATCTTCGCCGTGGACATCCTTCACCCCGAATCCGTACCAATTTCATAACCCGGAGTGGGATTTCACTTGGCCCGATGTATTCTTGCTGAGCATGCGGTAACTCCAAGCTCGACAGTCTGGCCCCATCCCCTTCTGTAAACTTTGTAGTGTTCACCGTTGTAACTGCAGACCCCCCCCCCCCCCCGTCAACCATGGCCAGGTATCAGAGGCATTTGGGGCTAGCATGATGTTGCTTGTTGGCATGGGTACCGACCCTGGGCGAAGACTGGTTGACTTGACTGCTGTGATGTCCGTTAGCTCTTTGTACTGTTCGCTCCCAGTGTCCGTCGGGGGCGAGCAGGGTGACTTCTCCTGTGGGTTCCCTGGGTAAAACAAATGGCACACCCTGGCGTAATGATTCCAGCATCCACATCTACCACAATGTTTTCCTCTAGCTGGGCATTTCTTAGCTTTATGGTGTTGCATCACAGACTCACAACCCCTGCAACGGGAGATTCCCGGGGCAGACCTTTGGCTGGCAGCATTGACTTCCCAAAAATCTTTGTCTGAGCTATCCTCGCTATCAGGGTCCGCAACATTAGCTGAGGCAAGCGGCTTCAGCTGTTTTTGTGGCTGGCGCCAATTTAGCTCCACAGCTAGCGCTCACCTCTGTAGTCATGAAGTCCTTTGAGCGCCTGGTCCTGTCTCACCTCAAGTCCATCACCACTCCCCTCCTGGACCCGCTGCAGTTTGCCTACCGTGCTAACAGGTCTGTGGACGACGCAGTCAACCTGGCCCTCCACTCCATCCTGCAGCACCTGGACTCCCCGGGAACCTACGCCAGGATTCTGTTTGTGAACTTAAGCTCCGCATTCAACACCATCCGCCCCGATCTGCTCCAGGATAAGCTGTCCCTGCTCGATGTGCCTGACTCCCTCTGCAGGTGGATCACCGACTTCCTGACAGACCGGAGGCAGCATGTGCGGCTGGGGAAGTCTGTCTCGGACTCTGTTAGCATCAGCATTGGATCACCCCAGAGCTGTGTACTTTCCCCCCTACTCTTCTCCCTTTATACCAACTCCTGCACCTCCTCCCACCAGTCTGTTAAGCTGATTAAGTTTGCGGACGACACCACCCTCATCGGGCTCATCTCCAACGGCGACGAGTCCGTCTACAGGAAAGAGGTGGCCCAGCTGGTGTCCTGGTGCAGCCACAATAACCTGCAGCTGAACGCTCTGAAGACAGCGGAGATGATTGTGGACTTCAGGAAAGTCACAACCCCCCTGCCCCCCCTCACCATCACAGGCTCTCCCATCACCATTGCAGATTCCTTCCGCTTCTTGGGCACCACCGTCACCCGGGACCTCAAATGGGAGCCAACCATCAGCTCCCTCATCAAAAAGGCCCAGCAGAGGATGTTCTTTCTGCGGCAGCTGAGGAAGCTCAAGCTACCCACCAAGATGTTAGTGCAGTTCTACACGGCCATCATCGAGTCCATCCTCACCTCCTCCATAACTGTGTGGTATGCAGGAGCCACTACCAGGGACAGACTAAGGCTGCAGCGCGTCGTGCGCACTGCTGAGAAGGTGATCGGCTGCAAGCTCCCATCTCTCCAGGACCTGTACATCTCCAGGACCCGGAGGCGTGCTGGCCGGATCCTAGCCGATCCTTCACACCCTGGTCACGTACTGTTTGCCCCCCTCCCCTCAGGTAGAAGACTTCGGTCCATTCGGACTAAAACCTCCCGGCACATGAATAGCTTTTTCCCCTCTGCCATCAGACTGCTGAACATTAAGTGACTTATTGTCTCTCTTGCACTATGTACAGCAGCTCAACCAGACTCATGACATTCATCACTGTTTTTCTGTTGCATTATCAACTGCACTGTGGTACCCCATATTTATTATCTGCTACTTGCTAATTTATTTAAAACTGCCTTGACTAGTATTACTCATTATTACTATTATTATTATTATTATTATTATTATTACTTATTTTTCTACACTTATTGCACGTTTTTAGTCCTTTAGTTTTTTAGTTTATCTCATCATGTTTTTAATGTTGCAGCATGGCACCGAGACAAATTCCTAGTTTGTGTACTACATGAACAATGGCAATAAATCGAATTCTGATTCTGATTCTGATTCTCTCAGCTTAACAGCAGCTTCCCACCGGAGAACTAGCACCATTGTTTCAGCTAATGTTAAGTTATTAGGCGCCATTAATAGCCTATGCAGCTCAGCATTATACATGTGTTCTGCTAGTTAATTGTGTTCCATTTCATCTTCAAGCGGTCCAAAATGACACTCACTGGCTAGCAGCTTCAAGTCAATGACATATTGGCGGGTAGACTCACCTACCCGCTGATATCGCTGCTGAAAATGAATCCTCCGGACAGTCACATTGTCTGAGGTGGAGAAACATTTAGCTAGCAGCTTCACAATGTCCTCACATGAGTCCACCTTGCCAAGCGTCAGCAGGACCCTCCGGCCCTCCATACCCTGGTTGTTAATGAGAAGCGCCCTCTCTCTCGCCTTATCGAGTTCCCCGAGGCCCAGCGCCGTAATATACGTCTGATAGGCCTCCTACCCATGCGTCCACAAAACATGTGGTTCACCCAGGAGCTTGAGAAAGGGATGAAGCGGGGTGATGCATGCCTTCATGAGCTAATCCTCGATCGCCAAATGTTATGTATGGAAATACCTGAGTGAAGGATGAGGCAGGATGATGGTTGATGAGCACAGCTTTATTACCGGAACTATGTACAAGCAGATACATGGTATGCACCAGCAGAGGCATCCGGCAAAGAGACTCTAAGATGGACGTCCTCTGGTATTTATAGAGCGGTGCAGTGACATGACAGGAAGTGCACGTCACTACGCCATACTTCACAATAAGGTACCGGAACCTGACACCACAGTGGGTATACCACAACAAAAAAATGTCAGTGTCTCAATATATTGTCATGTGCCCTTGAGCATCGGTTACAGCTTGACGACGACGTTTCATGCTGTTCACAAGTCGACTTATTGTCTGCTCAGGCATGGCATTCCACTCTTCTTGAAGGGCGGCCCTCAGGTCATTGAGGTTGTGGGGTGCAGGGTTATAAGCCTCAACACTGTGACTCAGCTGATCCCATAGGTTTTCTATGGGATTCAGGTCTGGAGAAAGTGCAGGCCTCTCCATTTGTGGTACCCCAGCCTCCAGCAGCCGTTCCCTAATGGTGCGACCTTGATGAGCTGGAGCATTGTTGTCCGTGATGATGAAATTACACAGGGCACTGTTCACGATGAAGTGGTCATCAGTGTGAGATGTGGCCAAAGGACGTCGACTTCTGTGCCTTTCTGTGACTCTTCCAGTCTCTCTGTCTCTTGCAACCTTCTGATGACACTCTAAGCTCAGTGGCCACTCCCCTCTGACAACATCCTGTTTGAAGCCTTGCGCTGGCGAGGTATTGTTGATCAATTGTTAGGTGTCATCTTGGTCTCATGATGTCAAAATGTGAACAGCATGATGAAGAGGACTGTTTAAATCCCAATTCTAATTGAACCAGAAAATTTATTGGTCAATTCATGGATCAAACACCTGTTGTGAATTTTGCTGTTAAACGCCTTGTTAGAGAACAGCAGTACTATGCAAAAAGTACTGAAACACTTAACAGTTGAACATGTGCATTCAAAAGGTTAGAGAAGGTTAAATTAAAGGCCAAATGTCACGTAACAGGGTACTTTAAATATCTTGAAACTAGATATAAAAGGGAACCGATCCGTTCGGGTCTTGGTGCATATGCTCCAGTAACAACGGAATATTCGTTAATTTAAAACTGCCGCGCTTGGCCTGACACGGCCCCTGGAATCGCCTGGGGAAGAAGGCGGAAGTGACGAAATCGATTGTACCCTAGTTTGATGCTTGGGGTATTTCAATTGATTGTTTATATGGAGACTGGAAGGTTGAAGTGAGCAACAAGAAAAAAAAAATTGGATATTTCACCCATACCTTAAAACGGGACTATCAGGGACAGCTGGGTAATAAGGGACACTTCTCTGGGAAATGTTTTCTTACCTGTCAAGTGAGACGTTTTCGCCGTACTTCAACACCGTAAAAAGCGGCTATAAGCAACGGCGGAGCAACAAGGCACACCTCTCTGGGATCTCTGTCTGTTCCGCAACCGCTGCACAGCTCAACGTGTTAAACCATTGTCCTAATTACTTCTCATGGTAGTGAGAATTGCTCCCGCTGAGCGATCAGCCCACCCAGACAATTAAACTAATGAGTGACTCCACACTTCGAACAGTAGTGAGAAGCGCTCCCGCTGAGCGATCAGCCCGCCTCAGCTGTGAGTGATCACACACAGGACTGCTCCTCAAGACACTCAGTTTTTTTTCCAGTATATTTTTTCTTTTGGGCGTACAGAAATGGCAATACGCCCGTTTTTGCTAAAATTGCATTTTCCCCGTATTTTCCTTAAAATATTTGACAATAACAACACGAACTACATTTAAAGCATTTCCCAGAAAAGTGTCCCAAACCACTGCGCCGTCCCCCACAGCCGCGCTTGGCACCAAAATACGGCGAAAACGTTTACCTTGACAGGTATGCGCCTCCATTTTCATATTGATCTGGTCAATTTCTTGACAGCAGCGGCTCTCCTCCACTGCAATAATAATGGCTTCCGAAAAATCAATATTTATGGGGCGCCCTCGACAGACCCCCTCCGGCTTCGCAATTCTGGAGGCGATTAATGTCCAGTTCAATGACATTTTCCACTGGTTCTGCTCTCTGGTCATCGTTGGAACTGTTGTCATCAGACAAAGCATCTGATTCCGTCTCGGACGGCTCGAACCGGTAAGGTTCAGTGCCTCTGTCACTGTCTGAACCACTGACAAAAAAAAAAAGACAAAAAAAAAAAGACAAAACTAAACTAATTTGTTCACAATCGCTGTCACTTTCCGTCATGATTGTCCAATGTTGATAAGTGTGAATGTGGATAGGCAGGGCAGCCAGGGTACAACTGGTGATGTCAAAAACATGGGCGTGGTCTGGACTGGCTGTCACAAGCCAGCAAGCAAGGTGGGGCCTTCACCTGGTGTATTTTGTGTAATTATGTAAATACAGGTGGGTGATATGGTCTCCGGTATGAATATTTGGTTTAAGCTATGTGTATTTTATCTAAATTCGTTGTCATTTAGAAAAAAAAATTACGTGACATTTGGCCTTTAAGTTCACCTGTAAAGGTTATGGTGCATTTTAGGTGCATCCTGAAATTTCACCGAAAGCCGAATATCCCTAACCTTTTTGTGAGTAGTGTAGTGTATGTGTGTGTCCACCCCATGACCCTGCCCCCGAAAAAAGTTCAGGCTCTGGATTTTTTTTTTTTTTTTTTTTGCTTTAACCCCTGTGATGCTTTGCCAATTTGACATAGAGTTCGTGATCCATGTCAGCTTGATAGTGTAATGAGCTCCCTGGATCTTCCATAAAATAAAGTGTTCGAGTGCTACTAGCACTTTTATCACAGAAACTGCAAAAATAATTATCCACCATGAAGCTGAAACATGAATACACTGAAATTAGTTCTGCCAGCTATTAGTATTGATGGGAATGTACTATTTTTTTAAACGATACTGCATGTTCATGTTGACTGCAGCAGTGCTTTGTTTGCTTTGGCATCACTCTTAAAATAACAAACCACAAGATTGTACAGTTCACAAGTTTTTGGCTCCTGTATGCGGTGCCAGAGTATTAAGTGAGTGTGCTAGTTACAGACTTATTGTCTTATCAATATGATGATGTGTGATACTAAATCCCACCATATTTTTCACAGAGCCTCAGATTGATGAGCATTCTATTGACTTCCAACCTCTGCCTGAAGCCTTGAACGTTCTCAAAATGGAGAAGCAAAGATTTATCAGCACTAATGGCAACGTGGAGACTGAGACAAGCGTCCTGCAGTTGACTTTGTGCAGTGGCCATGAGTTACCAGAGAGGTTGAAGGTGGAATTTCCCTCCACCAGGGAGAGAGTGATGGAAGATTTCTATAAGATTCAACCTGAACATGTGGAGGGTGAGTGTGATCTTTAACAGCTAGAACCATCCTTTACCCTGCAAGAGGGGAATATACAAAGGATGCAATGAATGTGGCCAGATTATTTAATCTGGGACTGTGCGTGAGCCCTGGATGTTGAGTTGCAAGTTTTTTTTTTTTGTTTTTTTTTGGGGGGGGGGGGTTATAGGCAGTAGATTTAAAAAAAAAAAAAAAACCCTGTACACACCTTGGTCAAAATGCCAGGTTTTGTGATTTTAAAAAAAATGAGGCCTCGATTTATCATTTCCATTGATTGGAGCCACCCCATCCCACCTCTAGACAGCTTAACCCCTTGCACTCTGGTCAATTTCCCTAAAAACGCCTAAAAATAACGTACCCAAAGTCAATCAAAAGTTGTTCTTCAACCCTTTGCAGCATCTTCATGGGGTTGGTCTCATTTAAAAGAAAACACTTTGAATTTTTTGGCAAAACAGTCATAATCTCTCTAAGTGCTCCGGCCACTGAGTAACAGTCATCTAAACATACTGAACTTGAAGAAAATAAAGTTCGCCTGGGTGTTTTTTTAGATACAAGTGCTTGCAAATAACACACAGCTGTCAGATACTGGCTGGAAAATGCAACAGAAATGTAGAACCGAGTGTTATCCAGCTGAGGTCAAAATTTTGTAACAATACGACAAAAAATGAATATATTACACAGCTTTTTTTCTCAGGTTGTTCCAAGGCGTTTTTGAACTGTGCCAAATTGTGCCAAATGGCACAGTTTGGAAAAACGTCTGTAACTTTTGAATGATTCAACATAGAAGCTTGATTTTGGGCTCTAATGAAAGGTGACACTCAGGGCTGTGTGTGTGTGTGTGTGTGTGGGGGGGGGTTATTTATTCATTCATGAATGAATGAATGAACAAACAAGCCCCCCACACACAAAGAAGCATGCCACGTAAAAAATGTGTGGCCTTTTTTTACAAGAAAAAATAGCCTACAGTGCAATAAAAATTATACTAAAATATCTGTAATGTAGAGGATAACAATTCCCCCCCCCCCCCACTACAGAGGAGCACGGCGCACAAAAAAACAGTCCGTCAACGGTCCGTCATGTGGCGATGACGCACAGTTGTAATTTACCGATCGGTCAAAAGTCATTTTTATTACTATTTTCAGTGATAAAGAATAATTTAGCTTATAACACTTACCTGTCCACAACAGCAGTGTCGTTGGCGAACATCTGTTCCTATTGTCAGACGAACATGAAGCTGGTTCGCTTGTTACGACTCGTGGTTCTGGTCACACGACCCGGTCAAACCATGATTCCATTATTGCGGTTTTGCACTTCCATGATTGTGGTTTTGGCGAACGATTTTTCAAAACAAATAAGAACAGTAGTAATAAAAAAAGACTGGCGAACGCTACCGTTACACACAGCGGCTTACACAAAACAGATTTTACGCACAGGACACACGCTTTCAGTCGTCAAACTTCTCTGCTTCAATTGGCTCGTTGTATTCTCAGTCGTTGGTAGGCAGGCCCTTCTTGCTAGGTTTTCAGTCATTGGTTCTTCAAGGTTTCAGAAACCCAATTCAAGGCTCTTATTAGTCGAATGAGAGGTCAATCAAATCTAAACCAATCAAAACACTCCTTTGGCTTTCTGTTCGCGGCTGTGTCTGTAGTGGAAGAACGGAAATGCAGCTTTTTTTTTTTTTTCAGTGCACACTGAGACGCACAGTGCACACTAGGACGCACGAGGACGCACTAGGACGCAGAGACGTGACCGCCCGCGGTATCCCGGAGTGCAAGAGGTTAAAAAAAACAATAACCATTATTGGTCTTTTTGGTGGCTTCTTGGTCCATTTGTTGTGTCCTTGTTGCTGGATCCTGCCTCAGCAGCAGCCACAAAGATGTTTCTATCACAGAAAAGGTATGCCTGTTTGGCACACTTCGTTGCATCTAGTGCCAGTATTTTTCTTTATTTCAATTTTTTGTGCCGCCCATTTCTTTGTCCTGTTCTCTTTTTGACCTACTTCATCACTCTGTCCTAAACTCATGAAACTATACAGTGTAGTAGACCACCGTAAAGCCAACCCCATCTCAGTAAAAAAAAGGAAAAAATTGAGCAGTCCAAACTACAGGGTCCACTCGTATCCTCCCTCTGTGTTAAAAGGGTTCATTTCACCCAGTGTCACAGCACTACCATGCTACTGCAGCAACCAGGCAACTAGTCTGTGCAGCAGCTGGAGACAGAACAGCAACTGTAAACAAGAAAAAACAAAATTCAACCACTAGCCAGATTGGTCTGAAGTGGACTGACCATTCTGGAAAACTTCATGACCTCCTGATGGTCAGTTTGCCCCGATGGGGATACAGCCTTATCATACTTTCTGCCATCCCTGGGCTCCAACTTGGTTTTTCTGTGTCTATACAGAATGAAAGAACATTAGTGAGCAAGCTCACATACCCCACAAATCTGTATATCAGTGGCCCCTAAGAAGTGATCAACATAAATGGCCAGGAAAAAAGTAATAAATCCCCCTCCCCAAAAATAGAACCCCTCATTTGAGTCAAAGCTTCCGTATAAGTAGGAAGTCAATCTGATCAGAAATGTAGGAGCTATACTGGTGACAACATAAAATGGAGTGAACAAGTACAAGTCATGTCCATACAAGAGAGAACTTTCTCTGTGTTGCTTTATTTGGCATGACAGAAGAACAGATTATACGAATGTAAACGGTCCCATAGAGATCAGTGTTGTTCTGAACTGGACATCAGTCGGCAGAGGTTTTTTTTAATTTCATTTGTTTACATTTAGCTTGAATTTGTATCCATAAAATAGACCTAATGTCTGTGTAGCCCTTCCTACCTGGAGTGGATATACAGTAGGGGTGTCACGATATGCTAAAATCACGGGTCTGTACGTACCTTGGTTTTAAGGTCACGGTTCGGTTCGTTTTCGGT
Source organism: Pholidichthys leucotaenia (assembly GCA_020510985.1). Lineage (NCBI taxonomy): Eukaryota > Metazoa > Chordata > Actinopteri > Cichliformes > Pholidichthyidae > Pholidichthys > Pholidichthys leucotaenia. Next base: position 21,289,840 of record CM035838.1, read on the forward strand.
ACAGTGAGGAAACAAAATGCAAAACATAAAACTGCTTATCTTTTGTATAAGCAGGAACAGCTTTGACAAAAAACTGCAAACTGCTAGCAGTCAATTCTCCAATAAATAAAATGTGTACAATAAAATACATTTTCTTTTTAGCAAATGAATGACGTAGACAAGTGCAACAATAGAAGTTTGAATAGTCTGAATTATTCTTTTATTCCTTATTGCCTGAATCAGTGATTTTAACCAGGGTGCTTTGGTATGTTCATGTTTCTATGAGAAATTATCTAATTTCACTTGTTAATTGGTCCAAAAAATTGCAAATTTTTTATTGTGTATAGGTTCTGAAGGCTCCCATGCACAACAGCAAATTATTTGCAGTTTTTTGGACAATTAAGAAAGAACGTACCAGGGCACCCTTGGAAAAACACAGGCCTAAAGTGCAGCATTAACCCCTTGCACTTAGGTCAATTTCCCTAAAAACGCCAAAAATTAACATGCCCAAATTAAATCAAAAGCTGTTCTTCAACCCTTTGCAGCATCTTCATGGGGTTGGTCTCATTTAAAAGAAAACACTTTGAATTTTTTGGCAAAACAGTCATAATCTCTCTAAGTGCTCCGGCCACTGAGTTACAGTCATCTAAACATAGTGAATTTGAAGAAAATAAATTTGGCCTGGGTGTTTTTTTGGATACAAATGCTTGCAAATAACACACAGCTTCAGATCCGGGCTGGAAAATGCAACAGAAATGTAGAACCAAGTGTTATCCAGCTGAGGTCCAAATTTTGTAACAATACCACAAAAATTGAATATATTACACAGCTTTGTTCTCAGGTAGTTCCCAGGCGTTTTTGAACTGTGCCAAATTGTGCCAAATGGCACAGTTTGGAAAAATGTCTGTAACTTTTGAATGCTTCAATGTAGAAGCTTCATTTTGGGCTCTAATGAAAGGTCACACTCAGGGCTGTGTGTGTGTGTGCGGGGTTTGTCCCCCTCCCCCCCCGCTACAGAGGATGGACATCGGCCATCGCTACACAACAGATTAGCCTCATGTGGCGATGTGGGACAGCTGCGCAGTCACCGCGGCTCCCCCCCCCCCCTCGCTACAGAAGAATAGCGGGGGTGGGGGGGGCGGCGTTCACGGTCTGGACGCGGCGAACAACCCCTTGTACCGTGGCACACGAACTTCAGACTTCGTGCGCCGCACAGTTGTAATTTACCGATTGGTCAAAAGTCATTTTGGATTACAATTTTCAGGAATAAAGAATAATTTAGCTTATAACACCTTACCTCTTCACAGCAGTGTCCTGGCGAACTTCTCTTCCCCATTGTCAGACGAACGTGATGCTGGTCCGCTCGTGGTTCTGGTCTCGCGACCCGATCAAAACATAATTCCATTATCGCGGTTTTGTGCTTCCATGATTGCGGTTTTTGGCGAACGATTTTTCAAAACGAATAACAGTAGTAATTAAAAAAAGACTGGCGAAGGTGTGTGTGTCACTCAGCCTTTGTCGTCAGCCTCCGTCGGTCTATGACCATGGAAGAAATCATAACGTCTACTCTGCTGGAACAAAAACAAAATAAGCACCGCCTGTGGTCAAACATGCCGATGCGCGAATGGCACTCCCTGTCACACAGGTTGCATTTGTGGATGGTCTCCATGCTGCTGGGTCTGTGGGGTTCTTCCTGCGGGTCCTTTTTTTTGATCCGCTGCAGCAGTCAGTCTTCACCCAGCCTTAAAAAAAACAGCTCGTGAACTTCTCTGCTTCAATTGGCTCACTGCATTCACAGCGTTGGGAGGCGGGTCCTTCTTGCTAGGTTTTCAGTCATTGGTTCTTCAAGGTTTCAGAAACCCAATTCAAGTCTCTTATTAGTCGAATGAGAGGTCAATCAGATGAACTAATCTGTTCGCAGCTGTGTCTGCAGCTTTTATTTTCAGTGCGCGCTTGGACGCCATACATCACCTACATCACAATCTCCATCATGCGTCCTAGAGCGCACGAGGGCGCTCTCGTGCACCCTCGTGCGCTCTAGGACGCAGAGACTTGCCCGTCCGCGGTACAACGGAGTGCAAGAGGTTAACAGATTTAGCTTGTTTTTAAAAGTATGGTATTATTTTCTGGCTGAAGAGGGCACAACAAGGAACTTTATACCGGGGCTCAGTTAGCTTCAGCATGTGTTTAAACCTGGTGTTCTCAACAACTGAATATGGCCTTAGATCCACTGCTATAAAAACACCAATGGCATTTGTTATTGCTTTGGCTCGATCTGAAAAGCCCTTGAGAGGCTGTCTAAATGCCGCTGGAAGCTGCACTTGTAATGCGCTAGGTTTCTTCTGTTTTCGTGCTGCAGTGAATATTCACGTTTGTGTAGTGCCATTTCAAATGAGTTAACAAGTTCAACATACTGCCAAAAGCATATCCGATGCAGTTTTTGTCTTATTCACTTGCCTGTGTCCGTTCACGTATTTCGCCGGAAAGCCTAAGTGTTCCCAGACAGGAGACTTGTGAAGAGGGTCTTCAAGCTCTGGCTTCTCCGTACAGCCAACCATGACGTTTGCTAGCCAGAGGCTGAGCTGCACTGTTTGTTTACATGTGTGGTGCAAGGCAGTTACACTTCCTGTCTGTCACTTAACATGGTCTGTGTGGAACCTCGGTACGCCTCTGCACGGAACTGAAGGTGCTGTACTGAAAAATCCGAATACATGTACCGTTACTCCCCTAATATACAGATATGTCAGCCAACAGTGACCCCCCCCCCTTCTTTTCTGTGGAGGTTCAGACTCGGAGTCCGGAGTTTTCCTCTCCTCTCCATCCACCAAACTCCCCCTCACTCAGGTCTTGGAAAAGTACCAAAACCTCTTCCACATTGTCGATTTTCTTTATTTTCCTCTATCCATGTTTCTATATTTCTTTTTGCCATCTGTGCATTAAATGGTGATTCAGTTCCCTCTTCTTCTCTCTAGTTCTCTCCCCCAGATTAGGATATACAGTGTAATAATAGGAGGAAACCAACAACAAGATTATTTAAAGAAAAAAAAAAAAAGCACAGACCCATGGAAACATCCCCCGAAATTGCAACATTGTAGTAACTCCGTTAATGGGTATAATTCCTTATTTCCTATGCCTGCAACCAGCTGTGGTCACGTGACCAGCCGTGTCATGTGATCCAGTTATTGTAGTAACTCCATGCATGGCCATAATTCCTTATATGGTTATAACCATGACCTGCTGTGGTCTAAATGACAACAGCCTCTGCTATGGTGGTCTGAGGAATAAGTGAAATTGTGTGTGTTTAATTTTATTAAATTCCAGATTTCAGAAAACATAAAATGCACACATTTACAAAACGTCGTTGACTGGCAGACCTGTAGATTTTGTTAAAACAAAGTTAGTCACATAATAAAACCCCAAAGACCATCTTGGCAGTTCTAATGTTAATAAACACACATTGGTCAAATAATCAATTTATTCACGAGTAGTCCATTTTAAATTAAATCCAAATGCTTAATTGATACATATTAAACAAAGTAGTCTGCCATGTGAAATCAAAATCCTGAAATATGATGAACAAAAATAAACTATTTTAGTGGGATTTGCATTTAAACAAAAGCTTCAAAGACTCTGAGCTGGTTGTGCCTGTGTTGATGACCTACTTCCTCACTAGGTGTGCCTGGGCGCAATTTTGGGCTGCTCTTGGTGACTGGGTGGTCATTATTGAAATGAAATGACTGCGTCTGTGTTCATAGTTTTGCATGTTGTTAGTAAATCACTTGTACAAATTGGCCACTCCCTTTGGTGCTCTGTCTAAATTGCACACTTGTTAATTTGCACTGCCTTAGTAAATCTTAGGGGTGGGAGAAATAATTTTTCCGATGCATCTCGATGTGGATGTGAACAATACTGAATCGATGCACAAATGCCGAGATTCCGATTATTAAATATTATTAATAATGTAGTTATTTTGGCCAGAACGAAAAAGTTGGCGCCTGGACCTGCCTGGACTCTGTATGGTGTGACACAAAAGAAACAAAATGGCGGAGTGGAGTATACGATCAGCACGCTCTTCATTAAAAGCAAACGTCTAGCAGTACTTAGGCTTTTATGAAGTTGAAGGGAAAAAAGACTTGGACATGGCCCACATCATATATAAGCTCTGTCAGGCTAAACTAATATATTTTGGAAACAGACAAACATGCAAAACCATATCGCACGTTTCCACCCAGTGGACAGAGAGGAAAAAAAAAAAAAACTTTTTAAAAAAAAGTGCAAAAAAACTGCCACCTCTGACCAAGGGGGCCATTGAGCACTGTAGAGCCGAGGTTCAATGAGATATTTTACGGACACACGCAGCCATCCCCAATCTCTACGATGAGACCAAAGCCGAAGTCATGCAGTCACTGAAGACAGCAGGTAGGATTGCTGTCACGTGTGATGCGTGGACATCCAGTGCCACCGAATCATTTTTGTATAAAAGGGAAAATGTGATTTTGATACAGCAAGATGTTCTGGGTTTCTGAAGGACTCAGTCACTTATTAGACATAACAGGAGAACTTTCATTAGAAGTTTAACATTTCTGTTGGAAATTGAGTATTTTTGTTGTTATTAGTCTTATTTGTTAAAATTCAGGATACTCTGAAGTAGGGCTGCACAATTAATCATATTTTGATCGTGATCACGATTTTGGCTGCCACGATTAAATTGGCATGATCGTCGGTGATATTGACAGTTAAAATGCAGGCTTTGCCTCGTATCAAATCAAACATTTTCTCAACTAACAGCCAACCAACCACCAGGGGGCGAACACACGTTAGAGCAACATTAAGCTGCAGAACTGACAAACAAGCGCACCCTGTAGAGGCAGCCTCAAGTTTTCAATAATGTACTGGTGTGATGGTGAAACACAAACCAGATGTTGGGAGCAGAAGGTGACAGTATGGCAACACGTGGAGGCAAGAAACCAGTGCCTCGAAAGGATCATCATCTGTTGTCTGGACGTGTTTTGGATTCAGGACAAGTGATGCTGACTAAAAAGAAATTTATGCAAAGAGTGCCATAGCGCTTTGTCTGCGTCACAGGGCAACACAACTAACTTATTCAACCGCCTAAAAAACACCACAAACACAAGTACTATAAATGCATGAAGGCTAAAGCGAATGTCACTTCACTAAATCACCGTCTGTGTCCGGCACCGACCCAGGCAATCATAGTATCAACCCTGCACAGAGTTTCACCATATCCATCCACCTCCCAAAGACACACTAAAGTAAATGATGCAATAGTGTTTTATTTGGCCAAAGACATGTGTCCAGTAAATACTGTATGAACAACAAAGGCTTCAGAAACATGGTCAAAACACTGGACAATACGTGATCCCCACGTGATTCTCCAAAGTTGCATTACCAGTGCTGTATGAAAAATACAGATGATATCACAACTGTCGAGTACTTTGCAACTACGACTGACCTATGGTCAAACAGAATAACGGAGCCGTACCCGTCCCTGACAATTCACTACAATGATGAAGATTTTAAAATGAAGAGTCGATGCTTGCAGACATCATTTTTCCCACAAGACCACACAGGAGCAGCTATAGCCCATGGACTGAGGAAAGCACAATCATCTTGCAGCCTGCAGGAGGAGGGACTATGTCGTCAAGGCAGCTTCTCTAAATAAATGGATGAGGCTCCACTGCTTTGGCCACATGCTTCATCTAGCAGTTGGTAAGTAGGATGAATTAAAAAAAAAAAAAATGTAATCTGTGTTTTTCTTAAAGTTAGTGAATAATCGCGATTAATAATCATGATTTCATTATGGATCAAAATAATCACAAAATAATCACAATCATCATTTTGGCCATAAAAGAAGCAGAGCAGCAGTATAAAACATACAAAAATAAGTTAACATATATAATAAGATGTAGTAAAAGAGACTATTACAGTAAAGAACTGGAGAAAAACAGAGACAATATTAAAAATACATGGACAATACTCAACAGTATCCTTGGAAATAAAAGCAGAAATACAAGCTACCCAACTAATATTCCAAAAAATAATAAAACGACTCAGAGTGTGAATATTGCTTCACCTGCAGATGAATTTAATAATTTTTTTGTTAACATTGGACCTAAACTGGCCCGAGAAGTACCCACTACGGTGCCAACAGGTGATACAATATGCAATAACACTGCTGTAAAAGACTCCATCTTCATAAAGAACACAGACGAAAGAGAGGTCATTGAAATTGTTAAATCGTTCAAAAGTAAAACATCTACTGACTGTGATGGTATCGACATGCTACTAGTCAAAACTATTATCGAATGCATAGTAAAACCACTGACGTATATCTGCAACCTGTCTCTCCAATCAGGTATATTTCCCATTGCAATGAAAATAGCTAAAGTAATTCCGATATACAAGACGGGCGACAGAGGGGAACTCTCAAACTATAGACCAATTTCACTATTACCGCAATTTTCCAAGATACTTGAAAAATATTCTATGAGAGAATTGACAACTTCATACTGAAGAATGATTTATTATGTGAGCAGCAATATGGGTTCAGACACAAGAGGACAACTGCATATGCCCTAATGGAATTTACAGAAAAAATATCAACAGCCATTGAAAATAAAGAGTATTCAGTTGGAGTATTCCTAGATCTTAAAAAAGCATTTGATACAGTAGATCATAATTTATTATTAAAGAAACTACAAAATTGTGGTATTAGAGGGGTAGCACTGTCCTGGTTAAGTAGTTACTTAAAGAATAGATATCAGTATGTATGTGTTAGCAACAAAAACTCAGAGTTACTGAAGGTCACCTGTGGAGTCCCACAGGGTTCAGTTTTGGGACCATTATTATTCAATATGTATATAAACGATATATGTAAAGTCTCAGAAAAAATGGACTTAATATTGTTTGCCGATGACACTAATCTGCTATGCAGTGGAAACAATTTGGAACAACTTCTGGATACACTCGGGAAGGAATTAGGAAAGCTTAAACTGTGGTTTGATTCAAACAAATTAACGCTCAATTTAAGTAAGACAAAATTTATAGTCTTTAACAACCATCACAACAATCCAGTACCCAAACTCAGTGTAAATGGTGTAGAGATTGAAAGGGTATCTGAAACTAAATTCCTTGGAGTAATAATTGATAACAAACTGTGTTGGAAGTCACATATTAATTATATCAAAGGTAAAGTTTCCAAATCAATTGCAATATTACACAGAGTGAAATATTTGCTGAATCAACCCACACTATACACCTTGTATCATTCATTAATACTCCCATACATGACATATTGTAATGAAGTATGGGGAAATACATACAAAACAAACATATATCCACTCTTTATGCTTCAAAAGAGAGCTATTAGAATAATCAACAAAGCAGCTTACAGGGAACCAACAAACCCACTTTTTCTTAAACAAAAAACTCTCAAGTTGAAAGATCTGGTTGACTTTAAAACCGCAATAATAATGTTCAAAGTGAAGAATTTATCACTGCCCGCAAATATCCAAAAGTTGTTCCAAACAAGGGAGAAACGATATCACTTCAGAAGAACATGTATATTTCAAAAGCCTACAGTGAGAACAACCACCAAGCAACACTGTATTTCAGTGCAAGGAGTCAGATTATGGAACGATTATGGACCTGAATTAAAATCATGTACAACGCTTGGACAATTTAAACAAAAACTAAAGGAAGAAATACTCCAAACATATTTACAAGACGACATGTAAACTCACATAAGGATTGACATATCCAGCCTGTGTTGTGTTGTAGCTTAGTTTTTTTTTTTTTTCTCTCTGTGACATTCTGTCTTAGATTTGTCTTGAATAGTAACCGCTTAACTTAGCTTAGCTTAGTTTTCTTTTTTTTTTTTCTCTCAGTCACACTTTGTCTTAGCTTTGTTCTAAATTGTAATCACTCTTGTCTTGTTTACTCTTTTTTCTTTGAATTCTCGGATGGAATATGGGTGGGCAATATAAGCTGCGGCTTCAGCCATCACCCATTTCGGATAACTCACGTGGAATTGTTTAGTAGAAGGAGTCTTTGTCTAATTTGACCTTGTTGTTATATTATACAGTTTCTTTTAACCTGTACTGTATTATCCGAAATAAATTCATTCATTCATCCTCATAATTGTGCAGCCCTACTCTGAAGTCTTGTGTTATAGCAGCAAATGTGCTGCTACAGTTGCACTTTTCATGTTGGTTTTTTTGAAACTTTAAAAGTTATTGGAAGTAAATTCATAGGCCATTGCAAATGCTTTTAAAGTAGGAAGTTATCACACATTGGGAACAAAAACAATCCTGAATAGATGCATCGGGGTGCATCGAGAATTGTAATCGGCTCGAATCAGAGCCCCCTGAATCGTAATCGGCTTGAATCGTTGGGCGTCTAAAGATACCTACCCCTAGTAAATCTGCCCCTTATTTGGGTATCTGAAGTGACTTCCAACCAAAAAAAACTCTGGAAAAAACACAACTCTATTAAGGGCCTTTTCCACTAGCACGGCTTAGCACGCCACGGGACAGCTTAGCACGCTTTGTAAGTTTTTCCACTAGCCCCAACATGGTTTAACAGCAGCGATTCTCGGCCTCGCTCAAGGGCAGGGTACAGTCGTGCCGTGTTGTGACGTTAAGACTGGTCGCCGCTGATTGGTCAGGTCTTAACGTCACTAAAGCGACCGTCTTCGCCATCTTCTGATACACGACCGCCATATGCAATATTTCACAGACTAACTCGGTCACGGAGTAAATACGATATTAATACAGACAGCGTTGTAGGTTTTGTGGAACTCTACACCGTGGTCCAACGAAGAGGTGCGGAGTTTTCTCTGGCTGGTGGCAGATCCACAGTGAGGAGTGACCTGGGCCCATATACAGATGGCTGGCCAGCATAGAAACCGGACTATGGGCAAGCTGAAGACGATCGTGAGAGAACCATCAATGGTGAGTGATTTGTAATAATGTGCATCTGTTTGCTTATTTATCCTGTTGGTGATAAGCTCACTTTTTTTTTGAGCCATACAGCACCGTTTTGTGCTGGTTAACTCGTTTTAGCTAACGTTTTTTTTTGCTAGTAGCTAGCTAGTACCAACTGCTGATTCACGCTTGTTTTCTCCTAAATATTCGCTTGTGAGAGCAAAACGATGAAATATGTTAATCCTGGTTAAAGTCCTGGTTTTTGTTTTGTATTGCACTTTTGTGCTGCACATTAAATTGTGTGCAATTTAATGCTAGAATGTGTTTCCACATGCCAGGGTTTAGCCTCCCTGTTTATACTGTGATACTGGTGAAATGGACCACACGAGCCGAAATCTCGTCATATTAAAATTGCTTTTTCAAACCAGTGATTTATAAAGTCATTCATATAATTTTCTAAAGCGTCAGAATAGACACACAGACCTATTCTGTGGATCCTGCAGTGCTTGTCAGGGAAATGAAGCATTTTTGTCACATCCCACCACTGAATTTCACAGGTGTATTTCCCGAATACAGTTACATCTCCAAAAATTAGGATGTCATGAAAAACTTCAGTATTTTTTGTCACTCATTTCAGAAAGTGAAATCCGTATATTATATAGATTCATTACACAGAGTGATATATTTCAAGCGTTTATTTATTTTAATTTTGATGATTATGGCTTACAGCCCCTGAAAACCGCAAATTCAATTTGGCAAAAAATTAGAATATTACATAAAATTAACTTTAAAAAATAGTTTTTAAATATAAATGTTGGCCGCTGAGGTGTTGGTTAATATGGGCTGTAGCCGTAATCATCAATATTAAAATAAACACTTGCAATATATCGCTGTCCCTGTAATGAATCTATATATGGGTTTCACTTTCTGAAATGAGTGAAAAAAATATTGAATTTTTTCATGGTATTCTAATTTTTGAGATGTGCCTGTATAAGTGTTGAACTTGCTTGAAACTAACCATCATCCATTTCTGTCGTTCATCTAGGCAGGAGGAAATCAGCCGGCCCACAGCGGACCTCGCCACTGTGGAAAGTACTGAAATCCTTTGCTTTTAGAGATAAAGTGTCAAAACCAAAGTAGCACAATTTCCACTTAATATAAAAGGGACTGAATTGAGATTTATTTGATTGTGTGAATATGGTACATCAAATGTAAAATAAACCGCTTGTTAATGTATTTATTTTTTTTGTCAGATCACTTGTGTGATCCTTTGTGAGTTATGTTCATAACTGTATGTTTTGGCAAATGTGAGATGTTCAGTCATCAATATAATTTACTTTATGTGTGTAGTTTATAGTCTATCATCAATAAACTCATGCAGTAACAGGACACATTACAAATATTCGAAACCCATTGTAGTGCTTCCTTTTATATTTTAGCAATGCTAGTACAAAACATCGCCCACACATGAAGCCAGGGCATTTTTGTCACATCCCACCACTTTACACATTACACAGACAGTGATATATTTCAAGCGTTTATTTATTTTAATTTTGATGATTACGGCTTACAGCCCCTGAAAACCCCAAATTCAATTTGGCAAAAAATTAGAATATTACATAAAATTAACTTTAACAAATAGTTTTTAAATATAAATGTTGGCCGCTGAGGTGTTGGTTAATATGGGCTGTAGCCGTAATCATCAATATTAAAATAAGCACTTGCAATATATCACTGTCCCTGTAATGAATCTATATATGGGTTTCACTTTCTGAAATGAGTGAAAAAAATATTGAATTTTTTCATGGTATTCTAATTTTTGAGATGTGCCTGTATAAGTGTTGAACTTGCTTGAAACTAACCATCATCCATTTCTGTCGTTCATCTAGGCAGGAGGAAATCAGCCGGCCCACAACAGACCTCGCCACTGTGGAACGTACTAAAATCCTTTGCTTTTATAGGTAAAGTGTCAAAAACAAAGTAGCACAATTTCCACTTAATATAAAAGGGACTGAACTGAGATTTATTTGATTGTGTGAATACGGCACATCAACTGTAAAATAAGCCGCTTGTCGATGTATTTATTTTTTGGTCAGATCACTTGTGTGATCCTTTGTGAGTTATGTTCATAACTGTATGTTTTGGCGAATGTGAGATGTTCAGTCATCTATATAATTTACTTTATATGTGTAGTTTATAGTCTATCATCAATAAACCCATGCAGTAACAGGACACATTACAAATATTCGAGACCCATTGTAGTGCTTCCTTTTATATTTTAGCAATGCTAGTCCAAAACACTGCCCACACATGAAGCCAGGGCAAGAAGAGACACTTTTACAGACAAGACAAACTTTTATTGATAAAAACTTCATATTTTGACTGAGCGACTCCACACTCGGTGATGCACAACTTCAGTTAAAGTACTAGATTCCGTTCAAGTGAATGTATTTCCCAAATAAGTTTTAAACTTGCTTTAATTAACCACCACCCATTTGTCTTTTGTCTAGGCAAGAGAGAAACTGTCACCCCAACTGGACCTTGCCTCACTATTTATAGAGATGCAGGCTGAAAATCTGCTGAACCAGGACCAGTACGATGGGCCGATCCAGTTACTTCTCAGTGAGGCAGCGTGGCTGCCGTGTGTGACCATTCCAGTTTTTTTTTTTACAGTTTGAATTTTGCACATTCTGAATAATCTGGAATTTGTTGCTGATTCTAATAAACAATTTAGTGACTTATGTGTTTGCATCATGATTTTCTATTTTGTCTGTTAAGACACCGGTGGGAAAAGAGTCAACTGTACAAAGGATTAATCGGTGACCTTGAAAATAATGGCTCATTTTTAAGAAAAAAGTAACCAAAACAATTATTTTATTAACTGAAGACTATATTGTTAGAAGACTGTACAGAAGACCCTGCATACTTTAGTGACAGTACCAGTATATGGAGGAATTCTGGGTCATATTAGCATCTGCTCTTCATCATAATGGGTTTGGGCAGGGGTGTCTAATCATGTGCCATGGAGGGCCAAGACCCTGCAGGCTTTACCTCCAACCAGTGTCTTCAACAGCAGATTCCACTGAACTTCTTCCACTGACTGATCAGTGAGAACACCTGCTGAAGAGACTGGGTAGAAGAGAGAACCTGCAGGGTCTTGGCCCCCCATGACACATGATTGGAAGCCCCCGGATTAGGTTTAATGGGATTTAACATTTTAACACAAACTGCTTTATGGTTCATAATTCTGTTGACAGACTTACACCAAACCAAAAGTGATTTCTCAAACTGCTGGATTATTCTTAGCGTTTCCAATCTTTCAGTATTTAATTTATGCCACATGGTGGTAACCTTCACATATAAAAAAAGAGACATCTGCAAAAACTTCAGAGGTTTATTGTCAGTGCAATTCCCAGTGCAATACGACATGAATGCATGTCTAGTACATTGTCGATGCATACCTGCCAACTACTCCGGTTTTGCCGTAATGGTTCCGGTTTTTAAGACCCCGTTCCGGGTTCCGGTTTTATTATTCAAAATTACGGTTTTTCACTAAAAAATTCAGTCAAAAATTTTAAATCGTAAAAAAAACACGGAAAACACGAAAGCAATTCCAAACACGCTGTCGCTCGGAATCGTGTCTAAATTTAGGATAAAGGCAATCGGCACTGCTTCATGTAGGTGTATTGTGCATGTGCGAGAGGTCTGAGCCAATTTTCCATGTGCAATCGTGAGGCAATCAGGTAAGAATTATATGTTTTCATCATGGAGTCTGCCGGAGAAAAATCACTAACGAGCGTGAAACACAAACGAAAATTACAGTCTTTTCGTGAGGAATACAGCAAAGCATTTCCGGGAGTTATTATTCGCTCAAGAAGGGGGGAAAATTACGCAAATTGCACTTTGTGTAGACAAGACTTTTTGATTGGACATGGCGGAATCAGCGATGTGAAAGACCACGTAAGAATGAAAAAACACAAGACCAGTGACGCTAGCGGCAAACTTGAAGAACGTGCTGTGTAATTGCAAGCCTTGTCATGCTTGGTGTATCATGTAAACACATAAAATATCAGAGTGATTTTGCCGTCATTTACGCACGTGTCTGTGTCAGTGCTAGTATACCCTGCTGATATTTCTAGTCTTCTAGTTACCTCCGCCAAGGAGGTTATGTGATCATCAGCGTTGGTTTGTCTGTTTCTTTGTTAGCAAGATAACTCAAAAAGTTATGGACGGATTTTCATGAAATTTTCACAGATTGTCAGAAATGGGGTATCCTAGAGATGATTAGGTTTTGGTGGTGATCCGGATCACCGTCTGGATCCAGGAATTTTTTAAAGGATTCTTTTTTTTTTTTAATTTAACATTGCGAGATAGGGCCATTTTCAATATTTTATTTATGATGTTAAACACTGTTTGGAGGGGAACTGTGGCGCTTGGCGGAGGTCTGCGCTCTCCGAGTGCTTTTCTAGTATTCATAATACATCACATCTGGCCTATTCGAAGTTCTATGCAGTGTTAAGATATTCTTTTGAATGCAAATTTAATGAATGAATGAATCTTTATTTCGTATAGATTAAAAGTAAAGATTAAAAAGAAACAGAATAATATAACAAAGGTGAAAAAATCCAACAAGGTCAAATTAAACAAGAACTCCTCTGATTATACAGTTCAACATAAGTTATCTGAAATGGGTGATGGCTGAAGCCGCAGCTTATATTGCCCACCCATATTCCATCCAAGAATTCAAAAGAAAAACAAAACAAGAGCGATTACAATTCAGAACAAAGCTAAGACAAAACGTGACAAAAAAACTAAGCAACAGCACAACACAGACTGGATATGACAATCCTTATGGGATTTTACATGTCATCTTGGATATATGTTTGGAGTATTTCTTCCTTTAGTTTTTGTTTAAATTGTCCAAGCGTTGTACATGATTTTAATTCAGGTCCAAAATCGTTCCATAATCTGACTCCTTGCACTGAAACACAGTGTTGCTTGGTGGTAGTTCTCACTGAAGGTTTTTGAAACATACATGTTCCTCTGAAATGATATTGTTTCTCCCTTATTTGGAACAACTTTTGGATATTTGCGGGCAGTGACAGATTCTTAGCTTTAAACATTATTACTGCAGTTTTAAAGTCAACCAGATCTTTCAACTTGAGAGCTTTTAATTTAAGAAAAAGTGGGTTTGTTGGTTCCCTGTAAGCAGCTTTGTTTATTATTCTAATAGCTCTCTTCTGAAGCATAAAGACTGGATATATGTTTGTTTTATATGTATTTCCCCATACTTCAGTACAATATGTCATGTATGGGAGTATTAATGAATGATACAAAGCATATAATGTGGGTTGATTCAGCAAATATTTTGCTCTGTGTAGTATTGCAATTGATTTAGATATTTTACCTTTAATATAATTAATATGTGACTTCTATGTCAAATGCTAATATTTGTTTGACACTGCAGCCCCTGGACCCCGGCTAGCTACTAGGCTTTTCAGGTTTGAAAGTTGAAGAAATATGAGGTTGTTAGCTACATTCTAACTTGATTTAATGCTAATATTTGTATGGCAAATATTAGCATTATTATTATTAGCATTAGCATTATTAGTGCTTAGCATTAGCATTATTATTAGTGCTAATCTTTGCACTTATCCATGGCCACACGGGGCCCAACCCAGAAAAAATCTCAAAATCGTTCAGACACAAATCACCAAACGCAATCAGTTCTTTTAAAGAGGACTTGCTGAAGCAAGACTGGACAGAAGTCTATGTATCAGATGTAAATGAAGCCTATGACACATTTATAAACATTGTAACCACTCTTTATGAAAAAAACTGCCCATTAGTTAAAAAAAAAGCTTAAACACAAATTTGCTGACAAACCATGGTTAACCAAAGGACTACAAAAGGCGTGTAAAAAGAAAAATTTATTATATAAAGCTTTCATAAAGAAAAGGACAAAAGAAGCAGAGCAACGGTATAAAACATACAAAAATAATTTAACATATATAATAAGATGCAGTAAAAGAGACTATTACAGTAAAGAACTGGAAAAAAACAAAGACAATATTAAAAATACATGGACAATAATCAACAGTATCCTTGGAAATAAAAGCAGAAATACTAGCTACCCAACTAATATTCCAAAAAATAATAAATCGACTCCGAATGTGAATATAGCTTCACCTGCAGATGAATTTAATAATTTTTTTGTTAACATTGGACCTAAACTGGCCCGAGAAATACCCACTACAGCGCCTACAGGTGATACAATATGCAATAACACTGCTGTAAAAGACATCATCTTCATAAAGAACACAGACGAAAGAGAGGTCATTGAAATTGTTAAATCGTTCAAAAGTAAAACATCTACTGACTGCGATGATATTGACATGCTACTAGTCAAAACTGTTATCGAATGCATAGTGAAACCACTGACGTATATCTGTAACCTGTCTCTCCAATCAGGTATATTTCCCAATGCAATGAAAATAGCTAAAGTAATTCCGATTTACAAGACAGGCGACAGAGGGGAACTCTCCAACTACAGACCAATTTCACTATTACCGCAATTTTCCAAGATACTTGAAAAAATATTCTATGAGAGAACTGACAACTTCATACTGAAGAATGATTTATTGTGTGAGCAGCAATATGGGTTCAGACACAAAAGGACAACAGCATATGCCTTAATGGAATTTACAGAAAAAATATCAACAGCCACTGAAAATAAAGAGTATTCAGTTGGAGTATTCCTGGATCTTAAAAAAGCATTTGATACAGTAGATCACAATCTATTATTAAAGAAACTACAAAATTGTGGTATTAGAGGGGTAGCACTGTCCTGGTTAAGTAGTTACTTAAAGAATAGATATCAGTTTGCATGTGTTAACAGCAAAAACTCAGAGTTACTGAAGGTCACCTGTGGAGTCCCACAGGGTTCAGTTTTGGGACCATTATTATTCAATATGTATATAAATGATATATGTAAAGTTTCAGAAAAAATGGACTTAATATTGTTTGCTGATGACACTAATCTGCTATGCAGTGGAAACAATTTGGAACAACTTCTGGATACACTCGGAAAGGAATTAGGAAAGCTGAAACTGTGGTTTGATTCAAACAAATTAACGCTCAATTTAAGCAAGACAGAATTTATAGTCTTTAACAACCATCACAACTACCCAGTACCCAAACTCAGTGTAAATGGTGTAGAGATTGAAAGGGTATCCGAAACTAAATTCCTTGGAGTAATAATTGATAACAAACTGTGTTGGAAGTCACATATTAATTATATAAAAGGTAAAGTATCCAAATCAATTGCAATATTACACAGAGTGAAAAATTTGCTGAATCAACCCACACTATACACCTTGTACCATTCATTAATACTCCCATACATGACATATTGTAATGAAGTATGGGGAAATACATATAAAACAAACATATATCCACTCTTTATGCTTCAAAAGAGAGCTATTAGAATAATCAACAAAGCAGCTTACAGGGAACCAACAAACCCACTTTTTCTTAAACAAAAAACTCTCAAGTTGAAAGATCTGATTGACTTTAAAACCGCAATAATAATGTTCAAAGGGAAGAATCTATCACTGCCCGCAAATATCCAAAAGTTGTTTCAAACAAGGGAGAAACGATATCACTTCAGAGGAACATGTATATTTCAAAAGCCTACAGTGAGAACAACCACCAAGCAACACTGTATTTCAGTGCAAGGAGTCAGATTATGGAACGATTTTGGACCTGAATTAAAATCATGTACAAAGCTTGGACAATTTAAACAAAAACTAAAGGAAGAAATACTCCAAACATATTTACAAGACGACATGTAAACTCACATAAGGATTGACATTTCCAGCCTGTGTTGTGTTATAGCTTAGTTTTTCTTTTTTTCTCTGTGACACTATGTCTTAGATTTGTTTTTGAATAGTAACCGCTTAACTTAGACTAGCTCAGTTTTCTTTTCTCTCAGTCACATTTTGTCTTAGCCTTGTTTTAAATTGTAATCACTCTTGTCTTGTTTTCTCTTTTTTCTCCTTTGAATTCTTGGATGGAATATGGGTGGGCAATATAAGCTGCAGCTTCAGCCATCACCCATTTCGGATAACTCATGTGGAATTGTATAGTAGAAGGAGTCTTTGTCTAATTTGACCTTGTTGTTATATTATACAGTTTCTTTTAACCTGTAATGTACTATCCGAAATAAATAAAATTCATTCATTCATTTATTCATTCATTAGCATTAGCATCGGCCCCTGGACCCCGGCTAGCTACTAGGCTTTTCAGGTTTGAAAAGCTGGCAGGTATGTCGATGCAGAGAATATATATTTCTACAGTACATGTATCTAGTAAATCAAGTATTTTCCATGTAACCTTGTGACTGCATTATTTTAATTGCTTTTAATCCTAGATCAAGTTTGTTTTGGCCTAAAATGCATCATAACTGTCAAATATATCTTATTATACCTAACTCAGTAAAGTTTACTTTTTGAATATATATTTTGTGGCTAATATAGTTATTAACATGGCGATCAAGTTGTGTCAGCTGATCATTTTTTTCTATGACCA
Organism: Pholidichthys leucotaenia; assembly: GCA_020510985.1. Classification (NCBI taxonomy): domain Eukaryota; kingdom Metazoa; phylum Chordata; class Actinopteri; order Cichliformes; family Pholidichthyidae; genus Pholidichthys; species Pholidichthys leucotaenia. The sequence goes on from CM035838.1 coordinate 21,307,353, forward strand.
TCTCAGACTCTGCTGCAGAAGCAGGTACGTGCATGATGTCTCAACAGTCTCTCCATGATTTTCACGCAGATCAGAGCAATTTGTTGTACAGGAAATAAACGTTTCTACAGACATTCTTAAGCTGTATAACCACTGATCATTTGTGAAGCTGTGCTGACATCAGTGACAGGCTGATGACATCCGTGACAGGCTGTGCTGAATGCCCAAAGCGAATGAAGCAGTAATTTCCCCACAACAGAGCCATCTGAAACACACACAGCGTACATATTTTAGTACCTAACAGCGATAACTTGCAGACATTAAAGTGTAGTACGACGTACTTATAGCAAACTAGCATTAGCAACATTAGCTTACCGTCATATATGACCTAGTTTGTATCCTCACGCCTTTGGCTCTCCCAGAAGCTGCAGAACTATTCCAGAGTGTTTCATCTCGCTGCCTGTACCCTTGTCTGGCGGTCCTTTTTGGCGTTTACGGTAAAAAAAGCCGCAGACCGAGGAGTGGCCATGTACAGCTTTATGTGTTATGTTTTGGTTGGGTCGCGTGTTCTACGTCACGGGAGTGTGGCGCCGCTTCGCTGTTATAGAAATCCCACCCACCCCAGCTTAACACGGTTGTAATGGAGACAAAAGCGTGCCGAACCGTATTGAAGTGAATCGAGGCGTGCTGAGGTGTGCTGGGCTACTGGAAAAGTGCCTTTAGTTTGTTAGGGTCAGCTTTTGTCTAAGTGCTTCTGGAAATGAATGGTTTTGATTTTGCTCTGGCTGTCTATTGAGAACCAGAGCTCAGTGGAATGATGTCTCCCTCTCACCTTCATCTCCATCAATATAAAAAAACAGGATCCCTGTAAATGTCCAACCCCACACTGACAGTGCTACTATGGCCATTAGCTTGGTGACCCCTGTTTTTATTTTCATTTTTTTTTAAATTCTAGTCACTCCACTAAACATCTGCAATAACATATGAAGCACAGTTCTGGCTTATTTTATCATATTTTGGCTACAATAAACTGGTACATCAGCCAACTGGCACCCTGGCTAGCCAGCCTAGGGCGGTCTGTAAACGCCTTGGAGATTGCCAAGATGTGAGAGCTCATCTAGTGTTAGCCATTCACCCATTCAGGGTTGTTTAATTACTTTTTTTTTTAACCCCAGAGACCATTTATATCCTTTCGACCACTCACATCACACACCCCTGTCCCCAATAATGCTTTATTTGAGCTAACATTTAGGGAATGATAGTTGGATCATCACTGAAGCCAATAGCTAACCAGCTAACATCAGCCTCAAAATGGTGCTTGCCCTACCTCAACCAAATGAGGTGATAAAAGTGTGAGGTTGGAGTGGACTGGAGTGCATTTTACCCTTACATACTGTTCGGGTCAAATTTGACCCATTTTGACATTTGACAGGAGTAAAAATACTTGAAATGTCATTCTTTTAGCCTGAAATTTGATGACATTTCTTAAAGTGACCCAAAATACACAGACATTTAAATATTTAAAAAACTTCATAGTTTTGTACAGGTGCTACAGTTTCTTGTACCCCGAGGCTGTTTTGGGTCAAATCGGACCCATACCTATTGAGACGGATTTTAGATCTACCAGTGTGGATCAAGTCAAAGAAAATTGTGGTTTTAGGGAGTCTTGAAACTATGAAACTGTGCAGGCCATGTTTGTGTGTATTTTTTTATGGAACAGTGGTAAGAGTTCAAGGGGGACCTTGACACTATCAAGAGAACTGTCTCCTACTCCTGCCATATTTACCATAGTTCCCACAGAGACACACAGAGACAAACACCTGCTGGTCTTTGAAGGGGCATGGGAGACTCTTGAAACAGTGAAATAGTAAAACAGCATAGGAGTGATCATGTATGGTGCACATGAGGAACAGAAGTCATCCTGAGGTCAGAGGTTGCCTTGACACAGACATAAGATCTGCACCTGCAAGCACAAGCACCTGCAATGTAATAAAATGGGAGGAGGTTCTTTTTGGAGGAGCCTGGAAAGGCCCTTGTGACTGCTATGTAAAAGCAACACCACCTTCCCCACACAGCAGCTTCAGCAACATTGGTAAGGGCAGTGCAGCAATCTGAGTGATGAGGACCTGTACTTAAGTATATACTGTAGTGCTTTTTCTAGTCACAGAGACCAATCAAAATGCTACACTAGTTGTGACACTAACCCTCTGTTCTGTCAGAGACAGGCCCATCAGAGACAGATGACTAGGGACAATTCAGCTCCACCAATTAACATTCATGTCTTTGGTTTGTGGGAGGAAACAGGAGCCCCAGGAGTAAACCCACACAACACGGGGAGAACATGCAAACTCCAGACAGAAAGGTTCACACCACTGCCAGCATATGAATTCAAACCTGGAACCGTCTAGCTGTGAGGCAACAGTGCTAACCACTGTTCCACAGTGCTGCTCAGAGTGAGCCTGGCCCTGATCAAAAACTCACGCAAGGAAGTCAGCACAAGGGGACAGAAGAGAAGGAGATGCAACTTCTGTATGCAAAGGACTGCAAAACAGGGACAACCTGCTGCAAATGTGGAAAACACGTGCAAGTTCCACACACACACAGTTTCCTACCACTGCTTTGAATGCAGAGACTAGTTTATTTTAATGTTTTGTGTTCTAAGTGGTAAATGTTTAATTAATAGGTGTACTTTATTGATCCTGGGGTCTTTCTGCAACTGTGGGGGTTCCCCCCTACAGTTGATAGTGCTATGAGATGACTGTTGTTGTGAAATGGCGCTATATAAAGTTGAATTGAATTGAATCCCAAACTGGGAAATTACAGTGTAACACCAGCATGACACAGTAGACAACCAAAACGACAAACGCACACAGCATCATATAAAAAGGTATTACCCAGGGAAAGCAAAACTGTCTAGATAACTTTATATACATCGCAGATGAATGGATGATGACCTGTAGAGATACATGGATCATACTAGCTATACAATGCAGGACTATCGGGCACAGGGTAAAATGTGAGGTACCAATTAGACTGTAAGGCGCGGTATGGCAGCATTGTTATAACCAAGATTCAACATTAAAGTGAGTTATTGTACAGTGAAATGGCATGTGGCAGGAAACATTTCCTGTACCTCACTGTTCGGCAGCAGAGCTGTAGCAGTCTACTGGAGAAAGTGCTCCGCTGTCTGTCCAGTGTGTGGTGGAGGGGGTGATCAGGGTTGTCCATGATGGATAACAGTTTGTTCAGTGTCCTCCTCCCCACCACAGTCTCAGAAGGCTCCAGCCTGAGACCAGTTACAGAGCCAGCCCTCTTGATAATCTTGTCAAGTCTGTTGGTGTTGCTGGTTCTGATACTGCTACCCCAACAGACAGCAGCAAAGAAGATGGCACTGGCGACAGCAGCCTGGTAGAAAAGCTCCAGCTTCTTGTTGCACACCTTGAAGGATCTCAGCTTCCTCAGAAAGTAGAGTCTGCTCATCCCCTTCTTGTACACAGCATCGGTGTTAGATTTCCAGTCCAGTCTGTTGCTGATCACGGCACCCAGGTATTTGTAGTCCTCCACTACTCCCACATCCTCCCCCCTAATCTGCAATGGCTGTGAAGGCATTCTCTTCTTTCTGAAGTCAATCACCATCTCTCTGTCTTGCTGACATTCAGCCTCAAGTGATTCTGTTCTGTCCACTCCACAAATCTGTCTACCAGTGCCCTGTGCTCCCCCTCCTCTCCCCCTCTTATACACCCAACAACAGCCGAGTCATCAGAATTTCTGCAGGTCGCATGACTCGGAGTTGTACTGAAAGTTGGAGGTGTATAAGGTGAAGAGAAAAGAAGAAAGAACAGTCCCCTGTGGAGCTCCTCTATCACTAACCACCACATCAGACAAGACACTGCCCAGCCGGACAAACTGTGGCCTGCCTGTCAGGTAGTCAGTAATCCAGGAGATCACAGAGCTGTTGACCCCCATCACCCAGCAGCAGTGGCTGAATGCTATTAAAGGCACCGGAGAAATCAAAGAACATAACTCTCACGGTGTCTCCTCTACCATCCAGGTGCAAATGGGCTCATTACAGCAAGTAGATGACAGCGTCTTCAACTCCTTAATGGGGCTGATATGCAAACTGCAGATGGTACATCCACGTCTTTACCTGCAACCTCAGGTGGGCTAAGACAGGTCTCTCCAGGACCTTCATCACATGAGCTGTGAGGACAACTGGTTGATAGTCATTCAGGTCTGATGGAGACGACTTTTTGCGGACAAGATCCAGGCAGGATGTATTATCCATCCATCCATCTTCTACCGCTTTTCCAGAGGTCCGGGTCGCGGAGGCAGCAGTTCAAGCAGAGAAGCCCAGACTTCCCTCTCCCCAGCCACCTGCTCCAGCTCTTCAGAGGGGATACCAAGGCGTTCCCAGACCAGCTGGGAGACATAGTCTCTCCACCAAGTCCTGGGTCTGCCCCGGGGTCTCCTCCCAGTGGGACGTACCTGAAACACCTCAAGTGGAAGGCGTCCAGGAGGCATCCTAATCAGATGCCCATACCACCTCAACTGACTCCTTTCAATGTGGAGGAGCAGCGGTTCTACTCTGAGCCTCTCCCGGATGACTGAGCTCCTCACCCTATCTCTGAGGGTGAGTCCAGCAATCCTACGGAGAAAGCTCATTTCAGCCGCTTGTATCCGCGATCTCGTTCTTTCGGTCATTACCCAAAGCTCGTGACCATAGGTGAGAGTAGGAACGTAGATTGACTGGTAAATCGACAGCTTTGCCTTAGAACTAAGCTCCCTCTTCACCACAACAGACCGGTACAACGTCCGCATCACTGCAGATGCTGCTCCAATCCGTCTGTCGATCTCTCGCTCCATTTTCCCCTCACTCGTGAACAAGACCCCAAGATACTTAAACTCCTCCACTTGGGGCAGGAGCCTGTCCCCAACCCGGAGAGGACAATCCACCTTTTTCCGGCTGAGGACCATGGACTCGGACTTGGAGGTGCTGATTCTCATCCCAACCGCTTCACACTCAGCGGCAAACCATCCCAGCAAGAGCTGTAGGTCATTGCTGGATGAAGCCAACAGGACAACATCATCTGCAAACAACAGAGATGAGATCCTGTGGTCACCAAGCATGACACCCTCCATTCCCTGGCTGCGCCTAGAAATCCTGTCCATAAAAATTATGAACAGGATCGGTGACAAAGGGCAGCCCTGGCGGAGTCCAACTCTCACTGGGAATGACTCCGACCGAGTGTTGGCAATACGAACCAAACTCTCACAACGGTCATACAGAGACCGAATAGCTCGTAACAACAAGCCCGATACCCCATACTCCCGAAGCACCCCCCACAAAAATCCACAAGGGACGCGGTCAAATGCCTTCTCCAAGTCCACAAAACACATGTAAACTGGTTGGGCAAACTCCCACGAACCCTCAAGAATTCTCGAGAGGGTAAAGAGCTGGTCCGATGTGCCACGGCCAGGACGAAAACCACATTGCTCCTCCTGAATCCGAGGTTCGACCAACGGCCGGACTCTCCTCTCCAGTACCTTGGCATAGACCTTCCCAGGGAGGCTGAGGAGTGTGATCCCTCTAAAGTTGGAGCACACCCTCCGGTCCCCTTTTTTGAAGAGAGGAACCACCACCCCGGTTTGCCATGCCAAAGGCACTGCCCCCGACCTCCACGCAATGTTGCAGAGGCGTGTCAACCATGACAGCCCAACAACATCCAGGGCCTTGAGGTACTCAGGGCGAATTTCGTCCACCCCCGGGGCCCGGCCACCAAGGAGATTTTTAACCACCTTGGCGACCTCAGCCCCTGTGATAGGCGAGTCATCCCCCTCGTCCCCAAACCCTGCTTCCTCTGTGGAAGGCGTATCAGTGGGATTGAGGAGATCCTCGAAGTATTCCTTCCACCGCCCGACGATATCCCCAGTTGAAGTCAACAGTGTCCCATCCGCACCATACACAGTGTGGACGGGGAGCTGCTTTCCCCTCCTGAGTCGCCGAACAGTTTGCCAGAATCTCTTTGAAGCCGACCGAAAGTCTTGTTCCATGGCCTCACCAAACTCCTCCCATACCCGCGTTTTTGCTTCAGCAACCACCCGAGCTGCACTCCGCTTGGCCTGCCAGTACACTTCAGCTGCTTCGGGAGTCCCACAAGCCAACCAAGCTTGATAGGACTCCTTCTTCAGCTTAATGGCCCCCCTCTCCACTGGTGTCCACCACTTGGTTCGGGGGTTGCCACCACGAGATGCACCGACCACCTTGCGGCCGCAGCTCTGGGCCGCCGCTTCAACAACAGAGGTGGAGAACATGGCCCATTCAGACTCCATGTCTCCAGACTCCCTCGGAATGTGGTTGAAGTTCTTCCGGAGGTGGGAGTTGAAGACCTCCCGGACAGGGGCCTCAGCCAGACGCTCCCAGCACACCCTCACTATACGTTTGGGTCTACCAGGTCTGAATGGCTTCCTCCCCTGCCATCGAATCCAATTCACCACCAGGTGGTGATCAGTTGACAGGAGCGCACCTCTCTTTACTCGGGTGTCCAAAACATACGGTCGCAGGTCTGATGATACGATAACAAAATCGATCATCGACCTGCGACCTAGGGTGTCCTGGTGCCAGGTGCACATACACTGCCGTTCAAAAGTTTGGGGTCACCCAGAAAATTATTTTGTGTTTTCCATGAAAAGTCACACTTATTTACCACCATGAGTTGTAAAATCAATAGAAAATATAGTCAAGACATTGACAAGGTTAGAAATAATGATTTGTATTTGAAATAATAATTTTTTCCTTCAAACTTTGCTTTGGTCAAAGAATCCTCCATTTGCAGCAATTACAGCATTGCAGACCTAACATGATTGCACAAGGGTTTTCTAATCATCCATTAGCCTTCTGATGCAATGAGCAGACACATTGTACCATTAGAACACTGGAGTGATAGTTGCTGGAAATGGGCCTATGTAGATATTGCACCAAAAACCAGACATTTGCAGCTAGAATAGTCATTTACCACATTAGCAATGTATAGAGTGTATTTCTGATTAGTTTAAAGTTATCTTCATTGAAAAAAAGTGCTTTTCTTTCAAAAATAAGGAAATTTCTAAGTGACCCCAAACTTTTGAACGGTAGTGTATGGACACCCTTATGCTTGAACATGGTGTTCGTTATGGACAGACTGTGGTTAGCACAGAAGTCCAATAACTGAACACCACAGGCCGTTCCTCCCAAACACCCCCCTCCAGGTTTCACTGTCGTTGCCCACATGCGCATTGAAGTCCCCCAGTAGGACAATGGAGTCTCCAGGAGGAGTACCCTCCAGCACCCCAGACACAGACTCCAAAAAGGGTGGGTACTCTGAAACATCATTTGGTGCATAGGCACAAATGATGGTCAGGACCCGTTTCCCAACCCGAAGGCGCAGGGAAGCAACCCTTTCGTCCACCGGGGAAAACTCCAATATAGAGGCAGCAAGGTGGGGCGATACAAGAATACCCACCCCTGCTCGTCGCCTCTCGCCCGGGGCAACTCCAGAAAAGGCCAAGCTCCAGCCCCTCTCCAGGAGACTGGTTCCGGAACCGGAGCTGTGTGTTGAGGTGAGGCCGACTATAGCTAGCCGGTATCGCTCAACCTCGTACACCAGCTCAGGCTCCTTCCCCACCAGAGAGGTGACATTCCACGTACCAAAAGCCAATTTAGAAAGCTTGGGATCAGTCCGCCAAGGTCTCCGCCTTTGACCGCCACCTAATCCACATAGCACCGGACCCCCATGATCCCTCCTGCAGGTGGTGAACCCACTGGAGGGCAGACCCATATAACTCCTTCGGGCTGAGCCCGGCCGGGTCCCATGGGTGGAAACCCGGCCACCAGACGCTAGCCTTCGAGCCCCTCCCCCAGGCCTGGCTCCAGGGTGGGGCCCCGGTAACCCCATACCGGGCGGGGTACACTGAATCCTTGATATACAATTTATCATGAGTCTGTTGGATTGTTCTTAGTCTGGCCCTTCACCCAGGACCAGTTTGTCTTGGGAGACCCTATCAGAGGCAAATTGCCCCGGACAACATAGCTCCTGGGATCACTGGGGCACGCAAACCCCCCCACCACGATAAGGTGACGGTCAGTAGTTATTAGACGGTGATCAGTTAATATTGATAATTATGACTTCTTACGATATAGCTGTTGGGACAGCATCTAATAGCGGCAATGGTTAATTATGGTTGTCAATTCCAACAGTTCCAACACATTCAGACCCTTTTCAGATTCAATAAAATATATTTAAATCAGTATAGTTTTTATATCTTATGTAAAACAGGACATGATATTGTGTAAGAGTAGATGTTTTTCTCCAAAAACAAGTGTTGTAAAGCTTTAAAAAATACACATTCACTGCTCTGAGACATTTATTAAGGATTAATAATACATTTATTAATGTGAAATAGACTGTTTAGACATTTATTTTTTTTTTTTTTTTTTTTTTTGTTACTTATTTGTACCCGTAGGTAGACTTGGTTTGCAGTCTGGTGACAAGCCACCGGCTGCTGGTCGCTGCGTGCGCGAGCGCCCTAAACCTACATGTTTTTGGTGTGCGGGAGGAAACCGGAGAAATCCCGGAGTAAACCCGCGCAACACGGGGAGAACATGCAAACTCCACACAGTTCACTGTTGGTCGGGGGCTGGGATCGAACCCACGATCTCATGATCCCCGCGGTCCCCCGGCCGAGGGTAAAACTGTGCTGCCACAGTGCTAAACCACTGCGCCACCGTGCAGTGGTTTAGCGATTTACAATGCAGACATTGTAAATCGATCTGTATTTCAAAATGTGGTATAGACACTTATTACAGAGGAATTATTTGTCTGGGTCAATTTTGACTCGGACCATACTGTGGAGGCATAGAATTTGAACAGTATATAAGGAATAAAGAAACATGTATGGAAATAAATTATTCTGAGGAAGCCTGGTTAAATCATGCTAAATTAATTAAAGCCTGATGTATTTTGACCAAAGCATGTCAGACATTTTATTAAGACCTCTGGGAATTGTGTCAGCATGTAGAAATGAAGTGCACAATATGTACCCTTTAATGGGTTTTTTTGTTTGTTTGTTTTGTTTTGGTCTTGAGGCGATAATGACTTTTTTTTTAACATATTTGAACATATGGATATTTAATATCAATTTTAACAATGCTGGGAGATTCAAATAATATAACTAAATTAAAACTTAAGAAAAGACTTTTTAAAATTTCCTGTAAAATATAATTCTAAAAACATGCGATTTCTAGTGAGGAATAAGTTAGAACACCCCCACACTTATTCCCACTTAAAAAGGCTAAAATCACATACCGGTGTATCACATCAGGTACACATGATTAGAACATTGTTACTCAGCATTTTGAAGTCTTGTCCTATTTATACCTCAGACATTTAGTTTGATATGCTCCTGCCTGTTGAAGTGAGAGTGAACACCATCTTGAGATCGAAAGAGCTGTCTGAGGCCTTCAGAAAGAAGATTGTAGCAGCATATGAGTCTGGTAGGGGATTTAAAAAGATCTCAGAAAAATTCGAAATCAGCCATTCCACTGTCCGGAAAATAGTCCACACGTGGAGGACATTAAAATAAATACTGAATGAATATTGAGATCAATATTGAATTGAATATTGAGATATTCAAAACAACTGCCAACATACCCAGTTCTGGCCGGCCAAGCAAGTTCACCCCGAGAGCAGACCGCAGGATGCTAAAAGAAGTCTCCAAAAAGTCTAAAATGTCATCACGGGACCTACAACAGGCTCTCACTACTGTTGATGTGAAAGTGCATGCCTCTACAATCAGGGAGAGACTGCACGTTTTTAACTTGCATGGGAGGCTTGTAAGGAGGAAAACCTTTGCTCTCTAAGAGAGACATGAAGGCCAGGCTGAAGTTTGCCAGAGAGAATGTAGACAAAGACCAGGACTTCTGGAATAATGTAATTTGGACAGATGAGTCTAAACCCAGCCACAGGGGGTGCACAAGCCAGTGTACTCCTAGTCAGTCCCTCCAGGATCTCGCGAGATGTTTTTATGATTGTTGCGGCCCAAAAAGCCTGAATTTGCAGGAGCTTTTTTAAAAATTTGCGATGTTTTTAGTGTTTTTTGCTGTAAAAGTTGTTGGAAGAATTACAGATTTTAAAGCAGATGTTTTTTTCCAGTTTACTGCAGTGATATTGTATATAACAATACAAGAAAAGCACAGGATTGTCAAAAATTCTATATTATAGTGATTTATAAATTAAGCAGAAACTTCTGCTTTACAGAAAAGCTCTTTTGTGCAACAGCAAATACAGATTTTAACACAATATCCATTACTACAGCTAAACTGCATTGAATGCGTATTAAAGAGTAGAGATTTGGAAATTATTAGCAGCACCTTCATTTGAAAAACTCCCTACGGTTCCCAACCACTCGGTACTGAGCTGAGAGGAAAAAATAATTTATTCTGTTAGTTAGTCTGTATTGTCTATAGGAGTCTGTATTTTTCTGAAAAAAAATTACAGAGAATATTCTCTCTCTTTGCATGCCTACCTGTCTGTCTGCTGCACGTCGGTCTTGACACACGTTTCATTTACGTGGGGGGCTTTGTCTGTCCAGACCGGAGATCTACACCTTAAAAGCTCATTTACCAGATGTAGTAATGATTCTACCTCTAAAGATGTGTAAAATGTTAACACTCGCTGTAGTGTTAATAGTTTTACGTCATCTCTCCTTATGCGCGCTACCGCGACAGGGTGATTTTGGGGCAGGTGGACATTTTTCAACACAACCCCAGTGCGTCGTACACGCGGTCAGGACGGCAACATGGCGAGACGTCCGCCGGCAGGCTGGGGGAGACGGAGGAAGGGACGGCGTTGGAAACCTTGCGGGTGGTTTTTTTTTTTTTTTTAAATCACACACTATTTGCTGATGTGTTCCATTAATACTCCTGTGAACACAGAAGTGAACGCGGTGCAGCAATGCATTTGGTTGGTTAGACAGACCATTTCTGTGCCAGTCAGAGACAAATTTGATTGGTGAAATTGGCAGAAGTTGACGAGGATTGGCCAAAATTGCGGGAAAGTTGCAGTGATTGGACAAAGTTGCAAGGTCACGCAATTCCATCTAGCAACAATGCTCTGCACTGTGTGTGTTTATATATTTGCATATTTATTCCATCTAGCTACAATGCTCCGTACTGTGGGTGTTTATATATTTATATATCTACATATTATTCCATCTAGCTACATTGCTCCGCACTGTGTGTGTTTATATACTTGCATATTTATTCCACCTAGCTGCAATGCTCCGTACTGTGGGTGTTTATATATTTACATATTTATTCCATCTAGCTACAATGCTCTGCACTGTGTGTTCATATATTCATATATTTATTCCATCCAGCTACAATGCTCTGCACTGTGTGTCTGTGTGTGTGTGTATATATATATATTTTATAGTAATACGTACATATGTTTATTAGCTGCTCTTGCTTGCTTGTTTTTTTTCTTGCCTTCTGATTGTTGCTCTGAGTGTTGCTATCCCTGTGCTGTTGCAATCCTGGAATTTCCCCGTTGTGGGACTAATAAAGGCTTATCTTATCTTATCTTATCTTAATAGTTGCACTGATTGGCTGATTTTGCGTGAATTGGCGCGATTGCAACATCGCAAAATCCTGGAGGGACTGACTGCCTAGTGTTGGTCCCAAGCCCAGGTAAATGGAGAGGGTTATGTCAGGAAGGGCATCCGATGTAAAACCTTTGCCAAATCAAACATGCGGATCATGACGAGTGAGACTTTCATACCAGATTGGTCAAGGCCCAGGTTAACAACGACCTCCACCAGTGCTGTTAACCGACAGGGTGCCAGTGGAAATTGGGCTATTGTTGATCAAAGATCGAGGAGGAGGAGGAGGAGAGGAGGAAGCATGTTAGGAAGGAAAGAGAGAAAAGGAAAGGTAGAAGTGTGGAGGTGAGCGTAGGGATGTTAAATGTGGGGACTATGACTGGTATAGCCAGAGAGTTGGCTGATATGATGGAGAGAAGAAAGGTAGGTAGACATACTGTGTGTTCAAGAAACCAGATGGAAGGCAAGCAAGGCTAGGAGCATTGGAGCTGGATTTAAACTGTTCTACCATGGTGCAGATATGAAGAGAAATTGAGTAGGAGTAATCTCAAAGGAAGAATATGTGAAGACTGTTCAGGAGGCAAAGAGGGAGTCAGACAGAATCATGAGTTTGAAGCTAGAAGCCAAAGGTGTGATGTTGAATGTTGTCAGTGCATATGCCCCACAAGTTTGATGTCCGGTAGAAGAGAGAGAATTCTGGAGTAAGTTGGGGGTTTTTGTATACTTTATTAATCCCAGAGGGAAATCAGCCACGGTGCAGCGCCAATCCCTTCACCATTCACACACACATTCACACCTAGGGCCACTTTAGAGTCTCCAGTTAACCTAACTTGCATGTTTTTGGCCTGTGGGAGGAAACCGGAGTACCCGAGGTAAACTCAAGGAGACACGCGGAGAACATGCAGACTCCACACAGAAAGGTCACTGATGGTCAGGGTGTAGGATCGAACCCACAACCTTCTTACTGTGCTGCCACAGTGCTAACCACTGCTCCAAGTGAACAGCAGTATGGTTTCATGCCAAGAAAGAGTACTACAGTTGCAATATTTGCTTTAAGAGTGTTGATGGAGAATTATAGAGAAGGTCAGAAGGAGTTGCACTGTGTCTTTGTGGATCTACAGAAAGCATATGATAGGGTGCCAAGAGAGGATGCATGATACTGTATGAGGAAGTCAAGAGTGGCAGAGAAATATGTGAGGGTGGTGCAGGACATGTATGAGGACAGTGAGACGGTGGTGAGATGCGCTGTAAGAGTGACGGATGGATTCAAGTTGGGGATGGGATTACCTCAGGGATCGGTTCTGAGCCCCTTCTTGTTTGCCATGGTGATGGACAGGCTGACAGATGAGGTCAGGCAGGAGTCTCCGTGTACCATGATGTTTGCAGATGACATTGTGATCTGTAGTGAGAATAGGGAGCAGGTGGAAGAGAACCTGGAGAGGTGGAAGTATGCTTTGGAGAGAAGAGGAACGAAAGTCTGTAGAAGCAAAATTCCACTGGCCCATAAAAACATTTACAAGAAATCATTTATTCCTTCTGCAGTAGCAATCCTGAACAAAATCAAATGGTTATCATACTTCAGTTAGCCATCAATATTAGTTATCAGCATTTATCTATTAATCACTATTAATTTTTAATAGTTACTAATATTTTCTGCTACATGATTTTATTTGCTGTTTCCTTTTTAACTGTTTCCTTTTTTAAACTGTTTTTATCCTGTGAGTTTGAACATGTCTTTGAGAGTGTTGAATGTGTTATATTGTTGTAGCTGTGTCGAAGAAGAATTTCTGTCACCGACTGGGACAGACAATAAAGTTCTCTATCTATCAAGACAGAATACATGAGTGTGAATGAGAAGGAGGCAGGTGTGAAGGTGGAAGGAGTAGAGCTAGTGAAAGTAGATGAGTTTAAATACCAGGGGTCAACCATCCAAAGCGATGGAAAATGCACAAGAGAGGTGAAGAGGAGAGTGCAGGCAGGGTGGAGTGAGTGGATAAGAGTGTCAGGGATGATTTGTTGTCATGATCCGGTGCACGGGCGAGGGCCGTTCTTCGTTGTCTGATTATTTTTGCCCTTTTCTGGTTGTTTATTTTTTCTGTTCAACTGGTTTGCTGTATTTAGTTCCTGTTTTTGGTTAAGTTTGTTATTGGTTTCAGTATTTCCTTTTTGGTTTATTGTGTTGATCATTGCTGGCACTGTGACAGCTCGTGCGTCACTTCCGGTTGTCAGATTCTGTTCGCGGGCTGTCACGGCAGCCAGCAATGATTGCCACTCATGGTCCTGCAGGTGTTTGTAATCTGGGGGGTTGTCTATTTAAGCCGTGGACGCCACTTCTCTGGTGCAGCGGCGTCAAACCGCCCCAGCCAAGATTCCCCTGGACGCCATGTTTAAGCTAAGTTATTATCTTTGTTTTGTTCACATCCTTGTTTTTGTCTGGCATTTTTTGCTCCAGCTTTAGAACTGTGTTTTTCATTGGTTTGTGTTTTGTGTCCGGAGTTATTTTTAGTTAATAAAATTGCAAAAGCTCACAGTCTGCATTTGGCATCCTGTTTGCCTTCAGGGAGGGCTATTCATGACAGAACGCCACTGCCAGTCGGATGCCAGCAGACTGTGAGTTTCGTTTTTTGTTTCCCTCCCATAATTTTTCTTTAGAGTTTGTTTTTCACCACTGGCATGGCAGCATTTCTGGACCTCAGGAGGTTTGGGCTTGACGAGGAGTAGTGCTGGGTGGCAGATTCGTTGCAGGACATTATATCAGATGTCCGCCTAACCCACACTCCCGAGGAGGAGCTCCAGGTTTGGGACTGCCCAGCACAGGTGATTGAGGGGTTCCCCCGCCTATGGAGCGTCCCGGGACTCACAGACCTCCTCACCTCCGTGCATTGCGCACAACACCGGCTTCGGGGGCTGGGGAGAGCCCTGCCGCCACCTGAACCTGTGCCGCGGAGGAAACGTTCCCGGGGATGGAAACGCTGAGCTTGGGACCACAGTCCAGCTGCAGTCTCGCCTCCCTCCCTCGAACTGAGTCCTGCAGCCGGCTGTGTTGGGTACGCTGTGCTCGATGGGCCGAGCGCAGAGTAGCTGGAGGAGTGCCAACGGGGGAGTGCACTCGGGCGGGCGAGCCGGGCAAGGCTCCTCCCCGAGCTTTTGCTGGAAGGAGCATCACCAGCCCAAAGGGAGTCTGAGCCAGCGGCAGAGCGTCCCCAGACTCCGGTGCTCCACCCATCGCATCTGATGACGTCCGCAGCTCCTGGGAGAATGACGTCCAGCCCTACTGCAGCAACCACCGAGCCCCGGGAATTAAGGCAAGTACCTTTTCATTTTATTTCACCTAATAATGAAATGTCTTGCCTTATTCCCGGTGGTAAAGCTTGGCAGCAGTAGCCCACCATAGCCAGACTTTCACCATTTGCTGCTGTTTTTCCCGCTCCTCTTCCTGTATTCCCCGAGGGGCCGTCGTTTGCAGAGGAGAATCCTGTCGCAGTCCTGCAGCCATGCCCAGGATGGGAGGACAGCACCACCTGTGCTCCGGAGCATGAGCCAGTAGTGGAGTAGCCCCTGGGAGGAGGCGTCAGTGGTTGGAGGGTCTCCTGCTGACATATCCAGATGTGCGCCAGCTGCTCCAGCGGTGGTCCCACCAACCTTCCAGTCAGAGTCCAGGGTCGTCGCAGCGTCGTTGGAGTCCTGAACGGCGGTGGAGCTCGAGCTCAGGCAAGGTTCCTTGTTTAACCTAGAAAAATCTTGCCTGGCTCTTGGCTGGGGGAACCGGGTGCTCCTGTCAGCCGCACTTGAGCCTCCCCCACCAGACTCCACTGCTGTTGGTGACTTAGATCCGGTGTGTGTCTGTGCTTTTCCTGTCCTTTCTCCTGAGGTGTCCGAGGGTCCCGCCTACCTACCAGAGGACACCATGGGTGCTGCGACACCTCCATCCGAGGCCTCTGTGGGTGCTACGCCCCAGCCCAGAGCCTCCGTGGGTGCTGCTCCCCTTCGAGGTCCCCGTGGGTGCTGTTTCCCCCCAGTCGAGGTCTCCGTGGGTGCTGCTCCCCCTCCGGTTGAGGTCTCCGTGGGTGCTGCTTTTCCTCCGTCTGGGTCGTCGTGGGTGCTGCTTTTCCTCCCTTTGGGTCATCGTGGGTGTTGCTTCCCCTCCGTCTGGGCCCATCGTGGGTGCTGCTTCCCCTCCGTCTGGGGCCGTCGTGGGTGCTACGCCCCAGCCCGGGGGCCACCGTAGGTGCTACGCCTCCGTCTGAGGCCGCTGTGAGTGCAACGCCTCTGTCTGTGGTCTCCAGGGGTGCTGCTTTCCCACCGTGTGTGGTCTCCGAGGGTGCCGCTGTCCCACCGTGTGTGGTCTCCGAGGGTGCCACTGTCCCACCGTGTGTGGTCTCCGAGGGTGCCGCTGCCCCGCCATCTGTGGTCTGAGAGTGCTGCTGCCCCGCCGTCTGTGGTCTCCGAGGGTGCTGCTACGCCCTAGTCTGGGGCCGCCGTGGGTGCTGCTATGCCTGAGGTCACCGTGGGTCCCTAGCCTTTGCCGGGGCTCGTTGAGGGTCATCGGGCATCGCTGGAGGTTCCCGCTGGTTGGCCACCCGTCACAGAGGGACGTCACCGCCTGGCTCCCATGGTCCGTGTGGGGGGCTGGATCTGGCTGCCGCCCTTTGAAAGGGGGGCGCGGCGTGCTAGCGGCCCGCAGGCTCAGGGATGCTGGGAGGCTGCCGGACAGATGGGGTCCTCCGTTCAGGTGCCTCAGGGACGGTGGGCAGCCACCTGATGGGCCAGGCCATCCGGGAAGGTGGCTCAAGAATGCTGGGCGGCCACCGGATGCTTTTGATCGTACGCTCTGGTGGTCCTGGGACTCTGGCAGGCTGCCCGAGCTGCCTCGGTTTCTCCCCAGGGCCTTTGAATCATCATCACCTATTGCTCTGTGTTGGGGATCGTGAGTGTCTTGTTCGAGTTTTTTTTGTTTTGTTTGTTTTGTCTCGGTCCCTCCGTGCCTGGATTCCCCCTCCTCCCCCCCGGGGTGGGTTGTTTTTCTTGTTGGGGGGGTCTCGTCTGTGTGTGTGGGGGGGTTCTTTTTTGTTTTTCTTTGATGTTACCCTGGGGTGTCTGGGTTCAACCCCTTGAGGAGGGGGCTCTGTCATGATCTAGTGCACAGGTGGGAGCCGTTCTACCTTATCTGATTAATTTTGCCCTTTTCTGGTTGTTTATTTTTTCTGTTCAACTGGTTTGCTGTATTTGGTTCCTGTTTTTGGTTAAGATCATTATTGGTTTCAGTATTTCCTTCTGTGTTTATTGTGTTGATCATTGCTGGCGCTGTGACAGCTCGCGCGTCACTTCCGGCTGTCAGATTCTGTTCGCGGGCTGTCACGGCAGCCAGCAATGATTGCCACTTGTGATCCCGCAGGTGTTTGTAATCTGGGGGGTTGTCTATTTAAGCCGTGGACGCCACTTCTCTGGTGCAGCGGCGTCAAACCGTCCCAGTCAAGAATCCCCTGGACACCATGTTTAAGCTATTATCGTTCTGTTTTACTCATGTCCTTGTTTTTGTCTGGCATTTTTTGCTCCAGCTTTAGAACTGTGTTTTCCGTTTTTGTGTTTTGTGTCCTGAGTTATTTTTAGTTAATAAAATTGCAAAAACTCACAGTCTGCGTTTGGCGTCCTGTTTGCCCTCGAGGAGGGCCATTTATGACATTTGTGACAGAAGGATAGCAACTAGAGTGAAAGGGAAGATTTACAAGACGGTAGTGAGATCTGCTATGAGGTATGGTTTGGAGACCGTGGCGCTAACAAAAAGACAGAAGGTGGAGCTGGAGGTGGCAGAGTTGAAGATGCTAAGATTTTCATTGGGAGGGACTAGGAGGGACAGGATTAGAAATGAGTATAGCAGAGGGACAGCTCAGGTTGAGCGATTTGGAGACAAAGTAAGAGAGGCAAGGCTGAGACGGTTTGGACATGTTCAGAGGAGAGATAGTGGATATGTTGGACAAACGATGTTTAAGATGAAGCTGCCAGGCAGGAGGAAAAAAGGAAGACCACAGAATATTCATGGATGTAGTGAAGGAGGACATGGAAAGAGTTGGTGTTACAGAGGAAGGTGCAAGGGATGGGGTGAGATGGAGGCAGATGATCCACTGTGGCGACGCTTAAAGGGAGTAGTCGAAAGAAGAAGGACATTGAATTATTTGGACACCAGGACAGAGGACGTGTTTGGTAGAGACCAAATACAGTATTCCAGGAAAAGAACCTCATACCAGCTGTGAAGCGTGTAGGTGGAAGTGTCATGGTTTGGGGATGCTTTGCTGCAGCAGGACCTGGCCAGCTCACCATCATAGAATCCACCATAAATTCTGCTGTGTATCAGATGGGGCTTGAGGACCACGTGAGACCATCTGTAAAAAAATATTAAAGCGGAAGCAGAACAGGACCCTGCAACATGGCAATGACCCAAAACATACTAGTAAATCCACCAAGGACTGGCTAAAAACTAAGAAATGGAGAGGCCTGGAATGGCCGAGTCAAAGCCCAGATCTTGATTCCATTGAGATGCTGTGGGGTGACTTGAAATGGGCTGTACATGAAGAAACCCTCAAACATCTCACAGCTGAAAGAATTCTGCGTTGAGGAGTGGGGCAGACTTTCCTCAGACCGATGTCAGAGACTGGTAGACGCCTACAAGAAGCGTCTCACTGAAGTTATTTCAGCCAAAGGGGGTAACACTAGCTATTAAACAGTAGGGTGTCCTGACTTCTTCCTCAGTTAGAATACGCATTTTTGTTATCTTTTGTTTAATGTGTAAAACAAGGTTAATTTTTGTCATTTACCTGCAATTAAATTACCTTCTTTTCCAGAGATAAATAAAAACAAGATTACACATCAATATGTGAACAGTTTTTTAATAAAGAACTGAATATTTAATGGGGTGTCCTAATTTTTTCGCTTGGCTGTATGTGATAGAAAATTAGAAACCACATTCTGTCCTTCAAGTTTGATTCCCCCCCCCCCTTCATTTCCAAAGATTTCTAACAGTTTATGCTCTGATTTTAGTTGGCTCAAGCCTGGTGAGTCCCACAAACAAAGGTCTCCAAAAAGAAGAAGAAACCATCATTAATTCATCTCCGATTTCCTTGATGCCCATCACCATGAACCATGATATAGAAAAACTGGCATTTGTCATCAAACATTGCACTTCAGACAGGAAATCCCCTGACGCTTCAGCAAGTTCTTTACCTCTTAATCTCACCAAAACTAGAGAAAATGATAAGCCAGAATGCGGTGTCCATATTCCTGACCAAGCCACATCTTCTGTACAGGGCACTGGAAGTGATCAGGGGGGTCTTCCCTTAACCAGACATCTATCAGAGATGTCTCTTGACCCCTTGTCCACCTTTATGATGCTGAGATCCCAGCTGATCACTCCGACTACAGCAGCAACTCGGAGATCAACCAGTCCTGAAGGTACACTGATTCCTTTAACCTTCTTTTAGAGTGCATTTATTCATTCAAAATATCAAATACTTCAATATTTATAACATAAAAATGCAGTACTATTAGAGCATCTAAAGTGTTAACCAGTAGTGTCCAAAAGTGACATTCAGAAGCAGTCAACCCCGTCTATAGATCACCACTACATCGTGATGGGTGGGGTCAGTTATGTGCCCCATTGATCCCATTAGTTTTGTTGTTTGGGAGATCTTACCCCTGATAGGGTCTGTCAAGGCAAATTGCTACTTGGTGAAGGGCCAGATCAAGAGCGGTCCACTGAATTCCCATTAAAGAGTTACAAAGATCCAGTGTACCTCGCCTGGTATGGGCCTACTGGGTCCCCATCTAGGAGTCAGGTCAGAGGGAGTGGCTCGACAGCTGAGTTTGTGCCCATGGGATCTGGCCAGGCTCACTGCATCTGTGCTGTGCTGGTAACAGATGTGACATTTGTTGCAGAATATAGAAAAATAAATAAAAATGTGTGCATTCCTTCTTCATCCTAGCTATAGCTCCTTTTACAACAACACAGACACAGGGCAGTCTCATGAAACAGGCATTTATTGCTTCTTAATGCATCTTTGCCTTATTTATGGTTGTTTCTTTATGCCATAATTTCACCAAGCCATCATACCATGAAGCCGACACGCCGTGTGAACTCGTTGGCCGTTAGTCATAAGAGGAGGCTTCAAAGTCAATTAGAGTCCCTTGTGGCAGTCTCCATAGGTTTTCAACAGTCTTTGTGGAGTAACTTAGTATCTAATATAGCAGAGCCTCGTGGTCTCCTAACAGCGGTTTCTTCTAGCCTGCAGTCTATGAGAGATCACCGCTTTTTTTGTTAACAGACTGCTGTTTTCACGAGATAACGGCATCCTTTTCCCAAACAATTACAAAGTGGATTTACTGTAAACAAATGTCATAAATTTTAACCTTAACATCATATGAACTTTATATTGCATCAAATTAGATATTTTTCAGTTTTTATATTATGAACATGAATTATTTATGAAACAGCACTTACACTAGCTATACATAACTAAATGAACATTGACAAACACCTTTTAGAAAATTTCACTACAGATCAAAATTTTTTCAGATATTTATATTTATTTCAGTTCATTCTCTTTAGCAGAGGAAGAGGGGAAACGACAAACACCACCGACTGAGCTGCAGCTTCCTTCAGTGGAAACAGAAAGACCGGCCAGGATGCCAGCATACATTAAGGTTGCCGTGATGGGGAACGCTACCAGAGAGCAACCACCTTCCTCTCTGTCGACGGATGAACCCAGCCATTCTGTCAGTCAGCCAAACCCACTGCGGTACCAAGTAGTCCCAGTTCAGGCTACAGGTAGTAGTAGTCAATGTTTAATTTGATCATTTCGGGGGAAAAAAATATTTTAACATAATTTAAATCCATCCATGTACAGATACATATTCACACAAAAAATATTTTTAACTTAACAAGACCAAAAAAGGTGTAGGCTGAAGCCTTTTTTTTTTTTTTTTTGTTACTTATTTGTACCCGTAGGTAGACTTGGTTTGCAGTCTGGTGACAAGCCACCGGCTGCTGGTCGCTGCGTGCGCGAGCGCCCTAAACGTACATATTTTTTTTTTGGTGTGCGGGAGGAAACTGGAGAAATCCCGGAGTAAACCTGCGCAACACGGGGAGAACATGCAAACTCCACACAGCTCACTGTTGGTCGGGGGCTGGGATCGAACCCACGATCTCATGATCCCCGCGATCCCCCGGCCGAGGGTAAAACTGTGCTGCCACAGTGCTAAACCACTGCGCCACCGTGCAGCCAATAGGCTGAAGCCTTTGCTTGTTATATGTACAGTACCTACCCTATTTACATTCATCATTTAGTGCAGATCATTTATGTACATTATATTAGTACACTTTAATAAAATCAAAAAAGAACTGGAAAGAGACGGCAAAAGAAAGCATTAAGATTCATACCTCATCCTCATAATCATTTAGAATTTTGTGCTTTAACAGTTTTTTTAAATCTGTCTAAAGTTTTACAAGTTTTCATTTCGTTATCAAAGATGTTATCATAAGTTAACTCCTGTAACTGACAGACATCTTTTTTTGAACATTTGTTCTAATCTTTGTTTTTGTGAACATACAAATTCCTCTGAGTTTATATCTATTTTGTCTATTTTGTCCTCATTGCATCTGATAATGGACTAGTTTCTGTACTTGTCCTTTTAGATCTTAGTGCAGCTTTTGATACTATTGATCATAATATTCTACTTGATAGATTAGAACACTATGTTGGACTTAATGGAACTTCGTTGCAGTGGTTTAGATCTTATTTATCTGATAGGTTCCAGTTTGTTCATGTAAATGATGAGTTTTCTTTCAGCTCAAAGCTTAGTCATGGAGTTCCACAGGGATCTGTGCTAGGCCCTACTCTTTTTAGTTTATATATGCTTCCGTTAGGCAACATTATTAGAAAGCACTGTATACATTTTCATTGTTATGCAGATGACACACAATTATACCTGTCAATGAAACCAGACGATACTAATCAATTAGCCAAGTTAGAAGCTTGTCTTAAGGAAATCAAAGCTTGGATGACTTGTAATTTCCTGCTATTAAATTCAGATAAGACTGAAGTCATTCTTGTTGGTCCAAAAAACCTTAGAAATTCCTTTCCAAATCAAACTTTCAGTTTGGATGCAGTTACTCTTTCTCTTAATAGCTCTGTGAGGAACCTTGGAGTTATTTTTGATCAGGATTTGTCCTTCAATTCACATAGTAAATTTGTTTCTAAGACTGCCTTCTATCATTTGCGTAATATTGCCAAGATTAGGAGCATCTTGTCTCAGAGTGATGCTGAGAAGCTGATCCACGCTTTTGTTAGCTCGAGATTAGATTATTGTAATTCTTTATTATCAGGCTGTCCTAAAACATCTTTAAAAAGTCTTCAGCTGATCCAAAATGCTGCAGCAAGAGTTTTAACAGGTACTAGAAAGAGAGATCATATCTCTCCGGTTCTGGCCTCCCTTCATTGGCTTCCCATAGAGTTTAGAATTAAGTTTAAAATCCTTCTTCTTACTTACAAAGCTCTAAACAATCAGGCTCCTTTTTATTTAAAAGATCTGATACTACCGTATCATCCTAACAGAGCACTACGCTCCCAAAATGCAGGATTACTTGTAATACCTAGAATCTCCAAAAGTACAATGGGAGGCAGAGCCTTCAGTTATCAAGCTCCTCTCCTATGGAATCAGCTGCCAATCTGGATTCGGGAGTCAGACTCGATCTCTGTTTTTAAGAATAGGGCTAAAACCTACCTTTTTGATATAGCCTACAATTAGGGAGGGATCATGTGTTTCTGAACCCTCCCTTAGTTATGCTGCTAATAGGTTTAGTCAGCCGGGGGACCTCCAGTAATGCACTGGGCCTCACTCCTTTCCTCACTCTCTATGAAATATTTTTTTTTTTTTTTGCTGGTCATTAACATTTGTTTGTTCTCTCCCATAGATTGAGTCCCCATCGTGCTGTTTGCTCTCTACATGTCTGTTCTTTTCTTCTTCTCTATCCCCTCACCCCCCAGCCAGTCGCAGCAGATGACTGCCCCTCCCTGAGCCTGGTTCTGCTGGAGGTTTCTTCCTGTTAAAAGGGAGTTTTTCCTCTCCACCGTCGCCAAGTGCTTGCTCACAGGGGATCGCCTGATTGCTGGGGTCTTTCTGCAACTGTGGGGGTCCCCCCTACAGTTGATAGTGCTATGAGATGACTGTTGTTGTGAAATGGCGCTATATAAATAAAGTTGAATTGAATTGAATTGAATTGAATTTTGGAACAACCTCTGGACACAGTCTGGAAGCAAATTATTCTTTATTTTAAACATCATTTGGGCAATACTGTAATCTACAAGATGTTTAAACTTCAGAGCATTTGTTTTAATGAATAAATGATTTGTGTATTTGTAATAATTAGCTTAATTCACAACCCTTATTGCTCTTTTCTGCATTATAAAAATAGGATTTATGTTTGTTTTGTTTTTCCTCATACCTCCACACAGTAAGACATGTATGGAACTATAAGGGAATTATACAGTATATGTAATGAATTTATGTTTATAATGTCTTTGACTGTTTGTAATATTGCAATTAATTTTGACATTTTTGTCTTTACAAATACATTGCATGATGTTTCCAACACAGTTTATGGTCAATAACAACCCCTATTCTTTCTCCTTTTCCTGTTATCTTGTAAAACTGAAATGAATACGAAGTATAATGCTTTGGTTACAGAATCTTCAAAATGAATTCACAATGCTGTATATTGGCTATACATACAGTATTGCTGTGACAATAACCTACATCCAGGTTAGCTTAGCATTTTAACCTTAGCAAATAAAACGATCACCAAATAGTTTTGAATAGTTTTAATAGTTTTAACTCTAAACTTATGAATTCCAGCTTATTTATATGCAGACATGCACACAGCGTGAAAGAAGTGACAACTTACAAGCAAAGGCTTTTCAAGGCACACACAAAAAAGGAAAACAGGAGACAATCTTTCTGGCTGACTGCATGGAACACTGCTTCTTAACTGACTTCTAACATTTAACCCTCTAACTGCCCGCATAGTATGGACAGGTCATGCGCCCCCAGTGGCACAGCGCAGCAACTGCACTTGTCAACTTATTGACGTCCCCCAGCTATACTGAGAATTTGTACTAATCTGTATTGATCTGACAGTTTAGAAGGTGGCAGACACGCGCCGAAGGAATCATGGCTGACATGGAATATAGCAAAGAAGAAGAAATCCTCATTATTCGTCTTCCTTTTTCCGCTTTGAGCTCACAGCACCAATGTGGATGCTGCCATGATCGGTCATCGCGGCAGCGATGATGACTGAAACTGCATGAAATGGGGAAAATAGCTGTGTAATACAAATGAAATTCGTGTGGGATAATCATAAGAGTTTGTAGATTTGGAAGCAGGTGTAAATTACTAAGTAAACACGATACATTGACCACGATGGACAAAAAACTGAGCTCCCATTACCAAGATGGCAGCACCCACAACCAGCATGGATTCCCACAGGAATAATGCACCAAACAGAAAAAATAGCCGCGTAATACAAACGAAATTCACGTTGGGTAATCTTAAGAGTTTGTAGATGTGGTGCACGGTGTAAATGGCTGATTAAACGCAAAACATCGACCACAATGGACGAAAACGGACCGGTCACGTGGGCGGGCAATCCCTCCCTCCCAGCAACAGGTAAGAGAGGAATGTTTTTTTTTTTTTACATTTTATTGATTTTCTGGTTCATATACAGTACTTTGAAGAGTAGATAAAAACATACCACTGTAGACAAATCGGCATCGAAAAAACTGGACCATTCTTTGTGTAAATGTGTCCAAAGTCCACTTTTGACTGAGTTATGTAATTTATATAGCTGCTGTGACATTATGCAAATTAGATGGGTAAATTTATTCCTATCTGAAACTTTGGATCATATTCTACATCTTTCTAATTGACAGTAAGCCATTATCTCTTGTAACTTTCAAGTTATAGCCTTGGAAATCTGAACTATTTTATTGACCACTCTTGACCACTAGGGGCCTTGCGTTGCACCAGGCGCCGTAGTTTCACTTTGACTTTACATCTACTGATGTTTTTACAACAAACCGCCACAAGGTGGCCACAGAATGTGTACCATGACAACAACAGTCATCATCATCATAATCATCGGCGGTCACTCGTAGTCGAGTATGACTGTCCTCCCTCTTGGTCCTTGTGGGTCTTCAGGTGGGCATAGAGGCCAATTCTGGACCCGATTATTCTGCTGCAATGTGGACAGGGGAATGTAATGGTGGTGGGTTTGGGTTGGTCCTGATTGTTGGTTGCTCTCTCCTTCCTGAGTCTGCGTTTGTCTTGTGCAGCATGATGGAGGTCAGCGTTGTACTGTGCGGCATCCTCACGGACAATGTTTCTCCAGGTCGCCCTGTCAGTTGCCATATTTTCCCAAGCTTTTAGGTCTATGTGGCACTTCTTTAGGTTTGTTTTTATGTTGTCCTTAAATCTCTTCTTCTGGCCTCCTGGAGCCCGCTTCCCTTCAGCTAGCTGGGAGTACAGGACTTGTTTTGGGAGGCGAGAGTCAGGCATTCGGATAACATGACCAGTCCATCTGAGCTGGTTTTGGGCAATGGTGGCAGTGATGGTGGGAAGGTTAGCCTCCTCCAAGACGCTGGTGTTGGTGCGTCTATCCTCCCAACTAATCCTGAGGATTTTTCGGAGGCATCTCTGATGATGTGCCTCAAGTGCCTTTAAGTGTCTGCTGTATGTAGTCCAGGCTTCTGATCCATACAGGAGAGTGGGGAGCACCACCGCTTTATAAACCAGGATTTTGGTATTCATTTGGATATCGCGGTTCTCAAAGACGCTCCTCCTTATCCTTGAGAAAGCCCCACTGGCACTGCTGAGGCGGTGGTGTATTTCATCATCGATGACGGCTTTTGATGAGAGGAGGCTGCCAAGATATAAGAAGTGGTCCACATTTTCCAGTCGGATGTTATCAATGGAGATGTTTGGGGGTATGGCAAGTGTACTGCAGTTTGGTGATGGCTGGTGGAGTATTTGTGTCTTTTTTATATTGACGGCCAAACCGAGCTGTTTGTATGCTTTGGCAAAGGCAGACAAGATGCACTGAAGGTCCTCTTCTGAGAGGGCTACGAGAGCGTTGTCGTCAGCATACTGCAGCTCCATAATGGATATGGTGGTGGTTTGACCTTTAGCTCTAAATCGGTTGATGTTGAGAAGTTGACCGTCGATTCTGTACGTGATTTTGACTCCCGGGGGCAGATGTTGGTTCGTGAGATGGAGAATAGCAGCAATATAGATGGAGAATAATGTTGGAGTGATGACACATCCCTGTTTGACTCCTGTGTCAACCCTGAAGGGTTCTGTTTCGTCTCCACTGCCACTGAGTACCGTGGCAGACATATTGTCATGCAGCAGTTTCAGTACCCGCATGTATTTTTCTGGGCAGCCAATCTTTGCCAGAACCAGCCAAAGGGCCTGACGGTTTACTGAGTCAAAGGCTTTGGTAAGGTCTATGAAGGCCATGTATAATGCTAGATTTTGTTCCCAACATTTTTCTTGCAATTGGCGAGCAATGAAAATCATGTCTGTGGTGCCTCTGTTTGGGCGAAAACCACTCTGGGACTCGGGAAAAATGCTCTCTGACAAGGGGGTGAGTCTATTGGCCAAGACCCGGGCAAAGGCTTTCCCTATGGTGTACAGGAGAGAAATGCCATGGTAATTCCCACAAACTGCCCTGTCCCCCTTTTTAAAGATGGAGACAATCAAGGCATCCCTGAGCTGTGCAGGTATTTCCTCTACTTCCCATATTCTCAGGAGCAGGGCATGGATGTGCTTCAGAAGATCAGGACCGCCTTTCTTCAGGACTTCTGCTGGGATGCCGTCAGGTCCAGCAGCCTTGTTGTTTCTCATCTTCCTGATGGCGTCCTGTACCTCATCCAAGCTAGGTGGTTTTCCCATGCTTTCCTGTATGGGCTGTTGAGGGAGCTGATCAAGGGCCTCCATCTCAGGAGTGGTGTCCCTGTTTAAGAGGTCTTTATAATGCTCTGTCCACCTGTCTGCAATTGCCTCCTTGTCCTTCAGAAGCGAGAGCCCATCTTTGGAGCGAAAGGGGGTTAGGCAGCGGTGGCTGGGGCCATATACCGCTCTTGTGGCATCAAAGAATCCTCTCGTGTCTCCAGAGTCGACAAGCTGCTGGATCTCCAGGGCCTTCTTTGTCCACCACTGGTTCTTCAATTTCCTAACAAGTGTTTGTACGGCTGCCTTCGCTTTGGCATGGGCTGCTCTTTTTACCTTGCAGTGAATGTTGTTTTGCCAGGTGATAAAAGTTTGCCGCTTGATGTCGATGAGCTGTTGGATCTCACTGTCATTCTCGTCAAACCAGTCTTGATGTCTCCGCTTTTTATGACCGAGGATGCTTTTGCAGGAGTCCACGATGGCAGTGGAAAGTGTGCTCCAGTGTTTTTCAGTATCCTCTGGGTACTGTTTG
Source organism: Pholidichthys leucotaenia (assembly GCA_020510985.1). Taxonomy (NCBI): domain Eukaryota; kingdom Metazoa; phylum Chordata; class Actinopteri; order Cichliformes; family Pholidichthyidae; genus Pholidichthys; species Pholidichthys leucotaenia. Next base: position 21,334,492 of record CM035838.1, read on the forward strand.
GGCAAAGCTGCCCTAAGAGTATCCTGCAGCTGTTGTTGGTAGATAATGTCGTCCAGCAGCACGATGTTGAGCTTTGGCCAGCTCTGTCCTTTCTGCAACCTTCTTTTCCGCATTAAGCGGATAGACATGATGGAGCGAATGAGGCGGTGGTCAGTCCAGCAGTCATCTGCACTGGTCATTGCTCTGGTGTTAAGGACATCGCGGCGGTCTTTGAAGCGGACTATGATGTAGTCGATGAGATGCCATAATTTGGAGCGGGGATGCATCCATGACGTTTTGAACTTTGTTTTCTGACGAAAAAGTGTGTTGGTGATGACCAGGTTTTGCTCTGAGCACTTGGTTAGCAGTAGTATGCCATTGGAGTTTGTGTTTCCAACCCCTTCTCTCCCCAGCGTGCCGCTCCATAGATGATGGTTTCGTCCCACTCTGGCATTAAAGTCTCTAAGTAGGATTAACTTATCCTCCTTTGGGACTTCAGATAGTATTTTGTCCAGGTCAGCATAGAAGGCCTCCTTTACTTCATCAACAACAGTACACACGAAATTGCCCTCCGACACACCTCTTTGAAATGACTCGCCTCCTCCCAGCACAAAGCGGGTGCAGTGTCTGCTGCTAATTAGATGGCGTGATGCAAAGCTTAAAAAACAGACAATGCACCGACAGAAACAAAACACTGGCATGCGGTGGGAAGTCTGGTGCAAAAGTCTGCTGATGACCATCAAAATAGGGCCCTTAGTCACCACTACAAAACTTAGAGCCACTCCAGATACACAAATTGATGCTCAGAAGCACTGAATAATTCAATTTTCATCTCGTCCCCATTAAAATAAAATCAGTATTTACTGCTGCTGTATACTTCAGTAGTAATTTTGAGTATAAACTGCAGTATAGTGTCTTTGTCTGTAGAAAAGGGTGGTGCTTCTGATGATGATTTAGTTTGTTTTTTATTTATTTCTGCAGACAGCCAGAAGCGAGCCTACTTTGAGTTGCTGGTCTTTGTTCAGCCTTGTTTAACCTCTGCTAGACAGCTGGGGCTCTACTTCCCAACTTGGGGAGACTTCAGCAGTTTGGCACCGGACCAAACTCACTTCCTCCTCAAACAGCAAGAGAGAGCGCTGTGCAGAACTCCTGCACCAAGTCCAGAGGGGGTCAAAGGTAGGACATGTTTGAGTTCCTATAAATTGATCTCCATACCAAACATCAGACATACAGTGGTGTGAAAAAGTGTTTGCCCCCTTCCTGATTTCTCATTTTTTTGTATGTTTGTCACACTTAAATGTTTCAGATCATCAAACAAATTTAAATATTAGACAAAGATAATACAGGTAAACACAAAATGTAGTTTTTAAATGAAGATGTTTATTATTCAATTCAATTCAGTTCAACCAGGGTTTCCTCTGGTAACATTTCTCCGTGGTGGCCCGCCTCGCCAGAAATGTTACCGCCACCCCAAAGCGATATGAATTTATTAAGAAAAATATATGAAGCAATGACGTTCTGTAAGCGTGCACACAAACAATGCACGTGGCCGTCATCCACGTGGAGTTTAGAAGCGCCCCGCTCACACGTGTTTTCCAGTCAGTCAGCAGTGTCTCGCTAAGCGTGACTGTCCGACAGAAACATGAGTTTATTAAAGTACTTTAAACGCAGGGGAAAAAAAATCATAAGAGGTATGTAAGCACTGGTGTTTATCATGGTTTTAACCTGCTGGAAACGGGAGCAATAGTGGAAGAGTCGCTTAGCTAAGAGATGTGGTTAGAATTCATATGCAGCCGGCTTCATATGAAGGGAAAGGCAGGGGGACTGATGAATTGCTGAGGATATATTTCACCAGCCACTATAATAGTAAATTATGTTCTGTAGGAATTGCAGGAATGAAAAGACTGACAGTTTCTCTCTTTTCTTGCACGAGCAGGCGTGCCGTTTTTATTCTTCAGTGGCAGTGACAAAAAGCAACAGCTGAAAACGCTGGCTCTAAACTGAGGTCCTTCAGCGGCTGCCTAGAGAGGTGCCTGAGCGCACAGCTATAACTGCCTAAACAGATCATTCTGTACATGAACACATATTGTGGTGAATTATGTCTTTAGAGTCCACTACAGTTCCCTATTATGTACCTGGCAGGTTAAGGTGACCGAAATTCACGAAGTCAGTGACTTTAATCCGTCGGCAGCCTTCAGACAAACTAAACATGTCAACATTTGGTTTCAAAATAAGGGAGATTTTTCCTGCTGTCTGGGTGGTGAGGAGATTTCTTAAAAAAAAAACTATAAATATAAAGAAATATAACAGAAATAACGGCATCCTTGGTCAATTATGTTAATTTATTTCATTAAATACAATTTTATTAATATTTTTTCTTTGTAGTCAGAGTTAAATTATTGTTCTGTTCTAACTGCAAAATTATGGTCAAAAATGTAAATTGTTATAAGGAAAAAGTAAAAAAAAATAACAGTGTAGAAGAGCTTGGAAATGAAGAGGCGATTTGATTTATAAACAAAGTTTAATTATCAGCTCTCCTAACAAGTCTCATCTGGTGCAGAGTGGCAGAAGGAGAAAAGAAGCAGAATGTCTCCAGCTCACTGGCTTTATACTTGCACACAACAAAAGACATGCATAACAAAGGCTGACATCCCTCATTATCTTAATCCCCCCATTGTCTTGGTATTTCCTCTCCTCGCCTCAGGGGGTGAGGGTGGCTCCTCCGGTCTCCTCCGCCGTGTCTGGGAACGTCTTTGTTCTTCACTCGGCGGTTGAGAGCCTTTGTCCTTTCAGAGGTGTGAAGTCCTTTACATATGTAATTGCTAAACATTTCCACATGCTTCAACATATGTAGGTTATGGAATATATGATTAATATACTAGACCACAGGCCCCCCAAACAACTAAGAAAGGACAATAGAAAGGTTCACAGTCTAAGATAGTTACTATGACATACTAAGTGTTACATCTCTTGCCACGGAAGAAACTTTCCAGCAGCCATGCTCCTAAGAGAGTTCAGTGGTAATCATAACAGCATAGTAAAATCATAAGTCAGTCCTAAACTGTTGCAGCACAATTAGTGAACAATTGTGGAGTGGTTGGCATCAGTCCCTGTGCTGTCTGGGTTTTAATCTTCTCCCAAAACTGCTGTAGGTTGGTTTAGGCGCCCTGCTGGGACCTTCTTGTGAGGAATCTGCAGTGTGGGAAGGAGAGTGGTTAATTGTTCCCTGCCGGGGGGCTGAGTCTTTTCTCTTGGGGGGTCTACCCCGCCGAGGTGCTCTCGCCAACTGTGCAGGCTTGTCTTTCAACAAGAAGGCAGGCTTAAGTCTGTCAATGCTGACTGTTTCTTTTCTATCCCCAAAATCAAGCACAAAGTGTTTATCACCATGTTCCAGCACTCTGAATGGCCCATCGTATGCTGGGCGGAAAGTTGGTTTTAAAGCTTCATGCCTAACAAAAACGAACTCAGCGTTTTTTAAAGCTCGAGGGACAAAAACCCGTGGGAAGGAGTGATGAGCTGGACCGGGGAGAGAGCCCGGTCCGTTGCTGCTTAAAAACCTTGGGACTGGAAGGTGCCCTGGCTCTGGGTTCTCTGGTAAAAATTCACCTGGAAGCCTGAGAGGTTGTGCAAAGACTAATTCTGCAGGAGAGGCGTCTAGATCCTCTTTAGGTGCAGCACGCAACCCCGATAAAACCCAGGGAAGTTTATTTACCCAATTTGTGTCCGTTAGTGAGGCTCTGAGGGCAGCCTTTAAAGACCTGTGAAAACGCTTGCATAACCCATTAGCCTGAGGGTGGTAAGCGGTGGTGCGATGAATTGTTGCCCCTAAGCTGTTGGACATGGCTGACCAGAGCTCTGAGACAAATTGAGGCCCCCTATCGGACGTGATGTCTGATGGGACGCCGAAACGTGCTACCCAGTTTGTCAAAAAAACGCGAGCGACTTCCTCCACTGTGGTTGCCGCTAGAGGGACTGCCTCTGGCCAGCGCGTGGTGCGGTCTATCATTGTTAACAGGTGTGTGAAACCTTGGGAGGAAGGTAGTGGCCCCACGAGGTCGACATGAACGTGGTCGAACCGTCTAGCAGGGATTGGAAAAGGCTCCAGAGGGGCTTTTGTGTGTCTGTATTTTGGCGCGTTGACAAGAAATGCAAGTTTTTGCCCATTCTTTTACGTTTTTGCGCAGGCCTGGCCACACAAACTTTTCGGCGACCATTTTAACCGAGGCGCGCACACCTGGGTGCATGAGGGAGTGAATTGCGTCGAAAATACGGCGGCGCCATGTAGCTGGTACTAACGGGCGAGGTCAGCCGGTTGAAACATCGCATATTAGGGGGGGCACGTCGTCGCGTAAACCCTTTTTCTCCAGCCTTAACCCTGCTGGTCCAGACAGGAGTGCGCGCACGTCCGCGTCACCGCTTTGTTCCTCCGCCATGGCTGCATAATCTATCCCTGCATGGATAGGTGCTGCGTATGTGTCTGCGTTAGTGAAGAGTTCCGCTGTTGAGGCAGTATAATCTGTCTCCTCGCGCTCTGGTGGTGTCACAGCGCGAGAGAGACAGTCTGCTACTACGTTAAGTTTGCCTGCCACGTGTCGAATGTCTGTGGTGAACTCTGAAATCGCAGCCAGCTGTCTTTGTTGCCTGCCTGACCATGGTTCAGAAATTTTAGCCATAGCAAAGGTGAGCGGTTTATGGTCTACAAAAGCCGTGAAACTCCGCCCTTCTAACCAGAACTGGAAGTGGCGGGTGGATAAATGAAGCGCTAGCAGCTCCCTGTCAAAAGTGCTGTATTTACGCTCAGTTTGGTTTAGCGATTTGCTAAAGAATGCTAAAGGTTGCCAGACCCCGCTGACAAGTTGTTCTACAACTGCTCCTATAGCTAGGTCCGAAGCGTCTGTGGTTAGCGCGATGCGGGCCAAGGGATCTGGGTGAACTAACAATGTGGCGTTAGCTAGGGCGCTTTTTACTTCCGCGAAAGCGCGTTCGCGCTCCGGGGTCCATTCGACCGCGTTGGAAGCTTTCTTTTTTTTGAGCGCGTCATATAGGGGCTGCATGAGCTGAGCTGCGTGGGGGAGGAAACGGTTGTAAAAAATTAACCATCCCTAAAAATTCCTGTAGCAATTTGACCGTTTGTGGCCGTGGGAAACTTTCTATCGCGTGAACTTTGTCTGGAAGTGGAACTGCCCCCTTCGGAGAGACTTTGTGTCCTAAAAAATCAATTTATGACACGCCGAATTTGCATTTGGCTGGATTGATTATTAGCCCGTGCTCTTCTAGCCTCTGAAAAACCGTAGTGAGGTGCTGCTCGTGTTCTTCCTCAGACGAGCTGGCTACCAGCATGTCGTCGAGGTAGACGAAGACAAAAGGAAGGTCGCGTAGGACCGCGTCCATCATTCGTTGAAAAGTTTGAGCAGCGCCTTTGAGGCCGAAAGGCATTCGCAGAAATTCAAAAAGGCCGAAAGGGGTTATTACCGCTGTTTTAGGAATGTTCTCTGCTCGGACTGGGACTTGGTGATAACCGCGGACTAAGTCTATTTTTGAAAAAATGCGCGCACCCGCCAGATGTAGTGAAAAATCTTGAATGTGAGGAATTGGTTAACGGTCATGCGCTGTAGCGTTGTTTAATCTGCGGTAATCTCCGCACGGTCTCCAAGAACCGTCGGATTTCGGAACCATGTGAAGTGGTGAGGCCCAGGGGCTCTTCGAGCGTCTAACAATGCCCAATTTTTCAAGGGTTGTAAACTCGTCCCGTGCTATGTTGAGCTTGGCCGCGTCTAAGCGGCGAGCTTTGGCAAATACGGGTGGTCCCGTTGTGGGAATGAAGTGTTCAACCCCGTGTTTAGCCACAGTGGCTGAGAATTTGGGAATTGTGAGTGCTGGAAATTGGGTGAGGAGTTGCTCAAACTTACCTCCTGCCGTGGTGACGTTAGCCTGCACTGGTGGTGGAGAAACTCGGGCTGAGCATGGAATAGAAGCAAAGGACAGTGCATTAACCAGGCGCCTATTTGCTAGATCCACTAATAACCCATGTGCACACAAAAAATCTGCGCCTAATAAGTTAAAACTCACTGCCGCTACAACAAATGTCCATCTGTAGCTGCGGCCGTGAATGAGGAGGTGCAGGCTCTTTTTGCCGAACGTGTCGATGCTAGAGCCGTTGGCTGCCACGGCTCCGTTGCCCCGGGTGCCCGTGGCTCGATCTGCGTGGGAGGGCATGACGAAACTCAGCTGAGCTCCTGTGTCGATGAGGAACTGCTTGCCTGTGTGTCCATCCGTCACGTACAACAGCTTATTCTTCTCGCCGAGAACCGCTGCCGTTAACGGCTCTCGGCTTTGGCGTTTCCCGAAATCGCAAATTTGCAGGGGGGAAACGCATTTGCGGGCCTTCTCGGCGAAGCGGTGGTGATAATAACAGACGTCGCTCTGTCTGTTACGTTTTGGCCGTGTCGCTGTCACCGTGGGCTGGGTCTGCTCAGTGGGTTGTGGCTCCTCGTGGCTCGGGGCGTCAGCTTTGAGGTCTGCGGATGCTGCTGTGGGTGTCAGCTCCTTGCAGGCATTGACGAGCCGATGAGCTTCGTTGGCCAGTGCGCGGAAGTCTTGGTGGTTGTTGCATTTCATGCTGGCGAGTGTCCCTCTCATGTGTGGCGGCAGCGTGCTGAGGAATATAAACTGGAAGAGGAAGTTGTCATTGTCCTCTTCTTTGAGCTGTAGCAAATCCTCCATGAGGGCCTTCGGTTTGCACCCTCTGTGGCCGTAGACCACCAGGATCTTCTCGGCTCTCTCTTCCGCTGATGGGACGTAGTTCGCCACAATGGTTGCTTTGAGCGTCTCATATTTGTCCCGGGCCGGTGGCCGCCGGATCATGCTCCGCACACACTTCGAAGTGGCGGCGTCGAGTTTGGAGACGATATGGTAAAATTTGGTATCGTCAGTCGTGATGCCCGCCAGTGTAAACTGGGCTTCAGTCTGCTGAAACCAAGAGGCGGGGTCTTCTTGCCAGAAGTCTGGCAGCTTGACAGCGACGGCATTCGTGCATACCATCACTGCTGTGCCCGCCGGGTGAGAGTGCCTTGCCTCGGCTCTCACGGCGGTGCTGGTGCTCGGTTGAGCCCTCTCAATCTCTTCTGCCGGGGGGAACAGTTGTCCATCTGTTCCCTCGTCTGCGTGGTCGCTGGCGTCTGCCTGGGTCGCCACGGATGAGTCGATTGCGGGGGTATGCCTCAGGACCATACTCGCGTCAGGGGTCACCAGTGTAGAAGAGCTTGGAAATGAAGAGGCGATTTGATTTATAAACAAAGTTTAATAATCAGCTCTCCTAACAAGTCTCATCTGGTGCAGAGTGGCAGAAGGAGAAAAGAGGCAGAATGTCTCCAGCTCACTGGCTTTATACTTGCACACAACAAAAGACATGCAAAACAAAGGCTGACATCCCTCATTATCTTAATCCCCCCATTGTCTTGGTTCAGTGATCCCTCACTTATCGCGGTTAATGGGTTCCAGAACCGACCGCGAAAAGTGAAAAACCGCAAAGTAGCTTCCCCCCCCTTTGTGGAATTCCAGGCTGATCTCGTTAGTTTTTTGATACATAAAATTATGTATAAATAATATAAATAATACGTACGTTCATTCTCTCACTCTCTCTCTCTCTCCCGAGAGAGAGAGAGCGAGAGAATGAAAAGAATCTCGCGAGAGATGCACTCTCGCGAGATTCCCGAGCCGAGTCAACACGAGAACAAAATCTAGAGTCGGGAGCGATCTCTTAGGGGGGAGATGCTGGCCAGCGAATCAGAGAGGTGGATTTTGAGTTGTGCGGGCTCTCCGTGTTGATACGTGATGTTCTAATGTATTTTTTCTCAATTTTGAATTTTTGATGAATATTTTTTGAAAAATCCGCGATGCACTGAGGGTGCGAAAGGTGAAGCGCGAAGTAGCGAGGGATCACTGTATTTCCTCTCCTCGCCTTAGGGGGTGAGGGTGGCTCCTCTGGTCTCCTCCGCCGTGTCTGGGAACGTCTTTGTTCTTCACTCGGCGGTTGAGAGCCTTTGTCCTTTCAGAGGTGTGAAGTCCTTTACATATGTAATTGCTAAACATTTCCACATGCTTCAACATATGTAGGTTATGGAATATATGATTAATATAGACCATAACAGTCTGTTTCAAATTTATCTAAAAAAACCAGTAATTTTATTTAAAAAAAAACAGACAAAAATTAGACATAAAATAATTCACAAATTTATAATAAAGTTTCAAATGTACAAGAAAAGTCAATTGTACAAAAGGAAATTACAGATTTGAGGAACATGGTTTCAACTTTAGATTTACAGAGAAAAGTAGAAAAATATAAGAAAATTGTTATAAATTTTGAGAAAAACCTCAAACCTTCAAGACTGAAGTCATTACTCAAGTTTTTAAGTGGGAGCTCTTTGTACCCTTAACTCAATTAGAAATTTTTGGTTGTCTACTTTCAATTATTAATTTCAAAGCACTGCTTTTACAAGAGTAGAATTTCTGGTTACTATACCCACCTGATCATATAATTTAAGTATACTTGAGTACATTACTATTATGAATGTTTCTTTCCCTTCCCTACTCTCTCAATGGAAAAAAGAAACACTAGAATAAAAATACAAAAAATACACTTTTTTTGTCATTTATGTAAACCATGACAAAAAAATCCTGCAGGATAAAACATGACACTTGATATTTTCTAACCTGTTTGTATACCACCATAGACAGAGAGACAAGCTGAATTAGACAGAGCTCAGAGAGGGCAAGATGAGACAGAAGAGAGGAGCCAAGGAGAGGGAAGTGTTCAGGCAGAGGAAGGAGAGAATGATAACACCCCTAAAAAGTCTAAACACAGGATGTCTGGGTGGGACCCCAACTGGCCCAATATTCAAGCCTCGGTTGTACAATGCTTCAAATGGTAAGTTCCATATGCAACATTTTTAAAAAGAAGTGAATAGTATAAAATTAACCTATTCCAGTATGTTCCCCCCGCCCCCCAAGGGAAAAATATGTTGCCACCGCGCCAAGGTCTTTAAGCCAGAGGAAACACTGATTCAACTTTATTTATATAGCGCCATTTCACAACAACAGTAAGGGGGGAAAAAACATCCAAACCTACATGGCCTTGTGTGAAAAAGTGATTGCCCCCTAAACCTAATAACTGGTTGGGCCACCCTTAGCAAGTGTTTGTGATAACTGGCAATGAGTCTTTTACAGTGCTGTGGAGGAATTTTGGCCCACTCATCTTTGCAGAACTGTTGTAATTCAGCCACATTGGAGGGTTTTCAAGCATGAACCACCTTTTTAAGGTCATGCCACAGCATTTCAATCAGATTCAGGTCAGGACTTTGACTAGGCCACTCCGTCTTCATTTTGTTTTTCTTAAGCCATTCAGAGGTGGACTTGCTGGTGTGTCTTGGATCATTGTCCTGCTGCAGAAGCCAAGTGCGCTTCAGCTTGAGGTCACGAACAGATGACCGGACATTCTCCTTCAGGATTTTTTGGTAGACAGCAGAATTCATGGTTCTATTTACCACAGCAAGTCTTCCAGGCCCTGAAGCAGCAAAACAGCCCCAGACCATCACACTACCACCACCGTATTTTACTGTTGGTATGATGTTCCTTTTCTGAAATGCTCTGTTACTTTTACGCTGGATGAAATGGGACACACACCTTCCAAAAAGTTCAGCTTTTGTCTCGTCAGTCCACAGGGTAATTTCCCAAAAGTCTTGGGGATCATCAAGATGTTTTCTGGCAAAACTGAGATGAGCCTTTATGTTCTTTTTGCTCAGCAGTGGTGTTGGTCTTGGAACTCTGCCATGCAGGCAATTTTTGCCCAGTTTCTTTCTTATGGTGGAGTCATGAACACTGACCTTAACTGAGGCAAGTGAGGCCTGCAGTTCTTTGGATGTTGTTGTGGGGTCTTTTGTGACCTCTTGGATGAGTTGTTGCTGCGCTCTTGGGGTAATTTTGTTTGTCCAGCCACTCCAGGGAAGGTTCACCACTGTTCCATGTTTTCATCATTTGTGGATGATGGCTCTCACTGTGGTTTGCCGGAGTCCCAAAGCTTTAGGAATGGCTTTATAACCTTTTCCAGACTGATAGATCTCAATTACTTTGTTTCTCATTTGTTTCTGAATATCTTTGGATCGCAGCGTGATGTCTAACTTTTGAGGATCTTTTGGTCTACTTTACTTTGTCAGGCAGGTCCTATTTAAGTGATTTCTTGATTGAGAACAACAGGTGTGGCAGTAATCAGGCCTGGGTGTGGCTAGAGAAATTGAACTCAGCTTTCCAAAGTTGTGATAAACCACAGTTAATTTATGTTTTAACGGGGGCAATCGCTTTTTCACACAGGGCCATGTAGGTTTAAATTTTTTTTTTACCCTTAATGATAAACACCTTCATTTAAAAACTGCATTTTGTGTTTTCTTGTGTTATCTTTGTCTAATGTTTAAATTTGTTTGATCTGAAACATTTAAGTGTGACAAACATACAAAAAAATGAGAAATCAGGAAGGGGGCAAACACTTTTTCACACCACTCAGTGTGTGAATGTGTGTGTGAATGGGTGGATAGCAGGATCTGTAAAGCGCTTTGGTCATCAAGAGATGAGAATAAAAGCGCTATATAAGTGAATGCCATTTACCATTACCACTGTATAATACAACTAAAACTCTAATTTCTGTTCTCACTGTTTTCAGATCAGGAACAGCTTTTCAACCAGGCGGCTCTGATTCATGTCCTGGTGACATTTAAAGAGCTGCTTCTGAAGTGCAACCTCAGAACTGCTCTGGGTAAATACGGACTTCCTAAGGAAGCAAAATACCATTCACAATATCCTCATTTTTCTAAAACTGACCCTTAATACAAGTTCTCAGACATTAAAAGCAAATCATGAACTATGACAAATACTACTTTATCACAGCATGTATATATTACATTACAATTGTTTGTAAATAACAAACCTAGTTTTTAATAGCAGAATCCCTGTGTCCTATTTTTAGTTAAAGTTGATTGTAAAAATGTAAATCTTTTTAATATATATATTTTCCAAACATCAGTTTTCACTCTCTTTGGTTAGTAATCAATATCAGCATCTACTGTGAAACATTGGTTGCTTTTGATCCACATTTCGCTGTGGGTGTAACCTTGAAATACTTGACTGATAGTTACAGTAGCTGTGTTCCCCTCATGTACTTAAGAGTACCTTATGAAGGCGGCTGAGGCCTGTGCAGACCAGAGTCTGGAGCAGCTGCTTAAGAGGCTGCATATCATCCTTTACCTCAGCTGCAAGAACCAGGAGTCCAACTTCAAACTGCAGAAGCTGCAGGAGCTGGGGGCTGAATGGCTCAGCATCAAGAAAGGAGGGGGCGCCAAAGAAAAGGTCCGAGCTGCAACAAGAGATAAATACATATTTTTTTCCCAATTAAATGTAGATATGCTCAGTAAAGATATCAAACCTTCATGTGAAACATTCAATAAGGTAGTTGTTAATTGTAGGTTCTCATCATACTGTCAGTCAACTGTGATGACAGCAGATCAACAGTTATTAACAGCCTGAACCAAGTGACCGGTGAGCAACTCTTTGATAAACACACTCATCATATAAGTGCTAAGCTAAATTCAAAGTGGTTAATTACTCCACTACTGCTCTTGGCAGATTTCCCCTCAGGGAAAAGAGAGTTTACCTAGATCTCAATCTAAACCAAACTAGAATATGAAAACTACTTTACTGCCCCCCTTGCTAAAAGTCAGTTAACTACATGACTGGGGGTATGTCATAAAGTTAATTCTTTGTTTCCCTTTTCTTTCCAGGAGCTGCTGCAAAATCGGTTTGTCCTGACGAGAACAAGAAAAAGCTGAATGGGGCCAGTGTAGTCAGCTGGTAAATTGGCTTATAATTTACAATTAAAACCAGAAGTTTACATACACTGTATAAAAAGGCACACAACCTTTTTTTTCCCCCTCACTGTGTGACATTAAATCAGACTAAACTTTTCCTATTTTAGGTCAGTTATGATTACCAAAATTATTTCTAATTGTTAAATAATTTTTATATTTGCTAAATAAATTTTTCGATAATTTTTTATTACTTTCTTCAAAACTTCTCATAATAGTTTGCTGGAATTTTTGCCCATTCCTGCTGACAGAACTGGTGTAACAAAGTCAGGTTTGTAGGCTGCCTTGCTCTCGCACGTCTTTTCAGCTCTGCCCAAAAATTTTCTCTGGGATTGAGATCAGGGCTTTGTGATGGCCACTCCAAAACATTGACTTTGTTGCCCTTAAGCCACTTGGTAACTAATTTGGTGATATTCTTAGGGTCATTGTCCAGTTGGAAGACCCATTTGCACCCAGACTTTTACTTCCTGGCTGATGTCTTGAGATGTTGCTTCAATATTTCCACATAATGCAGGGATGGCAATTTTCCGCCGATCCGCGGATTTCCGCCGATTTTATCATCATCTATGTCATAATTTTGTACCTTTACCTTGTTCTCAATAAAGTTTGGGAAAAAAAACCATACGCGCTCGGCGCTTCCCCGAAGTCTCGCGATAACCCGGATGTACTCAAGCTACTGCTGTATTGTAAACAGCCCTGCAATTGGATAGTTGCAAACGATTGGACCAATCAAATGGCTCGTATGCTTTGTCAAAAATTCATTTCGGCTTGTTCTCAGGGATGTGATTTTTCCGGTAATTCACCGAATTCCGCTTTATTTGTATATTATATGTACGTTAAGTACGTTAGCGGCTTATGGTCCACGACGCAGTGAAAGTGTGCCCTTTCAGCCAGAACCGGAAGTGGCGTACACCAGGTAGAGAGCCATTAACTCTTTGTCGAACACGCTGTATTTACGCTCACTGTCGTGCAAAGACCTGCTTAAAAAAAAGGTGAGCGGCTGCCAAGAACCGGCAACGCATTGCTCCACGACGGCCGCTATGCCCATGTCCGAGATGTGGGTAATGAGCGCTGTTTTAACCTCAGAACGCCTGCTCCCGTTCAGGAGCCCAGTCGACTCTGTCCGCCGGTTTCCGTTTGAGTGCAGCGTACAGCAGCTGTATGAGCTGGGCTGCGTGGGGGAGGAAAATGAGCTGCTCAAGACTCAATGGAGATTGAAACTGGTGATCTGAAATGAATGCTGAAATTATAAAAAGTAATGGTATGTTGGAATTTTATTTCTATTATGGAATAGATAAAATTAACTGATTTTGATTTGATCAAGTGTTAAAGCATGTGATGGATAATGCTTGTTGGAATATTTACCTCTGCCAAGGAGGTTATGTTTTCATCGGTGTTGGCTTGTCTGTCTGTTTGTTAGCAAGGAAAAGTGATGGACGGATTTTCATGAAATTTTCAGGAAAGGTGTGCAATGGCACGGGGAACAGATGATTAGATTTTGGTGATGATCTGAGAGTGCATACCTCCACCAAGGGCTTTTTTGTATTTGTGCAGCAGGATTACACAAAAACTACTGGATGGATTTGGATAAAATTTTCACCAGAGGTGGTTCTTGGGCTAGAGAGGAACCCATTATATTTTGGTGATGATCTGAGAATGCATACCTCAGCCAAGGCGCTTATCTTCTCACATTGTGTTAGCAACAATACTCCAAAACTGATGGACAGACTTTGATGCAATTTTCACCACAAGTGGCTATAGGCCTACACACAAAACCATTACATTTTGGAGTTGATCCATGACAAACGGAAGGAGCCTTGGCGGAGGGATGCGCTCTGAGTGCTTTTCTAGTTTAGGAATGCTATCTTCTTGGAACATAAGTCAATATTATACAGTAATAAGTGGCATTCAGCTGTTTGTTTTATGTCATGTAAGCACAGTTCTGGTACTTAAAAATCATAAAAACCCAGGAGCTTCGGGGAGCGAAGTGACAGTAAAGGTGAAAATTGGCTCAAAGTTCGATGAGGTAACAGAAACACTTGGACAGTTTCTGAAGAAACCAGAAAAGGAGATGAAGTTCAAAGTTCAGAGACTGACACAGCTTGCTGCCAAAAGGAAGAAAGTTTCACATTAGAAGTGACTTGGTGACCAGTGTAAATAGTGTAAAAAACTCTAATAGAACTGTTAAATATGTTGGACTAAAGACAGTGAGACAACATTGAAGAAAAAGTAAGTTAACTTTTCATTAAATTTAATGATTTATCTAAGTCTAGTATTTCATTTTTTTAATCATTTTTTTCAGTCTAAATTACTTGTATTTTACTGAAAACCTCCCAGCTTCAGGGGGGCTGCGCCCCCCCGGCCCCCCGTAAGTCAAATCGACCAAATTAGATTTCAGCTGAAATCAGAATTTCCTGTTGCCATCCCTGATAATGGCCCTCATTTATCAAATGTGCATAAGACAGAACAGTGGTCGTACGGTCATTTCAACGTGTAGATCGGCATTTTTCAATCTGAATGTAGTCATATGGTGCACTCAAATCCTACGACAGCCCCATGTACGCAAATTTTCAAGTCGCTGTAGACTTGCAGTGCAGCAGAGAAACCTGGCTGAGTGTGAGAATTATTTGATCATATCAGATTATAATGAGCAGCGCAACTTTTCAGGCGAAGTCAGTTCTACACAGGGGCAAGAGGGGGCAATGCCCCCTCAAACAAATGTCTTGCCCCCTCAAAATCAAATTTTGAAATTAAGAAAACGTGTCGTTACGAAAAATCGGCTGAAAAATGTAATCCCTTTCTGCTTTCCCGTGCTGTGCAAAGGAGCGCTTCAAAGCCTGCCCCCTTCTCCTGGGCCAAGCCCTCGGTAAACATCAAATCAAATGAGCTATGGAGTAGCCTACGACGCCTACAAAGATCAAGGACCTATCTTGAGCCAATAAAAGAGATCACATTGTTGTTAATTGGTCAGATTCTGTGTCCATCACTTGTTATTCGTGTGTGGCTGCTGATTGGTCCAATTTACAAGTGTCCCATGTGGGTACCACGTAACAATAGCCTATCAGAGGAATTGTTTTGACTTGCGACTATGCAAGCACCAGTGAGAGGTAAGTAGTAATTAGTTAGGTCAAAATGTCCGGAAAAAAAGTTTGAGAGTGGCTCTCATAAAATTTTTGAGAGGAAAAGATCTTAGGAAAATGAATTGCTCAAAAAATCCCAAAGTGCAAAGGATTTTTCTAAACTGGAGCATCAAGTGGAGGCGGGGCTGCTAATTACTTCACCGAGGAAGACAGTTGAGCCATTAAAGCACTCACCTGGAGAAGACTACTAGATTCCACTGAAAGGGAGGAGGCCAGTGGAGAAGGCAAGATGAGAGATGAAGATCAACTCAAGAAAAGCCAGGTCGCTGGGAAAGGCCGTGATTGATTACATCAGACAGCTGTACATGGGACAGTGGACTCGGAACTTGATGAAAAGTAGACTGGCTCAAGCATGCATCCATAGAGTATGACGATATTAGTTAGTTGAACTTAAAGGAAATAATGGATTTTTATTTAAAGAAGGCCAGAAGAAAGCACTTCAAAAAAGGAAAGACATGCTCTCTGTCGTGCTTTCCAGTCACCTGTGCAGGTTCTTGATTGCTGTTATCCATTATTTGAATCAGGAATACTTCACTGCTATAACTTTGTGTTCTGCTGTCAAATGTTGTCACCATTAGACTGTAACTGTTGATCAGTGTCATCCTCTGATACCTGGCATTTAGGCTATGGTGCTGTGTGTGTGTGTGGAGGGAGAGATTAGACGAGCTCATGTTTATGCTGAAGGCAACAGTATTTGTCACACTAAAAATGGAAATCTTAGTAAGATACAGTATCTTAAATCATAGCTGTATGCTTGTTTTTCTCTCAAGATAATTTTGACAAGACAAGAATTTCTTTTGTTTTGCAATTTTCTGTAAGATTTTACTTGTTTTAAGATAGTTTTTACTTTTTTTAAGCAATTTAACCTTACTTTGGCGGCACTTAAAGAGAGAAATGTGGATGGAGAAATGATTGTGGATTTTGCTAAAAAGATGGAAATGCCTGTGGTGAACACATAATTCAATAAGAGGGAGGAACATAGGGCGACTTACAAGAGTGGAGGAAGGTGCATACCGGTGGACTACATCTTATGCAGAAGGAGAAATCTGAAAGAGATAGGAGACTGCAAGGTGGTGGCAGGGGAGAATGTAGCTAGACAGCTTCAGGTGGTAGTCTGTCGGATGACTTTGCAAAGCAAGAAGAGGAAAAGAGTGAAGGCAGAGCCAAAGATTAAGTGGGAGAAGTTACAGAAGGAAGAAAGTTGCACAGAGTTCAGGAAGGAGTTGATACTGACTGGGTGGTAGGGAAGAATTCCCAGATGATTGGGAAAGTACAGCAAAAGTATTGAGGGAAACGGGTAGAAAGGTATGTGGTATATCCAGTGGATTGAGGAAGGAAGACAAGGAGACTTGGTGGTGGAATGAGGAGATACAGGAAAGTTTTCAAAGGAAGAGGTTGGCAAAGAGAAAGTGGGGATAGTCAGAGAGATGAAGAAAGTACACAGGAGTATTTGGAATCTAGGCACATGGCAAAGAGAGGTGGCAAAGGAAAGGGCATACAGGTACATCTCAAAAAATTAGAGTATCATGAAAAAGTTCATTATTTTTTGTCACTCATTTCAGAAAGTGAAACCCATATATAGATTCATTACATAGTGAAATATTTCAAGCCTTTATTTCTTGAAATTTTGATGATTATGGCTTACAGATAATGAAAACCCAAAATTCAGTGTCTCAGAAAATTAGAATATTACATAGGATCAATTAAAAACAAGGATATTTTAAACAGAAATGTCAGGGTTCTGAAAAGTATGTTCATTTCTATGCACTCAATACATGGTTGGGCCTCCTTTTGCATGAATTATTGCATCAGTCTGTGGCACTGCTCAGGTGTAATGGAAACCCAGGTTGCTTTGATAGCGGCCTTCAGCTCGTCTGTATTGTTGGGTCTGGTGTCTCTCATCTTCCTTTTGACAATACCCCATAGATTCTCTATGGGGTTCAGGTCAGGCGAGTTTGCTGGCCAATCAAGCACAGTAACACCATGGTCATTGAACCAGCTTTTGGTACCTTTGGCAGTGTGAGCAGGTGCCAAGTCCTGCTGGAAAATGAAATCAGCATCTCCATAAAGCTTGTCAGCAGAAGGAATCATGAAGTGCTCTAAAATTTCCTGGTAGATGGCTGCGTTGACTGTGGACTTCAGAAAACACAGTGGACCAACACCAGCAGGTGACATGGCAGCCCAAATGATCACTGACTGTGGAAACGTCACACTGGACTTCAAGCAACGTGGATTCTGTGCCTCTCCACTCTTCCTCCAGACTCTGGGACCTTGATTTCCAAATGATATGCAAAATTTACTTTCATCTGAAAAGAGGACTTTGGACCACTGAGCAACAGTCCAGTTCTTTTTCTCCACAGCCCAGGTAAGACGCTTCTGACATTGTCTCTGGTTCAGGAGTGGCTTGACACGAGGAATGCGACATTTGTAGCTCATGCCTAGGATTTGTCTGTGCGTAGTGGCTCTTGATGCACTGACTCCAGCCTCAGTCAGAAGCTCCCCCAAATTCTTGAATGGATTTTGTTTGACAATCATCTCAAGGCTGCGGTTATCCCTTTTGCTGGTGCACCTTTCCTACCACAGTTTTTCCTTCCACTCAACTTTCTACGAATATGCTTTGATACAGCACTCTGTGACCAACCAGCTTCTTTAGCAATGATCTTTTGTGGCTTACCCTCCTTGTGGAGGGTGTCAGTGACTGTCTTCTGGACATCTGTCAAGTCAGCAGTCTTCCCCAAGATTGTACCCTACTGACCCAGACTGAGAGACCATTTAAAGACTCAAGAAACATTTGCATGTGTTTTGAGTTAATTAGCTGATTAGGGTGTGACACCATGACTTTCTAATATTGAACTTTTTGACAATATTCTAATTTTCTGAGACACTGAATTTTGGGTTTTCATTATCTGTCAGCCATAATCATCAAAATTTCAAGAAATAAAGGCTGGAAATATTTCACTCTGTGTAATGAATCTATATAATATATGGGTTTCACTTTCTGAAATGAGTGACAAAAAATATTGAACTTTTTCATGATATTCTATTTTTTTGAGATGTACCTGTATAGTGAGTTGTTTGAAAGGCTGGACACTAAGGAAGGAGAAAATGACTTGTATCGATTGACAAGACGGAGAGATTGAGCTGGAAAGGATGTGCAGCAGGTTAGGTTGATTAAGGACAGAAATGGTAATGTACTAACAAATGAGGAGAGTGTGTTGAAGGTGGAAGGAGTACTGTGAAGAGCTGATGAATAAAGAAAATGAGAGAGGAGGATGGATGAAGGAAAGACTGAACAAGGAAGTCCCAAGGATTAGTAAGGCAGAAGTGAGGGCCGCTTTGAAGAGGATAAAAAATGGAAAGGCGGTTGGTCCAGATGACATACCTGTGGAGGTATGGAGATGTTTAGAAGAGATGGCAGTGGACTTTTTAACGAGATTGTTCAACACAATCTTGGAGAGTGAGAGGATGCCTGAGTAGTGGAGAACAAGTGTTTTGGTACCAATTTTCAAGAACAAAGGTGATGTTAAGAGCTGTAGTAACTACAGAGGCATGAAGTTGATCAGCCACACTATGAAGATATGGGGAAGAGTTGTTGAAGCCAGGTTAAGAGGAGAGGTGACAGTAAGCAGCAGTACGAGTATGATAGATGCAATGTTTGCTCTAAGAGTGTTGATGGAGAAGTACTGTATAGAGAAGGTCAGAAGGAGTTGCACTGTGTCTTTGTGGATCTAGAGAAAGCATATGATAGGGTGCCAAGGGAGGAAGTGTGGTACTGTATGAGGAAGTCAGGAGTGGCAGAGAAGTATGTGAGGGTGGTGCAGGACATGCATGAGGACAGCGAGACAGTGGTGAGGTGCGCTGTAGGAGTAACAGATGGATTCAAGGTGGGGATGGAATTACATCAGGGATCGGCTCTTAGCCCCTTCTTGTTTGCCATGGTAATGAACAGGGTGATAGACAGCGTCAGGCAGGAGTCTCTGTGGACCATGATGTTTGCAGATGACATTGTGATCTGTAGTGAGAATAGGGAGCAGGTGGACGAGAACTTGGAGAGGTGGAGCTACAGTGCTGTGAAAAAGCATTTGTTCCCTTCCTGATTTATTATATTTTTGCATATTTGTCATGCTTAAATGTTTTAGATCATCAGATTTTAATATCAGGCAAATATAACCTGAATAAATACAAAATGCTGTTTTCAAATGATGATTTCATTTATTCAAAGAAAAAACTATCCAAATCTACCTGGCCCTGTGTGACAAAGTAATTGCCCATCCTCTTACATTTTTTTTTTTGATTTACTTTTGTATACTTTATTGATACCCAGAGGGGAAATTGAGGGTATCCACCTGGATGGATGAAGCAGCCACGGTACGGCACTATCCCTTTACCATTCACACACACATTCACACCTAGGGCTGCACGGTGGCGCAGTGGTTAGCACTGCGGCAGCACAGTTTACCCTTGGCCGGGGGATTGTGGGGATCGTGGGTTCGATCCCAGCCCCCGACCAACAGTGATCTGTGTGGAGTTTGCATGTTCTCCCCGTGTTGCGTGGGTTTACTCCGGGATTTCTCCGGTTTCCTCCCACATGCCAAAAACATGCATGTTAGGTTAATTGGCTGTTCTAAATTGTCCCTAGATATCTGTTTCCTATGGGCCCTTAGAATAGAGGGTTAGTATTAATGAAAGCGCTTTGAGTGGTCTTTGTGACTAGAAAAGCGCTATATAAGTGCAGGTTAGTTAGTTAGTTAGTTAGGGCCACTTTTAGAGTCTCCAATTAACCTAACCTGCATGTTTTTGGCCTGTGGGAGGAAACCGGAGAACTCCCGGAGTAAACCCATGCAGACACGGGGAGAACATGCAAACTCCACACAGATCACTGTTGGTCGGGGGCTGGGATCGAACCAGGGATCCCATGGCCAAGGGTGAGTTGCTGTGCTGCCGCAGTGCTAACCACTGTTCCACCGCACCACACATCATGAATTAACTGTGATTAACCATGTTTTTTGGAAAGCTGGGTTCAGTTTCAGTAGCTACACCCAACCCTGATTACTACCAGACTTGTTGAATCAAGAAATCACTGAAATAGAACCTGTCTGACAACCTGAAGTAGGCTAAAAGATCTCAAAAAGCAACGCATCCCACTGTGATCTAAAGAAATTCAAGATCAGATGAGAAACAAAAACCCAGAACAACATCTAAAGAACTGCAGGCCTCACTTGCTTCAGTTTGGACACTGGTCCATGATGGAACAATAAGAAAGAGACTGGACAAAAATGGCATCCATGGGAGAATTCCAAGACAGAAATCGCTGCTGGACAAAAAGAACACAAAGACTCGTCTCACATTTGCCAGAAAACATCTAGATGATCCTCAAGACTTTTGGGAAAATATTCTGGGGACTGACAAGACAAAAGTTGAACTTTTTGGAAGACAAGTGTCCTGTTTTATCTGGCATAAAACTAACACAGAATTTCATAAAAACAACATCTATTCAACAGTCAAACATGGTGGTGGTAGTGTCATGGTCTGGGGCTGCTTTGCTGCTTCAGGATCTGGACAACTTGCCCTAATTGACAGAGCCATGAATTCTGCTCTCTGCCAAAAAATCCTGAAGGAGAATATCCAGCCATCAGTTCATGAAGTTCCGGTTCCGCCGGACCGGCGGCGCCACACGAGTCGGCTGCCTGTTGCAACAGCCTTTTTTTTTTTTTTATCTTCCTTCTTCTTTCTACACCTTTCACTCTGTATATATATCACGGACGCACGGATCACCCCGGGGGTCTCCCGGGTCGGCGGACGGAGCCACGGTTTGCAGCGGGAGACGTTACAGCGGGGAGGAGCTAGTGCTAGCTAGCACTTGGCCGCCGCCCGGTGCTAATGGGAAACTCGACATACCGGGAGCTGTAGCGAAAAGGACGCGGGTGCCGGGCTGGAGTTTAGGCGGCGTGAAAGAAATATAAGACAGAATAATAAAGAGCGATGGCAAGAACCAAGCAGACTGCCCGTAAAATCTACTGGAGGAAGAAGCCCCCCCCCCCCCCCCCCCCCCAGGAGACAGCTAGCCACCAGGGCTGCTCGGAGAGGCGCTCCGGCCACCGGCAGAGTGAAGAGGCCTCGCCGTCACAGGCCCGTGGCTCTGAGAGAGATCTGTTGCTACCAGAAATCCACGGAGCTGCTCATCCATAAGCTGCCCGTCCAGCGCCTGGTGAGGGAGATCGCTCAGGACTTCAAGACCGTCCTGCGTTTCCTGAGCTTCGCCGTCATGGCTCTGCAGGAGACCAACGAGGCCCACCTGGTGGTCTCTTCTTCGCTAAGGGGGTCACCATCATGCCCAAAGACTTCGAGCTGGCCCGCTGCATCCGCGGAGAGAGAGCTTAGACTTTCTGCTGCACATTCACCAGCCATAATGCTCTGCACTGTGTGTCTACTGTATATATATATACATTTATAGTAATATGGACATATGTTTACTAGATGTTGTTTTTTCTTGCCTTCTGATTGTTGCTCAGAGTGTTGCTATCCCTGTGCTGTTGCAATCCTGGAATTTCCCCATTGTGGGACTAATAAAGGCTTATCTTATCTTATCTTATCTTATCTTATGAAGCCCTCCAATGTGACTGAATTTAAACAGTTCTGCACAGAAGAGTGGGTCAGAATTCCTCAACAGCAATGTAAAAGACTCAATGCCAGTTGTTGGCACCAATGGTGGCACAACCAGTTATTAGGTTTAGGGGGCAGTTGGGGGCAATTACTTTTTCACATAGGGCCAAGTAGGTTTGTAAAGCTTTTTTCCCTTAATAAATGAAATCATCATCTAAAAACTTAATTGAATTAATAATAAACATCTTCATTTAAAAACTGCATTTTGTATTTGCTCAGGTTATCTTTGTCTAATATTAAAATTTGTTTGATGATCTGAAACATTTAGGTGTAACAAATATGCAAAAATATAAGGAATCAGGAAGGGGCAAATAGGCCTTCACAGCACTGTATGCTCTGGAGAGAAGAGGAATGAAAATCAGTAGAAGCAAGACAGAATACATGAGTGTGGATGAGAGTGAGGCAGGTGCAACGGTGAAGATGGAAGGAGTAGAGGTAGTGAAAGTAGATGAGTTTAAATACCTGGGGTCAACCATACAAAGCAATGGAAAATGCACAAGAGGTGCAGTTTGGATGCAAGGTGTAGTGGATGGAGATGAGTGTCAGGGGTGATTTGTGACAGAAGGGTAGCAGCAAGAGTGAAAGGGGTGATTTACAAGATGGTAGCGAGACCTGCTCTGATGTATGGTTTGGAGACGATGGCGCTGACAAAAAGACAGGAGGTGGAGGTGAAAGAGTTGAAGATGCTAAGATTGTCACTGGGAGTGACTAAGAGGGACAGGATTAGAAATTAGTATATCAGAGGGGACAGCTCAGGTTGAGCGGTTTGGAGACAGTGAGAAAGGCAAGGCTGAGATGGTTTGGACATGTGCAGAGGAGGGATAATGGATATACTGGACACAGAATGTTGAAGATCGAGCTGACAGGCAGGAGGGAAAAAGGAAGACCACAGAAAAGGCTCATGGATGTAGTGAAGGAGGACATGGAGAAGGTTGGTTTTACAGAGGAAGATGCAAAGGATAGGGTGAGATGAAGGCAGATGATCCACTGTGGTGACCCCTAAAGGGAACAGCTGAAAGAAGAAGAATCTTACTTTGTTGGCAGATATTTTTTTCTAATTTTAATTAAAATTATCTACTGTCAGAATTTTTTTTTGCTTAAGTAAAATTATCTGCCAACAGACCAAGAAAATTTGACTTCACATTGCTTAAAAAACTATCTGAAAGCACTGCATAGCAAAAATAAATATCTTCAAACAAACCCAAACATATACATCCTTAATTTATTTCATTTAACTTATACAATATCTGACTTTTTGCAGTGTACCGTATTTTATGGACTATAAGGCGCACTTAAAATCCTTTAATTTTCTCAGAAATTGACAGTGCGCTTTATAATCCAGTGCGCCTTATGTATTACTTTTGGTTGTTGTGCTTACTGACCTCGAACCGATTTTATGTGGTACACGGCGCTCAAAAATCTGTCAAAATGTTTTAGTATGACTTTGGTAAACTATGAAGCCGCACCGCTTGATGGATTGTCGGAGCATTACGGTAGTCAGGAGCCTCGCGGAGTAATATGTGCTTCAACAGGTAATATTACGGTGTGAAAATGAGTGGTGAAAATGAGTGAGTGGCTGAGAGAAGTTTACGTCGAGACCGGATGGCTTTTTCCACAAATCTCCGTCTCTGTTGATCTGCGACTCCATGCACGCCCATCTCACCGATACTGTCAAAAGCCAAGTGAAGCAAACTAATTTGGAGCTTGCCATCATTCCGGGTGGATTAACCAAATTACTCCAACTGCTAGATATTGGTGTCAACAGGTCATTCAAAGTTAAATTGCGAGCTGCGTGGGAGCATTGGATGACAGAAGGCGAACACACATTCACCAAGACAGGGAGGCAACGCCGGGCGAGTTACGCCACTATCTGCCAGTGGATCGTGGATGCCTGGGCTAAGGTATCAGTCTCAAGTGTCGTCCGAGCTTTCACGAAGGCGAAGGCGGGAATCATCACTGAACCGCTAAATAACAGCAACGAGACTGACTCGGATAATGACGAGAGGGATCCGGGCATGCTTGATGCCAAAATCGCCCAACTGTTAAACTCAGACACTGAAGATGAAGAATTTGATGGATTTGTGGAAGAGGAATGAACTAAAAAAGTGAGTGTACTGTTTTGTATTTTATGTGTTACAACTAGTTTTTTGTTACAACTGAATAATGTTGAGAGTTTGTGTTCCAACTGGTTTTTTGTGTTACAACTGAATACCATAATGTTGAGAGTATGTGTTCCAACTGGTTTTTTGTGTTACAACTGAATACCATAATGTTGAGAGTATGTGTTCCAACTGGTTTTTTGTGTTAAAACTGAACAATGTTGTGAGTTATTGTGAATAAGTTGAATAAAATTTCACTTATCTGACGGTTTTGTTGCACTTAATGTGTCTCGCTTAATGCGCCTTATAATCAGGTGCGCCTTATGTATGAAAATAGACCGTCAAATAGACTGTTAATTGATACTGCGCCTTATAATCCGAAAAATACGGCAGTTGTGTTTTGTAGCTTACAGTTGCATTATTTCTCCAACCGAAAAAAAAAATGAGGCCGTAGTAGCTCAGGAGGTAGAGCAGGTTGCCCAATAACCGGAGGGTTGGCAGTTCGAATACCCCCCCCCCCACCTTGCTGTTGTGTCCTTGGGCAAGACACTGTATTGTACTGTGTACTTTATGAAATATATAATAAAGGGACCTCGAGAGCGGAGCGGAGGTTCACTTCATTTATTTGTGGAATCTCAACTCACTGCGCATGCACGCATGATACATTCAAACCATTCTGTATCACTACATCTCCCCCTTTTAAACCAATGTTTCCCAGCTGTTTACAAAAATCATGAATTATATCTTTTTATCACATTAACTTAAGACTAAATATAAATCCTCAAAATAAACTTTGAATGTGCACCGTCTGCATCTCATCATTCATCTCATTCTTGTCCCCTCCAGTTTTTTTTTTTGTTGTTGTTTTTTTACAATACTGCAACATTCAAACTCATAACACATAAGAACTTAACTGAGAGGCAGGGTGGACTACCTGATCCTCTCTGTTGTGGTATGGAGGTTTATTCTGCTCCGTGTATACACACAACACTATACTACAAATTCAGTCTTTTGACTGGCTTGACCGCTCTGCCCACTCTGGTGCGTATCACTGGATCTGGGGTGGTCGATGGTGAAGGCACAACTCTCAAATGAGAGCGGTTTCTTCTGAGATAGCCTTTCGAAGTGTCAACAACGTAGGACCTTGGTGTCCCAGCTGATCCGGAAACTACTCCAGTGCGTGGTTCGTTCTTGATCCAGACTCTCTGGCCTGGCTGGAGCGGTTTCTTCTCCTGTGCTCTGTGCCGTGTGTTATATCCCTCAGCCTGTTTTCTTTTAAGCTCTTCGTCTTTCAACTCAAAAGCCCTCAAGTCCGGCCAAGCTGGTGTGAGGGTGCTTGGACACACTGGGAGAGGTGTCTGGATGTTGCGCCCCATTAGGAGCTGCGCGGGGGATGCCCCATGAGCGAGAGGGGTCGCTCTGTATGCCATCAGCGCTTTGTGAGGGTCCTCATTCTTCTGCAACAGGGCCTTCACGGTTCTAACAGCACGTTCTGCTTCTCCGTTGCTTTGGGGGTAACAGGGGCTACTGGTGAGATGCTGGAATTTGTAATCTGCAGCAAACTCTGCTGCTGCAAACTGTGGGCCGTTGTCGGTGATGAGTGTGTCAGGCACTCCATGACGGCTGAAGATGGCTTTCATTTTAAGAATCACAGCTGACGCTAGAGTGCTTGTGACGTTAGCAACCTCAATGAATCGGGAGTAGTAGTCAATGACCACCAAGTAATGACCTTTCTTCCATTCAAACAGGTCGGCGGCTAGCTTTTGCCATGGGCGTGATGGCAAGAGTGTGGTCAGGAGAGGTTCTGGTGCATTGTGACATTCCTTGGCACAAACTTCACACTGGCGTACCTTTTCTTTTATCTGACGTGTCAGACCTGGCCACCATACTGCTTCATGAGCCCTCGCCATACACTTCACCATTCCCTGGTGGCCCTGATGAAGCGTTTCCAAAATGTTTGGTTGCATGCTTGCTGGAATCACTATTCTTTTCCCTTTCATCAGGAGACCATCAGCCATCAACAAGTCATGTCGGTACTGCCAATAGGACTTCAGCTGCGGAGCTGAACTCAGTCTGTCCCAACCTGTGCGGATCAGAGAAGACAGCTGCACACACACTGGATCCTCTTCCTGAGCTCGCCTAATCTGCATCAGTTTCTCTTGCGATGCAGGCAGTTGCTGAATGACTTCGTTGATGTGAGCTGTCACGTCACTCTGGAGCACGAGATCCTCCTCTGTTGTTGCACCTTGAAGGGGAGCTCTTGAAAGAGCATCTGCTGCTATGAGATTTTTTCCCGGAACATGCACAATGGTGTATGTGAACCGCAGGAGTCTCAATCTGAATCGCAACACACGAGGGGGAATGTCATCAAGTGCTCTTGAGCTGAGGAGACTTATCAAGGGTTTGTGGTCTGTTCTGACCTCAAAGTGCAGGCCCAGGAGATAAGTTTGGAACTGTTCACACGCCCACGTGATGGCCAAGGCCTCTTTTTCAATTTGGGCGTATCTACGCTCAGTTTCTGTCATACTGCGGGAAATAAAGGCCACTGGCCTCCACTCTCCTGAAGCTTGAAGTTGTGACAAAACACCCCCCAGTCCGTAGGAGGATGCATCTGCTGACACCCTAGTCGGCCTGTCACTGCAGTATGGGGCAAGTACAGCCGATGAGCTGAGCTCTTCTTTCACCTTTGCGAAGGCTGTCTGTTGAGCTGGCCCCCATGTCCACATGTTATCAGCTTTCAGGAGGTCCCTGATCGGTCCTGTGATCTCTGCAATGTTTGGGGAAAACTTTCCCAAGTAATTCACCATCCCCATGAATCTTTTGACGTCTGCCACGTCCTTGGGTGGTGGCATGGCTGCAATGGCCCTGATCTTGTCGGGATCTGGCTGTATTCTCTCTCCGCTGACGATATGCCCAAGGAATTTCACCTCAGTCACTGCAAACTGGCACTTGTCGTTCAGGGTGAGGCCTCGCTGCTGTAGACGTTGCAACACTCGATGCAGCCTTTCATCATGTTCCTGTGGTGTGGCTCCAAACACCAAGATGTTATCTGCATGACAGACCGTTCCTTCCAGGCCATCCAGCATTTGTGTCAAGCGCTTCTGGAAATGCTCTGGTGCTGAGGATATTCCAAAAGGAAGTCGGTTGAAACAAAAACGTCCGAATGGCGTGATGAAGGTGGTGAGTGGGGACGATTCCTTATGCAAAGGGATTTGCCAGAAACCTGCAGTGGCATCTAGCTTTGAAAAAATTCTAGCTCCAGCTAGTTTAGCGAGCGTCTCATCAACTGCAGGGAGGATGTGGCTTTCTCTGCACACGTTCTCATTTAGGTGGGTGAGGTCGACACATATACGGATTTTTCCGTTTGGCTTTGGTACTACTGTAGGAGCATGCTCAAATAACGAGGCTGAGTTTCAGTCATAAACCAGCTTTATTTGACAGAACACAAGCTCCTAGCATTCTCAAAGCAGGAAAGAGAGAGAATCATACTTCAACCCCCTTTTATACATTTCCAGCATCAGAATTCAAGTCACATGGTGTCTTCAGTCAACATACAGTTACAAAGCATCCCTTTGAAGCTTCACCATTGTCTCTCATTTCTTGATGAACCGGAATACCCTCCGGGGCGTCTTCTGTGGGACAAAGAGACAAATCTCACACTTCCTTGTTACCTCCTGTAGATTTGAGTCCTCAGTCCTTGCAGACGTGACACTCCACAATACACATTCAGTTCTGTCTCTGTGGCAGCGTGAGCCCACAATGTGTGTCGGCCACACTACCCCCCCCAAACGTCGAGTAAGGCAAAATCTGCATGGCATAACAAAAAGAGAAACACAAAGCACTCCATACATCGCTAATCAATCCACCAACTGCCTAGGTTTTAATCTTCTGCCGAATCTGCTGCAACTTGGCTTGGCTGCCTCTGCAACATCTCCCTGCACCTGTGGATTAAAGCTGTTAGCACCTCTCTGTGAAGACTTTGGGGAATGTCTTCTAGGCGGCCTGCCCCGGCGGGGGGGCCTCGCAAGCTGCACCTCCTCGTCAGCCAGAACAAAAGCGGGTTTGAGCCTGTTAATGCAAATCAGCTCCCTTCTGCCCCCTAAATCTAGCAGAAAATGCTTCTGCCCGGTCTCCAGCACTCGAAACGGTCCGTCGTAAAACGGCCGCAAACTTGGACGCTGGGCGTCATGTTTAACAAAAACAAACTCTGCATTTTTTAAAGCCTTGGGCACAAAAACGTGTGGGAAACTGTGATGGACCGGGCCAGGAAGCGTGTTTGTTCCTGAGCCGCTCTGCCACGGCTGAGCGGGGGGGCCATTAGGTGCGGGATTATCAGGAAGAAAGTCCCCGGGCAAACGGAGCGGCTGAGCGAAAACTAATTCAGCCGGGGAAGCATGCAAATCTTCCTTAGGTGCAGAACGCAACCCTAATAACACCCATGGAAGTTTGTCTACCCAATTTGTATCCGTTAGCGACGCTCTGAGGGCTGCTTTCAATGACCTGTGAAAGCGTTCGCATAAACCATTGGCCTGGGGGTTATACGCGGTGGTGCGATGAATCTTCACCCCCAAGCTGCGGGCCATCGATGACCATAGCTCGGAAATAAATTGGGGACCCCTGTCGGACGTTATGTCCGACGGTACACCAAAACGCGCAACCCATGCTGTTAAAAATGCTCGCGCAACTTCTTCCGCTGTGGTTGCTGTCAGAGGAATCGCCTCTGGCCAGCGCGTGGTGCGGTCTACCATTGTCAAAAGATGTGTGTGCCCGTGTGATAACGGAAGCGGGCCGACCAGGTCAACATGCACGTGATCAAAACGCTTAGCGGGGATGTGGAAAGGTTCTAACGGGGCCTTAGTGTGTCTGTGTATTTTAGCTCGCTGACACGCTACGCAGGCTGCTGCCCATTCCTTGACCTGTTTGCGCAACCCGGGCCAAACAAATTTCTCCCCCACCAATTTGATCGATGCGCGCACCCCCGGGTGCGCGAGAGAATGGACCAAGTCAAAAACACGGCGACGCCACGCGGTTGGCACCACAGGGCGGGGCCGTCCCGTGGAGACATCGCAGATTAGCGGGGGCATACCGCTTTGTTGCACCCTGTGCTCCAGCCTTAACCCTGTTGGTCCAGACTGGAGCGCGCGCACGTCCGCGTCGTTAACCTGCTCCGCAGCCATAGCTGCATAATCTAACCCAACACAGACCGGGGCTGCGCGCGCTCCCGCGTCGCTGCCCGGGCCCGCGGCCATGGCTACAGAGTCTGCCCCTATAGGGCTTGGCGGTGCTATTGCACGCGAGAGGCAGTCTGCTACAACATTGTGTTTACCCGCGACATGCTGAATATCAGTAGTAAACTCCGATATTGCGGCTAGTTGCCTTTGTTGCCGGCCTGACCAGGGTTCTGAAATTTTGGCCATCGCAAACGTTAGCGGTTTATGATCCACAAAAGCGGTGAAACGTCGCCCCTCTAACCAGAACTGAAAATGACGGATGGCCAAGTGTAGGGCCAAAAGCTCCCTGTCAAATGCGCTGTATTTCCGTTCACTATCGCGCAAGGTCCTGCTGAAAAACGTGAGGGGTTGCCAGGTACCTGCCACAAACTGTTCAACTACCGCCCCCACCGCTACATCGGAAGCGTCAGTGGTGAGCGCCATGCGGGCCGTTGGAACTGGGTGTGCTAACAAAACTGCATTTGCCAGGGCTGATTTGACCTGGGCAAAAGCGCGCTCCCGCTCCGGAGACCATTCGACTTTATTTGCGGGCTTTTGTTTTTTTAACGCAGTGTACAATGGCTGCATGAGTCGTGCTGCGCTTGGGAGGAAACGGTTGTAAAAATTAACCATCCCTAGAAACTCCTGAAGCGCCTTAACCGTTTGAGGTTGCGGAAAATCTGTTATGGCACGCACTTTATTTGGAAGGGGAACTGCTCCCTCTGCCGAAACGCGATGTCCCAAAAAATCAATCTGCGCCACCCCAAACTGGCATTTCGCTGGGTTCACTATTAACCCGTGCTCTGCCAACCTCTGGAAAACTGCTGTGAGGTGTTTTTCATGTTCGCCTTCGGACGTGCTGGCTACCAAAATATCGTCCAAATAAACGAACACGAAAGGCAGGTCGCGTAAAACTGCATCCATCATGCGTTGGAAAGTCTGCGCGGCCCCCTTGAGGCCAAAAGGCATGCGCAAGAACTCAAAAAGGCCGAAAGGAGTTATGACCGCTGTTTTGGGTACATCCTGCGCGCGCACTGGAACCTGGTGATAGCCGCGCACCAAGTCTATTTTAGAAAAAATGCGCGCCCCCGCCAAATGAACAGAAAAATCCTGAATGTGCGGAATCGGGTAGCGGTCATGAGCTGAAACGTTGTTCAACCTGCGGAAATCGCCGCAAGGCCGCCACGAGCCGTCAGCCTTTGGGACCATGTGTAACGGCGAAGCCCAAGCGCTCTTGGAGCGTCTAACGATGCCTAGTTTTTCCAGATTAGTGAACTCCTCGCGCGCGATGGCCAGTTTAGCTGGGTCCAAACGCCGAGCCTTTGCAAAAACGGGAGGGCTTGTGGTTGTTATGAAATGTTCTACCCCATGTTTGGCCACCGTTGCTGAAAAAGTGGGGACTGTGAGTGCTGGAAACTGAGCAAGCAGAGTGTGAAACTTACCACCCGCGGCTGAGACGCTGGCATGTGCAGTTGGCGGGGCCACCCGAGCTGTGCAGGGAATAGAATGAAAGGACAGTGCATTAATCAGACGTCTATTAGCAAGATCAACCAATAAACCATGTGAGCACAAAAAATCAGCCCCTAACATGTTGAAACTGACTGCTGCTACAATAAATGTCCACTCAAATGAACGGCCTTGTAAGGACAGAAGCATGGTCCTCTCACCAAACGTTTTAATTGTGGAGCCGTTCGCTGCTGACACTGACACCCAGGGGGCTTTAGAAGGCGACAGCCGTTCCGCGTAGGTGGGCGTGACGAAGCTCAGCTGTGAGCCCGTGTCCACGAGGAACTGTTTCCCCGAGCGTGCATCCGTCAGGTAAAGCAGCCTGTTCTCATTGCCGAGAGTCGCGGCTGCTACCGGCCCTCGGTCCTGGCGTTTAAAATTGCACGGTGGGACGCACCTGTGCGCTCTCTCTGCAAAACGGCGGTGGTAGAAGCACGAGCCGTTCTCCGCTCCGCGTCGTCTGGCTCCGGTCGCCGCCGTTG
This sequence comes from Pholidichthys leucotaenia, assembly GCA_020510985.1. Classification (NCBI taxonomy): domain Eukaryota; kingdom Metazoa; phylum Chordata; class Actinopteri; order Cichliformes; family Pholidichthyidae; genus Pholidichthys; species Pholidichthys leucotaenia. Next base: position 21,365,480 of record CM035838.1, read on the forward strand.
TTGGTGCGTCTGGTGCCGCTGGACCCAAGCAGTCTCCGGACGCCGTTCCCGAACTAGCCGCCGCGGCCGAAACCGCGTTCTGCTTGTGGGCGTCGACCAACTTCTGCGCCTCCTTGCTCAACCCATGGTAGTCTCGCTTGGCCAATCGGGGTGACTCTGCCAGGGCCACTCTCACTGCTGGTGGCAGGGTTCGAAGGAATAGGTGGGCGAAAATGAATTCGCCATCCTCGGAGGCTTTGAGCTGCAGCATCTTCACCATCAGGTCCGCAGGTCTATCGTTTTCTGCCTCCGTCAGCGCCAGGAGCCCCTCTGCTCTTTGTTGGACTGAGGGGGTGAAATGGCTGATCAGCGCGTCTTTCAATGCGCTGTACTTGTCGCTGTCTGGTGGATGATTAACCAAATCCTCCACTCTCTGGACCGTGTCGCTGTCCAGTTTCGCTACCACGTGGTAGAATCTTGTGTCGTCGTTGGAGATTCTCCGGAGGTTGAACTGCGCCTCGATTGCGCTAAACCATGAGCGCGGGCTGTGCTGCCAGAAATCGGGCAGCCGGAGCGTGGAGGCGGCCATCAGGCTGGCTTCCACCGAGCCCGGTTCGGAAGAATTCTCATTGCTCATTCTCCGTCGTAGGTCACCAGTGTAGGAGCATGCTCAAATAACGAGGCTGAGTTTCAGTCATAAACCAGCTTTATTTGACAGAACACAAGCTCCTAGCATTCTCAAAGCAGGAAAGAGAGAGAATCATACTTCAACCCCCTTTTATACATTTCCAGCATCAGAATTCAAGTCACATGGTGTCTTCAGTCAACATACAGTTACAAAGCATCCCTTTGAAGCTTCACCATTGTCTCTCATTTCTTGATGAACCGGAATACCCTCCGGGGCGTCTTCTGTGGGACAAAGAGACAAATCTCACACTTCCTTGTTACCTCCTGTAGATTTGAGTCCTCAGTCCTTGCAGACGTGACACTCCACAATACACATTCAGTTCTGTCTCTGTGGCAGCGTGAGCCCACAATGTGTGTCGGCCACACTACGACCATTCCAGAGCACCACTCAGTTGCATCTTCGATGGGTGAAATAACTCCCATTGCCTCCATCCTATTCAGCTCCTCTTGAACTTTCCCTCTTAATGGCAGAGGCAAGCGGCGTGGCACCGCTAGGGCAAATGGAGTGGCATTCTCTTTCAATTTAATCCTATATTCACCCTCTAGCTTCCCTAAACCAGTAAACACTCTGGGATATTGCTTCACATAAGCATTCTCTGTTGCAATGGCATCTACTTGACTAAGCAAGCTGAGGTCTTGTATGGCTGGCAAGCCAAGTAGTGGAATAGCTAACCCTGGGACAACATACACCTGCTGCTTCACAACAGAGCCCTTGTAGCTCATGTCGGTGGTGAAGCATCCCTGTACTGCGATAGGAACATTGCTTGGTCCACACAGTTTTTTTGCTTGGTGGTGAAAGTTTCCCGTGTAGCTTTTCAGAGTACATGTGTTTTGGGATGGCTGTCACTGCAGCGCCGGTGTCGACCTTGAACACTACCTGCTGGCCATTTACTCCAATCGACTTCTTCCACGCAAAATTAGGTGCAGGTGCCGTAGTCATTGTGCCCAAAAACAATGTCTCCAAACTTTCACTCATGTCCTTCTGCTGAAGTTCCTCCACTCTCATTTTTGTTTTACACAAAGCAGCAAAATGCCCCTTTTTCTGACATTTCTTGCAGTCTGCATTGCGAGCAGGACATTCTTTAAATGAATTTCCATGTGCTTTTCCACACCTGCCACATCTGTCTTTTGCATTTGTCTGACCTGGTCTGTGATTTATTTTGTTTCCTTGTTGACCCCATTTTTGTTTTTGCTTGAACCTAACTGCATCCATATTAGCTCCTTCAACACCATCCGTGCTAGTCTGTCTCAGTGTGGTTTGTTGCTTTTTAATTTCCTCATTTTGGCGAATTTTCGTCATTGCTTTGGTTAGAGTTAGCTTTGAGTCGAGCTGTAACTTCTCTGAAAGCGTGTGGTCTTTAATACCCACGACTAAGCGATCTCTTATCATCTCCTCTTTGAGGATTCCATACTGACAATACTCAGGTAGCTTGTGGACGGCTGTGATGAACACCTCGGCTGATTCACCAGGCTCCTGGCAGCGTTTGTTAAACTTGGCCCTCTCGTATATCACGTTATGTTCACAGATGAAATGTTTTTCAAAAGCGTCTCTTACTTTGTCGTATTGTTTCTTGTCTGCTTCAGCCAGTGCTAAAGTGTTAAGCACATCATCTGCCGAGTCTCCCATAGTGTATATTAGCGAGTTCACTTGATACTCTTGACTCTTCTGGTCGAGTCCGGCAGCTATGCAGAATCTTTCAAAACGTCTGATCCAATTTGGCCAGCTAGCGACATCTCTAAAGTCAAATGCCTAGGGCGGGCTTATGGAAAATAACGTATCCATTACCTTCCGACGTCTTTGTCACATTGTGGCTAGCTTGGAATGCTTGCTAGTTCAGCTCGTGAACATGAAAACTTCTTTTCGTCGCGTACAGCCCAACTGGAAGGAAACTTCGCTTACATGCTTTTTAAAGCTTCTGTCTTCATATTAGAGACGGGTCGCCGACTTCTGACACCATGTATTGTACTGTGTACTTTATGAAATATATAATAAAGGGACCTCGAGAGCGGAGCGGAGGTTCACTTCATTTATTTGTGGAATCTCAACTTACTGCGCATGCGCGCATGATACATTCAAACCATTCTGTATCACTACAGACACTTTAACCACCTTGCCTCCAGTGTGTTCATGGTTCATGACACTGATGTATGAATGTGAATAAATGTTCGGTGGTGGTCGGAGAGGCCATTGACATGGATTGGCAGCCATGTTTCTATCAGTCTGTGTGTCAGCTGTGGCTGCGTAAGTAGGTTATGACTGTCATTGTCTGTGGAGTGAATGAATAATGGACTCACTGTAAAATGTCTCTTGGTGTCATGAAAAGTGCTATATAAATTCAATCCATTATTAAAAACATAGCTATTACATATTTTTAAACTGAGATTCTATTGGGGGGGGGGGCACAGAACCTCTCAGCCCCAAGGTCTAATGGCAAATTAAGGTGGCCCCGGTGACTATACTATACTGGCTATAGTGAGTCTTACTGGTGAATTGTTTCCGTCAGCCTGCCCCAGCTGTGGCTGCAGAAGTAGCTTGCCACTACCACTGTCTGTCTGGAGTGAATGAATAATGTACCTATTTGTAAAGCGTCTTTGAGTATATATGATAAAGCGCTATATAAAACCGATGCATTATTATTATTATTATTATTACTTGAAATTATTTGAGAATTAGAATAGAATATCTTTGATTCAGTACAATTGAAAGAGTATTTAGTGTTCAAATTTTGTGTTCAGATTTGTGGCAGTATTCAGTGCAATAACAGCTCTTAAAAGCTGTTTCTTCATTTTATCTCATCCAATTCAAATACAGTAAGACGTTGGCTGTTAAAATCTGGATTAAGCATCGTTTGTTATTTTTCATTGTTATTTTTCAGTTTCCCCTCTGAGGCATTGCCGCCTCATTGTGGTCAGGGGGTTTGCATGACTCAGTGACCCGAAGAGCTATTCCAGCAGGATCTCAATCTACACAAGATGGACAAGTCTTAGGACAAAGGCCTGACCAAGTGTGATCCAAGAAAGGAAAGAGAAAGATATAAAGCTATAGAAGCAAAAAAATACCCTCCACAAATGTATGTAGTACCCCCCATCATCATTGCTGCGAGAGCATGAAGCGAACCCATGATGCTCCCTTCACATTTCTTACTGCCCCCTCATGTATGCATGCCTAGAACCGGCCCTGCTTTCAGGTGTTATGTTTGCCTTGTGTTATATTTAGATAGGAGATTTGACGATTCTCCTGTGTGAGAATTGTGTTAAAATACTATTATAAAAGGTATTTAAGTTTTCTGTTATATAGTACAGTATCTCATAATAGTTAATCCCTTACAAATTATCCATTAACTAAGCATAACACAGCTTTACGTATAAAAGTGCCCGGCCAAGGTGATCCGCTGCATCTGGGTTTAAAAAAAATGCTCTGGATTAGCAAGAGAGATTTGGAATAGCAGAAAAGATATGGGGAAATTATTTGATTTTGCCCTGTGCATTTTTACACATTATTGAGAAATGACAGACAGCCGTGGTTGAGCTGCAGCCAATGCGCACAGCGCGCAAGACAGCTGCTCTGGAGAGGGGATGTCTTTCTGCATTTGTAAATAGTAAGTAATAAATTCTCCCGTTTGCCAAGTATGCTTTAAAATGACAAAAAGGACAACATTTAGTCAAACAGTCATCTAAGTCAAACAGCAGGCTACTGATACAGCCGTGGACAAAATTGTTGGTAACCGTCTGTTAATGAAAGAAAAACCCACAATGGTCACAGAAATAACTTTTGAATCTGACAAAAGTGGTAATAAATAAAAATTCTACGAAAATTAACCAATGAAAATCAGACAATGCTTTTGAATTGTGGTTCAACAGAATTATTTTAAAAAACAGACTCATGAAACAGGCCTGGACAAAAATGATGGTACCCTTAACTTAATATTTTGTTGCACAACCTTTTGAGGCAATCACTGTAATCAAACGATTTCTGTAACTGTCAGTGAGACTTCTGCACCTCTCAGCAGGTATTTTGGCCCACTCCTCATGAGCAAACTGCTCCAGTTGTCTCAGGTTTGAAGGGTGCCTTCTCCAGACGGCATGTTTCAGCTCCTTCCACAGATGTTCAATAGGATTTATGTTGTTTTATGATGTTTTGCTCTTAGCCATTCTTGGGTGTTTTTAGCTATGTGTTTTGGGTCGTTATCCTGTTGCAAGACCCATGACCTGCAACTGAGACCAAGCTGTCTGACACTGGGCAGCACATTTCTCTCTAGAATACCTTGATAGTCTTGAAATTTCATTGTACCCTGCACAGATTCAAGACACCCTGTGCCAGATGCAGCAAAGCAGCCCCAGAACATAACAGAACCTCCTCCATGTTTCACAGTAGGGACAGTGTTCTTTTCTTGGTATGCTTCATTTTTGCGTCTGTGAACATAGAGCTGATGTGCCTTGCCAAAAAGTTGCAGTTTTGTCTCATCTGTCCATAGGACATTCTCCCAGAAGCTTTGTGGCTTGTCAACAAGCAGTTTGGCAAATTCCAGTCTGGCTTTTTTATGATTTGTTTTTAACAGTGGTGTCCTCCTTGGTCATCTCCCATGAAGTCCACTTTGGCTCAAACAACGACGGATGGTGCGATCTGACACTGATGTACCTTGACCTTGGAGTTCACCATGAACGTGTTTAGAGGTTGTTCTGGGCTCTTTTGTTACCATTCGTATTATCCGTCTCTTCCATTTTTAATCAAGTTTCCTCCTGTGGCCATGTCCAGGGAGGTTGGCTACAGTCCCGTGGATCTTAAATTTCTTAATAATGTGTGCAGCTGTAGTCACGGGAACATCAAGCTGCTTGGAGATGGTCTTGTAGCCTTTACCTTTAACATGCTTGTCTATAATTTTCTTTCTAATCTCCTGAGACAACTCTCTCCTTTGCTTCCTGTGGTCCATGTTTAGTGTGGTACACACCATGTCACAAAACAGCACAGTGACTACTTGTCACCCTTTAAATAGGCCGACTGACTGATTACAAGTTTGTAGACAGCTGTGATGTTAATTAGAGGACACATCTTGGTTGAACATGTCCCTATGGTCATATTATTTAGATAAGATAAGATAAGCCTTTATTAGTCCCACAATGGGGAAATTCCAGGATTGCAACAGCACAGGGATAGCAACACTCAGAGCAACAATCAGAAGGCAAGAGAAAAACAAGAGCAGCGAGTATTTTCAATCTTTTCTAGGGGTACCATCATTTTTGTCCAGGCCTGTTTCATGAGTTTGTTTTTTAAAATGATTCTGTTGAACCACAATTCAAAAGCATTGTCTGATTTTCATTGGTTAATTTTCATAGAATTTTTTATTTATTACCACTTTTGTCAGATTCAAGTTATTTCTGTTACCATTGTGGGTTTTTCTTTCATTAACAGAGGAGTACCAACAATTTTCTCCACGTGTGTATATATTATAATCCTCAGCTGTGGATCAAGTCAAATCAGCGGTGTTGTGTATGACCATTCTCCCCCATACTGTGGTTCTTTTGGGTTTTGAGTTTTGAGGTTAACAGACTATATTATATAATTATTTTTCATTTTTCTTAGAATATAGTAAATTTTTACTTCGGAAAAGTTTCTCTTTTTGCTGTCTCATGTTCCCCTGTGTCATAAATTCTGGGGGCAAGACGTGGGTGTCGAATTCAAATGACGCGTGGATCCATCCGTCAGAGTTATCAATGAGTGAATGATCGTATGATGAGACTGACCAGATTTGCACAGTTTCAGAAATACAATGTAGACCTTTTCATACAATATTTACACCCAAATGTGTACCGATTTCTACACACTTTTGATAATTGAGGACCATTGTTCTTTCCTCATGATGCTGTTTTCTGAAGTGCACCTGTCCATCCTGCAGCAAAACATCCCCACAACATGACGCTACTACCCCCGTACTTGAGTTGGGATGGTATTCTCAGGCTTGCAAGGTTCCCCCTTTTTAAACCTTTAGATGCCCCAGGCGCCGTATGGCGACAGGAACGCTTAAAGGGTGGTCAAGGCCCCCCCTTAGTGGTCAAGAGTGGTAAAAAAAATTTGTCAATAAAATAGTTCAGATTTCCAAGGCTATAACTTGAAAGTTGCAAGAGATAGAAGAGATAGATGATAGTGACTGGGAATCATTATGTACAGTGCAATGGAAAACTACTTATTCAGCTATTTGGAGGGAATTTGGATGGAAAAATTTAATTCGTTTCTTTATCACCCCAGTCCAAAAAAACCACCAAAATCTAGGTACCAGTTGTTGGAGACTATGTGGAAATGAAGAGGCTAATCATTATCATGTATTCTGGGCCTGCCCAAAAGTTACCCCATTTTGGAAAGACACACATAAGTGCCTGGAAAAGGTTTTCTCTACCCATGTCCCCTTTGACTTCCTGTACATGTTCTTAGGTTTGGAAATTCCTAACATAGCCTCATTTGCAGATAAATATTTAATGAGAATTGTACTATTGTCAGCAAAGAAAGTCTTAACGAGAAAATGGCTCTAAACAGACATACCAAAAATTCAGGATTTACATGATGTGGTATACCAGATATTTATGATGGAAAGGATTACCATGTCTTTACGACTACAAAGAGATAAATTTGATAAATACTGGCTTAAATGGACCCAATATACAGGAAATCAAAGGAGAGACTTTAAGTAATCTATCCCATTGAAGGGAAGAAAAGAGCAAAAGCGAAAAAATTTAATACCACTTGTCCACTGTTCAGTTTATTTGTTTATTTGTTATTTTTTTATACTGAAAAAAAAAAACTTATGGGAAGATTAATCAAGGGCATTTTCTTGTGTATTATTTTTTTTTTATTTATCTTTCCTTTGTAATAAAGTACTGCTCTCAATGTAAACAATCTGACCAAGATCACCAATAAAAATATAATTGAAAAAAAAAATGTCATATAGATGTCATGCTATTTTTGCTGCTAGGTGTGTGTCTATCATTGGTTGGGGTGGATCAAGTGTGTGGCAACACCCAACCCACTCTGTCAACCAATGAAGTTGAACTTTTATGGTTTTAACTAATCAGTGAGTTTCTCACACATGGTCTAGTGTCTGTTTAATGGCAGCCATTTTGTTCAGCTTTATGTGACTCTGAAGAAGACACAGACAGTGTTGAAACGTCAGTCTGTGCACCAATAAAGGCTGTAAATTAGAAAAAAAAAAAGAAGAAAGTTGCAAGAGATAATGGCTCACTGTCAATTAGAAAGATGTAGACTATGATCCAAAGTTTCAGATAGGAATAAATTTACGCATCTAATTTGCATAATGTCACAGCAGCTATATAAATTACATAACTCAGTCAAAAGTGGACTTTGGACACATTTACACAAAAAGTGGTCAGTTTTTTTGATGCCGATTCGTCTACAGGGGTATGTTTTTATCTAATCTTCAAAGTATATGAACCAGAAAAATCAATAAAATGTAAAAAAAAACAACAACATATACTTCTCTTACCTGTTGCCGGGTGGGGGGGCTCGCTCGCCCGCCCACGTGACCGGTCCGTTTTCATCCATCGTTGCCGATGTTTCGCATTTACACCCGCTTACACATCTACAAACCCTTATGATTATCCCACGTGAATTTCATTTGTATTACGCGGCTATTTTTTCTGTTTGGTGTATTTTTCCTATGGGAATCCAGCCGCTTGCAGGCGCCGCCATCTTAGTAATGGGAGCTCAGTTTTTTGTCCATCGTGGTCAATGTTTCGCATTTACTTAGTAATTTACACCCGTTTCCACATCTACAAACTCTTATGATTATCCCACATGAATTTCGTTTTTATTACATGGCTATTTTTCCCGTTTCATGCAGTTTCAGTCATCATCGCTGCCGCAATGACCGATCGTGAAGGCATCCACATTGGTGCTGTGAGCTCAAAACGGAAAAAGGAAGAATAATAATTTGGATTTCTTCTTCTTTGCTGTATTCCATGTCAGCCATGATTCCTTCGGCACGTGGCTGCCACCTTCTAAACTGCCAGATCAATACAGATTAGTACAAATTCTCAGTATAGCCGGGGGACATCAATAAGTCAACCGGTGCAGTTGCTGCGCTGTGCCACTGGGGGCGTGCGACTCGTCCATTTAATCTGGGCAGTTAAAGGGTTAATCCAAATGTAACAATGGTCATCACAGCCAAATAGTTCAATGTTAGTTTCATCAAACCACAGGGCATGTCTCAAAAAAAATAAGGTCTTTGTGCCTGGTGCATTTGCAAACTGTGATCTGGCTTTTTATGTTGGTTTTATAGTAGTGGCTTCTTCCTCACTGAGTGGCCTTTTAGCCCATGTTGGTACAGGACTCATTTCACTGTGGATAATGACACTCTTACCAGCTTCAGACAGCATCTTCACAAGGTCTTTTGCTTTTGTTATGGGGTTGATATGCATATTTCACACCAAAATACGTTCATCTCTGGGACACAGAACCTGTCTCTTTCTTGAGCAGTATGATGGCTGGACATTCCCATGGTGTTTATACTTGCATATAATTGTTTGAACAGATAAACGTAGCACCTTCAGCTATCTGGAAATTGTATCCAAGGATGAACCAGACTTTGGAGGTCCGCAATTCTCTTCCTGATATCTTGGCTGATTTCTTTTGATTTTCCTATGATGTCACACAAGGAAGCAGTGTGTTTGAGGTGTGCCTTAAAATACATCCATGTGTGCCTCCAATTAATTCAAAATGTTGCTAATCAACCTATCAGAAGCTTCCAAACCCATGACATCTTCATCTGGGCTTTCCCAAAAAATGTTCTAGAAAATTATTTAGCAAATATAAAAATATATTTAGCAAATAAAAATAAATTTTGGTAATCCCGACTGACCTAAAACAGGAGAAGTTTAGTCTGATTTCATGTTAGACAGTGAAGGGAAGAAAAGGTTATGCATTTTCATACAGTATGTAAACTTATGGTTTCAACTGTATTTGTATTTCAGTATATAGACTTTGGTATACATTTGATTCAAGTAATAAAATATGTATACAGTTATGTTTCAGCTACACATAATGGTTTAGTCTTCAGGTTAGGCAGGGAGGTGTGCTTCAGTAAAAATTAGATGCACCTGTGAAATGATAAAGGGTGACTGATGGGTTCTCAGTTGCAAAGAAACCAGCATGAAAAGTAACCTTTTTAGCTCCTCCTATAAATATTTTTATGTCAAAAAAATTTGATTGCCAGTGTTGAAGGGCTGTCAGAGGGAGACCAGGAGCAAAGAGTTATTTGCACTACAGTGCAAGGGTTGCACTCTTTAAGAGGAGTCTACATACTCATGTAGACTTAGATTTTAAAATTTTAATGGATTTTCAAAACATGAGCCCACACATTAAAAAAAAAAAAAATCCATACATCTCTTTTCTGGGCATATCCCAATCAAAAAAATTTTGTCCCCAATTAGTCATTTAGGAGGATTGACCGATACATTTGACCGATACTGTCATCTCTGCTGGAGTCCGAGTTCCACCCTATGCAGGACATACTGGATGCACTGAGGAGCTCATTTAGCAGCAGACTACATCATCCCAGGTGCACAACCGAGAGGTTTCGTAGGTCCTTCCTACCAACGGCTGTCAGACTGTACAACCTAAGCAGGGCTGCTCGCAGAGATAGCAAAAAGACGTAACAAACTAATAGTTTTTTTTTGAATGCAAAAGATGCAATAGACTTACACAATGGTCCTCTCCGGCATACAACTAGGAACATACCGGTCGCTATGGAGGGTGAGAATATGTATGGGCACATAATCATATCATGTAGGATAACTAAATAGACGGTTATGCTGTTTCATCCCACCTAGCAACAATGCTCTGCACTGTGTGTGTTTATATATTTACATATTTATTCCATCTAGCTACAATGCTCAGCACTGGGTGTGTTTATATTTATATTTATATATCTATATATTTATTCCATCTAGCTACAATGCTCCGCACTGTGTTTTTATATATCTACATATTATTCCATCTAGCTACATTGCTCCGCACTATGTGTGTTTATATACTTGCATATTTATTCCACCTAGCTGCAATGCTCCATACTGTGGGTGTTTATATATTTACATATTTATTCCATCTAGCTACAATGCTCTGCACTGTGTGTTCATATATTTATTCCATCCAGCTACAATGCTCTGCACTGTGGGTCTGTGTGTGTGTGTGTATATATATATTTTATAATAATATGTACATATGTACAGTATATTAGCTGTTCTTGCTTGCTTGTTTTTTTTTTTTTTCTTGCCTTCTGATTGTTGCTCTGAGTGTTGCTATCCCTGTGCTGTTGCAATCCTGGAATTTCCCCGTTGTGGGACTAATAAAGGCTTATCTTATCTTACATCATAATTTCTAACTACACACCATTGTGTACATTAAAGTAATTGAAAAAAGAAAATTAAAAAAAAAAATCAATGCCATACATTTCCTTGACTCCTCAATACTCAGAATATTTAACACAGCAGACATGTTGGTAACACCTTCCCTGCTGCAACATCTGTACAACTGCTGTGTTATGGCAAGGCTGATGTGGCTCATAGAAAGCAGAGATTTGAACAGAGATGAACCCAGTGAACCCCGATACTGATCAAATCACAAAAGCCTTGATTTGATAATTAGGATCAGATCGGGACATCTCTACATTTAACAGTTGGATTCCTATAGTGTGTGAAGTGCTGCAGTGTGAGCAAGGCATCACATCACACATTAACAGATTCCATTCACAAATAACCAGATTCCTAGCTGGTGCTTTCAGATTTTGTGCAACAAACAAACATACCTTCAGTCTCTTATACATCAACCCAATCTCTCTCACATGCACATGTTTTTGGTTCAGCTATTGTACATTTTGGCAATTCATTATTACAAAAAAAACCTAAATCGCAACTGATTATTTTTACAAGTGACTTTCTTTGATTCAGGAAAGCTGACAAATCTCTTGCAGGCAAACATGACTTTAGAGTAAGTAGACATATCTGAAATGATTGACACTTCCGTTCGATCACTTTCTGACCATTTATCATTTCATTCCTGTGGCAATCCACACTGTCTGTCCTCAGGATTCCCCATGCAACAGTAAATTAGATTGTAAATATTCAACATGTTGTACATTTACAATTTGAGATAAAGCAGCTCTAATGTTCTCCTGCGCAGATTTGATAGCTCATAAGCCACCCCATACCACAGGAAAATGATACAGTATTTAGTAGGACCACCAAGGTGATTGTGACTTCACTATACCTACGATTCCAAGAAGGGGAGAATCAGGCAAAAAAAAATAATTAAAAAATGGCCCATTTATCTTTTGTTTGTATGGCAGGCTTTAGGAGACAACCAAATATCTTATATTCTACACAGTATATACAGCAATGCTGTGTTAATTCCTCTACACCAGAGAGGGTTTTTTTATGCTAAATGACTGCAAATTAAAACTCCCAGAGAATGGGTTTGTTTTAAACAGTCTTTCTTTACACTGAGAAAATGTGTGTCTTACATAATTGGGTGGTTTGAGTTAATGCTTTCACACTTCGTTCCTGTTCCACCAGTGTGCGTGACAGTGTGTGCATGATAGTGTTTGAGCAGCATATTGGGCCTGACTTTCCCTGGACCTGTTTCTCTCTGGTGGTGGAGTACGACCACCCAGGCCAGTCTCCGTGGTCCACAATCTGCAAGGAGAGGAACATCAGCCACCTCGCCTTCAACACCACAATCTCTGACACTGGTCTGTTGTCAACACATTTGGCCTATTCATATTTTATTAATGTAATAAGTTTTTTTCCTCTCTCTAAATGTTTGTTTTATTAAAGATGAAGAAACAGCATTGTGGTGTCTGGACAAGCATGTGCCATATGTGTTGTTTGTGACAGAGGATCTTCGCTATCCACAGCTGCTACAGATGCTGGAGTCAGAGTGAGTCTTTCAGATCGCCCACACAAGTAGATACTCCAGGATTTCCTCAGTTTAATGAGCAGAACCATAAGTCGCTGTATATGCTTTGATGAACTGTTTTTTTGTTTTTTAAATGGCATATACAGTGGTATATTCTTGTTATCAGGCCTCTAAAAACTGAACCACCATGTTATGTGCACAGTAATCCCACCCCAAATTGGAGACTGTATTCAGAACTCTGCCATTTCATCAAACTGATAAAAAGTCTTGTGGCTTTTTGAGTGTCTGTAAGCATGGGACTAAACAGATGAAAAGGGAAATCTAAAAATCTTCCCTAGACAGAAGCCAGCTAACCAGACCTCCATAGCTGCTCCTCACCCCAGGCTGAGGATATATTAATCATGATAAGCACGGAAAGTCCATGATTCAAGTGGTTCACTTGTATTTCAGGTAATGCAGGCTGCAATGTTTTAAAAAATGAGAATGTGGAAAAAAAAAATAATCTGACCGCTAGAAGTCATCTTAGTCATGAGCTCCTTTTGTCCTTTCATAGTCTATTGTATACAACTACATTAAAGCTTAAAGAATTGTATTAAAAGCTTGTGTCTGACAGTGTGATTAAAAAGCCATTTATGATTAGCCAGTGTTGTCCAGAAGGTATGTATCCTGCTGTGCATATGCCCTAAAATACATTAAGCTCTTTAATTTCCCTCAGAGTGAGTTTTTAGCTAAACTGGGGGTAACCATCTGAATTATGGCGCAATAGCAACAACACCGTTATATTTAGATTACAGAAGAGTCTTGCAGACATTTAAGAGATCTGTAGCAGCTAATAGCGATTCTTGAAGGGCCCATTTGCTGCACTTTTTCCACATATTGACAGGCCCTAATAAAATGTTTGTGACAATGCTGCAAATTGCCTTTATTTATGAGTGGTTGGTGGCCCAAGGTAGCTAGGTGACACTAGCTAGTTGCTAGTGTAGCCACCTAAACTTGACGGCCCCAAATACAGTATCTCACAAAAGTGAGTCCACCCCTCACATTTTTGTAAATATTTTGTATCTTTTCATGGGACAACACTGAAGATATGACACTTTGATACAATGTAAAGTAGTCAGTGTACAGCTTGTATAACAGTGTAAATTTGCTGTCCCCTCAAAATAACTCAACACACAGTCATTAATGTCTAAACTGCTGGCAACAAAAGTGAGTACATCCCTAAGTGAAAATGTCCAAATTGTGCCCAAAGTCTCAATATTTTGTGTGGCCACCATTATTTTCCAGCACTGCCGTAAGTCTCTTGGGCATGGAGTTCACTAGAGCTTCACAGGTTGCCACTGGAATCCTCTTCCTCTCCTCTATGATGACATCACGGAACTGATGGATGTTAGAGACCTTACGCTCCTACACCTTCCGTTTGAGGATGCTCCACAGATGCTTAATAGGGTTTAGGTCTGGAGACATGCTTGGCCACTCCATCACCTTTACCCGTAGTTTGTTTAGCAAGGCAGTGGTTGTCTTGGAGGTGTGTTTGGGGTCGTTATCATGTTGGAATACTGCCCTGCGGCCCAGTTTATGACGGGAGGGGATCATGCTCTGCTTCAGTATGTCACAGTACATGTTGGCATTCATGGTTCCCTCAATGAACTGTAGCTCCCCAGTGTCGGCAGCACTCATGCAACACCAACCCATGACACTGCTACCACCATGCTTGACTGTAGGCAAGACACACTTGTCTTTGTACTCCTCACCTGGTTGCTGCCACACACGCTTGACACCATCTGAACCAAATAAGTTTATGTTGGTCTCATTAGACCACAGGACATGGTTCCAGTAATTCATGTCCTTAGTCTGCTTGTCTTCAGCAAACTGTTTGCGGGCTTTCTTGTGCATCATCTTTGGTGATTGACTTCAGGAAGAGGAAGACTCCTTCTCAGCCACTGCAGATTAGGGGGGAGGATGTGGGAGTGGGTGAGGACTACAAATATCTGGGTGTCAGGATCAGCAGCGGGTTGGACTGGAGATCGAACACCGATGCTGCGCACAAGAAGGGGATGAGCAGACTCTACTTCCTGAGAAAGCTGAGATCCTTCAATGTGTGCAGCAGGATGCTGGAGCTTTTCTACCAGACCGTTGTCGCCAGCGCCATCTTCTTTGCTGCTGCCTGTTGGGGTAGCAGTATCAGGGCCAGAGACACCAACAGACTTGACAAGATTATTAAGAGGACTGGCTCTGTAATTGGTCTCAGACCAGAGACCTTTGAGACAGTGGTGGAGAGGAGAACACTAAATAAACTGCGATCCATCATGGACAATCCTGATCACCCCCTCCACCACACACTAGATAGACAGCGAAGCACTTTCTCCAGTAGACTACTACAGCTTCGTTGTCAAACGGCCAGGTACAGGAAATCATTCCTGCCACATGCAATTTCACTGTACAATAACTCACTATGATGTTGTATTCTGGTCATAGCTATGCTGCCACACTGCACCTTACAGACTAACTGGTACCTCACATTTTCACTCTGCTCCTGATAGTCCTTCTTTGTGCAATGGGATGATTCATGTGTTTATACGGATCATCATATATTAAGCTATGATGTATATAGGTTTTATAGTGGTGTTAGTTTTACTTTGCATGGGTAATCCCTTTGTCTGTCATGTGTGTGTTTCTGTTGTTTGGTTGTCTACTGTCATGCTGCTGTTACACTGTAATTTCCCAGTTTGGGATCAATAAAGTACATCCATCCATCCTTAAAAGGGGCTTCCTTCTGGGATGACAGCCATGCAGACCAATTTGATGCAGTGTGCGGTGTATGGTCTGAGCACTGACAGGCAGACCCCCCCCCCCCAACCTCTGCAGCAATGCTGGCAGCACTCATACGTCTGTTTTCAAAAGACAACCTCTGGATATGATGCTGAGCACGTGTACTCAGCTTCTATGGTTGACCATGGCGAGGCCTGTTCTAAGTGGAACCTGTCCTGTTAAACCACTGTATGGTCTTGGCCACCATGCTGCTGCTCAGTTTCAGGGTGTTGGCAGTCTTCTTATAGCCTAGGCCATCTTTATGTAGAGCAACAATTCTTTTTTTCCAGATCCTCAGAGAGTTCTTTGCCATGAGGTGCTATGTTGAACTTCCAGTGACCAGTATGAGAGAGTGTGAGAGCGATAACACCAAATTTAACTACTTGAGGATTTCGGTCGCAGATCCGTACCATCTGCATGCACCCTCTGGTGACAAAGATTTTTTTTCAAGAAAATATTCAGTTTTGATATCACAAATTCCAAAGGCTGTAACTTGAAAGTGGTAAGAGATAATGGCTTACTGTCAATGAGAAAGATGTAGAATATGATCCAAAGTTTATGATAGGAGTAAATTTACACATCTGATTTGCATAATGTGACAGCAGCCATATCAGATTACATAACTTTTGGTCAAAGTGGACTTTGGACATATTTACACAAAGGATGGTTTGGGTTTTTTTTTTGTTTTTTGTTATCTTATCTTCAAAATATATGAACCAGAAAATCAGTAGAATGTAAACAAACTGATAAAAAAAAAACATGAGCCCTACCGCTCGTCATGTGTTGCCATGCTTCTGTGTACTCCCCCAGGTCCTTATTTTGTCTTCTGTCGGTCATTTTTGTTTTCTCTCCCACATCCAGAAACAATCACATTTATCTTCTGATTTATTCCACCTCAATTTCAGTTAGTTTACCCCGCAGAACCGGCAGTATTGTCCTCTCCATCACGTGCAGCTTCGGCAATGGCGGACGAAAAGTGTTCCGCTCCAGTCCATCTTGTGCCATCCAGAAGGTAACTATTTTTCTTCAGAAGCTCAATAATCCCTTTTGGAATTGTAGTTGGCGAAATTTGGAGGAAATGCTTCCTCCCTGTGGAAATATATGTTGTGCAATTGTTTATACATCTCTTCTTCTGCACCCCGGAAGTGATATCAGATTCGGCGCGGTTCGGTTTGCTGATCTCAGTCCTCCAGTGCAGACCAGTAAGCTATATGTGTCTGCCATCTAGTGATGTGAAATGCTTGATACATCTGGGGTTATTTTGGGTTTTTTTCATGCTTTTTGACCAATCATGTGACAGGCACAGATCTGCAACACCAGCCACAGGAGAGGCAGATCATTTAATCAAATGTAATCCTTAAGGAGTTAACACACCTGCTCCACATTCACACCTGAGACCTTGTAACACTAACGAGTGACATGACACTGGGGAGGGAAAATGGCTAATTGGGCACAATTTGGACATTTTCACTTAGGGGTGTATTCACTTTTGTTGCCAGCGGTTTAGACATTAATGGCTGTGTGTTGAGTTATTTTGAGGGGACAGCAAATTTACACTGTTATACAAGCTGTACACTGACTACATTGTATCAGTGTCATATCTTCAGTGTTCTCCCATGAAAAGATATAATAAAATATTTACAAAAATGTGAGGGGTGTACTCAATTTTGTGAGATACTGTACATTTAAGGATTGCCTTCTTTAATCATAACCTTGTAAAGGAAATAGTCCATTCACCTCGGCCAAAATCCAGACCAGTTTTGGTAGCCCATTATATAGAATAACCTGAACATTTTCACACTTTTGACATGAGGAAAAAGGCTGTTATGCATCTCTTTTAGATTTAATGTAACTGTGTTGGAGAGGAGCCACAGTCCAACCCTGCAAATGCTCGGAGGAATCCACTACTACGCTGTGATCACAGTGGATGAAAGCACTGCTATCATCATTCAGGTATCAGGATATTGGACATTGCACCTGTGGACCTTTGAGACCTAAAGCAAGCCCTAAATTTAAGTCTTAACACTAAAACATCTTTTATTAAGATCTGACCCAAAATGACAAGCTTGAAAATGAAAACAAAGTGACTAGTGTTTTTCCTTTCATGTAATACGTGTGTTAGGAGCAGGATGAACTGTGTCAGGAGGGAGCCAGTGAAGGACTGGTGATGAGGCTGACTGCACTCTCTCTTCAGTACAGCTGCTGTTGGCTCATTCTGCACTGCCCAGACAGCATGGAAGGGGGGTTAGACAAACAAACTATTTGTCACTTAAACACTGCATGAATTTGAGTTTCCTTCAAATTTACCCCCAAAAAAAATCAACTAAAAATTTTATATTTATTTCAAGGACTTTATTCCCCCAAGGGCAGGCAGCATTCCACAATTTGACTGTTACTCATTGTAGAAACAACACATTTATACACACAAATCACACCACAAACTATACATATTGTGCATGTCTTAATGCAGATTTTCCGGTGAAGCCTTCAGCAACCTGGTCTTGGTTTATTCGTCTCTGGTGCTGTTTGGCATGAAGTCAGAGGATCTGAATGTAAAGGTAGAACAAACGGCTTCACCTTTTCTGCCTGTAGATACTCATTTGTGTTTTTTAGCAGTGTAGTTTCAGTGTCTGAAAATATTCTGAATGAGTAAGAGGTTTTGTTAAAAATATAGCAAACATGTTTATTGTCCATATTGTGAACCTAAATGTTTACTCTTCAATGTGTCTATAAACTGCAGATTAAATAACAATAAATGGTCCTCAAAAATCATTTAAAAACAAATGAAGATGATTTTAGAAATGTAAGCATTTAAGCCACCCCCTCCATGGCTCACCACCTTATCGTGGTGAAGGGCTTTGTGTGCCCTAATAATCTCAGGAGCTATGTTGTCGGGGGCACCTTGCTCCTGGTAGGGTCTCCCAAGGCAAATTGATCCTGGGTGAAGGGCCAGACGAAGAGCGGTCCAGTGGGTTACCATGAAAGAAGTTGCAACAAGGATCCATTGTACCCAAAGGAGCCACATGGATCCACCCTGCAGTGGTCTCACCACCTGTAGGAGGAATCATGGGGATCATGGTGCTATGTGAACTGGTGTAGGTGCCACATTTGCTCGGGCTGCCAGATTTGCTCAGGGTCCTGCGCCTGCTTATGACATTGCAGAATATGATTGGCTGGACAGTTCTTTTGATGATGTGGCGTTTCAGGGTGAAGATTTCCACAGACTCCCACATGGACTGGATAAACAGAGTTTCTCTTTTTTGTTTCCATGGCAATGGCTGACAGTGTTTTGTGCTGCTGTTGTAACTTTAACAGGACTTTTTTCTTGTTTGCACATGCGTACTAGTGAATCTCAGTAAGTTATATTATTGTGTTACACCTGGTGAAATGATTTAAAAAGACAAACTTTGCAACATCATGAGCAAGGCCCCAAGCAGATTTAGTTTTGACTGGTATTAGTTTCCAAAATCCATCTTATCCATTTAACCATTTCTTAAATCTCTACAGTATCCCAAACAAGAACAATATTATTATTTTGGATAAATACCATATTCACATCAGTAAGTGGAAAAATGCTTTACCCTCCTTCACTGGGTTTAAAAACGAAATAAAAAGTTATATTTCTTTAAAGATCTTAACACAGGAAAATCACTCCATCATGGATTTGTTTGATACATTAACGAAATATCTTTTGTTGTGATTTATACTATAGCCTTTTTGTAGAATAATATTTAATCTCCTTTTATTTGTGCTGTTCAAGTTTCAATTCAATTGTATGCGCAAGGGTGTTTGTAAATTATATTGTTTAATAAAGTTTGGTAGGGGAAAAAAACACGAACTCTCAGACAGACCAATCACAATGCACTACGCCATTACATCATAAGCAGACGCTAGCCCCTGAGTGGATCTGGCAGCCTGAGCAAATGTGGTATCTACGCTGGGTGGTAGTCTGTACTTCTCTGGACTGCTGCCTCCATGTCCCGGACACCGGATAAGCAGTAGAAGATGGATGAATGGATTTAAGTCTCATTCGGCAGCTAAAGTTGTTTTTTTTTTTGTTTTTCTCTCCTAAAGGTGCTGATGGCGTCAGAAGTGTCAGAAATGGCCAAGTGGGTCGGTCAAATCTGCTTCCACAGCCTCATGGCCAGTAACAGGGACCCTCTCAGCTACCTGAGCAGAGACTGGCTGACTGTGATGCCGTCACAGGTGACCCAAGCCCCTGAACCCTTCAAGGACAAAACTTTTTAGTTAGAGTCTGATTACTTACTTTACATGATCGTTGGTTAAGAAGAATTTAGTTTTCATTGAAAAATTGTGATTTTGAAGGTTTTAACTTGAAATATGTCTGTTGGTCATGTGATTATCAGGAAAACATCAAACCACTCACTCCTCTAAAAAAAAAAAAAAAAAACCACTTATTTGAGACGGGATTTTATTTTTGACAGTTTGAGGTGTTTTTTCTCATGAATTTATGGCAGTTTTCTTGTAAATGAAGGACTTTTCTGTTGTAAATTTGAAAGATTTTTGTCACTTAAATTGTGAACTTTGTTCTTCATCTTTGCTTTTGCCGCTGCAAAATGTACAATAGACTATTGTATACTGTGAGACAAAAAAGTATTTAGTCAGCCACCAATTGTGCAAGTTCTCCCACTTAAAAGATAAGAGAGGTCTCCAATTTTCATCATAGGTATACCTCAACTATGAGAGACAAAATGAGAAAAAAAAATTCCAGAAAATCACATTGAAGGATTTTTAATGAATTAATTGGTAAATTCTTCAGTAAAACAAGTATTTGGTCACCTACAAACAAGCAAGATTTCTGGCTCTCACAGACCTGTAACTTCTTCTTTAAGAGGCTCCTCTGTCCTCCACTCGTTACCTGTATTAATGGCACCTGTTTGAACTCGTTATCAGTATAAAAGACACCTGTCCACAACCTCAAACAGTCAGACTCCAAACTCCACTATGGCCAAGACCAAAGAGCTGTCAAAGGACACCAGAAACAAAATTGTAGACCTGCACCAGGCTGGGAAGACTGAATCTGCAATAGGTAAGCAGCTTGGTGTGAAGAAATCAACTGTGGGAGCAATTATTAGAAAATGGAAGACATACAAGACCACTGATAATCTCCCTCGATCTGGGGCTCCACGCAAGATCTCACCCCGTGGGGTCAAAATTATCATGAGAATGGTGAGCAAAAATCCCAGAACCACGTGGGGGGACCTAGTGAATGACCTGCAGAGAGCTGGGACCAAAGTAACAAAGGCTACATCAGAAACACACTACGCCGCCAGGAACTCAAATCCTGCAGTGCCAGACGTGCCCCCCTGCTTAAGCCAGTACATGTCCAGGCCCTTTTGAAGTTTGCTAGAGAGCATTTGGATGATCCAGAAGAGGATTGGGAGAATGTCATATGGTCAGATGAAACCAAAATAGAACTTTTTGGTAAAAACTCAACTTGTGTTTGGAGGAGAAAGAACACCATACCTACTGTGAAATATGGGAGTGGAAACATTATACTTTGGGGCTGTTTTTCTGCAAAGGGACCAGGATGATTGATCCGTGTAAAGGAAAGAATGAATGGGGCCATGTATCGTGAGATTTTGAATGAAAACCTCCTTCCACCAGCAAGGGCATTGAAGATGAAACGTGGCTGGGTCTTTCAGCATGACAATGATCCCAAACACACCGCCCGGGCAATGAAGGAGTGGCTTCGTAAGAAGCATTTCAAGGTCCTGGAGTGGCCTAGCCAGTCTCCAGATCTCAACCCCATAGAAAATCTTTGGAGGGAGTTGAAAGTCCATGTTGCCCAGCGACAGCCCCAAAACATCACTGCTCTAGAGGAGATCTGCATGGAGGAATGGGCCAAAATACCAGCAACAGTGTGTGAAAACCTTGTGAAGACTTACAGAAAACGTTTGACCTCTGTCATTGCCAACAAAGGGTATATAACAAAGTATTGAGATGAACTTTTGTTATTGACCAAATACTTATTTTACTGAGGAATTTACCAATTAATTCATTAAAAATCCTTCAATGTGATTTTCTGGATTTTTTTTTTCTCATTTTGTCTCTCATAGTTGAGGTATACCTATGATGAAAATTGGAGACCTCATTCATCTTTTAAGTGGGAGAACTTGCACAATTGGTGGCTGACTAAATACTTTTTTACCCCACTGTATTTGAGATTTGTTCTCGTAAATTTCATTTTTCCCGTAAATGTTTTACTTTTTCACCACATCAGTCTGTGGATTTTCCACTAAATTTATGTCTAGTTTAAAATGAACTTACTGTATTTTTTCAAACAAATTTGAAAAGCTTGTGTTAAAATTGACTTTCACATATAGCCTTTCTTAAATTTAATTTGCAGAGCCAGAATAGAACAACAATTTCAACTTTGATTCTCAAAATAAATAAAACTAAATTAATAAAAGTAATCAAAATGGCCAAAGATAGAGTCCGTTCTGTTATATTATATATGTCTTTATGCCTAAACTGCCGGTGAAAACCTCCTGCTTTTTAAAGCCTAAATATTGACAGGCATGCATTCTCTACCATACTGAATAATTTCAGATACCCAAAAATATTCAGCATTTTTGAACAATAATAAAAGCCAAGGCTGGCATCATAATGTGAATTAAAAGGCTACTCGTAGAATATCTGCAGCCAGCCTGTCTCGTCACGCTTTCACGCTGTCCAGGAATGGAGGGGCGAATAATCTGACGCTGCATTCACTTACACTCAGAAATGTGACTAGTTATCAGAACTTTTCATAAATGGAAATTAATTAATGAAACTGACTATTAAACAAACTAAACTATTCCTGAATTCACTAATATTCTGGTGTCCGGATGGAAAGTTCTGGTGGGCCACCAGTTGATATTCACTGCTCTACATCAAGAAAAGGTAAGGCCAGCCTTGATACCGTACATGCCACTGCTCTATTATTGGCCAGCACAGATGTCTGTCTGTAAATGTAGATGGTAGGGAGCCCAGCCAAGGCATTGGCTTCAGAGTTAACAGTGCTAGGGCGTTGGCTTACCAAACACGTTTGTATTATTACTTTCTTTAGATCTCAGTCGCCCTGATAAACATCCCTTTTTCAACCTGGTTCACTAATCCACATTCAGTATCTCGCGTCATTCTGGCTTATTCTGTTATGTATGACCGTGATGCTACATCGATCCATTAGCATTAGCTTGGCATCGGTTAGTCTAATCACATTATTAGAGCTCGCCTCTGCCCAAGGTGGCTAGCTCAAGCTAGCAGTTTAGCCACTCATTCATGAATGTTTCTGTGCTTATTGTACTCCAGGGACCAGTCATTTCCTATTGACTACTGAAACCACACACCCCTGTCAATCAGTGGTGCATTATTTTATTCGTTCTTTGATACAAATTTACATTAAATGGCTCAGGTTCACTACCTGAGCTAGCCATCTAATAGTAGCAATAGGGACGTAAGAGGGAGGGTGGAGTTAAATGTGGCTGTGCAATAAATAAATATTTAGAGGCAATTTGACCAAAATATTTCACAAACATTTCATTAAGACCTGTGAGAGCTGTCAAAATGTGGGGAAAGTGCAGTGAACAGGACCTTTAACGCCAAAGCTATAGTCACCTAGGATTTATACAAAAAAGGGGCTTCAGTGTCAAGACAAGTGGCCAACTGACTGTAGTCATTTTGTAGAAACATTGACTGTGGAAGCAGACATGTGACATTAAGACAGACCATATCAGACCAAATAATCTGACTTTGCTGTAGCGCAAAACAGAAATGAAGTTTTTATATTCATCCTGATTTACTGGAGTTTTAATTGCAAGATACAGTCATGGGAAAAAGTTAGGACACCCATTAAATATTCAGTTCTTTATTAAGAAATGTTCACGTATCTATGTCTAACCTTGTTTTTATTTGCATTTTTTAAAATTTATTTTAGCTATTGTAAGTGGGAATGAATGTGGGGGTGTCCCAATTTATTCCTCACCATTTGTTTAGAATTACATTTTACAGAAAATTTGAAAAAAAGGCTTTATTTCCTTTTTAATTGTTTAGTTGTATTATGTGAATCTCCCAGTATTTTTTAACATGGGGCAGCGCGGTGGCGCAGTGGTTAGCACTGCGGCAGCACAGCAACTCACCCTTGGCCGTGGGAACCCTGGTTCGATCCCAGCCCCTGACCAACAGTGATCTGTGTGGAGTTTTAATGTTCTCCCCGTGTCTGCGTGGGTTTACTCCGGGATTTCTCCGGTTTCCTCCCACATGCCAAAAACATGCAAGTTAAGCTAATTGGCATCAAACTGGGGATTCTAAATTGTCCTTAGGTATGACTGTGAGAGTGAATGGTTGTCTGTCTCTCTGTGTTGGCCCTGCGATGGACTGGCGATCTGTCCAGAGCACAGGTGTCAAACTCATTCCATGGAGGGCCAAGACCCTGCAGGTTTTACCTCCACCCAGTGTCTTCAGCAGGTGATTTCACTGAATTTCTTCACACTGATTGCTGATCAGTGAAAACACCTGCCGATGACACTGGGTAGAAGCAAAACATGCAGGGTCTTGGCTCTCCATGGAATGAGTTTGACACCCTTGGTCCAGAGTGTACCCTGCCTCTCACCCAAAGATGCTGGGATAGGCTCCAGCCCCCACCCCCCCCGGCAACCCGAAAAGGATTAAGCGGAAGAAGATGAATGAATGAATGTCCAAATACGTTAAAAAAAAACACACAAGCTTATACAGGGTGTCCACATTTTTTACACTGTATCTTTCTGTTCCTACGGTTGTTTTCATTGCTTATGTAATAAAAGCTGAACCGCTTCAGGGAGTGGGATCATTGCCTCTCATGAAAAAAAAAAAAAAAAAAGAAGATGGCGGCGCGCCTAGACGCAGCGGCCCCTCTTGGTATCAGCGAGTGTGAGAGTTTTAATCATCCCAGAAGCGCAGCAGGCCAGCAGTGAAACAAATCAGGATTTTGCCAGAGAGTGCAACCTCTGCACTGCAAGACTGTTTTCATCACGCAGACTGGAGGATCTTCAAAATAGCAGCCTCCCAGGAAGACAGGACAGATGTGGAGGAGTATGCTGATTCGGTCACCAGCTACATCGCGAAGTGCACAGAGGATGTCACTACAGTGAAGACCATCACTATGCGGGGTAATCATAAGCCCTGGATGACTGCAGAGGTGCGCTCGCTGCTTAAAGCCAGAGATGCAGCGTTCAGAGCGAAGGACAGGATTGCCCTCCGCTCAGCCAGGTCTGCGCTTTCAAAGGGAATTAAGGTGGCAAAGCGCGCCTATGCGGAGAAAATCCAGGGACACCTCTGTGACACTAGGAACACCAAGCAGATGTGGCAGGGAGTTCGGACACTGACGGGCTTTAAGTCTAGGCAGGGGGTCGATGATGACGACGCTTCGCTTCCAGACAGGCTTAACGACCTCTTTGCACGTTTTGAAGCATCAAACTCGACAATCAGAGGGAGGGCCGGCCCACTCCCACCATCGGTCGGACCAGCTTTTACCATTAACACAGCGGACACACGGAGGACCCTATCCAGAATCAACCCACGCAAAGCTGCAGGTCCAGACAACATTCCGGGACGTGTGCTCCGAGACTGCGCGAGCGAGTTGGCGGATGTCCTGACTGACATTTATAACATCTCCCTGAGTCAGGCCATCGTTCCCAGATGCTTCAAGACCTCTATCATTGTACCGGTGGCAAAGAAACCAGTGGTGTCATGTTTGAATGACTATCGTCCTGTTGCACTTACACCAATTGTGATGAAGTGTTTTGAATGGCTTGTCAAACCACACATCACAGCCTGCCTCCCTGCATCACACGACCCGCTCCAGTTTGCATATCGTTCAAACCGCTCCACGGAGGATGCTATAGTCACCACCCTACACTCTGTCATCACCCACCTGGACCAGAAAGACACCTACGCCAGACTCCTATACATTGATTTCAGTTCAGCATTCAACACCATTATTCCCCAGAGACTGATGGAGAAATTACTCCTTCTCGGTCTGAACACCGCCACATGTCTCTTGATCCTGGATTTCCTGACTGAGAGACCTCAGTCTGTCCGGGTTGGAAACAACATCTCCAACTCTGTCACGCTGAGTACCGGAACCCCTCAAGGCTGTGTACTCAGTCCACTGTTGTTTACACTTCTAACACATGACTGTGTATCCAAACACGAGGGGAACCAGATTATTAAGTTTGCAGATGACACCACGGTGGTGGGACTTATTCAGAGGGATGAGGAATCAATGTACAGGGAAGAAGTGAGAGACCTGGAGGGCTGGTGCAGAGAGAACAATCTGGTGCTCAACGTGGACAAAACAAAGGAGATGATTATCGACTTCCGGCGGTCACAGCCTGAGCACGTCCCCCTCAGCATCGGTGGCCGTTTAGTGGAGAGAGTAGAGAACATCAAGTTCCTCGGAGTGCAGATCTCGCAGGACCTGACCTGGAGCAAGAATTCCTTGGAGATCAGGAAGCGAGCTCAGCAGAGACTACACTTCTTGAGGAAACTCAAACAGGCCTCTCTCCCCATCTGCATCCTCAGGACCTTCTACAGAGGTGTGGTGGAGAGTGTTCTGACGTACTGCATTGCTACATGATACTCCAGCTGCAGTATGTCAGACAAAAAAGCCCTGCAGAGGATAGTCAAGGGGGCGGAGAGGGTAATTGGAGTCTCCCTCCCCTCTGTCTAAGAACTTTTTCAGAACCGTTGTAGGAGCAGGGCACTGAACATTGTCAAGGACCGTTCTCACCCTCTGCATAAACACTTTGAACTTCTTCCATCTGGTAAACGATTCCGGAGCATCAGAGGCAGAACCACCAGACTGATCAACAGCTTCCTCCCACAAGCTGTCAGGATGCTGAACAGCTGACCTGGAATCTCACATACACACTACTGCACCTATGGACATTTTGTATATTATAGTTAGTTATTCTTTTTCCCCAAGTATGTCTCAGGGATGTGTGAATGGATGGGGGGGTGGGAGCTATGTGGGAGTGTCTCTTAATCATGCTGCTTCTTATATGGATGCCGAGAGAAACGCAATTTCATCTTGCCTGCACTACAGTTGTATGTACAGCAATATGACAATAAAGTTTGATTTGATTTGATTTCGCTGGAAAACTCTACTCTTTATAGAGTAAATTGCATCTGATTTTGATTTTTGGCTTATTACTGAAATTAAATCTTTTTAAAAATGCACAACTAGGACTTTATTTTTGTCAAGGTTGGGTGGTGGAGAGGACTCGGATACAGAAAGGAGTATGATGCAAAAACAATGATTATACAAACGTGAGCACAAAATAAGTAGTGGCATGTGGGCTGAAAAAGAGAGCAAAACCAGGCAGGCAGAACTCACAAGGAAATGGGAACATGGATCATGGCTGGAACGGTACAGGACACAAGGAGAAACATTAATGATGCCACACCAAACTGACACTGAATACGAACATATACAGTCATGTGAAAAATCAGGACACCCTATATAAGCCTGTGTGGGGGGTTTTTTCCTAACATATTTGGACGTATGAATATTGAATATAAATGTTAAAAAAATACTGGGAGATTCATGTAATACAACTAAACAATTAAGAATGAATTAAAGACTTTTTTCAAATTTTCTGTGAAATGTAATTGTAAATAAATAGTGAGGAATAAGTTAGGACACCCCCATCTTTTTTAGGACACCCCCACATTCATTCCCACTTAAAATGGCTAAAATAAATGTTAAAAAAATGCAAATAAAACAAAAAGTTAGACATAGTTATGTGAACATTTCTTAATACAGAACTGAATGTTTAATGAGGTGTCCTAATTTTTTCACATAACTGTATAGACAAGTGGTAATCGACAAGCACAGAACAGGTGGGAACAGTCAAGGGCAACCAGAGACAGCAGGGAAGTGGCTACTGGTACATGAAAACATGAAGGGCTGAGACAAAAGCTAAAGAAGTTTCATGTTTATAGTCAGCTTCATGTGTGCCTGTGTTTGTGTTTATGTTGAATGTAATTGTGGTCTGTAAATATGGATGTCACCTGACTGCAAAACAAATCTACCTACGGGTACAAATAAAGTAACCTGAACCTGAAAAACAGAGAATACACAAAACTCAGGCACAAAGGACCAGGGGAGACATAACCATGACCTGACTGACAAGGACAATACACCACCACAAATACAGAACAAGGGACCAAGCAGGAAACACTACAACAGAAACCACAATATTAATAATAAACCTAATGTTTATCTTTTGTTCTTATAAAAGACAAAAATAAAATAGAAAGGAGATGTCTTTGAGATGGACATCTCCTTTCTATTTTATTTTTGTCTTTTATAAGAACAAAAGATAAATAATTAAAAGAAGACAAAATGAACCTATTTGACCTAATAAACCTAATGACTATATAAACTAAAGCAGAGATAAAGAAAGTGATAACATACAGAGAACTAAGGACCAGGCATGGAAAATAACCAGACAAACTAAGACCAAGATGATAATAATTATAACAGCCAGGAACTCAGGAAAACAATATATATTATATTATATTATTTGTTTATTTGACAGGGACAGTGCAATAAACATAGACAATTAATCAAATGACAGTCAATCTGATGTGTTGCACAAAGAGTGTATAGCTATTAGCTAATTTGCAACTCTTGTCCCTGGATGGGCTTTAGAAAGGAGAAACAAGTAAAAAGAAAAGAGGATAAGGAAAAGAAAAAGAAAAAATGAAAACAGAATAAACAATAACCACATACATCAATGCAAAAAAGATTATAAATACACAATATAAAAACCTGATTCACATTTGCCTATTTCAGGCCTCCCTCCCTTCGTCACTCACTATAAACAAACACATTCATTCCTTCCCTTCATTCACTCTCACCCTGCAGACAATCATTTCATACATGGGTACATTCTTGTTTATTTTTCAGCCAGTTTTTAACCTTTGTAGTGAATGTTTTAAAGTCCGTTATTATTTTAATTTCATTTGGCATTGTGTGCCAGATGTGACTGCCCTTTATAGAGAAAGCTGTTTGTCCAAATGTGGTTCTGCGGTGGGATATTTTACAGTTATTGTTAACAGAACTCCTGGTGGCTCTGCTGCTGTCCTGTCTTTGGATGAAACCAGCAAGTAGCTCAGGCGCTGATTTATGGAAACATTTGAAAATTAATTTCAGAAAACAGAGGTCAATGAAACTCTCAAAACTCAATAGATTGTATTTTTTTTAAATATAACAGTGATGCCACCTAATGGGCTTTTTGTCCAAGATTTTTAGAGTTTGATTATATAATGAACCTATATGTTTTATTGTGGAAGGGGCTGCTTGAGCCCAGACTGTCAAACAGTATGATATATGAGGAAAAAAAAACATAGAATGCATATACAGTACAGCTGCTTCGTATGGTATGTAATATCTAATTAATTTAAAGCAGTTCAAAAATTTTTTTACTGTTTTAGAAATTTTCTTTATATGAAGATTAAATTTGAATTGAGGATCTAGTACAATGCCAAGGTATTTGAATTCTGTAACTAAACTGATGTCTTGATCATGTATATTAACTTTAAAATGTTGCAGGTTACATTTTTTGATTGAAAAGCACATTGAAACTGTTTTCTGAAGGTTCAGCAATAGATGGTTCTGGAAGAGCCACTCTTGGACATCAACCATACGTGTGGACAGTACATCTGCAGCCTGTGCTGGAGTCTTGGCAGCTGTGTAAATAACTGCATCATCTGCATAAAGTTGACATGTTGCAGCTGAGCAGTGTAGCGGCAAGTCATTAATAAAAATGCTGAAAAGTAAAGGACCAAGAATGGACCCTTGTGGGATACCCATACAGTTGTTTAAAAATGAGGATTTATCCTGGTGAACTTTTACACACTGTTCTCTATTCTGGAGATAATATGCAAACCATTCTAATGTATCTGGAGAGAAGTTAAAAGATACCATTTTGGATAAAAGCAAACTGTGGTTTACAGTATCGAAAGCCTTTTTGAGATCTAGAAAAACAGCCCCTACCACATTACCCCTGTCCAAGGACTGTTTGACATTTTCAATAAGGCAACAATTTGCTGTTTCTGTTGAGTATCCTGGTCTAAAACCAAATTGATGTGGATGAAGAAGTTGACTGTCTTGTAAATAGTCTATCAGCTGTGTAGCTACAACTTTTTCAAGAACCTTAAACAGGACTGGTAAAATAGAGATTGGGCGGTAATTGCATATATCGTCTTTACTGCCTGATTTATGAACTGGTATGATGACAGCTTTTTTCCAACCAGAGGGAAATGTACTAGACCTAATGGAGAGATTAATGAGATGAGTCAGTGGTTTGATTAATATTTTGCTGTGCGTTTTGAGAAAGGAAGTGCTCATATTGTAGATATCAGTTTTTGAATTTGACAGTGTTTTAACCACTTGCGCTCCGTTGTTCCGCGGGCGGGCAAGTCTCTGCGTCCTATGACGCACGAGGGCGCACGAGAGCGCCCTCGTGCGCGCTTGGACGCATGATGGTGGTGATGGTGATGTAGTGGCGTCCAAGCGCCACTCAAAAAAAAACTGCAGAGACAGCCGCGAACAGATTAGTTCATCTGATTGACCTCTCATTCGACTAATAAGAGCCTTGAATTGGGTTTCTGAAACCTTGAGGAGCCAATGAATGAAAATCTAGGAAGGAGGACCCGCCTACTGTGAACGCAGGAGCCAATTGAAGCACAGAAATTCAGGCTGGGTGAAGCGATATTTACTGCTGCAGCAGATGAAAACAAAGGATGCTGGATGAATCTACTACAGACCCAGGCTCACCCAGCAGCATGGAGAACACCCACAAGTGGGACCTGCACTCATTCCAGCAGAATAGACGGAGGCCGACGACAAAAGTCGTAAATCATTCGCCAAAACGGCAATAATGGAATTATGTTGATCGGGATCCACGAGCGGAGCAGCGTCGCGTTCGTCTGACGCGTGGGAAGAGCTGTTCGCCACGACTCTGCTGCTTTGAAGAGGTAAGGTGTTATAAGCTAAATTATTATTTATCCCTGAAAACTGTAATCCAAAAATGACTTTTGACCGATCGGTAAATTACAACTGTACTGCGCACGAAGAACGAAGTGCATGCGCCGCGATAAACGGTTCATTTGCCGTGTTCGGACCGTGAACGCCCCCCCCCCCCCCGCTGCAGAAGAGGAGAGGGGGGGGGCGTTCACGGTCCGAACGCCCCCCGGTCTGCGGGGGGAAGCATATCAGTCTATTCCATCATGTAGCGATGGCCCTCTTCTGTAGCGAGGGGGGGGGGCGTTCACGGTCCGTTCACGGTTCCCCCCCACACACACACACACACAGTAGCGAGGGGGGGGGGGGAGCCGCTGTGAAAACATGCAAGGAGTGTAATCCGTCTGTAGCGAGGGCCGAAGTCGGTCCTTGGTAGCGGGGGGGGAAACGACCCCCCGCCCACACACACACACACACACAAAGTGTTTTCTTTTAAATGAGACCAACCCCATGAAGATGCTGCAAAGGGTTGAATAACAGCTTTCGATTTACTTTGGGCACGTTATTTTTTGGCATTTTTAGGAAAATTGCCCGGAGTGCAAGTGGTTAACAATACCAGCAATTAACTCCTCATTTACCTCATCGATGTGAAAAGAATGTGTTGAAAGTATTGATTTTGTGTTGTTGAGCACATTTGGCAGCACAAAGTTTTTTGTTAAGTCTTCCACAGAGTCCACAAAATATGAATTAAATTCATTTGCCAATGTAGCCTTGTCACTGATGGTCTTGCCATTGATTCTGAGTTCCTTTACCCCCTTCTGAACATTTTTTTTTTATTAGTTAAGTTATTTAAATGCCTCCATAGGGAACTGTTGTTACCCTTTGCATGATCTATCAGTTTATTGTAATAAGATACTTTTGATTTTCGCAGCTCTTGTACCACTTTATTTCTTAAACTTTTGTACACAAGGTGATCATTTTGTAGTTTAGAGGTTAATGATGTTTTCAATGCAGAGTCTCGCCTCTTCATAATACTAAGCACGGAGAATGACAATTATAAACTAAAAGCATGAGCTGACAATTTTGTGTTTGAAAATGGTAAATTGCTTCAGCTTGGTCTGCCTACTCACACTTGCAGCTGGATTAAGGACTTCCTAACAAATCCAACACAGACTGTTAGACTCAGACCCCATTCCTCCTCTACAGTCATGCTTAACACAGGCTCGCCACAGGGCTGTGTGTTGAGCCCCACTTTGTATTCATTGTGCACATATGACTGCATACCTGTTCATCCCATAAATATTATAGTGAAGTTTGCAGATGACACAACAGTAGTGGGGCTCATATCAGGAGGAGATGAGTCAGCATACAGAGATGAGGTCCAGAAACTGGTGAGATGGTGCTCAGATAATAATCTGCTATTGAATTAAAAAAAACCCAGCTCATTATTGATTTTAGGAAGCATAGCAGTGAGCCACCTCCTCTATATATAGGCAAGGAGTGTGTGGAGAGGGTGGAGGCTTTTAAGTTTCTGGGTGTTCATATTTCTCATAACCTTACCTGGGCAGTTCAAATCAAAATCAAATCAAATCAACCTTTATTGTCATATTGCTGTACATACAACAGTAGTGCAGGAAAGATGAAATTGTGTTTCTCGCGGCATCCATATAAGTAGAAGAACATGATGTAAGACACACTCACACATATCTTCACCCCCCACCCCACCGCATCCATTTACGCATCCCTGAGACATACTTGAAAAACTAACTAACTATAATATACAAATAATGTACATAATGTCCGTAGGTGCAGTAGTGTATACGAGAGATTCCAGATCAACTGTTCAGCATCCTAACAGCTTGTGGAAGGAAGCTGTTAATCAGTCTGGTGGTTCTGCCTCTGATGCTCCGGAATCGTTTGCCAGATGGCAGAAGTTCAAAGTGTTTAACCTCTTGCACTCCGTTGTACCGCGGGCGGGCAAGTCTCTGCGTCCCAGAGCGCACGAGGGCGCCCTCGTGCGCTCTAGGACGCATGATGGAGATGGTGATGTAGGACGCATGATGGAGATGGTGATGGCGTCCAAGCGCGCACTGAAAATAAAAGCTGCAGACACAGCCGCGAACAGATTAGTTCATCTGATTGACCTCTCATTTGACTAATAAGAGCCTTGAATTGGGTTTCTGAAACCTTGAAGAACCAATGACTGAAAACCTAGCAAGAAGAACCCGCCTACCAACGCTGTGAATGCAGTGAGCCAGTTGAAGCAGAGAAGTTTGCGAGCTGTTTTTTTTTTTAAGGCTGGGTGAAGACAGACTGCTGCAGCAGATGACAAAAAGGACCCGCAGGAAGAACCCCACAGACCCAGCAGCACGGAGACCATCCACAAGTGCAACCTTTGTGACAGCGACTGCCATTCACGCATCGGCATGTTTGGCCAGGCGGTGCTTATTTTGTTTTTGTCCCAGCAGAATAGATATTAGGATTGTCTTCTATGGTCATCATAGACCGACGGAGGCCGACGACGAAGGCTGAGTGACACACACGCGTTTGCCAGTCTATTTTTAATTACTACTGTTATTTGTTTTGAAAAATTGTTCGCCAAAAACCGCAATCATGGAAGCGCAAAACCGCAATAATGGAATTATGTTTTGATCGGGTCGCGAGACCAGCGTCGCGTTCGTCTGACAATGAGGAAGAAGTTCGCCAGCTCCGCTTCTGCTGTGAAGAGGTAAAGTGTTCTAAGCTAAATTATTCTTTATCCCTGAAAATTGTAATCAAAATGACTTTTGACCGATCGGCAAATTACAGCTGTGCGTCATCGCTGCATGATGGACCGTGGTGCAACGGGCGATGTCTTTCCTCTGTAGCGAGGGGGGGGACAACCCCCCCTCCACACACACACAGACACAGCCCTGAGTGTGACCTTTCATTAGAGCCCAAAATGAAGCTTCTACATTGAAGCATTCAAAAGTTACAGACGTTTTTCCAAACGGTTCTGAAAAAGTTCTTGGACAGAGGGGAGGGAGACTCTTAATTTCCCTCTCAGCTCCCTTAACTATCGTCTGCAGGGCTTTTTTGTTTGACATACTGCAGCTGGAGTACCATGTTGCAATGCAGTGCGTCAGAACACTCTCCACCACACCTCTGTAGAAGGTCCTGAGGATGCAGATGGGGAGAGAGGCCTGTTTGAGTTTCCTCAAGATGTGCAGTCTCTGCTGGGCCCGCTTCCTGATCCCCAAGGAATTCTTGCTCCAGGTCAGGTCCTGCGAGATCTGCGCTCCGAGGAACTTGATGTTCTCCACTCTCTCCACTAAACGGCCACCGATGCTGAGGGGGACGTGTTCAGGCTGTGACCGCCGGAAGTCGATAATCATCTCCTTCGTTTTGTCCACGTTGAGCACCAGATTGTTCTCCCTGCACCAGCCCTCCAGGTCTCTCACTTCTTCCCTGTACATTGTTTCCTCATCCCTCTGAATAAGTCCCACCACCGTGGTGTTGTCTGCAAACTTAATAATCTGGTTCCCCTCGTGTCTGGATACACAGTCATGTGTTAGAAGTGTAAACAACAGTGGACTGAGTACGCAGCCTTGAGGGGATCCGGTGCTCAGCGTGACAGAGTTGGAGATGTTGTTTCCAACCCGGACAGACTGAGGTATCTCAGTCAGGAAATCCAGGATCCAGAGACATGTGGCGGTGTTCAGACCAAGAAGGAGTAATTTCTCCATCAGTCTGTGGGGAATAATGGTGTTGAATGCTGAACTGAAATCAATGTACAGGAGTCTGGCATAGGTGTCTTTCTGGTCCAGGTGGGTGATGACAGAGTGCAGGGTGGTGACTATAGCATCCTCCGTGGAGCGGTTTGAACGATATGCAAACTGGAGCGGGTCGTGTGATGCAGGGAGGAAGGCTGTGATATGTGGTTTGACAAGCCGTTCAAAACACTTCATCACAATTGGTGTAAGTGCAACAGGACGATAGTCATTCAGACAGGACACAACTGGTTTCTTTGCCACCGGTACTATGATAGAGGTCTTGAAGCATCTGGGAACGATGGCCTGACTCAGGGAGATGTTATAGATGTCAGTCAGTACATCTGCCAACTCGCTCGCACAGTCTCGGAGTACACGTCCCGGGATGTTGTCCGGACCTGCAGCTTTACGTGGGTTGACTCTGGTTAGGGTCCTCTCTGTGTCCGCTGTGTTGATGGTAAAGGCTGGTCCGACCGATGGTGGGGATGGGCCAGCCCTCCCTCTGATTGTCGAGTTTGATGCTTCAAAACATGCAAAGAAGTCGTTGAGCCTGTCTGGAAGCAAAGCGTCGTCATCATCGACCCCCTGCCTAGACTTATAGCCCGTCAGTGTCCGAACCCCCTGCCACATCTGCTTGGTGTTCCTAGTGTCACAGAGGTGTCCCTGGATTTTCTCCGCATAGGTGCGCTTCGCCTTCTTAATTCCCTTTGAGAGCGCAGACCTGGCTGAGCGGAGGGCGACCCTGTCCTTCGCTCTGAAGGCTGCATCTCTGGCTGTAAGCAGCGAGCGCACCCCTGTGGTCATCCAGGGCTTATGGTTTCCCCACATAGTGATGGTCTTCACTGTAGTGACATCCTCTGTGCACTTCGCGATGTAGCTGGTGACCGTTTCAGCATACTGTCTTGTGTTCCTGGGAGGCTGCTATTTTGAAGACCTCCCAGTCTGTGTGCAGAAAACAGTCTTTCAGTGCAGTGGTTGCACTCTCTGGCCAAATCCTGATTTGTTTCACTACTGGCCTGCTGCGCTTCAATAAGGGTTTGTAGGCAGTTAACACCATAGCTACGATAAAGAAGGCTCAACAACGTCTACACTTTTTGAGGCTCCTTAAGAGGAATGGCCTGAATGCACAGTTGCTGGTTTTATTTTACTGCTCTGCTATTGAGAGCATTTTGTCATATGGCATCACGGTTTGGTATGACGGCTGTTCAGCCGCAGACCGCAAAGCCTTGCAGAGTGATTGAGACTGTGCAAAAAATCACTGGCTGTTCTCTCCCTTCTCTGGAAGAGATTTCCAGGTCTCAGTACCTCAATAGAGCTACTGCCATTATTAAGGACTGCACTCATCCAGGTCAAGATTTCTTTCACTTGCTCCCCTCAGGAAAGCGGTACAGATCCCATAAAGCCCGGACTACCAGGTTTAATCATAGTTTTTTCCCAACAGCAGTATGTATTTTGAATGGATTTATGTAACACCTACAGACTGCTGATGTTATTTTAGGTTATTTTGTGGCAATAACCTTGTGTATAAGCTGGTCTTATTTATTTATTGCTCAGTATGTTTTTTTTAGCAATGGAATGACAATAAAGGCACTTTGACTTTGGTAATAATGCACTTTTAACTACTTCCTCTTATCTCCACAGCTGTTATCATTATCTGAAAAACAGAGAACCAATATTGATTGTTACTTTTACCAAAGGTGAATCATGACTTCACTTTGAAAATGGGATCAGCTCTCATGTTAAAGTTCCAAAGAAATTGTGAAAATTGTTGAAATCCTAGTTTATTGTGGTGAAAAGTCATGGGATTGTGAAGGATAATCCGTTATAGACCAAAATTCATCTGGATCTGGTGGCTATTGTTTATCATTCAGATTCCAGGTGGACCTTGGTGGAGATTGTAAGCTGAGCACTTTTTTCCATCCCCAGTTTGGTTTTAATGTTTACAACAGAATTTAACTGTGTAAAGAAAAACAATATGGACTTTGATATCCATAACAAACTACTGAAAGCCTTTGAGAAAGATGCACTTTCCTCTCTAAAAGATTTGTTCTTTGACATGCCTGTGTTCCCTCCAGGAGGAAATGTGTCTGTTACAGTTCCCCAGCATTAACCCTCTGGTCAGTCAGCTGATGTTGAGCAGAGCCGTGTCTTTTCAGTGGCTCCTGGGAGCCTCCTTGTCTGAGCTGAAGGAGCTGCTCCCTGAGGTACCGCATAAAGTTCTCAAGGTTAGCTACAGCTTCAATATGTCAAAGAATTATTGAATTTATCTCATGTTTTCAATCAGTTTATACTAGAGGTTACGCTAGGATTTATTGCTGTCTGTCAAGATGGAGATGGTTGTAAAAATTCCATCATGACCCATTATAATCGGTCATTAAAAATAAATAAAATATACATATACTGTATATATTTTTCTTTTTAAAGTCTTTATTATACTCAAAGATCCCAACTAGCAATATAAACAGAATGTTGTATTTAAATAATTATTTTTGGTGTATTTTTAAAAGAAAATGTGTCGTATATCACCACAGGAGCACAGTGTCAGCATTATTCATTTAATAAAATGATAATATCTGATACAAATGATTTTAATATTTTAACAAAAATGTATGGTTTTCCTAACAAAATAAATACTTATAAATACCAAAAAAATTAATCAGTGAAACACAGGACTCACTTGGATTGGGGATTCATTTCAGTCATGCAGAGAAAGTAAATTCCCAGATGGATCTGGTGAAATGACAGATGGCCTTAAAAATTTTCCATCACTGCTAAAAATAATCTGTCAATGAAAGAGAATTCTCGATTAACAAGACCACTGATTTATACATAACACTTGAAGTTGAAAGTTAAAATAACCTGCTTCAGTTTTTGTATTTTTTTTAAGCCAATGCTGACAACATAGGCTTGTTGTATCCCAATCAGCCTGATCTGTTTGCATGCGTGTCTGCCCATGTATTGTAGCTTGAGATCCACAGGGGTTAAAATGACCAAACATGGTACAGAGGTACTTGAGGTCCAACTGACCTGACCCACTTTTCAGTTCAAAAGGTTGAGATATTATGCCCATATTATGTTATCAGTAGTGTTATGATCACCAAAGTTACAGCACTGATTGATCTAAGATGGAAGTGCTTTGGACCTGACCTAGAGTTAAAAGGTCAGGGATCAAGGTTACATGGCCTTTCAGTATAATTTCACATTTATTACCATTGTGTTAATAACACTAGCACTAGTATTACCAAAATTGGTACAGGGGTTGAACTGGAGGCTCCCTTGATCCAACCTGCTTTTGTGTCAAAAGCTCAGTCATAACCCTGAATTTACACTGACTTTGGAGCCAGTACATTATGGCTGCGATCCGGCCTCTGCAGTAAATGGTTCCCATTTTCGTCAATTTTCTAATCCCCACCTGGTCCGGACCACTGCAAAACAAATCTGACTCGTCAGATTCGGTTCGCTAATGGAAACGCAATGAGTCTGTTTTTGACAGATGCCGGATCCAATCCACAAGGAAATCCCGCGGTATCTTGCAGTATTTAATATTAATATAATTAAAATTAATGGGCTACTTACTTTTTATTTAGTGCCCAAAAATCAAGGTGGGGAGCCGCTACATCACACTTCGTTGTTGTTATCACGTGATCGTGATCAGTTCATCTTGGTTACTCTCGAGTCTTTCTCGAGAGCTCACATTGTTTTGTATAATTCTCACGTGATCTTGTATTTCAAACTGTTCTCATCCATGCCACTGCAAAACATAAACGGAGCTGGTAGGGATGACTGCAAGGGGCCATCCACAACGGACTGCATCTGGAGTCAGTGTTAAATCCTGGGTGAGGTCATCCACCCTAACCTGAAGACAAATGAAGCTGGGGTCACCAGACTCAATACACCCATTTCCTTGGGACCCCTGCAGATTGTGTTCAACACCATTTGCATAGAAAAGGAAAACAAAATCTTTCAACACAAGTTCAGTTCCAAATGTCTTACAGACAGAATCAGTTTCTCCTCCATGTCAAAAGTCAGCAAATCCCTCTCTGAAGCTTTACCTCATATTATGGCTATCACATTTTTGACCAGCACGTTTGAAGTGGTCATCAGCTTCACCTTCTCCAAATCACGTTAATAGTGAGACACAAATTTAAAACTCGAGGTTTCACAATAGTAGTCAAACACTGAATGCATTATATACTAGCTTTTTTCCTCCTCATTCCATATCCATGATGCAAATGCTGTTTGTCTTGTAAGACCGCCCTTGCCTTTAACTGCCTTTATAAAAAGGTCAAAATAAATAGGGTGTTTCTGTCTTTCAGCTGTTCAGTGACACGACCTCCCTGTACATGCTCACCAAGGAGTCCAGCCACCCTCAGACATTTAGCTTTGACACGAACCAACAAACCAGCTCACCAACCAGCCCATGGATTTACAGTAATACGTGTGATCAGATCAAGTCCCAATGTTCAGAACAGACCACAGACAATCAGACCATCAAGGTTCCGTTTGGTACTGGGAGTACAGAGGGGATCTTCAGTGACCAAGACCATTCGGATTTTGGATTTGACTTGAGTGGATCCTTTAGCAGCCCAGATGCTGTCCTCCAGAAGAGCTGGAGCAGCAGTGATCCATGGAGAGAAAAGGGAAATCTTTCCAGCTGGAAAAGCAGAGTGGGAGCAGTAGGGAGGTTTGTGGGAAGAGTGAAGGATGAATACAGCTCTCCGTTACACCCCACTGACAACCTTGAAAAGCTTGACTCCAGGTTCAGTTACAGCCCCATCCTACAGAAGCTGCCCAGCAGTCAAACATACCCACTCTCTACAGCTTACAGAGATCTTCCTCACAGCCAGCACATCACCTGTAGCTTCAACAAGCCACCTACATATGTCATGTGGAGTCAAAGTCCTAACAAATGTCTAATCAGGGCTGGAGGACCGGCAGCAGCTTTGTCCAACTATGGTGCCAAATGCTGGATGGGACAGGAGAGGAAGAGGAGTGAAGAGGCTGCAGGCTTGTCTGCATCAGGTAAATGTCAACATAATGGTTTTATATACACAGATTCAGTAGATCCAAATCATAGCACACAGGTATGGAACTTGTGGTTTAAAAAGAAAAAGTGTGCAAGACCTGCAACACCACAATTAGCAAGTTTAATTCCAGAGTTATAAAAAAAATAAATATATTTTAACACCTAAAGGTTTTCCCTTGACTCATTCCCAGTATGAGCAGATCCAAGTTTGATCCCCAGCAGATGTGCTTGCCCTTGTTGTGCATGGATTCTGTAGGCACCCATGCACAAGCAGGGCAAATAATTCCAGGGACCCCTAGTTGAGAAACATTGTTATAATCTACATTTGTCGCTCTGTCAAACAATACACACTCAGCAAATTATGCTCCTTCCTGCTGTTCCTTCATGCGAGTCAAAGAAGTGTGCAAGACTATTGAAAATGGGGCTGGGAATATTAACGCCTTTTTCAATTAATGTGGGCCAAATGATGCATTAGAAAAAAAACTGATGCTGTCAGGTTGCCTGAGGTGGCATTTGCAGTTGTGACTGGTTTGTCTCAGCATTTGGCTCAGCTTAAAACAAGAGTAGATTTTGTTTTTCAGCGTTTACATTTACACCACACTAAACTCATCAAGTACTCGGGGTGATCTAAAAACCCCACTTAAAGCATGCACACATACACACACACATTCTTAAAGTAGCGTTATTGATTTGGACTGTTCGCTCATAAGTATGAAAAGAAGCAGGGTTTCTGTCAAAGTGGAGAAAAACACACTCCTGTAGCGAAGTGAATAAAAGCTTCTAACTCACCATTAAGGTTGGGAGCTCTGGAAATCAATTAAGAATTGCTCTTTGTTCTTTTAAGGGTTAAGATAATTAGGAAGGTTGCCTTAGTAGAAGCACTAACCTCCTCTTGACCGTTTCAAAATGAAAGGGGAAATGTGATAGCAATATTAAAAAGTGGTAGCTTTGCAGAGAAAATCGACTCCCTCGTTTTTATTACCTCAAAAAGAATATTACAGATTATTTCATAAGACAGTTTTAATTGAATATACAGTCACATTATCAAGTGTTTCATGTTTCTCTAGCAGTATTTTTGTTGAATACAAGGGTCAGGTATATTTTATGAAAAAAATGCAGTTAAAAGTTACTTAAAATATTTTTTCATTGTTTGCCCGGGTTAACAAGGTCAGGAGTTCCTGGCAGCAGAAGGCAAATTACAGAGCTGTGTGGAGGAATCTGATCAGACCTAAATGAAACAGTCATTGTCGCCCCCGACAGACTGCTATGATGATGATGATTTGTAATTTTAGCAATTAATCACAATAATAGAAAATGTGATTAATTAGTTAAAATTCATAATCAATAATCAATTCATGGCCCTAATTGGAACTAATATGTTGAACTGATTAATGGGACAAAAAAAATTAAAATCTATGACAGCAGGTTGGAACGTTTGAAAAGTTAGAGGAGTCTTGGTCAGTTTTATAACGGCCATTTTGGTTTTCAGTCAGCAGTGCAGTGCCTACATCATTGCGATAATTTGTGATGTTCACAACGCTGCCAATCGGAGAAGAACCACTTTAAAGCAAATGCGCTTATCTTTGTAAATGATTTTGATAAACCGTCCACTGTTAAAAGATAACATGATTATGCACATTGGTAAAAACGACAAAAATTACACACTTTCCTTGTAGGTGGCTCAGATGTCCATCTATGAGAAGGCCATGAGGTTTCTCAAAATGTTTAGGGAAATATCGGCAGCGTTGCTTATCTCTTTAACTGTCCACATTTCATGGACGGGTCGCGCGACTCCAGTGGCACAGCGCAGCAACTGCACCTGTCAACTCACTGACGTCCTCCAGCTATACTCAGAATTTGTACTGATGTGACAGTTCAGAAGGTGGCAGGCCCGCATCGGAGGAATCATGCCTGACACGAATACAGCATAGAAGAAGAAATCCTCATTATTATTCTTTTTCCGCTTTGAGCTCACAACACCAATGTGGCCGCCGCCATGATGGCCATGGCGGCAGCGATCCTGACAGAAACTGCATCATACAGGAAAAATAGCCGCGTAATATAAACAAAATTCACGTGGGATAATCATAAGTTTGTAGATGTAGTAAAGAGCGTAAATGACCAACCAAACACAAAACAGCAACCACAATGGGCAAAAGCTGAGCTCACAACACCAAGATGGCCGCGCCCATCATCATCATGCATCCTGACAGAAACTGCATCATACAGGAAAAATAGCCACGTAATACAAATGAGATTCACATGGGATAATCATAACAGTTTGTAGATGTGGTAGAGAGTGTAAATGACCGACCAAACGCAAAACAACAACCACGATGGGCAAAAGCTGAGCTCACAACACCAAGATGGCCGCGCCCATCATCGTCATGCATCCTGACAGAAACTGCATCATACAGGAAAAATAGCCACGTAATACAAATGAGATTCACATGGGATAATCATAACAGTTTGTAGATGTGATAGAGAGTGTAAATGACCGACCAAACGCAAAACAACAACCACGATGGACAAAAACGGACTGATCACATGAGCAAGTGAGCCCCCCCCCCCCCCCCCGCCACAGGTAAGTGAGGAATTTATGGGGTTTTTACATGTTATTGATTTTCTGGTTCACATACTTTGAAAATTAGACAAAAACATACCCCTGTAGACAAAACGGTGTAAAAACCAAACAAACCATTCTTTGTGTAAATGTGTCCAAAGTTCACTTTGGACTGAGTTTTGTAATTTATATAGCTACCGTGACATTATGCAAATTAGATGTGTAAATTTATTCCTATCTGAAACTTTGGATCATGTTCTACATCTTTCTAATTGACAGTAAGCCATTATCTCTTGCAACTTTCAAGTTATAGCCTTGGAAATCTGAACTATTTTATTGACAAAATTTTTTTACCACTCTTGACCACTAGGGGCCTTGACCACACTTTAACCGGTTGCCATACGGCAACTGGGACAGCTAAAGAGTTATAATGCTCCAAATTGTCATCCCTAATCCCATTCCAATGACTCTCACCAACATAAAGTGACCAGAACAACAAAGTCAACCATCAAATCAAAGCTTCTCACAGGAAGTCAATCTACATAGTGTTGCAGAGAGGTTCCCTAATGAGGTCTGCTGCCCACTGTGCACAAGGCATTGCTGATTCTGTTGGTTTGCTGCAGATTTTTTGCTCCAACTTAAGTGGGCTCTAACCAATTTCTTATTAGATTCAAGTACAGGTGAACCTGTGTTCAAGTTGTTTCTAGCCTTCCAATATAACCTGAATTGCTTGCGTAAAACGTCACTCACAGCACGCACAGGCAGAAGAAAGTATGGCCTTGTGAGATGCGTGTAAGTAAGTGAAGTTTATTTATAAAGTGCATTTCACAGACATATAATTACAAAGCACTGTACAATAAAATAGAATAAAAAAAACAAGTTAAGAGACACCATTAAAAAAAGAAAATATAAAGAGCAAATTAAAACACGACTAAAAGATTTAAAAAAAAATATCAGACATACCATTAGAAAGCAGTTGAATTGAAATTTAATGGAAAACCTCAATAAACAAAAAAAATTTTCAGCTGCTTTTTAAAAGAGTCCACAGAGTCAGTTAAATGTAGCTGGAGTGGGAGATTATTCCAAAGCCTCAGAGCTAGAGATTGAAAGTCTCTGTCCCCTCTGGTCTTGAGTTTTGTACAAGGAACAACTAACAAGTCCTGGGCTTCAGATCTAAGAGTGCAAGCAGGAGTATGTTTGAAAAGGAGATCAGATAAATAAGATGGGGCTTGTCGTGCTCAGACGTGAACAAAATTGTTGGTACCCCTCTGTTAATGAAAGAAAAAGCCACAATGGTTGCAGAAATAACTTGAATCTGACAAAGTGGTAATAAATAAAAATTCTATGAAAATAAACCAATGAAAATCAGACAATGCTTTTGAATTGTGGTTCAACAGAATTATTTTAAAAAACAAACTCATGAAACAGACCTGGACAAAAATGATGGTACCCTTAACTTAATATTTTGTTGCACAACCTTTTGAGGCAATCACTGCAATCAAACAATTTCTGTAACTGTCAATGAGACTTCTGCACCTCTCAGCAGGTATTTTGGCCCACTCCTCATGCGTAAACTGCTCCAGTCTCAGGTTTGAAGGGTGCCTTCTCCAGAAAGCATGTTTCAGCTCCTTCCACAGACGTTCAATAGGATTTAGATCAGGGCTCATAAAAGGCCACTTTAGAATAGTCCAATGTTTCACTCTTAGCCATTCTTGGGTGTTTTTAGCTGTGTGTTTTGGGTCATTATCCTGTTGCAAGACCCATGACCTGCGACTGAGACCAAGCTGTCTGACACTGGGCAGCACATTTCTCTCTAGAATACCTTGATAGTCTAGAGATTTCATTGTACCCTGCACAGATTCAAGACACCCTGTGCCAGATGCAGCAAAGCAGCCCCAGAACATAACAGAACCTCCTTCATGTTTCACAGTAGGGACAGTGTTCTTTTCTTGGTATGCTTCATTTTTGCGTCTGTGAACATAGAGCTGATGTGCCTTGCCAAAAAGTTCCAGTTTTGTCTCGTCTGTCTATAGGACATTCTTCCAGAAGCTTTGTGGCTTGTCAACATGCAGTTTGGCAAATTCCAGTCTGGCTTTTTTATGATTTGTTTTCAACAGTGGTGTCCTCCTTGGTCGTCTCCCATGAAGTCCGCTTTGGCTCAAACAACAACAGATGGTGCGATGTGACACTGATGTACCTTGACCTTGGAGTTCACCATGAATGTGTTTAGAGGTTGTTCTGGGCTCTTTTGTTACCATTCGTATTATCTGTCTCCTCCTGCGGCCACGTCCAGGGAGATTGGCTACAGTCCCGTGGATCTTAAATTTCTGAATAATGTGTGCAACTGTAGTCACAGGAATATCAAGCTGCTTGGAGATGGTCTTATAGCCTTTACCTTTAACATGCTTGTCTATAATTTTCTTTCTAATCTCCTGAGACAACTCTCTCCTTTGCTTCCTCTGGTCCATGTTTAGTGTGGTACACACCATGTCACCAAACAGCACAGTGACTACTTGTCACCCTTTAAAAAGGCCGACTGACTGATTACAAGTTTGTAGACACCTGTGATGTTAATTAGAGGACACATCTTGGTTGATCTTGTCCCTATGGTCACATTATTTTCAATCTTTTCTAGGGCTACCATCATTTTTGTCCAGGCCTGTTTCATGAGTTTGTTTTTTTTAAAGTAATTCTCTTGAACTTCAATTCAAAAGCATTGTCTGATTTTCATTGGTTAATTTTCATAGAATTTTTATTTATTACCACTTTTGTCAGATTCAAGTTA
Organism: Pholidichthys leucotaenia; assembly: GCA_020510985.1. Lineage (NCBI taxonomy): Eukaryota > Metazoa > Chordata > Actinopteri > Cichliformes > Pholidichthyidae > Pholidichthys > Pholidichthys leucotaenia. The sequence continues at coordinate 21,410,010 of CM035838.1, forward strand.
TTTCTGTGACCATTGTGGGTTTTTCTTTCATTAACAGAGGAGTACCAACAATTTTGTCCACGGCTGCAAAGCAGCCACCCCAAGTGTTCAGGATGAATGGGTGTGGGGGAGAGCATGAGTGGATGTGAGTGAGTCGGAGCGCAAGTGTGTGTGTGTGTGTGTATGGGTCAGTGTGGCTGGGTACGGGTGACTGAGGGCGAGTGGGAGCGAGATTGAGTAGGTATGGGAGTGGGTGGGTCTGGGTGTGCGAGTGCGAGTGGGGGAGAGGGCCAGTGAAAGCAAGTGGGTGTGCGTGAGAGCATGGGAATAGGTATGTGTGCTAGTCCGGTGGGGGGGGGGGGCTGGACTGAGGGGGTGGCACCTCCTGGCCACGTGGGCTCCCTTGGACTGGCGGGGGGGGGGGGGGGCCTTGGGGCTCCTGTGCCTTGTTGCCACCTTCTTTGGGCGTGGGGGCCTGGCCTCCCTCGGCCGTCCCTCCTGGGGTAGATGCCTGGTTGTCCCGGGGCTTGTTGGCCTAGGGACATTTGTGCTCTGTGGGGGTTGGTGGTGCTGTCTTGCTTGCTCGATGTTTCCAGGGGTGGGGGGCCGGGGTTGCTGTGACCTGCCACCCTCATCTACTGCAGTCATTTGACCCAGCAGTAAATAGATGGCAAATGCTTTCCTATTTCCGACAACCCCTTAGTGATGGGAGCATGGTGGGTAGGTTGGGACAGTGGGAACGGGTTTTGTCTAACAGAAGTGAATTTGTTATCAAATTTAAAAATTAAGATGTTTTTGTGTTCCCTGTTTATGAAACCAGGCCTTAACTGAGTAGTGAGGGTTTTTTTTTTTTTCTTTATTACAGTGCTGACTCCGGCAAAAAAGGGTAGGCTGAGCTATGAAAAGGTGCCAGGAAGAAGTGATGGACAGACAAGACTTCGATTATTTTAGACAAAATAAAAAGGAAAAATATCAAAAGTATGAATTTGAGTTAATAATATTTAAGTTCAGATTTGAAGGATTTGTTTGGATTACATTATAGTTTTGCCACAATGTTTATATTTCAGATTTTATTCATGCATGTTGTCTTAACCTGTTAAAAAGTAATGACAAATAGTAACAGTTGATAAGTTTATAAATGCTGTTTCACTTTGCCGTTTGTTGTTGAAACCAGGATTTGTTTTTTTTTCATTCCTTTAACCCTGTGCACCCTGTAGCTCTTCCCTTTAAGCTGTTATAAAACAAATGTTGAATTTTAATAATTTTCATGTTCCTCATGGAAGTTGTAATTACTGAAAATATATGATGCTTTAAATCTTCTTACAACTACATAATAAATAATTACTGCTACTAAGGAGGTGTCTCTTTTTCTTTCCTTTAAAAGATTAAACATAATTATAACCGGTCACACTTTCCCATGGTCCCCCCTCCCCCATCTATGCTTCGCATGGTCATTGGTTAAAAAAAAAAAAGGCAAATTGTGATTTATGGTTTAGGGAGTGAAACTGAGGGTGTTTCTCAGCCAAACTGATAAAGTCTCATTTTAGCAGCTTCATTGGTGGGGCTTCTTTTTTATATATATATAATTTAGTGAACCAATCCCCTTATCATGGTCTCTCAGCATGTGAAGAGAGTGCTTATCTTCACGAGCCAGCAGAGTGAAGCCAGCTCCCTCAGGAATGATCCCCAGACAAAGACGACCTCGGGGACATCGACTCCAAGCCTCCCTGCCTGTGGACAGCCGTATCTCGCACTGGCTGGCCACCATCAATAACCCAACAGTTTTTTTCTTTTTCCCTTTTTTTTAAAACGTCTGTCCATCCTCCTGGCCTGTGCCTTCTATGTAGCAGTGCACAAAGAGAGGAATGGCTAGTTTTTTAATGACACAGGAACAAAAGCAGTTAACGTGTTGGTCAAAAGAGTGGCCATATAAAGGCGAAGTAAACATGAACCTAATGGTGCAGTAATGGCCCCCTGACTCTACTGTGGTTCAGCACTGAATAGGACAGAAGGGATACTGTGAGAATTAACAGGCTGTTTAAACCATGGATCCTTTAGCTTGGATCTTGCTCTGACTGCAGCTGTAAAGGTCACACTGCTGTTATCTGTAATCACAGACTGCACTTAACTCTCACCTGTGTGCTTCCATCGTAAAGAAGTCCCAAGACTCGGCACATACACATTTTTAAGGGATTAAACAAAATTCAAAGATTTTTTTGGTACATTAAAAAGAAAATTTTCATAGTCTTTGGCAATATGGTATTGTCACCATCAGTGTGACATGCAGTGCATCTGGAAAGTATTCACAGTGCTTCACTTTTTACTTTTTCTACATTTTGTTATGTTGCAGCCTTATTCCAAAAGGGATTAAATTCATCTCTCCTCAAAATTCAAATTACATGTATGTAAATATTCACAGCCTTTGCTGTGAAGCTCAAAATTGAGCTCAGGTGCATCCTGTTTCCACTGATCATCCTTGAGATGTTTCTACAGCTTAATTGGAGTCCACCTGTGATAAGTTTCAGTTGATTGGATATGATTTGGAAAGGCACACACCTGCCCATATAAGGTCCCACAGTTGACAGTGCATGTCAGAGCACAAACCAAGCATGAAGTCAAAGGAATTGTCTGTAGACCTCCGAGACAGGATTGTCTGAAGGCACAAATCTGGGGAAGGGTACAGAAAAAATTCTGCTGCTTCGAAGGTCCCATTGAACACAGTGGCCTCCATCATCCATAAATGGAAGCTGTTTGGAACCACCAGGACTTGTCCTAGAGCTGGCCGGCCGTCTAAACTGAGCAATCGGGAGAGAAAGGCCTTAGTTTTTTTGAATGCAAAAGATGCAATAGACTTACACAATGGTCCTCTCCGGCATACAACTAGGAACATACCGGTCGCTATGGAGGGTGAGAATATGTATGGGCACATAATCATACCATGTAGGATAACTAAGTAGACGGTTATGCTGTTTCATTCCATCTAGCAACAATGCTCTGCACTGTGTGTGTTTATATATTTGCATATTTATTCCATCTAGCTACAATGCTCCGTACTGTGGGTGTTTATATATTTATATATCTACATATTATTCCATCTAGCTACATTGCTCCGCACTGTGTGTGTTTATATACTTGCATATTTATTCCACCTAGCTGCAATGCTCCGTACTGTGGGTGTTTATATATTTACATATTTATTCCATCTAGCTACAATGCTCTGCACTGTGTGTTCATATATTCATATATTTATTCCATCCAGCTACAATGCTCTGCACTGTGTGTCTGTGTGTGTGTGTATATATATATATTTTATAGTAATACGTACATATGTTTATTAGCTGCTCTTGCTTGCTTGTTTTTTTTCTTGCCTTCTGATTGTTGCTCTGAGTGTTGCTATCCCTGTGCTGTTGCAATCCTGGAATTTCCCCGTTGTGGGACTAATAAAGGCTTATCTTATCTTATCTTATCTTAGTCTGGGAGGTGACCAAGAACCCAATGGTCACTCTGTCAGAGTTCCAGCATTCCTCTGTGGAGAGAGGAGAATCTTCCAGAAAGACATCTATCTCTGCAACAATCCAATAATCAGGCCTGTATGGTAGAGTGGTCAGATGGAAGCCACATGGCAGCCCACCTGGAGTTTGACAGAAGGAACCTGAGGGACTCAGACCATGAGAAACAAAATTGTCTTGTCTGATGAGACAGAGATTGAACTCTTTGGCATGAATGCCAGGTGTCATGTTTGGAGGAAACCAGGCACCACTCATCACCAGGCCAATACCATCCCTACAGTGAACCATAGTGGTGGCAGCATCATGCTATGGAGATGTTTTTCAGGACCTGGGAGACATGTTAGGATAGAGGGAAAGATGAATGCAGCAATGTATAGAGACATCCTCAATGAAAACCTGTTCCAGAGCGCTCTTGACCTTAGACTGGGGCAACGGTTCATCTTTCAGCAGCACAACCACTAAGCACACAGTCAGGATATCAAAGGAGTGGCTTCAGGATAACTCAGTGTCTATGAGTGGTCCAGCCAGAGCTCAGACCTGAATCCAATTGAACATCTCTGGAGAGATCTGAAAATGGCTGTGCACCGACTCTTTCTGTCCAACCTGATAGAGTAGTGCTGCAAAGAGGAATGGGCCAAACTGCCCAAAGATAGGTGTGCCAAGCTTGTGGCATCATATTCAGAAAGACTTGAGGCTGTAAATGCTGCCAAAGGTGCATCAACAAAGTATTGAGCAAAGGTTGTGAATACTTCTGTACATGTGATTTCTTAGTTTTTTGTTTTTTTTTAATAAATTCGCAAAAATCTCAAAAAAAACCAACTTTTCATGTTGTCATTATGGGGTATTGTGTGTAGAATTTTGAGGAAAAAAATTAATTTATTCCTGTTATGTTTCCCCCCCAGACAGAAATGAAAGTTGGTCGTTAATGGGGAAACTAACAAAATAAACACAGAAAACTAACCAAAGCAATGTTTCAAAGTGTGATCTAAAAGGTGGCTGGGCCAACCCAACCACCCACTAAGTCTATCAAAATGATGGAAGAACTTAGAGTAAAGCCCAAAAAGAAAAGTAACTAACTTGGGGAAAACCGTAAGAGAGAAAAACCCACAGAAAACAAACCGAGAGAGCAACTGATGGTGTTGCCTCTCTATCAAATGTCTACTGAGAGGCATATTGCCTCCTTGTATCTCCTCAGCAGACTGATTGCTCCCTGGTGTGAGGTGTGCCCAGGTGTAATGCATTGCTCCTGATTAAATGAGTGGCTGAAGTCAGGTCTCATAACACCACATAGATCATAACACCTCCCTCCTAAAAGACAACAAATCTATCAGATTTTGTTGCTCTCACAGAAAAGATACCCAAAATCCACAAATAAGCTTCCAACAACCAATGGCACAAGATGTTTAAACAGGCCTCAAAACCATCCATCCATCTTCTACCACTTTTCCGGGTCGCAGAGGAAGCAGCTCAAGGAGAGAAGGCCAGACTTCCCTCTCCCCAGCCACCTTCTCCAGCTCTTCAGAGGGGATACCAAGGTGTTCCCAGACCAGCTGGGAACTGTAGCCTCTCCAGTGAGTCCTGGGTCTGCCCCGGGGTCTCCTCCCAGTGGGACGTGCCTGTGGGAGGCGTCCAGGAGGCATCCTGATCAGATGCCCAAACCACCACAACTGGCTCTTTTCAATGTGGAGGAGCAGTGGTTCTACTCTGAGCCTCTCCCGGATGACTGAGCTCCTCACCCTATCTCTAAGGGTGAGTTCAGCAATCCTATGAAGAAACATCATTTCAGCCACTTGTATCTGCGGTCTCATTCTTTCAGTCATTACCCAAAGCTTGTGACCATAGGTGAGGGTAGGAATGTAGATTGACCAGTAAATCAACAGCTTTGTCTTAGAGCTTAGTTCCCTCTTCACCACAATGGACCGGTACAATGTTCGCATCACTGCAGATGCTGCTCTGATCCATCGGTCAATCTCTCGCTCCATTTTCCCGTCACTCGCGAATAGCACCCTGACATACTTAAACTCCTCCACTTGGGGCAGGAGCTTGTCTCCAACCCGGAAAGGACAATCCACCTTTTTTCCAGCTGAGTACTATGCACTCGGACTTGGAGGTGCTGATACTCATCCCAGTCGCTTCACACTCAGCGGCAAACCGTCCCAGTAAGACCTGTAGGTCATTACTGGATAAAGCCAAGAGGGCAACATCATCTGCAAACAACAGAGATGCGATCTTGTGGTCACCAAGCATGACACCCTCCATTCCCTGGCTGCGCCTAGAAATTAAAAATTATGAATATGATCGGTGACAAAAGGCAGCCCTGGCAAAGTCCAGCTCTCACTGGGAATGAGTCCAACCGAGTGTTGGCAATATAAACCAAACTCTCACAACGGTTGTATAAAGACCGGATAGCTCGTAACAACAAGCCTGATACCCCATACTCCCAAAGCACCCCCCCACAAACAAAACCATGAGGGACGTGGTTGAATGCCTTCTCCAAGTCCACAAAACACATGTAAACTGGTTGTGATGTATTGAACATTGTATGGTTTTGAGGCGACGATTGATCGTCGGCTGAAAACCATCCATCCATCCATCTTCTACCGCTTTTCCGGAGGTCCGGGTCACGGAAGCAGCAGTTCAAGCAGAGAAGCCCAGACTTCCCTCTCCCCAGCCACCTGCTCCAGCTCTTCAGAGAGGATACCAAGGCGTTCCCAGACCAGCTGGGAGACATAGTCTCTCCACCGTGTCCTGGGTCTGCCCCGGGGTCTCCTCCCAGTGGGACGTGCCTGAAACACCTCAAGTGGGAGGCGTCCAGGAGGCATCCTAATCAGATGCCCATACCGCCTCAACTGACTCCTTTCAATGTGGAGGAGCAGCGGTTCTACTCTGAGCCTCTCCCGGATGACTGAGCTCCTCACCCTATCTTTGAGGGTGAGTCCAGCAATCCTACGGAGAAAGCTCATTTCAGCCGCTTGTATCCGCGATCTTGTTCTTTCGGCCATTACCCAAAGCTCGTGACCATAGGTGAGAGTAGGAACGTTGATTGATTGGTAAATCGACAGCTTTGTCTGAAAACCTGAAAACCATACAATATTCAATACATCAACACAAATAGCCAACATAAATGCTATAGGAGGAAATAGATATGGGATATTAATAAATATTTATATGATCAGGTATGAATTATTTAATTTATATTGATGTATTGGAATCTGAGATAAAATCTCATTTCATATACATCAGAAAAGTTAATAACACTCGTAAGGGGCACCAGCTTCTATCTTTAAGAAGCAATTTAATCTTTAATTTCACTTTATACCTGTTTAATCACTCAATAAATTAATCAATAATCAGTCTCAAAAATTTTCCGTGAATTCGATACCTGTGCTTGAAGCAGACTCAGAATGAAATAAATTCTCAACGACTTCTCTCATTTTCAAATATTTATTAAACGAAATGATTAACAGACATTGCAGTAATTTCATTAATCATAAAATCAATCTTGTAAATGATAGATTAACAATGTCAATATTTTTGGAACCAGGGTTAACTTGAGAAACCAATTTCTATCAGTTTGAGTTAACAGATTATGGAAACAACGCAAATTTATGGAGAAAGTTTACTAATTAAATTTATTCCATCTAGCTACAATGCTCTGCACTGTGTGTTCATATATTCATATATTTATTCCATCCAGCTACAGTGCTCTGCACTGTGTGTCTGTGTGTGTGTGTGTGTGTATATATTTTATAGTAATATGTACATATGTATATTAGCTGCTCTTGCTTGCTTGTTTTTTTTTTTTTCTTGCCTTCTGATTGTTGCTCTGAGTGTTGCTATCCCTGTGCTGTTGCAATCCTGGAATTTCCCCGTTGTGGGACTAATAAAGGCTTATCTTATCTTATCTTAGCTTAATTATATGAAAAAGTCCTGGATTAATCTTTAAGAAAATAAAAAGAAGAGTTATGTTAAGGGCTTCTTAATTTGCATCTGATTAGATACACAAATTATTACTGAACCTCAGACGTTTAATTCAGCAGATGAATGAAAGTTGCAGCTCACGTGATTCCTTGTTCGGCGTCGTCCTCAGCCCAAGATTTCGTGGATGTTAGGGTAAATATCTGCCCGCAGATATTTCAGGATCCACATTTCGACCTTTAAAGTCAAGCGGTCAAAGGGGCTGGATCTTGGCCGTATGACCCACAGTTGAAACTGGGCTCTGAGCCAGATGGTGCCGACGCTTCTTCAGTGTGTGATGAACAGCTGCACGTTTTCTCCTTGTAGACACGAGCCTTCAGAGGTCTTCGAGAATAATTAGATCTAATCAGATCTCAAATTAAAAAAAAAACTTTCGGACTTCAGATAAAAATAGTAGCTTCTGGTGGGTGCTTGGTCAAGAAAAATATAAAAATAAAGTCAAGATTAAAGTTTACATTAAAATTAAACAAACAGTGATTTTACAGAAAGTTTAACAAAGAAAAAGTGATGAATAAAAATTGGAGTTTAACTCCGATTAAGAATTGAGCTCAAAGAAATAGGAATTCCTAGGCATTTAAGAGAAAAAGAAAACATTAAGATACAAAGTTACATAAACAAATTACGAGTTATGTGCTCTGTGTTCAGAAAAACGACACGTGGTCGAAGTCTTTGTTCAGACGGTCCTTTGTTCTTCCTTGCTGTGTGTAGACAATAGAGAGAGACGGACCAGTGGCGAGAAAAAAAAGAAAAGAGCCGATCCGTGAAGAGAGCCAAAGGGGAAGAGAGACTGAAGCAGGGGTCTCTCTGTTATTTATAAGTTCTGTTGAGCTTCGCGGGCTTCCGGGATCTCAGCCAATGAGTGTCCTTCGTGGGAGGCCCGATGAACTTTCCGTCCAATGAACAAACAGTCTATTGTTTGGAGCTCTTTGGGATGAAGAGTTGTCATACAGAGATTGGCTGCTGGAGTCACATGGTTTTAGAGGCAAACTTTGATACATACTGGAAGTTAATATTTCCCCTTATGTATTCAACTAAGATAACTTTAGTGATTAGTATAAATTATAAGCAATGCTTCTAAATCAACATGCAGGAATAAACATTCATTTAAACATTAACATGCATATATATAAAATCACAGATCAATGCATTTCACACATATTATTGATTTTCCACATTAAAGACATCAGAGTCCATTTGCCTTTCATAGTCCTAAAAAGAAGAAGGTTTAGAATTGAGTTTGTAATAATGTACTTTAAAATTCACTGGTTAAATCCAGCCTGTTCCAGATTTTAAGGAAATTTGTGGGTCTGTGTGGATCCATGTTTTGGCCAGGTCTGTTGCATGTTTATGGGGGCAATAAAAGTGAAGCCGGACATTGGGGAAATTCCTTAGGCTGGTTTTAACAAAAGAAAGGGGTTTTCAGCTGTGGCCTGAGGGAAGAAAATCCATTTTTTGATTGTCTTACTCCTGGGTGAAAAATGTCTTTAAGCAGAAGAATAATTGTTGCTGAGCCAAAGTGAGATGATGCTACAATGCAGTCACAGAGGACAGAGTCAATTTCTTTTTTCTTTTATTATGTTTTTTTTATTTTATTTTAAAATAAAAACCAGGTTTCTAAATAATTAATTTAACTAATGATCACTCAAGATAAACAGTCTGCTGCTGTATTCTCTTTTCCCTTTACATGCCGGATTTCAAATGGTAGCTCCTGGAGAGCTAAACTCCATTGAAGTAGGCGACAATTTGTTAATGCCGATCGCTGTAGGAACTGCAATGGATTGTGGTCTGTATTTTCTACCAGAGGATCAGATGCTGAGACGTAGATTTCAAAATGCACAAAAGCCAAGATTAGAGCAAGCGTCTTCCTTTCAATAGTAGAGTAATGTACCTGAGAAGCATGTAGTTTGTTTGAGAAAAATGCTACAGGATGCTCTACTCGCATCATCTGCCTGGACAAGTACAGCGCTAATACCAACATCACTGGCATCCGTGTACAGTACGAAAGGACAACGAAAGTCCTGGGCTGCCAAGACTGGGGCGGTAGCCAAGAGAGCTTTTGCGGTTTCAAATGCAGTCCGGCATTCTGGTGACCACTGAAATAGAACCTTGCGACTGGTCAAGTCTGTTAGGGGGGCAACCACGTTGGCAAAGTTGCGACAAAATGCCCTACAATATCCTGCCAACCCCAAGAACCATTTAAGTTCTCTGCGGGTGGTGGGAACAGGGAGATTTAATATAGCTTCTACCTTCATTGTCAGTGGTAGAACTTGACCCTGTCCAACCACTTTTCACAGATATTTGACAGTGGCCTTAGCAATTTCAGACTTTCCTAGATTGACTGTCAGATTGGCAGTTTGGAGATGCTCAAACACTGCCCTCACGTGTTTGAGATGGTCTGGCCAGGAATCACTACACTAAGTCATCAAGGTAAGCCTCAACATTGTCTAGACCAGACAAAACAAGGTGCATCAACCTCTGAAAAGTAGCACCTGCATTTCTTAAGCCAAACTGCATGTGGCGATAGGAAAACAACCCATCAGAGATCACGGAAGCTGAGAACTCCCTAGCACATTTGGTTAGTGGAACCTGCCAATAACCTTTGAATAAATCAAATTTACTGCAATTGGTAGCCCAAACCAACCCAATCCACACAGTCATCAACCCTTGGCAGTGGGTAAGAATCTTGTTTGGTAACACTATTGAGCTTGCGAAAATCAGAGCAAACCGGTGAATTTGATCTGGCTTTGGAACCAAAAGGTATGGTGAACTCCAGTCGCTTGTACTAGGTTCGGCAATGCCATGCTCTATCATGTACTCTTCTTCTTTCCGGCGTAGGGTGCGTTTCTCAGGACTCACCCTGTACGCATGTTGTTTGATAGGCCGGGCATCACCAACGTCTATGGTGTGTTTCAGTGGGAATATCGTCAAAGATGCTCTGAAACTCCTTCAATAGAGAAATCATATCAATCTTTTCCTGAGGGCCTAAATGTGACAGCTACTCATCCAAGTGCTTTAGGATGCTAGAGTTCCCAAATGACTTAAATACACCACTTCTCTGTAGCTGAGATGGTGCGTTACATCCGAGTTTACCACTGTGCTGTGGTTAGCACTGTTGCCTTACAGCTAGAAGGTTCCAGGTTCAAATCCCCAGTCTGGCAGGGGTTGGAACCTTTCTGTGTGGAGTTTGCATGTTCTCCCTGTGCTGCGTGGGCTTACTCCTGGGGCTCCGGTTTACTCCCACAATCCAAAGACATGCATCTTAGGTTAATTGGTTGTTCTAAATTGTCCCTAGATGTCTGTCTCCTATAGGCCCTTAGAATAGAGGGTTAGTACTAGTGAAAGCGCTTTGAGTGGTCTTTGTGACTAGAAAAGCGCTATATAAGTGCAGGTTAGTTAGTTAGTAGAACAGCACGTTTTACCAGTGCCTTTGTCATCTGGAACATAGTAAGGTTTCATCACGTTCACATGACAGAGTTGGTGTTTATTTCTATGCTCAGGTGTTTGAACAATATAATCCAAGTCTCCAACCTTTCTCTCAATAGTGTATGGTCCAGAAGTTCTTGCTTCAAGTGGCGAGCCAACAACAGGTAACAAAATCAGAATCTGATCTCCAACCTCAAATGAACGAGAAGGGGCTTTTTTTGTCATATTAAAACTTCATTTTTGACTGTGCTTTTTGCAAATTTTCACTTACCATTTCACAAGCCCACTGTAACCAATAGCAGAAAGCAGAGACATAGTCCAACAAATATGAGAAACAATCTTTCTCCTAAAGTTTTTCCTTTAACAAAGCCATTGGGCCACAAACTTTGTATCCAAACACCAGTTTGTTTGGGCTGAAACCAAGTGATTCTTGAGCGACCTCTCAAGCAGCAAACACCACCAGGGGAACCCCCTCATCCGAGTCCCTTTTAAACTTCCGGCAATAGGCTCTCAGCATAGATTTCAGAATGGAATGAAATCGCTCCAGAGCCCCTTGACTCTCTGGATGAAAGGCACTAGAGGGACTGTGAGTACTCCCTAACTGCTGTATTACCTGCTGAAACACCTTAGACATGAAGTTCATTCCTTGATCTAATTGAACACTTTTTGGAATGCCAAAGACAGAAGAACTTCACCAATGCTTTAATCACACTTTTTGCTGTAATTGTTCTAAGTGGGATTGCTTCGGGAGAATGAGTGGATGCACACATTATTGTTAACAAGAATTGATTTCCACTTTTTGTTTTGGGTAAGGTTCCCTCACAATCCACCAGCATTCTGCTGAATGGTTCATCAAAAGTGGGTATAGGCTGCAGAGGTGCAATCGGCACCACTTGGTTTGGTTTGCCAGTAAGCTGACAAACCTGACACGTCCTACAAAAATTTCTTATATCTTGTTTCAACTACAAAAGAAATTCTGCAACACCCGATCATAAGTCTTTTTGACTCCAAGATGGCGGGCCATATTACCTGCATGGGCTAGTCTAATTATCTCCAAACGAAGTGGCTGTGGGAGTACTATTTGAGACACCGCTGAACTAGCACCTTCCCACACCGCACACAGCTGCCATTTCCTCATCAAAACTCCACCCCTCTTGTAGTACCCCACTGGAGCACCACCAACAGATTCTTCTGACTGCAAGTCAGCAAAAAGGGGTGACAAGGAGACATCCTTCTCCTGCTCAGTAATGAGCTCTTTACGGGACATTTTAATTCCAACTATAGAAGTTTTCTCTCCAGCCTCTACCTTCTTAACAGGCAGAGTCAACTCAGGGGTTTCCACAAAGTTGGTATCACACAAAACAGTCTCAGACTGACTCACCAAAGTGCAAAATTAGTAACTGGAGTTACCGAGTCAGTATCACACAATATTGTCCCTGACAAATAAGATAAGATAAGCCGTTATTAGTCCCACAACGGGGAAATTCCAGGATTGCAACAGCACAGGGATAGCAACAATCAGAAGGCAAGAAAAAAAAAAAAAAGCAAGCAAGAGCAGCTAATATACATATGTACATATTACTATAAATATATATATATACACACAGACACACAGTGTAGAGCATTGTAGCTGGATGGGATAAATATATGAGTATATAAACACACAGTACGGAGCATTGCAGCTAGATGGAATAAATCTGTAAATATATAAACACAGTGCAGAGCAATGTAGCTAGATGGAATAATATGTAGATATATAAACACAGTGCGGAGCATTGTAGCTAGATGGAATGAATATATAGATATATACCTACGAGTCTACCTACGGGTACAAATAAGTAACAAAAAATAAATAAATAAATAAATATAAACATAAACACACCCAGTGCGGAGCATTGTAGCTAGATGGAATAAATATGTAAATGTATAAACACACACAGTGCAGAGCATTGTTGCTAGATGGGATGAAACAGCACAACCGTCTACTTAGTTATCCTACATGGTATGATTATGTGCCCATACATATTCTCACCCTCCGTAGCCACCGGTATTTTCCTAGTTGTATGCCGGAGAGGACCATTGTGTAAGTCTATTGCATCTTTTGCATTCAAAAAACTATTAGGTTGTTACGTCTTTTTGCTGTCTCTGCGAGCAGCCCTGCTTAGGTTGTACAGTCTGACAGCTGTTGGTAGGAAGGACCTGTGAAACCTCTCGGTTGTGCACCTGGGATGATGTAGTCTGCTGCTAAATGAGCTCCTCAGTGCATTCAGTATGTCCTGCATAGGGTGGAACTCGGACTCCAGCAGAGATGACAGTTTAGCCACCGTCCTTCTCTCTCCTATCTCCTCCACCGGATCAAGGCGCTGCCCCAGGACGGAGCTAGCTTTCTAGATCAGTTTGTTCAGTCTCTTCCTATCGGCTGCAGTAATGCCACTGCCCCAGCAGACCATTCCAAAAGTGATGGCTGATGCCACCACCGTGTCATAGAATGTCTTCAGCAGCGCCCCTTGTACACCAAAAGACCTGAGTCTCCTCAGTAGGAACAGCCTGCGCTGTCCCTTCTTGTAGAGTGCATCAGTATTGTGTGACCAGTCTAGTTTATTGTTCAGATGAACACCCAGGTACTTGTAGGATGTCACCATCTCAATGTCTGTTCCCTGTATATTTACTGGTGCTGTGAGAGGTTGTCCTTGCCTGCAGCAGTCCACCACCAGCTCCTTAGTTTTCCTCGCGTTGATCTGGAGGCAGTTCCGATGGCACCAGTCCACGAAGTCCTGGATAAGCCCTCTGTACTCAGCTTCATCTCCATTGGAGATGAGGCCAACGATCGCAGAGTCATCAGAGAACTTCTGTAGATGGCAGTGTGTTGTGTTGTGTGAGAAGTCTGCAGTATAAAGAGTGAACAGGAAGGGAGCCAACACCGTTCCCTGGGGGGCCCCCGTGCTACTGATGATCGTGTCGGACACACAGTCCCGGGTTCTCACAAACTGAGGCCAGTTCGTGAGGTAGTCCAGGATCCATGATGACAGGTGCTGGTCCACCCCTGCGCGCAGCAGCTTGTCCTTCAGGATCATTGGTTGGATGGTGTTGAAAGCACTGGAGAAGTCAAAGAACATGATCCTCACCACATTCCCGGGCTTCTCCAGGTGGGACAGAGAACGGTGAAGGAGGAAGATCACTGCATCCTCCACCCCAATGCCATGCTGGTAGGCGAACTGGAGTGGATCCATCGCTGGTTCCACCAGGGGGCGGAGGTGAGCAAGGAGCAGTCTCTCCAGGGTCTTCATCAAGTGGGACGTCAAGGCCACCGGACTGTAGCTGTTCAGGTCTTTCGGGTGGGAAGTTTTTGGTACAGGTACCACACAAGATGTTTTCCACGGCTGTGGTACCCTCCCCAGCTTCAGGCTCAGGTTGAAGATGTACGTCACAATCCCACACAGCTGGTCTGCACAGGACTTGAGGAGCTTTGCGCTGATGCCGTCCGGTCCCGACGCCTTCCTCGCCTTGATCTTCCTCAGCTCCGTCCTCACCTGGGTCCTGGTCAGGGTCAGGATGGGAGGCTGTGTGTTGGGAGTGGGGGGGTGTTGGTGGAGTGAGGAGTGGGCAGCAGGACTTGATGTCTTTACAGGCAGCAGTGGTTGTTGTGCAGTCAGGGGGGAGGGCGGTTGGTCAAACCTATTGAAAAACAAATTCAGATTGTTCGCCCACTCCCTGCCCCCCGTGGCCCGGGGGGAGGTATTCTGGAGCCCAGAGATGGTTTTGAGGTTTCTCCAGACCCTGCTGATGTCGCTCTGTTGCAACTTGTCCTCCATCTTCCTCCTGAAGCTGTCCTTGCCTTCTCTGATCTTTCTCCTCAGCTCCCTCTGTACGGACTTCAGCATCTCCCTGTTCCCCGACCTGAAGATCTTCTTCTTCTCTCTCAGAAGTGTTTTAATCTCAGGGTTGATCCAGGGTTTGTTGTTTGAGCAACACCGTATGGTCTTGGTGGGAACGGATTTGTCCGCACAGAAGCTGAGGTAGCCCGTGAAGGTGTGAATGAGGCCATCGATGTCCTCACCATGTGGATCGCAGAGCTGCTTCCAGGCGGTGGCTTCAAAACAGCCCTTTAGAGTGTCCATTGCCTCCTCAGACCATAACATCACTGTGCGCATGGCCGGGGGTTGTCTGTGCACTAGGGGTTTGTACACCGGCCGGAGATGAACCAAGTTGTGATCCGATCTCCCGAGTGGGGGGAGTTGTGATGAAGTGTACGCCTCCTTAGTGTTTGCGTAGAATAAGTCCAGTGTTTTATTGTCTCTAGTGTGGCATGTGACATACTGGGTAAACGTGGGTAGAATGGGAGACAGTGAAACATGGTTGAAATCGCCTGAGATGAGGAGAAGAGCATCTGGGTGTTCTGTCTGCAGCCTGCTGGTTACTGAATGGATGACGTCATGCGCTGTCCCAGCGTTCGCCGTCGGATTTGCATAAACAACAATGCAGATTACGTGTGAGTATTCTCTCGGGAGATATGTAGGCCGCATGCTAACAGCTAGCAACTCAATGTCTTAGTCATCACCCAAAGTGTGATTCCTGACTCTCCCATAGAGCTATTAGGCCTCCTCTTTGCCATAGCACGGGTAACAACACAAGATGATAACACATCAGGGTGCAACTTTGCTAACCCATCATCTTGTTCTACTCTGGGCACATTCAAAACAATTGGATTTGGGGCACTGACTTTGTTGTCAGCCAAAACATTTCCCAAAATGAATGTGATCTCTTCAACAGGTATCCCCTGCCTCACAACAACTTCCACAGGACCAGTGACGATCTCAGATTCCAAGACCACATTAAACAAGGGATCCTGAAACCAATTCATCTCCACTCCTCATAGCAGAGTGCTGCAACCAGCTCCCATCTCCTTGGTTAACGGTAACACACCCTTGAGCAAGATGGACTGAGATGCATCGGTATCTCGTAGTATTGTCACTGGCAGCTTAGCATTATCTCCCAGCAGAGACACAAACCCCTTGAATGTAAAGGGCCTAAATCCTGATCCTGATCACCCCCTCCACCACACACTAGACAGACAGTGAAGTACTTTCTCCAGCAGACTGCTAGTTTCGCTGCCAAACGGTTAGGTACAGGAAATCTTTCCTGCCACACGCCATTTCACTGTACAATAAGTCACTCTGATGTTGAATTCTGGTCATAACTATGCTGCCATACTGCACCTTGCAGTCTAATTGGTACTTCACATTTCACCCTGCACCTGATAGTCCTGCTTTGCACAGCAGGTATGATTCATGTATCTATATGGGTCATCATCTATTCAGCTACGATGTATACAAGTTATTTAGGCAGTTTTACTTTCCATGGGTAATCCCTTTGTCTATTATGCTGTGTGTGTTTCTCTCGTTTCGGTCGTCTGCTGTCATGCTGCTGTTACACTGTAATTTCCCAGTTTGGGATCAATAAAGTACATCTATCTAAATTCTGCTGGCACATCCCCTTTTTCAGATTCACAATCAGAGTCTAGCGACTTTTCAATAAGTTGACTTCCTAGAAGAGCAACAGTTTTAGACTTTTCAGTCTTTTTTAATAAAACTGGGCATTCACGGGCAATGTTACCTTTTGTGTGGCATTAATAACACTCGACTTGCAGAAGCCGTTTTTTAAGTTAAAACGGACCATTTAGAAGGGAGTGAGGGAGCTGAGGTGCTTTTCAAAGCGGCTGTCGGGCTAAGTCAAACTGCTGAAACCTTGAGTCTTGACTTGCCCTTAGATGGAATGCCTCATTATCCAGCTCCCTCATTCGCTCCCGATGAGCCAGTTCCCTCTCCTGACGAACCATTTCCCTCTCATGAGCCATCCGCAATTTCAGGCTCTCTGTTTTCATATGCTCAAGTTCTAATTTAAACTAACTGCTTCACACTAAACGTCTGTTGTTAAATTGGGCTCACTGTCTTCCTCTTCATTTTGTTTTCTGTATCTATGGGGCAAAGTTGTTTTTCCAATAGCCCAGTGACCACAGTCTTTTGAATAATTTCTTTTCTTTGCGGTTGATGTTATGGTGATTTTTAAGCCTCGGGCTATTGTAATGAGGTCTGCCTTCCTGCAACAAGCGACAGCCTCCCAAGTGAGGTTTTCCAAAAACAACTCCAAATTAAAGTTTATGGTGAGTTTTTTTTGTTTGTTTTTTTGCAAAAGTGACCACTTTGTGGGAAGAACCCCCAAATGTTAAGTTTTTCCCCCCAGACAGAAATGAAAGTTGGTCGCTAATGGGGAAACCAACAAAATAAACACAGAAAACTAACCAAAGCAAGGTTTCAAAGTGTACTCTAAAAGGTGGTTGTGTCAACCTAACCACCCACTAAATCTATAAAAATGATTGAAGAACTTATAGAGTAAAGCCCAAAAAGAAAAGTAACTAACTTGGGGAAAACCAGTAGTTTAGTTTATTGGTTTATTTGTCAGGGACCATGTACAGGGGAAAAAAAGAAAGAAAAAAAACAAACACAGGGTAGAGATGCTCTGTACCAGATTATAGCATTCTCACTCATTTCCATCTGCAGTCCCTGAGGCAGACAGGAAGACATTAAAAACAGCACATATAGAAAGCATTTCAGGTCGGGTTTCAGAATCTGTTGTCACTGAAACAAGCAGGGAGTAAGTTTAAAAGGTAAAAAGATAAAAGAAACAGTACACATAAAAACAGTTTCAGAGTATAATTTCAAATCTAGTTTAAGGGAGAGAGTCAATGCTGGCAGGCTTGATTACTTAAAATCCATTTTTTAGTCTCTGTGGAAAAATCACTGTAATTTGTTCTAGGCTTCAAAGCAGTGGGGAGCTTGTTCCATTCCGTTATAGCTTTGTATGAGAAGGCTGATTGTCCAAAAGCAGTTTTACATAGGGGGATGCAACAATGCCACCTAGAGGAAGTCCTTGTTATTCTGGTATTTTGTTCAGAAGTACACAAAAGTCTTAAGAGGTGGGGGTGCAGAACCATGGATAATTTTAAAAACAAACCGTATATTTGCATACATGATCATATTTTCAAAGCTTAACATCTTGTGTTTGGCAAGTATACCACAATGGTGATACTGTCATGTCTTCTTATCCAGAATTTTGATAGATTGTTTATACAGGGATTCCAAGGGTTTTGGAGTTGTACCGTTAGCTTGTGACCAGCATGAGATGCAATAGGAGAAATGTGTCAAAATCATGGCATTCAGAAAGGTTTTTGATCCTTTTAGAGTGAGTTTCTAATGCATTGAAAGTTTGCAAGATTATACAGTGGTGTGAAAAAGTGTTTGCCCCTTCCTGATTTCTCATTTTTTGTATGTTTGTCACACTTAAATGTTTCAAATCATGAAATAAATTTAAATATTAGACAAAGATAACACAAGTAAACACAAAATGCAGCTTTTAAATGAATGTGTTTGTTATTAAGGGGAAAAAAAATCCAAACCTACGTGGCCCTGTGTGAAAAAGTGATTGCCCCGTAAACCTAATAACTGGTTAAGCCACCCTTAGCAGCAACAACTGCAATCAAGCGTTTGCGATAACTGGTGTAAAACCTAATTTTGGACAGCAGAATCATTTCAGTTAACCAACCAATAATCACAGAAGAAATACTATTTCTTAGCTTTTATTGAATCACACAGGAAGTCAAACATGGCCGTGGGTCTCAGCAGCTCAAACTGGTTAAGACCCCGAACAAAGGAATCCCCTCCTACATATAGCTTCTGAGTTGGTGGGCGTTCCCAGCAACTCTCCAACAATACATGTCCATTGTCCAAACCGGTCTTCTCAGCATCCAAATGGCTCTCACATCCTTCCTCTCAGTGCTACGATGGCTCCAGATGGCTCCTCTTTATGGCCTCTCTCAGCAGATGTCTCCTCTGTAGTCCTTTATGGCATCCTGTTGTTTAGCCCACACAACCACATGCCCATATATGGAAGCAGGAAACAAAAACTAAGCTTTAGTGTGTGTGCATGTGTATGGGTGAGCTTGTGTGTATATGTGAGCTTGTGTGTGTCTGGTGTGGTGTGTGTGAGAGCACTTTGTGTAATATCTAACTAACTAATCTTCACTATTTATTTATTTTAACACTGGCAATGAGTCTTTTTCAGCGCTGTGGTGGAATTTTATCCCACTCATCTTTGCAGAATTGTTGTAAGTCAGCCACATTGGAGGGTTTTCGAGCATGACCTTTTTAAGGTCATGCCATAGCATCTCAGTTGGATTCAGGTCAGGACCAAAAGACATGCATGTTAGGTTAATTGGCTGTTCTAAATTGTCCCTAGATATCTGTTTCCTATAGGCCCTTAGAATAGAGGGTTAGTATTAGTGAAAGCGCTTTGAGTGGTCTTTGTGACTAGAAAAGCGCTATATAAGTGCAGGTTAGTTAGTTAGTTAGTTAGACTTTGACTAGGCCACTCAAAAGTCTTCATTTTGTTTTTCCTAAGCCATTCGGAGGTGGACTTGCTGGTGTGTTTTGGATCATTGTCGTGCTGCAGAACCCAAGTGTACTTCAGCTTGAAGTCACGAACAGATGGCCGGACATTCTCCTTCAGGATTTTTTAATAGACAGCAGAATTCATGGTTCCATTTACCACAGCAAGTCTTCCAGGTCCTGAAGCAGCAAAACAGCCCCAGACCACCACACTACCACCACCATATTTTACTGTTGTTATGATGTTCCTTTTCTGAAATGCTGTGTTGTTTTTATGCCAGATGTAATGGGACGCACACCTTCCAAAAACTTCATCTTTTGTCTCGTCAGTCCACAGAGTATTTTCCCAAAAGTTTTGAGGATCATCAAGATGTTTCCTGGCAAAACTGAGATGAGCCTTTGTTTTTTTTTTTGCTCAGTAGGGATTTTTGTCTTGGAACTCTGTCCTGCAGGCCATTTTGCGCAGCCTCTTTCTTATGGCGGCATCGTGAACACTGACCTTAACTGAGGCAAGTGAGACCTGCAGTTCTTTGGATGTTGTTGTGGGGTCTTTTGTGACCTGTTGAATGAGTCGTCTCAGCGCTCTTGGGGTAATTTTGGTCCACCAGCCACTCCTGGGAAGGTTCACCATTGTTCCATGTTTTCACCATTTGTGGATAATCACTGTCACTGTGGTTCCCTGGAGGCCCAAAGCTTTAGAAATGGTTTTATAACCTTTTCCAGACTGATACATCGCAAATATTTTGCTTCTCATTTGTTGCTGAATTTCTTTGGATCGCAGCATAATGTCTGGCTTTTGAGGATCTTTTGCTCTACTTCACTTTGTCTGACAGGTCCTATTTAAGTGATTTCTTGATTAAGAACAGGTGTGGCAGTAATCAGGCCTGGGTATGGCTAGAGAAATTGAACTCAGCTTTCCAAAGATGTGATAAACCACAGTTAATTTATGTTTTAACAGGGGGGCAATCACTTTTTTTACATAGGGCCATGTAAGTTTGTTTTTTTTTTACCCTTAATAATAAACGCCTTCATTTAAAAACTGCATTTTGTGTTTACTTGTGTTATCTTTGTCTAATATTTAAATTTGTTTGATGATCTGAAACATTTAAGTGTGACAAACATACAAAAAAATGAGAAATCAGGAAGGGGCAAACACTTTTTCACACCACTGTATTTCAGAGTGCGGTTCATCTGTTTTATGTGCTTTTTAAAGCTGAGTGTGAGATCTAATGTGACACCTAAATACTTAAACTCTGTTCCATTTTCTATATTTGCTCCATTTACAGTTGCACTCACATGGTGCGTATTTTTTTGTTTGTTGGTAAAATGCATGGTAGCTGTTCTCCCTATGTTCAGAGTGAGGCATGATTGATTAAGCCATTTTGACAAGGGTGACAAAATCCACAGAAAACCAACATAGAGAGAGCAACTGGTGGTGTTGCCTCTCTGATCATCAAATGTCTACTAATGCAGAGGCAAATTGCCTCCTTATACAGTATCTCCTCAGCGGACTGATTGCTTCCAGGTGTGAGGTGTGCCCAGGTGTAATGCACTGCTCCTGATTAAATGAGTGGCTGAAGTCAGGTCTCATAACTCCACATGGATTATAACAATTCCATTTTGGAATAAGGCTGGAACACAAGGGTGTCCAATCATGTGCCATGGAGGGCCAAGACCCTGCAGGTTTTCTCTTCTACCCAGTCTCTCCAGCGGGTGTTTTCACTTATCAGCAATCAGTGGAAAGAAATTCAGTGGAATCTGCTGCTGACACTGGTTAGAGGTAAAGCCTGCAGTCTTGGCTCTCCATGGCACATGATTGGACACCCCTGCTGTAACATAACAAAATGTGTTTACCTTTTGTTCTTATTAAAGACAAAAATAGAAAGGAGATGTCTTTACCTTCTTAACATGTTTCGACTGTGCACTGCAGCTTTCGTCAGAAGGCTTTTTTTGTCTTTAATAAGAACAAAAGGTAAATAATTAAAAGAAGACAAAATGAACCTACTTGAGCTATAACAAAATGTGGAAAAAGTGAAGCGCTGTGAATACCTTACGGATGCACTGTATGAAAGTACAAGACCTTTAATGGTGGAATAGGTCATTCTGGCCTGGTGAAATCACCCTGAGTGCGCTCAGATCTCCCGACATTTGACCCTAACCTTGACATTGCACACAACCTACAGTAGATGCAGACCCACCTTCGGAACATTGTGTGAGAGTGTGGTGACCCCTGGGCAGTTGCCGAAGAGGAGTAACAATTTTTCTAAAAATCACATAAGTTCCAAGATCTCCTGAGCACTGACCTTGATGTGGACATGAGGATCACTGTACATGAGTTTGTTGAGAATCAGGGTAATTGCCTAGGACAGTGCTGCATGAGCTTCTTCTTGAACGAAGGGTAGGTACTTCAGAGCAGCCTAAAAACTGCTGGGTGGGGTTTAGGATTGACTTGATGCTGATTGGATAAAACTTGGCATTGCTATGAGAGTGCTTTGTGAACAAAAAAAAGGAAATGAAAAGTGACAAATCTGACCAGAAAAAGTAAAGATCTAATGTTTAAAAATTTATAATATAATGCTGCCATGATTGTGGAGGGTCTGAACGATTACTTGGCATACAGTGGTGTGAAAAAAGTGTTTGCCCCCTTCCTGATTTCTCATTTTTTTTGTCACACTTAAATGTTTCAGATCATCAAACAAATTTAAATATTTGACAAAGATAACACAAGTAAACACAAAATGCAGTTCTTAATTGAAGGTCTTTATTATTAAGGGTAAAAAAAAAAAAAATCCAAACCTACATGGCCCTGTGTGAAAAAGTGATTGCCCCCGTAAGTTGTGTGATTTCATGTGTCCCTAGTGGCAGAGCATGGCGCTGCGCCTGTCAACTGATAATGACATGCAGAAACACTGCCCAGCTGTACTGAGGATTTGTACTGATCATGCCAGTTCACAAGGTGGCAGGCACGCGTTGGAGGACTCATGGATGACACGTAATACACCAGAGAGTAAGAAATCCTCCTTCTTTGTTTTTGAGATTACCACACAAAATGGTGGGCACCAATTGTTGAGGGCAGACGCAATCCCAGGCTGAGGAGCATATTCAGAGGTTTTGGTCCCAAATTCACCAACTATGGTTCTAAAAAGAAATTATTTAGCTTATGAAGGTAGATGTTTACATGTTCTTATAACACAGGGAGCGTGAAGCTCATTGATTTGACCTGCCGGGCACCTGGAGCGCCATGTGACTGGAGAGCAATCGCCTGTTGCATGTCGTCATATAAGCTAAATTGCCACGGAATAAAAGCGAAATTAAGGTGGAATAATCAATAACAATTTGTGGATGTAGGAGAGAAAGCTAAAATGACCGGGAGAGGACAAGATAGTGGCCAGAATGCAGCAAAAGGACGCCGGTAAGTGACAAATGTATTTGTTTGTATGCAAATGAGATGCATAAATTTATTCCTATCTGAAACTTTGGATCATATTCTACATCTCATCTTTCTAATTGACAGTTAGCCATTATCTCTTACCACTTTCAAGTTATAGCCTTGTATAGTTCTGACAGTTTTGCCAGAAAACATCTTGATGATCCCCAAGATTTTTGGGAAAATACTCTGTGGACTGACGAGACAAAAGTTGAACTTTTTGGAAGGTGTGTGTCCCATTACATCTGGCATAAAAGTAACATAGCATTTCAGGGACTTCCGGTTATGGCTGCCACGTAGGACGGACGTGTCTCGCTCTGCTCTGCTCTGCTCCTGGAAAAAAAAAATCGGCAAATAACTCTCTCATTTGGGACAGAACGTATCCCAGCATTTGGGCGAGGATATGTCGGCGAAGCCTAAGGCTGGAAAACCAGGAAAAGGAAAAAGCGAGCCGCCGAAACAGTCCAAATTAACGGACTTTCAGGTCTGTGACGCAGCAAACAAAACTCCATATATGGCGGAGGAGGCTGGCAACGGTGCGATATCTGCGGGAAATGGCGCAGATGCACTGATGGCTGCCATGAGTTCAATGAGAGCGGACTTTTCCTCTAGATTTGATGGGATTATGACAGCGTTGGAAGGAATAAGAAAGGAATTGGGTGACTGTGTAGAACGAACGGCGCAGATGGAGCTCCGTCTCGCTAGTGCTGAAGATGACGTCACCCGTCTTCAATTAAAGGTGCGCACTTTGGAAAAAAAAAATAAATCTCTGGAAGATAATATTTTGGATTTGGAATCTCGGTCGAGACAGAATAATTTGAGGCTGGTGGGTCTTCCAGAGGAATCAGAAGGTCGGGACGTATGTTCCTTTCTGGAAAAGTGGATTCCGGAGGTGCTGGGCAGCGAGGAGTTGCAATCAGCAGTGGTTCTGGAAAAAGCACATCGCATTGGCCCACGGAGAGATAAGGGACCGCCGAGGACCTTAATTATGAAGTTTCTTAACAACAGAGACAGGATGAAGATCTTCAACGCTGCACGTGCTAAAGGAGAGATTAAACACCAGGACCAGCAGGTGCGGTTCTACCCAGATTTGGCCACAGGAATCCAGCAATTGAGGAAGCAGTTTGATCCCGTACGTAAGGAGCTGCGCAACCTTGGGATTCGTCATGGTGTAATCTATCCTGCGAGACTGCTGACCACGTATGAGGGCAGAACCCACATCTTCAAGACCCCAGAGGAGGCGCAGGAGTTCATCAAGAAGATCAAAGAAGAAGAAGAGACTGGTGGGAGCTAAGCATGAACAAAATATAAGGTAGAATAATTAAGCATTTGCACAGGCATCTGACTGACTTGAAGTAAATAGTAAGTTTACAAAATATAGATTGTATTATATATTAAAAAAAAAAACAAAAACAAAACAAACAAACAAAAAAAAACTATGATGTACAAAGTTGTTAAAAATTTTGGAGTTAAGTTGGAAAACTACAGAGGAGAGTTAATGTTACGTCATTAAAAGCAGTAGAGTTAGGGTGATTGGGAGGATGAAGAAGGAGTGGCTTAGGCTGTTCCCCGTGGGTGTGGAACGGTCGATGGCTATATCGGGAGACAGAATTTTTCTTTTGATTTTGGGGGGTTTGCCACAAGGGGAAATTTGTTTGTGTGTAGTTTGTAGGATGAATGTTCAACCACTCATGTTTTTGCTTCTCTGTATGAGCATGTTTACACTGCAAGGTAATCCCAAACTCTCTATTGATCATGGACCAAAGTGTTAATCTTAATTTAACTTCATGGAATTGCAGAGGTCTACAAAATTTAAAAAAACTTAAACAAGTTATGAATAAAATAAAGGACATGGGTTCAAGAATTGTGTTTTTACAAGAAACTCATCTGATAGAGGAGGATGTTAAAAGAATTAGGAGTAGATGGCAGGGAAGTGTATTCACCTCTTCATTTTCATCCCGAGCCAGGGGAGTTATGACTCTCATACATAAATCAGTTCCTTTTCAAGTGAAAAATGTAATTGGAGACAAATTTGGAAGATATGTAATCATTCAAGGTTCTTTGCTATTAGAAAATATAAATCTTGTGAACTTATATGGTCCCAATATAGATGATCAGAAGTTCTTTGCTAATTTATTTCTCATCTTATCATCACTTACAGGGCAACATATAATAGCAGGGGATTTTAATTGTACATTGAATCCAGGTGTGGATAGATCAACAGGACTGGATTGTACGCACATTGGATGTAGGATGACTATTAATCATTTTATGAAAGAATTGAGATTGTTAGATATATGGAGAGAAATGAAACCACAAGTTAAAGCCTATTCTTGCTATTCCAGTACCTACAAGACATTCTCACGTATTGATTATTTTTTGATTTCCACAGAATTAAGGTCCAAGATTCAAAACTGCTTTTATGATAACATCGTGATCTCTGATCATGCACCCTGTTGTCTAATATATGTAGATAAAAAATTGACAAAGGAATCAGGTAGATGGCAATTTCAGCATAAATGGCTTCAGGATGAGGAATTTGTCAAGTATATAGAAAAACAGATAGACGAGTTCTTTGACATCAATACTACACAAACATCAGCATGTGTAAAGTGGGAGGCTTTCAAAGCTTTTATTAGGGGACATATTATTAGTTATACAGGATCAAAATCTAAGAAGACTCGAGAGGAGAGAGCTAAATTGGAACATAAAATAAAAAATCTTCAGGAAAAAGTGTATGCAGGAAGTGACCCAAGGTTGGAGAATGAATTACTGATTTTGAGAGCTGAATACGACAAAAAATCAGCGAATAGAGCTGCCTCGAGTCTTCTAAGATTGAAACAATCTTTTTATGAACAAGGTGAAAAATCAGGAAAATTATTAGCATGGCAGATTAAACAATTGGAAATTAAAACACCAATTACCAGTATTATAAGTAACGGACAGGTAGTTATAGATCCTTTAGAAATTAATAGAGCCTTTAGAGATTACTATGAAAAATTATATGATACCAAAAATGAACCTGATTTAACAAAACTAAATGGGTTTTTGAACGAACTATCTATACCGTGTATTCCAAATGAAAACAGGGAGATATTGGAGTCTAAAATTAGTCAAGAAGAAGTTGGGCTAGCCATTGATAATATGAAATCAGGAAAAAGTGCAGGACCAGATGGTCTTCCAGTTGACCTTTATAAAAAATTTAAGAATAAATTAATAAAACCTTTTTTGGAAATGGTTTTAGAAGCATTTCAAAATAATAATTTACCATCATACATAAATAATGCCTTAATTATACTGCTGCCAAAACCAGGTAAGCCCTCTAATAAATGTGAAAATATGAGACCAATAAGCCTATTAAACGCCGACCTTAAGATAATCTGTAAAATTTTAGCAAGACGAATACAAGAAATTTTACCAAATATTATTAATCGAGATCAGAATGGCTTTATAAAGGGTAGACAAGGCTTCCATAATGTAAGAAGACTATTTAATATTATCTATTTTAATAAAGAAGCACCGGATACAGCTCTCCTATCATTGGACGCCGAAAAGGCCTTTGATAGAGTTGAATGGCCCTTTCTTTTTGAAGTCCTACAAAGGTTTGGACTTGGAAATAATTTCATAAAATGGGTTCAAATAATATACAATAATGCTACAGCAGAAATCCTAACAAATAACAATATTTCAAAACCAATAAAAATCAATAGAGGATGTCGACAAGGCTGTCCACTTTCACCTTTACTGTTTACTATGGCAATTGAACCTTTAGCGATAGCGATACGTTTACATTCACAAATATATGGAATTAAAGTTGGACCAACAGAACATAAAATCTCCCTGTACGCCGATGATATAATTTTGTTTATGTCGAATCTAAAAAAATCAATTCCAACCTTGTTGAATTTAATAAAGAATTTTGGGGAAATATCAGGATATAAAATAAATAAAACTAAATCTTCAATATTAATGCTAAATGAGACCCAGAGAAATTACCCAGCCCCTGAGGTAAATCAATTCAATGTTGTAAATCAGTTTAAATATTTAGGAATCCAAATTATGCCTAAGCTAGAATCAGTCGCCAGTGTCAACTATGAAGCCTTAATGTCAGATATCAGTGAGTTAACTCAGAGATGGATGTCACTACCAATGTCGATGATCGGGAGAATCAATATACTTAAAAGTAATATTTTACCTAAAATACTTTATTTATTTCAATACATTCCCTTATCACCACCTTTAGATCTATTCTCAAGAATAAAAAAAAAGTTAGTGGAATTTATATGGAACAACAGGAGGGCTAGATTACGTTTGTCTTTATTATATTTACCATTTGATCGTGGAGGTCTGAAATGTCCAAATTTTATGTTGTATTATTGGTCGGCACAACTGAGGTCTATGACATATTATTTTTCATCAAATGATCTCCCTCACTGGACTGAAATGGAATCATACAATTTACCTTTACCTCTTCCCATATTCATATACTCAGATTCGGCAAAAAAATTACAAAAACAAGTTAAAAATCCATTTGTAAAGCATATGATCAAAATATGGTGTGAAGCTAAAAACTATTTAAAAGAACCACAGTTATTGTCACAATTTAGTCCAATATGGGGTAATCAATATTTTAAACCAGGGAGAGCGGACGCTGTATTTAAAGTATGGAATTTAAAAGGGATACAAAAGATTCAGGATTTATATTTGCCATGTGCAGACAACATAATGTCTTTTGAAGAGCTGAGGATCAAATTTAATCTCAATAGAACACATTTTTTTAAATATCTTCAACTTAGAAACTTTATTCGATCAAATCAAAATAAAGCTCTCACTCGACCTATTTATTCATCCTTGGAAAAAATGATGATGAAAGATAGTAAAAGAAAGGGTATTATTTCAGAGTTTTATAACTCATTGACACTATCTTCAAGTGAAAATTCACTGAAAAGATTAAACTACTGGAAAGAAGATCTGCAAACTGAAATTTCAGAGGAACAATGGGAATTGGCTTGTACAGAAGCTCAAACCAAATCAATAAATGCACGCCTTAAATTGATACATTTCAAATGGTTAATGCGGATGTATGTTACACCGGAGGAGTTAAATAGATATAACAAAAATATACCAGATACATGCACAAAATGCATGGAAAGTAAAGGAACCCTATTTCATTGTTTATGGGAATGTAGATTAATAAGAATGTTTTGGGAAGAGGTGAGGGTAACAATTGAAAAAATAATCTCAAAACAAATCATATTGAATCCTAAACTGTTTTTGTTGGGTCTGTACCCAGAAAAGCATAATTTTAATAAAAGTGAAAGAACATTCATAGACCTCAGTTTGCTTAATGCCAAAAAATGTATTGCACTATTATGGAAAAAGACTCATAGACCAGATGTGACTCAGTGGTTAAGACAGATGTTAACAAACCTTCCATTAGAAAGAATAACATATATACTGAAATCAAAGGAAATTGTGTTTGAGAATATATGGAGACCTTTTATTGATTATGTAAAAAAATTAAACATAACTCTTGAAGAAGAAGGTGAATGATGTGTGTGGACCTTGTAAATTCCAAACTGGTGAACATAATATGTATACTTATGTATTGGATTGTCTAGACTAAACAGAGGAGCATTGTTGAAGACTTGATTTTGTTGGTGGTTGTTGGTGTTTTTAGTGCATTTTTTTTTTTTTGTAGTACTTTAGTGTTAGTGTTTGATTGTTTGTATCATGTTTGTTAAAAAAAAAAAAAAGGTTCAATAAAGATATTGTGGAAAAAAAAACATAGCATTTCAGAAAAGGAACATCATACCAGCAGTAAAATATGATGGTGGTAGTGTGATGGTCTGGGGCTGTTTTGCTGCTTCAGGACCTGGAAGACTTGCAGTGGTAAATGGAACCATGAATTCTGCTGTCTACCAAAAAATCCTGAAGGAGAATGTCCAGCCATCTGTCCGTGTCATCAAGCTGAAGTGCACTTAGGTTCTGCAGCAGGACAATGATCAAAAACAAACCAGCAAGTCCACCTCTGAATGGCTTAAGAAAAACAAGATTAAGACTTTGGAGTGGCCTAGTCAAAGTCCCGACCTGAATTCGATTGAAATGCTGTGGCATGACGTTAAAAAGGTCATGCTCGAAAGCCCTCCAATATGGCTGAATTACAACAGTTCTGCAAAGATGATTGGGCCAAAATTCCTCTACAGCGCTGTAAAAGACTCATTGCCAGTTATCGCAAACACTTGATTGCAGTTGTTGCTGCTAAGGGTGGCCCAACCAGTTATTAGGTTTAGGGGGCAATCACTTTTTCACACAGGGCCATGTAGGTTTGGACTTTTTTCCCTTAATAACAAACACCTTCATTTAAAAACTGCATTTTGTGTTTACTTGTGTTGTCATTGTCTAATATTTAAATTTGTTTTATGATCTGAAACATTTAAAGTGTGACAAACATACAGAAAATGAGAAATCAGGAAGAGGGCAAGCACTTTTTCACACCACTGTATGTAGCCATGCAGCGTGACCTTTTGGAGGAAATGAGCATTTACAGCATAATGGCTCATTGTGTAACAGTGGCTGCTATCATTGTTATAATTACAACCTATAATTGGAAAAAAAAGAAAGAAGACAGAATGAACCCTCATGGATCGTCACCTTATCGTGGTGGGGGGGGTTGCGTGCCCCAGTGATCCCAGGAGCTATGTTGTCCGGGGCAATTTGCCTCTGATAGGGTCTCCCAAGACAAACTGGTCCTGGGTGAAGGGCCAGACTAAGAACGATCCAACAGACTCTCATGAATTGTATATCAAGGATTCAGTGTACCCCGCCCGGTATGGGGTTACCGGGGCCCCACCCTGGAGCCAGGCCTGGGGGAGGGGCTCGAAGGCTAGCGTCTGGTGGCCGGGTTTCCACCCATGGGACCCGGCCGGGCTCAGCCCGAAGGAGTTACATGGGTCCGCCCTCCAGTAGGTTCACCACCTGCAGGAGGGATCATGGAAGTCCGGTGCTATGTGGATTAGGTGGCAGTCAAAGGCGGAGACCTTGGCGGACTGATCCCAAGCTTTCTAAACTGGCTTTTGGTACGTGGAATGTCACCTCTCTGGTGGGGAAGGAGCCTGAGCTGGTGTACGAGATTGAGCGATACCGGCTAGATATAGTCGGCCTCACCTCAACACACAGCTCCGGTTCCGGAACCAGTCTCCTGGAGAGGGGCTGGAGCTTGGCCTTTTCTGGAGTTGCCCCGGGCGAGAGGCGACGAGCAGGGGTAGGTATTCTTGTATCGCCCCACCTTGCTGCCTCTATATTGGAGTTTTCCCCGGTGGACGAAAGGGTTGCTTCCCTGCGCCTTCGGGTTGGGAAACGGGTCCTGACCATCATTTGTGCCTATGCACCAAATGATGTTTCAGAGTACCCACCCTTTTTGGAGTCTGTGACTGGGGTGCTGGAGGGTGCTCCTCCTGGAGACTCCATTGTCCTACTGGGGGACTTCAATGCGCACGTGGGCAACGACAGTGAAACTTGGAGGGGGGTGATTGGGAGGAACGGCCTGCCCGATCTGAACCCGAGTGGTGTTCAGTTATTGGACTTCTGTGCTAACCACAGTCTGTCCATAACGAACACCATGTTCAAGCATAAGGGTGTCCATATGTGCACCTGGCACCAGGACACCCTAGGCCGCAGGTCGATGATCGATTTTGTTATCGTATCATCAGACCTGCGACCGTATGTCTTGGACACCCGAGTAAAGAGAGGTGCAGAGCTGTCAACTGATCACCACCTGGTGGTGAGTTGGATCCGATGGCAGGGGAGGAAGCCATTCAGACCTGGTAGACCCAAACGTATAGTGAGGGTGTGCTGGGAGCGTCTGGCTGAGGCCCCTGTCCGGGAGGTCTTCAACTCCCACCTCCGGAAGAACTTCAACCACATTCCGAGGGAGTCTGGAGACATGGAGTCTGAATGGGCCATGTTCTCCACCTCTGTTGTCGAAGCGGCGGCCCAGAGCTGCGGCCGCAAGGTGGTCGGTGCATCTCGTGGTGGCAACCCCCGAACCAAGTGGTGGACACCAGTGGTGAGGGGGGCCATTAAGCTGAAGAAGGAGTCCTATCAAGCTTGGTTGGCTTGTGGGACTCCCGAAGCAGCTGAGGTGTACCGGCAGGCCAAGCGGAGTGCAGCTCGGGTGGTTGCTGAAGCAAAAACCCGGGTATGGGAGGAGTTCGATGAGGCCATGGAACAAGACTTTCGGTCGGCTTCAAAGAGATTCTGGCAAACTGTTCGGCGGCTCAGGAGGGGAAAGCAGCTCCCCGTCCACACTGTGTATGGTGCGGATGGGACACTGTTGACTTCAACTGGGGATATCGTCGGGCGGTGGAAGGAATACTTCGAGGATCTCCTCAATCCCACTGATACGCCTTCCACAGAGGAAGCAGGGTTTGGGGACAAGGGGGATGACTCGCCTATCACAGGGGCTGAGGTCGCCAAGGTGGTTAAAAATCTCCTTGGTGGCCGGGCCCCAGGGGTGGACGAGATTCGCCCCGAGTACCTCAAGGCCCTGGATGTTGTTGGGTTGTCATGGTTGACACGCCTCTGCAACATTGCGTGGAGGTCGGGGGCAGTGCCTTTGGCATGGCAAACCGGGGTGGTGGTTCCTCTCTTCAAAAAAGGGGACCGGAGGGTGTGCTCCAACTTTAGAGGGATCACACTCCTCAGCCTCCCTGGGAAGGTCTATGCCAAGGTACTGGAGAGGAGAGTCCGGCCGTTGGTCGAACCTCGGATTCAGGAGGAGCAATGTGGTTTTCGTCCTGGCCGTGGCACATCGGACCAGCTCTTTACCCTCTCGAGAATTCTTGAGGGTTCGTGGGAGTTTGCCCAACCAGTTTACATGTGTTTTGTGGACTTGGAGAAGGCATTTGACCGCGTCCCTCGTGGATTTTTGTGGGGGGTGCTTCAGGAGTATGGGGTATCGGGCTTGTTGTTACGAGCTATTCGGTCTCTGTACGACCGTTGTGAGAGTTTAGTTCGTATCGCCAACACTCGGTCGGAGTCATTCCCAGTGAGAGTTGGACTCCGCCAGGGCTGCCCTTTGTCACCGGTCCTGTTCATAATTTTTATGGACAGGATTTCTAGGCGCAGCCAGGGAATGGAGGGTGTCATGCTTGGTGACCACAGGATCTCATCTCTGTTGTTTGCAGATGATGTTGTCCTGTTGGCTTCATCCAGCAATGACCTACAGCTCTTGCTGGGACGGTTTGCCGCTGAGTGTGAAGCGGCTGGGATGAGAATCAGCACCTCCAAGTCCGAGTCCATGGTCCTCAGCCGGAAAAAGGTGGATTGTCCTCTCCGGGTTGGGGACAGGCTCCTGCCCCAAGTGGAGGAGTTTAAGTATCTTGGGGTCTTGTTCACGAGTGAGGGGAAAATGGAGCGAGAGATCGACAGACGGATTGGAGCAGCATCTGCAGTGATGCGGACGTTGTACCGGTCTGTTGTGGTGAAGAGGGAGCTTAGTTCTAAGGCAAAGCTGTCAATTTACCAGTCAATCTACGTTCCTACTCTCACCTATGGTCACGAGCTTTGGGTAATGACCGAAAGAACGAGATCGCGGATA
This sequence comes from Pholidichthys leucotaenia, assembly GCA_020510985.1. NCBI lineage: Eukaryota > Metazoa > Chordata > Actinopteri > Cichliformes > Pholidichthyidae > Pholidichthys > Pholidichthys leucotaenia. The sequence goes on from CM035838.1 coordinate 21,442,368, forward strand.
CAAGCGGCTGAAATGAGCTTTCTCCGTAGGATTGCTGGACTCACCCTCAGAGATAGGGTGAGGAGCTCAGTCATCCGGGAGAGGCTCAGAGTAGAACCGCTGCTCCTCCACATTGAAAGGAGTCAGTTGAGGTGGTATGGGCATCTGATTAGGATGCCTCCTGGACGTCTCCCACTTGAGGTGTTTCAGGCACGTCCCACTGGGAGGAGACCCCGGGGCAGACCCAGGACTCGGTGGAGAGACTATGTCTCCCAGCTAGTCTGGGAACGCCTTGGTATCCCCTCTGAAGAGCTGGAGCAGGTGGCTGGGGAGAGGGAAGTCTGGGCTTCTCTGCTTGAACTGCTGCCTCCGCGACCCGGACCTCCGGAAAAGCGGTAGAAGATGGATGGATGGATGGACAGAATGAACCTACTGAAACTGCCATCACTGTTGCTTTCAAGGATATAAACTCCACAGCTGGTCAATGGGAGATGGAGTGCCCACTGGTGCTTTTCCTGGTCTGTCCATGCAGCTATGCCGTATAATACCTAAAAATCATGAACAAATCCTTCGGAAACTGATGGTTCTTACCCCCATAATGTTGACATGATGGGGTAGAGGTCCAGATACTGAGCCAACCCTTATCAATTTCCTGCCACTTAAAATTCATTTCTGGTCCCTGAAGTGGAAACGGGGCTGAAGGCTTTGTTAGAGTGAAAGAGATACACCCAGGCATTATTGTTATACACTAAGTATAAGTAAATTACAAGACTAAATTGTCATTACAAATTCTGTTATAGGCTACAGTGTGTCATTTTTTGCTCATTCCGGCAAAGCTGACAGGAGCTAATGCAATGACGTGGTGGTTATGTCTGTAATGACGGGCTGACAACAGACATAAACTAAACTCTCCTTTATTAAACACTTAACTAATTATCTATAAAGGGGTGGCGCCATAGCCAGTTCGCCACGTGATGACATCACTTGTGTGCACGTCACCATATCCAAACACCACATTTATCCCCCTTGGAAAAACTCAAAGAACTTCTAACCACTAACTGGGTACCTGGTAGACTGCCAGTGTGCCCATGTGACAGAGTGGATTATTCTGCCACTTTGGTTGGTCACGTCCTAACTCACAACATTACAGTCCCAATTATTCAAAAGTTAGTCGGCTGAACTTGGGCCAAATGATGTTCGGGCTGTGCTGCTGCCACAGGCTCCAGCAGACGCTCTTCAGGAATTGTAGGTCTTGTCGCCGAAGTCCCAGCCCAATCCCGTTGTGTCTGCAGCCATCTCCTGATCCATGGCTGAAGTCAGTGTCACCTTTCTGAGGCGACTGGCATGCCATCGTGACCCATCAGCGAGATGAAAGGTGGCTGGCTCCACCTCAGCTGTGATCTGCATCGGCGTTGTCCAAAACGACTGCAGCTTGTGAGTGCGGTTGGGGTGCCAGATTCAGACCCAATCCAGTACTGCGAGCCCGAGTTGCTTTACCCGGTATTTTTTGTCAGAATCAGAATCAGAATCAGGTTTATTGCCATTGTTCATGTAGTACACAAACTAGGAATTTGTCTCGGTACAATGCTGCAACATTAAACATGATAAGATAAAAGAAATAAACTATACATGCAATAAAGTGTAGGATAAGATTAAGTGATACTGGTCAACAGTTAAAATATATTAGCCAGCAGCAGATACTGTGGAGAACTATATAGTGCAGTCGGTAATGCAGGAAGAAAACAGTGATGATTGACATGAGTCTGGTTGAGCTGCTGTACATAGTGCACGAGAGTCAATAAGTCACTTAGTGTTCAGCAGTCTGATGGCAGAGGGGAAGAAGCTGTTCATGTGACGGGAGGTTTTAGTCTGGATGGACCGAAGTCTTCTACCAGAGGGGAGGGGGGCAAACAGTACATGACCAGGGTGTGAGGGATCGGCTATGATCCGGCCAGCACGCCTCCGGGTCCTGGAGATGTACAGATCCAGGAGAGATGGGAGCTTGCAGCCGATCACCTTCTCAGCAGTGCGCACGACGCGCTGCAGCCTTATTCTGTCCCTGGCAGTGGCTCCTGCGTACCACACGGTTATGGAGGTGGTGAGGATGGACTCGATGATGGCTGTGTAGAACTGCACTAACATCTTGGTGGGTAGCTTGAGCTTCCTCAGCTGCCGCAGGAAGAACATCCTCTGCTGGGCTTTTTTGATGAGTGAGCTGATGGTCGGCTCCCATTTGAGGTCCCTGGTGATGGTAGTGCCTAGGAAGCGGAAGGAATCAGCAGTGGTGATGGGAGAGCCTGAGAGGGTGAGGGGGGGCAGAGGAGTAGTGACTTTCCTGAAGTCTACAATCATCTCCACTGTCTTCAGAGCGTTCAGCTGCAGGTTGTTATTGCTGCACCAGGACGCCAGCTGGGCCACCTCTCTCCTGTAGGCGGACTCGTCGCCGTTGGAGATGAGCCCGATGAGGGTGGTGTCGTCCGCAAACTTGATCAACTTGACAGACTGGTGGCTGGAGGTGCAGGAGTTGGTGTAAAGGGAGAAGAGTAGGGGGGAAAGTACACAGCCCTGGGGTGATCCGGTGCTGATGCTAGTATAGTCTGAGACAGTCTTTCCCAGCCGCACATGCTGCCTCCGGTCCGTCAGGAAGTCGATGATCCACCTGCAGAGGGAGTCAGGCACGTTGAGCAGGGACAGCTTGTCCCGGAGCAGAGCGGGGCGGATGGTGTTGAATGCGGAGCTGAAGTCCACAAACAGGATCCTGGCGTAGGTTCCCGGGGAGTCCAGGTGCTGCAGGATGGAGTGGAGGGCCAGGTTGACTGCGTCGTCTACAGACCTGTTGGCTCGGTAGGCAAACTGCAGCGGGTCCAGGAGAGGGGTGGTGATGGACTTGAGGTGGGACAGGACCAGGCGCTCAAAGGACTTCATGACTACAGAGGTGAGCGCTACAGGTCTGTAGTCATTAAGTCCAGTGATCCGTGGCTTCTTGGGGACAGGGATGATGGTGGAGGATTTGAGGCAGGACGGCACGTGGCATAACTTAAGGGAGGTGTTAAAAATGTCTGTGAAGACAGGAGCCAGCTGTTTCGCACAGAGTCTCAGGGTGGAGGGAGACACGCCGTCTGGGCCGGGGGCCTTGCGCGGGTTCAGTCTGGAGAACTGTTTGAGCACATCCTGCTCACTGATGATAAGGGGAGGGGGGGAGGAGGGGGGGTGCCTTAAATGAAGTAGGGAATGTGGAGGCTGTGGAGCTGGAGGGAGGGGGGGAGTTGGACACAGATGACGAGGTGTCAAAACGGGCATAGTGTTGGGACAGTCTTTGACAAAGGGCTTTGTCATCCTGACCTTTAGGAGCCTTAGGTCGATAGTTGGTGATTTGCCTCAGTCCTCTCCACACGGAAGCCGAATCATTAGCAGTGAACTGCTGCTGGAGTCTCTCTGAGTATAGAGATTTAGCCCTCTTCAGCTCTCTGTTAAACCGGTATTTAACCTCCCTGTAGCAGTCCCTGTCTCCACTTTTCAGCGCTGCTTCCTTCTCCTTCCTGATCTGTCTGAGCTTAGCTGTGAACCAGGGTTTGTCATTAGAGTAACTCACCCTGGTGCGTGATGGAAGAATGTTCTCTTCACAAAAGTGGATATATGAGTTCACAGTGTCCGTGTACTCATCCAGATCATGCGTGGCTCCTTTAAACATGCCCCAGTCAGATATTTCCATGCACGTTTCCAGCTTCTCCTCAGCATCACTGGTCCGTATCTTCGTAGTGCTCACAACAGGTTTAGTGAGCTTCAATCTCTGTCTGTATGTGGGAATGAGGTGAACCATCACGTGATCAGATAATCCCAGCGCAGCTCGAGGGACAGCGCGATATGCGTCTTTCACTGTGGTGTAACAGTGATCCAGTGTGTTTAATCCTCTGGTGGGGCATTTAATAAACTGTTTGTAGCGGGGGAGATCGTGGCTCAGATTGCACTGATTAAAGTCGCCAGCCACAATAATCAGCGAGTCTGGAAAAATCCGCTCTGTGTGTTGAATGTGATCCGCGAGCACGCGCTGAGCTTCGCGCGTGTCCGCGTCGGGAGGGGCGTACACAGCGATCATTATAAAAGAAGCAAACTCCCGCGGGGAATAGAAAGGCTTGCAATTGATAACAAGAAATTCCAAGGCAGGAGAACAGTGTTTGGAAATTACCGTTACATCAGAGCACCAGCTGCAGTTGATGTAGAAGCAGACTCCGCCTCCTGTGGTCTTGCCGGAAAGCTCTGTGTCACGATCAGCACGGAAGAGCTGAAAGCCGTCGAGGCGCAGCGCGCTGTCCGGTATATTTTCCCGGAGCCAGGTCTCAGTAAAGCAGAGGACAGCTGAGGAGGCGAGGTCCTTAAAACGCATCAGCAGTCTCAGTTCATCTACCTTGTTAGAGAGAGAGTTGGTATTGGACAGAAATATGCCAGGCAGCGCCGTTCGCGAGCCTCTCCTGCGAAGCCGCACGAGAGCGCCCGCTCGTCTACCTCTCTTTCGCCGTCTCACTTTCCGAGCCAAACAGTAAACCAGATCGGCGGCAGGGGCTAGAAAAACTGGGAGGAGGTCCGTGGGGGTGAAAGTCCTGATATTTGCTATTTGTCAAACCTTTGCTTTATACGTTGTTGTTGTTTTACCACCCTCCCCCTAGGTGAGGGCCTTTCTGTTGGGGTAGTGTCCGATGGAGGGCATAGTCGGTCCAGAGTAAGACACATCTCATGTCCGAGCATTAGAAGGGCCGGGGAGCTGCCTGTCGTGGCGTGAGGCGTTGCTCTGTAATCTAGCAGGGTGCTCTGTAGTGCGACCAAGAACGGGTGTCCATCCGCTAGGTGTGCCCTGAGGCCGTTCTTGAGGGTCTGATTACCCCCCCCCCATTTGCCTGAGAGTGGTAGAAAGTTGTTTTATGTGCTTGATGCCTTTTCCTTTCACGAACACAGCAAAGTCCACTGAAGTGAACTGCAATCCATTGTCTGTTGTGATCGCGTCTGGCACACCTCAGCAAGCAAACAGGGAGAAGAGGAAATTGGTGACTACATCTGTGGTGACTGAGCTAGTGGGCACCACCTCAGGCCATTTTGAGTGGAGGTCGTAAACTGCCAGTAAGAAACATTGATGCAAGGGGGGCACTGTGTAGCTGACCGCACATGTCCAATTAAATGTGCTTCCACGGGGCTGACGGCCATGGCAGAGGCTGCAGGGGCAGGGGTGGTGGCACACCGGTCTTGCCACTGGCTAGGCAGGGCATACAGTCTTTCATACAGTCTTACGTATTCCTTTTGCAACTTGCTCTAATGCTTTAATGTTTTTATGTAAAGCACTTTGAATTGTCTTGTACACGAAATGTGCTATACAAATAAACTTGCCTTGCCGTTCACCATGATCTCCATGTCCTTGTCAATGCCTGGCTATCAGACTGAGCCCCTACAATGCTGTTTCAGTCTGACAATGCCAAGGTGGCCCTTGTGTACCATGGTCAGGATGCAGCCTTTTAGTGTCTCCAGGATCACCATGCAGAGTCCACTTGCCACGCAGATGTTGTTGCAGCATGATAGATCATCTCTGACTCTGTGAAAGGGTGCTAGTTCTTCCAGTATGTTGGATGGCCAGCCTTTGCAAATGAAGGTGCAGGGCTGGGTTAGTACCGGATTCTACTCAGATGCGGCCTGGAGCTCTTGCAGGGAGATGGTGGTCTAAAGTGGGCCATGCAGCATGTGGACCAGTTCTGGCTCCTAAGGGGGTCCTGGTCGACGCTCAGTGTGTCGTTAGGTGTGGCCTGGGACAATAGGTCCGCCACTATGTTTTCTCTGTCCGGCATGAACTGAGTGGTGAAGTTATATGCTTGTAACCTTTCCGTCCACCTGTAGATGCGCAGAGGTTTGTGCCCTAACCCCAATGTTTCCAGCAGCACCATGAGGACCCTATGATCTGTCCAGAGTGTGAAGCATCGCGCGTATAGGTACATGTGCCAACACTCACACGCCCATATACACACTAGCACCTCCCTCTCTCCCACTGAGTACTTCTGCTCAGCTGAAGTAAGTGGCCTTGAAGCGAATGCCACTGGGCGCTCAGTCCCCCCTTGGAGCTGGGATAGTATGGCTCCCACTGCCATGTTGGATGTGTCACAGGTCACAAACATAGGGCTCTGTGGGTTGAAATGGGCGAGCACAGGTGGGGAAGTGAGCTGCATTTTCAGTCAGCAGATGGCGGAGGAGCACACCAGGGTCCACTCCCAGGGTGCATCCTGCTTCCAGAGGGCATGTAGTGGCTCTATCGTCTCTGAGTAGCAAGGAATGAAGCACCTGTAGAAGATCGCCATGCCCAGAAATGATGATAGCTGTGTGGGGCAAGAAGGTTCGGGTAGGTGCAGTACTGCCTCAATGTTTGAATGAAGGGGGCTCAGGCCCTCAGCTGACTGGCGGAACCCCATGAACTCCATGGTTGACGCTTTGAAGATGCACTTTTCCCCAGTGAGTGTGAGGCCATGTTTTGTCAGTAACTTCATTACCTTAGTGAGACGGGCATCGTGGGAGGCCGATGTCACGCCGTGCACCACGATGTCATCCAGGTACACCACCACCCCTGGGAGACCGATGAACAGTGTAGCCATGATCTTCTGAAAACAGCTCAGGGTGGAACTGAGGCCGAAAGGCCTTCAGGTGTTCCTGAACACTCCGATGCGGGTGACAAAGGCCATTAGGTTGCGGCTGTCTAGGTGAAGAGGAACCTGCAGATAGCCTTGGCAGCGGTCCAGTTTGGAAAAAACTTTTGAGCCATGGAACACCACTGTTAGCTCCTCCGTCGTGGGCAGGGGTTATTTGTTGTTCACCATTCTGAGGTCAATGCATGGTCATAGGCTGCCCGACTCTTCTTTGCCACTACCAAGTTGGAGATTTAAGGAGATGCGTTGACCTGCTCGATGATACTGGCATCTAACGGCTTCTGCAGTTCTGCTGTGATGTTATTCCGCAGTGCAAGGGGTAGTCGGTGGAGAGGCTGAATTTTCGGGAACACCGTCAGATCAATGAGCGGTCCGTGGTTGAAAGAGATGAGGCAGCCCAGTTCTGCAAAGAGCACCAGCCAAGGGTGCTGCCAGGATGAGGAGACTGTCAAAATGGTATGGCCCATTGGGTCGTTGATGGAGAAACCCAGCTTGTTGATCAGATTGATGCCCAGCAGGTCGCCCCCTGGCGCATCACTTGGAAGGTGAGTGATGGGATGGTTTTAGAGCCGCAGCATACAGAAAAGGCGGCCATCCCTACCATGCCGATCCTGACATATCCATAGCCGAATAAGTCCTCCACATTAGCTATGATGGTCTTCCGAGGAAACAGTTTCCTGACTATAGGCTCGCTCAGAAGAGACCTCGAGGCTGCCGTATCCAGCAGTAGTGGCACGCTGACACGGTCCATCTCTACTGTGCACCACTTGAACGGCCAACTTTTGGCATCAACTGAGTGAATGGTGGTTGGGCCTAGTTTACAAGGCTCTTGGATTCATTGTGGGTTTGGAGGGGCAGAGAAATAGCTGTGTGTAGGTGGACTTGGTAATCATCTGGCTCTCCAAAATGGGAAATTAAAAAAAAAGTTTGAGAGCCACTAGTATAAATGAATAAAAAAACAAAAAAAATCAACAAAAGACAACAACCACAGTTTCTGAACTTGTATTGTTTAGATGGGATTGAAACAGTGTCAGTGCTTCAGTCGCGCTGTTTAGAAAGAAACCTCAAGGCTTTGAATCTTTCTGCACAATAAGAAGGAAAGCCTCCAAGCTCCATGAGACTTCACCTACCAAACAAGAATAAATGTTACAGCTCCTCAGCTGTAACATTTATTCTTGTTTAAAAGCAGCCTACTTTGTGTCATGGCGGCCTCTGGGCCGTCATTAACATCATTAACTCCAGCTGCGCACAGACCCACAGGTGTTAATCAGCAGTTGTTAAAAGCCAGCGTTGCTGACAGCCCGGCATGGAGTCGTCTGTCCTCCTCGTCGGAGAAAGAACCTGAACTCCGCTCTCTGGCTTCGTCAGGTTACTCTCTCGTCTCGTCAGGAACTTCTCTGGCTTCGTCAAGAACTTCTCTTACCTCATCAAGGACTTCTGTTCAGAGTCAAGCACGTAAGAGAACTGTCTGTTACTCTACTCCTAACCTCTACCCCTGTGCACAGGTGGACCCCCCTGGCGGCAGACCTGCGGCCCCAGCTGACGGGGTTACGCCAACACGCACACGTAGCGGTTCGCTACCACCACGACTACCGGTACGTCTTGCTCCTCAAATTCCTGAACTACTGCTGTATCAGTTGCAGGAGTATTGGCCACCGTTATCAGTGGAGTTACTGTCATCAGCATCTGTTGTTTCATCGTCACCACGCTCTGTGGAATCACTCACCTCGTCATCATCTGGATTGTCATCGTCCCGGCCTGTGGTGTCACAGCCGGAGTCACTGGAAGATCTGTCCTTACCACAGCCACGGGTGGAAGCCCTAGCACGTTCACGGACACGTTCACGGACACCTTCACCTCCACGTTGCACGGCCGCTGGTTCTCAGCAGGACGTAACCTGTGCTTCCGCCAAGTAACCCTCACTACCTGTAGCTTGTCACTTGCGTGGGACAAAAGTAATTGTTTGTGCTTGTATGTTCCAGGGTTGCCGGGTCTCCGTCCAGGGTGCTCAGCTCCAGTGACCAGAACTCTATCCACGCACTCACACTTGCACTACACACCCTTTCACTCTAATAAAGATTATTGTTCACTATCTGCCCGTGTCAGTGTCTGTCTCCTGGGTCCCGAAACATGTCACTTTGTACATTTACTGCTGTTTACAGCCTATTAATGTGGTCTTAGCATGCAACACATACCTTACAAACATGTTCTCTGGTCACACTGTTCTCTCTGTGACTCCCTCACTCTCGCTCTACCACTCGCACAGAGCGGTACCTAGGATTCAATTAGAGCTCCTTCTTCTGGTAGACTCTATAATTGCATTAAAGAATGCAGTTCCAAACGTGATATAAATAAATAATTGATTTTTGGAAATGGACTGGTGGGCTGCAGTGGAAGAGGGTGTGGGCCACATGCGGCCTGCTGGCCGCCAGTTGTCCATCCCTGTCCTAGGCAATTACTTCAATTCTCACACATTTACAATGACCTTCAGGTAGGTCTGCATTCAGGTTGAGGTCAAGGTCATTGTCAAAGGTCAGTAGATCTGGGCATTTATGCTTTCACGAAAAAACATTACTTCTCCTCAGCCACTGACCCTGACCTTAATCACTTCCTAGATGGGTCTGCATCTAGCATGTGATTAAAGTCAGGGTCAATGGTCAGGAGATCTGAGCACTCTCTGGGTGATTTAGTCAGGATGGAATGAGGTACTCTGTCATTGATGCTCCAGTTGTAATATTTTTGATTGGTGGTGTGCCGTGAGATTATTTTCAATGAAAAGTGTGCCATGGCTCAAAGGTTGAAAAGCACTGACCTAAGAAGAGCAGGAAGAGTTTTGTGAAATCACATCAGTGCCTAGATTTCCTGACCCTGCCTCTCGCCCAAAGATGCTGGGATAGGCTCCAGCCCCCCCGCGACCCGAAAAGGATTAAGTGGAAGAAGATGGATGGATGGATGGATGGATGACCTTGAGTACAAAGACAAACACTATAGGTACACTCTTAAAGTGGAATGTACTTCCTGTCTTTAATCAACCTTACAGCCTCCTCCTCATTTGTGATTGGTCCACTCAAAAACACATTTACCCAGTCAGATTCATATCCAACAATTTTGGTTGGTTATCCAATTATTGCATCAGTCTGAAATTGCTTGTGAGACAAAAAAAAGATTGAAAAAAAAAACAGGGCAAAGCCTTTATACCATTTACCTATTCAGCTGATATTAGCCCCCTTATGTTCTCCAATAATACCAAACTAAACCATCTCATCAAAAAGTAGTTGACACCAAACGATTGTAACAGTAAATGTAAGATTTTTAAAGGTTAGTGGCCACAACCCTGAGAGGTTTTATGGCTCATCTCTGATCATAAAGATCTCCATCCACCAAATGCTGCACTTTAATCATTCTAATTTCAGGAGTTTTTCCCCCTCTCCTCACCTGTGTGCTACATTACAACAGGTCCGGTACATTCGCCACCTGGTCCTGCCGATATGATGACTGTCAACCAACTGGCCAAAGCACCCTGTCGTGAAGTGTGTCTGCAGACCTGCAGTGAAGACCGGACCGCGGCAGAGAGCAGTGGCGCCTGGACTGCAGGTGCAGACTCTTGGATGTGTAGCAGGGCCAATGAATGGCCGATTCAGAAAACGTCCCCCATCGGGCCTGTTCTCCAGGCCCGGGGCTAATCCCAGCCCCTAATCGGATTATGTAAATTTGTACTCCACATAGAGACTTTTATGGAAGGCTGCGTCTTTGAAACAACACTTGAAGGGTGTAAAAGGAACAGTGATTGGTTAAACTAGTTTTTTTTTTTTTTTTTTTTGTATTTGAACGGAGGTTGAAAGTGGGAAGCAGAGGAGGGGTGGGGTAGAAAAGTGAGGAGTGGCTGCAGAGAGGTGAGTCTGATGCTGTGCTCTCAGTGTTTCCTTTTTAATTTATGTGTGGCCTCTTGGAATGGCTCAACAAGATTACCATCGTCATAACAAAACCCATATTGTTCAACTGTCAATCTGGATATGGTATTTTTACCTTTTGTGGCCCAATCAGACCGATTTCAAAAGCGGAGCAGCCAGCAATATCAAGGTCTTTTCCTCCGTGGAAGGACGGTGGGCTGTCCATGCCTAATGTCAGAGAAGCAGAAAGGAATAAGTGTCCAGAGCAGTAAGGAGGATCAGCGCCGTGAACGTCTCAGTTTCACCTCAATAGGAATTTGTCACCTTTAGTGCTAACCTTGAAGGATTAAATGAGCAATGAATCATAAAAGCAGCACAAATGGTCACTTAAAAGGCTGTTAAATCACGAAAGCTGCAAAAAGGGAACCTCAAATACAAACATCTACAGATCTTATTTAAAGCAGGATCATCATACATTCACGTGTACATGTTGTAAATTACAAAGAAGGGGAAGGTTGTGTGTGTGTGCGCGTGTGTTTTCCAGTCACACCAACCCCACAATGAAAACGGGCTCCACGAAAGCGCGCGTCACACAATAGGACTCACACGGCTATAAATTGTGGGATGCGGGCACGCAGCATTCTCACCCCTCCTTCCCTCTCCACCTCTCCCCATCTCCTTGCTGCGCACCAGTGGGATCTCTGCGAGCATGAGAAGACACGTCTGAGTGGGCATTCACGCCGGACACTGATGACAAGAGGGCTTCACCGCTGAAATTTCTGCTTGGTTCTACAAAACATACAGGTGAGATGTTTTTATAGTCAGTCATATGAGATTGTGCAATAGTGTTATTCAACCAGATCTTTTAGAAACACTTTAATTTAGCGTAGTAACCAGAATAAATACAGTGGTTATAGTAACCTTTTTTTTTGGGGGGGGGGCAGTAAACTTTAATGTCTAGAATTCTAGTGGAAATAGAGAGTCAATTCTTAAGTCTGATTCTTTTAATAATAGCAGGACTGCAAATAATTAAATACCAGAAAGCATTTAACATTATATATTTTATATCTTTACATGTTCAGCTTGCAGTCTTTCACAGAAATGACAGAAACCCTGAAGAAGAAATTGACAGTTTAAAAAAAAAAAAAAAAAAAAAAAATGTAACCCTCCAGACAGCCATTGTATCCACAACTTAATAAAATAAGATAGCCAGCACTATAATAAAACCTTTACCCAGTTTTGTAAATTAAGCCTTCATGAATTTAGGCATAACTGAGAATGTGCCCATTAAACTTATGGGAACTAGCTCCTCTGATCAATGAGACAAATTAATGTGTTTGACTGTGCATGCAGTAATGTCAGCCCCACAGAAACCCACTATGAGCCAGGGTGCCGTCAGTGATCATCTTTCCATTTTTTTCCGCCTCAGCACCATGACCAGAAAGGTGTTCACCAACACGAGGGAGCGCTGGCGCCAGCATAACGTCAACACCGCCTTCGCCGAGCTACGCAAGCTCATCCCCACCCATCCTCCGGAGAAGAAGCTGAGCAAGAACGAGATTCTGCGTCTGGCCATGCGGTACATCAACTTTCTGGTGCAGCTGCTGGAGAGCCAGAGCGGTCAGCCGGCCAGCCACTCCCCCGCTGCCCTGCTCACCTTTCTCAGAGGAAACATGGAGCGCCTGCACTCCCCTCCGCACCCCTGGGCTGTCCCCAGTGACACAGAAGTCCCGTCGCCTGGGTCCAGCTGTGACAGCTCTGAGGCCTGGTAGGGCCACATATTTAATAGACTCTCTTGAGGGAACTTTTGGAACCACTTTCCTGTTCTTTTAATGCAGAAGACCATGTGTTACTGAGAGACTCCAAACAGCTGAAATGTGGGTCCTGCCTCCAACCTGATCAGTGTTCAAATTAAAAAAAAACAAAAAAACATTGCAGGTGAAAATGAATTTGTGTTCTGCATGGATGTGTAAAACCTGGATGTACTCTTCCCTTCATGTCCTTATGTTAATATTCCTTATTGTTCACCCGCTTGGAACCAGTTTAGTTCTGCAATAGCGTGATGTTTTTGCCAATGAGCAAAAAGGAAGGGATTAAGGAATTTGTCGTTTCAAACAATAGATTGAGGAAAGCATTTGAATAGATAATGGCTCCAGACTGCAATCATCTCAAAAGAGCTGAGGGCCCTTTCCCCCCCCCCCCCCACCCCCGAGTTGACATGCTGCTTTTTCTCCCTCAACACAAACCATCACCTTTCATTTGTCAAGGGTTTGAAGAAGGTTCAGAAAAATCTATTATAAGAAAGTCTTCTTGTTTCCTCTATTTGGACTGAGCTGAGGATCTATTGGCTAAACTGATAACGCTCCTTCACAAATTCAAGGCGTTTACTGTTCATGTTGTAAAATACGCATGTCATAGAGCCAAAGATAATGAATTGTCTGATGTTTTGAGTGTGCCAATTGTGTCGTCATACCTCCTTAAGTTATTTTGCTTTGCTTGTGAAGATGTTATTTATTTGAACTATTTATTTAATAAATGATTTCTTAATATTTTTTTTTCCTGTCTTTCACTCAACAAGATCGTTTAAAATGTTTTAAAACTGTATAAACGGCCGCACAGGAAAAGATGGAGGGATCCGTTCAGACACCGCAGCAGAAAGTGACGGTGAGAAGTTAAGATCCAAGCTGCTGATTCTTTGTTCATGCTCAATAAGCTCAAAGACTTTCAGTTCTTGGCTGTCCTGTGATGACCGAGCAGACAGAAGGCTGACCTCTGGTCTCTGCATGCTGACCACAGGTCTGAGGTACAAGTGCTCAGTGACGCAGCTTAACTTGTAACCTCTGAGGTCGGGGGTCACTGCGGTGTCAAACACTGTCCGGCTGACTGAGCTGCAGATGGAACTTTGTGATAGGAAATGTTACTTTGACGTGCCCTGTGTTTCATAGAATTTAGACACTGATAATTAAGATCCTGGTAACCTGAAAAAAAAAAATGTAAATCTCAAGAAATCAACTAACAAGTGTTGTTTTATTAATGAAAGTCATCTAAAAATATTCAAATTATTACAAAAAAGAATAGAAAAGAACAAACCTAACCTATTGTCACAATATTTAAAATTATTTTGGTCAAAAAAAAATACACAAAAACAAATTTGACAGTAAGAGTACTTTAAATCTTCTGTTGCATGTTTAGTCCATTTAGGATGTAAACTCTAGAAAAAAATAAAACTCTAAATGCAAAAGCCCACAGTTTGTCAGCGAATTTGACACCATAACTACACAAAAATATAAAAGAAAAATCTAAATGCTTCCCTAACTAAAGTCGATTTAACAGAAATTGGAAATTTTTTGCAAAAAAAAAAAAAAAACACAGTTAATGGGGGTGCACCGATATATCGCACGCTATTCACCTTGTTTACTGCAGAAACAAATAAGACACTGATGGCAGTAGCTGATATTGATGTGGTACATCCCAGTTGTGTGGTACTGATTAGCCAACAACTGAACAGTTTTTTAAATTACAGTGGTACCTCTACTTACGAAATTAATTGGTTCTGGAAGTAGTTTTGTAACCTGAAAATTCCATAAGTACAGACGCGTTTTCCATTTACATGGAAAACGCGTCTGTACTTATGGATGTTAAAAATCCATGTTATCCTTTTCTTTAATGTCATGGTTTGGTCAGATAAAACTGAAACAGAGGAAATCCTTGGATCAGGTAGTCAGATGGTCCAGTCGTTTGCTTGGTGAGTCACAGCTGAGCCTGACATCCCTGTACACCAGACAAGTACAGAGGATGGCCGACTCGATTTTAAATGATGACTCCCACCCTTTGCACTGCAACTTTCAGCTTCTTCCCTCCAGACGGAGGTTTGCTGTCCCAAAAAGTAGAACCCAGCACTACAAAAACAGCTTTGTCCCTGCTGCTGTCAAAGAGTTGAACAAGCTATAAAAATTATATTGTACATATTTTATATTTACCTATTTTGTAAGATGTGTGCCTGTGTTTGTGTCTATGTTGAATGTAATTAGTGGCTTGTAAATATGGATGTCACCAACTGCAAAACAAATCTACCTACAGGTACAAATAAAGTAACCTGAACCTGAACCTGAACCTAAATGCCCCAATCCGTTCCAAGCCCCCCAAAATTCGGACATAAATTTTTTATAAATCATAAAAATGCATCAAAACATGTAGCAAATACATGTTACAATTAGATTACTGCACAATAAACATAAAATGAGAGTTGTACATAAGTTCCCTCACCTGCATCCTCCTTCACGAGGTCATTAAAGATGGCGGTTGCCTTTTCGCAAATTATGGCCTCGGTCACTGTGTCACCAGCTATCTCTTTCTCCTTTATCCACACGAGTAACAACCTCTCCATCTCATCGTTCACTGCCGACCTCCTCTTCGAAATGACAGAGAGGCCTTTGGAAGGAGTCGTAGCTTTTAGGGCTTTCTTTTGGGCTTTAGGGCTTTCTTTTGTTTTAATACCGTGCCGATCGTGCCGTGCCGATCGTAGATGTATTACGGCCATATTCTTTGGCGAGATCAACCAAACGCATCCCTTTTTCATACTTTTCGATTATCTCTTGCTTTGTTTGTATGGACAAAAAAACTCTCTTCTTCTTCTTTTCTTCTTTTCCACTTTTCTCCATCACTTTCTTGGGGTCCATAGTGAATAAAAGTTAATACACACACGTAAAACTGTCTGAACACTTCGTGGCCAATGGGATGCCAGGAAGATGCTAGGCGATAGCCAGTGGCAGAGCAGCTACAAGTATGTTTACGTTCGGTAAACTCTGGGAGCTGCGAGTAGCAGCGCGTACTGTATTTTTGCCTTTCGTATCCCGAAATTTCTTTCGTAACAAGAGGCAATATTTTCCCATTGAGGCGTGTCGTAACCTGAAAATTCCGTATGTAGAGACGTTCGTAAGTAGAGGTACCACTGTATTTCAGTTAACTCATTTCTGTAGTGATATTTCTTTGTCTCTCTGACACTAAGGATGGAATAGAGCATATCAAAACAACAATTAGCATCATCCAACTTATTTTAAATGCTGCATCGGCCCAGAATTTCACAAGTGGTGCATTCTTAATAAATGGAGTTTTTTTTATTGCTTGCTTTGTCAGAACAAATATACATATTCAGTTTTTGAAATACAAGTGTAGACAAAAATCAAATTCTTACATTACAAAACTGTGCCAGGCAATATTCTTATCTTTTAATTTAATTATCACAATAGTTAAATTTGTACTAATCTGCAAACTCAACCATTCTGATTGATTTCAACTCTAGAGCAACACAGCAATCTTATTTGCATCCATTTATAGAGGTCACACATCTACACGTCTAATCGCCCATTGTGACCGTAGAAAAATGGGCTCCCATTTTGAGGCGAAAAGCAGCAACCAACTGAGCTGAAGAGCAAACAGTTGGGTGCAGTCGCTTTCACCGTGGCTGTTAAACTGCAGCTAATGATGTGTACACGGAGCAGAGGGCAGCTGGACATGCCGACTGGAGCCCTGTGGGAACCCACAGGTGATTGGCTGCAATGCTGCAAAACGCTCAGCGGATCATCTGATTCAAGCTGGATGACAACTGTACATCAGCGGCAACGCTACCACGGCGTGGATTTAAAGAGGCATTTACCTCTGGAGCAATTTCATGGCAAACTGAGCAATTTCACAGTGAACTGAAATAAAACCCGTTATTCATATTTTATCCTAGCAATTCAAGACTCAAACTCTGATACCATGCTGCTTTGTTTAGTGGTTTTATGAAATTCAGACACCCTAAAACTCAATCACCCAACCATTTCAAACCAAACAGGAAGCCATGTGCAAGCTTTAGTGTACATGTCGTCAGGCTGTTGAATACATTTTGCTGATACACCTTAATAACGGAAAACGCCCAATCACAGTGTGAGCATTACTCCCGACCTCAACTTTCCAACAAGATTATGAAACCCTGCACCGAAAAATAACAAATCCATTCGCGTCTCATTCCCTCCACCAAGTATGTTTGCCTGATTGACTATTCTCTCCCGAGTATGTGGGCAATCGCCTATTGAGAGCACATTTCCTTATCAGCGTCTAGCACACTGTCTGAATCTGTTATCACAATGGGCCAGATCAGTGCAGGCAGCCCCCTCGCTCTCCCGGCTGAGGCGCCCGTGAAAAAGAATTTCTGGAGTTGGGTGCCAACCGATAGGCCCTGAGCTCTTTATCCCCTTAAAGCCAATTCACACTCTGCATGTTTAAATATCTCAGCTCAACCCCTGCCCTCCCACACCCATAATGCACTCAAGCCCCCACCTCGCCTCTTCCTCCTCTGCACCTTCCTCTCACTCCTCCGAGGCTGAGAGTCAGAGACCAGACTACCGCCGCTGACCTGCAGCCGGGGTGTGAGGGGTGCAGGTGCAGGGGCTGGATGGTGAGAGAGGAGGGGAGAGTCATCCATTGTTGGGCTGGACAGCACCCTCTCTCCTCTGGAGCACCCTCTGATGGGGGAGCCCACTGACAATCACGCATCCTAATCTGATTATGCAAATATCTACTTCAAAAAGCAATGCGCTGTAACCCTTAGCCTGTGGAGGAAAGAGAAAGCGAGGAAGAACGTAGCAAGGAGCTGAAGCGGTGGGAATGTAGAGAGAAAACTGAAGACTGTTACATTCCAGGAAAATCTGCAAGGACGGCAGGTCTGCAGCTATATATGAGGCACGCTGGTTCATACATGACTGGCTTGACTCGCACATCGTTGGCGCCACCAGGGGAGGTCCACGGATGAAAACCGTGCACACAAGCATCCTCTGAATGACCAGTGAGTCCCTCAACAGGCCATTGAATCCAATATTCAAATGCTTATTGTTTTTCCAGACGCTCCTGCATCCAGCTCAAAAGGAATCTACAATGTTAATGAGGGGGACAAAGTACCCACAGTTGAGAATTACACGCCCAAATAGTCAGGTGACATTTTCACCAGCCATTCCTGAAGGTTTGGTTGACAACCCCTCTGGCCTCAGCTGCCTCTCAAGCAAGTCTATGAAATGCAGGGAAAAAAGCGGTCAGCTCAGGATAAATTTCAGCCAAAGAAAAACCCTCCAAAATTCACGGTCTTATTTTATGCTGCAATTAAATTGAAAAGGTGCTTTAACAACGTCTTAGCTTAAGGGTGTGCACACTTATGCAACCATCTTATTGTAGGTAGTTTTTTTTATAACCCCCCCCCCCCCCCATCCTCGACAGACTTGTTCATCCATCTATCCATCCATCTTCTTCCGCTTAATCCTTTTCGGGTCGTGGGGGGGCTGGAGCCTATCCCAGCATCTTTGGGCGAGAGGCAGGGTCCACCCTGGACAGCTCGCCAGTCCATCGCAGGGCCAACACAGAGAGACAGACAACCATTCACTCTCACAGTCATACCTAAGGGCAATTTAGAATCCCCAGTTTGATGCCAATTAACCTAACTTGCATGTTTTTGGCATGTGGGAGGAAACCGGAGAAATCCCACGCGGACACGGGGAGAACATGCAAACGCCACGCAGATCACTGTTGGTCGGGGGCTGGGATCGAACCCAGGATCCCCCGGCCAAGGGTGAGTCGCTGTGCTGCCGCAGTGCTAACCACTCCGCCACCGCGCTGCCTACAGATTAGGTGTTGCATTAAAGTGAGAAAAGTTTTTAAATGATTTATCGCCTTCAGAACCTGGCATTTTATCAGAGGTGTATGCACTTTTTAGACGCTGTATCTCATCATAAACCAGAGCTGAAAACAAAGACATGATTTGACTATAGGGGGCGGCTGTGGCGCAGGTGTAGTGTGGCCAACTACTGATCGGAGGGTCAGCGGTTCAATTCCCGCTCTGTCTGCAGTCTGCATGTCAAAGTGTCCTTGAGCAAGACACTGAATCCCCAGTGGCTCCTGGTGGGTCAGGCGGTGCATGGCGGCGCTGCCACCATCAGTGTGTGAATGGGTGGATCGCAGGATCTGTAAAGTGCTTTGGTCACCTAGAGATGAGAAAAAGCGCTATATAAGTGAACGCCATTTAGACTGTAGATTAGCCTATATGACCATTTTTTTCATAATTCAATTGCAAAAGCAAAATTTCATATAATTTACAAGAAAAATATTTCAAGCTTTTGTTTTAATTTTATTACACTTATTTATATCTCATCAGAAATCAAGTTTCTAAACTTATTAGAATATTCCATAAGATCAATCCAGAATAAGGATTTACAGAAATGTTTAAAATCTGAAAAAGTGTGTTCATTATACATTCAATATTTGGTTGGGTCCCTTTACCACAAATTAGTACATTAATGCGTTACTTTGATAGCAGCTTTCAGCTCATCTGTTCTGCTGGGATTTGTGTTTCATTTTTCTCTTGACTATACTCCATAGAGAATCTATGGGCTTAAATGTATAGTCCAGCAGCCAAAGTGGATATTTTAGCTTGAACGAAAAGTGCCAGTAATAGTTTTTTCTTCATAGATTATGTACCCCTGTGGTCCCTGTAATAACATCGCGTATGATGTGCACTTCTCACGCTTGTGCAATTTGATATATTGACCTTTTTTTTCAAAACAGCTGCCGCAAAAGCTGAAAATTCCCATTATTTCAGTTTTTACTTTACATATTGTCTTTATCTGAGGGTCTAAACTTGTATTTTCTTAGTCAAGGAACAAAAAACTATTATTTAACATGTCAGGTTAAGATAGTGTATGTTAAGGATATACAATAGGGGAACAGTCCTATATGGTCACCACATTTCCACCTGATTTTCTGTAAAAGCTGCATAGCCTGTCTCTTAATAATAATAAGTAATTTATCGCATCAAATCCCAGGTTTTATTTTAACAAGAAATTTTAAAAAAAATGAAAAGGGCATTTCAATCCTATTTAATGGTATATTTTGACTTATATTGTGGGAAAATTGAAGGGTACATATCAAAATTTTGATCTTGAAACAATTTCTTAGGCTCAAATCATAAGCAGGTCTTTCAGGATGATAGTTATTGTTCAACTTTTGACAATATTAGTCAAGACAAAAACACTAATTGAGAAACTGACAATTTATTAGGGATAATTTAACAGGTTAAATACAAAGCAAAACAAACATTTCATGAAAATGACAGCCGTAATAGAGGGATCTGAAATACTATCAAAGTCTGATTTCAAAGCTTCTCAAATGGGCTTCTCAGTACAGAACATTTCAGTCTTTTAAAAAAAAATCATCTGAGGAACTGTCATATTCATCAAAGTTATTGCTGTCATCATGACTCTTTGTTATGAGTTGATTTTCACGGATATTTGGGTTACAGCCAATTTGCTGACTGGCCACTCCGCTGACTGACATGCGCAGAACTCTGTACACAGTAGGCTAGCTTTGTTGCGCCCACATCACTTGGTTCTGCAGGCTTGTTCACTTCCACAGCTACATCTGATCAGTTTAGGAGTTTCTTCTGCAGACATGGGGCTATTTGGAAACAGCGAAACTGGAGTCAGTGACATTCCCTGTCTCTGCCAATCATGCTTCTCTGGGTCTAACATTGGTGGAGAAGAATCTCTAACTACACCTTCAATACGGATCCGCACCTCATTTGCCCAATCATCTGCTCAGTCCCGACATATATTCAAAATGTGCTGTTTGTACGACCGGTTGACTGTAGCTGATATTACTGATCTGCAGAGGTATGCCTCTTTCCATTTAGCAGGGCGTTTGGGGTCCTTCTCCAAGGAGCAGTTTTCACCACAGTACAAACAGTCCTGAAGGAAGTCAAAGGGTGTGTGTGAGAGTGGCACAGTCTTCACAGGCAATTCATCAGTTCTCTGGGAACAAACTGTATAATTAAGTCTTTGACATGCAGTGAGACATGGCACAAACCTGCCTTTCTCTCACACACACATATTCAATCTTGCTTCTACTGACTTTCATTCTGCTTTTCTCCGGTGCATACCTTCACCTCTCTAGATTCTCTTCCACATGTCGTGCACCCTATTCTCGTTACAGATCACAATGTCATCTGCAAACATCATGGAACACGAACGCTCCTGCCTGACTTCATCTGTTAGCCTGTCCATCACTATGGCAAACAAAAGGTGGCTCAGAGCTGATCCCTGATGTAATTCCACACCCACCTTGAATCTGTTGTTCGCACAGCACACCTCACCACTGCCTCACTGTCCTCACATGTCCTGCACCACCCTCACATACTTCTCTGCCACTCCTGACTTTTTCATACAGTACCACACTTCCTCTCTTGGCACCCTATCATATGCTTTCTCTAGATCCACAGAGACACAATGTAACTCCTGACCTTCTCTATACTTCTCCATCAATGCTCTTAGAGCAAACATTGCATCTGTGGTTCTCTTTCTTGGCATGAAACTGTACTGCTGCTCACTGATTGTGACCTCTCTTCTTAACCTGGCTTCAACAACTCTTTCCCATATCTTCATAGTGTGACTGATCAACTTTCTGCCTCTGTAGTTACTACAGTTTTGAGCATCACCTTCGTTCTTGAAAATTTGAACCACAACACTTCTAGACTACGGTCACACTGCAGCTTTTAAGATAAGATAAGATAAGATAAGATAAGCCTTTATTAGTCCCACAACGGGGAAATTCCAGGATTGCAACAGCACAGGGATAGCAACACTCAGAGCAACAATCAGAAGGCAAGAAAAAAAACAAGCAAGCAAGAGCAGCTAATAAACATATGTACATATTACTATAAAATATATATATATACACACACACACAGACACACAGTGCAGAGCATTGTAGCTGGATGGAATAAATATATGAATATATGAACACACAGTGCAGAGCATTGTAGCTAGATGGAATAAATATGTAAATATATAAACACCCACAGTACGGAGCATTGCAGCTAGGTGGAATAAATATGCAAGTATATAAACACACACAGTGCGGAGCAATGTAGCTAGATGGAATAATATGTAGATATATAAATATATAAACACACCCAGTGCTGAGCATTGTAGCTAGATGGAATAAATATGCAAATATATAAACACACACAGTGCAGAGCATTGTTGCTAGATGGAATGAAACAGCATAACCGTCTACTTAGTTATCCTACATGGTATGATTATGTGCCCATACATATTCTCACCCTCCATAGCGACCGGTATGTTCCTAGTTGTATGCCGGAGGGGACCATTGTGTAAGTCTATTGCATCTTTGATGGTCAATTCTGGTCAATTCTGATTTTTTTTGCACAAATGGGACCCATATCTGATTTTTTTAATGACTGTCTGAACAGCACATATCTGATTTTTTCACACCAGACCCAGGCCACTTTCGTATGTGGTACTAATTTGGATATGCATCTATTTTCCAAAGCAACCTCAGTCTGAACTGTCAAGTCGCATTTCCCGACTTTTTCCTCATTGAAATGAGACAGACGCTACAGTTCTTGGTGGAGGATGCAGCAAGCATGGCAGACATAGATGATTTGTGCTCTGTTTTTAATCAATCTTCTTCCCTTTATCACTGGATTGTAATTTTGTCAGCACTGGCTGCACAATAACTTCAACATTTCCGTGTGTGTGTGGGGGCGGGGGTGGGTGTGGGGGGTAGGGTCGGGGCTGAAACCGCCAGACAAGCAAGCGCACTAACGGCACATTTACTGGATGCTGCAAATTCCTTTTTCCCTGTAAATGGCACACCGTGAGTCCTGGCTGCTGTAATATCTAAAATGTAAAGTTAACATGGACATGACTGTGGAGCAGAATGGCCAGATAGGAGGACACATAGGAGGAGGGATTCTGGCGGCTCCTTCCTGTGCGGGACCGGTGTTACGCCGCTGGTACGAGCTGTGTAGTTTATTAGGGCAAGAGCCACTGACAGCATCAGTGGGCGAGAGCCCTATTGTAATTGCAAGGATTATTTATTATTAACCTTATTTATACTGGTAATCCCATTGAAACACGGGGTCTCATTTTAAAGAGAGCTGTTGAATGGATCATTTCTGTTAAAGCAGAGCTGATCACAGCGATCATCTGGCGTGTAGAGGAAGGGAGTTGGTCTCATATTTATGATTTTAACATTAAATTTTGCTGCGCTGCATCAGGGTGAAGAAGTTCTGTCCCCCAAACACAACGCTGTGTCTGACATTACGTTTTCTTCTGCGCATGCGGGTCACTTCATAGCTGGAGACCGTTCACACTGGAGTCTGATGGGGGTCGCATTTAAATAATAATGTGAACACCCACACAAAAAGATCGGCTCTTGGCAAAAAATCGAAATTGAGCATCAAGACCTGCAGTGTGACCGTAGCCCAAGACTCCTCAGACATTCTGTCATTCTCTAAGATTGTGTTAAACAATCTAAAAAGTCCACTGCCATCTCTCCTAGACATCTCCATACCTCAACAGGTGTGTCATCTGGACTATCTAGTATGTCTTTCCACTCTTCATAGCTGCCCTCACTTCCTCCTTGCTAATCCTCTCTTATTTCCTTCAGCTCCTCAAAGTATTTGTTTACATTATTATATCAGAGGTTAATTTAAGTGCATCAACCTGGATGTGGCAGCCTCAGTGCAGCGCCAATCCCTTCGCCATTCACACCTAGGGCCACTTTGGAGTCTCCTAACTTGCATGTTTTGGAATGTGGGAGGAAACTGGAGCAACCGGGGTAAAGCCACACAAGCATGGGGAGAACATGCACACAACCTTCTTACTGTGAGGCAGTAGTACTAATCACTCCACCACCATGCTGCCCAAGTACTCCTTCCATCTTCTCAACACACTCGTCACTCATTAGTACATTACCATCTCTGTCCTTAATCAACTTAACCTGCTGCACATCCTTTCCAGCTCAAACTGTCTAGCCAATCGAATCTAGTCCTTTTCTCCTTCCTTAGTGTTCATCTTCTCATACAACTATATATGCCCTGGCTTTTGCTTCCTCTTTCTTTGCCATCCACCTAGACTCCACGTACTACTGTTTATTTCCTTCCAATTATCCCACATCATAAACCTGCAAATTGAAAAGCGGCAGAAAATTGCAGAACCACCACCAATAAGCAGAGATATGTGTGGCTAGGTAGAACTGTGACTTGGAAAACATGAAAAAAGAAATTAGCAATTACTACAATCAATGTTACCTCATGCCATCACCATAACCACTTTGAATCTGCCCATGCCCACTAGCAATTACCATTACCACAATCCCCAACATTGATATCAATAATTTATAGAAATTTTAAGGGCTGTAAGCTGAGAATAAAATTAAATCACCCTTTATTGTCATTCAACCATGCACGTACAGTAGAACGAAATTGTGCTTTATCCTATCTACAGTGTAAATCACACACACACCCCATGGTAGAATCAGAAGGGCCGCTGCCATGCAAGGCGCCGCCACAGATTTCCCTCCTCCATTCCATTATTGCTGAGCACCAAGCTGGACGGCAGGAAGTTACGCTTTTATATGGTCTTTGGCATGAGCCGGCCGGGATTTGAACCCCTGCCTCCCGGGTGTGGGGCGGATGCTCTACCAACTGAGCCACCACTCCGGTCGTTAAATATTGCTTTTATCATCTAATTTGTGGCAACTGTTGCATGAATAATGCAATTTTAGTCAATCCACAAGTCTGATTTGATGCAATGTTAGTGTTAGAATAAGCAATGCCATTAATGAATTATTATTTCATTAAACAATAATCAAGAATGGTTGAAAGGCTTTTATTTTACTTTCCATAAGTCCATTTAAACCCAAGTTTGGACCCTAAATGTCAGTTTACCAACAGATGTAGCTTCTATAAAAATCCAATGAAAATGTGGTGGCCATCTTGGATTTTTTTCTTCTTTTTTTCCCACAATATCTTTATTGAACCTTTTTTTTAACAAACATGACACCAACAATCAAACACTAACACTAAAGTACTACAAAAAAAATGCACTAAAAACACCAACAACCACCAACAAAAGCAAGTCATCAACAATGCTCCTCTGTTTAGTCTAGGCAATCCATTACATAAGTATACATATTATACATTCACCAGTTTGGAATTTACAAGGTCCACACACATCATTCACCTTCTTCTTCAAAAGTTATGTTTAAATTCTTTACATAATCAATGAAAGGTCTCCATATATTCTCAAACACAATTTCCTTTGATTTCAATATGTATGTTATTCTTTCTAGTGGAAGGTTTGTTAACATCTGTCTTAACCACTGTGTCACATCTGGTCTATGAGTCTTTTTCCACAGTAGTGCAATACATTTTTTGGCATTAAGCAAACTGAGGTCTATGAATGTTCTTTCACTTTTATTAAAGTTATGCTTTTCTGGGTACAGACCCAACAAAAACAATTTAGGATTCAATATGATTTGTTTTGAAATTATTTTTTCAATTGTTACCCTCACCTCTTCCCAAAACATTCTAATTTTTTTACATTCCCATACACAATGAAATAGGGTTCCTTTACTTTCCATGCATTTTGTGCACGTATCTGGTATGTTTTTGTTATATCTATTTAACTCCACCGGTGTAACATACATCCGCATTAACCATTTAAAATGTATCAATTTAAGACGTACATTTATTGATTTAGTTTGAGCTTCTGTACAAGCCAATTCCCATTGTTCCTCTGAAATTTCAGTTTGCAGGTCTTCTTTCCAATAGTTCAATCTTTTCTGTGAGTTTTCACTTGAGGATAGTGTCAATGAGTTATAAAACTCGGAAATAATACCCTTTCTCTTTTTTTTTTTTTTTTTTTTTTTTGTTACTTATTTGTACCCGTAGGTAGATTTGGTTTGCAGTCTGGTGACAAGCCACCGGCTGCCGGTCGCTGCGTGCGCGAGCGCCCTAAACCTACATGTTTTTGGTATGCGGGAGGAAACCGGAGAAATCCCGGAGTAAAGCCACGCAACACGGGGAGAACATGCAAGCTCCACACAGCTCACTGTTGGTCGGGGGCTGGGATCGAACCCACGATCTCATGATCCCCACGATCCCCCGGCCGAGGGTAAACTGTGCTGCGACAGTGCTAAACCACTGCGCCACCGTGCAGCCCTTACTTACTATCTTACTATCTTTCGTCAAAATTTTTTCCAAGGATGAATAAATAGGTCGAGTGAGAGCATTATTTTGATTTGATCGAATAAAGTTCCTAAGCTGAAGATATTTAAAAAAATGTGTTCTAATAAGATTAAATTTGATCCTCAGTTCTTCAAAAGACATTATGTTATCTGAACTTGACAGATATAAATCTTGAATCTTTTGAATCCCTTTTAAATTCCATAATTTAAATACAGCATCCGCTCTCCCTGGTTTAAAATATTGATTACCCCATATTGGGCTAAATTGTGACAATAAGTGTGGTTCTTTTAAATAGTTTTTAGTTTCACACCATATTTTGATCATATCAGAATCAGAATCAGAATCAGATTTATTGCCATTGTTCATGTAGTACACAAACTAGGAATTTGTCTCGATGCCATGCTGCAACATTAAAAACATGATGAGAAAAAGAGATAAACTAAAAAACTAAAGGACTGAAAACGTGCAATAAGTGTAGAAAAATAAGTAACAATAAGTAATAATGATAATAATAATAATAACAATACTAGTAATAATGAGTAGTACTAGTCAAGGCAGTTTTAAAAAATTAGCAAGTAGCAGATAATGTGAAGTACCACATAGTGCAGTCGATAATGCAACAGAAAACAGTGATGAATGACGTGAGTCTGGTTGAGCTGCTGTACATAGTGCACGAGAGTCAAAAAGTCACTTAATGTTCAGCAGTCTGATGGCAGAGGGGAAAAAGCTGTTCATGTGCCGGGAGGTTTTAGTCCGAATGGACCGAAGTCTTCTACCTGAGGGGAGGGGAGCAAACAGTACGTGACCAGGATGTGAGGGATCGGCTATGATCCGGCCAGCACGCCTCCGGGTCCTGGAGATGTACAGGTCCTGGAGAGATGGGAGCTCGCAGCCTATCACCTTCTCAGCAGTGCGCACGACGCGCTGCAGCCTTAGTCTGTCCCTGGCAGTGGCTCCTGCATACCACACAGTTATGGAGGAGGTGAGGATGGACTCGATGATGGCCGTGTAGAACTGCACTAACATCTTGGTGGGTAGCTTGAGCTTCCTCAGCTGCCGCAGAAAGAACATCCTCTGCTGGGCCTTTTTGATGAGGGAGCTGATGGTTGGCTCCCATTTGAGGTCTTGGGTGATGGTGGTGCCCAAGAAGCGGAAGGAATCTGCAATGGTGATGGGAGAGCCTGTGATGGTGAGGGGGGGCAGGGGGGTTGTGACTTTCCTGAAGTCCACAATCATCTCCGCTGTCTTCAGAGCATTCAGCTGCAGGTTGTTGTGGCTGCACCAGGACACCAGCTGGGCCACCTCTTCCCTGTAGGCGGACTCATCGCCGTTGGAGATGAGCCCGATGAGGGTGGTGTCGTCCGCAAACTTGATCAGCTTAACAGACTGGTGGGAGGAGGTGCAGGAGTTGGTATAAAGGGAGAAGAGTAGGGGGGAAAGTACACAGCCCTGGGGTGATCCAATGCTGATGCTAACAGAGTCTGAGACAGACTTCCCCAGCCGCACATGCTGTCTCTGGTCCGTCAGAAAGTCGGTGATCCACCTGCAGAGGGAGTCAGGCACGTTGAGCAGGGACAGCTTGTCCTGGAGCAGATCGGGGCGGATGGTGTTGAATGCGGAGCTGAAGTCCACAAACAGAATCCTGGCGTAGGTTCCCGGGGAGTCCAGGTGCTGCAGGATGGAGTGGAGGGCCAGGTTGACTGCGTCATCCACAGACCTGTTAGCACGGTAGGCAAACTGCAGCGGGTCTAGGAGGGGTGTGGTGATGGACTTGAGGTGAGACAGGACCAGGCGCTCAAAGGACTTCATGACTACAGAGGTGAGCGCTACAGGTCTGAAGTCGTTAAGTCCAGCAATCCGTGGCTTCTTGGGGACAGGGATGATGGTGGAGGATTTGAGGCAGGTCGGCACGTGACATTGCTTAAGGGAGGTGTTAAAAATGTCTGTGAAGACAGGAGCCAGCTCTTTCGCACAGTGTCTCAGGGTGGAGGGAGACACACCGTCCGGCCCGGGGGCCTTGCGCGGGTTCAGTCTGGAGAACTGTCTGTGCACGTCCTGCTCACTGATGACAAGGGGAGGGGGGGGGAGGAGGAGGAGGAGGAGGGGGGGGACCGCTTTTGATGAATTAGGGGCTGAGGAGGCAGTGGAGCTGGGTGGAGTGGGTGAGTTGGACACAGCTGACGAGGTGTCAAAACGGGCGTAATGTTGGGACAGTTTTTGACAAAGGGCTTTGTCATCCTGACCTTTAGAAGCCTGAGGCCGATAGTTGGTGATTTGCCTCAGTCCTCTCCACACAGAAGCCGAGTCATTAGCAGTGAACTGCTGCTGGAGTTTCTCAGAATACACAGATTTAGCTCTCCTCAGCTCTCTGTTAAACCGATATTTGACCTCCCTGTAGCAGTCCCTGTCTCCACTTTTCAACGCTGCTTCCTTCTCTTTCCTGATCCGTCTGAGCTTAGCTGTGAACCAGGGCTTGTCATTAGAATATCTCACCCTGGTGCGCGATGGGAGAATGTCCTCCTCACAGAAGTTGATATATGAGTTCACAGTGTCTGTGTACTCATTAAGATCATGTGTGGCTCTTTTAAACATGCCCCAGTCAGTTATTTCCATGCATGTGTTCAGTTTCTCTCCAGCTTCACTGGTCAATTTCTTTGTAGTGGTCACAACAGGTTTAGTGAGTTTCAGTCTTTGTCTGTATGTGGGGATGAGGTGGACCATCACGTGATCAGATAGACCCAGCGCAGCGCGGGGAACAGCGCGATATGCGTCTTTCACTGTGGTGTAACAGTGATCTAGCGTGTTATTTCCTCTGGTTGGACATTTAATAAATTGTTTGTAGCGGGGGAGCTCGTGACTCAGATTGCTCTGGTTAAAATCGCCCAACACAATAACCAGGGAGTCTGGAAAGTTCCGCTCCGTAAGTTGGATGTGATCTGCGAGCACGCGCTGAGCTTCGCGCGTGTCCGCGTCGGGAGGGACGTACACAGCGACGAGGATGAATGAGGCAAACTCGCGCGGGGAATAAAATGGCTTGCAGTTAATAAAAAGAAATTCCAGGGCGGGAGAACAGTGTTTGGAAATCACCGTTACATCAGAGCACCAGCTGTTGTTAATATAGAAGCACACTCCTCCAATAGACTTACCGGAGAGCTCTGTGACGCGATCTGCACGATACAGCTGAAATCCCTCGAGGCTGATTGCGCAATCTGGAATGTTCTCTTTAAGCCAGGTCTCAGAGAAGCAGATGACAGACGAGGAAACGAGGTCCTTGAATCGCATCAGCAGTCTTAATTCTTCTACCTTGTTCGAGAGAGAATTGGCATTGGATAGAAATATGCCAGGCAAGGCTGTTCGTGTGCCTCTTTTCCGGAGCCGAGCGAGAATTCCCCCTCTCTTTCCTCTTTTCCGCCGTCTTGCTTTTTTGGCCAGACAATGGATCAGATCGGCGGCAGGAGCTAAAAAAACTGGAAGAAGGTCCATGGGAGTGAGAGTCCTAATATTTAATAGTTCTTCACGGGTATATGAACCGGCAGACGCACAATCAATGAACAAAAACAGACAAATTATAAAAATTAAAGCGCAGCGAGGCACCATGGCGGCCGCTGTGGGCGCCATCTTGGAAAAATTCATTTGATCCATATGCTTTACAAATGGATTTTTAACTTGTTTCTGTAATTTTTTTGCCGAATCTGAGTATATGAATATGGGAAGAGGTAAAGGTAAATTGTATGATTCCATTTCAGTCCAGTGAGGGAGATCATTTGATGAAAAATAATATGTCATAGACCTCAGTTGTGCCGACCAATAATACAACATAAAGTTTGGACATTTCAGACCTCCACGATCAAATGGTAAATATAGTAAGGACAGACGTAATCTAGCCCTCCTGTTGTTCCATATAAATTCCACTAACTTTTTTTTAATTCTTGAGAATAGATTTGAAGGTGGTGGTAAAGGAATGTATTGAAATAAATAAAGTATTTTAGGTAAGATATTACTTTTAAGTATATTGATTCTCCCTATCATCGACATTGGTAGTGACATCCATCTCTGAATTAACTCATTAATGTCTGTCATTAAGGCTTCATAGTTGGCACTGGCGACTAATTCTAGCTTAGGCACAATTTGAATTCCTAAATATTTAAACTGATTTACAACATTGAATTGATTTACCTCAGGAGCTGGGTGATTTCTCTGGGTCTCATTTAGCATTAATATTGAAGATTTAGTTTTATTTATTTTATATCCTGATATTTCCCCCAAATTCTTTATTAAATTCAACAAGGTCGGAATTGATTTTTTAAGATTCGACATAAACAAAATTATGTCATCGGCGTACAGGGAGATTTTATGTTCTGTTGGTCCAACTTTAATTCCATATATTTGTGAATGTAAACGTACTGCCATCGCTAAAGGTTCAATTGCCATAGTAAACAGTAAAGGTGAAAGTGGGCAGCCTTGTCGACATCCTCTATTGATTTTTATTGATTTTGAGATATTGCTATTTGTTAGGATTTCTGCTGTAGCATTATTATATATTATCTGAACCCATTTTATGAAATTATTTCCAAGCCCAAACCTTTGTAAGACTTCAAAAAGAAAGGGCCATTCGACCCTATCAAAGGCCTTTTCAGCGTCCAATGATAGGAGAGCTGTATCCGGTGCTTCTTTATTAGAATAAATAATATTAAATAGTCTTCTTACATTATGGAAGCCTTGTCTTCCCTTTATAAAGCCATTCTGATCTCGGTTAATAATATTTGGTAAAATTTCTTGTATTCGTCTTGCTAAAATTTTACAGATTATCTTAAGGTCAGCATTTGATAGGCTTATTGGTCTCATATTTTCACATTTATTAGAGGGTTTACCTGGTTTTGGCAACAGTATAATTAAGGCATTATTCATGTATGATGGTAAATTACTATTTTGAAATGCTTCTAAAACCATTTCCAAAAAAGGTTTTATTAATTTATTCTTAAATTTTTTTATAAAGGTCAACTGGAAGACCATCTGGTCCTGCACTTTTTCCTGATTTCATATTATCAATGGCTAGCTCAACTTCTTCTTGACTAATTTTAGACTCCAGTATCTCCCTGTTTTCATTTGGAATACACGGTATAGATAGTCCGTCCAAAAACCCATTTAGTTTTGTTAAGTCAGATTCATTTTTTGTATCATATAATTTTTCATAGTAATCTCTAAAGGCTCTATTAATTTCTAAAGGATCTATAACTACCTGTCCGTTACTTATAATACTAGTAATTGGTGTTTTAAATTCTAATTGTTTAATCTGCCATGCCAATAATTTTCCTGATTTTTCACCTTGTTCATTAAAAGATTGTTTCAATCTTAGAAGATTCGAGGCAGCTCTATTTGCTGATTTTTTGTCATATTCAGCTCTCAAAATCAGTAATTTGTTCTCTAACTTTGGATCATTTCCTGCATACACTTTTTCTTGAAGAATTTTTAGATTATGTTCCAATTGGACTCTCTCCTCCCGAGTCTTCTTAGATTTTGAACCTGTATAACTAATAATATGAACCCTAATAAAAGCTTTGAAAGCCTCCCACTTTATACATGCTGATGTTTGTGTAGTATTGATATCAAAGAACTATAATCTATCTGTTTTTCTATGTACTTAACAAATTCCTCATCCTGAAGCCATTTATGCTGAAATTGCCACCTACCTGGTTCCTTTGTCACTTTCTTATCTACATATATTAGACAGCAGGGTGCACGATCAGAGATCACAATGTTATCATAAAAGCAGTTTTGAATCTTGGACCTTAATTCTGTGGAGATCAAAAAATAGTCAATACGTGAGAATGTCTTGTAGGTATTAGAATAACAAGAGTAGGCTTTAACTTGTGGTTTCATTTCTCTCCATATATCTAGCAGTCTCAATTCTTTCATAAAATGATTAATGATCACCCATTGTGCGTACAGTCCAGTCCTGTTGATTTATCTATACCGGGATTCAATGTACAATTAAAATCCCCTGCTATTATATGTTGCCCTGTAAGTGATGATAAGATAAGAAATAAATTAGCAAAGAACTTTTGATCATCTATATTGGGACCGTATAAGTTCACCAGATTTATATTTTCTAATAGCAAAGATCCTTGAATGATTAAATATCTTCCAAATTTGTCTCCAATTACATTTTTCACTTGAAATGGGACTGATTTATGTATGAGAGTCATAACTCCCCTGGCTCGGGATGAAAATGATGAGGTGAAAACACTTCCTTGCCATCTACTCCTAATTCTTTTTACATCCTCCTCTGTTAGATGAGTTTCTTGTAAAAACACAATTTTTGAACCCATGTCTTTTATTTTATTCATAACTTGTTTAAGTTTTTTTAAATTTTGTAGACCTCTGCAATTCCATGAAGTTAAATTAAGATTAACGCTTTGGTTTATGATCAATAGGGAGTTTGGGATTACCTCGCAGTGTAAACATGCTCATACAGAGAAGCAAAAACATGAGTGGTTGAACATTCATCCTGCAAACTACACACAAACAAATTCCCCCTTCCCACATTTGTGGTAATCCCCCCAAAATCAAAAGAAAAATTCTGTCTCCCGATATAGCCATCGACCGCTCCACACCCACGAGGAACAGCCAAAGCCACTCCTTCTTCATCCTCCCAATCACCCTAACTCTACTGTTTTTAATGACGTAACATTAACTCTCTTCTGTAGTTTTCCAACTTAACTCCAAAATTTTTAGCAACTTTGTACATCATAGGTTTTTTTTTAATATATAATACAATCTATATTTTGTAAACTTGCTATTTGCTTCAGATCAGTTAGATGCCTGTGCAAATGCTTAAATATTCTACCTTATATTTTGTTCATGTTTAGCTCCCACCAGTCTCTTCTTGGATCTTCTTGATGAACTCCTGCACCTCCTCAGGGGTCTTGAAGATGTGTGTTCTGCCCCCATACGTGGTCAACAGTCTTGCAGGGTGAATCACTCCATGACGGATCCCGAGGTTGCGCAGCTCTTTACGGACGGGGTCAAACTGTTTCCTTAATTGCTGGATTCCTGTGGCCAAATCTGGGTAGAACCGCACCTGCTGGTCCTGGTGTTTAATCTCTCCTTTGGCTCGCGCAGCGTTGGAGATCTTCATCCTGTCTCTGTAGCTGAGGAACTTCATAATTAGCGTTCTCGGTGGTCCCTTATCTCTCGGTGGGCCAATTCGGTGGGCGCTTTCTAGAACGACTGATGATTGCAGCTCCGCGTTGTTCAGCGCTTCTGGAATCCACTTTTCCTAAAAGGAACATGGGTCCCGACCCTCGGTTCTCTCCGGTAGACCCACCAGCCTCAAATTGTTCCGTCTCGACCGGGACTCCAAGTCCAGGACATTATCTTCCAGACATTTATTTTTTTTTCCAACGTGCGCACCTTTAATTGAAGGCCGGCGACATCATCCTCAGCATTGGATACTCGAAGCTCCACCTGCGCCATTCGTTCCACACAATCACCCAATTCCTTTTTCATTCCTTCTATCGCTGCTATAATCCCATCAAATTTAGCGGAAAAGTCTGCTCTCATTGAGCTAATGGCAGCGAGCACCGCACCTGTACCGTCGTCAGCAGTCACCGCACCACCATTAGCTTCCTCCGCCGCCATATCTGGAACTTTTCCTGCTGCACCACAGACGTGAAAGTCCGTTAGTTTGGACTGTTTCGGCGGTTCAATTTTTTCTCCACCTGATTTCCCAGCCTTAGGCTTCACCGGCATATCCTCGTCCAAACGCTGGGATAGGTTCTGTTCCAAATAAGAGAGTTATATGCCGATTTTTTATCTCTAGGAGCAGAGCAGAGTGAGACCTGTCCTCTCACGTAGCCGCCATGACCGGAAGTCCTTTTTCTTCTTTTTATCAATAACACACAATATATTGATCTGACATGTTAAATAATAGTTTTATCCAGTTCCTTGACTAAGAAAACATAGGTTTAGACATCTAAGATCGTAAATATATGTGAAGTAAAACCTCAAATATGGGAAATTTTGTTTTTGCAGCGGCCATTGTGAAAAAAATGTTACTATATCAAATTGTCCAAAGGTGAGAACTCCACATCATAGACAACGTTATTACAGGGACCCCAGAGGTACATAATCTGCAAAGAAAAAACCCCCCAAAACTATTTACTGGCACTTTTCGTTTGACCTTCATTATTGCCGGACTATTAGGCCAATTGGTTGGCCCAATAAGCACAGTGATATTATAGTCGGCAAACCATTTGCTATACAAATAAAGTTATTATTATTATAATCCCCATTCACTCTTCACCCAAAGGGCTCTTCGACCCCTTTGTGCTTCAACCGGCGGGGGATAATTATGGCAGTGTAAAACAGTTTTCACATTTCTTGCAATCGTTACTATGACTATGTCAATGCTGGTATGCTCAGACATGAAAAAGTATACAGGGAAAAACATTCCCATCATTGTATAGTACTCAACACAATTTGTTTGATCCATGTAAAGCACAGTCTAGCTGCTAAAGTCACAAAATTGGGGACGCTACCAAACTTTAATATATTTTCATGAGCCTTAAGGTTAATCTAGCAATACAGATGATTATTAGTGGCACCACTGACTTAAAGAAATGAATGAAACTATAGACCAGTGATTTTCAACCGAGATTCCATGACAGATCATTCAGGGTGTCGCGAGAAATTGTCTAATTTCCCTTAATTGGTAAAAAAAAAAAAATGCAAATAATTTGCCGCTGTGCATCGATGACCGTAGTTGTTCTTCAAAGTTAGTGAGTGGCAGTTTGAACACAATCTTTCTTCTTTGCTGTCTTAACAGAAAATCTGCCCTGTGGAGAGGTGGGGTTACCTTCATAACTTCTGCAGCCGCATTGTGCCTGTTGTGGAAATCCCCCTAAAATTCCATCATGTTTGAGTTCACAACACCATCTGGGGGGCATACACCTGGGAAAATGTCACTACTATTATGTAGTTATTGTTCATATATATTGTTATACTGTTGGAGCTCTTATTTGTGTGGCATGGGGTGGTGGCTCCGCCTTCCGGTTCTGCCAACCCTGTGGCATACAGTGGGGCAAAAAAGTATTTAGTCAGCCACCAATTGTGCAAGTTCTCCCACTTAAAAGATGAGAGAGGTCTCCAATTTTCATCATAGGTATACCTCAACTATGAGAGACAAAATGAGAAAAAAAATCCAGAAAATCACATTGGAGGATTTTTAATGAATTAATTTGTAAATTCCTCAGTAAAATAAGTATTTGGTCACCTACAAACAAGCAAGATTTCTGGCTCTCCCAGACCTGTAACTTCTTCTTTCAGAGGCTCCTCTGTTCTACACTTGTTACCTGTATTAATGGCACCTGTTTGAACTCGTTATCAGTATAAAAGACACCTGTCCACAACCTCAAACAGTCAG
This sequence comes from Pholidichthys leucotaenia, assembly GCA_020510985.1. Classification (NCBI taxonomy): domain Eukaryota; kingdom Metazoa; phylum Chordata; class Actinopteri; order Cichliformes; family Pholidichthyidae; genus Pholidichthys; species Pholidichthys leucotaenia. Next base: position 21,477,414 of record CM035838.1, read on the forward strand.
ACTCCAAACTCCACTATGGCCAAGACCAAACAGCTGTCAAAGGACACCAGAAACAAAATTGTAGACCTGCACCAGGCTGGGAAGACTGAATCTGCAATAGGTAAGCAGCTTGGTGTGAAGAAATCAACTGTGGGAGCAATTATTAGAAAATGGAAGACATACAATACCCCTGATAATCTCTCTTGATCCGGGGCTCCACGCAAGATCTCACCCTGTGGGGTCAAAATTATCATGAGAACGGTGAGCAAAAATCCCAGAACCACATGGGGGGACCTAGTGAATGACCTGCAGAGAGCTGGGACCAAAGTAACAAAGGCTACATCAGAAACACACTACGCAGCCAGGGACTCAAATCCTGCAGTGCCAGACGTGTCCCCCTGCTTAAGCCAGGACATGTCCAGGCCCGTCTGAAGTTTGCTAGAAAGCATTTGGATGATCCAGAAGAGGATTGGGAGAATGTCATATGATCAGATGAAACCAAAATAGAACTTTTTGGTAAAAACTCAACTTGTCGTGTTTGGAGGAGAAAGAACACCATACCTACTGTGAAGCATGTGGGTGGAAACATCATACTTTGGGGCTGTTTTTCTGCAAAGGGACCAGGACGACTGATCCGTGTAAAGGAAAGAATGAATGGGGCCATGCATCGTGAGATTTTGAGTGAAAACCTCCTTCCGCCAGCAAGGGCAATGAAGATGAAACGTGGCTGGGTCTTTCAGCATGACAATGATCCCAAACACACCACCCGGGCAATGAAGGAGTGGCTTTGTAAGAAGCATTTCAAGGTCCTGGAGTGGCCTAGCCAGTCTCCAGATCTCAACCCCACAGAAAATCTTTGGAGGGAGTTGAAAGTCTGTGTTGCCCAGCGACAGCCCCAATACATCACTGCTCTAGAGGAGATCTGCATGGAGGAATGGGCCGAAATACCAGCAACAGTGTGTGAAAACCTTGTGAAAACTTACAGAAAACGTTTGACCTCTGTCATTGCCAACAAAGGGTATATAACAAAGTATTGAGATGAACTTTTGTTATTGACCAAATACTTATTTTACTGAGGAATTTACCAATTAATTCATTAAAAATCCTTCAATGTGATTTTCTGGATTTTTTTTTTCTTATTTTGTCTCTCATAGTTGAGGTATACCTATGATGAAAATTGGAGACCTCTCTCATCTTTTAAGTGGGAGAACTCGCACAATTGGAGGCTGACTAAATACTTTTTTACCCCACTGTATAAGGGACTGCTGGTAGAGGGACAGTCTCTTCCGCCTTACCTCTGCCAGCGGCTGCATGCACGGCAGGCACACTGAGATCAGCTGTATAATAAAGAAGTGTTCAGCTCCACTCCTGGCATCATCCTTTTCTACGAGTTACGACATAACATTTGGTGACGAGAGGTAAAACGCATGGAGGCTTGTGGAACACCTATTTGGCCATTCCTGAAGCTCCCGAGGGAACCGCCAGTACCGTGGCCTTGGTGGTACGAGGCTTTTCAGACATTCATGGTGGCGTTGGACCTGGGATGAATGGAGAAGCTGAGGGCTCGTGCATTGTTGGTACACAACCTGGGAATGGAGGGACAGAGAATTTTGGGCATGCTTGGAGACACAGACAATCATGAACAAGTGGTTGAGTTAATGGCCCTCCATTTTAGGGTGCCGGACAACATCATCGTCAGACGGATTAAGTTCAGACAGCGCCGCCAACAATTAGGCAAACCGATTCAGCGGTTTGTGTTGGACTTAAGGCAGTTGGCTGCTGAGTGCCAGTTCAGGCCGCTGGAGGAAGAAATGGTTCACGACCAGTTGGCGGAACACACCAAGTGTGCTGCTGTCTGCTCCAAGCTGCCCTCATTCCTGGACGAGTTGACGCTGACTAGGGCTGTCGAGTTGGCGCTACAGCTGGAAGCAGCGGACAAGCTAACTCGGGAGCTAAGTGAGGGCATTTCACCGGAAAATTCAAGATCCCCCATGGCCGCGCAGGTAGTGGACCCGGACAGCGATGGGACCATCTAGGACAACGTGGAAGAGGCCAACGCTGCACAGATGAGGTCTGCCCCGGGTAAGCCCAGGTGTATCGGTTGTGGGTCCACGAAGCACCGCTATAAGGCTAGAGAGTGTGCGGCAAGAGGGAAGCGCTGCGGAAAATGTGGCCGTCTACACCACTTCGTGAGAGTATGCCAGTCAGCAGAGCAGGAGAGCCTGCGCAGGAATTCAACTCCCCCCGCCCCAACGGTGATACACACAGTGTCCCCGAGCATCTGTGGGCACACACGCTGCACCGTGGTTATGGATGGAGTTCTGGTACTGATGCTGGTCGACACAGGATTGGAGAGTTCAGTGCTGAATTGGGCTACAGTTAGAGAATGTTTTCCCCAGTACAGGATTGGTTGTGTCTCAGGGCCACTTTGCGGCTATGGAGGAGGATGGTTGGCCACTGTGGGTACCGTCACACTGACAGCTCAGTACAAATCGGCGAAGATGGCCGATGTGGCGTTAGTCGTGACGGCCTACGGTTCTAACATCATGGGCTACAACCTGTTTTATGGCCTTGGATTTTCCATCAAGAGTGGCACTGGGGAAGAGTGGTCGGGCTGTGGGACTGACCGGTTCCAAGAGTTAGGGACGATGCTGTGTGGGATGAACAGTTACTGGGCACTCCCAAAAGTGGACAGGCCATGTCGCGCTCAGGGTAGCTGTGGGAGGGCCCCGGTGCCGGTGTCCAAGCTGCCCTGGATGTGGGCACCAGGCGGCACAGGAGAGGATCTGCGGCAGCAAGCAATGCCCAAACAATGGTCTCAGGCGTTCCCGGAGCATAGCCGTGGAGGACTGGTGAACACGGGGCCACAGGGGTGGGGTCAGCAGCCGATCTACAAGTGGTTGGGGCAGGACCGAGTGGCACTGGAGGAGCGAGTGCCAGGCGGAAACAGCGCAGGACTGTGCAAGGCCCCGCTTGGAGTCGCAGACTGGGTTCGGGTTCGGGTGGAGGCGAGGTCCAGGCGGGTGAGGGAAAAGCGGAAGATGGAGCGGTACCAGGGTCGGCTGCAGGTCACGGATGTGTGGCATGATAGTTATCTTCTGCTGTCGGTTGTCTTGTGGCACCATCCTAATGAGCTACAGCGTGCCCTGAGGAAGGCGGAAAGGCACGGCCCCAGATGGATGGAGCGCTCGGAGGTGTAGTGGAGAAGATGCTTCGAGACTGAGGCGACCAGCTGTGGTCCGGGAAGCGGACTGGCTCCAGGGACAGACTGATGGTGAAGGATTTGGGGGGGGGGAGCACAGGTCATCCCCACCGAGTCATGGATGTGTTCTGATTGTTTAATCTTGTTCTGTGTTAATAGTTTTGGGGATTATTTTTGTATTGTATTTTATATAGGAGACATGGCAGTAGTTTTTTTTTTTTTAATTTTACTGGACTGTTATATAGCATAGGTGGCAGAATAACCCGCCTTGCCGTGTGGGGGGTAGGACGGCAGTCTACCCATCCCCCCTAATTTTAGTTCTTTTGGTTTGAATGTCATAGGTCCCTTTTGGTGATTTTGGTTTAATTATGTTTAGTGGATGATACGGGTTTCAAATTGGGGTGGGCTGATTGTGTGTGTGTGTTTTGGATTTTTCTACGGAGGGGGGTATTAGGTAGTTATTGTTCATATATATTGTTATACTGGTGGAGCTCTTATTTGTGTGGCACGGGGTGGTGGCTCCACCTTCAGGTTCCGCCAACCCCGTGGGCATATAAGGGACTGCTGATAGAGGGACGGTCTCTTCCGCCTTACCTCTGCCAGCGGCTGCAAACACGGCAGGCGCACTGAGATCAACTGTATAATAAAGAAGTGTTCAGCTCCACTCCTGGCGTCACCCTTGTCTACGAGTTACGACATAACTACCTCCTCCAGAAGCTGCATCTTAACGTCAAACAAGCAGTGCACACAGACTTTCACAGAGCTCTGCCTGTGTTCTGCCGAGAAAAGTACATCTGCCGTGAAAAGCGCCCACTTTGTGAGAGCGCGTCTGTCTCTGGTGATTGGCTGTCATTTTCAAACCACTCTACCAGTTACAGGGGAACATTTGTGGCCTGAGCTGAACAAAATCCAACTCGTGTGCATGCAAATTTGCATTTATTTGTGTTGCCCGGAGCAAATGTATGTTTGGCTCTTCCATTGACTTTATAATCACACTATGTTTCACAGTGAGTAGAAACATTACAAGACTAAATTTTCATATTTGCTGTAGGCTACAATGTGTCATTTTATAACATTTTTGGTTGGTGATGTGCTGTGGGATTTTTTCAATGTAAAAAGGTTGAAAAACACTGTAATAGACTGTCAGAGAGGCGACGCTGCAGCTCGTCTCCACACCTCCCCCAAAAAACCCATCTCCATAGTTTAGTTAGATAATTCCCTTCCACGTCATGTGGAACACCATGTGGTGTATAGGGGTAGTGCCCATCTCTGTTTACATGACCCTAGGCCACACAGCTATACTGCTCAACTGGATTCATGCTGCATTCCTGCTCTGGTGCACCGAGGTGCATGTCTGCTTGGAACGAGGCCAGCACACACACAGTTGTGTGTATACAGTGGTGTGAAAAAGTGTTTGCCCCCTTTCCCGATTTCTCATTTTTTTGTATGTTTGTCACACTTAAATGTTTCAGATCATCAAACAAATTTAAATATTAGGTAAAGATAACACAAGTAAACACAAAATGCAGTTTTTTAAATGAAGGCGTTTATTATTAAGGGTAAAAAAAATCCAAATTTGTCAAGCCACACCCAGGCCTGATTACTGCCACACCTGTTCTCACTCAAGAAATCACTTAAATAGGACCTGCCTGACAAAGGCCTCCACTAGCTACCGAGGGAGCCTTGACCTCCTCGGCTTCACCGGCAGATCCAGTTACCAGATTACTAGCCAACAGGTGAGCCTCTCCCTTGATCCTAATCAAACTAGTCATTATGGCTCCAAAAAAGAATTGGACACATGGAGAGGAGCTGGAGGAGATCAAACTCTCACTAAACTTTATATCTGAAGAAATATCTAAGATAGCTAAAGAACAAATACTGCTTGTTGGCCTTGTGGACCAAGTGCGTGAATTAAAGGCTGAAATTATGGACAAAGACAAGAAAATTAATTTCTTAGAAAGACGTGTGGATGAATTAGAACAATATACAAGAATGGATGATGTCATTGTGAGCGGTCTTAACACTAGACGCCGCTCCTATGCACATGTGACAGCTGGAGTTGGTAACCAGGATGGGGAGGATGAGACATTGGGAGAATCACACACTCTTGAGCAGCAGGTGTTAACTTTTTTCAACTCTAAAAACGTTGTTGACAATAAGACTAATTTGGCTTGCCACATGTTACCTAGAAAAGACAGTAAAGGAAAACCAGCAATCATCATCCGATTTGTCAACAGGAAAGCAAAAACTGATCTTCTGCGACAAGCAAGAAAACTGAGAAGAACGGCTGTCTGTGTAAACGAACATTTAACAAAAAAGAACTCTGAAATAGCTAGACAAGCCAGGGCTTCCAGAAAATGGGGAAAATACAATCAGCATGGACACAGAACTGTAAGGTGTGGATAAAACTGCTTGGCACTCCAGAAGAAACTAAAGTAATAATGATTAGAGAAATGGAGGAATTAGACAAATTTAAACCTTAGCTCAAATAACTGCAGTAAGATTATGAGTGGAAATTTTGTTGTTGGTTTTTTTTTTTTTTTTTGGTTTGTTTTTTTTCTCTCTTTTTTCTTTTGGTGGACATTATTGACACAACTTTTGATCAGAACTTTAACCAATCATCCTTCCTCATTTAATAATGGAAGTGTATTAGTGTAGAGAATGCGTTCAAGGATGAGGCTGAGTTTATTTCTGAGTCAGCTTTATTGAGTGAATACATGCTCTATCAATCTCTAGGCAGGAAAAGAGACTGAGCAATCAAATACCACATTCTTATACTCTGCTGGAGCCACGACCCTCGGTCACATGTTACTTAAGCAAACATATAATCACATGGTACATAGTCTCAGTCACAATGCACTCTTTCATGTCTCACTATTGTCTCTTATCCCTCGATGGTCCGGGAATCCTCCTGGGACGTCATCTCCGAGACAAAGGCCAAAACTCACACCTACTCGTCATCTCCTGTAGATCTCTGCAGGTCCAGACCTCTTTTGTCCCACGAGACGTGGAGTCCCCAATACACATACAGTCATACATTTGTGGGGAAATATGAACTCAATATATGCGCCACATAACACCCCCCCCCCAAACGTCTATTCAGGGACAAAATCTAATCAGAGCTGTATGGCAGAAACATCACCACATAACACAAATCATTCCACCAATTGCTTGGGTTTAAACCTCCTGCCAAATCTGCTGTAAGCCGGCTTTGTTCCTTCTGCAGCGGCTCCCTGCATCTGTGAATCAGACTTGTTAGCACATCTCTGTGGTGGCACCGAACAATGCCTTTTCGGCGGCCTGCCACGGCGGGGGGCCCTGGCCAACTGCACGTGTTCATCAGCCAGAACAAAGGCGGGTTTGAGTCTGTTAAAGCAAATCAACTCTTTTCGGTCTCCCAAATCAAGCAAAAATTGCTTCTCTCTTGTTTCCAACACTCTGAAAGGCCCGTCATAAGGTGGTCGCAAACCTGGTCGTTGAGCATCATGTCTAACAAAAACAAACTCTGCATTCTTTAAAGCTCTTGGCACAAAAACGCGTGGAAAACTGTGATGCACTGGGCCAGGGAGGGTGTTTGATCCTATGCCGCTCTGCAACAGCTGAGCGGGGGGGCAATTTGGTGCGGGGTTGTCAGGGAGGAAATCCCCCGGCAAACGGAGGGGTTGAGCAAAAACTAATTCAGCCGGGGAGGCTTGCAAATCCTCCTTAGGTGCAGAACGCAACCCCAATAAAACCCATGGAAGTTTATCCACCCAATTTGTATCCGTGAGAGACGCTCTGAGGGCTGCTTTCAATGACCTATGAAAGCGTTCGCACAAACCGTTAGCCTGGGGGTTATACGCGGTAGTGTGGTGGATCTTCACCCCCAGGCTGTGGGCCATGGATGACCAGAGGTCAGAAACAAATTGGGGACCTCTGTCGGACGTTATGTCCGACAGGACTCCAAAACACGCGACCCAAGCCGTTAAAAACGCGCGTGCAACGTCTGCTGCCGTAGTTGACGCTAGAGGGACCACTTCAGGCCAACGCGTGGTGCGATCTACCATCGTCAAAAGGTGTGTGCACCCCTGCGACAACAGAAGGGGGCCCACCAAGTCGACATGCACATGATCGAAACATTTAACCGGGATGTGAAAAGGTTCCAAAGGGGCCCTCGTGTGTTTGTGTATTTTGGCTCGTTGACACGCTACGCAGGCCGCTGCCCATTCTTTGACCTGTTTACGCAACCCCGGCCAAACAAATTTCTCTCCCACCATTTTAATCGATGCGCGCACCCCCGGGTGCGCCAGAGAATGGATTGAGTCAAAAACGCGGCGGCGCCATGCAGCCGGAACTACGGGGCGAGGCCGCCCGGTGGAGACATCGCAGATTAGAGGGGGCATACCTATCTGCAGCACCCTGTACTCCAGCCTTAACCCTGTTGGTCCAGACTGGAGCGCGCGCACATCCGCGTCGTCGGCCTGCTCCGCGGCCATGGCTGCATGATTTAAACCCACGTGGACCGGGGCTGCGAGCACTTCCACGCCACAGGCTTGGCCCCCGGCCACGGCTGCTGAGCCTGCCCCCACGGGGCTTGGTGCTGCTACTGTACGCGAAAGACAGTCTGCCACCACATTATGTTTGCCAGCGACATGCTGAATATCGGTGGTGAAGTCCGATATCGCGGCCAGCTGTCTTTGTTGCCGGCCTGACCAAGGCTCTGAAATCTTGGCCATCGCAAACGTTAACGGCTTATGGTCCACGAACGCGGTAAAACGGCGCCCCTCGAGCCAGAACTGGAAATGGTGGGTGGCCAAACGCAGGGCCAAAAGCTCCCTGTCGAACGCGCTGTACTTCCGCTCGTTATCGTGCAAGGTTTTGCTGAAAAACGCGAGGGGTTGCCAGCTCCCCGCCACAAACTGTTCAACGACCGCCCCCACCGCTAAATCAGAAGCGTCCATGGTGAGCGCCATACGTGCCCTTGGCACCGGGTGTGCCAACAAAACGGCGTTCGCCAGGGCTGATTTGACCTGGGAGAATGCGCGCTCCCGCTCCGGGGACCACTCGATCTTATTCGCAGGTTTTTCCTTTTTAAGCGCCACGTACACGGGCTGCACGGTGGCGCAGTGGTTAGCACTGCGGCAGCACAGTTTACCCTTGGCCGGGGGATTGTGGGGATCGTGGGATCGTGGGTTCGATCCCAGCCCCCGACCAACAGTGATCTGTGTGGAGTTTGCATGTTCTCCCCGTGTTGCGTGGGTTTACTCCGGGAATTCTCCGGTTTCCTCCCACATGCCAAAAACATGCATGTTAGGTTAATTGGCTGTTCTAAATTGTCCCTAGATATCTGTTTCCTATAGGCCCTTAGAATAGAGGGTTAGTATTGATGAAAGCGCTTTGAGTGGTCTTTGTGACTAGAAAAGTGCTATATAAGTGCAGGTTAGTTAGTTAGTTAGTTAGTACAATGGTTGCATGAGCTGCGCTGCGCCTGGGAGGAAGCGGTTATAAAAATTAACCATTCCCAAAAATTCCTGCAATGCTTTGACCGTCTGAGGTTGGGGAAAATCCATTATTGCGCGTACTTTATTGGGCAGAGGAACCGCTCCTTCTGGTGAAACGCGGTGCCCCAAAAAATCGATTTGCGCAACCCCAAACTGGCACTTCGCTGGGTTAATTATTAACCCGTGCTCTGCCAGCCTCCAAAAAACCGCTGTGAGGTGGCTTTCATGTTCGTCTTCGGACGTGCTGGCTACCAAAATATCATCCAAGTAGACGAACACGAAAGGGAGGTCGTGTAAAACTGCATCCATCATGCGCTGGAATGTCTGCGCAGCCCCCTTGAGTCCAAACGGCATACTCAAAAACTCGAAAAAGCGGACTTCCGGTTATGGCTGCCACGTAAGAGGGACACGTCTCACTCTGCTCTGCTTCTGAGGAAAAAAAATCGGCAAATAACTCTCTCATTTGGGACAGAACGTATCCCAGCGTTTGGGCGAGGATATGTCGGTGAAGCCTAAGGCTGGAAAACCAGGTAGAGGAAAAAGCGAGCCGCAGAAACAGTCCAAATTAATAGACTTTCAGGTCTGTGACGCAGTAGTTAATGCACCAAATATGGCGGAAGAAGCTACAGCGGTGCGGTATCTGCGGGAAGCGACACAGGTGCGTTGCTGGTGGCTATGAATTCAATGAGAGCGGAATTTTCCTCTAGATTTGATGGGATTATGGCAGCGTTGGAAGGAATGAGAAAGGAATTGGGTGACTGTGTAGAACGAATGGCGCAGATGGAGCTTCGCGTCTCCAGTGCTGAAGATGATGTCACTCGTCTCCAATTAAAGGTGCGCACTTTGGAAAAAAAAATAAATGTCTGGAAGAAAATATCCTGGATTTGGAATCCCAGTCGAGACGGAACAACTTGAGGCTGGTGGGTCTACCGGAGGAATCCGAAGGTCGGGACTCGTGTTCCTTTCTGGAAAAGTGGATTCTGGAGGCGCTGGGCAGCGCTGGGCAGCGCGGAGCTGCGGTCGGCGGTGATTCTGGAGGGCGCGCACCGTATTGGCCCACGGAGAGATAAGGGACCACCGAGGACCTTAATTATGAAGTTTCTCAGCAACAGAGACAGGATGAAGATCTTCAACGCAGCACAAGCTAAAGGAGAGATTAAACACCAGGACCAGCAGGTGCGGTTCTACCCAGATTTGGCCACAGGAATCCAACAATTGAGGAAGCAGGTGATCCCGTACGTAAGGAGCTGCGCAACCTTGGGATTCGTCATGGTCTAATCTATCCTGCGAAACTGTTGACCACGTATGGGGGCAGAACCCATATCTTCAAGACCCCAGAGGAGGCGCAGGAGTTCATCAAGAAGATCCAAGAAGAAGAAGAGACTGGTGGGAGATAAGCATGAACAAAATATAAGGTAGAATAATTAAGCATTTGCACAGGCATCTGACTGACTTGAAGCAAATAGCAAGTTTACAAAATATAGATTGTATTATATATTAAAAAAAAACAAAAAAAAAACAAAAAAAAAACTATGATGTACAAAGTTGCTAAAAATTTTGGAGTTAAGTTGGAAAACTACAGAGGAGAGTTAATGTTACGTCATTAAAAGCAGTAGAGTTAGGGTGATTGGGAGGATGAAGAAGGAGTGGCTTTGGCTGTTCCCCGTAGGTGTGGAGCGGTCGATGGCTATATCGGGAGACGGAATTTTTCTTTTGATTTTGGGGGGTTCGCCACAAGTGTGGGAAGGGGGAATTTGTTTGTGTGTAGTTTGTAGGATGAATGTTCAACCACTCACTTTTTTGCCTCTCTGTTTGAGCATGTTTACACTGCAAGGTAATCCCAAATTCCCTATTGATCATAAACCAAAGCGTTAATCTTAATTTAACTTCATGGAATTGCAGAGGTCTACAAAATTTAAAAGAACTTAAACAAGTTATGAATAAAATAAAAGACATGGGTTCAAAAATTGTGTTTTTACAAGAAACTCATCTAATAGAGGAGGATGTAAAAAGAATTAGGAGTAGATGGCAAGGAAGTGTTTTCACCTCATCATTTTCATCCCGAGCCAGGGGAGTTATGACTCTCATACATAAATCAGTCCCTTTTCAAGTGAAAAATGTAATTGGAGACAAATTTGGAAGATATGTAATCATTCAAGGTTCTTTGCTATTAGAAAATATAAATTTGGTGAACTTATATGGTCCCAATATAGATGATCAAAAGTTCTTTACTAATTTATTTCTTATCTTATCATCACTTACAGGGCAACATATAATAGCAGGGGATTTTAATTGTACATTGAATCCCGGTATAGATGGATCAACAGGACTGGACTGTACGCACAATGGATGTAGGATGACCATTAATCATTTTATGAAAGAATTGAGATTGTTAGATATATGGAGAGAAATGAAACCACAAGTTAAAGCCTACTCTTGTTATTCCAGTACCTACAAGACATTCTCACGTATTGATTATTTTTTGTTTTCCACAGAATTAAGGTCCAAAATTCAAAACTGCTTTTATGATAACATCGTGATCTCTGATCATGCACCCTGCTGTCTAATATATGTAGATAAGAAATTGACAAAGGAATCAGGTAGATGGCAATTTCAGCATAAATGGCTTCAGGATGAGGAATTTGTCAAGTACATAGAAAAACAGATAGATGAGTTCTTTGACATCAATACTACACAAACATCAGCATGTGTAAAGTGGGAGGCTTTCAAAGCTTTTATTAGGGGACATATTATTAGTTATACAGGTTCAAAATCTAAGAAGACTCGAGAGGAGAGAGCCCAATTGGAACATAAAATAAAAAGTCTTCAGGAAAAAGTGTATGCAGGAAGTGATCCAAGGTTGGAGAATGAATTACTGATTTTGAGAGCTGAATACGACAAAAAATCAGCGAATAGAGCTGCCTCGAGTCTTCTAAGATTGAAACAATCTTTTTATGAACAAGGTGAAAAAGCAGGAAAATTATTGGCATGGCAGATTAAACAATTAGAATTTAAAACACCAATTACTAGTATTATAACTAACGGACAGGTAGTTATAGATCCTTTAGAAATTAACAGAGCCTTTAGAGATTACTATGAAAAATTATATGATACAAAAAATGAATCTGACTTAACAAAACTAAATGGGTTTTTGGACGGACTATCTATACCGTGTATTCCAAATGAAAACAGGGAGATACTGGAGTCTAAAATTAGTCAAGAAGAAGTTGGGCTAGCCATTGATAATATGAAATCAGGAAAAAGTGCAGGACCAGATGGTCTTCCAGTTGACCTTTATAAAAAATTTAAGAATAAATTAATAAAACCTTTTTTGGAAATGGTTTTAGAAGCATTTCAAAATAATAATTTACCATCATACATAAATAATGCCTTAATTATACTGCTGCCAAAACCAGGTAAGCCCTCTAATAAATGTGAAAATATGAGACCAATAAGCCTATTAAACGCCGACCTTAAGATAATCTGTAAAATTTTAGCAAGACGAATACAAGAAATTTTACCAAATATTATTAATCGAGATCAGAATGGCTTTATAAAGGGAAGACAAGGCTTCCATAATGTAAGAAGACTATTTAATATTATTTATTTTAATAAAGAAGCACTGGATACAGCTCTCCTATCACTGGACGCCGAAAAGGCCTTTGATAGAGTTGAATGGCCCTTTCTTTTTGAAGTCCTACAAAGGTTTGGACTTGGAAATAATTTCATAAAATGGGTTCAAATAATATACAATAATGCTACAGCAGAAATCCTAACAAATAACAATATTTCAAAACCAATAAAAATCAATAGAGGATGTCGACAAGGCTGTCCACTTTCACCTTTACTGTTTACTATGGCAACTGAACCTTTAGCGATAGCGATACGTTTACATTCACAAATATATGGAATTAAAGTTGGACCAACAGAACATAAAATCTCCCTGTACGCCGATGACATAATTTTGTTTATGTCGAATCTAAAAAAATCAATTCTAACCTTGCTGAATTTAATAAAGAATTTTGGGGAAATATCAGGATATAAAATAAATAAAACTAAATCTTCAATATTAATGCTAAATGAGACCCAGAGAAATTACCCAGCCCCTGAGGTAAATCAATTCAATGTTGTAAATCAGTTTAAATATTTAGGAATCCAAATTGTGCCTAAGCTAGAATCAGTCGCCAGTGTCAACTATGAAGCCTTAATGTCAGATATCAATGAGTTAACTCAGAGATGGATGTCACTACCAATGTCGATGATTGGGAGAATCAATATACTTAAAAGTAATATTTTACCTAAAATACTATATTTATTTCAATACATTCCCTTACCACCACCTTTAGATTTATTCTCAAGAATTAAAAAAAAGTTAGTGGAATTTATATGGAACAACAGGAGGGCTAGATTACGTCTGTCTTTATTATATTTACCATTTGATCGTGGAGGTCTGAAATGTCCAAATTTTATGTTGTATTATTGGTCGGCACAACTGAGGTCTATGACATACTATTTTTCATTAAATGATATCCCTCACTGGACTGAAATGGAATCATACAATTTACCTTTACCTCTTCCCATATTCATATACTCAGATTCGGCAAAAAAATTACAAAAACAAGTTAAAAATCCATTTGTAAAGCATATGATCAAAATATGGTGTGAAGCTAAAAACTATTTAAAAGAACCACAGTTACTGTCACAATTTAGCCCAATATGGGGTAATCAATATTTTAAACCAGGGAGAGCGGACGCTGTATTTAAAATATGGAATTTAAAAGGGATTCAAAAGATTCAAGATTTATATTTGCCATGTGCAGATAACATAATGTCTTTTGAAGAGCTGAGGGTCAAATTTAATCTTAATAGAACACATTTTTTTAAATATCTTCAACTTAGAAACTTTATTCGATCAAATCAAAATAAAGCTCTCACTCGACCTATTTATTCATCCTTGGGAAAAATGTTGATGAAAGATAGTAAAAGAAAGGGTATTATTTCAGAGTTTTATAACTCATTGACACTATCCTCAAGTGAAAATTCACAGAAAAGATTAAACTACTGGAAAGAAGATCTGCAAACTGAAATTTCAGAGGAACAATGGGAATTGGCTTGTACAGAAGCTCAAACCAAATCAATAAATGTACGTCTTAAATTGATACATTTCAAATGGTTAATGCGGATGTATGTTACACCGGAGGAGTTAAATAGATATAACAAAAATATACCAGATACGTGCACAAAATGCATGGAAAGTAAAGGAACCCTATTTCATTGTGTATGGGAATGTAGAATAATAAGAATGTTTTGGGAAGAGGTGAGGGTAACAATTGAAAAAATAATCTCAAAACAAATCATATTGAATCCTAAACTGTTTTTGTTGGGTCTGTACCCAGAAAAGCATAACTTTAATAAAAGTGAAAGAACATTCATAGACCTCAGTTTGCTTAATGCCAAAAAATGTATTGCACTACTATGGAAAAAGACTCATAGACCAGATGTGACACAGTGGTTAAGACAGATGTTAACAAACCTTCCATTAGAAAGAATAACATATATACTGAAATCAAAGGAAATTGTGTTTGAGAATATATGGAGACCTTTTATTGATTATGTAAAAAATTTAAACATAACTCTTGAAGAAGAAGGTGAATGATGTGTGTGGACCTTGTAAATTCCAAACTGGTGAACATAATACATAATACAACTTAATACAACATACAACATAATACAACTTATGTATTGGATTGTCTAGACTAAATAGAGGAGCATTGTTGAAGACTTGATTTTGTTGGTGGTTGTTGGTGTTTTTAGTGCATTTTTTTTTGTAGTACTTTAGTGTTAGTGTTTGATTGTTTGTGTCATGTTTGTTAAAAAAAAAAAAGGTTCAATAAAGATATTGTGGAAAAAAAAACTCGAAAAGCCCAAAAGGAGTTATTACCGCTGTTTTGGGTATATCCTGAGCGTGGACTGGGACTTGATAGTACCCGCGCACCAAATCTATTTTAGAAAAAATACACGCCCCCGCTAAATGTACCGAAAAATCCTGGATGTGCGGAATCGGGTATCGGTCGTGAGCTGAAGCGTTATTCAACCTGCGGAAATCACCGCAAGGCAGCCACGAGCCATCAGCCTTGGGAACCATATGTAGTGGTGATGCCCAGAGGCTGTTAGAGCGTCTAATGATGCCCAGTTTTTCCAGGTTGGCGAATTCCTCGCATGCTATGGCAAGCTTAGCTGGGTCCAAGCGCCGAGCTTTTGCAAAAACGGGGGGACCGGTAGTAGTTATAAAGTGCTCCACCCCACATTTAGCCACTGACACCGAAAATGTTGGGACTGTGAGCGCTGGAAACTGAGTGAGCAGTGCTTGAAACTTACCACCCACAGCTGTGACGTTGGGCTGTGCAGTAGGCGGGACCACCCAGGCTGTACCAGAAATGCTGTGAAAAGACAGTGCATTAACCAGACGTCTATTAGCAAGATCAACCAATAAACCATTCGAGCACAAAAAATCAGCACCTAACATGTTATGACTGACTGCTGCCACGACGAAGGTCCACTCAAATGTCCGACCGTGAAAAGACAGGGGGAGGGTCTTCTCCCCGAAGGTCTTGATCGTCGAGCCGTTCACCGCCAGCACCAGGGGTCTGCTGGAAGGCGCCAGCCGATCAGCGTGGAGAGGTGTGATGAAACTCAGCTGGGAGCCTGTGTCCACCAGGAACTGCCTCCCTGATTTCCCATCCGTGAGGTAGAGCAGCTTATTCTTCGCGCTGAGAGCAGCAGCTGCTACCGACTCTCGGGCCTGGCATTTCCCGAGCGCTTGAACTGGCACGGGGGGATGCATTTGTGTGCCCTCTCGGCGAAGCGTCGATGATAAAAGCAGAGGGCGTTACGCGCCCCGCGTCTCCTGGTCTCCGCCACTGCCGACGTCAGTGCATCTGGTGTTGCAGCCTCTGGCCCCCTGCCGTCTCTGGGCGTTGCGCTCAGCTCCGCTGCCGCCGTCGTGGCCGTGTGCCGTCTATGGGAATTGACGAGTCGCTGTGCCTCCTGGCCCAGCTCGTGGTAATCTCGGTTGGTCAGCAGCTGCGAGCTGGCCAGGGTGACTCTCACCGCTGACGGTTGTGTACTGAGGAAAAGATGGGCAAAGATAAAGCCGTCATCGTCCTCGCCTCTCAGACTCAGCATCCTCGCCATCAGGTCAGTGGGCCTGTCTGCTTCACCTTCAGTCAACATCAGGAGCTTCTCTGCCCGCTCTCCCAGCGAGAGGGTGAAAGCACGGATGAGTGCGGCTTTCAGTGTGCCGTACTTGTCGACGTCTGGTGGGTGGTTAGTCAGGCTCTCCACCCGCTGTGCTGTGAGGCTGTCCAGCTTGGCTACTACATGGTAGAATTTCGTTGCATCTGCTGAAATTCTCCGGAGGTGAAACTGCGCCTCAACAGTGTTGAACCAGGCACGTGGGCTGTGCTGCCAGAAATCGGGCAGCTGGACTGCAGTAGCTGCGCTAGCCTGGTTGGCTCCTGATGAGTCTGGTGTATGAAGGTCATCCACACTTTGTCATAGGGTCACCAGTGTAGAGAATGTGTTCAAGGATGAGGCTGAGTTTATTTCTCAGAGTCAACTTTATTGAGTGAACACATGCTCTATCAATCTCTAGGCAGGAAAGGAGACTGAGCAATCAAATACCACATTCTTATACTCTGCTGGAGCCACGACCCTCGGTCACATGTTACTTAAGCAAACATATAATCACATGGTACATAGTCTCAGTCACAATGCACTCTTTCATGTCTCACTATTGTCTCTTATCCCTCGATGGTCCGGGAATCCTCCTGGGACGTCCTCTCCGAGACAAAGGCCAAAACTCACACCTACTTGTCATCTCCTGTAGATCTCTGCAGGTCCAGACCTCTTTTGTCCCACGAGACGTGGAGTCCCCAATACACATACAGTCATACATTTGTGGGGAAATATGAACTCAATATATGCACCACATTAGGTCAAATTGACGCTGAAACCTTTGTAAATACTGAACAGCAACAACAAGATATTTTAGGTAATATTGACCCAGATAACAACTATTTTAATCATATTAACAATAAGTGTAATTATTATGATGAACAACAATTAAATGGAATTATGAACTCAGATCAGACATTGACAGTAATACATATTAATAGTATGAGTCTCTATGCCAACTTTGATAGTATTAAGGCGTTTTTAAATCAATTTAAGACCCCATTTAAGATTGTAGCAATAACTTAAACATGGATTAATGAAGAAAAAGATGTAAATTTTGAACTACATGGATATGAGATGTTTACACAAAATAAGGAATTTAAAAATGGTGGTGGGGTCGCACTGTATGTCGATAGAAATTTAAAAAGTAAAAAAGTGGACAGCATGACTTCAACAATGAATGAAATTATGGAATGTTTAACAATTGAAATTACGATGGAAAATAGAAAAAACATAATAATAAGTTGTACATATAGAACACCGGGATCTGATATGGAAAAATTTAGAAATGGTATGGAAAAGATGTATACAAAAATAAGACAAAAAGATATCTTTATTTGTGGTGACTTTAATATAGATTTAATGAAAACAAAACAACATAAACCAACTGAAGATTTCTTAGATACAGTGTATAGCTTAACCTTATTTCCAAAGATTACAAAACCTACAAGAGTAACGACACACTGTGCTACCCTGATAGACAACATTTTTACCAGTGTTATTGAATATGATATGGTGAGTGGTATTTTAGCACTGGGGCAGCTTGATAGGACTCCTTCAGCTTAATGGCCCCCCTCTCCACTGGTGTCCACCACTTGGTTTGGGGGTTGCCACCACGAGATGCCCCGATGATCTTGCGGCTGCAGCTCTGGGCTGATGCTTCAACAATGGAGGTGGAGAACATGGCCCATTCAGACTCTATATCTTCAGACTCCCTCGGAATGTGGTTGAAGTTCTTCTGGAGGTGGGAGTTGAAGACCTCCTGGACCTTCCAAGTTTCAGGACAACAGTGAAACCTGAAACTTGGAATATATCATTTATATATTTGTTAAATATTTTGGGGCCCAATACTGACCCTTGGGGGACCCCACAGGCAATTCCCATACATCCAGACAGATATTCTCCGATCTTCACAAACTGTTGTCTCTCAGATAAATAACTTGTAACCCAGCTCAGTGCCACTCCCCTAATACCATACAATTGCAGTTTATCAAGAAGTATTGAATGATTTATTGTATCAAATGTTTTTTCTAAAGTCTATAAATACACCAATTACATATTTTCCTTGATCTAATGCATTTATTATTTTCTCTGTTGCTTCTATTATTGCTAATGATGTTGTACTCTTTGCTCTAAATCCATATTGATTCTGATTAAGCAGATCATATTTATTTAAAAAGTTTTGTAATCTGTTGTTGAAAAGTTTTTCCAGAATCTTTGAAAATTGTGGGAGGAGTGATACAGGTCTGTAGTTTGTGTAGTGGTGTTTATTTCCTTTCTTGAATAATGGTATTACTTTAGCTATTTTCATTTTCTGCGGGAATGA
Organism: Pholidichthys leucotaenia; assembly: GCA_020510985.1. Lineage (NCBI taxonomy): Eukaryota > Metazoa > Chordata > Actinopteri > Cichliformes > Pholidichthyidae > Pholidichthys > Pholidichthys leucotaenia. Next base: position 21,495,637 of record CM035838.1, read on the forward strand.
GCCAGTTTGAAATGATAGATTACAAATATATGTAAATGGTTTTAATATGCCATCAATAGTTTGTTTTTTTTACTAGTGCCATATCAATACCATCACAATCAGTAGATAATTTATTTTTACACTTTTCAACAACAGATTTTACCTCTACTTCATCCACCGCTGAGAGAAAGATTGACCGAGGGTTATTTACAATCAAAGTCTCACTCACGATGTCTCTTCCAGGTTTGGAATTTTTGCTGCCAACTCTGGTCCAACATTTACAAAAAAATTATTCATTTTATTTACCACCATGTTCTTATCATAATTATCAGTAAAATACTCTGGATATATCGTTTTCTTAGTTCCATTTTTCCTTAATTTATTTAATATGCCCCAGATTCCTTTTATATTATCTTTATTTTTATTTAACATTTTCCCGATAGTATATTTGTTTTACTACTTCATATTATTTCAGTTAATTTATTTTTATATGTTTAATATCTTTTTTCAGATTCTTTAGTTCTTAATTTAATAAAATTGTTATAGTGTAGAAGCATGCTCAAATAACGAGGCTGAGTTTCAGTCATAAACCAGCTTTATTTGACAGAACACAGCTTCTAGCATTCTCAAAGCAGGAAAGAGAAAGAATCATATCTCAACACCCCTTTTATACATTTCCAGCATCAGGATTCAAGTCACATGGTGTCTTCAGTAAACATACAGTTACAAAGCATCCCTTTGAAGCTTCACCTATTGTCTCTCATTTCCTGATGAACCGGAATACCCTCCGGGGCATCTTCTGTGGGACAAAGAGACAAATCTCACACTTCCTTGTTATCTTCTGCAGATTCGAGTCCTCTTGTCCTTGCAGACGTGACACCCCACAATACACATGCAGTCCTGTCTCTGTGGCAACGTGAGCCCACAATGTGTGTCGGCCACACTACCCCCCCCAAACGTCTAGTAAGGCAGAACCTGCATGGCATAACAGAAAAAAAAAAAAAAGAAAAACACAAAGCACTCCATACATCGCTAATCAATCCACCAACTGCCTAGGTTTTAACCTTCTGCCGAATCTGCTGCAACCTGGCTTGGCTGCACCTGCAACATCTCTCTGCACCTGTGGATTAAAGCTGTTAACACCTTTCTGTGAAGACTTTGGAGAATGTCCTCTCGGCGGCCAGCCCCGGCGGGGGGGCCTCGCGAGCTGCACCTCCTCGTCAGCCAGAACAAAAGCGGGTTTGAGCCTGTTTATGCAAATCAGCTCCCATCTGCCCCCTAAATCTAGCAGAAAATGCTTCTGCCCGGTCTCCAGCACTCGAAACGGTCCGTCGTAAAACGGCCGCAAACTTGGACGCTGAGCATCATGTTTAACAAAAACAAACTCTGCATTTTTTAAAGCCTTTGGCACAAAAACGTGTGGGAAACTGTGATGGACTGGGCCAGGGAGCGTGTTTGCTCCTGAGCCGCTCTGCCACGGCTGAGCAGGGGGACCATTAGGTGCGGGATTATCGGGAAGAAATTCCCCCGGCAAACGGAGCGGTTGAGCAAAAACTAATTCGGCCGGGGAAGCATGCAAATCTTCCTTAGGTGCAGAACGCAACCCCAATAAAACCCATGGAAGTTTGTCTACCCAATTTGTATCCGTTAGCGACGCTCTGAGGGCTGCTTTCAATGACCTGTGAAAGCGTTCGCATAAACCATTAGCCTGGGGGTTATACGCGGTGGTGCGATGAATCTTCACCCCCAAGCTGCGGGCCATCGATGACCATAGCTCGGAAATAAATTGGGGACCCCTGTCGGACGTTATGTCCGACGGTACACCGAAACGCGCGACCCACGCTGCTAAAAATGCTCGCGCAACTTCTTCCGCTGTGGTTGATGTCAGAGGAATCGCCTCTGGCCAGCGCGTGGTGCGGTCTACCATCGTCAAAAGATGTGTGTGCCCGTGTGATAACGGAAGCGGGCCAACCAGGTCAATGTGCACATGATCAAAACGCTTAGCGGGGATGTGAAAAGGTTCTAACGGGGCCTTAGTGTGTCTGTGTATTTTGGCTCGCTGACACGCTACGCAGGCTGCTGCCCATTCCTTGACCTGTTTGCACAACCCGGGCCAAACAAATTTCTCCCCCACCAATTTGATCGATGCGCGCACCCCCGGGTGTGCGAGAGAATGGACCAAGTCAAAAATGCGGCGACGCCACGTGGCTGGCACCACGGGGCGGGGCCGTCCCGTGGAGACATCGCAGATTAGTGGGGGTAAACTGTTTTGTTGCACCCTGTGCTCCAGCCTTAACCCTGTTGGTCCAGACTGGAGCGCGCGCACGTCCGCGTCATTAACCTGCTCCGCAGCCATGGCAGCATAATCTAACCCAACACAGACCGGGGCTGCGCGCGCCCTCGCGTCGCTGCCCGGGCCCGCGGCCATGGCTACAGAGTCTGCCCCTATGGGGCTTGGCGGTGCTACTGCACACGAGAGGCAGTCTGCTACAACATTGTGTTTACCCGCGACATGTTGAATATCGGTAGTGAACTCCGATATTGCGGCTAGTTGCCTTTGTTGCCGGCCTGACCAGGGTTCTGAAATTTTGGCCATCGCAAACGTTAGTGGTTTATGATCCACAAAAGCGGTGAAACGTCGCCCCTCTAACCAGAACTGAAAATGACGAATGGCCAAGTGTAGGGCCAAAAGCTCCCTGTCAAACGCGCTGTATTTCCGTTCACTGTCGCGCAAAGTTCTGCTGAAAAACGCGAGGGGTTGCCAGGTACCTGCCACAAACTGTTCAACTACCGCCCCCATCGCTACATTGGAAGCGTCAGTGGTGAGCGCCATGTGGGCCGTTGGAACTGGGTGCGCTAACAAAACTGCGTTTGCCAGGGCTGATTTGACCTGGGCAAAAGTGCGCTCCCGCTCCGGAGACCATTCAACTTTATTTGCGGGCTTTTGTTTTTTTAACGCGGTGTACAATGGCTGCATGAGTCGTGCTGCGCTTGAGAGGAATCGGTTGTAAAAATTAACCATCCCTAGAAACTCCTGAAGCGCCTTGACCGTTTGAGGTTGCGGAAAATCCGTTATGGCACGCACTTTATTTGGAAGGGGAACTGCTCCCTCTGCCGAAACGCGATGTCCCAAAAAATCAATCTACGCCACCCCAAACTGGCACTTCGCTGGGTTAACTATTAACCCGTGCTCTGCCAACCTCTGGAAAACTGCTGTGAGGTGTTTTTCATGTTCGCCTTCGGACGTGCTGGCTGCCAAAATATCGTCCAAATAAACGAACACGAAAGGCAGGTCGCGTAAAACTGCATCCATCATGCGTTGGAAAGTCTGCGCGGCCCCCTTGAGGCCAAAAGGCATGCGCAAGAACTCAAAAAGGCCGAAAGGCGTTATGACCGCTGTTTTGGGTACATCCTGCGCGCGCACTGGAACCTGGTGATAGCCGCGCACCAAGTCTATTTTAGAAAAAATGCGCGCCCCCGCCAAATGAACAGAAAAATCCTGAATGTGCGGAATCGGGTAGCGGTCATGAGCTGAAACGTTGTTCAACCTGCGGAAATCGCCGCAAGGTCGCCACGAGCCATCAGCCTTTGGGACCATGTGTAACGGCGAAGCCCAAGCGCTCTTGGAACGTCTAACAATGCCCAGTTTTTCCAGATTAGTGAACTCCTCGCGCGCGATGGCCAGTTTAGCTGGGTCCAAGCGCCGAGCCTTTGCAAAAACAGGAGGGCCTGTGGTTGTTATGAAATGTTCTACCCCATGTTTGGCCACCGTTGCTGAAAACATGGGGACTGTGAGTGCTGGAAACTGAGCAAGCAGAGTGTGAAACTTACCACCTGCAGCTGAGACGCTGGCATGTGCAGTTGGCGGGGCCACCCGAGCTGTGCAGGGAATAGAATGAAAGGACAGTGCATTAATCAGACGTCTATTAGCAAGGTCAACCAATAAACCATGTGAGCACAAAAAATCAGCCCCTAACATGTTGAAACTGACTGCTGCTACAATAAATGTCCACTCAAATGAACGGCCCTGTAAGGACAGAAGCATGGTCCTCTCACCAAACGTTTTAATCGTGGAGCCGTTCGCTGCTGACACTGACACCCAGGGGGCTTTAGAAGGCGACAGCCGTTCCGCGTAGGTGGGTGTGACGAAGCTCAGCTGAGAGCCCGTGTCCACGAGGAACTGTTTCCCCGAGCGTGCATCCGTCAGGTAAAGCAGCCTGTTCTCGTTGCCGAGGGTCGCAGCTGCTACCGGCCCTCGGTCTTGGCATTTCCCTGGCGCTTAAAATTGCACGGTGGGACGCACCTGTGCGCTCTCTCTGCAAAACGGCGGTGGTAGAAGCACGAGCCGTTCTCCGCTCCGCGTCGTCTGGCTCCTGTCGCCGCCGTTGTTGGTGCGTCTGGCGCCGCGGCCGCTGGACCCGCGCTGTCTCCGGACGCCGTTCCCGGACTGGCCGCCGCGGCCGAAACCGCGTTCCGCTTGTGGGCGTCGACCAACTTCTGCGCCTCCTTGCTCAACCCATGGTAGTCTCGCTTGGCCAATCGGGGTGACTCTGCCAGGGCCACTCTCACTGCTGGTGGTAGGGTTCGAAGGAAAAGGTGGGCGAAAATGAATTCGCCATCCTCAGAGGCTTTGAGCTGCAGCATCTTCACCATCAGGTCCGCAGGTCTATCGTTTTCTGCCTCCGTCAGCGCCAGGAGCCCCTCTGCTCGTTGTTGGACTGAGGGGGTGAAATGGCTGATCAGCGCGTCCTTCAATGCGCTGTACTTGTCGCTGTCTGGTGGATGATTAACCAGATCCTCCACTCTCTGGACCGTGTCACTGTCCAGCTTCGCTACCACGTGGTAGAATCTTGTGTCGTCGTTGAAGATTCTCCGGAGGTTGAACTGCGCCTCGATTGCGCTAAACCATGAGCGCGGGCTGTGCTGCCAGAAATCAGGCAGCCGGATCGTGGAGGCGGCCATCAGGCTGGCTTCCACCGAGCCCTGCTCGGGAGAATTCTGTCTGCTCATTTTCCGTCGTAGGTCACCAGTGTAGAAGCATGCTCAAATAACGAGGCTGAGTTTCAGTCATAAACCAGCTTTATTTGACAGAACACAGCTTCTAGCATTCTCAAAGAAGGAAAGAGAAAGAATCATATCTCAACACCCCTTTTATACATTTCCAGCATCAGGATTCAAGTCACATGGTGTCTTCAGTAAACATACAGTTACAAAGCATCCCTTTGAAGCTTCACCTATTGTCTCTCATTTCCTGATGAACCGGAATACCCTCCGGGGCATCTTCTGTGGGACAAAGAGACAAATCTCACACTTCCTTGTTATCTTCTGCAGATTCGAGTCCTCTTGTCCTTGCAGACGTGACACCCCACAATACACATGCAGTCCTGTCTCTGTGGCAACATGAGCCCACAATGTGTGTCGGCCACAATAGAGATAATTTTTCTTCTTACAAGCATTTTGTAGCCCCCTGGTTAACCATGGGCAGTTTTTGTATTTATATTTTTTTTTTATTAATTTCCTTAGTTGGACAGTTTTTATCATATAATGACTTAAATATATCAATAAATTTATCGTATGCCAAGTCCACTTCTTTCTCTCTATAGACAACATCCCAATTCTGTAACATTAAGTCATCTTTTTTTTTTTTTTTTTGGACTTATTTTGTACCCGTAGGTAGATTTGTTCTGCAGTCTGGTGACAAGCCACCAGCTGCCGGTCGCTGCATGTGCAAGCGCCCCTTAACTCCCTAACCTGCATGTTTTTGGCATGTGGGAGGAAACCGGTGAAATCCCGGAGTAAACCCACGCAAACACGGGGAGAACATGCAAACTCCACACAGATCACTGTTGGCCGAGGGCAGGGATCGAACCCACGATCTCATGATCCCCGCGATCCCCCGGCCGAGGGTAAACTGTGCTGCCGCGGTGCTAACCACTGCGCCACCGTGCAGCCCTTTGAAAGCACTGATTGTATCTTCTGTTCTTATTCTTTTATAAATAACCTTTTTACATGGTTTATTATTATTATTACTCTCATTAACCCCATGTTTAACATCTAAAGAAACAAATACAGGCAGGTGGTCACTAATATCATTTATTAGTATACTGTGGAGTGCGTGAAATAAGAGTCGGACTCATGGCACACAGTTTATTACACACTTCACATCTCTCTAGCACAGAACAGACTGAACATTTCGGCAGGCACTCTCCTCTTAAGTTTCATGGCATTTCTCCACACACAACATGACATTTGCATCACACTGCATTCAACCCCCTACGTCCTTGACTCCTTCCTGCTATCTCGCCAGGAATCTTCTGAGCATTGTTCTCCCATGTTTATCCACTGTCTCTTGTCTGAGATGCTAAATAATCTGGCTCCCCCAAGGTGCTAAAATACCACTCATTCATTCATTCATTCATCTTCTTCCGCTTAATCCTTTTCGGGTCGCGGGGGGACTGGAGCCTATCCCAGCATCTTTTGGGCGAGAGGCAGGGTACACCCTGGACAGATCGCCAGTCCATCACAGGGCCAATACAGACAGACAGACAACCATTCACTCTCACAGTCATACCTAAGGACAATTTAGAATCCCCAGTTTGATGCCAATTAACCTAACTTGCATGTTTTTGGCATGTGGGAGGAAACCGGAGAAATCCCAGAGTAAACCCACGCAGACACGGGGAGAACATGCAAACTCCACACAGATCACTGTTGGTCGGGGGCTGGGATCAAACCCAGGATCCCAGGGCCAAGGGTGAGTTGCTGTGCTGCCGCAGTGCTAACCACTCCACCACCGCGCTACCCTGCATGGCAGAGTTCCAAGACAAAAACCACTGCTGAATAAAAAGAACATAAAGGCTCATCTCAGTTTTGCCAGAAAACATCTTGATGATCTCCAAGACTTTTGGGAAAATATTCTGTGGACTGTCGAGACAAAAGTTGAGCATTTTGAAAGGTGTGTGTCCCATTACATCCGGCGTAAAAGTAACACAGCATTTCAGAAAAGGAACATCATACCAACAGTAAAATATGGTGGTGGTAATGTGATGGTCTGGGGCTGTTTTGCTGCTTCAGGACCTGGAAGACTTGCTGTGGAAAATGGAACCATGCATTCTGCTGTCTACCAAAAAACCCCGAAGGAGAATGTCCAGCCTTGTATTTGTGACCTCAAGCTGAAGTGCACTTGGGTTCTGCAGCAGGACACACCAGCAAGCCCACTTCTGAATGGCTTAAGAAAAACAAAATGAAGACTTTGGCGTGCCCTAATCAAAGTCCTGAGCTGAATCTGATTGAGATGCTGTGGCATGACTTTAAAAAGGTGGTTCATGCTCAAACCCTCCAATGTGGCTGAATTACAACAATTCTGCAAAGATGAGTGTGCTAAAATTCCTCCACAGCGCTGTAAAATATTCATTGCCAGTTATCGCAAACGCTTGACTGCAGTTGTTGCTGCTAAGGGTGGCCCAACCAGTTAGGTTTAGGGGGCAATCACTTTTTCACACAGGGTCATGTAGGTTTGGATTTTTTTCCCCCTTAATAATAAACACCTTCATTTAAAAACTGCATTTTGTGTTTACTTGTGTTATCTTTGTCTCATATTTAAATTAATTTGATGAGCTGAAACATTTAAGTATGACAAACATACAAAAAAATGAGAAATCAGGAAGGGGCAAGCACCTTCACACTACTGTACTTCATTTTTTGTCTACTAGGTCAAGTGGTTGGCACATGCACAAAACCGTCATTTGTGGTTTCACCCCAGCCCTATGGGTAATGCAAATGCACTAACACGCCAGTTTGTTCACCAGCTATATAAAAGTAAAGAAATGCGAGAGTGACACAGTTTTTTGTAGCAGCAACAATAGTGTCATTTTAAGGAAGAGGAGGAATTACCATTTTTCAGTAGTGTCCTTGTCAGAACGTGGGTTGAGCTCACGTCCTCCTCCTATGTTATAAATTATATTTTCTCGTTACAGGACACAAGTCTCAACTCACGTCCTCACCTTTAGTTCTCCTTTGGGAGTTTCCGTATTAATCATTATTATTATTAGTATTATCATGTCCTTGATTTTGTATCCATTTCTTGTCCGCAGCAGGTTTCTCCTTATTATTATTATTCCTGTCTTTGCCTTAGTCTGTTGTGATCATTCTTTGTATTATTTTCCTCATAATCACGTCTTGTAATTTATTCCTGTCGTCATGTTGATTTGGGCTTTTATTTTGACAGCGCCTTTTGTTTACTTCTGTTTTTACCTAGCTCGTTTCATGTCTTAAGTTCCTGATTATTCACGGCTGCTTGTTATTTGGTTAATTATTTTTGTCCTATTTAAGGGATGCCGCCCCATAGTTCGGGGCGACATCCTTCTAAATCATGACCACACACTGCAGTCTTGTATTCCTGTTGAGTCTGGTAAATTTTTGCCCTGTTTCTCAGTTATGGATTATTTTGTGTTTTTTGATTAAATCTCACAAACCTGAGTCCTGCATTAGGGCTGAAATTCCACCCTGGAGGGGCTCACCTGACACTTCTCTGCCCAAGCTGCTGCAAAATGATTTGTGTATGTTTATTCTCGTCTTCCTCCAAAGATGGTGGCGTACATCTGCGCAGTGGCTCTTTGCTCCCTGTTTTTGTTTGTATGTATGCTGTTTTGGATATTGGACCGTGTGAAGCTGGATTTGTGTACAGTTGTACTGAGCTGATAAATGTTGGACTTCAACAAAAGTCTGCTGTTACAGCAGTTTTTGAGAACACACAAAACATACCGGAGGCTATCTGTAGACCAGCAGGATCACCATGGATTGTTGTCGGTCCTGGGAAGCGACACAGACGGAGGAGGGAGAGAAAGAAAAAAGCGGGGATGCCGGTCGGGCCTGCTAGCGAGGCTAAAGAGACAGTCGCATAGACCTCCGCTACCCAGCATTTTTCTCTCCAACGCCAGAAGCATCATCCACAAGATGGATGATCTAGAGCTACAGCTGGCAACTAGTAAAACTAAGAGACTGCTGTGTGCTGTTGTTAACGGAAAGCTGGCTCCACCCGCTGATCACCGATGCTGCAGTGCAGCTACCAGAGCGCACACTTCACCGTATGGACCAAACAGAGGAATCCGGGAAACAGAGAGGGGGTGGTCTCTGCATTTGTCTTCACAACACTTGAACTAACCACAGTCCTATTATTAACACTTACTGTTCTCCTGATCTAGAGACAATGTCAGTTTTATGTCGGCCTTTTTAGCTTCCGAGAGAGCTGACAGTGGTTATTATAACAGTGGTCTATATTTCTCCTGATGCAAATACTAAAGCGGCCCTTAGTCATTTGTACAGTGTAATAAATAAACAGCAGCAGGCCTATCCCGAGGGTGTTCACATCATAGCTGTTGATTTTAATCAAGCATGCTTGAAAACTGTGCTGCCTAATTTCACACAGTATGTGAAATGTGCCACTAGGGGAAAGAGTTGTCTTGATTGGGTGTATTCGAACCTGAAGCATGCCTACAGGGCTGTGCCATGTCCACATCTTGGCCTGTCAGACCATCTATCATTGCTCCTCATCCCAGCATACACCCCCCTCAGGAGAACTGCTAGATCTACTACAAAGAACATCACAACATGGCCTGAGGGAGCTCTTTCTCAGCTGCAGGACTGTTTTTCAAACACTGTATGGGATTTATTCAAGAATGAGGATCTGGAAATGTACACACAGACTGTATTATGCTACATCACCTACTGTATCAACCAAGTGACTGTGGAAAAACGGATTAGGGTTTTTCCTAACCAGAAGCCTTGGATGACAAAAGAAGTCCAGGCACTCCTCAGAGCTCATGATACAGCCTTCAGGTCAGGGGATACAGATCAGTATAGCACCGCCCGGGCTAATCTGAAGAAAGGCATTAAGGAGGCTAAACAGGCCTATAAGAGGAAAGTTGAGGACCATTTTTGTGATAATGATTTGAGACGAGTATGGCAAGGCTTTCACCATATCACAAACTATAAAGGCAGCATCATCATTTCTAGTGACATCAGTGCCTCACTGGCAGAAGAACTGAACTGCTTTTTTGCACGGTTTGAGGCAAATACACCTCGCCCGGACCCACTGATGTTATTGAATGCCAGCTCTGATGTGCTTACCCTGCAGGATCATGAGGTGAGATAGACACTGAGAGCAGTTCACCTGAGAAAGGCTACTGGTCTGGATGGAGTGCCAGGAAAGGTGCTCAGAGCATGTGCAGATCAGCTATGCTCTGTTTTGACTGACATTTTTAATTTGTCTCTCAAGGCAGCCGTTGTTCCACAGTGTTTAAAATCTGCAGTCATTATTCCTGTGCCTAAAAAACATATTATCAGCAGTCTGAATGACTATCGACCAGTAGCATTAACACCCATTATTATGAAGTGCTTTCAGAAAATAGTATTGAAACATCTTTTGCCTAGTCTCCCCCCAGACTTTGATCGGTATCAGTTTGCCTACAGGTGGAGCAGATCCACTGCAGATGCTGTTGCTATAGCTCTCCACTCGGCATTCAGCCATTTAGAAGACAAGGGGAGCTATGTAAGAATGTTGTTTGTAGACTATAGCTTGGCATTTAATACAATTATTCCCAACATTCTCATTACCAAATTGCTTCAGCTTGGTCTACCTACTCACACTTGCAGCTGGATTAAGGACTTCCTAACAAACCGAACACAGACTGTTAGACTCGGACCCCATTCCTCCTCTACAGTCATGCTTAACACAGGCTCACCACAGGGCTGTGTGCTGAGCCCCACTTTGTATTCATTGTACACATATGACTGCATACCTGTTCATCCCACAAACATTATAGTGAAGTTTGCAGATGGCACAACAGTAGTGGGGCTCATATCAGGAGGAGATGAGCCTGCATACAGAGATGAGGACCAGAAACTGGTGAGATGGTGCTCAGATAATGATCTGCTATTGAATACAAAAAAAAAAACAAAAAACAAAAGAACTCATTATTGATTTTAGGAAGCATAGCAGTGAGCCACCTCCTCTATATATAGGCAAGGAGTGTGTGGAGAGGGTGGAGGCTTTGAAGTTTCTGGGTGTTCATATTTCTCACAACCTTACCTTGGCAGTTAACACCATAGCTACGATAAAGAAGGCTCAACAACGTCTACACTTTCTGAGGCTCCTCAAGAGGAATGGCCTAAATGCACAGTTGCTGGTTTTATTTCATCGCTCTGCTATTGAGAGTATTTTGTCATATGGCATCACGGTTTGGTATGAGGGCTGTTCAGCCGCAGACCGCAAAGCCTTCCAGAGAGTGATCGAGACTACACAAAAAATCACTGGCTGTTTTCTCCCTTGTTTGTTCTCTTCCCTGTTCTGTTCCCTGTTCTTTTCCCTCTGGAAGAGATTTCCAGGTCTTGGTACCTCAACAGAGCTACTGCCATTATTAAAGACTGCACTCATCCAGGCCATGATTTCTTTTACTTACTTCCCTCAGGAAAGCGGTACAGATCCCATAAAACCTGGACTACCAGGTTTAATCATAGTTTTTTCCCAGCAGCAGTATGTATTTTGAACAGATTTATGTAACACGTACAGACTGCTGATATTATTTTAGGTTATTTTGTGGCAATAACCCTGTATGTATAAGCTGGTCTTATTTATTTATTGCTCAGTATGTTTTTATTATTGCTATGTACATATTGTATTCAACTTTTAGGTATCATTGTTTTAAGCATTATTTATTGTTGTTATTATGAGAATGTTAAATGCATGAGTGAACTGTGAGTGTGATAGTTTGTTTTAGGGAGCAGTATCTCAGTTTCGTTGCATTGTTTATTAGCAATGGAATGACAATAGAGGCACTTTGACTTTGACTCTTTTTCGTCTACTTTGACTGTGTATGCTGTGTTGGTAGTGCCACCTCGCGAATGGGAGGTTCAATTTTGTGAATGCACAATGTGCTCAGGCAATGCAGTCACAAAATTTGGGCTGCACAAGGCCAGTCATGGAGAGGGTTCTACAGAGCCTAGCAGACTGGAGACGATGCAGTTTTCATCACACAAGCCTCACAGTCGAGGACAGTGGAGGTGCAGCATGAATCCAGCTTTAGTAGTGAAAACTACAGCAGAAGGTCAGAGTTACCATTCCTTTTGCCAGTCTATTATGCCAAGAACCAAGCTAGAAGGCAGAAAGTACTATTTTTTTTATATGGTCTTTAGTGGCGAGAACCTCCAATCTCCTGGCTGTGGGGCGGATGCTTTACCATTAGGCCAACATCACACTCTGGCTGGCTGCAGTAAGACAATTGGCCCTTCCTTCCCCTGTTATTCTGTGCAACAGTTTGCCAAAATAAAAACACATATTTTTTTTCCAAATAATACTTTTTGTCCTCTTTAGTAGTTTTAGAGACGTACTGCAGTGGATATAAATCCCCTTAAAAACAAATCTGCCTTGTTTAAAATGGTATCGTGTCCCTTTTTTTCTACAAAAAAAACCTCTCATCTTACAGTTTCATGTCAACATCTTTTCACTTTTGCTCCTCCTTCAAACCCCAGGCTCTATGAATTGGCCCACTCACATCCTGCCCATGAGGACGCTGACATGCCACCTCTCCTCCAGGACCGCAGCACACAGAAGTCTGCAAGCTGGCAAATTTGCCCAAAAAATGATAGCATTGAAGATCTAATGCTTAAAAATTGCCATACCATGTTGTAGTGACTGCAGAGTTTCCAAACAATCACTTGACACTTGTGGAGCACATGAGTACCACAGCAAAGTGGCATGATATGCACACCAACTACTACTACTGTCCTCTGCCAAGACACGCGTTACATGCAGACTACGAGTCCCCCCTGGTGCTTGCATGGCACCATGACTGTTCAGAAGAACAGTAACCACACATGCAACAGGGGCAGGACGGCTGCCGGAGCTGCCTGTCAGCAATTACCAAACAACACTACACATTCATTCTGTGCACAATCATAACACACTCCAAAAGTATTTTGCTTTGCTTTGCTGGATTGGAGCAAAACTGTGAGACATCATGTCTGATTACATAATTTTCTTCTCCAGTCTTTAACATGCAGCAGCATCTCTTCAAAAAAGTCTGGACAAACAAATCAACAAGGTGCAGCATCTAAATACATATAGCCCGGCTTATCTAGATATTTGTGGATCATTTTTGGTTCAACACATTACCTATTTGACAGAAGGCTTTGATATTTGCTGCATGTAAAATCATACCACTGAAACCACTGGGCTGCACGGTGGCGCAGTGGTTAGCACTGTGGCAGCACAGTTTACCCTCGGCCGGGGGATCGCGAGATTGTGCGTTCGATTCCTGCCCCCGACCAACAGTGATCTGTGTGGAGTTTGCATGTTCTCCCCGTGTTGCATGGGTTTACTCCGGGATTTCTCCGGTTTCCTCCCACACGCCAAAAAACATGCAGGTTAGGGATACGGGGCGCTTGCGCACGCAGCGACCGGCAGCTGGTGGCTTGTCACCAGACTGCAAAACAAATCTAATCTACCTACGGGTACAAAATAAGTAATTAAAAAAAAAACAACAAAACACTCTACCATATCGGGCACATTAAAGACAAATGGTGTCAACGATGGCCCTCACGAGCCATCAATAAGATGCTGAATGCCAGCTGATGAGTTTGCATAATTTATTAACAATAGACAAACAACAAAATAATGAGCCACGAGGGGCAAAAACACAACTAAGGCTATGACTCAGACACAGGATACAGAGACTCCGGAAATACACTTACTGTGAGGGAGACGAATGGTTGACGAACGATAGACGAATGATTGACGAGGTCGCAGCCCGGAGTAACCACAGCTGCTCCCTTAAATAGGGCACCACCAATAATGAGGCAGTAATCAACAGAATGTAGATCAGCTGTCACGGGCACTCAGCTCTGACAGTTGGAAGTCCCGCTGTGACGCTGTCATAATAAAGGCCTTGGAAGGCCATAAGGAAAACACAGATTAACGGGGAAAATACTGGATGATCCAAGCGCGGACAATATCAGCGCTCAGACCATGACAGTACTCTCCCCTCAAAACGCAAATTCCAGGCGCAATAGAACATCGAAGCCCCCACTCACTCAGAAGGTCAATAGGACCGCCCCAGGGAGGGAGGAGGGGGAGAGGCCAGGAGGGCACGAACTAAACCTCAATTGAGAAGGAAAAAAAAAACACTTCAACAACCAGAACATGGTAAGAAAATACAGAGGCCAAAAAATACAGGCACATACACTGCACCCAAAGAAAACCCATGAGGAGAAGACAGAAAAAAACTCAAATGGCTACAAACAGAACACCATAATCAGTCCAATAGAGTCACAGGAAAAAAAAAAAAACATCTTCACAACCCACAGAGAAAATAGGAAACTCAAGTACAAGCACAAAAATGCAGCGTACCCCATAATACCAGGGAGAAGAAAAAAAAAAACAACTCATGCTACGGAGCGGCGAAAAAAGACAGTTCAATATAGTCCAAATAATGGGCATAGGCAACAAAGAAACAACCCTCAGACTACAGAGGAGAGAAAAAAAAAGGATAAGTTCGGGCGGCCTACCCCAGTCCCAGGCCAGGAAAAACAGTACCTCTGGCGGCTGGACCAGATCGCCGAACAGAGAGTTCAGTTTGTCGGGTGGCCAACTCAGAACGCCAAACGGGCGAAGCAATCTCCCAGGCGGCTGACCCACCTCATTCAGCCTCCAGGACCGCAGGGGAGAACTCGGAGACGGCTCCCCTATTGAGAGGAATAGCGAGGGAGAGCCAAGCCGATAACAGGGAATCCCAGCGGCCCCCGATGGAAGGAAAAGGGACCAGTCCGGCATCGATCAGCGAAGGATCTGCAGCTCCTTCTCCGAACCCCACATGGACTGGCGCTGTGCTTCCGTTGGATCCCAAGCGGGACCGTGCTGCACCCACGACGGACCCCAATTGGGCCGGAACCACACCCACGACAGACCCCAGTTGGGTCAAAGCTGCACCCACGACGGACCCCGACTGGGCTGGAACCTCACCCACGACGGACCCTGACTGGGTCAATGTTGCACCCACGACGGACCCCGACTGGGCCGGAACCACACCCACGACGGACCCCAATTGGGTCAGAGCTGCACCCACAACGGACCCCGACTGGGCCAGTGCAGCACCAGGGACGGCCTCCAAACCCGAACCCGGAACCTCCAGAACAGCGACCGGAATCGACTCAACACCGGTGACCCTGGGAGAAGGCTCAGGAGAAGAAAGAGAACCGGGATCAGGATCGCCGGCAGCGACAGAGCCCAGCGAGACAAGCTTGGATGCAGCGGATGGCTGCACCCGGCTCGTCTCCCCGAGAGACAGGCAAAAATGCTCCAGAATAGACAGAAGAAAGACAAAATAGAGCACTTGCCTGATCTCGAGCTCTGCTGCCGTCCAGGACTTCGGCGATCCGGGTTCAGCAGGTAGAAGGTCCTCCTCTGGTTCCCACTCGGCTACGGCGGGCTCCGCAGCCGGCATGATGGTGTCCACAGTCCAGGGATTCCCTGACGCTGACGTCCACACCGAGGGCCCACACGGCGTGGTGGCAGGGGATCCGTGACCTGCCGGGTCGGACTGTCCCTCCGTGGAGACCCGGGGACGCTTGCTCATCGGCGCAGGCTCCATTTTGCAGTCTGCCCTCCTCCTCTGCCTGTGTCGTGGCTGCGGGACTGGAACTGGGTTCTCCAGGCCCGCAGGCTCCCTCCTCGTCCGACAGCGTAGACCTGGTGCCGAGGAATGCTCAGGGGAAGGAGACACAAAGGAAGCAGGTTCATAATTAATCACTGCAGCAGGTAGAGGGAGCTCAGGGGACTGTGAGCCCCGAATTCCACCCCCAGTGGTCAGACAAGGCAATTCACCCAGTGAAGGAAAAGAATGAAAATTCACTTGCCTGCTCCGCTGAGGGCCGGTGGAAGCTGCTGTAGTGGGCTTGGTTCTTCCCTTCCCCTGCTGGATGGTGACGGAGGGCCCCCCGGGAAGACGAGGAGGAGTCGTTCACACAGGATCGATGATGGGCATCGCCGGAGCAGGACTCGTGGAGCTCACAACAGCTGGGGAGAGCGTCGAGGAGGAGGGAGAAACAGCCGAGGCGATCCGGGAACGAGGAGCTGACGGAACAGCAGGGACAGATGACCCGGAGGCGGAAGCTGCTGGGTTTTCCTCCTGTCATGACGCAGGAGAAACAGCTGGCTGGGAGGCAGAGTTCCTACGGCGACCCAGAACTGGATCTGGACGGGGTTCTCGCTGAGGCTTAATCCGGGCATTGTGACGACGTCTACCAACAGAGGGCGAGGTGAAGGTTGTGTCAGGAAACCGCCGCTCCTGGGCTGGATGGATGACAGGAGCTGAATCCTGAGGCGAGGAGCGGGGATGCCTCACCGTTGGCCTCCTGCCGGAGTTTCCCTCCAGTCCATGGATCTCCTCCCTCGTCGGGATGGCCGTATTCGGGGAAGGAGGTGAGGGTTTCTTGGCCGCCTTCTCAGCCGCTCTATTGGTCCTCATTGCGCCACAATCCACGCCACTCTCTCCTTCCCTTCCGGAAAGGAGGTAAGGTGAAACTTCAATAATGTCCTCTGCGTGAGACCCAGGGGCTCGTATGCAGTGTAGGTGGGCATAAGGAGACGGGCTTCAGCCAGGTAGCCATCCACCTCCCCAAGCCACTCGGGGCAATACCCACGCTTGAAAGCAGACATGCTAATGGAAAATACGAGCACCCAGAGAAGGGAAAAAACACAAGCACATCAATGCAAAAATTCACGGCGACCGGCGTCTCCTTCTGGCTGCGACCTACTGTCAACG
The DNA here is from genome assembly GCA_020510985.1 of Pholidichthys leucotaenia. Taxonomy (NCBI): domain Eukaryota; kingdom Metazoa; phylum Chordata; class Actinopteri; order Cichliformes; family Pholidichthyidae; genus Pholidichthys; species Pholidichthys leucotaenia. The sequence continues at coordinate 21,512,433 of CM035838.1, forward strand.
ATGGCCTTCACGAGCCAACAATAAGATGCCGAATGCCAGCCGATGAGTTTGCATAATTTATTAACAATAGACAAACAACAAAATAATGAGCCACGAGGGGCAAAAACACAACTAAGGCTATGACTCAGACACAGGATACAGAGACTCCGGAAATACACTTACTGTGAGAGAGATGAATGGTTGACGAACGATAGACGAATGATCGACAAGGTCACAGCCCGGAGTAACCACAGCTGCTCCCTTAAATAGGGCACCACCAATAATGAGGCAGTAATCAACAGAATGTAGATCAGCTGTCATGGGCACTCAGCTCTGACAGTCGGAAGTCCCGCTGTGATGCTGTTATAATAAAGGCCTTGGAAGGCCATAAGGAAAACACGGATTAATGGGGAAAATACTGGATGATCCGAGTGCGGACAATATCAGCACTCAGACCATGACAAATGGCAGCTAGTGGTACATTAAATCCTGTGATAAAATTCATACCTACCAGTTGAATGACATGCTCAGACGCATTCATGGTGGCCCAGGATAATGGCTGAAATTGCATTGGTCCTTAAATGAAGTTTAATACTAAAACCCATCTTAATTTGAATCAAGTTGTCAAAGTAGCTGTCCAAAAATGCTAACTGGCCCTGGAGACTAAGTTGACTCTTTAGTTCTGCCCTTTTCCTCTGACGCCATAGACAGTGCTTAGTCCTGATTGGTTTGCCTGTCATAGTGACATCACAGAAACAGTCTGTCTAAACTCGCCTGTTTCCCATGGGACTAGCTTAACTGAACTTTCATAGCAGAAAAACACAGACATGTCACATAAGAGTGATTTTGTTAGATATGTCTTTTAAGTGATAAACCTGACCGTCAGTAACTATGTAGCTCATTCTGGCCTGACAAAATCACTCCAGGAGTGCTCGATCTCCTGACTGCTGACCTTACCGGAGTGGTGGCTCAGTTGGTAGTGCATCCGCCCCACACCCGGGAGGCAGGGGTTTAAATCCCGGCCGGGTCATGCCGAAGACCATATAAAAGCGGAACTTCCTGCTGTCCAGCTTGGTGCTCAGCAATAATGGAATGGAGGAGGGAAATCTGTGGCAGCGCCTTGCATGGCAGCGACCCCTCTGATTCTATATATGGGTGTGTGTGGGATTAACACTGTAGATAAGAGAAACAGTTTCATTCTACTGTACATGATTGGCTGTATGGATTGAATGACAATAAGGGTGGTTTAAGTTTAAGTTTTAAGCACAGCATAGATACAGACCATGTGCTAAAAGTCAGTCAGTGCCCTAGGAGAAGTAACATTTTTTCAGAAAATCAAATGTCCCTCTGACTTTTGACAATCACCTTGATCTCAACCTGGATGCAGACCTATGCGAGAGTGATTGTGAGCTTTGTGAGAATCGAGGTAACTGCCTAGGAAGAGGACTGATTTTTCTAAAATCATGGAAGTACCAAGACCTGATGCAGACCCTTCTGAGGATCCTTATGAGTGAGTTTGGTGACCACTGGCTCAATTGCCTAGAAGAAGTAAAAATTTTCATGAAATCATTTAAGTTCCCAAATCTCCTGACCTTTGACTGTGAGCACAACTTGGATGCAGACCCACCTGAGGATCATTGTGAGTGAGTTTGGTAAGCATCAGGGCACATGCCTAGGAGGAGTGGGAAATGTGAAATGTGGACGGACAGACCAACAATGAACACCACATCATTGCATTAGGGCCTTTCATCCCTGATGGAATGAGCTAAAAAGTGTAAGACAGGCTCACAAGAATTTATTTATTTATTTTTTTTTATTTTCACAACTGTCACTAATCATATTGATAAGATAAGATAAGCCTTTATTAGTCCCACAATGGGGAAATTCCAGGATTGCAACAGCACAGGGATAGCAACACTCAGAGCAATAATTAAGAAGATAAGAAAATAAAGAGCAGTGAATATACATATGTACACATAAATATATAAATATATATACACAGTGCAGAGCATTGTAGCTAGATGGAATAAACAGCATAACAGTCTATTTAGTTAGATAAGATAAGATAAGCCTTTATTAGTCCCACAACGGGGAAATTCCAGGATTGCAACAGCACAGGGATAGCAACACTCAGAGCAACAATCAGAAGGCAAGAAAAAACAAGCAAGCAAGAGCAGCTAATATACATATGTACATATTACTATAAAATATATTATAATATATAATATATTATATTATATATTAAATATATTTAATATATTATATAAAATATATTAAAATATATTTATTATAAAATATGTTACCCTACATAGTATGAATATGTACCCATACGTATTGTCACCCTCCGTAGCGACTGATATTGTCCTAGTTGTATGCTGGAGGGGACCATTTGTGTAAGTCTGTTGCGTCTTTTGCATTCAGTACTATTAGGTCGTCACGTTTTTTTGCTATCTCTGCGAGCAGCCCTGCTTAGGTTATACAGTCTGACAGCCATAGGTAGGAAGGACCTGCGAAACCTCTCGGTCGCGCACCTAGGATGATGTAGTCTACTGCTAAATGAGCTCCTCAGTGCGTTCAGTATGTCCTGCATAGGGTGGGACTATGGGATGGGATGCATGTTGAAGTGTACAATTTTCAGATTTGTTCAGTTTTTTTAGTTGTTTGACTCTATAAAGACTGAGATGTGGTCATGACTGGTCATGTTTGATGGAGCTGCCACATAGGTTATAATGGATGGAAGTGTGTGTAGAAATGTTGAGGATACACAGGAATTCACGTGAGGTTCAGAGTACGAGCTTTATTTTTAGCCTCACTCAAGAGGCGTGCCACTAGCTCTCCAAGCTGTAGCCAGAATACCCCGAGATTCCCAGCGGCACACATACATATTCCACAATGAACAACTGAGATCTTAAGGAGTGGCTAAGTGCTGTCAGCCACTTTCTTTCTACATATTCTACATCCCCCCTCTCAATAAAGTGTAACAAACAGGGGAGGTTAGCAGTTTTGACAGATAAAAGAACAGCCTAAGTGCTCCTATTAGGGTAAGGCACATGAGGGGAAGTTAGGAATGCCAGAATAACAATATTCAACTATATTACAAATTCATTAACTTAACGTGGATAAGAACGTGCATGAAGAATGAACAGTGACATTGTACAGTGACACTTTTTTAAGTGAGTGAGTGAGTGTGTGAGTGTGAGTGAGTGAGTGAGTCAGTGAGTGAGTGGAAGTGTCTAGGTGGTGTAGTCTTTGTAGAGGGTGTTGGGCCTCGATACTCTTCCTGAGCGGGTGATGATCACACCTTCCTGGGCTGGGGCCGCCTCTGGCTGGGCGGCGACAGGCTGTGGATCCGCTGGTCGGTCTGGAGTGGTGCTAGATGGGAGGGTTGGTGTATGAGGGGTGTAGGTCTCCGGGGTGAGTAGCAGATGATGCCTGTTCCTTGTGTACGTGGCATCCCCGACCTGGACCTGGTAGCTGTTGGGTTGTGCTGCAGCTCCCGTGACCACTGCGAGCCGGTCGTATCCCCTGGCCGTCTGCATCCTGACCGTGTTCCCTGTTTGCAGTGGTGTTAGGCGTTTGGCTGATTTGTCGTAGTGTGCCTTGTGTCGCTGCCTTGCGTGGGTGAGAGCAGCCTGCACCTGTGTTTGCACCCTGGGTAGGTACATTGCTTTGGTCATGGGAATGAGGGTCTTTGTGCGCCGAGACAGCAAACGCTGCGCTGGCGAGGGCAGTCCATCTCTTGGTGTGTTTCGTATGTTGAGTAGGGCCACATAGACATCTGTACCATCACATGCACATTTCTCCAGCAGGTGTTTGGCTGAACGAACGGCCCTTTCAGCTAACCCATTTGATTGTGGGTAGTGGGGGCTGCTGGTGACGTGGATAAAGTCCCATGTGTGGGCAAATTCCTGGAATTCCCTGCTAGTGAAATATGCAGCATTGTCAGTCATGAGCTGCTGAGGTGCACCGTGTGTGGCAAAGTGCCGTTTCAGCCTGGTGATGATGGTTGCACTAGTGGTGTTGGGGAGCTGATCCATTTCATACCAGCCAGAGTACGAGTCGACAAGCACCAGGTGTTCTTTTCCCTCCCACTCGAAGACATCAGCTGCTGTGAGGGCCCACGGTAGGTCAGGTACATCATGTAGTTGCAGAGGCTCTCTTGTCTGGTGAGGTCGTAGTGCATTACATGGAGCACATTTGGAGAGCTCATTCTCAATGTCTTGGTTGATTGTGGGCCAGAACATGGTTTCTCTGGCCCTGCGTTTTGTTGCTTCGGGGCCAGGGTGGCCTTGATGCAGCTGTTTGACGTAGTAGTGTCGCAAAGAGTGGGGGATGACGAAGCGCAGACTGCAAAGCAGCAGGCCATTGTCCGTTGTGAGCTCATCTCTCATGCTGTAGAATGGTCTGAGATCATGAGGCAGTTTCTTTGACGAGTCAGGCCAGCCTGTGGTGATGACCTCAGCTAGCCGGCGGCATGTAGGGTCTGCCAGTGTTTCACGTCTCAGTTCCTCCAGTCTTCTTGAGGAGAGCACCTCCACCGTCATGACATCGTAGTCCTCAGCACTGTCGGTCTGGTCAGCAGCCAGCAGATGTGCACATGAGAGGGTGTCTGCAACATACAGTTCTTTGCCTCTTTTGTAGGTAACCTGAAGGTTGTAACGCTGCAGCTTCAGCATCATTCTCTGGAGGCGAGCGGATGCAGAGTGGAGGGGCTTTCGCAGTATGGTGATGAGGGGCTGATGATCGGTCTCCACTGTCACAGGACGGCCATATATGTAGTCGTGGAATTTTTGACAGGCGTAGACTAGAGCCAGGAGCTCCTTTTCTATTTGTGCATAGCGCCCCTCTGTCTCCGTGAGGGCTCTAGAGGCAAACGCCACAGGTTTGTTGTTTTGTAGGCAGACAGCCCCTAGACCATGCTGAGAGGCATCAGCAGACAGCACCACTGGCTGGTGTACATCGAAATACTGGAGGACTGGGGGGCTGGTGAGAAGGTCCTTGAGTTTGTTGAAGGCCGCTGTGTGATGCTCCTGCCAGACCCAGTCCACATCTTGAAGGAGGAGCTGACGCAGGGGTGCTGTGACTTCGCTGTAGCCTGGGATGAACTTTGACAGGTAGTTTGTCATGCCGAGGAATCTCTGGACCCCATGCTTGTCCTCTGGGGGAGGCATCAGGCGAACCGCGGCAGTCTTGGCAGGATCCGGTTTGATCCCCTGGTCGGTGAGCAGGTGCCCCACGTATGAGACTGCAGACACCCTGAAGCGGCATTTGTCTGGGTTCAGCTTGAGGTTGACGGCACGCACTCTCTCCATGACCTGATGTAGACGCCCGTCATGCTCCTCTGTAGTGCTGCCCCAGACAAGGATGTCGTCGACGACAATTGCACATAGCTGCCCTTCAAAGAGTTGCTCCATGCACCTCTGGAACACCTCACTCCCCGTCGATATCCCATAGGGTATTCGGAGGAAAGCATACCGGCCCACTGGTGTCATGAATGTGGTCAGTTTGGAGGACTCGCTGCTGAGTGGCACCTGCCAGAATCCACATTTTGCGTCTAGGACGCTGAACACTTTGGCGCCCGGCATGTCAGCTATCACTTGTTCGACTGTTTTCATGGGATGGTGGGGCCTGAGAAGTGCTTTGTTGAGATGGACTGGATCGATGCACAGCCGGATGCTGCCATCCTTCTTGCAGGCAGCCACCATTGCAGATACCCATTCTGTGGGTTCGTGGACTGGTTTGATGATTTCCAGCTTGGTCATTCTGTTGAGCTCCTGAATGATCTTGTCCTTCATTGCTAGTGGTACCCGCCTGGGAGCACAGATCGTGGGGTGCACTGTGTCGTCCAGACGCATGTGGTACACCACCGAAAGCTTGCCTACAGTGCTGTTGTCAAACAAGTCTCTGTATTCTGTCAGTTCTGGCGCTCCCTGTAGGAGTGCATGCACATTTGGTCCCAGTTTCACAAAGCCCAGTTTTACACTATCAATGAGACCGAGAAGAGGTTTCACATCACTGTCAACAACATGAAAGTGTAATGTCACACATGTGAGATGCACAGTAGCCACGCCCATTGTTCTTATCACCTGTCCTCCGTAGGCCACGAGGTTGATTATACGGCTGTGGTCGATGTCTGCATTGGGGTCGGTGTGGTCAAGAGTGGCCTTGGAGATCACATTGCACCGAGCTCCAGTGTCAATCTTTATTTTCAGTTGTTTTCCGGTGGTGGAGGACGACAGCATGGTGAATATCTCGCCCTTGTCTGTAGCCGTTTCCACGCTTTCACAGTAGAAGAGTTCAGCTGGGTCATGTGCGGTCTCTGTGTCCAGTTCGCTTATTTTGTGCGCGTATCCTCCTCTGCGTGGGGTGCGGGGTGGTCTGCTCGGCTGCTGCCCACGCTGTGCGCTGGGTTTACGCTCCCCGCTCGATCTGCAGCATTTGGAGAAGTGGTTCCATTTTCCACACGAGTTGGAAAAAGGCTGCACGGTGGCGCAGTGGTTAGCACTGCGGCAGCACAGTTTACCCTTGGCCGGGGGATTGTGGGGATCGTGGGATCGTGGGTTCGATCCCAGCCCCCGACCAACAGTGATCTGTGTGGAGTTTGCATGTTCTCCCCGTGTTGCGTGGGTTTACTCCGGGATTTCTCCGGTTTCCTCCCACATGCCAAAAACATGCATGTTAGGTTAATTGGCTGTTCTAAATTGTCCCTAGATATCTGTTTCCTATAGGCTCTTAGAATAGAGGGTTAGTATTAATGAAAGCGCTTTGAGTGGTCTTTGTGACTAGAAAAGCGCTATATAAGTGCAGGTTAGTTAGTTAGTAGTTAGTTGCAGCGTTTATTGAAAGCTGGGCAGCTGCTGCGATCGGGTGGGTGTTGCCCACTACAGTTTGAGCACAAGTTGAATTGCACTGCACAGGTCTCCTTCCTTTTTCATTTCTTTGTCGTCTTTTTCCTTCTTTAGTTCCATGTTGCCCTTTTCAGATTGCTCGTGTAGCACACACATCTCCATGGCTGCATCTAGCGTCAATTTCTTTTCTTTCAGTAGCTGGGTGCGGAGGGTGTCATCGCGGATGCCACACACCAACCTGTCTCTAATCAGTTCATCATGTAACGGGCCGAACTCACATTTCTTGGCCAGAGACCTTAACGTGGCTGCATATGACTGGATAGACTGGTGTGGTTTCTGGTCTGTAGTATTGAACGCATGTCTGTCCATAATGACGTTTTTTATAGGAAGGCAAATTTCATCAAATTTCTTTACCAGTGTGTCAGGATCCTCCGGATCTTCGTCTTGTTCGAAGGTGAATGTGTCGTACTTGTCCAGCGCATCGGGACCGGCGAGGTTGAGGAGCGTGTACGCTTTCACCTGTTTGCTAGCCGACGTTAGCCCCGCGATGCTGTAAACGCGCCATTCGCGCTTGAATTTGACCCAGTTGTCCGCGATGTTTTCGTCAAAGACGAGTGGATTAATATGTCGGAGGTTCTGCGACATGCTGGGCAGAGGCTGACTTCTGACACCATGTAGAAATGTTGAGGATACACAGGAATTCACGTGAGGTTCAGAGTATGAGCTTTATTTTTAGCCTCACTCAAGAGGCGTGCCACTAGCTGTCCAAGCTGTAGCCAGAATACCCCGAGATTCCCAGCGGCATACATACATATTCCACAATGAACAACTGAGATCTTAAGGAGTGGCTAAGTGCTGTCAGCCACTTTCTTTCTACATATTCTACAGTGTGGGCAGAATTCAACATCTGGGGCCTCATGTACAAAGGGTACTTACACACAAAAACATGGCATGATGGAAAAATTTCAGATGTATCAAGAATGAAATGACCGTGGAAATATGTGCAGCCCCACGGCAACTTCATTGCTGGCATACATACGTTTCTACTGTTATTGGTCCGTTGGTGACACGTGATGTTGGGAGACTGATAATGATGTGAAAATTATTGTACACATCAGAGACGCATGATGACCAAACATCCAAGTGCACGCAATTAGATAAGTGGATATAAAAGCAAGTGCAAAGAAGTGCAGAAGAGGATATTGCAAATCCCACAGTGAGAAGAGAAAGGGTATTTAGAGGCAGAAGATTTTCTGGCTCAGGATGATGACTGGCTTGTCAGCCGGTTTAGGTTTCCATGGGCAGTCCTTGTGGAACTGTGCTCAGAGCTATGGCCACTTTTGGAGCACGACACGGTGAGAAGCCATGCACTGCCTGTCCGAGTGCAGGTGCTAACAACACTGGGGTTCCTGGCAACAGGGGCATTCCAGAGGGAGCTGGCAGACCGATTGGGAATTTCTCAGTCGACCCTGAGCGGAAGAAGATGGATGGATGGATGGACCCTGAGTCGAGCTATGCCAGCTGTGTGGGATGGCATTATCCAGCTGTCACCCAGGTACATCATATTCCCATACAATGCAGTTGAACAGGCCAACATCAAAGCGCAATTTGCAGCAAGAGCCACTTTTCCTAATGTAATCGGAGCTATGGACTGCACACACATTGCTATAAAATCACCATCACAAGATGAATATGTGTATGTTAACAGGAAACATTTCCATTCTATCAATATACAAATTATATGTGATGCGCAAATGCAACTAACCAACATTGTTGCAAGATGGCCTGGTTCAACGCACGATTCATCCATTCTAATGAGCAACATTGCTGGGAACAACCTACAAGCTCTCACTGTGTGGATGGGTGGCTCCTTGGTGAGTAAATTCATGTAATTGTCCTAAATAATGTCACGCCCTGAACGCTCTTTCTCTGCGTTCAGGTTGTCCAGTGTCGCTCCTGCTCCGGGGTAGTCCGTGCCGGGTCTTCCATGGCCCGCTCTTTGACAGCGCCCAGCTGATTGCCAGCTGTCTGTTCAGCTGCGCTGGGACAGCTGTCTCCCATTCCCAATCATCTCCCCCATTTAAGCAAGCAGCCGAGAGTTACTCGTCGCTGCGACCTCGCTATGGGAAGACGTTCCTTGTGTTCCCACGACTGTTAGCTCCTACGTCTAGCTTCAGTCCGCCGTTACCTCGGCGCTTCACCCAAAGTAAGTGTTGTGACTCGGCGTGTATTCTTCCCTCGCCGCCTCTCTAGCCTTTCTCCCTGGGTGGTATGTTTCCCTTAGTTCTGTGCGTGTTTTAGCCCCACATGGCTCTTTACTTTTCTGTTCGTTATTTTGTGTTGTGTGTGCTTTGTTATTAAACTACGCTAACTCACTGGTCGCCCTCGTATCTCCTTTCCTGGCTCGTGTGAGCCAGAGTTATGACAGTAGGTCGCAGCCCTAGTGAGACGGCCGCGACCGTGAGTTGGCTGTAAGGACTCAACGCCTTTTTTCCTCTTCCTCTGGGTACGGGCGAGCCAGTATCATGTCTCCTTCCAAGAGACTCATGCGGCACCCAGGCCACGATCTCTCGGAGACTCTGGACCTTGTGGACGGAACGTTATTCACCACGGACCTCTACGATGCCCCCAGCGAGATACGCTGGCGCCTGGAGCTCGCCGAGGGTATGCTTAACTGCTTTTCTCGCTACTTCCTTCTCCCCGAGGTTAAGGCAAGGAGGGCAGACATCTCTGTGGCCTGGGAGAGGCTCCGTAGGCTGGAGGAGAACTCCGGCAGGAAGCCGAGGACAGAACGCCTTCGCTCCTCGCTTCGGAATCCCGCTCCTGCCGCCGATCCAGTCCAGGAGTTCGCCTCACCCAGGGGTGATCCCCAGGATAGAGTGACGTCAACCGGGTTTCCCCCGGAGAAGATGAGAATGACAGCGATGCGCGTTGCGGATCGAGTGGCAGCCGCTTCTTCCGCCGCCGTTCCCCCCGTAGCCATGAAGAACGTGATTGCAGCGGTCAGGCTGGTTGAGAAGAACCCGGAGCTGAACGATTATCCGGAATACGCTGACCTGTTGGCTTCGCTCATCGCACAGGAGCGGCGTTTTCCCGACCTCACGTTCAGAAGACGTCGCTCCCAAATTCCCCACTCATCTCAGCGAGAGTCCCGTCCGGATCCCGCTCCAGGAAACCACACGAATTCCGCCTCCCAGCCTGCTGTTGCTCCCGTGTCTCGCCGAAGAAGTGAATCAGCTGCTCCCGCTCCTGGGCCCGCTCTCCCCGCTGTCCCGTCAGCTTTGGGCCCCCAGCTCTCCTCAGCTGTTTCACCCCCCTCTTCGTCATTCACTCCGGCCGCTGGGAGAAGCGCAAATTCATCTCCAGGTGTTCCAGGTCCCGATCCGGTGCGGGTAGCACCGCCTCATCTGTCCGGGGGGTTCCCCACTTCTATCCGGTTGGGAGAAGAGAGACTCGAGTCCCTTGTAGCGGGTTCCACCGGCCCTCCGGGAATCAGGCAAGTGTCCTTTCATTCTCCTCCCATTATGAGTGAATTGCCTTGTTTGATTCCTGGGGGAGGAGTTCAGGGTTCACAGTCCCCTGAGCTCTCTCCTCCCGCTGCAAAAACTGAATATGAACCTGCGTCCTCTGTGTCTCTTCCCCTTGAGTGTGCCCCGGTGCCAGGTGTACACCGCTGCGCGAGGAGGAGGCGGCCTGCGGCCCTGGAGGGTTTTGCCCCAGCCCCGCAGCCACGTTATGGGCAGAGGAGAGGGTCGAACTGCCTGTTGGAGCCAGCGCCGACGATTAAGCGTCCCCGGGTCTCCACGGAGGAATGGTTCAGCCCAGCAGAGTCCAGATCTCCTGCCCCCACGCCAGGTGGGCTGTCGACGCGGTCTTCGGCGTTTGGAGGTCGTTTGACTGTGGAAACCATCATGCCGGCTGCGGAGCCATTCGCAGTCGAGTTGGAGCCGGAGGACGGAGTCCTGCACGCTGAGCCCGGAGCATCGAAGTCCTGGATGGTGGTAGAACCCGAGATCAGGCAAGTGCTCTATTTTGTTTTTCTCTTCTCTATTCTGGAGCATTATTGCCTGTCTCTCGGGGGGGCGGGCCGGGTGCAGCCGTCTGCTGCGCTCGAGCCTGTTCCGCCGGGCTCTGCCGCTGCCGGTGATCCTGATCCCGGTTCCTTTTGTCCCTCTGAGCCTCTCCCCAGGGTCACCGGAGACGAACCTGCTCTGGGTGCCATCTCGGAGGTTCCGGTTCCCTGCACGGTGTTCGCCTCAGATGCTGTGCCCGGGAGTGCTGTCTCGGTCCAGCTGGGGTCCACCGGGAGTGCTGTCTCGGTCCAGCTGGGGTCCACCGGGAGTGTTTCGCCGGTCCAGCTGGGGTCCACCGGGAGTGTTTTGCCGGCCCGATCGGGGTCCACCGGGAGTGTTTCGCCGGCCCGATCGGGGTCCACCGGGGGTGCTGCGCCGGCCCGATCGGGGTCCACCGGGGGTGCTGCGCCGGCCCGGGTAACGGTTAGTGTGGGAGCTGGAGGATTGTGCTCACCTGACGTCAGGCTGACTTCGTCCCTTGCCTCCGTCATTTCTCCTCCTGCCGCTGTTGGGGTTCCTCTCACCCGGGCCAGTTTCCCCCTACCCTTGTTGCCATTAGATGGCAGGCTAACTTTGCCCCTGGCCTCCATCTCTTCTCCCCCTACTACTGTGGGGGGTTTTCTCACCTGGGTCAGTTTCCTCCTGCCTTTTCCCTCAGGGAGGAAGCTGCACCAAGACTTCTCCCTCAGCTCTCCGTGGTCTGAGGTCATGGGACGACCGCCTGGGAAGCCATCTGGCTGGTTCGGTGATCTGGGTCGGCCTCCGGAGAAACTGTGTCTCCTAGCCTGGGACTCGGGTAGGCCACCCGAACTGGTGTTGTGGTTCCTGGCCTGGTGGAGTTCGGGCCGCCCGCCGGACAAGTTCTCATCGCCTGCTCCACCTGCTGTCGTTCCTGACATTGTCTGACTGTATATAGCCTTGTATTTTGTATGCCCTCCATTATTTAGTTTCATTCAGGACATCAAGGAACTTTCTTTGCTAGAGTCCTTATTGTGATGTCATTTCAACGAAGAATTTTTCCTTAGACAATTTTCTATGTTTTACGGTCCCTGTATGGATCCTTATTTTAATCTGTCCTTTAAGTTGCTTCCGCCTCACATTGCTGGCCTTATTCAGAATAGTTTGTTCTTCTGCATTTATATCCTCCTCCAGACTGTTTGATTTTCTGTGTTGCGTTAATTCATGTTTGAGGAGTCTTTTTTTTTTTTTTTTTTTTTTTTTTTTTTTTTGTATCCTTATACCAGTTAGCGGCCTCAGGCTTTGTTTTTAGGTCTTGTGCCCAGTTTGTCCCTTTATACTTTCTGTTTTTGGCCGGGATTACATGTGTAGTCTTCTGCAACTTTATGTTTACTGAGTTTTGTAGTCTTTTTGGTCGCCGGGACATGAGTTTTGCATTGTCCTCGCCCTGAGTTGTTGTGAACCTTTTTTTTTTTTTCTCCATGAGTATGTCGTTGTTTTTCTGCAGGTTGTTCTTCCCACCTCCTGTGGTCACCTGCACAGACCGTCTGGCCTCTGCAGAGGAGGGGGTGATGGTTTTCTTTTGTGTTTGAAATTATTGTGGTATCTGACCCTATACTGTATCTAGGTTTTTTTTTTTTTCCTTCCCTGCCTCCTTTGTCTGGTCCCTCCCTTTCTCCCAGATCTGGCCCCCACCGCCCTCCCTGGTCTTCCCTCGGAGGGGGGGGGGGTTAGCCCGCTCCAGGAGGCGCGGCTCGGGGGAGGAGTACTGTCACGCCCTGAACGCTCTTTCTCTGCGTTCAGGTTGTCCAGTGTCGCTCCTGCTCCGGGGTAGTCCGTGCCGGGTCTTCCATGGCCCGCTCTTTGACAGCGCCCAGCTGATTGCCAGCTGTCTGTTCAGCTGCGCTGGGACAGCTGTCTCCCATTCCCAATCATCTCCCCCATTTAAGCGAGCAGCCGAGAGTTACTCGTCGCTGCGACCTCGCTATGGGAAGACGTTCCTTGTGTTCCCACGACTGTTAGCTCCTACGTCTAGCTTCAGTCCGCCGTTACCTCGGCGCTTCACCCAAAGTAAGTGTTGTGACTCGGCGTGTATTCTTCCCTCGCCGCCTCTCTAGCCTTTCTCCCTGGGTGGTATGTTTCCCTTAGTTCTGTGCGTGTTTTAGCCCCACGTGGCTCTTTACTTTTCTGTTCGTTATTTTGTGTTGTGTGTGCTTTGTTATTAAACTACGCTAACTCACTGGTCGCCCTCGTATCTCCTTTCCTGGCTCGTGTGAGCCAGAGTTATGACAAATAACCCACCTCGTGTGCAACACACTTGTGCGTCCCCAAATATCACTCTGTCTTCAAGGCTTCATTACAAGTCAGCGGTTCGAGTGAGTGACTTCCTTTGTTTGCTGATTAAACTACAGTTTCACAGCATTCTACCAAGCCCCCAATTGTCTCTTTGTGTGCAGTTGTTATGTCAATAAACACATGCGTAAAGTTTGAATCGCAATAGTGTCACTCTTTCCCCGGCGCACTTCATTCATTTACAATAGTAGTATATGTAATCTATGTAAGTTGTATATAACTATAAAAGATGATATTTGCATTTTGGACATAAAATGTGTACTTGTCAAGTCTAATTTGATCTGCTTTCAACTGACAGGTGACCGTGGCTACCCACTAAATAGGTTAATTTTGTCTTCTTTTTCATTACTGTTTACCTTTATTCAATGAGCTGATCCACCCAGCTGGTCACAAATCACAGCAATCAGTTAACGCTTCTGAGGACTGCAGACGTCAGTCAAAACATGTCAAGGTAAAATAAACATCTCCTTCTCATCCCTGTCTGAATAAAGTAACAGTAAACTAATCTTATAGGGCTGTGAGCAGGCTATGAAATTACCTGTATCCGGTGCTAATGCCGGAGGACAGCACCCCAAACAAAATGTTTTTATGCGCTTCTACCTCATTCAGGAGCACCTCCAACTCACAGTCTGTGAAATTCCATTAAATCCATTATTTTTGATTGTGGATACAGGAGAATAAAACATGCAGCGCATGTATATATATCTATTTGCATATCTATTTGCATGCAATTGCATATTCAAATGGAGGCGTGTCAAGGGAGGAGTCCGGTATTTCCTCACGTGTGTTCAATTTCAAGTAGACTGGGATGTACAAAGGAAATGTGCTTGGATTACTGTGTACACATGGTTTCATACATCTGGATTTTTTTTTTTTTTTGCTTACGGCAGTTTCTTGATTTAAACGTGCCTCATCTTTCAGTAAATTCACGCAAGTCTTTGTACATGAGGCCCCAGGTCTCTGCTTCATGGTTGCTACTGCTCATGACTCTGGCTGCAAACAACATTGCCAGTGTAAAATGACATTGCCCATAATCCAGGACGCACAGCTTGATGGGTTTTTTTTTTTCTTTATAGAAAGTGGAGGAATGTTAATATGCAGTCTATGGAACTGACCTACTTTTGGTGCTAGCCTTATGTGTCTACATTGGCACTTCCACTTCATTCATAAGACTCCAGATGTTGCAATTCTGGGCTTCCAAGGACAACTATTGTAGTTACTGGGATAAAGTCCAAAGCATAATCACCTAGATTAATAAACACATCACCCAAGTACACCAAGTAATGATAGGTACTCCTATCACACTAGAGCAGGGGTGTCCAGCCTTTTATATTCTGTGAGCTACTTGTACATAATGAAGTTGCTGGAGAGCTAGTCTTTTTTTAGTAACATTCATTTAGCTAATTTTCATATATACACATTCTGTGTATAATAACTTAAAATCACAAGCATAAGCATGTTGTATTCTTAAGTATTTATTTTAATATTTAAAAAGTGCCAATATGGAACTTTTTTAATGAGAAAAGTATTTCAAAAATTATGAAATGGAGCAATCCACCTTGTTTCTAGCCCCCATGATGCCTTGCGTGAATTACAGTGGGGCAAAAAAGTATTTAGTCAGCCACCAATTGTGCAAGTTATCCCACTTAAAAGATGAGAGAGGTCTCCAATTTTCATCATAGGTATACCTCAACTATGAGAGACAAAATTAGAAAAAAAAAATCCAGAAAATCACATTGTCTGATTTTTAAAGAATTTATTGGCAAGTTACGGTGGAAAATAAGTATTTGGTCAATAACAAAAGTTCATCTCAATACTTTGTTATATACCCTTTGTTGGCAATGACAGAGGTCAAACGTTTTCTGTAAGTCTTCACAAGGTTTTCACACACTGTTGCTGGTATTTTGGCCCATTCCTCCATGCAGATCTCCTCTAGAGCAGTGATGTTTTGGGGCTGTCGCTGAGCAACACGGACTTTCAACTCCCTCCAAAGATTTTCTATGGGGTTGAGATCTGGAGACTGGCTAGGCCACTCCAGGACCTTGAAATGCTTCTTACGAAGCCACTCCTTCATTGCCCGGGTGGTGTGTTTGGAATCATTGTCATGCTGAAAGACCCAGCCACGTTTTATCTTCAATGCCCTTGCTGATGGAAGGAGGTTTTCACTCAAAATCTCACGATACATGGCCCCATTCATTCTTTTCTTTACATGGATCAGTCGTCTTGGTCCCTTTGCAGAAAAACAGCCCCAAAGCATGATGTTTCCACCCCCATGCTTCACAGTAGGTATGGTGTTTTTTGGATGCAACTCAGCATTCTTTCTCCTCCAGACACGACAAGTTGAGTTTTTACCAAAACGTTCTATTTTGGTTTCATCTGACCATATGACATTCTCCCAATCCTCTTCTGGATCATCCAAATGCTCTCTAGCAAACTTCAGACGGGCCTGGACATGTACTGGCTTAAGTAGGGGGACACGTCTGGCACAGCAGGATTTGAGTCCCTGGCGGCATAGTGTGTTACTGATGGTAGCCTTTTTTCCTTTGGTCCCAGCTCTCTGCAGGTCATTCAATAGGTCCCCCCGTGTGGTTCTGGGATTTTTGCTCACCGTTCTCGTGATCATTTTGACCCCACGGGGTGAGATCTTGCATGGAGCCCCAGATCGAGGGAGATTATCAGTGGTCTTGTATGTCTTCCATTTTCTAATAATTGCTCCCACAGTTGATTTCTTCACACCAAGCTGCTTACCTATTGCAGATTCAGTCTTCCCAGCCTGGTGCAGGTCTACAATTTTGTTTCTGGTGTGCTTTGACAGCTCTTTGGTCTTGGCCATAGTGGAGTTTGGAGTCTGACTCTTTGAGGTTGTGGACAGGTGTCTTTTATACTGATAACGAGTACAAACAGGTGCCATTAATACGCGTAACGAGTGGAGGATAGAGAAGAAGAAGAAGAAGTTACAGGTCTGTGAGAGCCAGAAATCTTGCTTGTTTGTAGGTGACCAAATACTTATTTTCCACCATAATTTGCAAATAAATTCTTTAAAAATCCTTCAATATGATTTTCTGGATTTTTTTTTCTCATTTTGTCTCTCATAGTTGAGGTATCAAAAATGCGGGAACACGGCCTTTTGCACCTCAAAAAGAGTAATATAATCATACCACTTCCCGCGAAAATGGAGGGATGAGAAGATGACCTTAAAAAGTGGCCTCGCAGACAGTAGCTCCATTAGTTAGCTCCGCTGCTAAGATGCTAACGCTGTAAACAAAAGCTCTGAGATATATCAATGCCTCCACCGCAATAAAGTCTGTTGCATTTTGTTAAAAGCTGATGGACATAATCAGATTTACCTCAGAGCAGACATAGAATCTAGTCAGAGCCGCAAAGAACCACAACACTGTGCTTGGCTGTTTTAATGTTGGGGTAAAACAGACAGCTGCAGCTGTCTGTTTTGCCCTGAAATTAAAATGCTCATGCTGCTGTCATGCCCTGAATGCTTGTTATTTAACTTAACATGTACAGACCTTTTCTGACAATTGTTCAAAATTTTATTGATCTATATTTTGTGATAATTTAAAAATTAATGCATGCTGAAGCTGATAGTCCAAATCGTTCCGAGGCAGTACAACGAATGCAAAAAAACCCCCAAAAAACATATTTGATATCTTTCTTAAATCGTTAAGCCTTAGGAAGCAAACTGTTATTATTTTTTATTTATTATTTTACTTCATGCAGCCTTCATTCTGGTGACATATATAACACAAACGTCAGATCTGTGACATCCATACAAGTGAAAACATACCTGCTGTGCTTGAGTCTGTTCTGTGTCTGTACCACCGATCACATGAACAGTCCTTTTTCGTTTTCAGTGCATCATCTACGCATTGCCGGTGAGAAGCCTCCATTCATACAGTCTATGGCACAACCACGAGCACCAGCAACAAATACCAGAACTGTGCCTAAACATTCAAAAAATACAAAAACTACAAGTGCTGAAATTAGCTGCCACTTGAGTGCAAAACACATACATGGACTATACATTAAAATGAATTTGAAAAACTTTTAAAAGCGCTATTTTAAATGCCCCTGCTACTCCACTCTTGCTGACTGATTTAACACTACCTCAGCTGAAACCGGAAGTTACGCCCATAATCGTTCCTCCAGCGGCACCCCCAGGAATAAGGTGAATTCTGTATAAAAAAGCAAATAGTATACACCTGTAGTTGCATTTTCAAATTGTGAAAAGGAACATTCTCACTGACTAAAAAAAAAATAAATAATGCTGTATTCCTGAATATTTTTAAACATTTTCAACAATACAAACATTGTGAAAGGGTTTTCTGTGCTTGGCCAGGATGTATGCCACTTTAAATGATGCCTCGGTTGAAAGGCTGGCCTTTTCGGTTTAGTGAACTGAGATTGTTGTTTTTAGAGCAGAGCTTTAAACTCTTTTACCTTCTCATTATGGAGTCTGCTTCCCACCGGAAAGTCTTGGCAGAAGTTACTGTAAACTTTGGTGAAATGCCACTCCACGTTGCATCTTTTACCGACTGCCTGGCTTGCACCACAGATTAGACACAAACACTTGACTTTCACATTTTGTGAAACAGAAGTCCGTTTCCCACACTTGTAATTTTGATTAGATGGTAATTTAGACCTGATTTACCAAGTGATGAATCAAATTTGTTTTGTTATATTATAATATGGTCAATAAGATGGGGAAGTTTTCCATGTGGTCACCATTTATGAGGAGGGGGGTGGTCCTGTCTGTTCTTCCTGAAGTCCAGTATGAGTTCTTTTTTGGACATTCAGTTTCAGGTTGTTTGCTTGGCACCACAGCAGCAGGTTCTCTACCTCCACCCTGTATGCCTTCTCATTGTCATTGATGATGAGCCCAATCAAGGTGGTGTCATCTGCGTACTTCACGATAACGGCGGTTGGGTGGGTTGGAATACAGTCAAAGGTGTACAGGGAGTACAGTAGAGGGCTTAGCACACAGCCCTGGGGAGATCCAATGCGAAGAGACTGGGAACCTTTTAGAACTGAACCTTGTCATTAATCATGACATTTGAGGGATGTTCAACTACAGCTTTGCTCATATAGCAATGCAAAACGTGTTTATTTTACTCATCATCTGTTACAGTATCTGGTAGGTAGACTCTTGATAGCACATCAGCCACAATCATTTCCTCACCAGGAAGATATTTCATATTCATTTGGTAATTTTGTGTTCTTAACAACAGTCTCTGTATTTGTGCTGGAGCACTACTAAGTGGTTTTCTCAAAATGACTTCAAGTGGTTTGTGGTCAGATTCAATCTCTGACATATTGTTGGACCCAGGGAACACACTCACAGGCTCAAGTGCAATTCAATTATCTTTATTGTTACCAACAGAGGATGTGTGAGTGTATGTATGCCTTATGTGAATGTGTTGATGGTGAACAAGCTGCAGCCGGGGGCGAGACAGAACGCTGTACAGTCTGGCAACCCTAGGAACAGAGCCAAAACACAGACGTTAGTTTCAGCCACGTCACAATGAGTTGTTTAATGACTGGGGCTTACTTGCAGGTGGTCTGATGCAGGTGACGGTTTCAGCTCTTGGCCTCCAGCTAGAGAGACAGCGTCTGCGAGGCACACCCAGTGATGAGCGATGATGATCGGTGAGGCGAGGGGAACGTTCTGCCGCCACGGAGAGTCAGTTCTGCCGCCAGAGGGATCCACCTGTGCACAGGGGAGAGCCTGGGAGAAAAGGTGAGTAGCAATTTTGCTTACTTGTGGTGAAAGGATCTTCCAGAAGAAGTGCAGGGCTGTGTGGAAACAGAAGTGCGGGAGACGAAGGTCCGGTAGCAAGACAGACGGCTCCGTGCCGAGGGTTCAGGCAGAGCAGGCTATAAAGCCTGTGATTGATTAGCCGCAGGTGTGCGCGCAGTTGAGGCAGATGACGGCCCAGAGTGGGTCATGGCAGTAACCCCCCTCGAGCAGCGCCTCCAGGCACTGGCCTACCTGGGTGCGCCTGATAGAAGTCCTTGATGAGACATTTGTCCAGCACAAACGACGGACGCACCCAGGACCTCCACTCGGGGCCATACCCCTCCCAGTCCACCAGGTACTGCAGGCCACGACCCCGGCGGCGGACGTCCAAGATGAAGTTGACCCTCCATGCTGGGTCACCATCGATCAATACTGGCAGGGGTGGATCCCTAGAAGGGGGGCAGAGCGGGTTGGAAACCACGGGCTTGACCTGAGAAACGTGGAATGTGGGACAAACACGGAGGGGCGGGGGAACCAGACGCACAGCCACAGGATTAATCACCCGGACAATTGGGAAGGGCCCAATAAAACGCTGGGCCAGCTTCCTCTTCTCAGCCTTCAGGTTGATGTGCTGGGTTGATAACTATACCTGCTGACCCACCTGATACTGGGGAGCAGGCCTCCTGCGCCAGTTCGCTGTTCTTGTGTTGCACTTGGCCGTGCGTAAAAGGGCCTGGCGTGTTGCAGCCCAGAGCCGATGACAGCGCCTCAGGTGGGCATGTATGGAAGGCATGGCTACCTCCCCCTCCTCTTCGGGAAACAACGGGGGATCGTAGCCCAGCGATGCCTTGAAAGGTGACATGCCGGTAGCCGAGGACAGAGTCAGGTTATGAGCGTATTCAATCCATGGCAGATGGCTGCTCCAAGATGACAGGCTGGAAGCGATGACGCAGCGCAGAGCGGCCTCCAGCTCCTGAGTGGCCCGCTCGCACTGCCCATTGCTCTGGGGGTGATGACCAGAGGACAGGCTTACCGTAGCCCCCAATGCGTTGCAGAAACTCCTCCATATGCGGGACACAAACTGGGGACCTCGATCGGAGACAATGTCCTTGGGGATCCCATGCAGATGCACGACGTGCTGCACCAATAGGTCCGCCATCTCTCTTGCCGTTGGGAGCCCATGTAGGGGGACAAAGTGGGCGGCTTTGGAGAAACGGTCCACAATGGCGAGAACGGTGTCAAAGCTGTTGGATGCCGGGAGACCGGTTACAAAGTCTAGGGCAATGTGGGACCACGGTCTTCCAGGGACCGGCAACGAATGGAGGAGACCCGCCGGCGGCGATGATGATGTTTTTCCAGTGGCGCACTGGGGACAGACGTGGACGTAGTTGATGACGTCATTCCGGAGGCCTGGCCACCAGAACGATCGCTGAAGCAGCTCCACCAGATGGGTGATCCCGGGGTGGCAGGCGAGCTTGGACGAGTGGGCCCAGTGGATCACGTCACCCCGAGCGGACGATGGAACGAACAGTCTTCCTGCAGGCCCTCCGCCTGGATCCGGCTCAGCTTCCTGCGCCCTCAGGACCTTGTCCCTGAAGGCCCACAAGAGGGTGCCCACGACACACGAGGCAGGGAGGATGGTGTGCTCCTGCCCCTCAAAGACCTCCGAGGCGAACTTCCTGGACAGGGCGTCCGGTTTGGCGTTCTTCATCCCAGGGTGGTAGGTGATGGTAAACCTGAAGCGCCTGAAGAACAGGGACCAACGTGCCTGGTGGGCATTCAGGCATTTAGCTGTTCTCAGGTACTCCAAGTTTTGTGGTTGGTCCATACCACAAAGGGCTGCGCAGCCCCCTCCAGCCAGTGCCGCCACTCCTCTAGCGCGAGCTTCACCACCAGGAGTTCTCTGTCGCCGACGTCATAATTCCTCTCCGCCGTGGACAACCGCCTACAGAAGAAAGCGCAGGGGCGGATCACCCCGTCCACCGGAGAGCGCTGTGTTAAGACTGCCCCCACTCCCAAGTCAGAGGTGTCCATCTCAACCAGGCACTGGAGAGCGGGATCCGCCTGTGTCAGGACCCGGGAGGATGAGAACTCTGTCTTCAGGGCTGCAAAGGCCGACGCAGCCTCCTCTGTCCACTGGAACGCCACCTTGGGGGAGGTGAGGTGGGTCAGGGGAAGGGCGATCGAGCTGTAATTGGGTACGAATCGCCGGTAGAAATTGGCAAATCCCAAGAATTGTTGCAGCTGTTTCCTCGATGGGGGGGGGGGGGCAATCCACCACTGCCTTCACCTTCTCAGGATCCGGGATGACCTGATTGTGCGAGATGATGAATCCTAGGAAGGAGGTCTTCTTGGTGTAAAACTCACACTTCTCTGCCCTCACGAAAAGTTTATTCTCCAGGAGCCATTGAAGGACCCGCCTCACATGGACCTGATGCTCCTCCCAGGACTGGGAGAAGATCAAAATGTCGTCCAGGTAGACGAAGACGAAGGACCCGAGGAAATCCCGGAGAACATCATTAATCAGACGTTGGAAGACGGCTGGAGCGTTGGTGAGCCCAAACGGCATGACGAGGTATTCAAAGTGGCCGCTGGGGGTCCGGAATCCCGTCTTCCACTCGTCGCCCTCCCGGATCCGCACGAGGTGATAAGCACTGCGGAGGTCCAGCTTCGTGAACCAGGAGGCCCCCTGGAGGGAGTCGAAGGCAGAGTCCATGAGTGGCAACATGTACCTGTCCTTGATAGTGATGTCGTTCAAAGCCCGGAAGTCAATACAACGGCGGAGGGAACCTCCCTTCTTCCCGACAAAGAAGAAGCCCGCCCCCACTGGCGACAACGAAGGCTGAATGATGCCTGAGCTGAGCGATTCCTTGATATACGCCTCCATAGCCTCCCGCTCTGGAGCCGATAAGCTGTAAAGGTGGCTCGACGGCAGGGGGGCACCCAGGCGGAGGTTAATGGCACAGTCATACGGGCAGTGGGGGGGAAGGGATAGCGCCTGGGATTTACTAAACACCGCTCCAAGGTCATGAAACTCTGGTGGCACCCTGGACAGGTCGGGGGGAGGGAGGGGGGCGGGAGAGGAGAGAGAAACCGAAGGAGAACAAGCTGCAGACTGGAGGCATGCACTCAGGCAGAAGGGACTCCAAGTGAGGACGCTCATGGTACGCCAGTCGAAGGTTGGATTATGTAGGCGAAGCCAGGGGTAACTCAAGATGACAGGGGCAGCTGAGGTGGACAGCACAAACAGCCGGAGGTCCTCTCGATGGTTACCTGAGATGATCGCTGAGACCGGGGCTGTCTGATGTGTCACTTTCTCCAAGGGAGCCTTTGACAGAGTGACAAGGTTTAGGGGAGTCGGCAGAGCATGGCAGGGGAGCCCCAGTCGGGTTGCCAGTTTCCCCGAAATAAAGCTCTGCTCGGCCCCCGAGTCCACCAGTGCATGCGTGAGAAATTCGGTGCGCTTGTGACAGAACCTAATTGGCAGGAGACATTTTGATAGGGGATTAGGCCGAGACGAGTCCGCAAGTCCCCCTACAGCGACACGCGGACCCCCTCCTTTTGGCCGAACCAGACAGGACTTGATCTCGTGCTGATCATCCCCACAGTACATACAGAGACCTAGCTCCCTGCGGCGCTGTCTCTCAGCCTGCGGGAGTTTGGTCCGCCCCCTTATCATTGCCTCAGGTTCGTCTGGGGCCTCTAGTGCGGGCAACGCCAAAGATGAGGACTGAGAGGAGCATTGGAACTGTCTGCTTGAGCTGCTGGAAGACCTCCGCTCGGCAACGCGCTCTCTCAGACTGTTATCTAGACTAATAATTAAAGAAATTAGTTCAGTGAGACACTCAGGTTTATCTAAGCGGGCCAGCTCATCCCGTAGTCTAGGGCTCAGGCTACGAATAAAGATGCTGCAAAGCGAGGCATCCTCCCACCCAACTTCCGCTGCCACCACCCGGAAGTCAACAGCGTAGTCGGCCACTGACCGACCACCCTGACGAAGGTTTAATAGTCGGGTGGTAAGCACGCTATCACGTTCCAAATGATCAAAAACTTCATGGAAATCGTGCACGAATTGGGCGTAAGTTAAATTGGCATATCTGGGCTTTGCCATAATGGCGTAAGCCCATGCTAATGCTCGCCGCTTCAACAGATTAGCCACGTAACCAATTCGGCTGTGATCGGTGGGGAAGTCCCCTGGGACTCGCTGAAACACCATCTCGCATTGGAGGATGAAGTCCCAAGCCTCCCCGAGCTTTCTGCTAAAACGCATGGGAGTGGGGACCGGAGTGAGACGGGTTAGCGAGCCCGAGCCAGCCTGGCTAGGAGGAGAGCTAGCGGGAGCTGGCCTACTTCTATGAGCCGGAGGGAACGCCCGCTGTCCTTCCAGACGATCCAACCGGCTGTTAATCTGAACTAATTGGTTCAATATGACCTGCTGCTGGTGAGTAATTTGGTCCACTCGAGCCTCTAAGATGTTAAGCTGGTGTGCGAGCCCGCTGTTCGCTGGGTCACTCTGACCGAGCCGTACTGACATATTGTTGGACCCAGGGAACACACACACAGGCTCAAGTGCAATTCAATTATCTTTATTGTTACCAACAGAGGATGTGTGAGTGCGTGTATGCATTATGTGAATGTGTTGATGGTGAACGAGCTGCAGCCGGGGGCGAGACAGAACGCCGTACAGTCTGGCAACCCTAGGAACAGAGCCAAAACACAGACGTTAGTTTCAGCCACGTCACAATGAGTTGTATAATGACTGGGGCTTACTTGCAGGTGGTCTGATGTGGGTGACGGTTTCGGCTCTTGGCCTCCAGCCAGAGATACAGCATCTGCGAGGCACACCCGGTGATGTGAGATGATGATCGGTGAGGCAAGGGGAACGTTCCGCTGCCGCGGAGAGTCGGTTCCACCGCCAGAGGGATCCACCTGTGCACAGGTGAGAGCCTGGGAGAAAAGGTGAGTAGCAATTATGCTTACTTGTGGTGAAAGGATCTTCCAGAAGAAGCACAGGGCTGTGTGGAAACAGATGTGCGGGAGATGAAGGTCCGGTAGCAAGACAGACGGCTCTGTGCCGAGGGTTCAGGCAGAGCAGGCTATAAAGCCCGTGATTGATTAGCCGCAGGTGTGCGCGCAGCTGAGGCAGATGACGGCCCAGAGTGGGTCATGACAATCTCAACCTCTTTTCCATAGACAAAATGATTAAATCTTTCTAATCCAAAGACTATTGCCAACATTTCTTTTTTAATTTGTGCATAGCGTTGTTCAGTTTCCCTTAAGGCTCTAGATGTATATGCGACTGGGTTTTCGTCTTGAAGTAGAACGGCTCCCAATCCACTTTTTGAAGCATCTACTGACAGTTTTACTGGTAGACTTTACTGGTAGACTTTGTGTGAGCTTTGTTTCAGTTGTTATAAGCTTCTTCATGGTGACTCTCCCAGTGCCATTGGACATCTTCTTGTATAAGTTCTCTTAATGGTGCCGTTTGGTCTGATAAATTTGGAATGAATTTTCCCAAATAAGTTACCATTCCAAGAAATCTTTCCAGGTCTTTTTCGCACTCTGGGATTGGCATTTTCTGTACTGCCTCCACTTTGGTTTCGTCTGGTTTTAGTTCGTCTTTGGACAAAATCCGAGACCCGAAAAGGACTAAGCGGAAGAAGATGGATGGATGGATGGAGTCCTATTTTACATTTCTCTCGATTTAATTTAAAGTTTTTTTCTCTAGCTCTTTCCAGAACTTGCTTCAGCTTCATTATGTTGTCCTTTATTGTCGCCCCACACCAAGATGTCATCCATGTACTGTATGTTTCAACACCATCCATTCTTTCAAAAACTTGTTTCATTGTCCTGTGAAAAACTTCTGATGCAGAGTTAATTCCATAGGGCAGTCTCAGGAATCGATAGCAGCCAAACAGGGTGTTAAAGGTCCAGAGACTAGAGCTTTTTTCATCAAGTTTGATTTGCCAAAACCCTGAGTTGGCATCTAGATAGATAGATAGATAGACAGATACTTTATTTCGAACAAAAAAGTATAACAAAAACAAAACAAATGACAAATGCAATAAAGTAACAGTATACAGCCTTCAAAAGGGAGAAGGAAGAAGTGAACACTTATTAATTCCATCTCCTCTTTTCCATAAATACACCCATGTGAATTATATACAAATTACCACATTTAAGACCCCAAGTAAACAATTAACTGTATTTTGTACATATTGTGGTGATGTGAAAATGACGAGGCAGAGTTCTCTCTCAAAGTCAGTTTTATTCACAGCACCATCATCTCAAAGCAGAGAAAGAGAATGACACAGTAAACTCTCGTCCTTAAATATCAGGAACTTCACACTTCACAGATCACATGTCACACAGACCACCTTGCATTATAAAGACAGTCACAATGCATTTCTCTCCATGATATCACTTCCACTGTCTCCAATACATCCCTTCCTTAATCCTTTAATTGAACCCCCCACTGTCTCAAGCCTTGCATACCAAGGCTAAGATTCCTGCAGCTTCTTGCCTTTGTTCTGACCTAAAATGTGAGCCACAAAACAGGTCCCATGTGTGTCCACCACACAAAGCCCCCCCCCCAACGTTTTAGACAAACAGAACAACAAAAGAATAACCACATGCATGCCGTGATAGTATCGATACACATCAGTCCACATGCTGTATAGGCTTCAGCCTCCTGCCGTATCTGCTGTAGGTGGGATTCAACGTCTCTGCGGGGCTGTCCTGGGGGTTTGCTGTCTGGGTGTGGAAACCTTTTGTCAGCACCTGTGGGTGTTCTGGGGGAACATTACTCTGTGAAGCCCCCCGCGGTGGTCTACCTCGCCGCGGAGCC
Organism: Pholidichthys leucotaenia; assembly: GCA_020510985.1. Taxonomy (NCBI): domain Eukaryota; kingdom Metazoa; phylum Chordata; class Actinopteri; order Cichliformes; family Pholidichthyidae; genus Pholidichthys; species Pholidichthys leucotaenia. The sequence goes on from CM035838.1 coordinate 21,538,239, forward strand.
TTCGCCAACAGCACCTGCTCATCTGCCACCACAAAAGCGGGTTTGAGTCTGTTTATGCCAATTCTCTCTTTCCTACCCCCCAAATCTATCAAAAACTGCTTGTCCCCGGTTTCTAGCACTCTGAATGGTCCGTCATAAGGCGGTCGCAGCGGTGTTCGATGCGCATCGTGTCTAACAAAAACAAACTCTGCGTTCTTCAAAGTTTTAGGCACAAAAACGCGCGGAAAACTGTGGTGCGCGGGGCCAGGCAGCGTGCTTGATTCTATGTTACTCCGCAACAGCTGAGACGGGGAGGCGTTTGGCGCAGGGTTATCTGGGAGAAACTCCCCAGGCAGCCGGAGTGGCTGCGCAAACACGAGCTCCGCTGGGGAGGCTTCTAGATCCTCTTTAGGCGCAGAACGCAACCCCAATAACACCCACGGTAACTTGTCAACCCAATTTGTATCCGTCAGTGACACTCTGAGAGCTGCTTTCAATGACCTATGAAAACGTTCGCATAACCCATTAGCCTGCGGATTGTACGCGGTTGTGCGGTGAGTTGTGACACCCAGGCTGCGGGCCATTGTCGACCAAAGCTCGGACACAAATTGAGGGCCTCTGTCGGACATAATGTCCGACGGAACGCCGAAGCGCGCCACCCAAGCTGTTAAAAACGCGCACGCCACCTCCTCGGCTGTGGTTGATGCCAGCGGGACCACTTCAGGCCAGCGCGTGGTGCGGTCCACCATTGTCAGAAGGTGTGTGCACCCCTGTGACGGTGGGAGGGGGCCCACGAGGTCCATATGCACGTGATCGAACCTCTTGGCCGGAATGTGAAACGGTTCCAAAGGAGCCCTCATGTGCCTGTGTACTTTGGCTCGTTGACACGCCGTGCAGGCTGCTGCCCACTCTTTGACTTGTTTGCGGAGGCTCGGCCACACAAATTTCTCTCCCACCATTTTGACCGACGCGCGCACTCTAGGGTGCGCCAAAGAATGAACCGAGTCAAAGATGCGGCGGCGCCACGCGGCCGGTACTACTGGACGCGGCCGTCCAGTGGAGACATTGCAGATTAAGGGGGGCATACCGTCTTGCAGCACCCTGCTCTCCAGCCTTAACCCTGTTGGTCCAGACTGGAGTGCGCGCACGTCCGCGTCATTAACCTGCTCCGCGGCCATGGCTGCGTAATCTACCCCTACGCTGACTGGGGCCGCCACGGCGCGCGAGAGGCAATCTGCCACTACATTGAGTTTGCCCGCCACGTGCTGAATATCAGTGGTAAACTCTGATATCGCGGCCAGCTGTCTCTGCTGCCGGCCTGACCACAGTTCAGAGACCTTGGCCATCGTGAATGTTAGCGGTTTGTGGTCAACGAACGCGGTGAAAGCGCGTCCTTCTAGCCAGAACTGAAAGTGGCGGATGGCCAAATGGAGAGCCAGCAGCTCCCTGTTGAACGCGCTGTATTTACGTTCACTATCGCGCAAGGTCCTGCTGAAAAATGCGAGGGGCTGCCAAACCCCGGCTACATGTTGCTCCACGACCGCACCTATGGCCACCTCTGATGCGTCAGTGGTGAGCGCTATGCGGGCCGTTGGGTCTGGGTGTGCCAACAACGCAGCCTTTGCCAAGGCTGCTTTCACCTCCAAGAATGCTTGGTCCCGCTCCGGGGGTCACTCAATCTTATCCGCGGGTTTCTTTTTTTTGAGCGCGGCATACAACGGCTGCATGAGTTGCGCTGCGCGGGGGAGAAAACGGTTATAAAAATTCACCATTCCCAAAAACTCCTGCAACGCCCTGACCGTCTGCGGCCGGGGAAAATCTTCCACCGCGCGCACCTTGTCAGGCAGCGGGACTGCTCCTTCGGGGGAGATGCGGTGTCCCAAAAAATCGATCTGCACCACCCCGAACTGACACTTCGCTGGGTTGATTATTAACCCGTGATCTCCCAACCTTCGGAAAACTGTGGCCAGGTGTTTTTCGTGTTCGTCTTCGGATGCGCTGGCTACTAAAATATCGTTCAGGTAGACAAACACGAAAGGGAGATCGCGAAGCACCGCGTCCATCATGCGTTGGAACGTCTGAGCAGCCCCTTTAAGTCTGAATGGCATGCGTAAAAACTCGAATAGGCCAAACAGAGTTATTACTGCTGTTTTGGGTATGTCTTCAGCGCGCCCTGGGACTTGGTGGTAACCGCGGACCAAGTCTATTTTAGAAAAAACGCGTGCCCCTGCCAAATGAAAGGAAAAATCTTAGATATTTGGGATTGGGTAGCGGTCGTGTGCTGTAGCGTTGTTTAACCTGCGGAAATCCCCGCAAGGGCGCCATGATCCGTCAGCTTTCGGGACCATGTGTAGGGGGGAAGCCCACGGACTGTTTGAACGTTGGATAATGCCCAACCTCTCCAGGTTGGCGAACTCCTCGCGCGCTATGGCCAGTTTAATTGCGTCCAAGCACCGAGCTTTTGCAAAAACGGGCGGTCCGGTAGTGGTAATAAAATGCTCCACCCCGTGCTTAGCGACTGTTGCCGAAAATGTGGGGACCGTGAGTGCTGGGAACTGAGTGAGCAGTGTGTGGAACTTACCGCCTGCTGCTGTGACGTTGGCTTGTGCTGTTGGCGGGGCCACTCGCACTGTACAGGGGATAGAATCAAAAGAAAGTGCATTAACCAGGCGCCTGTTAGCGAGATCAACCAACAAACCATGTGAGCACAAAAAATCAGCCCCCAGCATATTGAAATTTACTGTTGCTACAACAAAAGTCCACTCAAATGTACGGCCGTGTAGAGACAGGAGCAGAGTCTTCTCACCAAAGGTCTTAATCTCCGAGCCGTTCGCTGCCGTGACCCGGGGACCTCTGGAACCAGCCAGTCTGTCCGCATAGGAAGGTGTGATGAAACTCAACTGGGAGCCTGTGTCGACAAGGAAATGCCTCCCCGAGCGTGCGTCCGACAAGTAGAGCAGCTTGTTCTCTTCCCCGAGGACCGCTGCTGCTACCGACCCCCGGTCTTGGCGTTTCCCGAACGCCCGAACTGGCACGGCGGTACACACTTGCATGCCCTGTCTACAAAGCGGCGATGGTAGAAACAAAGGACGTCCGGTCCACGTTCCCTGGCCCCTGCCGCCGTAGTCGTCGGTGAGTCTGGCACCGCTGCCTCTGACCCCCTGTCGTCTCCGGTCGTCGCGCCGAGTTCCGCTGCAGCAGCCGTGGCTGCGCGCCACTTGGTGGCGTTGACAATCCGCTGCGCCTCTCGGCCCAGCACGCGGTAGTCCCGTAGGGCCAACAGTGGCGAACTGGCCAGGGTACGACGACGGTAGAGTTCTGAGGAAGAGGTGGGTGAAAATGAAGTGATCGTCGTCAGAGTCTTTCAACCTCAACAACTTCTCCATCAGGCTCGCAGGCATGTCGTTTTCCCCCTCCGTCAGCGCCAGGAGCCTCTCTGCTCGCTCCTCCGCCGAGGGGGTGAATTGCTGGATGAGTGCAGCCTTCAACGTGCCGTATTTATCGCTATCCGGCGGCTGGTCGATCAGGCTCTCCACATGCTGGGCCGTGTTGTTGTCCAGCTTTGCGACTACGTGGTAGAATTTCGTGGCATCTACCGATATCCCCCGGAGGTTGAACTGCGCCTCAACCGCGTTGAACCAGGAGCGCGGATTGTTCTGCCGGAAGTCCGGTAGCTGGACTGTAGCGGCATTCGCTTGGCAGCGGGCTCCTGGCACGGCTGGCCCGGGGGAATTTTCTTCTTGCATTATACGTCTCGGGTCACCAGTGTGGTGATGTGAAAATGACGAGGCAGAGTTCTCTCTCAAAGTCAGTTTTATTCACAGCACCATCATCTCAAAGCAGAGAAAGAGAATGACACAGTAAACTCTTGTCCTTAAATATCAGGAACTTCACACTTCACAGATCACATGTCACACAGACCACCTTGCATTATAAAGACAGTCACAATGCATTTCTCTCCATGATATCACTTCCACTGTCTCCAATACATCCCTTCCTTAATCCTTTAATTGAACCCCCCACAGTCTCAAGCCTTGCATACCAAGGCTAAGATTCCTGCAGCTTCCTGCCTTTGTTCTGACCTAAAATGTGAGCCACAAAATAGGTCCCATGTGTGTCCACCACAATATCAACATTAACACCCATCCACCCTAACATACATTGATGTCCATACATCTAAACCAGCCTCAAATAACACAGATATACACAGTGCTGTCCCACCCACCATTCCATAGTGTCCCATAGTGTCCCAGAGTGAGCATAGTGAATCGTACATATAAATACTACCCTTCTAACATATATCCTTTCAGCAAATAATGTTTATACCTCTTTTTGAACTGATTTCTGTTTGTACATAGTTTCAGTTCCGGCTCCAGACTGTTCCACAAATCCACCCCACAGACAGATATGCACACATACTTTTCTTGGTTGTTCGTATCTTGGGTTTTGTAAAGTTTAAGTTTCCTCTCAAATTATGATCATTGTCTCTTTTTTTTAAATATTTTTTGTATATTAGTTGGGAGTTGATTATTAATTGCCCTGTACATGACTTGTGCTGTCTTAAATTTAACTAAATCGATGAACTTTATGACATGTGACTTTAAAAACAACGAACTGGTATGGTCTCTATATCCTACATTATTTATTATCCTTATAGCTCTTTTTTGTAATGTGCATATTGACTGTAGGTTGGTCTTGTAGGTGTTTCTCCAGACTTCTACACAGTAGTTAAGATAAGGTAGAAACGATGAATTGTACAGTAAGACCAATGATTTATAGTCCAAGATGTGTCTTGTCTTCCCCAGTATGCCTATACATTTTGCCAACTTGACCCGGATGTGACTGATGTGAGGTTTCCAGCAGATTTTATTGTCTAGCATCACCCCCAGAAGCTTATTTTCCTGTACTGTTTCTATTCTGGTATCATCTATCGTTACCATTATTTCATGATTTATTTTATAATTTCCAAACAACATAATCTTTGGGGTTTTTTTTAGATTTAGAGATAATTTATTTCTGTTGAACCACTGCGTTAACTTTTTCATTTCAGTTGTGACCTCCTCTAAAACCTGCTGCAAATTCTCACCAGTGCAAAGGATATTTGTGTCATCCGCAAACAAAATAAATTTCAGAATTTTTGATACTTGGCATATGTCATTTATATACAAAAATAAAGAGTTTGGGTCCCAAAACTCGTGATTAATATATATATATATCAGCTTTATCAAGCGTGCGCTATAGCGCTTGATCATAGACACTCATAGAGTGACGGAAATGTGGCTGCCAATCCGCGCCAACGGCCTCTCCGGCCACCACCGAGCATTTAAACATTTTTACACATTCATACCCAGTGTTATGGGCACTGGAGGCAATGCGGGTGAAGTGTCTTGCCCAGGGACACAACGGCAGGATATCTGGGGAGAGCGTGATTCGAACCGCCAACCATGGGGTTATTAGACGACCTGCTCTACCTCCTGAGCCGTTGCCGCCCCACTTTTTCCTCAACTTTCCCTCTTTAGGAAAGCTATGGAGGCTCACCCCGCTCTCTTTATTTCCCTTTGATTGGAAATTACATCCAAAAGCCGCGCAATGTGACATTTTCACTGACAAATGGCAGTAGTTCGTAGCTTCGCTTCTTGGCTTGTATAAGACAGAAAAAACGGCTGCAACCATTCTACGTCACTACCCAGAATGCATTGCGACGTAAACAAAAATTGCGATTTACATCGTAATAAAGTTTTTTTTAAAAACTGGGAATTATTTTCAAAAAAATTATATTATAGTTATGTTACTAACATAAAAATAAAGCATATATAGCTAACATGCCAATATAGTCGAAGTTCCTTTTAAGAGAGTGGCCTGTAATTTGTGAAACAATGACTGTCTCCTGTTTTGTATAGAGGTATTACTTTTGCTATTTTTATTTTGTTTGGAAATTTACCAGTTTGAAATGACAGGTTACAGATGTGGGTGAGTGGCTTAACAATTCTTTCAATTACTTTTTTCACTATTGTCATGCCAATTTCATTCCAGTCCGTTGATTTTTTGTTCTTAAATTTACTCACAGTCTTGATGATTTCCTTTTCAGTAACTGCACCCAAAAAGATTGTGTTTGGATTTCTATCTTCTATTTCATTTACAGAACCACTATTGTTTGTTTCTGTTGTCACTATTGATTTTGCTAATTCAGGACCGTTTACAAAAAATTTATTGAAACCACTGACCACATCCTCCATATTATTTATCAAATTGTCATTTTCAATAAAATATTCTGGATAATTAGCATTCTTAGGTTGATTACTAATAATCCCATTGAGTACTTACCCACTGAGTACCATTGAGCCTGAAGCTGGGGAAGGTACCACAGTTGTGAAAAACATCTTGTGTGGTACCTGTACCAAAGACTTCCCACCCCAAAGATCTGAACAGCTACAGACCAGTGGCCCTGATGTCCCACATGATGAAGACCCTGGAGAGACTGCTCCTTGCTCACCTCCGCCCCCTGGTGGGTCCAGCGATGGATCCACTCCAGTTCGCCTACCAGCATGGTTTTGGGGTGGAGGATGCGGTCATCTTCCTCCTTCACCGTTCTCTGTTCCACCCGGAGAAGCCCGGGAATACAGTGAGGATCATGTTCTTTGACTTCTCCAGTGCTTTCAACACCATCCAACCGATGATCCTGAAGGACAAGCTGCTGTGCGCAGGGGTGGACCAGCACCTGTCATCATGGATCCTGGACTACCTCACAAACTGGCCACAGTTTGTGAGAACCCGGGACTGTGTGTCCGACACAAAGCTGTACTCAGCTTCAAGCTGAGTACAGATGGCTTATCCAGGACTTTGTGGACTGGTGCCATCGGAACTGCCTCCAGATCAACGCGAGGAAAACTAAGGAGCTGGTGGTGGACTGCCGCAGGCAAGGACAACCCCTCACAGCACCAGTAAACATCCAGGGAACAGACATTGAGATGGTGACATCCTACAAGTACCTGGGTGTTCATCTGAACAATAAACTAGACTGGTCACACAATACTGATGCACTCTACAAGAAGGGACAGCACAGGCTGTTCCTACTGAGGAGACTCAGGTCTTTCGGTGTACAAGGGGCGCTGCTGAAGACATTCTACGACACAGTGGTGGCATCAGCCATCACTTTTGGAGTGGTCTGCTGGGGCAGTGGCATTACAGCAGCCAATAGGAAGAGACTGAACAAACTGATCAAGAAAGCTAGCTCTGTCCTGGGGCAGCGCCTTGACCCAATGGAGGAGATGGGAGAGAGAAGGATGGTGGCTAAACTGTCATCTCTGCTGGAGTCCGAGTTCCACCCTATGCAGGACACACTGAATGCACTAAGGAGCTCATTTAGCAGCAGACTACATCATCCTAGGTGAACAACCGAGAGGTTTCGCAGGTCCTTCCTACCAACGGCTGTCAGACTGTATAACCTAAGCAGGGCTGCTCGCAGAGATAGCAAAAAGACGTGACAACCTAATAGTATTGAATGCAAAAGACGCAATAGACTTACACAATGGTCCCCTCCGGTATACAACTAGGAAAATACCGGTAGCTATGGAGGGTGACAATATGTATGGGTACATAATCATACCATGTAGAATAACTACATGGTTTGATTAGATGGCACCCACAGCGGTCGACATGGTGCTTCACTGCGCTCTTTGTTTGTTTTTGTTTGTCAATTGTGTGTCTGCTTGCACTTATACCCGTGAAGAACTTCTAAATATCAGGACTTTCACCCCCACGGACCTCCTCCCAGTTTTTCTAGCCCCTGCCGCCGATCTGGTTTATTGTTTGGCTCGGAAAGTGAGATGGCGAAAGAGAGGTAGACGAGCGGGCACTCTCGTACGACTTCGCAGGAGAGGCTCGCGAACGGCGCTGCCTGGCATATTTCTGTCCAATACCAACTCTCTCTAGTATCACTTAATCTTATCCTACACTTTATTACATGTATAGTTTATTTCTCTTATCTTATCATGTTTAATGTTGCAGCATTGTACCGAGACAAATTCCTAGTTTGTGTACTACATGAACAATGGCAATAAACCTGATTCTGATTCTGATTCTGATTCTGATTCTCTAACAAGGTAGATGAACTGAGACTGCTGATGCGTTTTAAGGACCTCGCCTCCTCAGCTGTCCTCTGCTTTACTGAGACCTGGCTCCGGGAAAATATACCGGACAGCGCGCTGCGCCTCGACGGCTTTCAGCTCTTCCGTGCTGATCGTGACACAGAGCTTTCCGGCAAGACCACAGGAGGCGGTGTCTGCTTCTACATCAACTGCAGCTGGTGCTCTGATGTAACGGTAATTTCCAAACACTGTTCTCCTGCCTTGGAATTTCTTGTTATCAATTGCAAGCCCCTCTATTCCCCGCGGGAGTTTGCTTCTTTCATAATGATCGCTGTGTACGCCCCTCCCGACGCGGACACGCGCGAAACTCAGCGCGTGCTCGCGGATCACATTCAACACACAGAGCGGAGTTTTCCAGACTCGCTGATTATTGTGGCTGGCGACTTTAATCAGTGCAATCTGAGCCACGATCTCCCCCGCTACAAACAGTTTATTAAATGCCCCACCAGAGGATTAAACACACTGGATCACTGTTACACCACAGTGAAAGACGCATATCGCGCTGTCCCTCGAGCTGCGCTGGGATTATCTGATCACGTGATGGTTCACCTCATTCCCACATACAGACAGAGATTGAAGCTCACTAAACCTGTTGTGAGCACTACGAAGATACGGACCAGTGATGCTGAGGAGAAGCTGGAAACGTGCATGGAAATATCTGACTGGGGCATGCTTAAAGGAGCCACGCATGATCTGGATGAGTACACGGACACTGTGAACTCATATATCCACTTTTGTGAAGAGAACATTCTTCCATCACGCACCAGGGTGAGTTACTCTAATGACAAACCCTGGTTCACAGCTAAGCTCAGACAGATCAGGAAGGAGAAGGAAGCAGCGCTGAAAAGTGGAGACAGGGACTGCTACAGGGAGGTTAAATACCGGTTTAACAGAGAGCTGAAGAGGGCTAAATCTCTATACTCAGAGAGACTCCAGCAGCAGTTCACTGCTAATGATTCGGCTTCCGTGTGGAGAGGACTGAGGCAAATCACCAACTATCGATCTAAGGCTCCTAAAGGTCAGGATGACAAAGCCCTTTGTCAAAGACTGTCCCAACACTATGCCCGTTTTGACACCTCGTCATCTGTGTCCAACTCCCCCCCCCCTCCCTCCAGCTCCACAGCCTCCACATTCCCTACTTCATTTAAGGCACCCCCCTCCTCCCCCCCTCCCCTTATCATCAGTGAGCAGGATGTGCTCAAACAGTTCTCCAGACTGAACCCGCGCAAGGCCCCTGGCCCAGACGGCGTGTCTCCCTCCACCCTGAGACTCTGTGCGAAACAGCTGGCTCCTGTATTCACAGACATTTTTAACACCTCCCTTAAGTTATGCCACGTGCCGTCCTGCCTCAAATCCTCCACCATCATCCCTGTCCCCAAGAAGCCACGGATCACTGGACTTAATGACTACAGACCTGTAGCGCTCACCTCTGTAGTCATGAAGTCCTTTGAGCGCCTGGTCCTGTCCCACCTCAAGTCCATCACCACCCCTCTCCTGGACCCGCTGCAGTTTGCCTACCGAGCCAACAGGTCTGTAGACGATGCAGTCAACCTGGCCCTCCACTCCATCCTGCAGCACCTGGACTCCCCGGGAACCTACGCCAGGATCCTGTTTGTGGACTTCAGCTCCGCATTCAACACCATCCGCCCCGCTCTGCTCCGGGACAAGCTGTCCCTGCTCAACGTGCCTGACTCCCTCTGCAGGTGGATCATCGACTTCCTGACGGACCGGAGGCAGCATGTGCGGCTGGGAAAGACTGTCTCAGACTATACTAGCATCAGCACCGGATCACCCCAGGGCTGTGTACTTTCCCCCCTACTCTTCTCCCTTTACACCAACTCCTGCACCTCCAGCCACCAGTCTGTCAAGTTGATCAAGTTTGCGGACGACACCACCCTCATCGGGCTCATCTCCAACGGCGACGAGTCCGCCTACAGGAGAGAGGTGGCCCAGCTGGCGTCCTGGTGCAGCAATAACAACCTGCAGCTGAACGCTCTGAAGACAGTGGAGATGATTGTAGACTTCAGGAAAGTCACTACTCCTCTGCCCCCCCTCACCCTCTCAGGCTCTCCCATCACCACTGCTGATTCCTTCCGCTTCCTAGGCACTACCATCACCAGGGACCTCAAATGGGAGCCGACCATCAGCTCACTCATCAAAAAAGCCCAGCAGAGGATGTTCTTCCTGCGGCAGCTGAGGAAGCTCAAGCTACCCACCAAGATGTTAGTGCAGTTCTACACAGCCATCATCGAGTCCATCCTCACCACCTCCATAACCGTGTGGTACGCAGGAGCCACTGCCAGGGACAGACTAAGGCTGCAGCGCGTCGTGCGCACTGCTGAGAAGGTGATCGGCTGCAAGCTCCCATCTCTCCAGGATCTGTACATCTCCAGGACCCGGAGGCGTGCTGGCCGGATCATAGCCGATCCCTCACACCCTGGTCACGTACTGTTTGCCCCCCTCCCCTCTGGTAGAAGACTTCGGTCCATCCAGACTAAAACCTCCCGTCACATGAACAGCTTCTTCCCCTCTGCCATTAGACTGCTGAACACTAAGTGACTTATTGACTCTCGTGCACCATGTACAGCAGCTCAACCAGACTCATGTCAATCATCACTGTTTTCTTCCTGCATTACCGACTGCACTATATAGTTCTCCACAGTATCTGCTGCTGGCTAATATATATTTTAACTGTTGACCAGTATCACTTAATCTTATCCTACACTTTATTACATGTATAGTTTATTTCTCTTATCTTATCATGTTTAATGTTGCAGCATTGTACCGAGACAAATTCCTAGTTTGTGTACTACATGAACAATGGCAATAAACCTGATTCTGATTCTGATTCTGATTCTGAACTAAGTAGACGGTTATGCTGTTTCATTCCATCTAGCTGCAATGCTCCACACTGTGTGTGTTTGTATATTTATATATTTATCCCATCTAGCGACAATGCCCCACACTGTGTTTATATATTTACATATTTATTCCATCTAGCTACAGTGCTCCGCACTGTGTGTGTTTATATATTTACATATTTATTCCATCTAGCTACGGTGCTCCGCACTGTGTGTGTTTATGTGTTTGCATATTTGTTCCATCTAGCTACAATGCTCCGCACTGTGTGTGTGTTTATATATTTACGTTTGTTCCATCTAGCTACAATGCTCCGCACTGTGTGTGTTTATATATTTGCATGTTTGTTCCATCTAGCTGCAATGCTCCGCACTGTGTGTGTTTATATATTCATATATTTATTCCATCTAGCTACAACGCTCCACACTGTGTGTGTGTTTATATGTTCACATATTTATTCCATCTAGCTACAATGCTCCGCACTGTGTGTTTATATATCTATATATTCATTCCATCTAGCTGCAATGCTCCGCATCATGTGTCTATATATTTATGTTTATATGTACATATGTATACTCACTGCTCTTGTTTTTTTTTTTCTTGCCTTCTGATTGTTGCTCTGAGTGTTGCTATCCCTGTGCTGTTGCAATCCTGGAATTTCCCCATTGTGGGACTAATAAAGGCTTATCTTATCTTATCTTATCTTATCTTACTTGCCATATTCCTCTTAAGTTATTTTTATTATCCTCTAATATTCTGTTGTAATATTCTTTCTTACAGGTCCTCATTATATTAGTAAGCTTATTTTTATATCTTTTATATTTTATCTCAGCCTCCACCATTCTGCACTTAATGAATTGTTTATGTAATGTATTCTTCTTTTTACATGCATTTATTAACCCCTTGGTGACCCAAGGAATATTTTTCTTTTGTTGTCTGTCACTGTATTGTTTTATAGGACAGTTTTTATTGTACAATGATTTAAATATTTGTAAAAAAAATTATCATATGCTTTATTTATATCATTTTCATCATAAACTATCTTCCAATCTTGTATTAATAATTCCTTTGTCAGTAAATACATAGATTCTTCAGTTCTTATTCTTTTATATTTAATATTTTTGGTATATTTTTTCTTCCTATAATCACATTGATAGACAACAAAAATCGGCAGGTGGTCACTGATATCATTCAATAAAAGCCCACTCCTGATATTATTTTCCATAATGTTTATGAATATGTTATCTATTAGTGTGGCACTGTGTGACGTGATTCTGCTAGGTCCGGTAATTGTTGGATGTAAGCCCATACTGTACATTGTGTTAATAAATTCTTCTGTCAAACTATGTTGTTTTGAATTCATCAGATCTATACTGAAATCCCCACAGATGAACATAACTTTATGAGTTAGTTTTGCATACATTTTTTCCATCCAGTCCTTAAATAAGTCAATGTTTGATCCAGGTGTTCTATATACACAGCTCACTACTATATTCTTCACATTGTCCAGACATATTTCTATTGTAATACATTCAAATAAATCATCCACAGTTACTGACAGATTTTCAACAACCTTGTATTTCAAGCTCTTGTCAACATAAATTGCAACTCCTCCTCCTTTTTTCACTTTTCTATTTATATAATTTAATTCATAGCCATCCATGGTAAAATCCACTCCTTTCTCTTCACTGAGCCACGTCTCTGATATTGCCACAATATTGAATGGCTCTTTAAACTGATGTAAATAATCTTTAATGTTATTAAAGTTGGCATAGAGACTTATGCTGTTGAAGTGGATCATAGAAATATTGAAATCAGATGTGACCATTGTGTTAAACTGTTCATGTGTGTAGTAACTACAGTCATTATTGATGGAGTTAAATAAATTATCATCAGGGTCTATGTTATATTCTACGTCCTGTGGGTTGTGATCTGTATATTCAAAAACTTTCAGTTCCTGTTGTTCCTGTTTGTTAATCTTTTGTTTCATGTTGTTAAATGTCCTGTTGCAGATGAGTATAATCCTTCAGTATCCTACAATTGTCTCTTGTTGCTGTTGACTCCAGTTCATAACATTCATTGATATTTGTCCAGTTCCACAATATTACAGATGTGATATTATTGATCTATTCTAGGACTGAGAGGTAATTAGCATTTGCTAATTTACTTGTGATTTCATCCACAGTTGGGAGTTGATAATGCTCTTGTTTTATTGGTGAATTTAAATCTTGTGGAGCAAGACAAATTCTGCGATTTCCATTTGGCTTACCCTCAACAACTATTGGATTTACCCATTCTGTAGGTTCATCAGTCTTCTTCACCACTCCCATTTTTTTTCCATCCGGTGAAGTTCTTTTTTTAAGTTTGTCCATCAGCAGCACAGGAATCTTTTTCGGGAGGATGTAATTTTAGAGTTGCAGGCTCTTTCAGTTTTATGGTGTGTCCTCCCTCCAGGCATCCTAATCCGTGAAAGACATCTTTATATTCAGCAAGTAAATAATTTGTTTTCCACTTTTTTGCAGTGTTGACTGCATTTACTTTTTTAACAGCTCCATTTCTTCACATGTTTTCAGACCCAGTATTGGCATGACATTTTTTTTTTACCACAATGAACACCAGCATCTGTACTTTTTTCTTGTGCTTCACTTACAGACAGCACTTGCCTTTACTGGTACTTTTTTTTTTTACCTGTTTAAGTGGCTAATATCACTTGTGTCCATTTTAGACTGTGCGCTTTTCGTAGTTTCTTCAACAGGCTGAATATCACATTTGCCTGAGCTCATATGTTCAGTTTAAAGCTAACAACTTTGTTTTCAGCTTTTATATCTGTTGTCCTTCCAGTCGTCTCTTTTCTGTCCATTTTGTTTGTGTGAACAACACCCACGAAGAGCTCTTTTTCCTCATCACTAGATGTATCTCTAGTTACTGAATGTACTTTTTTGGCATTACACATCTTGGCAAAGTGATTCATTTTTCGGCAGTTTTTGCAATGTTTTTCAAATGCAGGGCAGCTACGAGGTCCTTGTTCATTTCCACATCTTTTGCATTTGAACATGTCTGTTTATCTTTGCATTCATTTGTTTTGTGTTTTTCTGCTGTGGTTTGTACTTTTGTTTAACTACATCAACATGCTTGCTTTCATTTGTATGTGAGTCTTCTTCATGCATTTGTTTCAGCTGTGCCTTGGTGGTTTCTGCTGCTTGACATATAACAGCTTTTTCCAGAGAAATGTCTGCTTCTCTTAGCTTTGTCTCTCTCAATGAATCTGATGTGATTCCACAAACTATTCTGTCACGAATCAGTGATTCTTCCAAGGTACCAAATGCACCTGATATTGCTTTAGTTTTTAGTTCTGTCACATACTGACTTATTGTCATGTCTCCTTGTACACGTGAAAAATTTGTATCTTTCATTCGTCAGGTTCTTTTTTGGATTACAGTGCACTCCAAACTTCTCCATTATCTTTGTAATATTTTGTGGAGCTTCCTCTTGGTCAAATGAGAATGTGTTTAACACTTTAATTGCGTCCTCTCCAGCTATGTGCAAAAATAACGAGGCCTGTACCTTGGCATCTCCTTCATTGTAGTCTGTAGCATTTAAGCATGAATCTCTGTCGGGATCTCCTCCAATTTTCCAACACATTGCCTTGCTATAGTTCAAGTCCAGCAGGAGGCTGTAAATTTTGCATCTTGATATTCTTTTATCACTGCAGTCCAGCAACTTCTGGCAGTGTTATGCTTCTTTTGCTATTAAGAAGACTCTAAAGACATTGTTTATCTGTTAACATTAGCCACCTTTAATTTTCTGTATCTCCGCTTCCTGTTTCTTACAGCCAGTTAGAAGTATTCTTGTTATCATATGGCGATACAACACCTCAGGAACTAACTTATCAGGACACCTGTGTGCACCCGGTGAAAGCTTGGAGATCTACGCTGTGGATATCAGCTGGTTGATCCAAGAGGCATTTCCTGATTATGGAGACTGTGCGCTCGGAGAGGAAAAGTTTCAGCACTTCCGAGCTGGCCTGGATCCAGCACTGAAAGCCAAATGCTTGGGGCAAGGGGCCACAGACATGGAGGAAGCTTTGATAATTGCAAAGCAATGTGAGACTGCCCGAGAGACTTTACAGAGAGACTGTACAAGTAACTATTCAAGTGGCACCGTGCAGTCTGTATCTACCAATGACAGTTTGAAAAGGGTTATGGATAAGCTGTCTGAAGAGATGAGCTCCATCAGGATGGAGATTAAAGGGGACAGCTGGAGACTGAAAACACAGTCATCAGGAGAGAGTGCAGTACCCCCACTCACCTTCCATAAGGAAATGTGGATGCATGTGTGGAGAATCTGGATGTCACTCACAGGTGTTCCATGGTGACTTGCTTGTCTGCTTCCCTGCCTGCAAACCAGACCTAGGGCCAGATAACTACCAATCATACTGGTGACGCCAAGAACGCCGGATGTCCCCCAGTCCTGTAAAGCGGGGCAATAGGAGCTCTTGTCCAGGGTGGCGCCCATGCCAGGAGGAGGAGAGAGAAAGAAGAGGAGTGTGTTTTTGCCACGAGAACAGAGTCCAGGGAATCACCATCAGGGAAACTGACTGCAGCTGAAGTGGAGGCCCACACATCAGCTTATTCAGATGAGGGCCCAACAAATGTGAGTACTGCCATGAACACTGATAGACCAGACACTAGGCACCGGCCTACAGCCTATGTGAAAGGGTTGTTTGAAGGCACAGAGGCTTCTTAGTAGACTCTGGGGCATCAGTGTCCTTGATTAGCGCAGATTTACGTATGGCAGTCCCTGCCTTGCAGAGCAGGCTACTGGCAAAGTACTATATTGACTCTAGAGCAGTGAATGAACAAATATTGGACACTTTAGGCACCATTTCAGTGACTTTTCACCTGGGTCCTTCATTCTGGCAGCACATGTTTCATGTACTGCAAGAGTCCACACAGGCTATGCTGCTGGGCCTAGACTTTTTGACCAGGAATCATGCAGTGCTGGACCTAAGGTGGGGTGTATTACAGCTATGGGATGTTATGGTGCCTCTACTACAGGCCCAAGAGCTGATTTCCAAATGTTGTGTCACTGGCCTCTGACATGATCATGTCGCTCCTGAGTGAGGCCTTGGTGCCTGTCAAGGTGAACTCCCCAGCAGGGACTGACATAACTGCTTCCAAGTTCCAGGGTTATTTGGAGCCCAATACTCCAGAGTCGACAGGACTGGTGGTAGCCCACACCCTAATAAAAGTCGATGATGGCCTCTCCGCCTCCTCAACACCACTGGGAAAAATTTGGAGCCAGAAGGAGGGCTTCATCTAGGTGAATTTTATCCAGTGACAGAGGATGACCTTGCACCAATGCCTCTGCTTTCAGAGACCACCAAGGAGCCAGGGTCGTTGGTGCCCCCCCCCCCCCACTGGCTGAGTCCCTTATCACTGCAGACCAAAAGGCAGCGCTGTCTACCCTCCTACAGAAATTTGAGTGTTTTTGGTCTGGCGGACAGGAATATTGGCAGGTGCCCATTTATCAAACATCATATTTGAACAGGTGATCATTCTCCTATCAAACAGTCGATGTATCGAACTTCTCCAGAAAAACAAACAGAAATTGAGCGTCAAGTTGCTGCTTTATTGGATGATGGTGTGGTGGAAGAGAGTTGCAGTCTATGGGCCTTCCCGGTGATCCTGGTAAGAAAAAAATGGAGACAGTGGTGATTCTGCATTGATTACCGCAAACTCAATGTTGTGACTATTAAAGACTCCCATCCCCTTCCCCGGGTGGATGAAAGCTTAGATGAATTGGCAGGCTCCATGTGGTTCAGTGACATGAGCATGACATGATGGTATCATGCTCGGTGACCAAAGGATTTCATCTCTGCTGTTTGCAGATGTTGTCCTGTTGGCTTCATCAAGCAATGACCTACAGGTTTTACTGGGACGGTTTGCTACTCAGTGTGAAGTAGCTGGGATGAGAGTCAGCACCTCCAAGTCTGAGTCCATGGTCCTCAGTCAGAAAAAGGTGGCTTGTCCTCTCTGGGTTGGAGACAAGCTCCTGCCCCAAATGGAGGAGTTTAAGTATCTCCGGGTCTCATTTTTGAGTGAGGGGAGAATGGCGTGCGAGATTGACTGACAGATCGGAGCAACCTCTGCAGTGATGCTGACGTTGTACCGGTCTGTTGTGGTGAAGAAGGAGCTGAGCTCAAAAGCAAAGCTGTCAATTTACCGGTCAATCTACATTCCTACCCTCACCTATGGTCATGAGTTTTGGGTAATGACCGAAAGAATGAGATTGCTGATGCAAGCAGTTGAAATAAGCTTTCTCCATAGGATTGCTGGACTTACTCTTAGAGATAGGGTGAGGAGCTCAGTCATCCGGGAGAGGCTCAGAGTAGAACCACTGCTCCTCCACATTGAAAGGAGCCAGATGAGGTGGTTTGGGCATCTGATCAGGATGCCTCCTGGACACCTCCCACTTGAGGTGTTTCGGGGAAGTCCAATGGGGAGGAGACCCTGGGGCAGATCCAGGACACGCTGGAGAGACTACGTCTCCCAGCTGGCCTGGGAATGTCTTGGTATCCTCTCTGAAGAGCTGGAGCAGGTGGCTGGGGAGAGGGAAGTTCGGGCTTCTCTGCTTGAGCTGCTGACTCCATGACCCGGACCTCCAGAAAAGCGGTAGAAAATGGATGGATGGATGGATGTTGTTCAGTACATTGGACTTTTCTAATGGCTACTGGCAGGTGGATGTAGCAGAAGAGGACAGGGAGCAAACAGCTTTTACAACTGTCAAGGGCCTGTACCAGTGGAGAGCTATGTCCATGGGCCTAACCAACTCACCAGCCACTTTCCAACATATGATGGAGCTAGTTCTCAGGGGTCTGCCATGGCATATCTGCTTGGTGTATCTGGATGACATACAGTCACACCTTTGAGGTCCATCTGGCACATCTGGAAGAGGTGTTATCCAGGATACAGTCTGCAGGCCTGAAACTGAACCCCAAGAAATGCCACTTTGCCAGAGACTATATAGCATTCTTTAGTCATGTGATTTCTCGACAAGGTCTCCGACCAAACCCAAGAAATGCAGAAAGTGTGAAATCATGGCCAAGTCCTTGCACTCCCTCCAAAGTCAGAGCCTTTGTGGGACTGTGTTCATATTACAGACGGTTCATGAAAAAATTTGCACAACATGCCGCACCCATGAACCACTTAGTGGACAAAAATGTGCCTTTTGTGTGGACTACCGAGTGCGAGGAGGCCTTTAACTACCTCAAACAAGTACTTACCTCCTCTCCTGATGTGACTTTGCCAAATTTTGCTGTTCCCTTTAAAAGTTTACACAGACACCTCCAAAGTCATTGTGGGAGCTGTGTTAGCGCAAGACATGGAAGGCCTGGAAAGGGTGGTGGCCTATGCCAGCCAAGTCCTGTCACTAGCACAGTAGCAATGGTCCACTTTTGACAGAGAATTATGGGCCATAATATGGGCAGTGTGTGACATCATGACATCATGTGGGGCTGAATGCATTCACCATCATTACAGCTCATTGCCTTCTACTTGGTCTCAGACACCTGGCTAGTGACAAAGATCCCACAGGACGGAGAGCAGGTGGGTTCTGGAGCTGGATCCCTTCAACTGGACTCTTGTGCATAAAGAGGGCTCACATAACGGGAATGCGGACGCTTTAGGGCCTTTTCCACTAGCCCGGCTTAGCACGCCACAGTACAGCTCAGCACGCTTTGTAAGGCTTTCCACTAGCCCCAACACGGTTTAACAGCCGCGATTCTCAGCCCCGCTCAAGGGCAGGGTACAGTCGTGCCAAGTAGTGCCGTGTTGTGACGTTAAAAGACTGGTCGCCGCTAATTGGTCAGGTCTTAACGTCACGAAAGCGACTGTCTTCGCCGTCTTCTGATACACAACCGCCATATGCAATATTTCACGGACTAACTCGGTCACGGAGTAAATACAATATTAATACAGACAGCGTTGTAGGTTTTGCGGAACTCTACACCGTGGTCCAACGAAGAGGTGCGGAGTTTTCTCTGCTTGGTGGCAGATCCACAGTGAGGAGTGACCCGGACTGATATACAGATGGCTGGCCAGCATAGAAACCGGACTATGGGCAAGCTGAAGACGATCGTGAGAGAACCATCGATGGTGAGTGATTTGTAATAATGTGCATCTGTTTGCTTATTTATCCTGTTGGTGGTAATCGGTTTCTTTCGGTTCCAAGGTTGTCATAGCCAGGAGCGGCACTGGGGTTAAGCTCCCAGTGCTCATAAAATGCTCCTTATGGCGTGTGTCTCGAAAAGCCTCTGACGACTAAGTCCAACTCCTAGCCTGCCCGTGTGGTTTAGTCTCTAAGCCCGGCGGAACTGCTTTTACTAATAGGAGAAGGGGCGAGGGCAGATCTCTGGCGCCTTAAAACCAGATGCTTCGGGTAGATGGTGGCTCGTCAACCTGGGAAGGTAGCCCATCTAGGGGAAGGTAAACCCTGATTTCAAACCTCCGCTGCCTTGCGGCATACCCGGTCACGGGAAAGGCTTCGGGAGTCAACCCTGAGGAAAAATCCGGAGTCGGAGCCCCTAAGGCAGCTCTATGTTGTGCTCAACATCGTTCTGGCAGCTCCTGCAACGGCGCTGGTGCCAAACTGTAGCAGCCCTGCTGTTCCTTTGGATTCATCAGTGACATGGAGAGGGGGGACATGCTGCATGGGCAAACATCTTATCCTCCATATCTTCCTGCCCAGGCTTGAATCCTACCAACGCCCAACGCTGGAAGGTAGAACACCGGATCACGGGGAATGACAGTTACCAGTTATAAGCCACCGCTCAATTGGCGTAGAGCTCGGCGCCAGGGGTTATTCCCGACGGTGGGAGGGATCATCGGATCTCACTGGACAGCTACCGCCCGCCTCAAGCTGGGCAGCCCCCAGCCAATAAGGTGATGTCCCGCCACAGCTTGCTTTCCTCATTGGGTGCATGGGGATGAGGAGAAGTCCGAACAGCACAGCTGAGAACTTTCGCACCAGGCAAGACAATAAAACAAAAGAGACCAACTCTAAAACTGGGAACTTGGAACGTCCGCACTATGATGACAGGACTCGCTACTAACCTCAAGGACATCAACAACACCAGGAAGACTGCCATCATCAATAATGAGCTGAAGAGACTGGGAGTGGATATCGCCACTCTCCAGGAAACACGGTTGGCTGACGCAGGCACACTGAGAGAGAAGGACTACACGTTCTACTGGCAGGGAAAGGGCAGTGACGAACATAGGGAACACGGAGTGGGCTTTGCAGTGAAGAACACCTTGCTGAAGATGGTGGAACCGAGCAGCACTGGCTCTGCACGACTCCTCACCCTCCGCCTGAACACCACTCAAGGCCAGGCATGGGCTGCACGGTGGCGCAGTGGTTTAGCACTGCGGCAGCACAGTTTTACCCTCGGCCGGGGGACCGCGGGGATCATGAGATTGTGGGTTCGATCCCAGCCCCCGACCAACAGTGAGCTGTGTGGAGTTTGCATGTTCTCCCCGTGTTGCGCGGGTTTACTCCGGGATTTCTCCGGTTTCCTCCTGCACACCAAAAACATGTAGGTTTAGGGCGCTCGCGCACGCAGCGACCAGCAGCCGGTGGCTTGTCACCAGCCTGCAAACCAAGTCTACCTACGGGTACAAATAAGTAACAAAAAAAAAAAAAAAAGGCCCAGTCACCCTCGACAGTGTGTATGCCCCAACACTGACAGCCACACCAGAGGCAAAAGACGAGTTCTATGAGAATCTCGCAACAACTGTCAGGATCGTCCCCAACTCTGAACAACTCATTCTCCTTGGAGACTTCAATGCAAGAGTGGGTGCTGACCACGACTCCTGGCCCTCCTGTCTTGGACCTTTTGGCGTGGGCAGAATGAATGACAACGGACAGCGGCTGCTCGAGTTCTGCACATATCACGATCTGTGCATCACAAACTCGTTCTTCAAGACCAAGCCCCAACACAAGGTTTCCTGGCAACATCCACGCTCAAAGCACTGGCACCAGCTGGACTTGATCCTGACCAGGCGCACCTCACTGAAGAACGTGCTAATCACCCGTTCGTTCCAGAGTGCAGATTGCGACACAGACCATTCATTGGTGTGTTGCAAGGTCAAGCTGCAGCTGAAGAAATTCTATCATGCTAAACAACCTGGAAAGGCACGGATTGACACCAGCAAGATGGCTCAACCAGAACTTGTTGAGCAGTTTGCCTCCACCTTTGAGAAGGAACTTGGTGTACCACAAGGAGAATCTGCAAAGCAGAAGTGGGAAGAGCTGTGAAACACCATCCACCGCACAGCCTTGGCTACCTTTAGGAGGAAGACCTCGAAGTCACAGGACTGGTTTGATGCCAAGTTGACCGAGATGACCCCCGTCATTGAAGCCAAGCGCTCAGCACTTGCTGAGTACAAGAAGTACCCAAACGAGAAGAATCTCCAGATTCTCAGGGCTGCGAGAAGCAAAGTTCAGCAGACTGCTCGGCGCTGTGCCAACGAGTACTGGACTCAGCTCAGCCAAGACATTCAAACCGCTGCCATAACAGGGAACATCCGTGGTATGTATGATGGCATCAAGAAAGCACTTGGTCCGGCTCAGAGCAAGACGGCCCCCCTCAAATCCTCCACTGGGGAGATGATCACAGAAAAGAACAAGCAGATGGAGAGATGGGTGGAACACTACTCCGACCTCTACTCCAGACAGAACACCGTGACACTGTCAGCCCTTGATGCCATCGACTGCCTGCCATCCATGGACGAACTTGACGCAGAGCCAACCATCGATGAACTCAGCAAGGCCATTGATAGCTTGGCCGCTGGCAAGGCACCCGGCAACGACGGCATACCCCCCGACCTGATCAAGCACTGCAAGACCGCCCTACTGCTGCCATTGCATGACGTCCTCTGCCAGTGTTGGAAGGAAGGTGCCGTACCACAGGACATGAGGGACGCCAAGATCATCACCCTCTACAAAAACAAAGGGGAGAGAAGCGACTGCAACAACTACAGGGGCATCTCCCTCCTCAGCGTTGTTGGCAAAGTCTACGCACGAGTTGTTCTCGTTCGTCTACAGAAGCTTGCCGAATGTGTCTACACCGAGTCTCAGTGTGGCTTCCGCGCTGAGCGATCGACGGTAGACATGATATTCTCCATCCGCCAACTCCAGGAGAAATGCAGAGAACAGAACATGCCCCTGTACGTCGCCTTCATCGACCTCACCAAAGCGTTCGATCTGGTCAGCAGAGAGGGCCTTTTCAAGATCCTGCCAGAGATAGGATGCCCACCAAAGTTGCAAAGCCTCATTGAATCGTTTCACACCAACATGCAGGGGATAGTGCAGCACGATGGCAACGTCTCAGAGCCTTTCAACATACGCAGCGGAGTGAAACAGGGCTGTGTACTTGCGCCAACCCTCTTTGGGATTTTCTTTGCTATGCTCCTGAGGCATGCCTTCAGCACAGCAACAGAGGGAATCTACCTGCACACAAGATCTGACTGCAGACTTTTCAACCTCGCCCGCCTGAAAGCCAGAACCAAAGTACGCGAGGCTCTAATCAGAGACATGCTGTTCGCAGACGACGCTGCAGTCGCAACCCACACACAGCAGGAGCTTCAGACCCTGATGGACCGCTTCTCCCAGGCATGCAAGGACTTCGGGCTTACCATCAGCCTGAAGAAGACTAACGTCTTGGCGCAAGGCACGGAAGCACCACCAGCCATCACCATTGACGACTACGAGCTGGAGGTCGTGAATCAGTTCACATACCTGGGGTCCACGATCAGCAGCAACCTCTCCCTTGATACAGAGATCAACAAGAGGATTGGAAAATCAGCCTTCACACTCGCTCGCCTCACCACACGAGTGTGGGAGAATCCCAAACTCTCTGTCAAGACGAAGATGGCAGTGTACAACGCCTGCGTCATCAGCACACTGCTCTATGGGAGTGAGACGTGGACAACATACGCCCGGCAGGAAAAGAGACTGAACTCCTTCCACTTGCGCTGCATTTGCCACATCCTGGACATATCCTGGCAGGGCAAAGTGCCCAACACAGAAGTTCTGTCCCGCGCCGGCCTTCCCTCCATGTTCACTCTACTCAGACAGCGCAGGCTCCACTGGCTAGGCCACGTTCACCGTATGGAGGATGGCAGAATCCCCAAAGACCTCCTCTATGGAGAACTGGCAACTGGCAAGAGAGACGTTGGCCGCCCACAGCTGCATTTTAGAGACGTCTGCAAGAGAGACATGAAGGCCCTGGAGATCAACACAGAGCGCTGGGAGGACCTTGCAACGGACCGCTCCAAATGGAGAGGCACCCTGACCAGACAGCTCAAGGCGGGTGAAGAGAGACTGACTGCTGCTGCAGATGAAAAAAGGACCCGCAGGAAGAACCGCCACAGACCCAGCAGCACGGAGACCACCCACAAGTGCGACCTGTGTGACAGGGACTGCCATTCGCGCATCGGCCTGTTCAGCCACAGGCGGTGCTGTTCCAGCAGAGTAGACATTTAGGATTCTCTTCCATGGTCATCATAGACCGACGGAGGCCGACGACGACAGTAAGCTCACTTTTTTTGAGCCATACAGCGCTGTTTTGTGCTGGCTAACTCATTTAAGCTAACGTTTTTTTGCTAGTAGCTAACTAGTACCAACTGCTGATTTGCGCTTGTTTTCTCCTAAATATTCACTTGTGAGAGCAAAACGATGAAATATGTTAATCCTGGTTAAAGTCCTGGTTTTTGTTTTGTATTGCACTTTTGTGCTGTGCATTAAATTGTGTGCAATTTAATGCTAGAATGTTTCCACATGCCAGAGGTTAGCCTCCCTGTTGTGGATACTGGTGAAATGGACCACACGAGCCGAAATCTCGTCGTATTAAAATTGCTTTTTCAAACCAGTGATTTATAAAGTCATTCATATAATTTTCTAAAGCATCAGAATAGACGCACATACCTATTCTGTGGATCCTGCAGTGCTTGTCAGGGAAACGAAGCATTTTTGTCACATCCCACCACTGAATTTCACAGGTGTATTTCCCGAATACAGTTACATCTCCAAAAATTAGGATGTCATGAAAAACTTCAATATTTTTTGTCACTCATTTCAGAAAGTGAAATCCGTATATCATATAGATTCATTACACAGAGTGATATATTTAAAGCGTTTATTTATTTTAATTTTGATGATTATGGCTTACAGCCCCTGAAAACCCCAAATTCAATTTGGCAAAAAATTAGAATATTACATAAAATTAACTTTAAAAAATAGTTTTTAAATATAAATGTTAGCCGCTGAGGTGTTGGTTGTGGTGTAATTTACATATGTGGAGCCACTAGGGAGCGACACAGACCGGATGTTGTCAGGTGTACAGCATGATAGAGATTAATATGGCGGAGTTCGTGTGTTAATGTGTTGCAGCCAGTCAATAAAGGAGGCTCCGTGTTCACCCAAAGCAGCAGTCTTTATTTATAAAAGAACCCAACACAACATGGTGTCAGAAGTTGGTGCGCTTTGAGGTGAGAAAAGTCAGCTTTGCAACCAGCTAGCGGCTATGCCAGACGAAGTTCAAAGAGCTGCAGCTGCGCCAATTGATCCAGTAATGGCGGCGGCTACTCCAGCGGCAACCTTCACCATTAAACCACCGGAGCCCTTCGACTTTGCGAGACCCCAAGAGTGGGAAAAGTGGATAAGACGTTTTGAGCGTTTTAGACTGGCAAGTAACCTGAATAACTCAGCAGAGGTGAACCAAGTAAATACGCTGGTTTATTGCATGGGAGATGAGGCTGACGACGTGCTAAGAGGGCTCGAGCTAACGAATGCGCAGCGCCAGCAGTACGATGCCGTTAAAACAGCCTTTGATAGACATTTCGTTCCCAGAAAGAACGTGATTTATGAACGAGCAAAATTCAACAAGCGAGTGCAACAGCCGGCAGAACCAGTAGACTCGTTCATAACAGCACTCTACGCGCTGGCAGAAAACTGTGAGTACGGTGCACTTCATGATGACCTCTTGAGAGACAGGCTTGTAGTGGGTCTAAAAGATTTGTCGCTGTCAGAAAGAATGCAGCTTGACGAAGATCTTACCCTAGCTAAAGCTATAACAATGGCAAGACAATCTGAAGAAATAAAACAACAACAAACTGACCTAAGAGGTGAAACTAGCATTAACAGAACAGCCGTGGATGCGGTACACATCAGAAAAGCCAAGCCAAACAAGTTCATAATCAAGGAACAAAAACAGATTAAGTCCTCAAGGCCTCAGCAGACAAAACAAGACAGTAAAGTTTGTTCCAAGTGTGGCAAAGCACCAGCACATGCAGCAGTACAGTGCCCAGCTAAAAACGCGGAATGCCATAACTGTAAAAAACGTGGACACTATATTAGAGTCTGTAGGTCCAACCCAACTGTGAATGAGGTCACTGACAATGCAGATGGACTTTTTCTGGGTGAAGTGGATCTAGGGGAGGATCCATGGCTGGCAGACATAAACGTGAGAGGAAATAAAGTGACTTTTAAGTTAGATTCCAGAGCGGACGTCACAGCGGTTTCCGACCAAACATTTGAAATCTTCAAGAAGAAAAATGAACAGTTGGAAAAGGCACAAAAACCACTCTACGGACCGGGTGGAACTGCACTAACCGTGTTGGGGTCTATGACAGAGACTATTACATACGGTGACAAGAGCGCTACTGAGAAAATCTATGTTGTCAAAAATCTGCGCATGGCACTACTGAGTAGAACAGCTTCCGTGAGACTGAAACTAATTGCCAGAATTGACACTATAGACCAAGAGACAGTGAGAAAAGCGTACCCCAAGTTATGTGATGGACTTGGGCTTGTTCAAAAGCCATACACGATTAAACTGAAACCTGATGCTAAGCCCTTTTCGCTCAAGGTGCCAAGGCGTGTGCCACTGCCGCTCATGGGTAAAGTGAAAGAGGAGCTTGAGAGGATGGAAAAGTTGGGAGTCATCAGTCGCGTGGAGCAGCCAACAGATTGGTGCTGTGGCATGGTTGTAGCTCCCAAAAAGGACAAAGAAAAGGTGCGTATCTGTGTGGACATGACACCTTTAAACGAGTCAGTGTGTCGCGAAAGATACATCCTCCCGTCTGTGGGCCAAACGCTAGGCATGCTCACAGGTGCTCAGTATTTTTCAAAGCTTGATGCAAATATGGGATTTTGGCAAATACCACTGTCTAAACAGTCGGTCTTTCTCACCACATTCATTACGCCATTTGGCAGATACCACTTCAACCGTTTGCCATTTGGTATTTCCAGTGCTCCTGAACATTTCCAAAACATGATGGTGACAGAGGTTACATCGGGTCTCGACGGAGTCATCTGTCACATGGACGATATCCTGGTCTGGGGATCCACGAAGGAGCAGCACGACGCAAGACTGCACGCTGTCTTGAAGCGCGCGGAGAAAGCCGGCGTTACGTTGAATATGTCAAAATGTGAGTTTGGCAAAAGAGAGGTCAAATTTCTTGGGTTTATTGTTTCAGCAGAAGGAATGAGGCCAGATCCAGACAAAACCCAAGCTGTTCAGGACATGAAAGAGCCAAGCAACGTGAGTGAGCTCAGGAGCTTTCTCGGAATGGTGAACCAGCTGGGGAAGTTCATTCCGAACCTTTCTGAAAAGGACAAACCATTGAGAGACTTGCTTTCAACAAAGAACATGTGGTACTGGGGGCATGAACAACAAAATGCGTTTTGTAATCTCAAACAAGAACTGTCCTCTGCTCCTGTATTGCAGCTCTATGACCCAAACAAACCACGGAAAATATCTGCAGATGCCTCTTCATACGGATTGGGGGCAGTCATGCTACAGAAGGAGAGAGACGTGTGGTCACCAGTTGCTTACGCTTCTCGATCATTGACACCTACAGAGCAGCGCTACGCCCAGCTGGAAAAAGAAGCGCTGGCTCTCACGTGGGCCTGTGAAAGATTCAATGACTTTATCCTGGGTCTGCACTTTGAACTAGAAACTGATCATAAGCCACTAGTGAGCCTACTGGGAGGACAAGCTTTGGATGCGCTTCCACCGCGTATACAGAGATTTCGTATGCGCCTAATGAGGTACTCATACACTATAAAGCACATCCCTGGCAAAAGTCTCACCACTGCCGACACGCTCTCACGCTTACCGCTCACAAACAGTGTTACTCACACAGACACAGATCTTATGGAGGACACTAACATTTATGTTGACTCTGTGCTAGAGGGACTCCCTACAAGCAGCAAATATCTTGCAGATCTCCAAGAGCAACTGCAGTCCGACAGCGTCTGTTCACAAGTCATGAAATACTGCACAGAAGGCTGGCCGGATCGTAACCAGCTACAGGGAGCGGTGAAGCACTACTGGTCTGAGAGAGCCGTTTTGAGTGTGCATAACGGACTACTACTGAGAGGCACGAGGTTAGTTATCCCTGCTAACATGAGAAATGCAGTTTTGGACAAGATACATGAGGGCCACCAGGGGGTGGTTAAATGCAGAGAGTGTGCCCGTCAGGCTGTATGGTGGCCAGGTTTAAGCAACCAGATCAGCGAAGTTGTACTCAAATGTAGACAGTGCATACAGGAAAGAGTTAATGTGAGAGAGCCTTTAATGCCCACAGATTTACCAGAAAGGCCATGGCAGAAGTTGGGAGCTGATTTGTTCACGCTACAAGACAAAAACTACCTGTTATTAGTGGACTACTTCTCTAGGTATATAGAGATTGCCCAGCTCAGCCCAACTCGCTCTGCCAATGTCATTGTGCATTTAAAATCAATGTTTGCATGTCACGGAATACCGGAGATACTGATCACGGATAACGGCCCGCAGTTCGCAAGTCAGGAAATGGAAGACTTTGCAAAGGAGTACTGTTTTGAGCATGTGACCAGTAGTCCCAGGTACCCCCAAAGTAACGGTGAGGCAGAAAGAGCTGTCAGAACAGTCAAAAATCTTATCAAGAAAGCCAGTGATCCATACCGAGCACTGTTAGCCTACAGAACCACAGCGTTGGCAAATGGCTACAGCCCAGCACAGCTTCTCATGGGGCGTAGACTTCGTACCACCCTGCCAATGCTTCCAGAGGCCTTGCAGCCATGCGTGCCGAATCTGCAACAAATTCGTCACGTGGAAAAGGAGAGACGGATGAGACAAACAGAATGTTTCAACAAAAGACACAGAACGAGAGATTTGGATAAACTGTTACCCGGAAACTCTGTTTGGATTACAGATGCAAAAGCACAGGGCACAGTGACATCTGTCCACAAAACTCCACGGTCCTATGTCATCAGTGGACCACAAGGGACAATCAGGAGGAACTGCACTCATCTTGTGCCTATGTCGATACCAAAGACTGAGATGGAACCACAACGGACCCAGTCAAATGGAAAAGACACTCCTACAGAAACTGCTTCTGAGCCCAATGCACAGGAAACACCAGGTGTTGTTAGAACCAGGTCTGGTAGGGAAGTGATTAAACCAAAGAGACTGGATCTGTAGAAGTTACATGTTAATATTTGTGAAAACAGAGTTGAGTTCTAAAAATGCTTTCTTTAAATAGAAAATAAGAGGCCTTTGCATAATATGTTCTTACATGGCAACAGTGTTGAAAAAAAAAAAAGAAAAAAGGAATGTTATAGATTTGTAAAAGGGGGTGATGTGTTAAATTTATGCTGTCATAGTTGGTTGACAAAAGGGAACGGAAATAAGAATGTATTTTGTGTTTTCAGCTAAAAGGGGTCAACTTGGCTTCAGTAAGGGGGATGTGGTGTAATTTACATATGTGGAGCCACTAGGGGGCGACACAGACCGGATGTTGTCAGGTGTACAGCATGATAGAGATTAATATGGCGGAGTTCGTGTGTTAATGTGTTGCAGCCAGTCAATAAAGGACGCTCCATGTTCACCCAAAGCAGCAGTCTTTATTTATACAAGAACCCAACACAACATTGGTTAATATGGGCTGTAGCCGTAATCATCAATATTAAAATAAACACTTGCAATACACTGTATATCACTGTCCCTGTAATGAATCTAAATATAGGTTTCACTTTCTGAAATGAGTGACAAAAATATTGAATTTTTTCATGGTATTCTAATTTTAGAGATGTGCCTGTATAAGTGTTGAACTTGCTTGAAAGTAACCATCATCCATTTCTGTCGTTCATCTAGGCAGGAGGAAATCAGCCAGCCCACAGCGGACCTCGCCACTGTAGAAAGTACTGAAATCCTTTGCTTTTATAGGTAAAGTGTCAAAACCAAAGTAGCACAATTTCCACTTAATATAAAAGGGACTGAACTGAGATTTATTTGATTGTGTGAATATAAGATAAGATAAGCCTTTATTAGTCCCACAACGGGGAAATTCCAGGATTGCAACAGCACAGGGATAGCAACACTCAGAGCAACAATCAGAAGGCAAGAAAAAAAAAAAAAAAAAAAAAAAAAAAAAAAAACAAGCAAGCAAGAGCAGCTAATATACATATGTACGTATTACTATAAAATATATATATATACACACACACACAGACACACAGTGCAGAGCATTGTAGCTGGATGGAATAAATATATGAATATATGAACACACAGTGCAGAGCATTGTAGCTAGATGGAATAAATATGTAAATATATAAACACCCACAGTACGGAGCATTGCAGCTAGGTGGAATAAATATGCAAGTATATAAACACACACAGTGCGGAGCAATGTAGCTAGATGGAATAATATGTAGATATATAAATATATAAACACACCCAGTGCTGAGCATTGTAGCTAGATGGAATAAATATGTAAATATATAAACACACACAGTGCAGAGCATTGTTGCTAGATGGAATGAAACAGCATAACCGTCTACTTAGTTATCCTACATGGTATGATTATGTGCCCATACATATTCTCACCCTCCATAGCGACCGGTAAGTTCCTAGTTGTATGCCGGAGGGGACCATTGTGTAAGTCTATTGCATCTTTTGCATTCAAAAAACTATTAGTTTGTTACGTCTTTTTGCTATCTCTGCGAGCAGCCCTGCTTAGGTTGTACAGTCTGACAGCCGTTGGTAGGAAGGACCTACGAAACCTCTCGGTTGTGCACCTGGGATGATGTAGTCTGCTGCTAAATGAGCTCCTCAGTGCATTCAGTATGTCCTGCATAGGGTGGAACTCGGACTCCAGCAGAGATGGATGAATATGGCACATCAACTGTAAAATAAACCGCTTGTTAATGTATTTATTTTTTTGTCAGATCACTTGTGTGATCCTTTGTGAGTTATGTTCATAACTGTATGTTTTGGCAAATGTGAGATGTTCAGTCATCAATATAATTTAATTTATATGTGTAGTTTATAGTCTATCATCAATAAACTCATGCAGTAACAGGACACATTACAAATATTTGAGACCCAGTGTAGTGCTTCCTTTTATATTTTAGCAATGCTAGTACAAAACACCGCCCACACATGAAGCCAGGGCATTTTTGTCACATCCCACCACTTTACACATTACACAGATAGTGAAATATTTCAAGCGTTTATTTATTTTAATTTTGATGATTATGGCTTACAGCCCCTGAAAACCCCAAATTCAATTTGGCAAAAAATTAGAATATTACATAAAATTAACTTTAAAAAATAGTTTTTAAATATAAATGTTGGCCGCTGAGGTGTTGGTTAATATGGGCTGTAGCCGTAATCATCAATATTAAAATAAACACTTGCAATATATCACTGTCCCTGTAATGAATCTATATATAGGTTTCACTTTCTGAAATGAGTGACAAAAATATTGAATTTTTTCATGGTATTCTAATTTTTGAGATGTGCCTGTATAAGTGTTGAACTTGCTTGAAAGTAACCATCATCCATTTCTGTCGTTCATCTAGGCAGGAGGAAATCAGCCAGCCCACAACAGACCTCGCCACTGTGGAAAGTACTGAAATCCTTTGCTTTTATAGGTAAAGTGTCAAAACCAAAGTAGCACAATTTCCACTTAATATAAAAGGGACTGGGGGACTTCCGGGAAGATGGCGGAGAGACATAACACTTAAACAGAGAGCTCTCCCTAGCCGGATTAAAAATCATCGGTAAATGGCCAACTCGACATAAGCGGATCAATAAACTAAGGGATGAAAACACGAAGGAGCCGGGCACAAGGACAAAAGCTGGGTAAAATTAAAGAATTCCTCTTCAACAACGCAGGAGAAATCGCTGAACACGAGGCCCAAAAAAACGAGGTGACTGCAGCAGAGAAAATGGAGGACGCCAGGCTCGATAACATGAACACTGGCTTCGCCAGTTTGGGTAAAGAGTTGAAAGACTTCAAGCGGCAGCTACAACAGGATTTAGCGGCACTTAAGGAGGAGCTGAAAAAAGAGATTAAGGAGGAAATTATGGGCCTCCGAAGAGAAATGGAGCGCAAGCTAGCAGAAAACATGGAGGAGCTGCGCTCTCAGCGGGCGTGTATGACAGAAGCACAGGCCCGAATATCGGAGCTGGAAGATTGGAAGAGCGAGGCAAGCGAGCAGCTACAGACCCTGACGGCACAAACGCAGAGGATGCAGGAGAAAATAACCGACCTGGAGAGCAGGTCCAGACGAAGCAATATGCGCATCTTCGGGATCCCGGAGGGCATTGAAGGCAACTCGATGACGAAATTCATGGATCAGTTCTTAAAAAAAGAGCTGGAGCTGCCCGGTGAAGCGGATCTGCAGATTTAACGAGCGCACAGAGCCTCGGCACAGAACCCGAAACCAAACTCTCCACCCAGGTCAGTTGTGGTCAACTTTCTGAAATATGATGTAAAGGAAAGAATCCTGACTCAAGCGTGGAAAAAAAAGATACGAATCGGCGACAAGCAGATATTCTTTGATCATGACTACCCGACAGAAATTGTGCAGCAGCGAAAGAAATATGCCAACATTAAAAAAATGCTGAAAGAGAAAAAAAATTAGATTCCAAACGCCGCTAACGAAGATGAGGATTCATTGGGAGGACGGCATGAAGACATACAACACAGCCAGAGAGGCAGCGCGGGATATGACGGAGCGAGGCTTTGTGGTGAGCGTGCCGGAGGAAGCGGCTGGAGCACCGGCGGCACTGAACGCATCACGACAGCCGGAGTGGAGGCGAGTGAGCGGCAGAAGACGGGA
The DNA here is from genome assembly GCA_020510985.1 of Pholidichthys leucotaenia. Lineage (NCBI taxonomy): Eukaryota > Metazoa > Chordata > Actinopteri > Cichliformes > Pholidichthyidae > Pholidichthys > Pholidichthys leucotaenia. The sequence goes on from CM035838.1 coordinate 21,570,398, forward strand.
GGAGACGTGGAGCAGCGGGCCCAGGAAAAACTGCAAGGCTTTCAACTGAAAGCCTAGATTGTAACAAAGATTAAGAAAGACACAGAAGAAATGAAGGCCAAGAAGACGAGGTAAAAGAGAAACAGACGGCTAGGAGAGGTTTAAGTGATATTTGTTGGACATTTCTAGACTAATGACTATTACTTGGATAGTAAATACAGGTCTAGGGAGGGCCCCTCACTCGGTGAGGACATTCCCTCCACCCACCAACAGGGACCAGTGGGCAGAAGAAAGGCCCAAAGTACGGAGGTCAAGATTTTTTAATGTGTTTTTATATAAATATGTGTTATTTTTGTTGTTAAAGGGGCTAGGAGCACAAGTTAAAAAAATGGAAAAACATGAATATGGGTAAAAATCTTAAGATAATGACACTAAACGTGAATGGTCTGAACTCACCTGTTAAAAAGGAAAGAATAATAAGAAAATTCAAATTTATGCAAGAGACACATTTGAGCAAGACAGAACATGTGAAACTAAAGAGATTTGGTTATAAGAACTCCTACTACAGTTCATTTAAGGGAGGAACTAAAAGGGGGGTTATGATACTAATTTCAAATAAAATACAATTTGAATATGAACAAGAAATCCAGGATAAAGAAGGCAGGTATGTAATAATAAAGGGAAGAATAGATGGTATGCAGATCACATTAGTGAACATCTATGCCCCACCAGAAAGTGACAAGGGTTTTTTTCAACATCTGTTTGATCTCATAGCAACACACAGTGAAGGAGTCCTAATTTGTGGAGGAGACTTAAATGCTGTCATGGATCATGAAGTTGACACAAGTGTTAAGAAGACAAAAAAACATGTAACAAAGTTCATAAGAACCTCACTGGCAGAAATGGGTATGGTAGACATATGGAGGGACCTGCACCCACTTGAAAAAGACTATACACATTATTCAGCAGTCCATAAAGTACACTCTAGAATAGATTACTTCCTTATGAATGAAGATGACAGACACAGGGTGAGAAATTGTTGGATTGGAGGGGCAGAAATATCAGATCATAATCCTATATACATGGAAATATATTTAAACAATAGAAAACGACAAACAATATGGAAACTTAATGTAGGACTGTTAAATGATGAGAAAATGAAAGAAAGAATAAAAGTAAACATAAACGAGTATATCCAAGAGAATGACAATGAAGAAGTGGACCCAACAATACTATGGGATGCACTAAAAGCCGTGTTAAGAGGTAAATTAATTGTTGAAACAGGAAAAGCAAATAAGTCTAAACTGGAAACATATGAACAAAGATGTGAGAGACTGAGGGAATTAGAACGTAAACATTAAAGCACAAATGACCCAAAAATATATCAAGAAATTAAAGAAGAAAAAATAAAGATAAAAGAAACACAAATAGATGAAATTGAAAGGAAAAATAGATATCTAAAGCAAAAATATTATGAAACGGGACCAAAAGCCACAAAACTGCTGGCAAAATGGTTAAGAAAACAACAAACAATGAATAATGTATATAAGATTAAAGACCCCATCACAAATAAAACCAAAGTTAACCCAGAAAACATCGAAGAAATATTCCATAATTTCTATCAAGAACTATACTTGCAACCTGAAGAAACAAATACTAAAGATATTAAAAAATTTCTATGCACATTGGACTTGCCATCAATAGGAAATCAACAAAATGAAAAGCTAACAGCAGAAATAACAACACAAGAGATTAGAGATGTGATTAAGTCACTTAAAAACGGTAAATCACCAGGTAGTGATGGATACCCGTCTGAGTTTTATAAACTGTTTATAGAAGAACTCACGCCACAGCTCCTAAAGTCATTTAATTGGACGTTGAACAACAACAAAATACCTCCATCATGGAACGAAGCCATTATTTCAGTTATTTTAAAGCCAGGGAAAGATAGAGAACAATGCGGAAACTATAGACCAATCTCTTTATTAAATGTGGATTATAAAATATATACAACAATTATATGTAAACGAATAAAGACATTCTTGACGGAATTGATAGAAGATGATCAAACTGGTTTCATAGAGGGACGCCAAACACATGACAATATCAGGAGAACAATACATATAATTAATCAAATACATAAAGAAAAGAAAAGCGCAGTAATAATGAGTTTAGACGCAGAAAAAGCATTTGACAGGGTTAACTGGAAATTCCTATATAGTGTGCTGGAACGCTTTGGATTTAATGAAAAATCAGTACAATGCATAAGGACGCCGTATCAAGAACCTGTGGCAAGAATCAAGATAAACGGTAGCTTAACAGACAAAGTAAATATACAAAGATCAACTAGGCAGGGATGCTGCTTATCGCCCACCTTGTTTGCTCTGTTCATAGAGCCACTGGCTCAAGCGATACGACAAAATAAGAAATTAAAAGGTGTAACAATAAAGGGAGCGGAACACAAGATTGGGCTATTTGCAGACGATATTATAGTTTACCTTGAACAACCAGATGAATCAATAATGGAAATGATGAACTTGATAGAAAATTTTGGAAAATTATCAGGATACAAGATAAACATAACAAAAACACAAATACTGACATTCCACTATAACCCTTTAAACCAGATAACTGATAAGATCAAACTAAACTGGAAACAAAAAGAAATAAAATACCTTGGAGTGAACATACCTAAAGATCTAAGCAAAATCTATAAAGCAAACTATGATAGGTTGGAACAAGAAATAAAAAAAGATATTGATAGATGGTCAATCTTAAATATGGATCTGAATTCAAAAATTGAGACAGTCAAAATCAGCATACAACCTAGATTACTTTACCTCTTCCAGGCTCTACCAACAGAGATTCCAGGTGCCCAGTTCTCAAAGTGGGACAGGATGATATCGAGATTTGTTTGGGGAGGTAAAAAGCCAAGAGTGAAATATAAAACTCTCCAGTTACCAAAAGAGAAAGGAGGCATGGGCCTACCGAGTCTAAAGGAATATTACTACTCAGCACAAATAAGATATATCATATGTTGGTGCGACGAAGGATATGAGGCAAAATGGAAAGAAATGGAAAAGGAAATTGAGGGACTCCCAGTACAAAGCATAATAGGAGATAAAGATGCATATAAGCAAATCAAACAAATAGACCCAATCACTAAATTTACTTTGGAACTGTGGTATAAAATAGTACAAAAGTATAATATAAAGGAAGACATAAAACTATTGAAATGGGTAGCATTTGACAGTCAGTTTGAACCAGCAAAACAAGATAGGGGATACAAAAATCTGGTGAACAAGGGAATCACAGCATGGGGAAATATCGGGAAAAAAGATCTCGGGAGCTTTGTAAACATCAGAAGAAAAATTTAAACTAGAAAGATCGGAATTCTTCAGATATCTGCAGATGAGAGACTATTATATGAAGAAGATTAGGCATAACCTCCAAACAGATGTGAGCGAGATTATACAATTCATTTTAAGTTCATATGCAGGAAATAAAATAAGAATTATTTCAAAGCTATATCAGAAACTTATGGCAAACAATCATTCAAGTAACTATATAAAGGAGAAATGGGAGAAAGAGCTAAATTTAAACATAACAGAAGAAAGCTGGCAGGAAATATGGAAAACACAACACACATCAACAAATTCAAGGACATGGAGGGAATTTGGATGGAAAAACCTGATCCGCTTTTTCATTACACCACAGATTCAAGGAAAATATACAAATACCCAATCTTTATGCTGGAGAGGATGTGAGGCTCAAAATGCAGACCACTCACATATGTTTTGGAAATGCTGCAAAATCTCATCATTCTGGAAATCTATACATGTGACAATACAGAGGATATTAGGATATAATATACCAATGAACTGTAACCTGATGTACTTATACAAGCTGCTGCGCGCAGGGGTGGACCAGCACCTGTCATCATGGATCCTGGACTACCTCACGAACCGGCCTCAGTTTGTGAGAACCCGGGACTGTGTTTCCGACACGATCATCAGTAGCACAGGGGCCCCCCAGGGAACGGTGCTGGCTCCCTTCCTGTTCACTCTTTATACTGCGGACTTCTCACACAACACAACACATTGCCATCTACAGAAGTTCTCTGATGACTCTGCGATCGTTGGTCTCATCTCCAACGGAGATGAAGCTGAGTACAGAGGGCTTATCCAGGACTTCGTGGACTGGTGCCATCGGAACTGCCTCCAGATCAACGCGAGGAAAACTAAGGAGCTGGTGGTGGACTGCCGCAGGCATGGGCAGCCCCTCACAGCACCAGTAAATATACAGGGAACAGACATCGAGATGGTGACATCCTATAAGTACCTGGGTGTTCATCTGAACAATAAACTAGACTGGTCACACAATACTGACGCACTCTACAAGAAGGGACAGCGCAGGCTGTTCCTGCTGAGGAGACTCAGGTCTTTTGGTGTACAAGGGGCGCTGCTGAAGTCATTCTATGACACGGTGGTGGCATCAGCCATCACTTTTGGAGTGGTCTGCTGGGGCAGTGGCATTACTGCAGCCGATAGGAAGAGACTGAACAAACTGATTAAGAAAGCTAGCTCTGTCCTGGGGCAGCGCCTTGATCCGATGGAGGAGATAGGAGAGAGAAGGACGGTGGCTAAACTGTCATCTCTGCTGGAGTCCGAGTTCCACCCTATGCAGAACATACTGAATGCACTGAGGAGCTCATTTAGCAGCAGACTACATCATCCCAGGTGCACAACCGAGAGGTTTCGTAGGTCCTTCCTACCAACGGCTGTCAGACTGTACAACCTAAGCAGGGCTGCTCGCAGAGATAGCAAAAAGACGTAACAAACTAATAGTTTTTTGAATGCAAAAGATGCAATATACTTACACAATGGTCCCCTCCGGCATACAACTAGGAACATACCGGTCGCTATGGAGGGTGAGAATATGTATGGGCACATAATCATACCATGTAGGATAACTAAGTAGACGGTTATGCTGTTTCATCCCATCTAGCAACAATGCTCTGCACTGTGTGTGTTTATATATTTACATATTTATTCCATCTAGCTACAATGCTCAGCACTGGGTGTGTTTATATTTATATATCTATATATTTATTCCATCTAGCTACAATGCTCCGCACTGTGTTTTTATATATCTACATATTATTCCATCTAGCTACATTGCTCCGCACTGTGTGTGTTTATATACTTGCATATTTATTCCACCTAGCTGCAATGCTCCGTACTGTGGGTGTTTATATATTTACATATTTATTCCATCTAGCTACAATGCTCTGCACTGTGTGTTCATATATTCATCAATATATATAATCCAAACCCCGTTGCAGTGGTTTAGATCTTATTTATCTGATAGGTTCCAGTTTGTTCATGTAAATGATGAGTTTTCTCTCAGCTCAAAGCTTAGTCATGGAGTTCCACAGGGATCTGTGCTTGGCCCTACTCTTTTTAGTTTATATATGCTTCCGTTAGGCAACATTATTAGAAAGCACTGTATACATTTTCACTGTTATGCAGATGACACACAATTATACCTGTCAATGAAGCCAGATGATACTAATCAATTAGCCAAGTTAGAAGCCTGTCTTAAGGAAATCAAAGTTTGGATGACTTGTAATTTCCTGCTATTAAATTCAGATAAGACTGAAGTCATTCTTGTTGGTCCAAAAAACCTTAGAAATTCCTTTCCAAATCAAACTTTCAGTTTGGATGCAGTTACTCTTTCTCTTAATAGCTCTGTGAGGAACCTTGGAGTTATTTTTGATCAGGATTTGTCCTTCAATTCACATATTAAATTTGTTTCTAAGACTGCCTTCTATCATTTGCGTAATATTGCCAAGATTAGGAGCATCTTGTCTCAGAGTGATGCTGAGAAGCTGATCCACGCTCTTGTTAGCTCGAGATTAGATTATTGTAATTCTTTATTATCAGGCTGTCCTAAAACATCTTTAAAAAGTCTTCAGCTGATCCAAAATGCTGCAGCAAGAGTTTTAACAGGTACTAGAAAGAGAGATCATATCTCTCCGGTTCTGGCCTCCCTTCATTGGCTTCCCATAGAGTTTAGAATTAAGTTTAAAATCCTTCTTCTTACTTACAAAGCTCTAAACAATCAGGCTCCTTTTTATTTAAAAGATCTGATACTACCGTATCATCCTAACAGAGCACTACGCTCCCAAAATGCAGGTTTACTTGTAATACCTAGAATCTCCAAAAGTACAATGGGAGGCAGAGCCTTCAGTTATCAAGCTCCTCTCCTGTGGAATCAGCTGCCAATCTGGATTCGGGAGTCAGACTCGATCTCTGTTTTTAAGAATAGGGCTAAAACCTACCTTTTTGATATAGCCTACAATTAGGGAGGGATCATGTGTTTCTGAACCCTCCCTTAGTTATGCTGCTAATAGGTTTAGTCAGCCGGGGGACCTCCAGTAATGCACTGGGCCTCACTCCTTTCCTCACTCTCTATGAAATATTTTTTTTTTGCTGGTCATTAACATTTGTTTGTTCTCTCCCATAGATTGAGTCCCCATCGTGCTGTTTGCTCTCTACATGTCTGTTCTTTTCTTCTTCTCTGTCCCCTCACCCCCCAGCCAGTCGCAGCAGATGACTGCCCCTCCCTGAGCCTGGTTCTGCTGGAGGTTTCTTCCTGTTAAAAGGGAGTTTTTCCTCTCCACCGTCGCCAAGTGCTTGCTCACAGGGGATCGCCTGATTGCTGGGGTCTTTCTGCAACTGTGGGGGTCCTCCCTACAGTTGATAGTGCTATGAGATGACTGTTGTTGTGAAATGGCGCTATATAAATAAAGTTGAATTGAATTGAATTGAATATATTCATATATTTATTCCATCCAGCTACAATGCTCTGCACTGTGTCTGTGTGTATATATATATTTTATAGTAATATGTACATATGTATATTAGCTGCTCTTGCTTGCTTGTTTTTTTTCTTGCCTTCTGATTGTTGCTCTGAGTGTTGCTATCCCTGTGCTGTTGCAATCCTGGAATTTCCCCGTTGTGGGACTAATAAAGGCTTATCTTATCTTATCTTATCTTATGTGATCTTAAGAGACAATGTAATACAGGCTGAGGACAGATATCTAGTTAAAAGCTTGTTGATTGCATGTAAAAAAACAATCACAAAAAAATGGCGATCAGAAGTTCTTCCTGACCAAGAGCAATGGACTGACATTGTTGAGGACATACGTATGATGGAAAAACTAACATATCGACAAAGAATGCAAGAAGGACTATGGGGAAAAAAATGGCGGAAATGGACACACTACAAAGTGCAACAACGAGACAGAAATTGAAAGAATAACCAAAGATGCTGGAAAAACCAGAAGAATTAAGAGATGGAAACTAAAAACTTGATGCTCCAACATTTGTCCCCCCTTTTTTTTTTCTTTCTTACTCTAGCCCCTTTGTTTTTAAATGTAGACTGTGATCTGAATGCAATATATATGATGAAAAATGAATAAAAATCTAAGTTACAAAAAAAAATATAAAAGGGACTGAACTGAGATTTATTTGATTGTGTGAATATGGCACATCAACTGTAAAATAAACCGCTTGTTAATGTATTTATTTTTTTGTCAAATCACTTGTGTGATCCTTTGTGAGTTATGTTCATAACTGTATGTTTTGGCAAATGTGAGATGTTCAGTCATCTATATAATTTACTTTATATGTGTAGTTTATAGTCTGTCATCAATAAACTCATGCAGTAACAGGACACATTACAAATATTTGAGACCCATTGTAGTGCTTCCTTTTATATTTTAGCAATGCTAGTCCAAAACACTGCCCACACATGAAGCCAGGGCAACAAGAGACACTTTTACAGACAAGACAAACTTTTATTGATAAAAACTTCATATTTTGACTGAGCAACTCCACACTCGGTGATGCACAACTTCAGTTAAAGTACTAGATTCCATTCAAGTGAATGTATTAATTCATTCTGATTGCTGAGGCCACAGTAAAAAGAGATGATTTTAAATGTAACGCAGCCCTTGTAAAATCTACCGAAGCGCAGCTACATGAAAATTGTGGTTAAATACAACAACGAAGTACTTTATTGTCACATTCAAATTGTAATCCCTCCTGTTTTGTTTTTCTTTTTAATTCTTGGATGAAATATGGTGGGCCATATAAGCTGCAGCTTCAGCCATCACCCATTTCAGATAACCTATGTTGAACTGTATAATCAGAGGAGTTATTGTTTAATTTGACCTTGTTAGATTTTTTCCCCTTTGTTATGTTATTCTATTTTCTTTTAATCTTTACTTTTAATCAATCCAAAATAAAGATTCATTAATTAATTCACATTCCACCACTGGCTTTTAGCAACAAGTGTATTTCCCAAATAAGTTTTAAACTTGCTTTAATTAACCACCACCCATTTGTCTTTTGTCTAGGCAAGAGGGAAACTGTCACCCCAACTGGACCTTGCCTCACTATTTACAGAGATGCAGGCTGAAGATCTGTTGAACCAGGACCAGTACGATGGGCCGATCCATTTGCTTCTCAGTGAGGCAGCGTGGCTGCCGTGTGTGACCATTCCAGTTTTTTTTTTTACAGTTTGAATTTTGCACATTCTGAATAATCTGGAATTTGCTGCTGATTGTAATGAACAATTTAGTGACTTATGTGTTTGGATCATGATTTTCTATTTTGTCTGTTAAGACACCGGTGGGAAAAGAGTCAACTGTACAAAGGATTAATCGGTGACCTTGAAAATTACGGCTCATTTTTAAGAAAAAAGTAACCAAAATAATTATTTTATTAACTGAAGACTATATTGTTAAAAGACTGTACAGAAGACCCTGCATACTTCAGTGACAGTACCAGTATATGGAGGAATTCTGGGTCATATTAGCATCTGCTTTTCATCATCATGGGTTTGGGCAGGGGTGTCTAATCATGTGCCATGGAGGGCCAAGACCCTGCAGGCTTTACCTCCAACCAGTGTCTTCAACAGCAGATTCCACTGAACTTCTTCCACTGACTGATCAGTGAGAACACCTGCTGAAGAGACTGGGTAGAAGAGAGAACCTGCAGGGTCTTGGCCCCCCATGACACATGATTGGAAGCCCCCGGATTAGGTTTAATGGGATTTAACATTTTAACACAAACTGCTTTATGGTTCATAATTCTGTTGACAGACTTACACCAAACCAAAAGTGATTTCTCAAACTGCTGGATTATTCTTAGCTTTTCCAATCTTTCAGTATTTAATTTATGCCACATGGTGGTAACCTTCACATATAAAAAAAGAGACATCTGCAAAAACTTCAGAGGTTTATTGTCAGTGCAAATCCCAGTGCAATACAACATGAATGCATATCTAGTACATTGTTGATGCAGAGAATATATATTTCTACAGTACATTAAGTTTTCCATGTAACCTTGTGACTGCATTATTTTAATTGCTTTTAATCCTAGATCAAGTTTGTTTTGGCCTAAAATGCATGATAACTGTCAAATATATCTTATTATACCTAACTCAGTAAAGTTTACTTTTTGAATATATATTTTGTGGCTAATATAGTTATTAACCTGGCGATCAAGTTGTGTCAGCTGATCATTTTTTTCTATGACACCATCTCAGACTCTGCTGCAGAAGCAGGTAAGTCCATGATGTCTCAACAGTCTCTCCATGATTTTCACGCAGATCAGAGCAATTTGTTGTACAGGAAATAAACGTTTCTACAGACATTCTTAAGCTCTAAAACCACTGATCGTTTGTGAAGCTGTGCTGACATCAGTGACAGGCTGATGACATCCGTGACAGGCTGTGCTGAACGCCCAGAGTGAATGAAGCAGTAATTTCCCCACAACAGAGCCATCTGAAACACACACAGCATACATATTTTAGTACCTAACAGCGATAACTTGCAAACATTAAAGTGTAGCACGACGTACTTATAGCAAACTAGCATTAGCAACCATTAGCTTGCCATCATATACGACCTAGTTTGTATCCTCACGCCTTTGGCTCTCCCAGAAGCTGCAGAACTATTCCAGAGTGTTTCATCTCGCTGCCTGTACCCTTGTCTGGTGGTCCTTTTTGGCATTTACGGTGAAAAAAGCCACAGACCGAGGAGTGGCCTTGTACAGCTGTATGTGTTATGTTTTGCTTGGGTTGCGTGTTCTACGTCACGGGAGTGTGACGTCGCCTCGCCGTTATAGAAATCCCACCCACCCCAGCTCAACACGGTTGTAATGGAGACAAAAGCGTGCCGAACCGTATTGAAGTGAATTGAGGCGTGCCGAGGTGTGCTGGGCTAGTGGAAAAGTGCCTTTTGTTGCATCAACCCCCAACTCCTGACACCAATAATCCACAGGACACAGTAAGAGGGGAGCACACCATTGCAATGGTGGTGGTGTCAAACTCACCCATTCCCCTAAAAGGGGGGGAGGGGTCCTGCGGTCACCAGCAATCCACCTATTCCCTGGGTCACAGTGACGGGGAGTTAGTCATTGCAAAGGGAAGACCCAGATCTCAGGTGGTATTGAACTGGTTGAACCAGGGCATCGGCAGGGCACATCAGTTATTTAAAAGGACACTCTGTGCTCCTCCGGAAACTGTGGACCAAGTTCAGCCTTTTAACTGTCATTGATGGACCACTTTGTTGAACTGTTTCTTCCTCATCCACCAGGGAGAGGCAAGTTCAGGTGGTGGCTCCCTCCTCGCTAGTGCCTGAACTTCTTCATCATTTCCATTGGGGGGGGGGGTGACGCTGCTGAGAGAGAAACAATATTTTAATTCTCCTGTATGTCCTGTACGTATAGTAGTATTGACAAATAAAATCTTTCAGTATTTCAATCTTGAATCTGTTCATTTCACAACAGAGCGGGTGTGGGAAAAGGCCCAACAATCCTACTACTGGCCATTCATGTTGAGGGACATTCAAAAATGGTGTGAGCTATGCGTAGTTTGTCAAACACGGCGGTCTCTGGTTCCTGTCATATCCCGAGTGCTTTTGTCCGCGCTCGGGTTATTCCTCATCCCTGTCAGGTTTTGACAGCAGGTGTCATCACTCGGGTTCCCGGGCTCTGACTGGCCAGATGCTTGGGGGCTCTCAGCTGTCAGAGCCTGAGCAGCTGCGCCGCATTGACAATCATGAGCAGCTGGCTTTAAATGTCAGTGCGAGTGAATTGGACTCTGCGGCTGTCTCGTCAAAAGTCTTATGACTTTCCCCTGTCTCCTTACCACATGCTCCCTGGGTTCCCCGACGTATCCCGCTGCATGTAAGTTGTCTACTATTTGGAATTGTACTTCTCCCTCGCTGACATTCCTTCCTAATTGCGGTGGACGAGAGCTCCTCGTCTCTGCCATAACTCTCTCCCTGTTCCACGTTTAATATTCCTTGCCTTTGCGGTGTACGAGTGTCCCTCGTCCTAGCCGCTAACCTCTATTGTGAATTCATATTGTGTTGTGTAGCATAAAATGGAATTTATTAATAAATAATAAATATGATCAGGTATGAATTATTTAATTTATATTGATGTATTGGAATCTGAGCTCAAATCTCATTTCATATACATCAGAAAAGTTAATAACACTCGTAAAGGGGCACCAGCTTCTGTCTTTAAGAAGCAATTTGATCTTTAATTTCACTTTATACCTGTTTAATCACTCAATAAATTAATCAATAATCAGTCTCAAAAATTTTCCGTGAATTCGATACCTGGGCTTGAAACAGACTCAGAATGAAATAAATTCCCAACAACTTCTCTCATTTTTAAATATTTATTAAACGAAATGATTAACAGACATTGCAGTAATTTCCTTAATCATAAAATCAATCTTGTAAATGATAGATTAACAATGTCAATATTTTCGGAACCAGGGTTAAACTGAGAAATGAATTTCTATCAGTTTGAGTTAACAGATTATAAAAAAAAAAAAAAAAAAACGCAAATTTATGGAGAAAGTTTACTAATTATGAAAAAGTCCTAAATTAATCTTAAGAAAATAAAAACGGAATTTTAATGAAAAGAAGAGTTATGTTAAGGGCTTCTTAATTTGCATCTGATTAGATATACAAATTATTACCGAACCTCAGACGTTAATTCAGCAGTGGAATTAAAGTTTGCAGCTCACGTGTTCCTCGGTCGATGATAGTTCTGTCGTCCGTCCTCAGCCCAAGATTTCGTGGATGTTAGGGGAAATATCTGCCTGCAGATATTTCAGGGTCCACAGTTCGACCTTTAAATTCAAGCGATCGAAGGGGGCTGGATCTTGGCCGTATGACCCACAGTTGAAACTGGGTTAGATGACTTTTCTTCAGCGTTTGATGAACAGCCTTGATTCCTCAGCTGCACGTGACGTGGAAGGCTGCATCTTCTCAAGAGGTCTTCGATAATAATTAAAAGATATCTAATCTGATCTCAAATTAAAAAGAAAACTTTCGGACTTTAGATAAAAATAGTAGCTTCTGGTGGGTGCTTGGTCAAGAAAAATATTATAAAAATGAAGTCAAGATTAAGTTTACATTAAAATCAAACAAACGGTGGTTTTACAGAAAGTTTAACAAAGAAAGTGATGAATAAAAATTGGAGTTTAACTCCGATTAAGAATTGAGCTCAAAGAAATAGGAATTCCTAGGTATTTAAGAGGAAAAGAAAATACAAAGTGACATAAACAAATTACGAGTTATCTGCTCTGTGTTCAGAAAAGCGACGCGTGGTCAGACGGTCCTTTGTTCTTCCTTGCTGTGTGTAGACAATGGAGGAGATCAGGAAAAAAGGGAGGCGAGCCGGACAGAGGATCTGCAAAGAGTGTCCGGAGCAAAAGAGCGATGAAGCAGGAGTCTCTCTCCTTTATATAAGCTCTGTTGGGTTTCGCAGGCTTCCGGCCTGACCGGAATCTCAGCCAATGAGTGTCCTTTGTGGGCGGGCTCGATGAACTTTTAGTCCAATGAACAAACAGTCTATTGTTTGGAGCGCTTTGGGAGGAAGAGTTGTTATGCAGAGATTGGCTGTTGGAGTCACATGTGATATCGAGGCAAAACTTTGATACATACTGGAAGTTAATATTTCCCTTTATGTATTAAACTAAGATAACTTTAGTGATTAGTATAAATTATAAGCAGTGCTTCTAAATCAACATGCAGGAATAAACATTCATATAAACATTAACATGCATATATATAAAATCACAGATTAATGCATTTCACACATTATTGATTTTCCACATCAAAAACATCAGCGTCCATCTGCATTTTCATAGTTCTGAAAAGAATGAAGGTGTAGAATCGAGTTTGTAATAATGTACTTTAAAGTTCACTAGTTAAATCCAGCGTTTCCAGAGTTTAAGGAAATTAGCTGAGTCGTGGATCTGTTGCATGTTTTATGGGGGCAATAAAAGTGAAGCTGGATATTGGGGAAATTCCTTAGGCTGGTTTTAACAAAAGAAAGGGGATTTCAGCTGTGGCCTGGGGGAAGAAAATCCATTTCTTTGCGTTATTCCTGGATGAAACAAAAATGTCTTTAAGCAGAAGAATAATTGTTGCTGAGCCAAAGTGAGATGATGCTACAGTCCCCCCTCTGGTATCAATGGTAACATTGATTCAGCATTGATAGCAATCCTAGGCATCAAATCCCAATTTGGCGAGGCTTGATCCAAATGCTGAACTAAAGTTCTGATGTCGAAAAGTCTTAAGCTTGTAAACAGTATCTATTCCAAAGTGTAGGTCCTTAAATTTTTTCTGAAAAACTTCTGGAAATTTCAAAAATAATTTTGGCGTGACCAAATATAAACATTGTATAATTGTCTAGGATATGCTAAAGTTCTGTATAAGCCTGTAAAGACTTAAAAATTCTGGGTACAAAAAAAAAAGTGAACTAGAAGTATGTGGGTTTTAACATACTTGATATAAATGTTTTGGGTTTGCTGAAAAATATCTATTCAAGGTTTCAAAAACAGTTTAAATGTACATAAAATCTAAATAAAGTATAAAGGATTATTTGTATATACACAAGCATGTATCCAAAAATCTTAGTCAAAAGCAAAAATAAAATTCTTTCATACTTGAGGTAGATTCAGACTAATCAATATTGAGGTGACTCAAGGAGGTTCAAATTGAATTTGTTTAGTTAGACTAAACCATGGTTCCACAGATGTCCAAATCATAGGGTGTTTGAGGCTTTTGTTCGGAAAAAACTGAGTGGGCATAGGATGTCGTTATCATTCTTTGGATGGCAATGAGAAGTAAATTTGGATTTACTGCAAAAAGGATATGATGAGAGAGCATATTCATTGCTAAAGCGTTAACTGAAAAGCTAATGTTTCTAGCTACTTCTGAGAGTAACATATACATTGGCTGTGTGTGAGCATAGTCAACCTTTAACACAAAGAGCAAAGGGTTCAAGACCTTGTTGAGTTTGACTGAAGCTTCTGAGCAAGCATTCAAAACCAACACAGTGTCTTGTAAGATTTTGTTAACCATTTGTGGTTCGACAACCTGGCGTTTCGGTTTAGCGATGTTGACCGAGTTAACAGTGGGCATGCTAAGGTTAACTAGAGGCTCTAACGATGAGGCTGTTATTAAGAATCCATCCGAGGATCTTTGACCTTTCGTTTTGGCTTGGCCCAATTCTGACTGGGTAACAGTGGGTGTGATTGCTAGGCAGATGGCTAAACTGATAAACAGGAGGGCTATCATCTCGGCAAACAAAAGTGAGTGGTTTTGGATCTTAATCTTCTTGTTGATCTTTCTTTAGATACCTGGTTGGCAAATGAGAATTCCTCTCAGAGGTGGAATGATTTCTTTTAGATGGATGTACTTTAGTGATCCCAAAACTGGGAAATTACAGAATAGAGCTTAAGAGATTGAACTCTAAACCTTGTGCTTGTTTTTCTCACCTTTGATGGGAGTTTTAAGATTATTAGCTCAAGCTAATGGTGTTGAATGTCTTGTGTATACTATTTGGTAATAGTAAGTTGATTGAAGTTTATTAGATTTTACAGAGGTCTTTGAAATTTAGTTTAAGGGCTAATTTGGTTTTAATATACCCTTTCCTTTCTGGAGGTTTGGATGCAGTTAACTGATTGGAGAAATTTGACTGAGTGTACCTGAGGCTAGTAGTTAGCTACAGTTATTTGTCAGACGTAGGTTTGATTTTAATCTTATTTATGGACTTACTTTGACAGTGTTGTACCCGACAAGTCCCATGGGGTTTTGGTAAAGGTTACTCTGATTTTGGTGAGCCCATTTGAAAATGGGGTCCTGGGTTTGGCACTTGAGTGGCCAAAGTTTGTTGTTGACAATGTGTGGATTCATCCACTTGGGCAGGAATTTAGGAGTGATTTTCCTTTCCTGTAAGTTTATTTCAGGTGTCTGCGGTACAAATGTGGGGTGGAAGATCTTGTCCCCCCTTCGCAGTTTGTCATGCAAGAGTTTTTGATCGTTGTACGCTTTGTGTCGTTTGGCGAATCGGTCCGAATGGTTTTGAAATACAGCCTTGGGAGCTTTGTATGTCGTTTTGATGCTTTTGTGTTCTGCAGCTGGAATGTTATGGGCATTGGCAGTCATCACCCCCCCTCTGGTTTCGAGGAACTTTGAGCGGTGGCGATGATGGTTCGTCGGAAGCATGATCAGGAGTGCCATTGCATAGCTGCAGAGAAGATTGTGTCGCATGAAGTGGTTTCAGTTTTGGTATGTCATAGGGTTTAGATGCGGGTAGCGCATGTATCGTTTTATCCGACCGGTGTTTGACGGTTTCATAGATCATTTGGTTGCAAGGTTGAGTGACTGTGTGCCTTGCGTTTGCAAAAGTTGGGTTCGTTGTCGCAAAAAGTTGAGGTTTTAGAGGGTCTAGAAAGCCGGTTGGTGTGGCTCTTGTGACCATGCAGGCCTCATGGGTGGGTGGGTGGGTTTCAAAATGTGACACCACCATTGAATCATGGGTATCAAGGGTTTTAAGAGGGCCGTTTGGGTTTTTCTGCTCGGCCATTGAGTTTTCAAGATCATTTGAGTGTTTGGCTTGACCTTGTATTTGAAGGTGACTTTTGACTTCTCATGGACAGTACTCACCTTGGTCTTGGCGGTCGCTTTCACTCGGTTGCAGTTGTTCCAACAGTGCTAGTTGTGTGAGACTTGGGGTGTCTAAAGTGTTCAGAACAAAGCACTGTGATTCAGTTGTTCTTGTTGGGTCAAATGGGTGAGGGTGTTGCGTTTGAGCCCATAGTTTGAGGTTCTTGAAATCAATCAGTGGCTCAAAACGGTTCAGTAGGTCTTTGCCAACAAGCAATGGAATGGCATCAAGTTTGGACACGTAGACCGGATGCGTCAAGGTCATGGGTCCAATGGACATGTTTAGTAGTGATACGCCCAACAGGGTTGTTTTAGTGAGCGCATATGGTCGCACAGCTAATGAACAGGGTTCCAGTTTCAAATATTTGTTAGCGCGATTAGCGGCTACACGTAGTTTGTCAAAAAGGGTGTGTGACATGAGAGTGATGTCAGCAGCGGTGTCTAAAACAGCGTGCTGACACCCCATATCTTCAAGGGTCAGTGGAAGGTAGAATTTCCGTGCCACCCCCCTCTCGTTTAAATCGCATAGGAATTGTGGAACCGGTGGTTCAACACAGAGTTGCGAAATGTCATTAGAGGTTTGGTCTGTGACCTGTGGTTGGGCTGCCATAACAGCACTGGACTGTGTTGAGTCCTTTGGTCCTTCCTCATTTGCATGAGGGATTTTCTTCTTGCGTTTCCTTCGTTTGGAACGCTTGTTTTGAGTTGGCACAGCTGATATAACTAGAATGTTAGCAGTTTTATTCTCTTTGTAGCTTTGAATCTCTGCTAGGAGGTGTTGGACAATTTCAATAGCTTCTCTACTGAATGTAGGAGTTTCTTCTTCCTTCCAAGGTTTGTGATAGGTCTCTGCTTCTGAGCTTCTGTGATGAGATGGAGACCATTTGTCGCGGTTACGCGTGTCTTCGTATCGGTATCTGTCATCATGGTAGTCCGTATCGCGTTCTCGTGACCTATCCCGTGGATATGGTCTACGACGGTAGTCGGGTTTTTGCAAAGATGGTCCAAAGTTTACTCCGGGTTTACTCCGGGATTTCTCCGGTTTCCTCCCGCATACCAAAAACATGTAGGTTTAGGGCGCTCGCGCACGCAGCGACCGGCAGCCGGTGGCTTGTCACCAGACTGCAAACCAAGTCTACCTACGGGTACAAATAAGTAACAAAAAAAACAACAAAAAACAACAAAAAAAAAAGTGATATCCAGAGGACCTAGTGTGGTTTTGACCTTGATGAGGTCGCTTGGGAGAATGCTTCGGCTGTTGATGTACTCGCGGTGTAAGAGGTGGAGTAGAGCGAGGGGCTCCTTCCAACTCCAAGGTGTTAGATGCATCGCTAATAGCTAGCACAGTGGCAAGCTCAGCGTGCTTGTTGCGACTTTGTTGCTGTTTTTGGAACGCATAGTGTGCAAACTCTCTCAGCTGACTTATTGAGTTTGACCTTGGGTTAGCTGTAACTCCCAGGTAATGACTCACAGTGGGATGGAGGTTTTGGATGAAGAGGGTCTTGAAATTGTGGTCTTCTTCCATCCCTGGTGTATTTTCAGATCCAAAATATGCAAGTAGGAGTCTCTGGTAGTAGGCTTGTGTTGGCTCTGAGCGTCCTTGCTTCACGGCTAGGGCTGCGGTTAGCCCTGCTTGTACGCAGTCGTCGGAGAACTCCTTTTCGATGGCTTCGCGGAGCAGCATGTAATCTGCTTTGATGTTTGTCGGCTGTCTGTCTATGAATTTTGATACTGACCTGTTAGATGTTAGTTTAATCAGATAGATGCGATCGTCTGTTGTAGCATCAGGATACTTACGCAGGTAGTAATCAATGTCCTGTAAACAGACTTTGGCATCAGGTGAACCCGTAGGTCCTGGATCAAATTTGGTGATATTTCGCGCGATCTTGTCAAGGTCGCGGTCTGAAGGGGCACACGCACGCTGTCCACGCGGTCGTCCGTATTCGAAACGGGAATCGGGCGAGGGAGCGCGGTGGATGTCCCGGTGTTCATGTCTTTCCTTTAGGAGCAGTTGACATTCCTTGTAGTCCTTCTTCACATTTTCAAGTTGACCTTCAACTCTTCTGAGTTCCTTCTTTGTGTCTTGAAGGGCATCTTCAAGTTCATTGTTGTCTTGACGAAGCGTGTCATTGTTATGCATCAACCGTTCCTTTTCTGACTCTGCACGGTCCAAATCTTGTAATGCTTCATCCAGTTGGTTTTGAGTTTTGTCATTCTCCTCTTGAGATTGTTCCAAATTTTCTTTCAGTGTCTCGTTCTCTTCTTGGAGAGATAAGATCGTTGTTTGTTGATTTGCCAGCTCGTTCTCGGCTACCTTTAATCTTGCGACTAATGTTAGCGCAAACTTACCTAACACACTGGTGAGGGCCTTGCCTTCTGGTGGTTTCTCAGTGTGTTCATTCAAAAGTTCTTCAGTGAGTTGCTCCAATTCTTCGGGCTGCGTTTCCTTGACCCGTGTTGTGAAGCTAGAAATTAAATTAGAAGTCCATGCTTCCAATGTTGTTTGAAGGTCATCCAGTTTGGTAAATTGGTTGGTTGTCTGATGACTCATCATGTTTGACCGTTGTTGTTATTTAGCCTTTTTAAAAAAAAAATTCAACTTGTTGATTATTCTTAAATGTGTTCAACAAGGTTTAACCTTGAGTGTTTTATTTTACAACCGTGATAGTTGAAAGTTCCTTTAGAATTTGTTTCAACTTGTAGGCTTGCAGGATGGGAAATAGAATTTTGAAATTATTTAGAAATGTAGTGATGCTTCAAATAATTCGTTCGTTGAAACTATGTTGTTAAATAAAGTTGAATTGAAATTGGTTTGAATTTGTTTCGCAAAACAAAACTGAAATTTCAATGGTGTGGATTGACTTCTTTCCTTTGATTTTCAAAGTCTAGTATTGGAATTTGTCATCAATAACTAGCTTTGGAATTTTGCAGAATGTCACTTTGAAAGTGAGGATTTTATTTACAAAAGAAATCCAAAAGCAAAAGAGGCTAAATGCTTTAAAGATTTAAGATTATAAGTTTCCACTTTCTTTTAAAGCTAAGGCTTTCCTTTCTTTTTATTTGTTAGAGCCTATTTTCATTTGAAGCATTAAATGTTTAAAATATTTACAAATTAGAAACAAGTGAATTGTTTGAGTATTTGATATCCAAGGATTTCTTAGGATTGAAGCCAATAGTGATCTTTCTTGATTGTGATCTATAAATTTCTTATTTACAGAATAATCAATGTTTGCACCTTTTTGACTTTTTCTTAAATCCTGGGAAAAATTTGAAAATTATGCTGGTTGGTTAAATGTTTTTCTTTTCCTGTAGAGAAAGCATGAATCAGAAATGACACAATGAGTTTAAATAACACCTAGAGCTTCTCTTAAGTGTTAATTGCTTGATGTGGTTTCCTAAATTTGAGAAAGAGGAAAAATTATAAATATTCACTAAGTCTGTAAATTTGTTAAAATGCACAGATTTAATCCTACTTTAATGTTACTCTTGAGTAAACATCAGCATTAGAATCCTTAAGCTAACACTGGGTTTCTGTGGGAAGGGAATCACACCATATCACATTTAAAAACAGCAATATAAGCACACATATAGCTTCAAAGTTTGCAACTTTTTGCTTAAAAGTGTGTAAATATGTTTGCTTTTAGCTTAAAAGATTATAATATGTGGTTATATAAGTGATTAAATACAATAGAGGTGTTTGTATATGTTCCTGCTATAGGTGTCTATGCAGTGAGTGGGATTTCACCACTGAGAAAAACTTTCAGAAGCCAACAGGTCCTTTTCCTTTTATTCTTGGCATAAAGGTTTGGATTAGTGTTAAATTTAGTTTATTCCGAATAATATGAATGGCTTTGAAGTTACTTTGAAGACTTAATTTGGTTATAAATCGTCTTTAAAGATTAGAAGTTTAAATAAAAATTGCAGTCCCTATGTTTCACCACAAGATGGAGGCAGTTTTCGTCTGCACTTCCAGAAGAGGAAACCCAATGACGTCACAAGGAGTCAAGGATCTCTACTCAAAATGGCGGCTACAGGGAACTCTACCTAGACTTAAGATGGCGTCGCTGAGCCGATCTACACATGCGCAGTTTTTTTCATGCACAGCTTGACGGTCGCGTGCGCGACTGAGCGTGCATGTGCCACGTGGATGCAGCTCAAGCTTCAGTCCATAAAACCACCCCTTGCGTTCCAAAGGCGGGAAAACTTTGGTCTCCCTAAACTTTATTCAACAAGTTTATACAATGGTTAATTCAATTAAGTTCCCCAAGGGTTTGCTTTGCCTGCGGGGTTTTGAAATAATGGGGAAAACAAATTGGATTTCTTCGCAATTTTGTTCCCAGGCCTATTTTAATTATTCAGCGTGTAATCACGCTTAAGCATGCATTGAAAAAAAACTAGAAACTGACTAGAGTGGGGTCTCTTCACCCCCACCTTCTCTTGGTCAGCAGACACACACACACACAGCAGTAATCGGGGGCAAATTCACCCCCTCCCCCTCGTGACACAGAGACAGACAAAGAGCTGCAAACAATTGAACCACCTTTGTGAGTTAAAATTGCCCAAAATTCCACACAGCTTATGTATTAATTTCTTTCACTCTGAGTCGTGTCAAGTTCAGCCAGGCCTTCACACGGGAAGAACCAATAAATCTGTAGCATAAAATGGAATTTATTAATAAATAATAAATATGATCAGGTATGAATTATTTAATTTATATTGATGTATTGGAATCTGAGCTCAAATCTCATTTCATATACATCAGAAAAGTTAATAACACTCATAAAGGGGCACCAGCTTCTGTCTTTAAGAAGCAATTTGATCTTTAATTTCACTTTATACCTGTTTAATCACTCAATAAATTAATCAATAATCAGTCCCAAAAATTTTCCGTGAATTCGATACCTGGGCTTGAAACAGACTCAGAATGAAATAAATTCCCAACAACTTCTCTCATTTTTAAATATTTATTAAACGAAATGATTAACAGACATTGCAGTAATTTCCTTAATCATAAAATCAATCTTGTAAATGATAGATTAACAATGTCAATATTTTCGGAACCAGGGTTAAACTGAGAAATGAATTTCTATCAGTTTGAGTTAACAGATTATAAAAAAAAAACAAAAAACAAAAACGCAAATTTATGGAGAAAGTTTACTAATTATGAAAAAGTCCTAAATTAATCTTAAGAAAATAAAAACGGAATTTTAATGAAAAGAAGAGTTATGTTAAGGGCTTCTTAATTTGCATCTGATTAGATATACAAATTATTACCGAACCTCAGACGTTAATTCAGCAGTGGAATTAAAGTTTGCAGCTCACGTGTTCCTCGGTTGATGATAGTTCTGTCGTCCGTCCTCAGCCCAAGATTTCGTGGATGTTAGGGGAAATATCTGCCTGCAGATATTTCAGGGTCCACAGTTCGACCTTTAAATTCAAGCGGTCGAAGGGGGCTGGATCTTGGCCGTATGACCCACAGTTGAAACTGGGTTAGATGACTTTTCTTCAGCGTTTGATGAACAGCCTTGATTCCTCAGCTGCACGTGACGTGGAAGGCTGCGTCTTCTCAAGAGGTCTTCGATAATAATTAAAAGATATCTAATCCGATCTCAAATTAAAAAGAAAACTTTCGGACTTTAGATAAAAATAGTAGCTTCTGGTGGGTGCTTGGTCAAGAAAAATACTATAAAAATGAAGTCAAGATTAAGTTTACATTAAAATCAAACAAACGGTGGTTTTACAGAAAGTTTAACAAAGAAAAAGTGATGAATAAAAATTGGAGTTTAACTCCGATTAAGAATTGAGCTCAAAGAAATAGGAATTCCTAGGTATTTAAGAGGAAAAGAAAATACAAAGTGACATAAACAAATTACGAGTTATCTGCTCTGTGTTCAGAAAAGCGACGCGTGGTCAGACGGTCCTTTGTTCTTCCTTGCTGTGTGTAGACAATGGAGGAGATCAGGAAAAAAGGGAGGCGAGCCGGACAGAGGATCTGCAAAGAGTGTCCGGAGCAAAAGAGAGATGAAGCAGGAGTCTCTCTCCTTTATATAAGCTCTGTTGAGTTTCGCGGGCTTCCGGCCTGACCGGAATCTCAGCCAATGAGCGTCCTTCATGGGCGGGCTCGATGAACTTTTAGTCCAATGAACAAACAGTCTATTGTTTGGAGCGCTTTGAGAGGAAGAGTTGTCATGCAGAGATTGGCTGTTGGAGTCACATGTGATATCGAGGCAAAACTTTGATACATACTGGAAGTTAATATTTCCCTTTATGTATTAAACTAAGATAACTTTAGTGATTAGTATAAATTATAAGCAGTGCTTCTAAATCAACATGCAGGAATAAACATTCATATAAACATTAACATGCATATATATAAAATCACAGATTAATGCATTTCACACATTATTGATTTTCCACATCAAAAACATCAGCGTCCATCTGCATTTTCATAGTTCTGAAAAGAATGAAGGTGTAGAATCGAGTTTGTAATAATGTACTTTAAAGTTCACTAGTTAAATCCAGCGTTTCCAGAGTTTAAGGAAATTAGCTGAGTCGTGGATCTGTTGCATGTTTTATGGGGGCAATAAAAGTGAAGCCGGACATTGGGGAAATTCCTTAGGCTGGTTTTAACAAAAGAAAGGGGATTTCAGCTGTGGCCTGGGGGAAGAAAATCCATTTCTTTGCGTTATTCCTGGATGAAACAAAAATGTCTTTAAGCAGAAGAATAATTGTTGCTGAGCCAAAGTGAGATGATGCTACAGTTGTGTAATGAAGCCTGCGTGGCAAGTTGTGTTGTACACCCAAGCCCTGTGCAATATAAATAAAAGAACTGAATTGCAACTTACTGAACTGTGGCGTCTTATGCTGGCTCGTGAGGGCCAGCCGTGACAGTAGACAGCCGCCA
This sequence comes from Pholidichthys leucotaenia, assembly GCA_020510985.1. Taxonomy (NCBI): domain Eukaryota; kingdom Metazoa; phylum Chordata; class Actinopteri; order Cichliformes; family Pholidichthyidae; genus Pholidichthys; species Pholidichthys leucotaenia. The sequence goes on from CM035838.1 coordinate 21,593,332, forward strand.
GAAGGAGACGCCGTTCTCAGTAAGTTGCGTTCTGGGAACTTTGCCCCTTCCTGTCCAGGTACATGGCGTTGGAAACATGCCATCTAAGCGGAGTCGTTCTCGGGGTTCCCACGGCCTGCTGACCAAGGCGCTGGAGGAGGTAGATGAAATCCTCATCATCGCCTCCGACCTCGATGGGCATCCTGACACCTCCCTCACCCCTCCTCTCCTCGGTTATCAGCCCGATGAACATTGGTATTTAGGTCGGGCTGAGGAGCTGCCCAACGCCAGATTATTCAGATGTACGAAGAGGAGGAAGCCGCAAGGTGGGGTGATCCCTGGCTCCAGCTGCCTGAGGCGCTGGAGGAGGTGGATGACTTCATCAGCGCTTCCGCCTGCCTTGACGACTCATCCGAAGTGCACTATTACCTGGACTGCGCTGAGAGAACGCTCGACCGATTGTCTCGCCGCTACACCGACCACTTGGACGTCCAAGCGAAGAGACAAGAGATCGCCGCCCACCGCGAGGCGCTCCAGGAGATCGAGGAGGAACGAGGCCGATGGCGGAGTAATCGGAGCTCCCGCTGCCCGCTCTGGAATCCGGATCCTTTCCTCGATCCAGTCCTGGAGTTCGCACCACCCGGGGCCCGTCGTAGACGTCGGCGCCGTGGCCAGAGACGTTCTCAGCGTGACTCCCTTCCGGAACCTGCTCCGGTTCACTGGACTGACCCCATTCATCCCACTGCTGTCTCTCCAGCGTCTCATCAGGAGGAGATCCCTGCAGCCTTTCCCCCCGGGCCTGCTTTCCCCGCTGAGCTGTCAGTGCGTCACGCCCAGCCCGACTCGGCTGTTGCCCCCTCCACCTCGACGCCTTCTCCAGCGGCTGGGAGTTTGAGAAGTTTTGCTCCAGTGGACAGCGCGGCTACACCATCCCGAGTGGCCCCCTCTCCTCCTTCAAGAGAGTCTCCGGCCACCACCCAGTGGGAGGAGGATGGAATGACGTTCCCTACAGCAGGTTCCACCGCCCCTCTGGGAGGCAGGCAAGTACAAGTTCACTTTTTTCCATCTAATAGTGATTTGTTCTGTCTGACTCCTGGGGGTGAGGCTCGGGGTTTGCAGCCCCCCGAGCCTCTACTCCCTGCTGATATGTTAATTAAACCCACTGCCTCTGTGTCTCCCCCTGCTGAGCACGCTTCGACCCCTGACGAGCGTCACCAGACGAGGAGTGAGCCTGCGGCCCTCGGGCAGAAGACCCCAGCCCCGCAGCCTTTTTCTGGGCAGAGGAGATCGGACGACTGGTTGGAGCCTGTGCCGACGATGAAGCGTCCCCGGGAGTCCACAGATGAACAGTCCGGTCCAGCGGGCCGAGAGCCCCCCACCTCCACGCCACATGAACCGCCAGCGTGGACGATGACGTCGGGGGGTCCTCGAGCTGCAAGAGCCCCTCTTCCAGGGGCGGATGACGTCATGACAGAGTGGGAACCGGACGACGACCTCCTCCCGTTTGAACCCGGAGCATCGAAGTCCTGGATGGCGGCAGAACCCGAGATCAGGCGAGTGCTCTATTTTCTATCCCTCATCTATTTTCTGGAGCATTATTGCCTGTCTCTCGGGGGGGCGAGCCGGGTGCAGCCGTCTGCTGCGCTTGAGCCTGTCTCGCCGGGCTCTGCCGCTGCCGGTGATCCTGATCCCGGTTCCTTTTGTCCCTCTGAGCCTCTCCCCAGGGTCACTGGAGGTGAACCTGCTCTAGGTGCCACCTTGGAGGTTCCGGTTCTCAGCATGGGGTCCACCGGGGGTGCTCCGCCGGTCCAGTTGGGGTTCACCGGGAGTGCTCCGCCGGTTCAAGCGGAGCTCGACGTCATGGAGGTTCCGGCCCAATCGGGGTCCGACGCGGGTGCTGCCCTCGCTCGATCGGAGCTCGACGTCAGGGAGGTTCCGGCCCAATCGGGGTCCGACGCAGGTGCTGCTCTCGCTCGATCGGAGCTCGACGTCATGGAGGTTCCGGCCCAATCGGGGTCCGACGCGGGTGCTGCTCTCGCCCGATCGGAGCTCGACGTCATGGAGGTTCCGGCCCAATCGGGGTCCGACGCGGGTGCTGCTCTCGCTCAATCGGAGCTCGGCGTCATGGTGGTTCTGACCCGGGTCGTCCTGACCCAGGTGGGTCCCGGAGATTGTGCAGCTGACCCACCGCTGAGCGCTTTCCAGGCCATGCCCTGTCCTCGCCATGGCCCCTCCTTCCCCGCATTTCAGACTGCGGGAGTTAATTCCAGTTGGCCCGGTTCGCCGACCTTCCCCCAGCCATTCTGTTGGCAGGCCGATACTGCCCGACCACCCGGTGACCGGCTCTTTCCTTTTGGCGTCCGGGTCCGGCCTCCTGACAAGCAGGATGATTCTTTCGGCGCCCTGGTCCGCCCGCCGGAGACATGGTTTCCCTCGGCCCGGGGTTTGGATGGGCCGTTAGGGCACGTTCCGCTGCTTTTGCTGGCGGCCTGGATGCTGGGTGCTGGGAGACCTCCTGAGCGGAATTATATAACTCTATTCCCCAATGTTTTTTTTTTCTTTCCTTCTCTTGCCCCACCACTGGCTTGTGACTGGTTTTTCTTTTTCTCTCCTCCCCTCTCAGACTGAAATACCCCACTGGGGATTGAACTTCCTGTATAAAGTGACTGTTTTCCGTTGATGGACATATGTTCTCTTGCCATAGTTATTTTTCATGTTATTTTCTGGGATGACTGTTTGGGTTTGTTCCTTGCACTCCCGATTTGAGACTCTTTGGAGCAGAATTTCCTTTTCCTTTTGACAGAATGCTATCATGAGTATTGTATGTTTCTTATAGGGTGTGATTGTATATTTCCGATGTTACTCCCTTACTCGGGTCTAGTTCCTTTTTGGCACCTGTGTTGTCTTTTGGATTTGAAGATTTTCTGTACACATTAACCTGGAGATGAAGGTATTATTTGTCCTTTTATTTCTTTGACCCTGCCTTGTAGTATTGACTCGTGTTCTATGTATCCTCATCTTGGTTTTCTTTTTTAGTGGCGATATGTGTGTGAAGTTACATGGGTTGGTAGTTCGTGTCTTTTGTTATATGTGAGAGATGCCCATTTAGCGTTGGTTTCTCTTTTTATTCTTCTTAATGTCCCCGTTTATGTACGGTTTTTCCCCTTTTTCCCTCCCTCCCCGATGTTTTTGCCCCTGGTTGTTGTTCTGCCCCTACCCCTTGTCACTTGTGAGTTTGACCCTTCTCCCCCTCCACCCTCCCTGGGGTGGGGTGGGGGGGTCTGGATGTTACGTGCGACCAGGAGTTCGCGTAGGGGGAGGGGTTCTGTCATATACCGAGCGCTTTTGTCCGCGCTCGGGTTATTCCTCATCCCTGTCAGGTTTTGACAGCAGGTGTCGTCACTCGGGTTCCCGGGCTCTGATTGGCCAGACGCTTGGGGGCTCTCAGCTGTCAGAGCCTGAGCAGCTGCACCGCATTGCCAATCATGAGCAGCTGGCTTTAAATGTCAGTGCAAGTGAATTGGACTCTGCGGCTGTCTCGTCAAAAGTCTTATGACTTTCCCCTGTCTCCTTACCACATGCTCCCTGGGTTCCCCGACGTATCCCGCTGCATGTAAGTTGTCTACCATTTGGAATTGTACTTCTCCCTCGCTGACATTCCTTCCTAATTGCGGCGGACGAGAGCTCCTCGTCTCTGCCATAACTCTCTCCCTGTTCCACGTTTAATATTCCTTGCCTTTGCGGCGTACGAGTGTCCCTCGTCCTAGCCGCTAACCTCTATTGTGAATTCATATTGTGTTGTGTAACGAAGCCTGCGTGGCAAGTTGTGTTGTACACCCAAGCCCTGTGCGATATAAATAAAAGAACTGAATTGCAACTTACTGAACTGTGGCGTCTTATGCTGGCTCGTGAGGGCCAGCCGTGACAGTTCCCAAACAGCGGGCCCCAATTGGGGGGGGGGGGGGGGTTTCTCTAGCAGGTCATCTGCTGGAAAGGGTTGCTGCTGACATTCTGGACCTTCTCATAGCCAGCAAGGGGAATAGATATGTGCTCATGGTAGAGGACTATTTCAACAAGTTTGTCAACTTGTATGCATTACCCAATCAAACCGCACAGACAGTGGTTCAATGCCTGTTTGAGGAATACATTCTAGTGCATGATGTGCCTGAGGCCTTACACAATGATCAAGTTCAGTTTGAAGCAGAGGTGATTCAAAGACTTTGTCAGTTGTTGGGGATCAAGAAAACGCACACCAAAGCCTACAATCCGAAGTCAGATGAAATGGTGGAGTATCACAACAGAACCTTGATTGATCAGCTGGCAAAGATGTTACTGTCCAAAGGGGGAGAGCAGGACAGTTATATGAAACAAGTGGCATTTATATAGAATACCTCCATCCACAGCAGCACCCGTTTCACCCTTTTTTACCTCATGCATAGTTGAGAAACTTGAGTTTCTGCTGATCTGCTTGTGCCTTCTTGCACAGTGGACTCATGGAATCCTGAATCCCTTTCAGGGTTCTGGAGCATTTGTAGACTGCTTTGATGCTGTCAGGGCTCATGCTGTGGAAAAACAGAAACTGGATCATAATGAGGTTTGTCATCAGTTGTACGAGGAAGGGGCATTGGTGTGGATAAATAACCCAACTGAGAGTCGCACAAAGCTGGCACCACATTGGAAGGGCCCCTATCAGATCAAGCGGGTGCTAAGCTTAGGTGTGGATGTTGGCCTGGTGTATTGTATTGTTAACCCTCTGGATCTAATGGAGCGGCCCCAGGTGGTTCATCATGACAGACTGAAACTGTAAACCTTGCCCCTTCCCACCACCCCTGTTCCATCTACTCCTACTTCCCCAGCCCCCCCACCCCCGGTCCATCTTGTGTGGACCTGCATTTGGGTCAGGACCTGTCTGGTCCAGAGTGGGACCTATGGTGCGGGCCCTGCCTTGCTTCCAGGACTGTGTCAGATTCTGACATGCCTATGACTGACACTAGCAGTTTTTTTTTCTTCTTCTTCTTTCAGTTCCCAGTCGGATGCTGTTATCTGTTATGGGTTTGATATCTGTCGGTGTGTAGTTTACTGTGGCTGTATTTTGAATTTGCCACGTCTTTATTTTGAAGGCTCAGATGGGGCAGGTGCTTTGACTTGTTTTCTTGGTTGGCTTTGTTATGTAGGTAAATGTGATATTGTATTTTTGAATGCCTGTGTGGTGACCCAGCACAATGCAGACTGACTCTTATTCACACTCAGCAGGGCTGGAGGAAACGGAAGATAATTAGCACACAGAGGACAATGCACAGACGGACAAAGAGCCACAGGAGGCAGTCAGACGGGACTGTATGCATGTGTCCTCGAGCCAACCAATGTCATGCTAATCATGTGTATTGACTGTGATGCTAATGTGCCATGCATTCTCTCTTCCTGTATCACTGCATAAAAGAGCTTGTGTGACATGTCTCAATAACACAGTAGCTCAGAGCTATGATGTGTGCCTCATTTTCATGGAGGAAATAAAACTCTGCAACCTTCCAGCTCGTTGCACCTCGCCTGATCTTATTCCTCCACACCTGCTGTTTAATTTCGTGCATTGTAATTTTTTTTTTCTTGCATGGAAACAGCAACGTTTCTAAATGGGGGGCCGTATGTAACAGATCTTTTGCGTTCTGTGTTGTGGTGGAGATGACCCTCTGGTGTTGCTGTAGGGCAGGTGTTGGTTTTGGCGGACAAGAAGTGTTGTGAACAAAAAGCTGAGAAAAAAAGAAGCCACAGAAAAGACTGTGTGTGTGTTCTACCTCATCACCCATGTCATTATTCCTCCCTACCGGATCAGTTCTACAAACCTTGAAGGCTCGGTTACAGTAGCAGCTATTTGCTTTAAGATAACTGATGGTTGCGGCTTAAGTAGGTTCCTAGAAGATGCTTTTTAAAAGTGGCTCCTTAGAAAACGTTGCTCAAAAATGGACAAAAACACCCCACTTCATCACGAAAATACATTGTGTCCACAAAGTCTCTTTACAATTTAAAAAATTTATTACAAAAGCAATTGATGAGATATGTTAATCAGATTTGTTCTATGTACTCAGTGGTTATCAATTGCATCAAAATCATTGCATTTGTGTCTTTCATGTACCCTGTTGATGAAATAGGTTCTGTTAAATAAACCCCTAAAAATGGCTACTCCTCAAGAAAAGGCACAATGTGTATCATGGTTTATTGAAACAAAATCGGATACGAAGACTCAGCGAAACTACAGGATACAGTATGAAGGACATCCACAGTCAAGTCCATCAATTTGTGCATGGCTCAAGAAATTTATGGAGACAGGGACAGTGTTGGATAAAGGGAGGAGTGGACAACCAGGAACATCTGAGGAGAACATCGATCATGTAAGACGAGCCTTTCTCCTACAATGTCCATCCGTACTGCTGCCACCGGATATGGGACATTAACGACCTGAAGCAAAAGATCATTGATGCCATTACCACCACTGATGAGGCTATGGTGGTAATGGCATCAATGATCTTTTGCTTCAGGTCGTTAATGTCCCATATCCGGTGGCAGCAGTACGGATGGACATTGTAGGAGAAAGGCTCGTCTTACATGATTACATGTCGTCTTACATGTCTTACATGTCTTACAAGTAACAAATTTGTTGAGGGCAGCACGGTGGTGCAGTGGTTAGCACAGTGGCAGCACAGCAAGAAGGTCATGGGATCGATTCCACCCCTGACCATCGTGGGTTCGATCCCACCCCCAGACCATCGGTGACCCTTCTGTGTGGAGTTTGCATGTTCTCCCCGTGTCTGCGTGGGTTTACTCCGGGCACTCCGGTTTCCTCCCACATGCCAAAAACATGCAAGTTAGGTTAATTGGCATCAAAAACTGGGGATTCTAAATTGTCCTTAGGTATGGATGTGAGAGTGAATGGTTGTCTGTCTCTCTGTGTTGGCCCTGCGATGGACTGGCGATCTGTCCAGGGTGTACCCTGCCTCTCGCCCAAAAGATGCTGGGATAGGCTCCAGCCCCCCCGCGACCCGAAAGGATTAAGCGGTAGAAGATGGATGGATGGATGGATGGACAAATTTGTTGAATTGTAAAGAACAAATTTTGTAACAAATTTGTTGAATTGTAAAGAGACTTTTTGGACACCCTGTATTTTTATTATGTAAACAATTGACAGAGAGCTAAAATTTTCAATAAAGTAGTTTGTGTTCCCCTCTGGAATTTTTTTTTCTCCTCAGTAAAGTTAGAGGGCTGAGAGTAGAGTTTTCCTTTAGTATGATCATTTGGCATGGAATGGCTCAGCTATAAAAGTTAAAAAAAAAAAAAAGCGGTTTCCAAAAAGAATCACTATCCTCCCCAAACTTCATTAAAACCTAAACGTGTCAACATTTGTCACTTTAAAAAGGCCAGTAATGTAGGTAGAACAATAGCAGGAATACATCTCCTGTCACAAAAAGCAGAACTCCTTGGTCTCTTACATTTCAATGGTGTGAAGGGAGATTCTTGTACAGGCTCCCATAACTTCCTCAGATTATGCGATCATGTCCAAGCCCACTCTGCTAAAGTCATGTTTTTCATCACACTTCACCCCATCTCGTGCAACTAACAACCTTGTTTTATTCTCCAATTGTGGATTTTTGTTCAGCAGGGAAAGAGATTTTTTTCTACTGAATGTCAAGTTTATGGTCATTTCCCTTTGTGTCAAGGCGTGCTGGAGAGTCATCTGTTATCTAAGTAACACAGCACAAAGAAATATAAGCCAGAGTTCAGCTTTCTTCTGTTAATTATTACCTTTTAGAAACTGCTTTTAAACCGGCTGAGGCCACACCGGGACTTCAGCTGACACTGAGACAACATGGAGGTACATCTCTCCACCCGTGTCCTGCTGGTACTGTGTGCAGCATGGAGTGTGAATGGAGGGAACATTTTGGTGTGGTTCACTGAAGCCAGCCACTGGATTAACATGAAACCTTTGCTGGAGATGCTGGTTGACAAGGGACACCAAGTCGCAGTCCTGACGCCGAGCACGTCACTATTCATGAACATCAGTGAACCTTCCCGCTTTCACTATGAACCCTTCAACGTTTCTTTCTCATTGGAGCCAATGGAGGAGTTCATGGAAGAGTTCCTGCATTTTTCCATGTATGAGATCGATCATGCAAGTTACTTACAAATTTACATGAGATTCATTGAGCTTATGAAGAAGGAGTTGCAGTTTGGTACTAAGTATATGGATGGTATTCTGAAGTCAGAAGCCATCATGAAGAAGCTGAAGGAGGGAAACTATGATGTTCTCCTTTCTGACCCCATCTACCCAGGCAGTGACTTAGTAGCAGACATTTTGGGCATCCCTCTTGTCTTATCTTTGCGGTTTTCCTTAGGAAATAACTGGGAAAGGTTGTGTGGACAGCTACCCGCTCCCCCATCCTTTGTCCCTGCTGCTATGAGCAAACTGACAGACAAGATGGACTTTTCAGAGAGAGTGTGGAACTTTATGTTCTACGCTCTGCATGACATGCTGCTGGATCATCTTTTTTGGAAAGAACTAGATAAATATTACTCTGAAGTTAAAGGTGAGAAAGAAGCACACACCACACCAGGGTTTAATACTGGGCTTAAAAGAGCAATTTTTAAGAGAAATTTAAAGTTTGTCCCTATTGAAATTTTACGTGTATTTTCAGTTTCATTCTAAGAAAATTGCAACTCATGTCTTACTGTAAACTTTTACTGCTTTTATGCCACTTGCTACTACTGTCATTACTTCACAAACCATAGAAAACAAGCTTTGCTACTGATGTAAAATTATTGTATATTTTACTATTAAAATCGGAAACAAGATGAAAAAAAAACCAAAACCTCTGCAATATTCAAGAAGAATGGTCAAAAACCATAAACAGTACATTTTAGTGTATGAATAAAACTGGAGATTTTGTAATGCTACTATCATTTACTAACACTGAATTATAACAGGGACACCCACCAGTGCCTGTGAGGTGTTGAGTAAAGCAGACCTGTGGTTAATCAGAACCTACTGGGATTTTGAATACCCTCGTCCTTTTCTCCCCAACTACAAATTTGTTGGTGGGATCCATTGCAGACCCGCAAAACCTTTACCAGAGGTAAGTCCACCTCCCTGATTTAAAGCCTTTAAACCTTCCTACTATAAAGCAGAGGGACTCCTGACATGAAACTCAGTAGTCTGAGTCTGCTGAACAAAAGAGAACTGCTGGTTGGACAATACTGAAATATGATTACTGTTTCTTTTAGGATATGGAGAAATTTGTGCAGAGCTCTGGAGATGCTGGTATTGTGGTCTTCACTTTGGGATCAATGATCAAGAACCTCACCAAAGAGAAGGCAAATATGATTGCCTCAGGCCTGGCTCAGATCCCACAAAAGGTCAGAGAACAATTCATTTGTAGTCAGTTAATTAACAGTAGAGTGATTCTTTTAAAATATTTGAAAAAAAAACAGTCATGGTGTTAAATTTAGTAAAGAAGAGTGCCACCACAATATGTAGTAGCTTATTACAAAATGTGGGGAAATGATATATTACAGTGACGGTTTTGATTACAAAGTGTGGCAGTTTGTTACCAAACGCAGGACTTTTTACTTAATGAGGGGAAATTTATGGCATTTGTCAAGTTGTTATATAATGTAGTGCCATTACATAACATGGTGTCACAGATCATGAAGGAAAAGCATGGCCTGCTGAGAATTTCTCTTTTACAAACTACACCTTTAAAGCAATGGACAGGCTAATATTGCATTAGTAGAAAAAAGGGAATGAATCAGAATTTTCCTTGCTCTTAAAGATGTACTAGATAATATTTTCATGAAAACAATTTTTTTAAATACTACAAAGTGTTTTGAAAGGTACAGAATTAAAGTCTGTATATTCTTCAAAGGAGAGCACTTTGAGGTGAGTGCAATATCCCCCATCTCTGTTTTTTTTTTGAAGATCCCAATATCGTTCTGAAAAGCAGTTCAACTTTTCTATGCGCATCATTGGTGTATATCAAACCCTGGTACCAAGTTTCAAAACATTTGGAACAATCTGTCAATGACAGAGTAGCTCATTCCAGCCTGGTGAAATTATCCCAAGTGTGCTCAGATCTCCTGATTGCTGACAGTGACCTTAAGCACAGCCTAGATACAGACCCATCTAGTATGTGCTTATAGTCAAGGTCAGCGGCCTAGGAGGAGTAACATTTTTTTATGAATTCATAAATGCCCAGATCTCCTGACCATTGACAATGACCTTGACCTAACCTGGATGCAGAACTATCTGAGGATCATTGTGAGCGAGTTTCAATTCACTTTATTTATATTATTTAGTACTATTTCACAACAGTCGTCTCATAGCACTTTCAAACTGTAGGGGAATACCCTGCAGAATCACCCCAACAATCAGGCGATCCTCTGTGAGCAAGCACTTGGCGACGGTGAAGAGGAAAAACTCCCTTTTAATAGGTAGAAACCTCCAGCAAAACCAGGCATGTAGAGAGCAAGCAGCATAAAGGGGATTCAAATCTATGGCAAAGAGCAAACCAATGTGGGCTGCACGGTGGCGCAGTGGTTTAGCACTGTGGCAGCACAGTTTTACCCTTGGCTGGGGGATCGCGGGGATCATGAGATCGTGGGTTTGATCCCAGCCCCCGACCAACAGTGATCTGTGTGGAGTTTGCATGTTCTCCCCGTGTTGCGCGGGTTTACTCCGGGATTTCTCCGGTTTCCTCCCACACACCAAAAACATGTAGGTTTAGGGCGCTCGCGCACGCAGCGACCAGCAGCCGGTGGCTTGTCACCAGACTGCAAACCAAGTCTACCTACGGGTACAAATAAGTAACAAAAAAAAATGTTAATAACCAACAAAAATGTCACATTGAGTGAAGAAAGACGTGAAGACCAGTGCATTGTGGGAGGCTGTCTAAACTTATTAGCAGCAGTGGCGAATGATGTATTTTACAATACACGGAGTGTCAGTGGTGACACTGACACCACTGACACTTTTCCTCTACCAGATTTAAGTGCCATTCAAACTAAGCGCCATAAAATAGTCTATAGGGCCGTCCATACAAAGCATGTTAAAGATAACTAGCTATAAAATTATAGTTTTAAAAATCTTTACCTTTTCATTGCAGAGCTCCATTTCCCTGCACATTTGTTCGTTGAGCTGCAGATCCACTTGTTTCCCCAAAGGTTTAACAGTACTGTTGCTTGTCCAGCTGGCTGCTGTGCTTTGGTGCCTCGTTGCTGCCTTGGTTAAGGCCCTGTCACACCTAGATGATTTAGGCAGTGTTTGCAAAATGTATGAAAAATTTGGAGAATACTCTGGGGTACGTGAATCAGTTATGACTCAGTTTTGTCTAAGTTAAGGCAGGCTGAAGAATGCTGGTATATGGCGTTGCTCGCCGAGCTCCTCTGAAAATTAATTTTCAGCATGCTGAAAATTTTCCGACATATCCAGCGTATGGCTGATACGGTCTGCGTTCGCGGAGCAAATGGCATATTTGCAGCCTTGGTTCACAGGAAAAACCTGTACAGAGTTCAGTACAGAGCGTGTGTGTGAGCGTGCGCCTCACACACACACACACACACACACACACACACACACACACACACACACAGAGGACCTGTCAGTGGTATATTTTTTTTTACATTTAACTGAAGTCTATACGATCAGCTGTCCTGTGTTGTTGTGATAGATGTGCCAAAATGTCAGAACACCAGAGGAGGAGAATTCAATCAGCTGATCTCCTGAAGCACAGAGCGCAGCTTTTTACTTTGCTGTTGGCTGCACCTCCCAGCAAAAGCACACTCCATGTATTATCTTGGTTTTACTTTTTTCACTTTATTGAAAATAAACTTTTTTTTTAATCGCCATCAGTTCACGTGCCTTTGAGCCAGGTTGTGACAACTGTTATCTGATGTTCCTGACGTGTCATATCAGCTGTTTTAGGCACGACTGACCTGACTGATTTGACAGCTCTGCCAGGTCGGTCACGCCCCCCACCGTGGTCTCTGGAGGCGAGAATCATCTGGGTTGAATAGAGATAATCTCTCCCAAAACTAGGACTCATGGGTCGGGAGGCAACGGCAGTTTGGCATGACTGCGCTATGCAGAAGTTAGACTATTGTTGCACATAAGTTGTGAATGTCGGCAACACGGTAAGAATTAGTTGGTTTAAGTTACTATTAATTATATGTCCAAGTCGTTATGGATGCGCGATGCATATGGTCAAAAGTGAAAATTTCAGCGTATCCCAGCGGTTTAGACCAATTTTGATACGTTTGGCGAACACTTCCTAAATCGTCATGGTGTGACAGACAGCTCAAGTTTGCAAACCCTTTCTGGCTCCAAGTATCTACTCCATCAGTTGCAAACAACAGGCATTCCCAGCAAGATAATTTGTAGCACTCCTCAGAGGTTGTAATCCAAGGATACCGCTCGTTGTTAATATGAAAGTGACAAATAAATCCTTTCCCCGGCTGAGACAGGCCTGCTAGTTTCAGGGTTGGCCAACCTCTCTTCACAATGACCAGCTTTTCTTGAAAAGTCCATTTGGAAAATAAGTTTTTTTTAAAATATCAGCGACCAAATCCTTTTCTTCTTCCCTGTCAGTGATATGATCCGAGCGCCGATCTCGTCTGCGCTTGGGTCATATGTCATCCTTTTCAGGCTTTGACAGCAGGGTTTTCCTCTCTGGCTCCCCGGGCTCTTATTGTGACAGCGCTCGGTGGAGCTTCCTGCTGTCAAGGCCAAACAGCTGTGCTGCATTCGGGGTCATTAGTGTCCGGCGTTAAAAGCGGGCACTGAATGCAGCCTGAGGCAGCAGTCTCTGTTAAACTCCCGCCAAGATTCTACACTGTCTGACGCATCGGGCATTCCCCGGCTCAGACGCTGTCCATTCGTCATCTACAATTGTAAGTTTACCCTGTTGTGATCCTGTCCTTCACTGTAGTGTGTTTTTGCCCATCGTGGCTCATTACTTTCCAATGCTTCATTACTTTGTGTTATCCTCTGTTCCCTTGCCCTTAATAATAAACATCTTTGCAAACTCACCGGTGACTTGTGGCGTCTTCTGGTGGCTTGCGAGGGCCACCGTGACAGTAGACTGCTGCCAGGATGCCTAAACAGAGGCACCACACCGAGACGCTGTTCCCGGTGAGTTTGCAGTTGGACTGCTCCTTCCTGTCTGGGTACCGTGCTGGAAGCATGCCATCGTGGAGGGTCCGCGCTCAGAGTCAGAGCGACGAGCTGGTGGACGCCCTCGAGTGCGTCAATGAAATCCTCATCGCCACCTCCCTCCTCGACTTCCACAGCGACGTGCACTGGTACCTGGACCAAGCTGAGGACATTCTAAATCATCTCCCCCGCTTCGCTAATCACCCTGAAGTCAGCGTGAGGAGAGATGATATCGCCGCACAGCACGAGATACTCCGTGGGCTGGAGGGAAACCTCGGCAGGAAGCCGAAGAGGAGGCATCTCCGCTCCTCACATCCGGATCCCATTCCTGCCTCCACTCCAGTCCAGGAGTTCGCTCCGCCCAAGGGTGATCCCCGCCGGAGATTGTCGTCATTCGGGAATCCCCCGGAGAAGCTCCAACTCACAGCTGCTTCCATCCTGGACCGAGTGACGGCAGCTCGCTCCGTTGTTCATCCCTCTTTCATCATTAAGCATGTGGTGGCGGCAGTCAGACTGGTGGAGAGGAATCCCGAGTTAAGTGACTTCCCTGAGTTCGCCGACCTCCTCGCCTCTGTCTCCGCACAGGAGCGGTGATTCCCGGACCTCACCTTCACCTCGCCCTCTGCCAGAAACCGTTGTCACATCTACAATCAGCCTCAGCTTGAACCCCGTCCGGATTCAGTTCCGGGTCGCTGCAGAGGCTCTACCTCCTCTACCACACAGCTGTCACTCCCACGCCTCGTCAGAGGGGAATCCCCGCACCCTCTCCCCCCGGGCCATCTTCTCCTGCTGTCCCGTCAGCGCTCCATGCCCGGCTCGTTTTGGCTGTCGCCCCCTCCTCCTCGACACCTTTCCCGGCTGCTGTGTGTGCCTGGAGTCCTGTTTCGGCGAGCCCCGTCTCGGAACCCTCACGAGCGGCTCCCCCTCATCCTCCCAGGGGGCCCTCTGTCACCATCCGGCGGGGAAAGGGAGGAGCAACATCCGCTACAGCAGGCACCATGCTGCCTCCAGGAGACAGGCAAGTCCAAGTTCACTTATATCCTCATTATTGTGATTTGCCCTGTCTGACTCCTGGGGGTGGAGTTCAGGGTTCGCAGTCCCCCGAGCTCCCACCACCTGCTGTAGCTTTGTTAATCCCGCTTCCTCTGTGTCTCCCTCCGCTGAGCGGTCCTCAACGCCAGGCCAACGTCGCCGGATGAGGAGGGGGCCTGCGGTTCTGGAGAGCCTGGTTCCGGTCCTGCAGCCAAGTCGTGGGCGGAGGAGGAGAGCGGACTGCAGCGTGGAACCTGCGCCGATGAAGAAGCGTCCCCGGGTCTCCACAGACGAGCGGTTTTGTCCAGCGGGTCGAAGGTCTCCTGCCACCACGCCGTGTGGGTCGTCGGCGGGGACGTCGGTGCCGGAGGATCCTCAGGCTGCGGATACCATCATGCCAGCTGCGGAGCCCGACGTAGCTGAGTGGGAGCCTGATGACGACCTCCTGCTGTCTGAGCCCGGATCATCAGAGTCCTGGACGGCGTCGGAACCCGAGATCAGGCAAGTGCTCTGTGTTGTCCTTCTCTTTTCCATTTTAGAACATTTTTGCCTGTCTCTTGGGGAGGCGAGCCGGATGCAGCCGCCCGCTGCATCCGAGCTTGTCTCACTGGGTTCTGGCGCTGCCGGTGATCCTGATCCCGGTTCTTTTCTGTCTCCCGAGCCTTCTCCCAGGGTCGCCGGCGCGGAGCTGATTTCGTCCGCTGTGCCAGAGGTTCCGGGTTCGGGGTTGGAGGTCGGTACTGGTGTGGCGCCGACCCAGTCGGGGTCCGATGCAGGCGCAGCCGTGACCCAATCGGGGTCCACTGCGGGTGCAACCGTGACCCAATCGGGGTCCGACGAGGGTGCAGCACCAGCAGAATTGAAGGTCGGTGAGGGAGCTGCAGATCCCCTGCCACCGGACACTGGACTGGCTCATCTTCTTCCTCGTCTTTATCATCATCTTCATCATCCTCGTCCTCCAGATGATCACAGCTCATCTCCACCTGGGGCCGTTGGGGTTCCAAACACTCCGCCCGGCTCTCCCTCGTCTTCCCCCTCTCCAGGGAGGCCGTCCTCTACTTCCCCCCTATGGTCCTGGTGGCTGTGTGGCTGTGTGGCTTCCTGCGGCAGCTGAGGAAGCTCAAGCTACCCACCAAGATGTTAGTGCAGTTCTACACAGCTATCATCGAGTCCATCCTCACCACCTCCATAACCGTGTGGTACGCAGGAGCCACTGCCAGGGACAGACTAAGGCTGCAGCGCGTCGTGCGCACTGCTGAGAAGGTGATCAGCTGCAAGCTCCCATCTCTCCAGGATCTGTACATCTCCAGGACCCGGAGGCGTGCTGGCCGGATCATAGCCGATCCCTCACACCCTGGTCACGTACTGTTTGCCCCCTTCGGTCCATCCAGACTAAAACCTCCCGTCACATGAACAGCTTCTTCCCCTCTGCCATTAGACTGCTGAACACTAAGTGACTCTCGTGCACCATGTACAGCAGCTCAACCAGACTCATGTCAATCATCACTGTTTTCTTCCTGCATTACCGACTGCACTATATACTGTAGTTCTCCACAGTATCTGCTGCTGGCTAATATATATTTTAACTGTTGACCAGTATCACTTAATCTTATCCTACACTTTATTACATGTATAGTTTATTTCTCTTATCTTATCATGTTTAATGTTGCAGCATTGTACCGAGACAAATTCCTAGTTTGTGTACTACATGAACAATGGCAATAAACCTGATTCTGATTCTGATTCTGATTCTGATTCTGATGCTGGTCGGCCGCCTGGCGAGCTGTTTCGCCGCTTCGGGGTTCTGGGGCGGCCACCCGACGGACTTTTCCGCCTTTTCGGCGATCGGACCCAGCCGCCAGAAACTCTCTATTTCCGGGCATGGGACTGGGGTAGGCTGCCTGAACTGTCCTTCTCCCCCCTGCCTACTACATGGCCGTTGGATGCTGGGTGGCCCCCCGAACTATCAGCCTCCATGCCTCAGAACCAGGACTGCTGTTATCCCGGGTTTTTTTTCATCTTCATGTCTGTAAGCTCTTGGGATGTTCGTTTTTTTCCCTTTTCAAATGTCCATTCATTGTCTGTATTAGTTGGTGTATTTTTGCCTCTGGAATTGGTTTTCTCTATTGTCATACCCTGTAGTTGTGTTATTTTTTCCAATCTGCCTCTATCATGGTGTGTTTTTGTAATTATTACTGTTTGCTGTTATTTTCCCTTGTGATCGTCTTCTATGTTCTACCTTGGTCATGTTTGTGCATGGGAGTGTCGTTTTTTTTTTCTTCTCCCCTCTGTCTGCCTACGCGCTCCTGTTGCCATGGTTTGGTTTTTTTTGCCTTTTCTGGTTCGGTCCCTCCTGACCTGCGCCCCTTCCGCCCACCCTGGGGGGAGGGGGGCTTGGGTGTCATTGGGCGTTCTGAGCCTGCCCTCGAGGGGGAGGTACTGATATGATCCGAGCGCCCATCTCGTCCGCGTCGGGTCATATGTCATCCTTTTCAGGCTTTGACAGCAGGGTTTTCCTCTCTGGCTCCCTGGGCTCTTATTGTGACAGCACCCGGTGGAGCTTCCTGCTGTCAAGGCCAAACAGCTGTGCTGCATTCGGGTTCATTAGTGTCCGGCGTTAAAAGCGGGCACTGAATGCAGCCTGAGGCAGCAGTCTCTGTTAAACTCCCACCAAGATTCTACACTGTCTGACGCATCGGGCATTCCCCGGCTCAGACGCTGTCCATTCGTCATCTACAATTGCAAGTTTATCCTGTTGTGATCCTGTCCTTCACTGTAGTGTGTTTTTGCCCATCGTGGCTCATTACTTTCCAGTGCTTCGTTACTTTGTGTTATCCTCTGTTCCCTTGCCCTTAATAATAAACATCTTTGCAAACTCACCAGTGACTTGTGGTGTCTTCTGGTGGCTCGCGAGGGCCACCGTGACAGTCAGTTGTTGTGGGCGGAAAAATGGCTATTATATTTAAACAGATACAGTATATTGTAGCTGCTTAAGCAAGTCCTTGCACTGGCATTTTGCTAGCTAGGATGCTCTGTATTATGGGTGAAGGAGTCTTACCATCCAATCAAAAGACGTAAAAATGCCGACGTTCTCGGATGCCTTCTATGTGTACCCCTGGATGTGCAGAAGACATCTGATTGGTTCAAGCAACAGGATAAGTTTAACAGTTAAGTTAACCTACAGAGCCGCACAGTTAATTCCTGAAGGCCCAAGACAGATTTGCTTGACCCTGGCAACACAGATGGCTGAAATATGACTTGACAAAAAACTCTAATATACATTACACTACTGGAAGGAGTGCAACCAAGAGAAAAGCTACAAAATGAAGAGAATAGACTATTGGGAACAATTCAATACATCCTCATGGAACAAATATGTTGTAAAGGTTGTAAATGTAACTCTGATAGTGTTTAGGCCAGCAGAGACGGCTTTGCTGCCCCTGAGGGTCCACCACTGATTAGCAGCATAACTAAGGGAATGTCCAGGGTCACCTGATCCAACTCCAACTCAAGGCTTTGTCAAAAAGGGAAAGTTTTAACCCCATTCTTAACCCCTTGCACTCTGGTCACTTTCCCCAAAAACGCCAAAAAATAACATACCCAAAGTAAAAGCTGTTCTTCAACCCTTTGCAGCATCTTCATGGGGTTGGTCTCATTTAAAAGAAAACACTTTGAATTTTTTGGCAAAACAGTCATAATCTCTCTAAGTGCTCCTGCCACTGAGTAACAGTGATCTAAACATACTGAACTTGAAGAAAATAAATTTCGTCTGGGTGTTTTTTTTGGATGCAAATGCTTGCAAATAACACACAGCTTCAGATACTGGCTGGAAAATGCAACAGAAATGTAGAACCAAGTGTTATCCAGCTGAGGTCCAAATTTTGTAACAATACCACAAAAAATGAATATATTACACAGCTTTTTTCTTAGGTTGTTTTCCAGGCGTTTTTGAACTGTGCTAAATTGTGCCAAATGGCACAGTTTGGAAAAACGTCTGTAACTTTTGAATGATTCAATATAGAAGCTTCATCTTGGGCTCTAATGAAAGGTGAAGGGCTGTGTGTGTGTGGGGGGGGGGGTTGTTTATTCATTCATGAATGAATGAATGAACAAACAAGCCCCCACACACAAAGAAGCATGCCACGTAAAAAATGTGTGGCTTTTTTTTTTTTACAAGAAAAAATAACCTACAGTGCACTAAAAATTATACTAATATGTTTGTAATGTAGAAGATAACAACTCCCACCCCGCCCGCCACAGAGGACAGACATCGCCCAGCGCTACATGACGGAAAGCGGTGACGGTGCACCGCGGTCTACTACGCACAGTTGCACTAAAATATCTGCAATATATCTGCAATCCGCTATAGAAGAGTAGCGGGGGGGGGGGGCGTTCACAACATGACGGGAGCGGACCGGACGGACCTGGACCGGAGGTCCGTCATGTTGCGATAACGCACAGTTGTAATTTACCGATCGGTCAAAAGTCATTTGGATTACAATTTTCAGGGATAAAGAATAATTTAGCTTATAACACTTACCTGTCCACAACAGCAATGTCGCTGGCGAACTTCTCATCCTCATTGTCAGATGAACATGACGCTGGACCGCTTGTTACGGACTCGTGGTTCTGGTCACGTGACCCGGTCAAACCATAATTCCATTATTGCGGTTTTGCGCTTCCATGATTGCGGTTTTGGAGAACGATTTTTCAAAACAAATAAGAACAGTTAGGTTAATTGGCATCAAACTGGGGATTCTAAATTGTCCTTAGGTATGACTGTGAGAGTGAATGGTTGTCTGTCTGTCTGTGTTGGCTCTGCGATGGACTGGCAATCTGTCCAGGGTGTACCCTGCCTCTCGCCCAAAGATGCTGGGATAGGCTCCAGCCCCCCCGCGACCCGAAAAGGATTAAGCGGAAGAAGATGAATGAAAAGTAAGAAAAAAAGACTGGCGAACGCCTGTGTGTCACCCAGCCTTACACAAAACAGCTTTCGAACTTCTGTGCTTCAATTGGCTGGCTGTATTCGCAGCCGTTGGTAGGCGGGTCCTTCTTGCTAGGTTTTCAGTCATTGGTTCTTCAAGGTTTCAGAAACCCAATTCAAGGCTCTTATTAGTCGAATGAGAGGTCAATCACATCTAAACCAATTAAAGCACTCCTTTGGCTTTCTGTTCGCGGCTGTGTCTGTAGTGGAAGAACGGAAATGCAGCTTTTTTTTTCAGTGCGCTCTAGGATGCAGCGCCCTCGTGCGCTCTAGGACGCAGAGACGTGTCCGCCCACGGTACACCGGAGTGCAAGAGGTTAAAAACAGATCATGTCTGTCTCCCAAATCCAGGTTAGCATCTGGTTCTTGCGAACTTATGGCATGAATACATACAAAGTTAATCTAAACATGCGGAAGATGCACAAATTTGGGCATTTGCACATCCGAGCAATGTGGTAGCGCTGGCTAGTAATCAGCCTTGAGATTCTGCCACCACCAGAGTTGAACTATCAAAACTGGAGAGTAAACTAGATTGAAAATGAGACTGTCATTCACCTGCAGACAGATGGACCAGTTGAATCGGAGTATCAGAGTTATTCACCCACTGACTTTTGCTACAGACATGCTAACGAGAGCTAGCAGACTAGCAGTGTAAACAATTATTATCCAGGTGAAGTTTTGGATGCAGGGACAATTTTACAGGCAAGAGCCCCGTCGGATAATGTAAACCTAAACATGACAGTGTTTTGGGGATTTCCACAGCAGGTAGAACACAGCTGTAAAGACAACTCTGCCTGTCTGCAACTTACTCAGCAAAATTGTGTCTATTTGTGTGTTTACATTAACACGTAATCGCGCTGTGCAAAAATTTCTCATGTTCAGTCTGAACACACCTTTAGGATGATAAGGTACTACCAGATCTTTTAAATAACAAGGGGTCTGGTCATTTAGAGTTTTGTAAGTCAGAAAAAGAATTTGAAACTTAATTCTAAGGGAAGCCAACAAAGGGTGGCAAAAACAGGAGAGATATGATTGCTCTTTCTAGTACCTGTTAAAACTCTAGCTGCAGCATTTTGGATTAACTGAAGACTTTTTAGAGATATTTTAAGACAGCCTGATAATAAAGAATTACAATAATCTAATCTAGAACTGACAAAAGCACCATTTAGTTTCTTAGCACCACTCTAGGACAAGGTGTTCCTAATCTTGGCAATATGACGCAAATGATAAAAGGCAGTCTTGTCTTAGAAACAAGTTTAATATGTGAATTAAAGGACAAATCTCAATCAAAAATGACTCCTCAGTTCCTCACAGAACTGTTAGGAGACAGAATAACGCCATTCAAACTAAGTATCTGATTTACAAAAGCATTTCTAAGCTTTTTGGGACAACATAGAATGACTTCAGTCATTTAACCATGTTTACTTTTTTAAACTGTTTTTATCCTGTGAGTTTGAACATGTTTTTGAGAATGCTGAATGTGTAATATTGTTGTAGCCGTGTTGAAGAAGAATTTCTGTCACTGACTGGGCCAGATAATAAAGTTATCTATCTATCTATCTATCTGGATTTAATAGTAAGAAATCACAAATCATCCATGTTCTGATTTCCTTAAGACATGCCTCCAGTTCAGTTAATTGATTACTGTTATCTGGCTTCATTGACAAATACATTGTGTGTCATCTGCCTAACAATAGAAATTTATTCAATGCTTTCTAACAACATTACCTAACGGAAGAATATATAAATTAAAAAAAAGAAGCCCTAACACAGAGCCCTGTGGAATTTTGTGACTGAGTTTTGAATTTGGCAAAAACTCATTATTGACATGAACAAACTGGAACCTGTCAGATATATATGATTTAAACCACGATAAAGGAGTTCCTTTAAGTCAAACAAGGTGTTCTAATCAAGTAAAATATTATGATCGATAGTATCAAAAGCTACTGTCTCAACCTGGCTCGAGGTCACACAGAGGTGCCAATTTAATCACAAGTTTATTTAAAGGAAAAAATAAAGGTGTCTGTAATTATTAGTGGTGTATGTGTGTGTTGGATGCGTGAAACAAAAAACAGACCTGTCACTGGCCAACCCAAGAACCACACGCCTTTGTCGTAAGCTGTAACAATGCCAGCAGCAAGCCCAAAACCAGAACCCGCAGGCCACAAACAACACAGACAGAAGCCACCAGCACAACCCCGACCAAGTGGTGAAAACAGAAGCAGCGGGCAGAGTGCAGATTAAGCCACTGTTAAGCCTAGCAGGAGAAATTTCCAGTGATATCAAAACAAAATACATGGGAATCCCTTACCTGAATTAAACCCAGTTAAAAAAACAAACAGACAAATCTGCCAAACAAACAGACAAGCTCCTATTCTATCCCATATACGTACAGTTAGGCCCAAAAATATTTGGACAGTGACATAAGTTTTGTTATTTTAGCTGTTTACGAAAACATATTCAGGATACATCATTGTGGGCTTAAAGTGCAGACTCTCAGCTGTAATTTGAGAGTATTCACATCTAAATTGGAGCAAGGGTTTAGGAATTACAGCTCTTTAATACGTAGTCGCCTCTTTTTCAAGGGACCAAAAGTAATTGGACAATTGACTCAGAAGGCTGCAAAAAAAAAAATAACAAGGCTGCATGGGCTCTTCCCTCATTAACCTGTCATCAATTAAGCAGTTAAAAGGTCTGGAGTTGATTCCAGGTGTGGCGTTTGCATTTGGAAGCTGTTGCTGTGAACACACAACATGCGGTCAAAGCAGCTCTCAATGGAGGTGAAACAGACCATCCTGAGGCTGAAAAAAAAGAAGAAATCCATCAGAGAGATAGCAGAAATGTTAGGAGTGGCCAAATCAACAGTTTGGTACATTCTGAGAAAAAAAGAGTGCACTGGTGAGCTTGGGAACTCAAAAAGGCCTGGACGTCCATGGAAGACAACAGTGGTGGATGATCACAGAATCCTTTCCATGGTGAAGTACAACCCATTCACAACATCCAGTCAAGTGAAGAAGACTCTCCAGGAAGTAGGTGTATCAGTATCTAAGTCTACCATAAAGAGAAGACTTCATGAGAGTAAATACAAAGGATTCACCACAAGGTGCAAACCATGAATCAGCCTCAAAAATAGAAAGGCCAGAATTGACTTTGCCAAAAAACACCTGAAGAAGCCAGCCTAGTTCTGGAACAGCATTCTTTGGACAGATGAGACTAAGATCAACCCTTACCAGAATGATGGGAAGAAGAAAGTTTGGAGAAGAATTGGAACAGCTCATGATCCAAAGCACTACATCTTCTGTAAAACATGGTGGAGGCAGTGTGATGGCATGGGCATGCATGGCTTCCAAAGGCACTGGGTCACTTGTGTTTATTGATGATGTGACAAAAGACAGAAGCAGCCGGATGAATTCTGAAGTGTATAGGGATATACTTTCTGCTCAGATTCAGCCAAATGCAGCAAAGTTGATTGGACGGTGCTTCACCAATGATCCAAAACATACTGCAAAATCAACCCAGGAGTTTTTTAAAGCAACGAAGTGGAATATTCTGCAATGGCCGAGTCAATCACCAGATCTCAACCCAATCGAGCATGGATTTCACTTGCTCAAGACAAAACTTAAGGCAGAAAGACCCACAAACAAGCAACAACTGAAGACAGCTGCAGTAAAGGCCTGGCAAAGCATCACAAAGGAGGAAACCCAGCGTTTGGTGATGTCCATGGGTTCCAGACTTCAGGCAGTCATTGCCTGCAAAGGATTCTCAACAAAATATTGAAAAGTAACATTTTACTTAGGGTTATGTTTATTTGTCCAATTACTTTTGAGCCCCTGAAATGATGAGCGTTTGTATAAAAATAGCTACAATTCCTACATGTTTAATCATATATTTTTGTTCAACCCCTTGAATTAAACCTTAAAGTCTGCACTTCAATTCCGTTGTAGTTGTTTCATTTCAAATCCAATGTGGTGGCATGCAGAGCCCAAATCATGAAGATTGTGTCACTGTCCAAATATTTCTGGGCCTAACTGTAGGTCCACTCCAAAATGGACGAATGAGCAAACTGGTCCGGATTCAAACAGCTCTTGTTCTAACAAAAAAAAAAAACGAGTTCAAACAGACGGACGAGCCACCATCTTGTCATATTACAAATGGGTCTAAGGCTCAAACAGACGCAGATTCAAACAGACAGACGAGCCCCCCCATTTTGTCACAAATGGGCCAAAGCTCAAACAGACAGGTATCGGATTCAAACAGACGGACACACTCCCATCCCGTCAGAAATGGGCCAAAGCTGAAAAAGACGGTCCCCGGCCCAAAACGGCCGGACGAGCCCCCACTTTGTCACAACTCAGCTCGAGGCTGGACAAAAAGGTAGATCACACGGAAGTGCCAATTTATTCACAAGTTTATTTAAAGGAAAAAATAAAGGTGTCTGTAATTATCAGTGGTGTACTGTATGTGTGTGTTGGATGTGTGAAAAAAAAACAACAAAAAAAAAACAACAGACCAGTCACTGGCCAACCCAATGACTGCACACCTCTGTCGGAAGCTGCAACAATGCCAGCGGCAAACCCAGAACCAGAACCAGAGACCGCAGGGCATAAACGAACGACAGAAGCCGGCAGCACAACCCTGACCAAGCAGCAAAAACAGAAGCAGTGGGCAGAGCGCGGACACAACAGAAAGGCAACCGGCCTCCATGGGAGCCAAAAGCTGCTGACAGGTGTACAGGTGTGGCTTATATAGGGAACCCGCTAACCAGGGCTGGTCCTCCACAGCTCCACCTACAACACAGAAAAAGGCACACACAGGATCCACTCCAAAAGGAGTGGCACCGTAACACTGCACTAGGGTTGAAATGGACAAGTACAGAAACAAGTCCATTATCAGATGCTATAACATCGTTAGTGACTTTCACTAATGCTGTTTCAATACTATGATGAATGCAAAACTCTAACTGAAACTCTTCAAATAAACAGTTTCCCTGCAAGTGGTCAAATAATTGCATAGTAACAACTCTAAGATTTTTTAAATAAAAGGCAGGTTAGAAACTGGTCTACAGGTGCATCTCAATAAATTAGAATATCATCGAAAAGATGATTTCAGTAATTCAATTTTGAAAAATGAAACATTATGTAGATTCCTCACACACAAAGTGATATATTTCAAGTGTTTTTTTTCAATTTTGATAATTATGGCTTACAATCTAATGAAAACCCAAAATTCAGTTTCTCAAAAAAAATTTGAACATCACAAAGTTAATTTAAAAAAAAAAAATAATGGAAATGTTGGCTGACTGAAAAGTATATCCATGTACACACTCAAACTCCGGGATTTCTCCGGTTTCCTCCCACATGCCAAAAACATGCAGGTTAGGTTAATTGGAGACTCTAAAGTGGCCCTAGGTGTGAATGTGTGTGTGAATGGTTAAGGGATAGCGCTGTATCGTGGCTGCTTCATCCATCCAGGTGGTGGGTGCCCTCAATTTCCCCTCTGGGGATCAATAAAATATACTAAATCTAAAAAAAAAAAAAAAAAAAATACTTGGTTGGGCCTCTTTTTGCATGAATTACTGCATCAATGCAGTGTGGCATGAAGGTGATCAACCTGTGGTACTGCTGAGGTGTTATGGAAGCCCAGGTTGCTTTGATAGCGGCCTTTAGCTCATTTGCATTGTTGGATCTGGTGTCTCATCTTCCACTTTAGAATATCCTAAATTAAATTACCCTTTATTGTCATTCAACTGTACAACCAATCATGTACAGTAGAACGAGATTGTGTTTTACCTACACTACCGTTCAAAAGTTTGGGGTCACCCAGACAATTATTTTGTATTTTCCATGAAAAGTCACACTTATTTACCACCATTAGTTGTAAAATGAATAGAAAATATAGTGAAGACATTGACAATGTTAGAAATAATGATTTGTATTTGAAATAATAATTTTTTCCTTCAAACTTTGCTTTCGTCAAAGAATCCTCCATTTGCAGCAGTTACAGCATTGCAGACCTAACATGATTGCACAAGGGTTTTCTAATCATCCATTAGCCTTCTGACACAATGAGCAAACACATTGTACCATTAGAACACTGGAGTGATAGTTGGTGGAAATGGGCCTCTATACACCTATGTAGATATTGCACCAAAAACCAGACATTTGCAGCTAGAAAAGTCATTTACCACATTAGCAATGTATAGAGTGTATTTCTGATTAGTTTAAAGTTATCTTCATTGAAAAAAAGTGCTTTTCTTTCAAAAATAAGGAAATTTCTAAGTGACCCCAAACTTTTGAACGGTAGTGTATCTACTGTGTTAATCACACACCCCCCAAATGCAGAATCAGAGGGCCGCTGCCATGCAAGGCGCCGCCACAAATTTCCCTCCTCCATTTCATTATTGCTGAGCACCAAGCTGGATGGCAGGAAGTTCCACTTTTATATGGTCTTCGGCATGACCCGGCCGGGATTTGAACCCCTGCCTCCCAGGTGTGGGGCGGATGCTCTATCAACTGAACCACCACTCCGGTTCTCTATGGGTTCCGGTTCTCTAGGTTCTCTATGGGGTTTAGGTAAGGAGAATTTGCTGGCCAATAAAGCACAGTGATACAATGATCATTAAACCAGGCATTGGTACTTTTGGCAGTGTGGGCAGGGGCCAAGTCCAGCTGGAAAGTAAAATCAGCATCTCCATAAGGCTTGTCAGAAGAGGGAAACATTGATTTTGGACTTGATAAAACATAGTGGACCAACACCAACAGATGACACGGCTCCCCAAATCATCACTGACTGTGGAAACTTCACACTGGACCTCAAGCAACTTGGATTCAGTATCTCTCCACTCATTCTCCAGACTCTGGGTCCTTGATTTTCAAATGAAATACAAAGTTTACTTTCATCTGAATAGAGGTCATCTGCTGGTGCTGCTCCATTGTGTTTTATCAAGTCCACAGTCAGTGGTTCCCTCCGTTAATGGCTTTCTGACTAACTGTTTCATTACAGCAATTTTAAAAGCCTGTGGTACCAGATTGCTGTCTCTATAACCTTTAAATGAATTTGGCGAGAATCAAGGTAATTGCCTAGGAAAAAGTAGTGATTTTTGTAAAATCATGTACAGTAAGTGCCCAGATCTCTTGACTTTGAGCACAATCTGGATGCAGACCCTCCCCAGGATCTTGGTATGCGAGTTTGGTGCCCACTGGGGAAATTTCCTAGGAGGAGTAGCAATTTTCATGAAAGTGCCCAGGTGTCCTGACCTTTGCCCTTGAACACAATTTGGTTACAGACCCATGTGCAATATGTGCATAAGTGTACATCAAACCCTGGTACCAAGTTTCAAAACATTTGGAATGAAACTGTAGGAGGAGTTGATTTCTTGAAACAAATCAGTCAGATCGACAGACATAACATAATCCCCCTTTGGTCTTTGAATATATTGATGAAAAAAATACTTCATTTCATTTTTACAGGTGCAAAATAATCATAATATTTACATCTCAGCAGGTATTATATATATATATATACAGTATATAACAAAGTATTGAGATGAACTTTTGTTATTGACCAAATACTTATTTTTCACCATAATTTGCAAATAAATTCTTTAAAAATCAGACAATGTGATTTTCTGGATGGTTTTTTTTTTCCTCATTTTGTCTCTCTGGAGGGTGCTCCTCTTGGAGACTCCATTGTCCTACTGGGGGACCTCAATGCGCACGTGGGCAACGACAGTGAAACCTGGAGGGGGGTGATTGGGAGGAACGGCCTGCCCGATCTGAACCCGAGTGGTGTTCAGTTATTGGACTTCTGTGCTAACCACAGTCTGTCCATAACGAACACCATGTTCAAGCATAAGGGTGTCCATATGTGCACCTGGCACCAGGACACCCTAGGTCGCAAGTCGATGATCGATTTTGTTATCGTATCATCAGACCTGCGACCGTATGTCTTGGACACCCGAGTAAAGAGAGGTGCAGAGCTGTCAACTGATCACCACCTGGTGGTGAGTTGGATCCGATGGCAGGGGAGGAAGCCATTCAGACCTGGTAGACCCAAACGTATAGTGAGGGTGTGCTGGGAGCGTCTGGCTGAGGCCCCTGTCCGGGAGGTCTTCAACTCCCACCTCCGGAAGATCTTCAACCACATTCCGAGGGAGTCTGGAGACATGGAGTCTGAATGGGCCATGTTCTCCACCTCTGTTGTTGAAGCGGCGGCCCAGAGCTGTGGCCGCAAGGTGGTCAGTGCATCTCGTGGTGGCAACCCCCGAACCAAGTGGTGGACACCAGTGGTGAGGGGGGCCATTAAGCTGAAGAAGGAGTCCTATCAAGCTTGGTTGGCTTGTGGGACTCCCGAAGCAGCTGAGGTGTACCGGCAGGCCAAGCGGAGTGCAGCTCGGGTGGTTGCTGAAGCAAAAACCTGGGTATGGGAGGAGTTCGGTGAGGCCATGGAACAAGACTTTCGGTCGGCCTCAAAGAGATTCTGGCAAACTGTCCGGCGGCTCAGGAGGGGAAAGCAGCTCCCCGTCCACACTGTGTATGGTGCGGATGGGACACTGTTGACTTAGACTGGGGATATCGTCGGGCGGTGGAAGGAATACTTCGAGGATCTCCTCAATCCCACTGCTACGCCTTCCACAGAGGAAGCAGGGTTTGGGGACGAGGGGGATGACTCGCCTATCACAGGGGCTGATGTCGCCAAGGTGGTTAAAAATCTCCTTGGTGGCCAGGCCCCGGGGGTGGACGAGATTCGCCCTGAGTACCTCAAGGCCCTGGATGTTGTTGGGTTGTCATGGTTGACACGCTTCTGCAACATTGCGTGGAGGTCGGGGGCACTACCTTTGGCATGGCAAACCGGGGTGGTGGTTCCTTTCTTCAAAAAAGGGGACCGGAGGGTGTGCTCCAGCTTCAGAGGGATCACACTCCTCAGCCTCCCTGGGAAGGTCTATGCCAAGGTACTGGAGAGGAGAGTCCGGCCGTTGGTCGAACCTCGGATTCAGGAGGAGCAATGTGGTTTTCGTCCTGGCCGTGGCACATCGGACCAGCTCTTTACTCTCTCGAGAATTCTTGAGGGTTCGTGGGAGTTTGCCCAACCAGTTTACATGTGTTTTGTGGACTTGGAGAAGGCATTTGACTGCGTCCCTCGTGGATTTTTGTGGGAGGTGCTTCGGGAGTATGGGGTATCGGGCTTGTTGTTACGAGCTATTCGGTCTCTGTACGACCGTTGTGAGAGTTTGGTTCGTATTGCCAACACTCGGTCGGAGTCATTCCCAGTGAGAGTTGGACTCCGCCAGGGCTGCCCTTTGTCACCGATCCTGTTCATAATTTTTATGGACAGGATTTCTAGGCGCAGCCAGGGAATGGAGGGTGTCATGCTTGGTGACCACAGGATCTCATCTCTGTTGTCTGCAGATGATGTTGTCCTGTTGGCTTCATCCAGCAATGACCTACAGCTCTTGCTGGGACGGTTTGCCGCTGAATGTGAAGCGGCTGGGATGAGAATCAGTACCTCCAAGTCCGAGTCCATGGTCCTCAGCCGGAAAAAGGTGGATTGTCCTCTCCGGGTTGGGGACAGGCGCCTGCCCCAAGTGGAGGAGTTTAAGTATCTTGGGGTCTTGTTCACGAGTGAGGGGAAAATGGAGCGAGAGATCGTCAGACGGATTGGAGCAGCATCTGCAGTGATGCGGACGTTGTACCGGTCTGTTGTGGTGAAGAGGGAGCTTAGTTCTAAGGCAAGGCTGTCGATTTACCAGTCAATCTACGTTTCTACTGTCACCTATGGTCACGAGCTTTGGGTAATGACCGAAAGAACGAGATCGCGGATACAAGCGGCTGAAATGAGCTTTCTCCGTAGGATTGCTGGACTCACCCTCAGAGATAGGGTGAGGAGCTCAGTCATCCGGGAGAGGCTCAGAGTAGAACCACTGCTCCTCCACATTGAAAGGAGTCAGTTGAGGTGGTATGGGCATCTGATTAGGATGCCTCCTGGACGCCTCCCACTTGAGGTGTTTCAGGCACGTCCCACTGGGAGGAGACCCTGGGGCAGACCCAGGACTCGCTGGAGAGACTATGTCTCCCAGCTGGTCTGGGAACGCCTTGGTACCCCCTCTGAAGAGCTGGAGCAGGTGGCTGGGGAGAGGGAAGTCTGGGCTTCTCTGCTTGAACTGCTGCCTCCGCGACCCGGACCTCCGGAAAAGCGGTAGAAGATGGATGGATGGATTTTGTCTCTCATAGTTGAGGTATACACTACTGTTCAAAAGTTTGGGGTCACTTAGAAACTTCCTTATTTTTGAAAGAAAAGCACTGTTTTTTTCAATGAAGATAACTTTAAACTAATCAGAAATACACTCTAATATCTAATATACATTGCTAATGTGGTAAATGACTATTCTAGCTGCAAATGTCTGGTTTTTGGTGCAATATCTACATAGGTGTATAGAGGCCCATTTCCAGCAACTATCACACCAGTGTTCTAATGGTACAATGTGTTTGCTCATTGCGTCAGAAGGCTAATGGATGATTAGAAAACCCTTGTGCAATCATGTTAGCACAGCTGAAAACAGTTTAGCTGGTTAGAGAAGCTATAAAACTGACCTTCCTTTGAGCAGGTTGAGTATTTGGAAAAAAATATTATTTCAAATACAAATCATTATTTCTAACCTTGTCAATGTCTTGACTATATTTTCTATTCATTTTACAACTCATGGTGGTAAATAAGTGTGACTTTTCATGGAAAACACAAAATAATTGTCTGGGTTACCCCAAACTTTTGAACGGTAGTATACCTATGATAAAAATTGGAGACCTCTCATCTTTTAAGTGGGAGAACTTGCACAATTGGTGGCTGACTAAATACTTTTTTGCCCCACTGTGTGTGTATATATATATATGTGGTTCCAAGGTTGTCATAGCCAGGAGCGGCACTGGGGTTAAGCTTCCAGTGCTCATAAAATGCTCCTTATGGCGTGCGTCTCGAAAAGCCTCTGACAACTAAGTCTAACTCCTAGCCTGCCCATGTGGTTTAGTCTCTAAGCCCGGCGGAACTGCTTTTACTAATAGGAGAAGGGGCGAGGGCGGATCTCTGGCGCCTTAAAACCAGATGCTTCGGGTAGATGGTGGCTCGTCAACCTGGGAAGGTAGCCCATCTAGGGGAAGGTAAACCCTGATTTCAAACCTCCGCTGCCTTGCGGCATACCCGATCATGAGAAAGGCTTCGGGAGTCAACCCTGAGGAAAAATCTGGAGTCGAAGCCCCTAAGGCAGTTCTCTGTTGTGCTCAACATCGTTCTGGCAGCTCCTGCGACGGCGCTGGTGCCAAACTGTAGCAGCCCTGCTGTTCCTTTGGATTCATCAGTGACGTGGAGAGGGGGGACATGCTGCATGGGCAACATCTTGTCCTCCATATCTTCCTGCCCAGGCTTGAATCCTACCAATGCCCAACGCTGGAAGGTAGAACACCGGATCACTGGAGAGGACACTCCAGCTTCGCCTTTGGCGTAGACAAAACACGGGGAAAGACAGTGACCGGTTATAAGCCATTGCTCAATTGGCGTAGAGCGCGGCACCAGGGGTTGTTCCCGACGGTGGGAGGGATCATCAGATCTCACTGGACAGCTACCGCCCGCCTCAAGCTGGGCAGCCCCCAGCCAATAAGGTGTTGTCCCGCCACAGCTTGCTTTCCTCATTGGGTGCATGGGGATGAGGAGAAGTCTGAACAACAGGCTGAGAACCTTCGCACCAGGCAAGACAAAAAAACAAAAGAGACCATCTCTAAAACTGGAAACTTGGAACGTCCGCACTATGATGACAGGACTCGCTGCTAACCTCAAGGACATCAACAACACCAGGAAGACTGCCATCATCAATAATGAGCTGAAGAGACTGGGAGTGGATATCGCCACTCTCCAGGAAACACGGTTGGCTGACGCAGGCACACTGAGAGAGAAGGACTACACGTTCTACTGGCAGGGAAAGGGCAGTGACGAACACAGGGAACACGGAGTGGGCCTCGCAGTGAAGAACACCTTGCTGAAGATGGTGGAACTGGGCAGCAATGGCTCTGCACGACTCCTCACCCTCCGCCTCAACACCACTCGAGGCCCAGTATATATATATATATATATATATATATATATATATATATACTGTATATATGTATATACACACACACACACACACACACTAGACAGGACATGGCTAGCTGTCAGGCTAGTCACAATCATACACACTTGGCCACCATATTGACCAGGTTAAAAAAAGTCATTGTGCAACATATACATGTAGTGCATTTTCTTCATTCTAACTTATTAATTACTTACAGAATATGACACTGTTTGCCATGAAAATGTTAGCCATATTAGAAAAAATCCAACAGCAATAGTAGGAGGAAAAAGGTTTTTTTAATTGTCCTCATAAACATAATTAACCTTTTCTTTTAATATCCGTGTACCATCAACATACGAGTACAAGAAGAAGCCAACTTTTATTGTTTTCAATCCATACAGCCAATCATGTACAGTAGAACGAAATTACGTTTCTTCTATCTACAATGTTAATCACATATAGAATCAGAGGGGTTGGTGCCATGCAATGTGCTGCTACAAACAGCTTTTCCTTCCCCCATTCTATTATACTGAGCATCAAGCTAGAAGGCAGGAAGTACCATTTTTATATGGTCTTTGGTATGACCTGGGCGGGACTTGAACCCACGACCTCCTGGTTGTGGGGCAGATGCACTATCAACTAGGTCACCACTCCCTGGATTAAATTCCTTGCATTATCACCCTCATAGAACAAGGTTTTACAATTAATAAATGCTACACATTAATGTTTAAGAAAACCACAAGGTTAAAGATGATTTACTATCCTTTACAGGTGATATGGAGATACAGTGGTGAAAAACCAGACACTGTGGGTCCCAATACCAAAATATACAACTGGATCCCCCAAAATGACCTCCTGGGTATGTAACACTTGGTGCTTTAATAAAATGTGTAAATGGGTGGGGAAGGGGGGGGTGCTGTTTTCTAAAAACTTTCTGCTGCCCCTTCATATCATACTATACAAAAAATATACAGTATGTGGTTTATGAAGATTTATATTAACTTACTGTATGGTTTAGTTATTTGTAATAAAAATGTGTTAATTTAATAAAGTTCTTTAGGAATATCAACTAAACTAATAATGAACCATGTTTTGTCATTTATAAGGTCACCCAAAGGCCAAAGCTTTTATTACACATGGAGGAACAAATGGGATTTATGAGGCTATCTATCATGGAGTTCCTATGGTGGGCATCCCCATGTTTGCTGACCAACCAGATAACATGATTCACATGCAGGCTAAAGGAGCAGCAGTCATTTTAAATCTGAACTTCATGACGGCCAAGAACCTTACAGATGCTGTTAATACGGTCATCGGTGACAAATCGTAAGTTCATTTTCCATATTTTCTTTAATCTTAAAGTTTCTTTAAATCTGTAAACAATGTAGTTCAATATGTATAAACTAAAATAAACTATATGAAATACTATTAGTCACTGAATCTTAACAAAGTAAAGCTATACCAAATGCCTTAAACTTGCTTTGCTTTTTAATGTCATACAAACTGTATGAATCATCACCACAGAAAACACTTGCCTGATTATTTTGCCTTCTTGATCACTGTCAACCAGCTTCACTCACAAAGATTACTTAAAGCTAGTTACAGGAAAGCAGAATAAATGGTGTTAAACATGCTTTTGACATAATTCTGGACCCAGGGGACAGAAGACAGACTCGAGGGAATTACAATTATCCTTTTATTAATAACCCGTGTCTTGTGTGTGAGTGCGTGTATGTACAATGTGGTGTGTGAAGTGCAGGACTCGTGCTGGGGGGGAGCTGGACACCGTTTGGCCTGGCAACCCTATGGAGACAAAGCAGAGATGTTAACACTGCACCAGCGCTGAGGGCGTAATAATGACAGTTGCTTACTTTTGCAGGTGGTGGTGGTGGGCTTAGGTTTGCCTTGAGGGCGACAGCCAGGGAAACGGCTTCTGGCTCTGTGCAGGGATGAGTGTGAATTACCCTGATGCTGGGGTGGAGCTGAACCGCCGCTGGGGAGAGAGAATCCGCCGCCAGGGAGGTCCACCTGTGCACAGGGGAGAGGAACTTGACAAGGTAAGTGGAAATTAAGCTTAATTGCAGCAACGCGTTGCTCGTCGCTAGAGGAAGAGCCAGGACATGGCTGTAGACGAGAGACGTGTCCTCGGGAGTTTGACAGACGGCTCCGTGCTGCGTCAGAGGCTGGTCCGGCTCTTAAAGCCCGCTGACGATTGGCAGCAGGTGTGCGTGCAGCTGGGACTGATGATGGCCCTGTGGGCGCCATGACAGTACTCCCCCCTCTAGAGGTGCCTCCTGGCACCTGCCCTATCTTACCCGGGTGCGTCCGGTGAAAGTCCCTAATGAGTTGTTTGTCGAGGACAAGTGACGGACGTACCCCACTCCTCCACTCAGGGCCATACCCCTCCCAGTCCACCAGGTATTGTGGCCGCGACCTACGCCGGATGGCCATCTATCACCACTGGTGGAGGTGGAGTCTTGGGAGGCGGACAGAGGGGACTGGAGCAGACGGGCTTCACCTGTGAGACATGGAAGGTCGGACAGATGTGGAGGGAGGGGGGGAGAGCTAGGCGAACAGCCACCGGGTTAACCACTCGAACAACGGGGTAAGGCCCGATAAAACGCTGGGCCAGCTTTCGCTTCTCAGCCTTCAAATTAATATTACGTGTTGACAGCCATACCTGCTGACCCACCTTGTACTCGGGAGCTGGTCTCCTGCGGCGGTTGGCCGTCCTGGTGTTACGCACGGTGGTCCGAAGGAGAACTCTGTGGGTGGTGGTCCAGAGCCGGTGGCAGCGCCTGACGTGAGCACGGACAGAACGCACCGCCACCTCCTTTTCATCCTCAGGAAACAGTGGGGGATCATACCCTAAGGATGCCCTGAAGGGAGACATCCCTATCGCCGAAGAAACCGTGGAGTTATGGGCGTACTCGATCCATGGCAGGTGGCTGCTCCAAGAAGAAGGGCTGGAGGCAATGATGCAGCATAGGGCAGCCTGATTCACCCGTTCACACTGCCCATTGCTCTGCGGGTGGTATCCAGACGACAGGCTTACCATCGACCCAAGTGCGTGACAGAACGCCTTCCAAACCTGGGAAACAAATTGGGACCCACGATCCGAGACGACATCAGTGGGGATCCCATGGAGGCGTATGACGTGCTGCACCAATAGGTCCGCTGTCTCCCACGCCGTCGGCAACCCCCGGAGAGGGACGAAGTGGGCAGCCTTGGAGAAACGATCAATGATGGTAAGGACCGTGGTAAAATGATTAGATGGCGGGAGGCCTGTCACAAAATCCAGGGCGATGTGTGACCAGGGGCGAGATCCCATTGAAGAATAAACCCCCGGGCCTCCCCGAGCTTCCCGCCAAAGTGTGCGGGTGTGGGCACTGGTGTGAGGCGGGTCGATGAAACCTGACTAGCTTGGCTAGGCGGGGAGCTAGCGGGGCCCGATGGGACCGTGGAAGCCGGCGGGAACGTCCGCTGTCCATCCAGACGATCCAACCGGCTGTTAATTAGAGTTAGCTGGGAAAGGATAACGTTCTGCTGGTACGCTAATTGTTCCAATTGAGCGTCTAAGGTGTTCAAACAGCGTGCTAGCATGCTGTCTGCTGGGTCGCTCTGATGGAGCCGTACTGACATAATTCTGGACCCAGGGGACAGAACACAGACTCGAGGGAATTACAATTATCCTTTTATTAATAACCCGTGTCTTGTGTGTGAGTGCGTGTATGTACAATGTGGTGTGTGAAGTGCAGGACTCGTGCTGGGGGAGAGCTGGACACCGTTTGGCCTGGCAACCCTATGGAGACAAAGCAGAGACGTTAACACTGCACCAGCGCTGAGGGCGTAATAATGACAGCCGCTTACTTTTGCAGGTGGTGGTGGTGGGCTCAGGTTTGCCTTGAGGGCGACAGCCAGGGAAACGGCGTCTGGCTCTGTGCAGGGATGAGTGTGAATTACCCTGATGCTGGGGTGGAGCTGAACCGCTGCTGGGGAGAGAGAATCCGCCGCCAGGGAGGTCCACCTGTGCACAGGAGAGAGGAACTTGACAAGGTAAGTGGAAATTAAACTTACGTGCAGCGACGCGTTGCTCGTGGCTAGAGGAAGAGCCAGGACGTGGCTGTAGACGAGAGACGTGTCTTCGGGACTTTGACAGACGGCTCCATGCTGCGTCACAGGCTGGTCCAGCTCTGAAAGCCCGCTGACGATTGGCAGCAGGTGTGCGTGCAGCTGAGACTGATGATGGCCCTGCGGGCGCCATGACAGCTTTTAAGTATATGGGGAGCAAAAGCAGGATAGGAGGCTTAGAGGAAGCCTGGATCAGGCAGAAATTATACCCTAGGCAAGACAAGTTTATTTGTATAGCACATTTCATGTACAAGACAATTCAAAGTGCTTTACAGAAAAACATTAAAGCATTACAGCAAGTTGCAAAAGGAATCTACACATTAGAAGGCCGCGAACCTCCTTTCCTTTGCATTTATTTTTTATACATGGAAAAAAAAAAAAAAAAAAAAAAAAAAACACACAACACGGACAATGGTTTGACTAATCCAAATACCATTAGGCTTTGTTAATCCCTTTAAAGAGCCTCAAACTCCTTTTTTCAGGGGGCCCTCTAACCCACTCCTTTCCTTCTATGAGGGGGGCCTCAAACACTCCATTAAAGTTTAAACAAATATTTTACAAAAACAAGAATTTAAAAGCAAACTAAAAAGTAAATTATAGAAAAATAAAAACAGGCTAAAATAGAATACGGCAGAAAAAAGTTACAGTACATTGTAGGCTACTGAAAGGCCGCAGCCAATAGGCGATTTTTTAACCTGGATTTAAAGCAGCTGAGAGTTTCAGCAGCACTGATGCTTTCTGGGAGTTTGTTCCATATGTGAGGGGCATAAAAACTAAACGCTGCCTCACCATGTTTGGTTCTAACTCTGGGCACAGATAGTAGGCCTGACCCTGATGATCTGAGGGCTCAGGGTGGTTCATAATGGACTAACAGATCTGAAATGTATTTTGGCCCTAAACCATTCAGAGCTTTATAAACCAACAGCAGTATTTTGAAATCTATTCTTTGACAGACAGGAAGCCAGTGTAAGGATCTGAGAACTGGAGTTATATGAGCCACTTTCTTGGTCTTAGTGAGGGCTCTAGCTGCAGCGCTGTGAACCAACTGTAGCTGTCTGATGGACTTTTTAGGGAGACCTGTGAGGACAGCGTTACAGTAGTCCAGTTTACTGATTATAAATGCATGGACAAGTTTTTCTAGATCCTGCTGAGACATCCGACCTTTAATCCTTGTGATGTTCTTTCAGTTATAATAGGCTGACTTCACTACTGTCTTAATGTGGCTGTTAAAATTCAGGTCTGAGTCCAGAACCACACCCAGATTTCTGGCTTGGCTGTTGGTTTTTAGCATCATTGATTGAAGCTAAGGACTAAGTTAGTCTTTCTTCTTTGGCTCCAAAAACTATTATTTCAGTTTTGTCTTCGTTTAACTTAAGAAAATTCTGGCACATCCACTCTTTAATTTGACCAATGCATTTGATCAGGGTTTTATTTGTACCATTGTCTCCTGGTATGATGGTTATGTAGATTTGTGTATCATCTGCATAATTATGATAATACATTTTGTTGTTTATGATTTGAGCTAGTGGGAGCACATAGATGTTGAAAAGCAAAGGTCCCAAAATGGAACCTTGGGGAACTCCACAGGTAGCGCTGTGGATATGACGATATATATTGAATGACAATATAAAAATGTCTATCGCTTCATAAAATACTCTACCATTTATATCATATTTAAAATGCACATACTGTACTTCCATTTATTCAGTAAAGCTCCTCACCACTACTTGTCAGCGCCCCGTCTCTCCCCCGCAGTGTGCGACTGCATGCAAAAAAAGAGATGGTCCTTTTTATGTGATTATCTAAACTGTAGAATTTACAGATAATGTATATCGTGATATATATCGTTATCGTGATATAAGATGACTCATATCGTGATGTGAATTTTTTGCCATATCACACAGCCCTATCCACAGGTTTTTTTTGTTTGCTCAGGTTTGTAGTTACCGATAGACACAAACTAGTCCCTGTCTTTTAAATAGGACTCAAACCAGTTAAGTGCTGTACCAGAAAGTCCCACCTAGTTTTTTAGCCGGTCTAGTAAGATATTATGGTCGACCATGTCGATTGGAGCACTGAGGTCCAGTAGAATCAAGACTGAAATGTTGCCATTATTTGTATTTGAGTGGATGCCATTAAGGACCTTAACTAGAGCTGTCTCACTGCTATGGTGTGGCCAAAAACCTGACTGGAAGACATCAAAACAGTCATTTAATGTCAGGAATTTGTACAATTGTTGAAAAACAGCTTTTTCTATTATTTTACTAAGAAAGGGGAGGCTTGATATGGGACTATAGCCGTTCATGAGTGAGGTGTCTAGGTTGCTCTTTTTTTAAGAAGTAGCTTGATAACAACTGTTTTAAAGCACTGAGGGAAGACACCTGAATGTAGAGACATATTTATGATCTCTAGTAGATCTGAGGCCATAAAATATGAAATGTTTTTTTGAAAAAAAAAAAAAAAAAGTTGGGAGAGTATCAAGGCAGCAGGTAGTGGATTTCAGGTGGCGTATGATGTCATCCAAGATTTTATGATTGATTGGAAAAAATTTTGCCATGGTGTTTATGTCTTCTCTACGTGGACACAAAGGAAGCACATGTCCAGCACCTGGCATGGGAGCACTGACTGTCTAATTTTCTGCATTTTGTCAGTAAAGAAAAAGTCACTACAGGCACGGTTGGATAGAAGTTCATTATGGATTTCATAATGATCCTGTAATTTAGTTTTTTTTGCCACCTGCGTTCAGCTTTTCGACACTCCCTTTTTTCAGCCCTTACTCGTCTGGCATTTCTCCATGGAGGTTTCTTTTTGATAGTGACCACCTTCACCTTGAAGGGAGCAATGGCATTGATAATATTTGTAACTTTACCACTGCAATTATCTGTGAGTTCATTTACTGAAGGTGAAGCGAGGGGGAGTGAGGAAGAGAAAGCTTGGATGAATGTTTCACTGGTATCATCACTGATGTACCATTTTTTTGATAACCTCTGTCTCGATATTTCTGTTGACATTAATAGCCCTCTCAAAGAAAACACAAGAATGGTCGGATACAGCAATGTCCATCACCATAACCTTAGAGATGTTCAGAGCTTTGGAGATGACCAAGTCCAGACTGTCCTTCTTGTCCTCAGTGTTCTGGATCCACAGTGCTTTTACCTCCTCGAGCAGGCCCAGAATGTTTTTTT
The DNA here is from genome assembly GCA_020510985.1 of Pholidichthys leucotaenia. Classification (NCBI taxonomy): domain Eukaryota; kingdom Metazoa; phylum Chordata; class Actinopteri; order Cichliformes; family Pholidichthyidae; genus Pholidichthys; species Pholidichthys leucotaenia. The sequence continues at coordinate 21,631,932 of CM035838.1, forward strand.
TGCTGCAGCTTAACAGCAGAAATCTCTTCAGCCAAGAAGTCGAGCAACCTTTTAATATCTTCCACCTCCTCAGTCTGCTGAGCTTTTTTGGGACCCATGATCCCAGATGATTTGTGTTGACAAAACAGCTACTGAACAGCTGTTTAGCTAGCTGAGTAGCAGGCTGCTCCGCTCTTGTTTTCCCAGACTGTGTCCTCTGTTGTGTGTTTTTTCTGTTACATGCTGAGCCAGTCCAAAGTTATCAAGGATACAACACCATTCTTTAGTCCCTCTGTCCTGAGGGTTGTCAACATGGATGTTAAAATCCCTAACAATAACTACACAGTCAAAGTCAACACAGATAATAGACAGCAGCTTTGTAAAATCATTAAAAAAAGTTGCATGGCATTTAGGTGGTCTGTAAACATTAAGAAACAACACACGGGAGGAGGAATTAAGCTGAAGAATCACATATTCAAATGAAGTAAACTTATAAGACATCTGCTTGCATTGGAGGGAATCATTAAATCTGTTAAATCTGATAGAATAATTATAGTAGGGGACTTTAATATACATGTGGATGTAGATAGTGACTGCCTTAATGTGGCTTTTAATTCAATATTAGACTCGATTGGGTTTTCTCAGAAAGTAGGAATTTCTACTCATTACCTCCACCATACATTGGACCTTGTTCTGACATATGGCATAGAAATAGAAAATCTTGTAGTGTCTCCTCATAACCCTGTACTGTCAGACCATTGTCTGTTAACCTTTGATTTTACTATTTCTGACTATTTGGCTCCTAAAGAAAAATATTATCACAGTAGATGCCTCTCAGATGATGCTGTTTCCAAATTTATGCAGATTGTTTCCTCTATGCCATGTGTCAACACAACGGAAATAAGCTATAGACAGCTTGCTCCTTCTGTAATTGATAACATGGTGGATAGTGTTTCAGCTTCTCTGCATCAGGCTCTAGACTTGGTGGCCCCCTTAAAAAAGAAAAAGTCTAATCAGAGATTTTTAACTCCTTGGTTCAACACAGAAACTCGTAGCTTAAAACAGAAGACTCGTCAATTAGAAAGAAAATGGCGCTCTACTAATTTAGATGAAATCTATTTAGCTTGGAGAAATCATCTTTTAATTTATAAAAAATCTCTTAGAAAAGCTAGAACGAGTTATTACTCTGCATTAATAGAAGAAAACAAGAATAATCCCAGGTTTCTTTTCAGTACTGTAGCCAGGTTGACAAAGAGTCAGGACTCTGTCAATCCTAGCATCCCCTTAGAGCTTACTAGTCAGGACTTTATGAACTTTTTCAATAATAAAATTTCATCCATCAGAGATAAAATCAATCAGATTCTTCCCACAGTTAACTTAAATACTGTAACTACTACAACTCCTTCTATTGATGTCTGTCTTGATGAGTTTACTCCAATCGACCTTTGTGAGTTAGACAAAATAGTTTCCTCATCCAAACCTTCAACTTGTCTTTTAGACCCTATTCCTACCAGGTTATTTAAAGAAGTCTTCCCACTTATTGGTAGCTTTATTCTTCATATAATCAATTCTTCATTAACTTTAGGCCATGTACCGCAGGCTTTTAAAACGGCTGTAATTAAACCCTTACTCAAAAAGCCAACGCTAGATCCAGGAGCTTTAGCTAACTATAGACCAATCTCTAATCTCCCTTTCATTTCAAAAATCTTAGAAAGAGTTGTTGCTACGCAATTATTTGACCACCTGCAGGGAAATGGTTTACTTGAGGAGTTTCAATCTGGGTTTAGAATCCATCATAGTACTGAAACAGCCTTAGCGAAGGTCACTAACGACCTCCTCATTGCATCTGATAATGGACTAGTTTCTGTACTTGTCCTTTTAGATCTTAGTGCAGCTTTTGATACTATTGATCATAATATTCTACTTGATAGATTAGAACACTATGTTGGACTTAATGGAACTTCGTTGCAGTGGTTTAGATCTTATTTATCTGATAGGTTCCAGTTTGTTCATGTAAATGATGAGTTTTCTCTCAGCTCAAAGCTTAGTCATGGAGTTCCACAGGGATCTGTGCTTGGCCCTACTCTTTTTAGTTTATATATGCTTCCGTTAGGCAACATTATTAGAAAGCACTGTATACATTTTCACTGTTATGCAGATGACACACAATTGTACCTGTCAATGAAGCCAGATGATACTAATCAATTAGCCAAGTTAGAAGCCTGTCTTAAGGAAATCAAAGCTTGGATGACTTGTAATTTCCTGCTATTAAATTCAGATAAGACTGAAGTCATTCTTGTTGGTCCAAAAAACCTTAGAAATTCCTTTCCAAATCAAACTTTCAGTTTGGATGCAGTTACTCTTTCTCTTAATAGCTCTGTGAGGAACCTTGGAGTTATTTTTGATCAGGATTTGTCCTTCAATTCACATATTAAATTTGTTTCTAAGACTGCCTTCTATCATTTGCGTAATATTGCCAAGATTAGGAGCATCTTGTCTCAGAGTGATGCTGAGAAGCTGATCCACGCTTTTGTTAGCTCGAGATTAGATTATTGTAATTCTTTATTATCAGGCTGTCCTAAAACATCTTTAAAAAGTCTTCAGCTGATCCAAAATGCTGCAGCAAGAGTTTTAACAGGTACTAGAAAGAGAGATCATATCTCTCCGGTTCTGGCCTCCCTTCATTGGCTTCCCATAGAGTTTAGAATTAAGTTTAAAATCCTTGTTCTTACTTACAAAGCTCTAAACAATCAGGCTCCTTTTTATTTAAAAGATCTGATACTACCGTATCATCCTAACAGAGCACTACGCTCCCAAAATGCAGGTTTACTTGTAATACCTAGAATCTCCAAAAGTACAATGGGAGGCAGAGGCTTCAGTTATCAAGCTCCTCTCCTGTGGAATCAGCTGCCAATCTGGATTCGGGAGTCAGACTCGATCTCTGTTTTTAAGAATAGGGCTAAAACCTACCTTTTTGATATAGCCTACAATTAGGGAGGGATCATGTGTTTCTGAACCCTCCCTTAGTTATGCTGCTAATAGGTTTAGTCAGCCGGGGGACCTCCAGTAATGCACTGGGCCTCACTCCTTTCCTCACTCTCTATGAAATATTTTTTTTTTGCTGGTCATTAACATTTGTTTGTTCTCTCCCATAGATTGAGTCCCCATCGTGCTGTTTGCTCTCTACATGTCTGTTCTTTTCTTCTTCTCTGTCCCCTCACCCCCAGCCAGTCACAGCAGATGACTGCCCCTCCCTGAGCCTGGTTCTGCTGGAGGTTTCTTCCTGTTAAAAGGGAGTTTTTCCTCTCCACCGTCGCCAAGTGCTTGCTCACAGGGGATCGCCTGATTGCTGGGGTCTTTCTGCAACTGTGGGGGTCCTCCCTACAGTTGATAGTGCTATGAGATGACTGTTGTTGTGAAATGGCGCTATATAAATAAAGTTGAATTGAATTGAATTAAATCAATATGTGCAACATGAAGTGCTAGGGTCCAGATGAGAAGGAGGTCATTACAGAGAGCACTTATTTTCCATTATAGGTTCTGGTTTAATTTAAAAAATAAATAAAAGTTGTGACTTCAAAAATGCTCACATTGGTGATGACATACACCAGCTACAATTGCACTCATGCCCTGGAGCCCTATCCTAATTGGGGTGGAAGTCAATTGTGAATTCCAAGTACCTCACTCCTAACTGTAATGGGAATGTCCAGATTAACTAGAATCACACCCTACCAATGTTCAAAGACAGGGTCAAGGTCATTTCATATTTGCATGCATTACATTCCCTCTCCCCAGACAGGAATCAAAGTTGGTCACTAATGGGGAAACTAACAAAATTAAAAACTAACCAAAACAAGGTTTCAAAATGTGTTCTAAAAGGTGGCTGGGCCAACCCAACCACCCACTAAATCTATCGAAATGGTAGAAGAACTTAAAGAATAAAGCCCCAGAAGAAAAGTAACTAACTGGGGGAAAACTAGTGATGTTACACTTGACACCGCCCACTCGACACTGATTGAAGCAATATAAAGCTGAAGTGTCATGAGCTGTGCATCAAATTGTTTGCTTTGTATTGTTTGTTTCTGCCATCCAATTTTGAATAGACCTCAGATGGCCAAATGCTCAAAAAAAAAGTATTGATTTTTTTCAGGTTTTCCACTCAGATGCAGTTCTGACAGTCTGTCACTAGATGGAAGTCTTTATTAGCTATTTCATAACACTGTGCCACTCATGAAGCAATTGTCTCAAAGTTGCTCATTGTTTCATAAGGCCTCAGTTTCAGCATCACTCGGGAAAACCAGCAAGAGACAAAACCAACAAAGAGAGAGCAACTGGTGGTGTTGCCTCTCTGACCATCAAATGCCTACTAAGCAGAGGCAATCAGCCTCTTTATAGCTCAGCAGACTGATTGCTCCCAGGTGTGAGGTGTGTACAGGTGTAATGCATTGCTCCTGATTAAGTAAGTGACTGAAGTCAAGTCTCAGGACTCCACATAGACCATAACATATTATATACATTATAGCTTATATTCAAATTCTGTTAGCACTAAACCTGATCATAAAGGCACCATAAGTCTGTGTGTCCACTAAACACGTTTTTTGTCACCCGACCACCCTTAGCATTTTTCTTTCAGCGTTTGTACGCAGCGCTCTGGTGGTGGTGGTGGGGGGAGCCTGTGCCCTGTATCTCAGCAACAGCTTGTCACTCTCAGCTCAGCACTTCCACTTTCTTATGGTCAGACTTTCTACTGATTTTTTAATAGCAGTCTCTAAATAACAATGGACAGGAAATGTGTTTTAGCAGCTCTGGATGTGAAATATAATGACACGGAAAGCAGGAGTCTGAGTACAGACTAATACCGGCGTCCTATGTCCCACCCACACAGCAATTCTGATAAGCTGCTTAGGTCTGACATTGATGAGTTCAGCTGCAGTCTCTGAAAAGTTGAACTTTTTTCATCTCTGAGCACTGCAACATAAAACAGCCACCGCCGAGGGTGCCCAGTACTGTAAATGCTGGACTACATAGAGAATGAATGGAAAATGGTCACCCAGAGTGGAAAAAATGCGTTTGGTGGACACGCAGCCTAAAGCAAGTTGAAAGGTTATGAGCCAGAATGTAAATTTGAAACTTTGTGACCAAGTGATCCAACTTCAGATCCTATTGATCCTTAAGGTCAAAGCCAAAGTCATTTGACATTTATTTACCCAAGACTCCATTTTAACATGTGCACAAATTTCTTGTCAATAGCTTAAATAACAAAATCACGATTGTCAAAAATCGATTTTGACCTTTTGTGACCCCAAAAACATAACAATAAAAGCTAAGCCTGAGGTTCAACCGTATAACAAGTTTGGTGATCCTAGTGTCCTTCTTTCTCAAGTTGAAGTCCGGACAGACAAAGACAACTGCCCTACCCACACCTCGGCACTGTTGGCATGGGCATTTAAAGTGGATATAAAAAGTCTACACACCCTGTTCAAATGCCAGGTTTTTGTGATGTAAAAAAATGAGACCAAGATAAATCATTTCAAAACTTTTTCCACCATTAATGTGACTTGTAACCTGCACAACCCAATTGAAAGACTAACTGAAACCTTTTAAGAGGAAAAATTAAAAACTTACAATAACCCTGTTACAGCTGGGGATGTGGCTGTGTTCAGAATAAACCAATCACATTCAAACTCATGTTAAATGGGAGTCAGCACACAGCTGCCACCATTTAAAGTGCCTCTGATTAACCCCAAATAGAGTTCAGCTGTTCTAGTAGGCTTTTCCCGACATTTTTGTAGTCACATCTTACAGCACAAGCCATGGTCCGCAGAACTTCCATAGCATCAGAGGGATCTCATTGTTCAAAGGTATCAGTCAGAAGAATGGTACAAAATAATTTCCAAGGCATTAAATATACCATGGAACACAGTGAAGACAGTCATTGTCAAGTGGAGAAAATATGGCACAACACAGACATTACGAAGAACTGGATGTCCCTCCAAAATTGATGAAAAGATGAGAAGAAAACTGGTCAGGGAGGCTGCCAAGAGGCCGACAGTAACATTAAAGGAGCTGCAGGAATTTCTGGCAAGTGCTGGCTGTTTAGTGCATGTGATAACAATCTCCCATCTAGGGTGGCAAGGACGGAAGCCTTATCCTACAAAGAAAAACATCCAAGCCTGACTACATTTTGCAAAAACATTTTAAATCTCTCAGACACATGTAGGAAAATGTGTTTTGGTCCGATGAAACCAAGGTTGAACTTTTTGGCCATAATTCCAAAAGGTGTACACAACTTTGCTCATCATCAAAAGAAGACCATACCTACAGTGATGCTTGGTGGTGGCAGCATCATGCTTCAAGGCTCTTTTTCTTCAGTTGGAACTGGGGCCTTAGTCAAGGTGGAGGAAATTATGAACAGTTCCAAATACCAGTCAGTGTTGTCACAAAACCTACAGGCATCTGCTAGAAAGCTGAAGATGAAGAGGAACTTCATCTTTCACCACAAAAATGACCCAAAGCACACATCCAAATCAACAAAAGAATGGCTTCACCAGAAGAAGATTAAGGTTTTGGAATGGCCCAGCCAGAGTCCAGGCCTGAATCCGATCGAACATCTGTGGGGTGATCTGAAAAGGGCTGTGCACAGGAGATGCCCTCACAATCTGACAGATTTGGAGCATTTTTGCAAAGAAGAGTGGGCAAATATTGCCACATCAAGATGTGCCACGCTGATAGACTCCTACCCAAAAAGACTGAGTGCTGTAGTAAAAGCCAAAGGTGCTGCAACAAAGTATTAGTTTAAGGGTGTACATATTTATACAAAGAGGTTATTGTAAGTTTTTTTTATTTTTCCCCTTAAAAGATTTGTTTGTTTTTCATTTGGGTTGTACAGGTTATAGGTCACATTAATGGTGGAAAAAAGTTTTGAAATGACTTATCTTGGCCTCATTTTTTACATCACAAAAATCTGGCATTTGAACAGGGGTGTGCAGACTTTTTATGTCCACTGTATATGGTCTATGATTAGTAACACGTTAAAAATAAGTGCCGAAGTCCTGACAGCTCTCCTACCAACCCAAATTAGAGACAGCAAAATGTCCTTTCATCTTGATGTTGGCTGAACTATTGGACTTTTCAAAATGCACAACTAATCTCCTGTTAGCACTTATAGAGCTTTAGGCAAAGAAACTTGGACTATACTTTTAAAAGCTTAATGCATTCATCCATTTTCACCAACATATTTGTTTACAGATACAAGGAAAGTGTCATGCAGTTGTCCAGAATCCACCATGACAGACCCATAAATCCTCGGGATGAGGCAGTGTTCTGGATCGAGTTCACCATGAGACACAAAGGGGCCAAGCACCTGAGGGTCCAGGCCCATGAGCTCACCTGGTACCAGTACCACAGCCTGGATGTCCTGGGCTTCATCCTCACTCTAATCATGTTTATATTATTCATCTTCATCAAGACCTGCACTTTCTGCTTCTGGAGGTGCTGCAGCAGGAAGGGAAAGACAAAGAGGAAGGCTGAGTGATGGACTACACCAGGGATGTCAAAATCTTTCATGGAGAGCCAACACTCTGCGCATTTTACCTCCACCCAGTCTCTTCAGGTGTTTTCACTGATCAGCAATCAGGGGAAGAAATTCAGTGAAATCACCCATTTATTGGATGGAGACAAAATCTGCAGTCTTGGCCCTCCATGGAATGAGTTTGACATTCTTTGATTCGACTGAAATGTAGTTCAGTGCTTGTGTCAGTCTTGAAATTGTGCTCATGATTACCAAGGTTTGTGTTGCCATGCTTCAGCAGTCATTACTTTCATAGCTAACACATGTGCTGATTGGATATCTGCAGCTGAGGTTAATTTCACATTTAAAAGCTGGATTTTCACTGGCTTGACTGAGAAACAAAAACACGGATTTTATTTTATGCCTTTAATTGAATAGGAGTGACAACCCTCCCCAACTCATTGATACAGACATGGACAAATGGGCTCCAAATCAAAATTCCATATAAAAAAAAATGAGCAGGGCTTGAAATTACCACCTGCTCACTTGCCTCTGGTGGGTAAGACATCGACTCCCACTAGCCACTTTGGCAGGTTGCAGTTTTCTCAAATGATATCTGAATAATAAACCTACTGCAAAGTGAGACTACAAAAGAACAACTCCCATGGGCACTATCTGGGCACACACAGTGTATTCTCATTGGTCCATTGTCAGCCAGTTGCAGCCCAGGAGTCTGGCTCCGCAGGTTGGCTCATTTTCTTTCCAGTCGAGAAACGGTGATGACCAGACAGCAGCTGGTCTCAGTGATCAGATCACGGGAACCCTGATCTCCTGTTGTCCCAGAGGTGAGAATAACCTGTGCTCTACCGCGCCCCCCCCCCATCAACTCCTACCTCTGTGGTTAAATACCATTATTTTTAGAGCAAGAAGTTCCTGATTACTGTCCGTAATTGTGCAAATTTAAGTTTTCATATGACAGATAGAGAAAAAGTGATTAAACTTTATGCTGCTGTAAAGAGCAAATGAAGCTTCTTCTGAGGTGAACTTTTATCTGTGATTATCTATGATGTCTGTCAGCCGCCAATCAAATCTAAAAGAAGAAGATATGCAGCTATTTCATGGAAGTAAAACCTCTAATTATGCATTTTTAATGTACTGATCCGGGGGTGTCCTGGCCCGCAGGCCAAAAACGGCCCGCCAGGGGATCCAAGTTTTTCTCTGAATTTACAGCTTTCTTTCTAGTTAATTTCTGACTTTTTCTACTGATTAGAATCGTTCATGTAAATTTGAGACATTTTTCTCCTTAAGATGAGACTTTTTTCTCATCAGTTTTCTTTTTCTTCTTTTTTTCTGGTGAAAACAGGTAGTGTCCATTTACATTAAATCCATCAGAAATTACTAATGACGTTGTGCAGTCCTGAAGGGGTGTCCCATTTCATGGGGGTCACTTTCAACCCCTACAGCCTGGTCTTTGATTTCAAGGACCAAGGGGTGGGGGTAGGCAAAAGGTACAAATGACAATTGGGACGGACCCCAAATCTACCTGTACTTCACTCTCACGTTGCAAATATTTTTCTGGACTGCTTTACTGTATTTACTGGTGTTAATAATTAAACAGTGTTTCTCTTGCTATTTTTATGTATGTATAAGGGTCATTTACATTGAAAAAGGTTGTAAATTTAGTTCAAGTAAAATTTAGCATGCGGTAGTCAAATTTGATCATATTAAACATAATTTTCCAACCACAAAATTGTGGCTAGTGAAAAGGCTGAGTGGCTAGTGACTTGGGAAAATCACTAGCCACAGTGGCCAGTGAGCAAAAAAGTTCATATCAAGCCCTGGAAATGAATATTAACAAAATCTGTCAACTGAACAAACAGCCCTCTATGACTTACAGACCCACAGCCAACAGTACTTCAACATATACGTACGTACAACATAAGGATGACCATTTGCTTTTCCATGAGCAAAGAGGTTTTTGCTACATTCGTTATTTCTTTGGTTTTCTATGCTGTTTGACTCCCCACAGCATATGCTCATGCAGGCAGCAGCGTCCTCTGCAGTGTTGTGGCCACAAACTGGTGGAAACCGCAATGAATTAAGTTTTTCATACTGTATGTGCATACAAAGTCAACATTCAAATAATAAATCGTTCATATACAGTACGTCTGTGGCATTTTTCATGATTGATTCATTTTTATTCAGCTTCACATTTTGTTTTAGCAATAATACTGACGTGGTGGGGAGAAAATGAACACATTTAGAGTGGTGACCCACCACTCTCTTGGATGGTCCTTCTGAGGTATTCTGCTGTAAGGTTGTTGAGGGTCAGCTTGTGAGGGGGGCCCAGACGGTGGAGGAAGACCCCGGACGTATTCACCACCACACTGTGGAGGAGCTATGATAAAGAAGAAGACAGCTCAAGTTCTTGATAAGAGTTCAAAACCTTTAAGAAACACTGACAATTACGCAGATGCAACTGATGACTGCAGTTACGAATATTTACATTAGACATCCCTAAATTTTAATATTGTGTGTATTCTTAGGTAAATTCAAAATTTACGGCTCATCTTGAGTCTCCTCCCCTCTTGAAGAATTAGTGAGGGCAGACATCACTAATTTTTTTTTTTTTTTTTTTTGAGAAGCAATCTGAAGGAAAAGGGAGAAAAAGCTTACATTCAGTTTAAAAAGAAAAGCCATTTATCTTTTATATTGACCCTGATGGAAAATATCACAGCATTTATATTGTTGAAGAACATATGGGTATCATTAGCCACGGTTACATGGGGAAAATTTCTTCAATCTGATTACAATTCAGATCAGAACTTTACTGTTTACATGGATCCTGAAAAAGTTGATCTGATTAGGACGTGCATTTCCATGTGTCACACGTTTGAACGGACTAAAATATTTTGACATGCGCACAATTATCTGACATTCCGGAAACAGTAGAAGAAGAAGCAACTTCCGATGTAAACAAACCCCCCCCTTCGTGTCTTTCTCTTTTTGAAATGGACCTGTATCGTGTTATTCAGACTGTACTTTTGCTTCTGCTGGTCTCCGTAATGAAGCTACAAGTCCAGCAGTACATACTTCTGCATATGATGCACAGAGGGAGACAGCAGGACAATACAGACCAGTTTTGTTTTACTCCCGTCATGTCTTCCACTAGCTGCTGTAAAGGCAGAAATACGTCACGTCGACATGTGGCTGACGTACAGACATGCGCAGTAAACTATTTTCTGCCCACATTTCAGAATAAGTAGCCATGTTTACATGGACACAAGTAACCAGATTAAAAGCCTGATCGGAATAAAAATGCTTCATGTAAACACGCCAATCTGAATAATCTGACCCAATCACACTCATTCGGATCAAAATTTCCTTCCGATTGATATGGGTGGGTTATGCCAATTGTTAATCCGATTGGTGCGCATATAAACACTTATTCCGAAGTTTGGGTAGAAAATATGTTTATTGCGCATGTCTGTATGTCAGCCACACGTCAATGTGACGTATTTACATCGGAAGTTGCTGCTTCTTCTGCTGTTTCCGGAATGTTGGATAATTGTGCACATGTCAAAATGATTTAGTCCGTTCAAAGGTGTGACACATGGAAACACACGTCCTAATCGGATCAGCTTTTTCAGGATCCATGTAAACAGTAAAGTTCTGATCTGAATTGTAATCAGATTGAAGAAATTTTGCACATGTAACCGTGGCTAGTGTTTATATGCGCACCAATTGGATTAACAATTGGTATAACCCACCCATCTCAATCGGAAGGAAATTTTGATCCGAATGAGTGTGATCGGGTCAGAATATTCAGATTGGTGTGTTTACATGAAGCATTTTTATTCCGATCAGGCTTTTAATCCGGTTACTTGTGTCCATGTAAACATGGATAATGCTACGTCACTGATTTTTTTTTTTTTTTTAAGAATTGGTATATGGTGGTATTGCTTTAGTTTGTGTTGTAGCAATATGTCCAGGAAGAATTCAAGGACTTTTTGTTCTTTATGAATAGACACAAATTAGACACTTCAACATTATTTTGACAGATTCCCTTCTAAAGAAAAGAACATCCTAATTAAGTTTATACTGAGGGCTGCACAAAGGCTGAGTGTAAGATACGTAAGGGTTACTGTAAACTTAAAATCACAACGCTACTCATGTAAATTCTAAAAAACAAAACTGCAGAATTGGGAAGTCTCAACCAGTGTAGCTTTTTGGTCAGCTTTGGATTCATTTAATTCAAACTGAGCACAGCAGCAATTTAAGATGCAATCTGGTGCAATGGATTACCAATAAATAAATAAATTTAAAAAATGACAAAGTAAGATATGAATTTAAAAGAAATTAGTGTTGTGACATTTACAGTGATATGCAAAAGTGTGACCACTCCACACAGCATTTATTGTTTTTAAAACAGTTGTGCTATTTAAATGTGTAGGGTGTCTAGACCTGCACTTGTCACAATTGTGTATTTATTTTTGTTCATTTTATGAAATAAAACTACACATTTGCAGGAAATATTGTATTTTTTCCATACCCTAAAACTGCTTACATATTTTCAACTAAAGAAAAATACAAGGGGTGATCGTATTTTTCCATATTACTGTACATTCCATACCCTTGTATCAAATTGCTGCACACGCTTCTAAAGCTAATGAACTAATTTGCGGTCTGCAGTTGCATGAGCAGATAGTAGTCAAAGGGTGACTGCCATTTCACTTTGTTACTGTACATTGCGCTCAAGACCATTATCATCTCATCCATTTTTGAAACCAGCAGGGCCAAGCCAGAGGGTTTACCCTAGCTACAACATAGGAGCTAATCCGGCTCACTGTGCCTTTCTGGATGCCTTTCAGTGCCTTTCTGGATGGAAATATGGATCATAATTAGTGGTGTCACTTTAATCACAATTGATAGCTTTTAACTGCATGATACTGTATCACATTTCATGCAGTTAACATGTTTAACTCTATTGATGTGATTAATTGCGATCGACCGCTGTTAATCACGATTTAAGTGACACCACTAATAATATAGCAAATGGTCAATTGTAGTCATTATAATGTGCAGCAAAACCCCCTCTATTATACCAATATATACAGACGTGGACAAAATTGTTGGTATCCCTCTGTTAATGAAAGAAAAACCCACAATGGTCACAGAAATAACTTGAATCTGACAAAAGTGGTAATAAATAAAAATTCTATGAAAATTAACCAATGAAAATCAGACAATGCTTTTGAATTGTGGTTCAACAGGATTATTTTAAAAAACAAACTCATGAAACAGGCCTGGACAAAAATGATGGTACCCTTAACTTAGTATTTTGTTGCACAACCTTTTGAGGCAATCACTGCAATCAAACGATTTCTGTAACTGTCAATGAGACTTCTGCACCTCTCAGCAGGTATTTTGGCCCACTCCTCATGAGAAAACTGCTCCAGTTGTCTCAGGTTTGAAGGGTGCCTTCTCCAGACGGCATGTTTCAGCTCCTTCCACAGATCTTCAATAGGATTTAGATCAGGGCTCATAGAAGGCCACTTTAGAATAGTCCAGTGTTTGGCTCTTAGCCATTCTTGGGTATTTTTAGCTGTGTGTTTTGGGTCATTATCCTGTTGCAAGACCCATGACCTGCGACTGAGACCAAGCTGTCTGACACTGCGCAGCACATTTCTCTCTAGAATACCTTGATAGTCTTGAGATTTCATTGTACCCTGCACAGATTCAAGACACCCAGTGCCAGATGCAGCAAAGCAGTCCCAGAACATAACAGAACCTCCTCCATCTTTCACAGTAGGGACAGTGTTCTTTTCTTGGTATGCTTCATTTTTGCATCTGTGAACATAGAGTTGATGTGCCTTGCCAAAAAGTTCCAGTTTTGTCTCGTCTGTCCATAGGACATTCTCCCAGAAGCTTTGTGGCTTGTCAACATGCACTTTGGCACATTCCAGTCTGGCCTTTTTATGATTTGTTTTCAACAGTGGTGTCCTCCTTGGTCGTCTCCCAAGAAGTCCACTTTGGCTCAAACAACGACGGATGGTGCGATGTGACACTGATGTACCTTAACCTTGGAGTTCACCATGAATGTGTTTAGAGGTTGTTCTGGGCTCTTTTGTTACCATTTGTATTATTCGTCTCTTCCATTTTTCATCAAGTTTCCTCCTGCGGCCACATCCAGGGAGGTTGTCTACAGTCCCGTGGATCTTAAATTTCTGAATAATATGTGCAACTGTAGTCATCGGAACATCAAGCTGCTTGGAGATGGTCTTATATCCTTTACCTTTAACATGCTTGTCTATAATTTTCTTTCTAATCTCCTGAGACAACTCTCTCCTTTGCTTCCTCTGGTCCATGTTTAGTATGGTACACACCATGCCACCAAACAGCACAGTGACTACTTGTCACCCTTTAAATAGGCCGACTGACTGATTACAAGTTTGTAGACACCTGTGATGTTAATTAGAGGACATATCTTGGTTGAACATGTCCCTATGGTCACATTATTTTCAGTCTTTTCTAGGGGTACCATCATTTTTGTCCAGGCCTGTTTCATGAGTTTGTTTTTTAAAGTAATTCTGTTGAACCACAATTCAAAAGCATTGTCTGATTTTCTTTGGTTAATTTTCATAGAACTTTTATTTATTACCAGTTTTGTCAGATTCAAGTTATTTCTGTGACCACTGTGGGTTTTTCTTTCATTAATAGAGGGGTACCAACAATTTTGTCCACATCTGTACAATGGGTAATATAGTAAAAGCTTTGTTCAGGCTGAGCATGCAAAAATAAAATAAATAAAAATCCAGTACCTAATTGATAGATCCACCTGTCAGTGCTGGACTATCATGTTCACTTGTCCAGATTGTAAATAATATCCATCAGTCTGTTTACAACTGCAGTAGCTCTGGGCAAGTTTAACACAACAAACAAAGAAAGGGTAGCCTGGATTTGTCTGTTGAAGGATGTTTGTGGATAGAAAAATGTTTTTTTTTTATTCACCTGTGTAAAAGGACTGCATCTAACTGATGTAGAGAGACTACAGTCAGTGACGTAGCGATCCTTGTAGTTCCCTTCAGTAAACACAGGTCTGTTTCCAGGCTGTGTCCAATAAGAATGGTATCAGCATTGATAAAACTCAATAAGGTCTCTTGGACCTCTTTGAGGGAAGTGTTATTACCATTCACATCTTCCTCACTGATGCCTGAAAACCTGGACAAAGAGTTACATGTCATACAGCCTATAAATCAAAAATGCATTGATACCAGTTACCACTCCCCATTAGTAATAATCAGATAACATTTTCATGGTAGACAAGTTTAAATACCTGGCGACAACCATCCAAACTAATGGAAACTGCACAAAAAAGGTAACGAAGAGTGCAGGCAGGGTGGAGTAGGTGGAGATGAGTGTCAGGGGTGATCTGTGACAGAAGGACCACAGCAAGAGTGAAAGGGAAGATTTACAAGATGGTAGTGAGACCTGCTATGATGTATGTTTGGAGAAAATGTTATGGGTTCCTCTCTAGCCCAAGGACTACCTCTGGTAAAAATTTCATCCAAATCCATCCAGTAGTTCTGGAGTACATGCATGCGCAGTGAAAATAATCTGCTGTTCACATGCCTGTACTGTCAGCGACAGCTAAGAGCCACCAACCTGATTTGAACAGCTGCAATCCAAACACAAAAGAAGAGCACAGTGGCAGACATTTTAAACGGCGCAAGCGATGAAGGTATGTGAATACAATGACAATCAAGACGAACAGGAGCTTTTGCGGTTTAGTGGCAGAGGAAGAAGACAGACGGGAAAAAAGACAGGCATTTGTTCACCCAGTATTGACGAATTGCTCAGTACTTCCCTCTCGTGGGAGCTTCTGGGCACATATGCAGTTTACTGCAACCATTTGTGGGTGAGGAATATTGGGACTTGTAGTTTGGATGGTACAAGTGAGTTAAATTTGTGTTCATTTCAAAAACAAAGCTTTATCTCAGAATTCTGGCAAATTAAAAGTCAAGAAAATATCCCAATACAATGATACAAGCCTTTAGTTCCACTTAATTTTGACCGGGTGTGCTGAAACAGACAGGCGGACAGAACCACACACACACATTGCAGACAGAGCCACACACAGACACATTGAGCAGTCGCTGTATACTTCCGTTTTCACCGAGGCATAAAAAACTGCCTTCGATCACAGAAGGGAATTCTGCTGTACACAGAAAGTGTGGGGAAATTATTCTATTTTGCCCTGTGATTTCTGCATAATAAGGGCCTGCACCCTTATATAGCGCTTTTCTAGTCTCAAAGACCTTCAGTAGTACTAACACTCTATTCTAAGAGCCTATAGGAGACAGATATCTAGGGACAATTTAGAACAACCAGTTAACCTAACATGCATGTCTTTGGATTGTGGGAGGAAACCGGAACCCCCAGAGTAAACCCACGCAGCACAGGGAGAATATGTAAACTCCACACAGAAAAGTTCCTACCCCTGCCAAACCTGGAACCTTCTAGCTGTTAGGCAACAGTGCTAACCACTGCACCACCATGCTGCCCACCAAATGCCAGAGAGCCGTGGCCAAGCCAGTGCACACACCTGTGTGGGGGACTTCTTTCTGCACTTCTAAAATGTAATAAATTCTTATGTTTGACAAGTATGCTTTAAAATGCCAAAAAAACCCATTCCTCTAAAATGATATAACACATATTCAGATTATAATCCTCAACTCAAGAGCAGCTGGTCAAACCAATGCTCTTGCACAACACTGATCAGCTCCTAAATGTAGTTCCTTTGCATTTACTGCCACTTTTGAGGGTGCCACACCACACTACTTTAATTTTACTTTTCTTATGATGTCATCTTCTACTTTGGTAAAGTTTTTCCTTTTTGCTGTCTTATATTCTGCAGTGTCGTAAATGCTGGGGGCAAGGCAAGGGCATGGTATTTAAATTACTATCATTTCGAACAGTTAGATTAATTAATGAGTGAACGTGTGTACAATGAGATTGACCAGGTACACACTGTTTCATAAATACCATGCGCACCTTTGTGTACAGTCATTTCTACATCATAATGCGTGTCGATTTCTGCACACTTGATGAAGGCCAGTATCAGTATTTTAAGATCCAAAGGTCAAGATCACAAGGTCATAAGCCTGAAAAGCCAACATATACTCTAGTATTTTGCATGTCTACTTATAATCTAATATAAGATGAGAAATAGAGGGGATCTGCTGCTTAGAGCCATTAAAAAAATAGGAGAGGTGTAGGAGTGCATCTGTGTTATGTGACATCCTAGTTAACTTTGCATTTGTATATGCACTCTTGCATCAGAAAACATAAATGTTAAAGATGCACTCTGGTGGCTATAAATCCCCTATAAAACCAAATCTACATTGTCTAAAATGGTATGCCCTTTTTTCTACAAAAAAACATCCATTGTCTTACAGGTTTGTGTCAAAATCCTCCCCCTTTTCAAACGGCAGAATCGGCGACTAGACTCAACCCACATACCACAAGGCTAATAGTGGCTTACAGTACATTAAACAGCATAAATCTTGTGATAAAAAGACTTATCAGTTGAAGGACATGCCCAGTTTCATGCACGGTAGCCCAGGATAATGACTGAACCTGCATCGGTCCTTCATAGAAATTTAATGGTAAAACCCATCATAATTTCGGTCAAGTTTTCAAAGCAGCTTGCTAAAAAATGCTAGCTAGCCTGGAGGATAACTTCAGTCAGGCCAGAGTCCTGATTGGCTCAACACTACCCATGTGCCAGCTTCATGCATAGTTACGTCACCAAAAACACTCCGTCTCAACTCGCCTTTTCTCAGGGGGTGGGGCTTAAGTGAAACTTCACAGCAAAAAAAAAAGATACGAGACATTTGAGTGATTTTGCTCTTGATATGTCTTGAAAGTTATTAAAACCATGTTATAGATATGTTAACAAGAAAAAAACTCAATTTTTGGTGGTCATTTTAACAGCTCTGGGATGTTACTTGGGCAATAGGGGTCAGTTATAAAGTTTAGAGTATACGATGTAGAGACAATAGTTAAGAAAATATCAGGGTGAACTGTATCATTACCTGGTGTTATAATCGATGACATCATTACTGGGTTTAACAAAAGTGTTGTGTACAACTTCCAGACCAGAGTTGACCACTGTCACTCTGGAGCTCCAGACCGTAAATGGTGTAACACTACAAACACAAATAAATTATTTCCATTATTTTTTTAAGTCAAGTCTCCTCGGGAACAAGTGTTCCTTTCGATAGCTTATACAGGACAGCGGTCGCCACTCCTCTCTGCCCACCTTTCCCCTGTTCTGGCCCCGGATTATGAGCTGCATTTTGGCATGCAATAACTGAGTCTGACACATCTTTAATGTCATCTTGACAAATTATTTCAACAATTTTTAAATCTCAAAGGACAAATTTCCAAACCTAGGTTTTTTTAAAAAAAAAAAATATGGAGGGAATAAAAAAAAGGTAGGGAGTTCCCAAGGGATTCCCCAGAGGTCAAGGTCATTTCCATGTTGGGGATTCCCCCAGTCACAAAGTAAACAACTTTTGACTGGCACACAGAGCCAGGCTGTGAGTATATATACTTGCCAAAACAAATCTTTGGGAGGCATTGTTGTACAACCAAAGGTCAAATACTGGAAAGGATGTCACTGTTGACATATATAGCAGGGAAATTACAACAGTCACAAGAATTGCCATGTTTCTCACATGGATCAAACAAACACAGCTGCTGTTGTCACATCCCCATTCTATTATACTGAGCACCAAGCCAGAGGGCAGAAAATATCATTTTTACCTGGTCTTTGGTATGACCCAGCCGGGATTTGAACCCCAGCCTCCAGGTTGTGGGGCGGATTTTTTAAACTGGGCATGCACAGTTACGTTTGATAACCCCGAATAAACAGTTCATATAACAGAAAACAATGTTTAAGAGACTTTGTTTTTGTTATCTTAACTCAACTTGACTATTCATGTTTAGACATGACAGCAATAAATAAATGGGGGTTTAGTAGATTTTGGCATTAAGATGTAAAACCAGAAATGTTAGCCAAGCATACCAAGACTAATCCACATCTATGAAAACTAAATTGGATTTTGTATTTTCCTATAATGCAAACAATGATGGGGTAAACACATTGTTCTTATAAGCACATCTCTGGGTCCACTGACCCAGACTAGCTAAAAACTGACATTACCATTTCACAATGTAAGGAATAGACTCTGGGGCAGCTTGTGTTCAAGGGACGCCAGGGGACAGTCGACACAAACCCATCCATACTGAGGGAATCATGGACATGCAGCTGAGCAAAACAAAAACCACTAACTGGTACATTTAAAGCTTCCAGCACATTTTTTTTTGTTTGTTTTTTCAATACCTTAAACACCTGGCATCCAGCAGCTCCCATTACTCCCTGACAGCAGCTGTAATGGGTCTCCAGTCCACCGGGCACCAAAGGTTTCCAATCCTTTTAATTCGTTTCTATGTAGGCATCAAGGTTTTTTAGAACTGCTCCAATATCAGATTCAAAATATCAAGACTACTTTGTTTTGGAAAATCTACAATATCAGCAGAAAGTTCCAAAAAATATATCAATAAGTGACAGATTTAAAACTGAATAAAATACTTATACAGCTACATGAATGTGGCAAGAAATCACT
The DNA here is from genome assembly GCA_020510985.1 of Pholidichthys leucotaenia. Taxonomy (NCBI): domain Eukaryota; kingdom Metazoa; phylum Chordata; class Actinopteri; order Cichliformes; family Pholidichthyidae; genus Pholidichthys; species Pholidichthys leucotaenia. The sequence continues at coordinate 21,651,114 of CM035838.1, forward strand.
GCGCCATAATTATACAAAAGCAAACAAATCAGTTACACAATCATTGCTAATATTTCTCATGAATCCATTGTTTAAAGCAGACCAGCAATGATAGAGTAGCTCTTTCTGACCTGACTGAGTAAAATCTTGATGCATATCCACCTGAGGATCATTGTGAGTGAATTTGATTAGCATACAGGCAGTTGCCTAGGAGGAATAATGATTTTTCTAAAATCCTTAGTACTCCGATCTCCTGACCTTTGACCTTGAGGACAACTTTGATGCAGCCCCACCAGAGGATCATGGTGTGTGAGTTTAGTGACTATTGAGCAACTGCCTAGGAGGAGTAGTGATTCCCGTGAAATGTGGATGGACAGACAGATGCCGCAGCATTGCATTAGCTCCTTTCAGCTTTGCTGGAATAAGCTCAAATTTATATTTACTGCCGCCATGGGAGGAGGTAATGTTTTCAGTGGCGTTGGGTGGTTGGATGGTTGGTTGGTTTGTCTGTTACCAACATAACAAAAAGTTATGAATGGATGTTGATGAAATTTTCAAGAGAGGTGTGTAATGGCATGAGAAACAGATGATCAGATTTTGGTGACTATCTGAGAATGCATGCCTCCACCAAGGGCTTTGTTTGTATTTGTGCAGCATAATTACACAAAACTATTGGATGGATTTGGATGAAATTTTCACCAAAGATGGTTCTTGGGCTAGAGAGGAATCCATAGCATTTTGGTGATGATCTGAGAATGCATACCTCTGCCAAGGCTGTTATCTTCTCACAGAGTGTGAGCAACAATACTCCAAAACTAAAGGACAGACTTTGATGCAATTTTCACCACAAGAGGCGCTAGGCCTACACACAAACCCATTACATTTTGGAGGTGATCCATGAGCGACGGAAGGAGCCTTGGCAGAGGTATGCCCTCTCTGAGTGCTTTTCTAGTTTTAAAATATTTACTGCGAATGCCTTCTAATCAGTACACTGCAGTCTCTCCTATAAGTAAGTACATTTTATTTATATACAGACATAAAAATCATAAAGTGCTTTACCAGAGTGGTGGCATAGTTGATAGAGCATCCGCCCCACAACCAGGAGGTTAGGAGTTCAAGTGCCGGCCAGGTCATACCAAAAACCATATAAAAAATGGTACTTCCCGCCTTCTAGCTTGGTGCTCAGCATAATAGAATGGGAGAAGGAGAAGTTGTTTGTGGCAGCGACCACTCCGATTCGACATATGATTAACATTGTAGATAGGAGAAACATAATTTCATTCTACTACACATGATGGACTGAATGACAACAGAGATGGCTTCTTCTTCTTACAAAGCACTAAATAAAATACAGACAGGGTAGATTGAAAAACACAGTAGAATACAGAAAATAAATAAATAAAACCCTTATCTAGCTAAAAGCCTGTTTAAAAAGAAAAGTCTTTAGCTACTTTTTAAATGCATCCACAGTACCTACAGTGGTGGGAAAAAGTGTTTACCCCCTTCCTGATTTCTCATTTTTTTGTATGTTTGTCACACTTAAATGTTTCAGATCATCAAACAAATTTAAATATTAGACAAAGATAACACAAGTAAATGCAAAATGCAGTTTTTAAATGGAGGTGTTTATTACTAAGGGTAAAGAAAATCCAAACGTACATGGCCCTGTGTGAAAAAGTGATTGCCCCCCCCCCCCAACCGTTAAAACATAAATTAACTGTGGTTTATCACATCTTTGGAAAGCTGAGTTCAATTTCTCTAGCCACACCTAGGCCTGATTACTGACACATCTGTTCTCAATCAAGAAATCACTTAAATAGGACCTGCCTGACAAAGTGAAGTAGACCAAAAGATCCTCAAAAGCTAGGCATCATGCTGCGATCCAGCATGCGATTCAGGAACAAATGAGAAACAAAGTAATTGAGATCTACCAGTCTGGAAAAAGTTATAAAGCCATTTCTAAAGCTTTGGGACTCCAGTAAACCATGGTGACAGCCATTATCCACAAATGGCGAAAACATGGAACAGTGGCGAACCTTCCCAGGAGTGGCCAGCCGACCAAAATTACCCCAAGAGCGCAGTGACGACTCATCCAAGAGATCACAAAAGACCCCACAACAACATCCAAAGAACTGCAGGCCTCACTTGCCTCAGTTAAGGTCAGTGTTCATGACTCCACCATAAGAAAGGACTGGGCAAAAATGGCCTCCATAGCAGAGTTCCAAGATGAAAACCAATGCTAAGCAAAAAGAACACAAAGGTTTGCCTCAGTTTTGCCAGAAAAAAATCTTGATGAGCCCCAAGACTTTTGGGAAAATACTCTGTGGACTGACGAGACAAAAGTTGAACATTTTGGAAGGTGTGTGTCCCATTACATCTGGCGTAAAAGTAACACAGCATTTCAGAAAAGGAACATCATACCAACAGTAAAATATGGTGGTGGTAGCGTGATGGTTTGGGGCTGTTTTGCTGCTTCAGGACCTGGACGACTTGTTGTGGTAAATGGAACCATGAATTCTGCTGTCTACTAAAAAATCCTGAAGGAGAATGTCCGGCCATCTGTTTGTGACCTCAAGCTGAAGCCCACTTGGGTTTTGTAGCAGGACAATGATCCAGAACACACTAGCAAGTCCACCTCTGAATGGCTTAAAAAAACAAAGCAAAATGAAGACTTTGGAGTGGCTTAGTCAAAGTCCTGACCTGAATCCGATTGAGATGCTGTGACATGACCTTAAAAAGGCGGTTCACACTTGAAAACCCTCCAATGTGGCTGAATTAGAACAATTCTGCAAAGCCGAGTGGGCCAAAATTCCTCCACAGCACCGTAAAAGACTCATTGCCAGTTATCGCAAACGCTTGATTGCAGTTGTTGCTGCTTAGGGTGGCCCAACCAGTTATTAGGTTGAGGAGGCAATCACTTTTTTACACAGGGCTATGTAGGTTTCAATTTTCCCCCCCTTAATAATAAACACCTTCATTTAAAAACTGCATTTTGTGTTTACTTGTGTTATCTTTGTCTAATATTTAAATTTGTTTGATGATCTGAAACATTTAAGTGTGACAAACATACAAAAAAAATGAGAAATCAGGAAGAGGGCAATCACTTTTTCACACCACTGTAGGCAAAGAAGAGAAAAGGGAAGGACATTCCACAGCCTAGGTGCAACTACTTCAAAGGAGCCTTGTGTCTTGAAATGGATTTTTGGGACCACAATTAACATTTGGCCTGCTGACCTCAGACCACGGGTCGGGGTATAGGGCTGTAGCAGGTCCGAAATATAAGGAGGAGCTTGTCCATGCAAGGCTCTGAAAGTTAAGGTCAAGATTTTAAAATGTATTCTAAAATTCACTCATAACCAGTGCAGAAAGGTTAAAACAGGCATAATATGGGCCCGTTTGCATGTTCAAGTTAAAAGCCTTGCAGCAGAGTTCTGAACGATCTGAATGTGGTCAAGTTCCTTCTTATTTAAACAGGTAAAAAGACTATTACAAAAGTCCAGACACAAGGATACAAAAGCATGGATAATCATCTCCAATTCAATCTTGGACACAAGGGATTTCAATTTGGAAATACTTGTGCATGCCCATAGAAAGCAAGTGTTTGTGTCTGAAACAGGTAGCGCAATCAAGCTTTACAGGCCGAAACGAAGGCTGTGTTTGAAAGTGGAATGCAGAGGTGTAGCCTATATGTAGGCAATCACACATGTTAAACTTTGACAGATATGAAAGGGACTGAACTGAGATTTGATTGTGTGAATACTAATTACAGAATAATTGAAAATGAATGGGACATCCAATATTAGCCACTGTTTAAGAACCAGTTATTTATTTTTTTGTCAGATCACTTATTTGTGTGATCTTTTATGGGTTAAATTCATAAATGTTGTATGTTGCACTTTGGGGAATGGGAGTTTTTCAGTCACTATTATAATTTAGTTTATATGTGTAGTTTATAGTCTATTGTCAATAAAGTCATGCAGTACCATATCATCATCATAACAGTCTGTCCGGGGTGACAATGACTGTTTCATTGAGGTCTGATCAGATTCCTCCACGCAACTTTGTCCTTCGTCCTCCGCTACCAAACAGGTCTCAAATATTTGAGATCCATTGTAGTGCATCCTTTTATATTTTAGCAATATTATAAGTACAAAACACCAAACATTATCATTATTATTTTTTGTATTTGTATCTTGTATACTTTATTGATCACCAGAGGGAAATTCAGGGCATCCATGGTACAGCACCGATCCCTTCACCAGTGTCACACTCTCTCTCTCTGGTAGTCCATCGATTCGATGATGACCATCTTCTTTATTTGTGAGTCTGCTGGTGTTTGAATAGTCCGATCCTGGATCTGCAAATTCGGTTACAGACCGGGCATGTGAAGGAGGTGCTGGGGGGAGCAGGGGGGACTTGGCGAGCATGCCTCTTTGCACGCTTTGCTGTCCGGTGTTGTGTGCGCTGTTCCTCCATATAATCCACTCCCTGTGAGGAGTGGAAGCGCCAGATGTCTCGGCAGGAAGCGAGTTCCTCCAGTGAAGAGGGGTTGATCTGACATCTCTTCAGGATGGACTTCATTTGATCTTTGAAGTGCTTCTTCTGCCCACCAGCGCTGCGTTGGCCACGGTGTAACTGACCATACAGGATTCTGCGTGGGAGTCTGTGGCTGGGCATCCGGATGACATGCCCCAACCACCTGAGTTGGTGCTGGGCCATGATGGATTCCACGCTACAGCTGCCAGCTCTCTCCAGCACTTCTGTGTGCGGCACTCTGTCCTTCCAAGTGATGCCAAGGATCTTCTGGAGACATCGTACATGGAAGGTCTCCAAGCTTCTCAGATGGCGGCTGTAAATAGTCCATGCCTCACATCCATATAGTAAGGTGGTGATACATACAGCTCTGTAGACCAGCACTTTGGTGTGGAGTTTGAGATTGCTGTTCTGAAGAACCCTTCTCCTTAGACGACCAAAAGATGCTGATGCTTGCTTGAGGCGGTTCTGGATCTCGTCATCCATTGAGCAGGTGTCAGACATTATGCTCCCCAGGTATTTGAATGTGGGCACTGTGAGCAGCTGTTGCCCTGCTGCTGTGAGGGTTATTGGGTTTTGTGGGGGGTCGGTACTGGACTGACAGAGTACCTCTGTCTTCTGGGTGTTGATTGTCAGTCCCATTCTGGTGTATGCAGTTACAGCTGCCGAGAGGATGTTTTGTAGAGTGTCTGGTGTATGAGCAACCAGGGCACAGTCATCGGCGTACTGTAGCTCAATGATGGTCTCTGATGTCAGTTTGGAAGTTGCCTGTAGCCTCCTGATGTTAAACAGGTTACCATCAAGCCTGAAGTCAATGGTAACTCCAGCTTGTTTCTCCACCCTCCTACGTAGCAGAGTTGTTACACAGACAAGGAAGATGTTGAAGAGAATTGGGGCCAGCACACAGCCTTGCCTCACTCCGGTTTGCACTCCAAAAGGTTCTGAGCTGTGCCTTCCCACTACCACTTGGGCCATCACACCAGAATGGAACTGCGCAAGGATGGTGAGAAACTTGGGTGGGCACCCAAATCTCTTTAGGACTTGCCACAGTAGTTCCCTGTTCACTGTGTCAAATGCCTTTGACAGGTCGACAAAGGCAATGAACAGGTCCTTATGCTGCTCCCGACATTTCTCTTGGAGCTGACGCGTCACAAAGATCATGTCAACTGTTCCCCTGTCCTTCCGAAAACCACACTGTGACTCTGGGGTGACCCGCTCTGATATTGCAGAGATGAGTCTGCGGAGCATGACCTTGGCAAGGACCTTTCCAGCAGTAGCCAACAGAGAGATACCCCTACTATTGGAGCAGATGGCTTTGTCTCCTTTGTTCTTGTAGATGGTCACAATGTTACTGTCTTTCCACTGTTGTGGGACACACTCTCGTCTCCACACCTCTGAGATATAGAGATACAGTGTCCGAGTACAGAGGTAGCCTCCTTCCTTGAGAAGTTCAGCTGGGATGCCATCAGGTCCAGGGGATTTATTGTTTTTTCAGGGTTTTTACTGCTTGCAGGATTTCTTTAAAGGTTGGGGGGAGGTTGAGATCTGGCAAGGTAGGATGTTCAGGGAGCTCTGCAATGACAGTTGGGTCCACTGAGGTGGGCTGGTTAGTGGTAGTTGTTAAAATGCTCAGCCCACCGCTCCACTATCATGGCCTGATCCTTGATTAAAGAAAAACCATCAACAGATCTCACAGGTGCCAGGGAGCAGTTTCTGGGGCCGTAGATGGTTTTGACTGCATCATAGAAACTGTGCATATCGTTTCTATCAGCATGAGTCTGGATTTCGTTGGCCTTTGAGATCCACCACTCATCTTGCAGTTTCCTGAGAGTTGTTTGGACCTCAGAACGAAGGGCTTGCCATTGCTTCTTATGGAATTGGGATTGTGGGTTGTTCAAGGTGGCTCTGTGTGCCCTGAGCATTCTGTCCAGGAGGGTGGAGATCTCTCCAGCATTCTGGTCAAACCAGTCCTGATGTTTCTTGGTTTTGAAACCGATGGCTTGGGCTGCAGTGTCAAAGAGAATGGTAGATAGAGCGGTCCACTTCTCATCCATCCCAGACTCTGAGATGATCATTTGTTCAATACCTGCCAGCCTCTCAGCTAGGGAGCAACGGAAGTTGTCACAGATGTCGCTGCTGGAGAGTTTGGCACAGTGGAGTGTTTTCCTCTTTGGGCCACCATGGCGAGCTAGGGGCCGAACATGCATTCTGACCTTTGACAGAATCATGCGGTGGTCGGTCCAGCAGTCTGCCCCTCGCATAGCTCTTGTGATGAGCACATCCTTGAGGTCAGCCCTCCTCACGATCACTAGGTCGATCAGGTGCCAATGTTTGGACCTGGGATGCATCCAGGATGCCTTATATTTGTTCTTTTGTTGGAAGATTGTGTTAGTGATGGTAAGATCATGTTCCGCACAGAGACTAAGAAGTCTCATGCCATTGGGGTTGACTTTTCCAATGCCATGGGCACCGATCACACCATTCCAGTTTTGCAAGTTCTTTCCGACTCTTGCGTTGAAATCACCAAGCAGCATGATTTTGTCACCCTTCGGGATGTGACTGAGGATGTCATCGAGTGCCTGGTAGAAGCGGCCCTTCTCTTCAGCATTCGATGACAGAGTTGGTGCATAGGCACTTACCAAAGTGACATACCTGCATTTTGCAAGGGGGATGCGAAGAGTCATGAGCCTTTCACTGACACCCACTGGTGATTCTGTGAGCTTGTGCAGGAGGCTGTTCTTGATTGCAAAACCAACTCCATGAAGGAGTTGACCGCCAATGGGGTATCTTTTCCAAAAGAATGTATAACCCTCTCCTACTTCATTGAGTGAGCCTTCCTCGAGGAGTCGTGTCTCACTGAGTGCTGCCACATCCACATTGTAACGCTTCAGCTCGCTGGCAACGAGTGCTGTTCTGCGCTGTGGTCTGTCCGGACTGGCATCCAGGAGTGTCCTTATGTTCCATGCTGCAATTCTAAATGGTATTGTTTTTATTTTTCGACCGCATAGTGGAATGTCCCGACAGGTGCGGTTTCCTATCCGGGTGCTGTGCTGAGTGGGCAATGTTTAGGCCACCTTTTCTAGGTCTTTCCCCAGTTGGGGTGAGCAGTGCAGTCCCTAAATAGGGCTGCTCAGACGCACAGGAGTCTGCCGGAAGCAGCTGCCACTCAATCCCAACTGCTAACGACCGTTGTCCTGTGCCGCTGACGTGCAGAGTTCCAGCTAGAAGCTTCCAGCTCATTCAAACCTGCCCCCGTTACTGGATGCTCCATCGCCGCCAGACTTTAGAGGTCGGAGACTCAGGTAAAGAAGATACCTGCGCAGTGATGGTTTTTAGAGTGGCATGGGGGGTGCGCTTTTCCCGATGCCACTACCTTGATTGTAGAGAAGATGGTTCCAGTGGCGAGGGAGACCCTAGACGACAGGCATCTTCTCACAACTGCAGGAGGCTGCCGGAATCCAGATTTTTGGGAAACCGCCTCAAAGCGTGCCACCACCAGCTTGCTTTTTGTCAGGGTGTGCTCCCTTAGCCTTCGTCCGCTATTACAGCCATTGTGGTGTTTATCGTTACTACCAGCTTCTGCCTGCTCTACCGTTGAGGTCTTCATCTTCGTCTTCGGGATCACTCTTAGTCTGGCCTCTACCCTTCGACCTGTTCGGTTTGGGTGACCCTGCCAGGAGTACGAGACTCCGGCCGACATAGCTCTAGGGGTCATGGAGACACTCAAAGTGCACCATGGATGTCCAAATTCAGGGCATCCATGGTACAGCACCGATCCCTTCACCAGTGTCTCACACACACACACACACACACACACACACACACACACACACACACACACACACACACACATACACACACACACACACACACACACACACAGAGCAGAATGACCCATCTGGCTGCAAGTTTTGCATCAGTGTTGCCCATTTGTCTGTAAATATTTAAATAAAAATGTTTTATTTCGTTATTTGAACATTTTTGCGTCTTGCTGTCGTTTAGTCAAAGCATGTGTCCGCATGTAATATGCAGTTGATCTGGTCATTGCGCTCCATAATGAAGCAGCAGTCAAGACTTTCGTCTACCACTGACCAGGCAGGCTGAGCGTGCCTCTCCCTGAATGTTCATGGAGCGCCCGGTGGGACACTGGTGTTGGCCGGTTAACGGGAATCTCAGCTGCTGCCTTACCCGTGTGCTAGTGATGTCATTGCAGCACCACGGGTCCCCGGCAGCACCGCCCCACCCCCACCCCCCTGTGCCTCATGTTCTCTATGGCAAATATATCCTTTAGACCTATGCAGCTTTATGGTATATATGTTTTTATATATATTTTTCCCCCTTGTCCTGTCAGGCAGCTAGGTAAGCAGAATAAAGATCCGTTACCCTTATTGTGTCAAAACAGATTTACTTTGCCAAAAGGAGCTTTATACAGTACCTAACTATGTACTGCATATTGTTGTAAATTCCTCCTGTAATAACTTATAATACTTTATTTAAATTATTTTACCCATGGAAGACCCGACAGGAAGGGGAATAGGAAAAGAAAGAGTGTGGGGGGGGGGGGAAGAAAAGGGAGGGGAACAGACAAAAAGACAAACAAACCAACAACTATAACAAACTAGAAAAGCACTCAGAGAGCGCAGACCTCCGCCAAGCGCCACAGTTCCCCCCATACAGTGTTTGTGTGTACGTTTTCAGATTCCTTGACCATGAAAACATATGACTAACAATTGGATTGACAATGATAGGATTAGTGGTCCAGTAGTTATTGACGAAAATCGCATTTTCCGTAATGGCGGTTTTCTTGTGGACGGTGATCCGGATCACCACCCAAATCTAATCATCTGTAGGATACCCCATTTCTGACAAACAGACAGACAGACAAACCAACGCCGATGAGAACATAACCTCCTTGGCGGAGGTAACAAAAGACAAACTGCTTCTTCCACCGAAGATGTCTCAACATGTATCTGGTATCCGCACCTGTTAAAGGAGAGACATTTGTGTGTGTGCATCTGTGTGTGTATATATGAGAGCGCGTGCAAAATAAGTGTGTGCATGCGAGTGGTTTGGCAGGAAACATATGGGGGGGGATCACAGCAGCCCCCCCCCCGGGAACCCCAAGCAGGCAAGGCAGCACCACCAATCCCCACAGGGCACAAATGCCCAAGGTCAGCAAGCCCCAGGAAAGCCAGGCATCAGATCCCTGGAGGGATGATGGAGGGAGGCCAGGCGGCTGGCGCGGCGGGCCCACACCCCCTGGCCCACCAACCCCCACCCTCCCAGCGGGGCCAATGCCAGTCCCCGGGCCCCAAGCACCAGGAGGCCAGCGACCCCCCCCCCCCCCGGGCCATAGACCGGCCCACGCCACCTGGCGCGAGCCCCCCAGCACCACCGCCACACACCCCGTGGACCCCCATGCACAAAGAAGTCCCCCCACCCAAGGGATTCCACACAGCTGAGAGGCACTACCTCCCTCAGTCCAGCACCTCCCAACTCGCAGACACACCCATCCCCACACCTTCACACCCTCATACTCTCATACGCACCCACATGCACTCCCTCACTCCCGGACCCACCCATTTTCTCTCACTCCTGTACCCGTTCAATCTCACTCCCATTTGCCCTCAGGGTCACTCACACCCACTCACATTCACCCACGCACGCACTCTCACTCACACTCCGACCTACTCACAGCCATCCGTGCCCTCCCCCTCGCACTCACTCACCCTCATTCACCCTTATTTCTTAGGGTGACCATGATGCAGATGCAGCGAATCTGAGCATGCACCAGCACCTGTCAGTGGCCGGGGAGACCGCCAGCACAGGCCAATGCCCCCCCCCACCACCACCACCACCGCTGACCCACCCCAGGGCGGTTGCAGCCACAGGAGCAAACCCCCACCCCCAGTGCCCACCCGAGTGACTAATCAGCAGATCACTGCAGGCACCCCGAGATGCCACCCGACACGCAAAGCGCCACACAAAACCGACCCCCCATCACCATCTCCATTCATCACTCCCTCACTCTCGCTTACTCTCTTATTCAGTCCCTCTATCACTCACTCCTTTGGTTGTATCTACACACTCAGCAGCACCCACGGATTTTGACAACATGATGGGTCTCAGACCCCCACCTGGCCCTGAAGCCCCCAGCAGGAGGAGGGCAACAGAGGTGGGGGAAGACGCCCCCCCATACAAAATATAGTAGGTGTATGTCGGTTGTATGATGTGATTGTGTGTAAATGTCTGTACTACCATAGTGCAGTTAAAACTGGGGGGATGGTGGTTGGAGCACCACTAACCACTGTGATAGGCAGTGGGGCCTCCATCCCCCCAAGCCCTCAGTGTCTAAAATGCAATTAAAATTGAGGTGAGGGCAGCCCCACCGCGCAGCAGAGGTATCCCCTTCGCCGACACAGTGCGGCACACCCCCACCCCAAAGCTCTAAATGTATCCAAGAAGATGCATATTCCACCCAGAATCGGGGGCGGGGGCATAAGACTTGGACGGAGGTGGTCCAAAAGCGAGGCTGTCCCCCCTCAGAAGCCAGTTTGCAAACTGGTTCATGAGGCCACCCACTGCCCACAAATCTCAATCCAGGGCGAGGGCCGCAAGGCTGAGCAGCCCTGGACCCACCAGTGTCGCGCCCTGGTGATCCCAGCACCACAAACGTGATGGAACAGCCACACCCATTCCCACTCATCTTGCACATACAAACATGCACAACAACAATAGTAACAATAGTAGTGAACAATGGACCAGACCCACACGGCGCCCCACATGCCAAGCGACACCCCCGAGTGCCCACACAAGCCCCCTGACCACCCACCCCAGATGCACACTGACAGCAGCAGGTCACCCCGCAGCCACAGCCACCCTGGAGCAGCCTGACGGCAACACAGCCACCAACCCGCACCAACAGCCCCCCAAACCACCCCCAAGCACCCACCCACACCTGCCGCCAATGACACCGGGGGCAATGTGACAAAGCGCCCCGCCCTGCGACACAATAGCAGGACGGCCAGGACAAGCAGGCCCCGAATCGCCAACCCCCATGCCACTAGATGGACTACCCCACCCCAGCCACCCAACAAAGTTTTCCTACCTATACACACATCCTCTACCCCCACACATCCACCCACAGGTAACTGCACCTGTACACACACACACACACACACACACACACACACACCCGCCCACCCCCATGTGCACACATACACACACACTCACCATCACACATGCCCACCTACACCCACAAACAGCCCCACATGCCAACACACAACACACACACCCACATCCGCACCCGCTCACACACACGCCCCCAGTCACACTCACTCTCATACATGTACACACACACACACATGCACACCCACACCTGCAGGACTCAGAGGACGGGGAGGGCAACTGCCCCACGTCGCCGCCAGGGCCCCGGGAAGGACATGATCTGCCGTGCAAGGACGCACCGGGGCTGGCCCAGACCACCGGCGCACACCCGATCCCGGCCCAGGAGGGGAACGCACCCCCCCCCCCAAGCACCAGGGGCCCAGGGCCAGACCCAGCCCCTCCCGGGAGGCAAAGCCAGCCAGCCGGGGGCCACAGCCTACTTTTATTATGGATTTAAGCTGTTGGTACTCAAGAAACTTTTTATCGCTGATATCATACTGGGACATTAATTCCTGAAATTGGATAAAATTTCCACCTATAAGATGCTCTAAGTTTTTTATTCTCTTCTCTTGCCATAGTGGAAACTTTAACGTGCTCTTTTGTTGCAAGATATCAGGATTATTCCAAATGGGTGTGAGTTTACAAGGGACAAGCGAAGACCCCGTTATTTTTAAAAATTTCCACCAAGCTGTCAGAAAGGAGCTGATATTAATGCTTTTAAAACAGTCATGGTATTTAATACAGGGACTCATAAAAGGTAAGTCAGAAATATTTAGCGATCCACAGACAGCCTGTTGTTCAGCATCTAACCATGGGTTTCCTAGTGGGGTTGATTTTGTTCATTTGGAAACAAACTGCAATCTATTGGCAAAGAAGTAATTTAAAAAAATTGGTAGATCTAAACCTCCGCACTCTTTTGCTTTTTGAAGAGTTTATAGACTGATCCATGATGGTTTATCCTTCCATAAAAATTGACTTATTTTTGAGTCTAAAGACTTAAACCAGGCCATAGATGGTTGGGTAGAAATCACTGAGAACAAATAGTTGATTTTAGGAAGGACCATCATTTTAACGGTTGCAACTCTTCCCATTAGTGATATAGGTAGTGTCCTCCAGTGCATAAGGTCATCTTGAATTGTTTTTAAAAGGGGAGTGTGATTTATTCGTAATAACTCTGAGAGCCTGGGGGAGATATTTATTCCCAAGTATTTAATATTACCTGATTGTATTGGAATAATGGATGTATTTGAGAAATTACAATTTATAGGTAAAACTGTTGATTTACCCCAGTTAATAGAGTAGTCTGATAATGATGAAAATTGATCAATGAGTGCCACTGTCTGAAGAAAAGATTGTTGTGAGTTTTCAAGGAAAATCAATACATCATCAGCATAAAGACGTATCTTGTGTTCTTTTTCTCCAGTTTGAATACCTCTGATATCAACTTTCTGTCGTATGGCTGCTGCTAATGGTTCGATAAAGATGGTAAAAAGTGAGGGAGTGCGTTGACAACCCTGCCTAGTACCTCTCTGGAGATTAAAGCTTCGGGAGGTCTGTTCATTTGTTCGGACAGATGCAGTTGGACAGCTATATAGTGTTTTAATTCAGTTTATGAAAGATGAACCAAACCCAAACTTATTTAACACCATAAAAAGAAATTTCCAATTAAATCAGTCAAAGGCTTTCTCTGCATTCAGAGATAAAATTGTAGTTTCTAAGTTACTGATCTTATAGTAGTCTATTAAATTAAATAGCCTGCATGTATTATTAGCTGAGTGCCCACCCTTGATGAAACCTGTTTGATCTGGATGTATAATCATTGGAATTATCCTTTCCAGCCTTTTTTTCTGAGAGCTTTGCAAATTATTTTAAGATTGACATTCATAAGGGAGATGGGACAGTAGCTGGATGGAAGCGTAGGTTCCTTTCCAGGTTTAAGGAGCAGGATAATACTAGCTATATTCATAATTGGAGGGATTACAGTATCTTCTTTAATTTGGTTCACCATTTTAAAGAAAGTAGGTGCCATCACAGGCCAGAATTCTTTATAAAATTCTACTGGAAAACCATTTGGTCCCGGAGCCTTGTTGTTTGAGATGTGCTTAAGTGCCTCCTGGAGTTCGGACACCAGAAAAGGTGCATCGAGAGCTGCAATCTGTTCATTATTTAATTATGGTAAGTTAATATCATCCAAAAATGTATTTATCTCTGAGTCAGATGGGTTAACCTGAGATGAGTAGAGGTTTTCATAAAACTTTCTAAAGGAGTTATTTATTTCTTCAGGCTCATGGGTAATATTTCCCGTCATGTCCTTAATAGAGTGGATAGTTGTTTTTTCTTTATTCAATCTAAGCTGGTTCGAAAGATATCGCCCCGATTTATTACTGTGTTCAAACTTCTCAAGATGCAGTCTTTGTATTAAACTAGTACATACCTGTGCATACCCATCCATGTCCATAGAAACCAAGTATAAGCAAGTATTTCTGTATGGCCGTTGCTGAAGGGTCTCCTCCTGTCTGAGAAGGCTGTGTTGTTCATAGTCATGCCTGCGGCGTACTGCTCAAACCTGAGGTGTTTCATCTTCATGGCATCTTTTCTTACGTGCAGCAGTTCTCCTCACTCTATTGCTCTCCATCTGGTGGGTCTTCTTGTTCTTCTTCTTTGTTCAGACCACTGGTTGAGGGATACAGACGAGGACAAAATTGTTGGTACCCCTCTATTAATGAAAGAAAAACCCACAATGGTCACAGAAATAACTTGAATCTGACAAAAGTAGTAATAAATAAAAATTCTATAAAAATTAACGAATGAAAATCAGACAACGCTTTTGAATTGTGGTTCAACAGAATTATTTTAAAAAACAAACTCATGAAACAGGCCTGGACAAACATGATGGTACCCCTAGAAAAGATTGAAAATAATGTGACCATAGGGACATGTTCAACCAAGATGTGTAATCTAATTAACATCACAGGTGTCTATAAACTTGTAATCAGTCAGTCTGTCTATTTAAAGGGTGACAAGTAGTCACTGTGCTGTTTGTTGACATGGTGTGTACCACACTAAACATGGACCACAGGAAGAAAAGGAGAGAGTTGTCTCAGGAGATTAGAAAGAAAATTATAGACAAGCATGTTAAAGGTAAAGGCTATAAGACCATCTCCAAGCAGCTTGATGTTCCTGTGACTACAGTTGCACATATTATCCAGAAATTGAAGATCCACGGGACTGTAGCCAACCTCCCTGGATGTGGCCTCAGGAGGAGACGGATAATATGAATGGTAACAAAAGAGCCCAGAACGACCTCTAAACACATTCATGGTGAACTCCAAGGTCAAGGTACATCAGTGTCACATCGCACCCTCCGTCGTTGTTTGAACCAAAGTGGACTTCATGGGAGACGACCAAGGAGGACACTACTGTTGAAAACAAATCCTAAAAAAGCCAGACTGGAATTTGCCAAGCTGCATGTTGACAAGCCACAAAGCTTCTGGGAGAATGTCCTATGGACAGACGAGACAAAACTGGAACTTTTTGGCAAGGCACATCAGCTCTATGTTCACAGACACAAAAATGAAGCATACCAAGAAAAGAACACTGTCTCTACTGTGAAACATGGAGGAGGTTCTATTATGTTCTGGGGCTGCTTTGCTGCATCTGGCACAGGGTGTCTTGAATCTGTGCAGGGTACAATGAAATCTCAAGACTATCAAGGTATTCTAGAGAGAAATGTGCTGCCCAGTGTCAGACAGCTTGGTCTCAGTCGCAGGTCATGGGTCTTGCAACAGGATAACGACCCAAAACACACAGCTAAAAACACCCAAGAATGGCTAAGAGCCAAACATTGGACTATTCTAAAGTGGCCTTCTATGAGCCCTGATCTAAATCCTACTGAATATCTGTGGAAGGAGCTACATGCCATCTGGAGAAGGCACCCTTCAAACCTGAGACAACTGAAGCAGTTTGCTTATGAGGAGTGGGCCAAAATACCTGCTGAGAGGTGCAGAAGTCTCATTGACAGTTACAGAAATTGTTTGATTGCAGTGATTGCCTCAAAAGGTTGTGCAACAAAATATTAAGTTAAGGGTACCATCATTTTTGTCCAGGCCTGTTTCATGAGTTTGTTTTTTAAAATAATTCTGTTGAACCACAATTCAAAAGCATTGTCTGATTTTCATTGGTTAATTTTCATAGAATTTTTATTTATTACCACTTTTGTCAGATTCAAGTTATTTCTGTGACCATTGTAGTTTTTTATTTCATTAACAGAGGGGTACCAACAATTTTATCCACATCTGTAAGGTGCGTAGTAATTCCAGTTCATGGACAGGATCATGAAAATAGATCTGAGCAAAAAGTGGCTTTCAACCCTGTTCAGGAAGACCCACGCATGCACGTCGAAACCCAGAAACCGGAGCACCCAGAGAAAATCAACGCTTTGCTCGGCATTTTACATATTTGTAGTGTAGACTGCCATTCTTCATGGGTACTGCTTCGGATGGGTGTGGTTTAAAGTAGTGTCCTATTCTTAATGGGGTGACAGACTGACACACTGACAGAGATTTCTTGAATTTATATAGTGCCTTCTGCCTTACTGAGTGAGATTTCCAGATTTACTGCTTCAAATGGGTGTGCTTTAAAGTAGTGTTGTGGGCGGTTCGGTTAACCCCCACAACAGATTATGGACACTCAACTCTCTTCTCTTGGTTTTTCCCGCTGCACTACTGAGATGTAATGTGCCATTCATGTATTGTGATGTAATGTGCCATGCATGTGTTGTGATGTAATGTGCCATTCATGTATCGTGATACAATGTGCCATTCATGTATTGTGATGTAATGTGCCATTCATGTATCGTGATACAATGTGCCATTCATGTATTGTGATGTAATGTGCCATTCATGTATAGTGTTCATGCTGTCCTTACTGTGACCTCGAGGCTGAGATCAATATGTAGATGTGCCTTGTAACCTCTTTGTCCTACACCTGGAGCAGAGGCTAGCAAATCTGCCTATTGTTATGTAGGTCTCTTAAATGCAAATGTCTCATGCCTGTTCTGCAGTCCCTTTGATCGTACCAACTGCTGTGAATCCGCTCTTTGATGTATTGTCTGAGTTGGGTATAAATACTGCACAGGTTCTGTAACTCGCCCTCTCAATCTCACTTCTGCAACTGCTGCTGCTGGACACAGACCGTGTGTCCCCTCTTCACTGAGAGCCATACCGCCGTCACGAGCTCCGCTCCCGGCGCCTTGCATGCGCGCCGGGAGCGGAGCTCGTGACGGCGGTATGATTAATAAAACTCTTTCTTTCAAAGGTCTTTTTATTATTATTAATTGAAGTATCAATACAATACAAAGTATTAGAAATTTTCATTTTTGTTTCAACCAAACAGTAAAAAACTAGAACTTAAAGCCAACAAATGTAAATGCTTCAAAGCACAAAAACCTTTAAATAAACAATAAAAAAAAAAAAAAAATACAAAGAAAAATTGTGTGTGTGAAGTGGGGGTGGGGTAAAGGGGATATGAGCTACTCAGAAACTATAATCGTGGGTCTTTCAAAGAAATCAAGAAACGGGCGCCATAATTTATAGAATTTGTTTTCAGAGCCACAGACTGTATATCTGATTTTTTCTAAATCCAAACAGGACATTATATCTTTTATCCACTGTAAATGTGAAGGGGGCGAAGAGTCTTTCCACTTCAGTAATACAGCACGTCTGGCCAATAATAATGAAAATTTGAATACTTTTAATTTGGAACTTGGCAAGACAAGTTCTGGAGCCACACCAAAAATGGCGCATAATGGATCAGGTTTAATTTGATATTGCAGGACTTCAGACATAGTGATAAAAACAGAATGCCAAAAATTCATCAATGCAGGGCAGGACCAATACATGTGAAGCAAAGTGCCAGGAGCGCTACCACACTTTTCACAAGTTGGGTCTATATCCGAGTAAATACGTGCTAACTTAACCTTGGACAGGTGCATCCGGTGTACAATCTTAAATTGAATAAGAGCGTGACGAGCACACATTGATACAGTGTGAACCTGGCCAAGAATAGAGTCCCACAGTTCATCAGTAAAAGTAAAATTAAGATCTTGTTCCCAGTTCAATTTGATAGCGGCCAGAGAAGAAGATTGTAAATTTGAAATTAAATTATATAAAACTGACATTACCCCCTTAGAAGTTGGTTTAACTAATAAAAAATCATCTAGAGGATTATCAGAAGGTTTTTGAGGGAATTGTTTTGTCATGGTTTGCACATAATGTCTGACCTGGAGGAAGCGGAAAAAATGTGTAGAAGTGATGTCGAATTTGGTGGAAAGTTGAGAAAAACTTGCAAATTGACCATCAAAATATAAATCCGCAAAAGATTTTAAACCTTTTCTGTGCCATATATGAAATGCACTATCAATAGTTGATGGGGTAAATAAATGATTTGCGGCAATTGGACTTCTAATGGAAAAAAACTGAAGACCGAAATTTTTCCTGAATTGAGACCAAATTCTAAGAGACTGACGAACTACTTTATTATTACCCAGTGTAGACAAAGCAAGGGGAAGTGGTGAACCTAAAATTGCCGGTAGGGAAGTTTGATTGTCCACATGTGACTCCATAAGGATCCAAATAGGTGATTTGGGTTCCAGATAAAAATGTTTCCAATATAACATGCACCTGATATTTGCTGCCCAGTAGTAATATTGAAAGTTAGGCAGAGCCATGCCACCTACTGATTTGGGTCTTTGAAGAAAAACTTTCCTCAATCTCGGATGTTTACCATTCCAAATAAATGAGGTAATCAGAGAGTCCAAAGACTTAAAAAAGGATTTAGGAATAAAAATGGGGAGACATTGAAACAAATATAAAAACTTTGGAAGTAACATCATTTTTACAGAATTGATTCTGCCAATTAAAGACAAGGATAATGGGGACCATTTGGAAAGTATTAACTTGCACTGGTCAAGTAAGGGGAGAAAATTATTTTTAAACAAGTAATTAAATTGTTTAGTGACACATATCCCAAGATAATTAAAATGATCAATAACAACCTTGAAAGGAAAATTTTCAGAATCCTGAACTTGAATCTTTTCATTAATCAGAAACAGTTCACTCTTATTAAGATTAATTTTATAACCAGAAAACCTACTAAAACTATCCAAAATATTAAGTATAGCGGGTAATGAAGTAAGTGGGTTGGAGAGAAATAATAAAAGATCATCAGCATAGAGTGAAACCCTATGCTCAATGCCACCCCTACGAATGCCTAGAAAGTCCCGGTTCCCACGGATTGCAATAGCTAATGGCTCAACTGCCAAGGCAAAGAGCAACGGGCTCAAAGGACAGCCTTGCCTCGTACCACGGTAAAGTCTAAAATAGTCAGAATAGCGACAATTAGTTAACACTGAAGCTAAAGGACTAGCATAGAGAAGTTTAATCCAGGAACAGAAGGAAGGACCAAAACCGAACCTCTCCAAAGTAAAAAACAAATACTCCCACTCAACCCTATCGAATGCCTTTTCAGCGTCCAAACTAATAAGACATTCAGGTATGTTGTGGTGAGGAGTATAAATAATATTAAACAACCGCCGCAAGTTAAAAAAAGAATGGCGATTTTTAATGAAACCGGTTTGGTCCTGTGAAATTATAAAAGGAAGAATCTTTTCCAACCTTGAAGCTAACAACTTTGACAAAATTTTAACATCGGTATTTAACAAGGAAATAGGCCTGTAAGAAGCACAATCAACAGGATCCTTATCCTTTTTAAGCAACACAGTGATACAGGCCTGATAGCATGAAGGAGGAAGTGTACCAGAGTCAAGCGACTCTGTAAAAACTTGACAAAGGAAAGGGGCGAGGTCATCAGAGAATTTTTTGAAAAAATCAGCGGAAAACCCATCAGGTCCTGGAGATTTTCCTGATTGCATGGATGATATTGCCAGCTGAATTTCTTCTTTTGTGATGGGAGCTTCTAAAATTTGCCGAGATTCTGAAGAAATCGAAGGAATATCAATAGAATCAAAAAAAATTTCCAAATCCTTTAAGTTTGTTGTATATTCTGAGGTATATAATTTGGAATAAAATGACCTGAAAATATCATTAATCGCTTGTTGGTCAGATGTCACCTCTCCTTTATCTGTCCTAACTCCAGTAATAATTTGCTTAGCTCTAATACCACGTAGTTGATTAGCTAGAAGTTTACTGGTTTTTTCGCCATGTTCATAAAATTCACTCTTGTTCCTTATTAAACAACCTTCAATTTGTCGAGTAGAAAGTAAATTAAGTTTAGTTTGTAATGTCATACGTTCCTTGTACAGAGCGGGTGATGGAGATTGAGCATATTGTCTGTCAATGTCCAGGATTTGATCTAAAATAGCCTTCTGTTCCTGTATTAAGGATCGTCTTTTAAATGCTGCCAATGAAATAAATTCCCCCCTAAGAAATGCCTTCATGGCCTCCCATATCGTTTTATTTGACATACCAGGAGTTTTATTTTCTTTCAAAAAAAAATTAATTTTAGAAGAAATATTCGTAACCAATTTTTCATCTGTAAGTAATAATGGATCCAATCTCCAATGCTTTCTCATGGAGTCACATCCATGGAGGGTCATTTTAAGTACAAGAGGGGCATGATCAGAAACCGAGATGCTATCATAACTGCAAGAGCAAAGGTTATTAATTAATAAATTGTCAACAAAAAAATAATCTATTCTGGTATAAGTATGGTGTACGTGAGAGAAAAAAGAATAGTCCCTGCCGTTAGGATGTAAAAAACGCCAAGGATCTGTAAGGCTATATTCCTCAAGAAAAGACTTAACATAAGTTGCAGATTTATTAAGACTAGCAGGTTTTGAAGATGAGCGATCTAAGATCGGATCCATATACAAATTAAAGTCACCCCCAAGAATTAGAGAGTGAGTATTTAAATCTAGAAGTTGCGAAAAAAGGTTGCGAAAAAAGTGCACATCATCAAAATTCGGTGCATACAGATTAGCCAAAGTGACATGTTTATCGCCAAGTTTACCTGATACTATTACAAATCGTCCATTTTTATCTGATACAACATTAGAGGGAATAAATGGGATATTTCGATCAATAAGAATAGCAGCGCCCCTGGCCTTAGCTTTAAAATTTGAATGAAAAAATTGTCCTGACCAACATTTTGACAAACGCAAGTGGTCGGAATCCTGCAAATGGGTTTCCTGCAAAAACAGTACCCCAGGCTTAAACTGCTTTAGACGTGACATGACTCTCTTTCGTTTAATTGGATGGTTCAACCCCTTCACATTCCAGCTTACCAAAGTAAGATTACTATTCATTCAAAGAGTAAAATTTATATATTATGTTGTGTAGCCCAAAGAAGAATAAAGTGAGGTACGGGTAAAAAAAAAAAAAAAAAGGAAGGGGTAAGGGGGGTGTAAATAAAACCATAACAAAAAAACAAAACAAAAATAAATAAATAAAAAATAAAAAAAAAATAAAAAAAATAAAAAAATCCAACAACCAAACCTATAACAACACACCAGCCGGTTGCAAAAAAACAGCAACCGCTCCATCTCCAGCTCTATTTTCATCCTAACAGAATGCTCCCATACAACTGGCTTCAATCCTGCATAATATGAACGTTTTACCCTAAAAAAAAAAAAATAAATAAATAAGATAAAATTTAAAAAAAGGATTAAGTAAACAACAACGTATAGGGAGCCAATTTTACCTTGTTTTTAAACATCTGAAAATGCATCAATGTCCAGTCAGTGCAGCTTCAATGAAGTAACAAGCAGCCCAGCGCGGCAGCTGGTCAACCCAGAAATGTCCAGTTCAAGGCGAAAATTGCTGGTTTCTCTCCATAGTTTGCATGAAGCAGGTGGCCTCCGAGACGGACGCCAGCCACTGGTTTTTGCCGTCTGGAAGAGTTATCCGGAGCCTGGCGGGGAAAAGAAGAGAAGGACGAAAACCTCTCTTGTACAACTCGGACATAACCTCCTTATATTCGGCTCGTTGCTTCTGAACGTCGGCGTTATAATCCTCGTAGAACTGAAGTTTATGCCCACGATATTCCAAAGTCCCACGGCGTCTCCGCGCTTCTCTCATCACCAAGTCTTTGGTCCGAAACCGGTGGAAACAAATAATGACAGCGCGCGGCTTCCCATTCGGACTCGGCTTGGACATGAGGCTGCGGTGGGCTCTATCCAGCTCTGGGGGAAATGGCAAAGTTTGTGTGCTGGACGTCCACCAACAGCCGAGAAAAAAATTCAGATGGCCGTGGACCCACATCAAAGGACTCCGGCAGACCCACCAGACGAATATTCAGCCTCCTGCTTCTTCCCTCCAGGTCAGAAAGTTTGTTTTTCAAAAGTTTGTTCTCCTCCTGTATTGACTCGCATGTAACTTCAAGCGCCGCTAGGCGCTGGCTGACGTCCTCCGCGTTGTTTTCAAGGTCGCCAATGCGTTGCTCCTGGTTCGCCACATCTGCTTGAATTTTGTCCAGCTTACCATTAATAAGTTCAAATGAAGCTTTGAAGTCAGCAGCTATGGACATTCTGTGTTGCTCAAGCAAGGCAACAAGTGCAGGGTTAAGGCTGATACTAGCATCCTCAGCTAAGCTGGTGTTAATATTGTTCCCTGCTGCCTCCTTTTCAGTCTGCTTTCTTGTTTTGGACATATTTCAAAACAGATTCTGCACATATTAAATGTCCAAAACATTAACAGCTTACAGCAAAATAGGGTTTAAAAAGTAAAGAAAAAAATATAGCAGGAGCCAGCAACGCACACACCTACTCCATTGCCAGCACACCTCAATAAAACTCTACTTAAAACCTTCAACAACGCTGCTTATTTTTTATCATCCGCCGCACTGGTGACCCCGAAGACGCACACGCTTTGTGCGACGCAACCTTCTGGTCTGGACATCCACGCTGAACCGGCCGAGGGACACAAGACGTCTCCTCCCTCTCGCCGCCCCAACACACCATGACCTGAAGGCAGAAGAGAACACGTTGCTGCCAGTGAACGCTTCACTGGCGACCCCGAACATGCACACGTTTTGTGCAAAGCAACCTTCTGATCTGGACAGCTGCACTGGTGACCCGTTCTTCAGGATGAGATCTGCACGTCTGAGATCTGCTCATCCACGCTGGACTGGCCGCGCTCGCAGCTCCTCCACACGAGAGCGCAGGCACCTCGTCCCTTCTCCATGACGGCAACCTCCAGGGCCGGCGGAGAACGCAACACGTGGACCTGAACGCACCACGGCCGAGCGGTGCCCAAGATTGTCTATTCCCTCCCACCGCTCCAACGCATCTGCACGAGCCTGAGGGACAAAAGATCGTCTATTTCCTCCCACCGCTCCAACGCACCATGGCCAAGCTGCAGCCACAGCTCAAACCTGGATTTTATCGGCGCCGTCTGCGCCGTTCCCCACCAAGATTCTGCACCCTGGTTCTCCTCTCCAGCTGGCCCACCCACGCACGGCACACGCACTGGGGAGTTACGAGGACGGCGTATCACGCACGGGACAAATAATGGCTCCAGAGACCGCTATCGTCCTCCGCCGCTGCTCACAGAACCTTCAGGGCTGCTCGTTCACCTGAAGCAAGCACGCAGCTCGCCACTGGATTTTCTAATGGTCTCAGCCACGGCACATAAGGGATTTCAGCCGTCAGCTGTTCCCGGGGGGCTTTAGGGCTGCGCCCGCACCTAAAACCAACAAGCCAAGTCCCTCTGCTTCTTCCTTTTTTTTTTTTCTTACAGCCGCTACGCAGCCTCGCCGCTCCTGTTTTCTTCATGGCCACGAGAGGAGCCAGAGACTAATTTTTCTTCTTGTGGACCTCTGCACGTTCAACGGGACAGCCCTTCGACATCGCGGACCCACAAGCAATTTTTGCGCGGCTCGGACGAGTTCACCGTCCCCCTGCCGGCATTTACTACCCCCCTCCTCCCTCCCCCTCCGCCTACAGTGAGCTTCTCCCACAGCTCGCTCCCATAGAGGGATTATCGAGGTCTCGGCCCCCTGCCGTGCCCTCTTGGGGGGAGCGTGTGGGCGGTTCGGTTAACCCCCACAACACATTAAGGACACTCAGCTCTCTTCTCTTGGTTTTTCCCGCTGCACTACTGAGATGTAATGTGCCATGCATGTATTGTGATGTAATGTGCCATGCATGTATTGTGATGTAATGTGCCATTCATGTATAGTGTTCATGCGTCCTGTCCTTACTGTGACCTCGAGGCTGAGATCAATATGTAGATGTGCCTTGTAACCTCTTTGTCCTACACCTGGAGCAGAGGCTAGCAAATCTGCCTATTGTTATGTAGGTCTCTTAAATGCAAATGTCTCATGCCTGTTCTGCAGTCCCTTTGATCGTACCAACTGCTGTGAATCCGCTCTTTGATGTATTGTCTGAGTTGGGTATAAATACTGCACAGGTTCTGTAACTCGCCCTCTCAATCTCACTTCTGCAACTGCTGCTGCTGGACACAGACCGTGTGTCCCCTCTTCACTGAGAGCCTTTGGGCTCGCTCCCGGCGCGCATGCACGGCGCCGGGAGCGGAGCTCGTGACGGCGGTATGATTAATAAAACTCTACTTAAAACCTTCAACAACGCTGCTTATTTTTTATCATCCGCCGCAGTGTGTCCTATTCGGTCTCAGCTTCTCTGTGCCTTGCCTGGCGTGCAGCGTTGGTGGCCAGCCGACAATTCTGCATCTCCTCGGTCTCAGCTTGTCTGTGTCTTGCCTGGCATGCAGCGTTGCTCGCTTTGCAGGCATTTCGGGATTCAAGTGACTCAGCACGTGCATGGCGCACTGCCACACATTTTCTGTCTGTCTGTGCATCCCTTGTCTGTCATACCATATAATGTGCTTGAACCTCAGGTGTTTCATCTTCATGGCATCTTTTCTGACGTGCAACACAGTCATGCCTGGGAGGTACTGCTTGAACCTCAGCTGTGTCATCTTCACAGGATCTTTCCTGATGTGCAGCAGTTCTCTTCTTCTTCTTCTTCTTCTTCTTCTTCTTCTTCTTCTCTCGGTTACTGGTGGATAGCAAACAACTGAAAGGTGCATACCACCACCTACTGTACAAGAGAGTGTAACATTATGCCATCTCAGCCCGACCCCTAAAGTCTATGACTTAATCCTGTGTTATTTAAAAAAAGAGAAAAGAGCCCTTCTCCTGATTCTTAGTGCCTCTCCATCTCCATCTGTTCCCAAATCCAAGTTAAATTCCCATTCCCTACCAGCCTCTCGAACTTCATTTTTCATTCTCTCTTTCATTTCCATACTTGTGACAGTGTAATAAGATGTGCTCAACATTTTCTTTTTCTCCACATTCTCTACATTTGTCACTTTCGCTTTTCCCCATGGTGAATAAAGTGCCGTTTAAACCTGTATGATCCAGTCTGAGTCTTGCCATAATGATGTCTTCCCTCCTGTTTGTTGTTTTATAATTTTTTATTGCAATAGATTTTTGTATTTTGTAATACGACCTACCTTTAAGATCTTCATCCCATCTTTTTTGCCATAGCTCAGTTCCTTTCTTCTTGATTACTGCTTTCCCCTCACCCTTTCCAAGAAGCAATGGTATAGTTATTTCTTTCCCAAGTGCACCCTTTGCTAATTTGTCTGCACAGTCATTCCCTTTCAATCCTTCATGTGCAGGAACCCAACAAAACTGAACTTCTCCACCACCCCTGTGTACTCTAAATAAACTGTGATATAACTCAATCACCAAGTCTTCCCTTGTAGATTTTAGTGTCTGTATGGTTTTTAAAGCTGCAAGTGAATCTGTGAATTTAAAGTGAATTTAAAGCTGCAAGTGTACCGGAGTTCTCGTCCGGTAGTTCCACTGCATCCAGGCACCAGGGTGTGAGCCTCCGAACCATGGTCTCACTCACAGTGGACCGTGCAGCGGCGGTGGCTATCAACATGGGTACCCTCATGCCATCCAGCTTCACCACATGTTGCGGGCCTGTCCAACCTTCGGGTCTTGCAATATGTACGCCGTCTCCACTGTAGTCAGTGGCAAGGGGCTCCTCCACAGGTGATCCCGGTTCCGCCTCGAGGTCCAGCTTGGTGCCTGTAGTCTCGTTTTGGCACGAGATTAGCCTGTCAGCTAGCCTGTCCATTGACACAGACTGAGCCGTTAGCTTCCCTAAGCTAACTAGCTCTGTCGGTCCTGGCGCTGAAAGCTCCATCACCCGCAGCTCCCTGGCCATCGTCTGTTCCATGAAGTGCGCTGTCATTCGCATGAGGGCATCCTCATAGCACTCAGTCGGTTCCAGCGTATTGAGAATCCTTTGTCCCTCCGTGCCAAGGTTGTAGGCCAGGAGTCCCTGGCGCTGTTTCCCATCAAGCCAAAGGAGACTCAGCTCTCTGATGTACTCCTCCAACTCCAATCTCCACTCTGGCCATCGGACCACTGGCTCACCAGGGCTCTCCAGAAACGGCAGTAATCGCCGAGGTATCACGCACGCTTCCATTTTTCTCCTCGTGCCATTGTTATGTCTATGAATAATGGAGTCGGAGTCAGTCTTCATGCAGCATAGAACTCTCCTTTATTATAGCGAACCTGGGTATTTATACACAGTGGGCTATGCCCGCCTGACGTCACCTTGAGGGTGGGCACGGCTTCACATACACAGACATTCTCATACACGACACTAAGTAAGGCAGTTTCTGTTGAATGTAATTTATGAAAACCCGACTGACATTTGTCAAAAATGTGATGTTTCTCTAAAAAAGAAGTGAGCTGCTCTGCTACAATTTTCTCCAAAATTTTGGGCAGAAGTGGAAGCTTTGATATTGGCCTATAGTTTTTTGAGACTGTTGGATCAAGGCTAGCCTTTTAAAGAACTGGTTCAACAACAGCTGTTTTAAACGAGCTGGGAACCACACCAGTCAGAAGTGATGTGTTACAGGTAGGCTGTCTGTAACACATGGTCCAATAATATCAAACACTTTTTTAAGCAGCGTTGCTTTAAAAAATGCAATTACAATTAACTGAAAGTATGGGTAGGAAAAATCTTAGAAATAAAAATGCATTCTTTAAAAAAACTAAACCTAATGATATTGTGTGACAACTGCCAGAAAGATGTTATTTTAAGTGCTTCAATCACCATTTATTTTTTTTTTCTATTTTTCTATCTAAAGTGTGGCACTTTCATTATTTAAGTCAGTTGGGCTTCAGAAAGAACATGGTTTGTTATTTAAAGGTTTCTCACCTCTGTTCTAAACTCCTTTGGGGTAGGTGCACTCCTCCTTGCTCATGTGTTTGCCAGTTTGGTTGACAGAGTAAGTGGCTTCACATCGACAGCAGATCCGCTTCAGGGCTTAAAAGAGAGAGAGCGCGCGCGAGAGAGAAACGGGTTTGATGTACAAACACTGATTACAAGTACAGCAGCTGAGTGTGCCCTCTACTGACATAAAATGAGAAGTGTTCTGAGATTGTGACCCCCCCCCCCGCCCCCATACACTCTCTTATGGTCTGTGTTGACTTTCTTATTGTCTGCGAAAAGAACAGCAGAACCACGTTTCTCTGGGTGGTGGACAGGATAGTTGTTCTCTGTTAGCATTTCATTAGTCAAAATATAGTCCTTCAAACTCTCGAACAACACCATGTCATTTGCTGAAACAGATCAATTACACAATCTGTCAAAATGTTTGCATAAAATCCCTAATACTTAGTAAACAATCTTACCAGTTCCTTTCAGTTTCTTTGGGTTGAGAGATAGTGTAGAGGCACATGGGGAAAACATAATGTTGTGGAGATGTGAGAATGACGAGGCAGAGTTCTCTCTCAAGTTAGCTTTATTCACATCACCATCATCTCAAAGCAGTGAGAGGACCACACAGGAAACCCTCATCCTTAAATATCAGGACTCTTACATTTCACAGGTCACATGTATCACAGACCACCTTGCATTATAAAGACAGTCACAATGCATCCTCTCTCCATGATATCACTTCCACTGTCTACAATGCATCCTTTCTTTAATCCTTTAATTAAATCCCCCACAGTCTCAAGCCTTGCATACCAAAGCTAAGATTCTTGCAGCTTCCTGTAATCACCCAGGAAGCCTCTTACTTTGTTCTGACCTAAAATGTGAGTCACAAAACAGGTCCCGTATGTGTGTCCACCACACAAAGCCACCCCAACATTTTAGAA
The DNA here is from genome assembly GCA_020510985.1 of Pholidichthys leucotaenia. Lineage (NCBI taxonomy): Eukaryota > Metazoa > Chordata > Actinopteri > Cichliformes > Pholidichthyidae > Pholidichthys > Pholidichthys leucotaenia. The sequence goes on from CM035838.1 coordinate 21,678,957, forward strand.
CAAACAGAACAAACGAGAGAATAACCACATGCATGCCGTGATAGTATCAATACACATCAGTCCACATGCTGCCTAGGCTTCAGTCTCCTGCCATATCTGCTGTAGCTGGGATTCAACGTCTCTGCAGCGCTGTCACGCTGGGGGTTTGCCGTCTGGGGGTGGGAACCTTTTGTCAGCACCTGTGGGTGTTCTGGGGAAACATTACTCTGTGAAGCACCCCGCGGTGGTCTACCTCGCCGCGGGGCCCTCGCCAACAGCACCTGCTCATCTGCCACCACAAAAGCAAGTTTAAGTCTGTTTATGCCAATTTTCTCTTTCCTACCCCCCAAATCTAGCAAAAACTGCTTGTCCCCTGTTTCTAGCACTCTGAATGGTCCGTCATAAGGCGGTCGCAGCGGGGTTCAATGCGCATCGTGTCTAACAAAAACAAACTCTGCGTTCTTCAAAGTTTTAGGCACAAAAACGTGCGGAAAACTGTGGTGCGCGGGGCCGGGCAGCGTGCTTGATTCTATGTTACTCCGCAACAGCTGAGACGGGGAGGTGTCTGGCGCAGGGTTATCTGGGAGAAACTCCCCGGGCAGCCGGAGTGGCTGCGCAAACACGAGCTCCGCTGGGGAGGCTTCTAAGTCCTCTTTAGGCGCAGAACGCAATCCCAATAACACCCATGGTAACTTGTCAACCCAATTTGCATCCGTCAGTGACGCTCTGAGAGCCGCTTTCAATGACCTATGAAAACGTTCGCATAACCCGTTAGCCTGCGGATTGTACGCGGTTGTGCGGTGAATTGGGACACCCAGGCTGCAGGCCATTGTCGACCAAAGCTCGAACACAAATTGAGGGCCTCTGTCGGACGTAAAGTCCGACGGAATGCCGAAGCGCGCCACCCAAGCTGTTAAAAACGCGCGCGCCACCTCCTCGGCCGTGGTTGATGCCAGCGGGACCACTTCAGGCCAGCGCGTGGTGCGGTCCACCATTGTCAGAAGGTGTGTGCACCCTTGTGACGGCGGGAGGGGGCCCACGAGGTCCACATGAACGTGATCGAACCTCTTGGCCGGAATGTGAAACGGCTCCAAAGGAGCCCTCGTGTGCCTGTGTACTTTGGCTCGTTGACACGCCGTGCAGGCTGCTGCCCACTCTTTAACTTGTTTGCGGAGGCTCGGCCACACAAATTTCTCTCCTACCATTTTGACCGACGCTCGCACTCCAGGGTGCGCCAAAGAATGAACCAAGTCAAAAACGCGGCGGCCATCCAGTGGAGACATCACAGATTGGGGGGGGCATACCGTCTTGTAGCACCCTGCTCTCCAGCCTTAACCCTGTTGGTCCAGACTGAAGCGCGCGCACATCCGTGTCACCAACTTGCTCCGCGGCCATGGCTGCATAATCTACCCCTACGCTGACTGGGGCCGCCACGGCGCGCGAGAGACAATCTGCCACTACATTGAGTTTGCCCGCCACATGCTGAATATCAGTGGTAAACTCTGATATCGCAGCCAGCTGTCTCTGCTGCCGGCCTGACCACGGTTCAGAAACCTTGGCCATCGCGAATGTTAGCGGTTTGTGGTCAACGAACGCGGTGAAAGGGCGTCCTTCTAGCCAGAACTGAAAGTGGCAGATGGCCAAATGGAGAGCCAGCAGCTCCCTGTCGAACGCGTTGTATTTACATTCGCTATCACGCAAGGTCCTGCTGAAAAAGGCGAGGGGCTGCCAAACCCCGGCTACATGTTGCTCCACGACCGTCCCTATAGCCACCTCTGATGCGTCAGTGGTGAGTGCTATGCGGGCCGTTGGGTCTGGGTGTGCCAACAACGCAGCCTTTGCCAAGGCTGCTTTCACCTCCGAGAATGCTTGGTCCCGCTCCGGGGGCCACACAATCTTATCCGCGGGTTTCTTTTTTTTGAGCGCGGCATACAGCAGCTGCATGAGTTGCGCCGCGCGGGGGAGAAAACGGTTATAAAAATTCACCATTCCCAAAAACTCCTGCAACGCCCTGACAGTCTGCGGCTGGGGAAAATCTGCCACCGCGCGCACTTTGTCAGGAAGCGGAACCGCTCCTTCGGGGGAGACGCGGTGTCCTAAAAAATCGATCTGCGCCACCCCGAACTGACACTTCGCTGGGTTGATTATTAACCTGTGATCTTCCAACCTTCGGAAAACTGTGGCCAGGTGTTTTTCGTGTTCGTCTTTGGACGCGCTGGCTACTAAAATATCGTCCAGGTAGATGAACACGAAAGTGAGATCGCGAAGCACCGTGTCCATCATGCGTTGGAACGTCTGAGCAGCCCCTTTAAGTCCGAATGGCATGCGTAAAAACTCGAATAGGCCAAACGGAGTTATTACCGCTGTTTTGGGTATGTCCTCCGCACGCACTGGGACTTGGCGGTAACCGCGGACCAAGTCTATTTTAGAAAAAACACGCGCCCCTGCCAAATGAACGGGAAAATCTTGGATATGTGGGATTGGGTAGCGGTCGTGCACTGTAGCGTTGTTTAACCTGGGGAAATCCCCGCAAGGTCACCATGATCCGTCAGCTTTCGGGACCATGTGCAGGGGGGAAGCCCACGGACTGTTTGAACGTTGGATAATGTCCAACCTCTCCAGGTTGGCGAACTCCTCGCGTGCTATGGCCAGTTTAACTGCGTCCAAGCGCCGAGCTTTTGCAAAAACGGGCGGTCCGGTAGTGGTAATAAAATACTCCACCCAGTGTTTAGCGACTGTTGCCGAAAATGTGGGGACAGTGAGTGCTGGGAACTGAGTGAGCAGTGTGTGGAACTTACCGCATGCAGCTGTGACGTTGGCTTGTGCTGTTGGCGGGGCCACTCACGCTGTACAGGGAATAGAATCAAAAGAAAGTGCATTAACCAGGCGCCTGTTAGCAAGATCAACCAACAAACCACGTGAGCACAAAAAATCAGCCCCCAACATATTGAAATTTACTGCTGCTACAACAAAAGTCCACTCAAATGTATGGCCGTGTAGAGACAGAAGCAGAGTCTTCTCACCAAAGGTCTTAATCTCCGAGCCGTTCGCTGCTGTCACCCGGGGACCTCCGGAACCCGCTAGTCTGTCCGCGTAGGAAGGTGTGATGAAACTCAACTGGGAGCCTGTGTCGACGAGGAACTGCCTCCCCGAGCGTGCGTCCAACAAGTAGAGCAGCTTGTTCTCCTCCCCGAGGGCCGCAGCTGCTACCGGCCCCCGGTCTTGGCGTTTCCCGAATGCCCGAACTGGCATGGTGGTACACACTTGCGCGCCCTCTCTGCGAAGCGGCGATGGTAGAAACAAAGGACGTCCGGTCCGCGTTCCCTGGCTCCTGCCGCTGCCGTCGTCGGTGAGTCTGGTACCACTGCCTCTGGCCTCCTGTCGTCTTCGGTCGTCGCGCCGAGTTCCGCTGCAGTGGCCGTGGCTGCGCGCTGCTTGGTGGCGTTGACAATCCGCTGCGCCTCTCGGCCCAGCGCGCGGTAGTCCTGTAGGGCCAAGAGTGGCGAACTGGCCAGGGTCGCTCTCGCTGCTGATGGTAGAGTCCTGAGGAAGAGGTGGATGAAAATGAAGTGATCGTCGTCAGAGTCTTTCAACCTCAACAACTTCTCCATCAGGTTCGCGGGCATGTCATTTTCCCACTCCGTCAGCGCCAGGAGCCTTTCTGCTCGCTCCTCCTCCGAGGGGGTGAATTGCTGGATGAGTGCAGCCTTCAACGTGTCATATTTGTCGCTGTCCGGCGGATGGTCGATCAGGCTGTCCACATGCTGGGCAGTGTTGCTGTCCAGCTTTGCGACTACGTGGTAGAATTTTGTGGCGTCTACCGATATCCCCCGGAGGTTGAACTGCGCCTCAACCGCGTTGAACCAGGAGTGCGGATTGTTCTGCCAGAAGTCCGGTAGCTGGACTGTAGCGGCATTTGCTTGGCTGGGGGCTCTTGACGAGGTTGGCCCGGGGGAATTCTCCTCTTGCATGATACGTCTCGGGTCACCAGTGTGGAGATGTCAGAATGACGAGACAGAGTTCTCTCTCAAGTCAGCTTTATTCACATCACCATCATCTCAAAGCAGTGAGAGGACCACACAGGAAACTCTCATCCTTAAATATCAGGACTCTTACATTTCACAGGTCACATGTATCACAGACCACTTTGCATTATAAAGACAGTCACAATGCATCCTCTCTCCATGATATCACTTCCACTGTCTACAATGCATCCCTTCTTTAATCCTTTAATTAAACCCCCCACAGTCTCAAGCCTTGCATACCAAAGCTAAGATTCTTGCAGCTTCCTGTAATCACTCAGGAAGCCTCTTACTTTGTTCTGACCTAAAATGTGAGTCACAAAACAGGTCCCGTATGTGTGTCCACCACAATGTGTAACATCTTAGATAAGAACAAAGAACAGAGTTTTCCTTGGAGATAACAGGAAGTTGTGAAGGATGAATGCAGTGTGATCTTTTGTGTATCAGAGACGGCTAGGAGAATGTTAAAGGATTAAGGAAGTGAATGCAATGTGACCTTTGATGTGTAGAAGCTGCTGGATTAAGGAAGTGAATGCAATGTGACCTTTGATGTGTAGAAGCTGCTGAAGGCCTGAGTATTTAAGAGAAGAGTCTTGTCTGAGATGCCCTCTTTTCTGACTATGCTCATGTGTGAGATGTGTAATAAACTGTCTGAGTCAAATCCGCCTCGTCATTTACACACTTCACACTGGTGACCCAAGACGAATCATGCAACACGATGAAAGATCCCTGGAGCCAGCCTCGTTGGGAGCCCCCAGCCAAGCATATGCTGTTACAATCCAGCTACCGGATTTTTGGCAGCAGAATCCGCGCTCCTGGTTCCACCTAGTTGAGGCGCAATTCGTCCTCCGGGGGATATCGGTGGATGACACGAAATTCTACCTTGTGGTCGCAAAGCTCGACGCCCACACGGCTCAGCATGTGGAGAGCCTGCTGGATCAGCCACCAACCAGCGGCAAGTACGGCGCGTTGAAGGCTGCACTCATCCAGCATTACACACTCTCGGTTGAGGAGAGAGCAGAGAGACTCCTGACGCGGACCGGGTTAGAAGATGGGTCGGCTATTGACCTGATGGAGAAGATGCTGAGATTGAAGGGCTCGGACGACAACCACTTCATTTTTACCCATCTCTTTCTCCGGAACCTTCCGTCAGCGACGAGAGCGACCCTGGCCAATTCGCTGTTGCTGGCCGAGCGGGACTATCGTGCGCTGGCCCAAGAAGCACACCGGATCATCATGGCCAGTAGAGAGCTCACGACCACGGCGGCAGCGACGGAGCTCGGCGCGACGGCCGGAGGAGGCGAGGAGCCATTGACGGCAGTAGCAGAACCACCGACGACAGCGGCGGTGGGGGCCAAAGAACACGGAGGAGACATCCTTTGTTTCTACCACCGCCGCTTTGCAGAGAAGGCAAGCAAATGTATACCACCATGCCAGTTCAAGCGCTCGGGAAACGCCAAGACCGGGGGTCGGTAGCAGCTGCGGCCCTCGGGGAGGAGAACAAGATGCTCTACTTGACGGACGCATGCTCGGGGAGGCATTTCCTCGTGGACACCGGCGCCCAGTTGAGTTTCATCATGCCGTCCTACGCTGACCGGCTGGCAGGATCTAGCGGCCCCAAGATGGCAGCAGCAAACGGCTCGGAGATTAAGACCTTTGGTGAGAGGACTCTACTTCTGTCTCTACACGGCCGTACATTTGAGTGGACTTTTGTCATAGCAGCATTGAATTTCAATATATTGGGCGCTGATTTTTTGTGCTCACATGGTTTGTTGGTTGATGTCGCTAACAGGCGCCTGGTTAATGCACTGTCCTTTGATTCTATCCCCTGTATAGCTTGAGCGTCCCGGCCAACGTCACAGCTGCATGCGGTAAGTTCCACACACTGCTCACTCAGTTCCCAGCACTCACGGTCCCCACTATTTTCGGCAGCCGTCGCTAAACACGGGGTGGAGCATTTTATTACCACCACCGGGCCGCCCATTTTTGCAAAACCTCGGCACATGGACGCAGCTAAACTGGCCATAGCGCGCGAGGAATTCGCCAACCTGGAGAGGTTGGGCATCATCAGGCGTTCAAACAGCCCATGGGCTTCCCCGCTACACATGGTCCCTAAAGCTGACGGTTCGTGGCGACCTTGTGGGGATTTCCGCAGGTTGAACAACGCCACAGCGCACGACCACTACCCAATTCCTCACATCCAAGATTTTTCCGTTCCCTTGGCAGGAGCGTGCGTTTTTTCTAAAATAGACTTGGTCCACGGTTATCACCAAGTCCCAGTGCGCGCTGAGGTCATACCCAAAACAGCGGTGATAACGCCGTTTGGTTTATTCGAGTTTTTGCGCATGCCATTCGGGCTTAAAGGGGCTGCACAGACGTTCCAACGCATGATGGATGCAGTGCTGCGCGATCTCCCTTTCATATTCGTCTACTTGGACGATATCTTGGTAGCCAGCGTGTCCGAAGATGAACACGAAACCCACCTCACAGTGGTTTTCCGGAGGTTGGGAGAGCACGGTTTAATAATCAGCCCAGCGAAGTGTCAGTTCGGGGTGACGCAGATTGATTTTTTGGGGCACCGCGTCTCTCCCGAAGGAGCGGTTCCACTGCCTGACAAAGTGCGCACAGTAGCAGATTTTCCCCGGCCGCAAACGGTCAGAGCATTACAGGAGTTTTTGGGAATGGTGAATTTTTATAACCGTTTCCTTCCCTGCGCAGCGCAGCTCATGCAACCACTGTACGCCGCGCTCAAAAAACAGAAACCCGCGAATAAGATCGAATGGTCCCGGGAGCGAGAGCGGGTGTTCTCGGAAGTCAAAGCAGCCCTGGCAAACACTGCGTTGCTGGCACATCCAGACCCAACGGCCCGCATAGCGCTCACTACTGACGCGTCAGATGTGGCCATAGGGGCGGTCGTGGAGCAGCGTGTAGCCAGGGCTTGGCAGCCGCTCGCCTTTTTCAGCAGGACTTTGCGCGATAGTGAAAGTAACTACAGCGCGTTCGACAGGGAGTTGCTGGCTCTCCACTTGGCCATTCGCCACTTCCAGTTCTGACTGGAAGGGCGCTGTTTCACCGCGTTCGTTGACCACAAGCCACTAACATTCGCGATGGCCAAGGTTTCAGAACTGTGGTCGGGCCAGCAGCAGAGACAGCTGGCCGCAATCTCAGAGTTTACTACCGATATTCAGCATGTGTCGGGTAAACTGAATGTAGTGGCAGACTGCCTCTCGCGCGCCGTGGCTGCCCCGGTCCGCGTGGGGATAGATTACACAGCCATGGCCGCGGAGCAGGTTAGTGACGCGGATGTGCGCGCGCTCCAGTCTGGACCAACAGGGTTAAGGCTGGAGAGCAGGGTGTTGCAAGACGGTATGCCCCCCCTAATCTGTGATGTCTCCACGGGGCGACTGCGTCCCGTGGTACCGGCCGTGTGGCGCCGCCGCGTTTTTGACTCGATTCATTCTTTGGCGCACCCGGGAGTGCGCGCGTCGGTCAAAATGGTAGGAGAGAAATTTGTGTGGCCGAGCCTTCGCAAACAAGTGAAAGAGTGGGCAGCAGCCTGCATGGCGTGCCAACGAGCCAAAGTACACAGACACACGAAAGCTCCTTTGGAGCCGTTTCACATCCTGGCTAAGAGGTTCGACCATGTTCACGTGGACCTCGTGGGCCACCTCCCGCCATCACAGGGGTGCACGCACCTTCTGACAATGGTGCACCACACCACGCGCTGGCCGGAAGTGGTTCCACTGGCGTCAACCACAGCCGAGGAGGTGGCGCGCGCGTTTTTAACAGCATGGGTGGCGCGTTTTGGAGTCTCGTCGGACATTACGTCCGACAGAGGCCCTCAATTTGTTTCCGAACTTTGGTCAGCAATGGCCCGCAGCCTGGGTGTCACAATTCACCGCACAACCGCGTACAATCCGCAGGCTAATTGATTATGCAAACGTTTTCATAGGTCATTGAAAGCGGCTCTCAGGGCGTCACTGACGGATGCAAATTGGGTAGACAAGCTACCGTGGGTTTTATTGGGGTTACATTCTGTGCCTAAAGAGGATTTGGAAGCTTCCCCGGCTGAACTCGTTTTTGCGCAGCCACTTCGGCTGCCCGGGGAGTTTCTCCCAGATGATCCCGCGCCGGGCAGCTCCCCGTCTCAGCTGTTGCAGCGTAGCATAGACACAAGCACGCTGCCGGGCCCTGTTCACCACAGTTTTCCGTGCGTTTTTGTGCCTAAAACTTTGACAAACGCGGAGTTTGTTTTTGTCAGACACGATGCACATTGCCCCCCACTGCGACCACCTTATGATGGACCGTTCAGAGTGCTGGAAACAGGGGACAAGCATTTTTTGCTAGATTTGGGGGGTAGGAGGGAAAAGGTTGGCATAAACAGACTCAAACCCGCTTTTGTGGTGGTGGACGAGCAAGTGCTGTTGGCGAGGGCCCCTGGGCGTGGAAGACCCCCACGGGGAGCTTCCCAGAGAAAAAAAGTTCCCCCAGAACACCCACAGGGACAGACAAAAGGTTTTCACCCCCAAACATCAGCTCCCCAGCATGACAGCGCCGCGGAGGCGGTGAATCCTGGTTACAGCAGATACGGGAGAAGACTGAAGCCCAAGCAGCATGTGGATTGATGTTTAATGGTACTGTCACAGCATATGGACTGTTATTCTTTTGTTCTATCTAATATGCTCAGGAGGGTGGTGTAGAGGCACATGGGGAAAACATAATGTGTAACATCTTAGATAAGAACAAAGAGCAGAGTTTTCCTTGGAGATAACAAGAAGTTGTGAAGGATGAATGCAGTGTGATCTTTTGTGTATCAGAGACGGCTAGGAGGATGTTAAAGGATTAAGGAAGTGAATGCAATGTGACCTTTGATGTGTAGAAGCTGTTGAAGGCCTGAGTATTTAAAGGCCAAATGTCACGTAATTTTTTTTTCTAAATGACAACAAATTTAGATAAAATACACATAGCTTAAACCAAATATTCATACCGGAGACCATATCACCCACCTGTATTTACATAATTGCACAAAATACACCAGGCGAAGTCCCCGCCTTGCTCGCTGGCTTGTGACAGCCAGTCCAGACCACGCCCATGTTTTTGACGTCACAAGTTGTACCCTGGCTGTCCTGCCTATCCACATTCACACTTGTGGATGTGATGACTATGCTCATGTGTGAGATGTGTAATAAACTGTCTGAGTCAAATCCGCCTCGTCATTTACACATTCCACAATATATGTTACCTTTCCGTGTTTGGCTCTTGCCTTCCTTATTATCTACGCCACAAAAAGTTCATATCAAATTGTGTTTCACCAGTTTAATTTATGAAGTCTCTTTCAATACATTACCTTTTGCAGTAACGGTACTTTGGTTCTTCAACCACTTGAGTGCATTCACAGCAATGCTCATATATTTGAGTTTGTTCACACAGCGACTATACACAATCTTCAATTCAGCAAGGGCCTGAAAAGTGAAGGAAAAGTATAAACACCCAGACTGACAGTTACCAGTGTAGGTGATATCCAGTGTTGGGCAAGTTACTAAAAAAAATAGTAATTAGCTACAGTCTCTAGTTACTTCTCTTCAAAAATAACTCAGTTACTTTTGAGTTACTGCATGATTTAAAGTAACTAGTTATTTGGAAAGTATCTTTCACGTACTTTTTAAATGCATACTTAAATCATCTTGCACACATAGCAAGATCAATGGCCCCTTGTTCTCATCAGAAAAAAAACAAGAAAAAGAAAACTGATGAGAAAAAAAGTCTCACTTACAGAGAAAAAAAGTCTTAGATTTATGCAAACTATTGTAATCAGTAGAAAGTCAAAATTTTACTAGAAATAAAAGGTGTAAATTCACAGAGAAAATTTTGGATCCCCTGGTGGGGCCATTTTTGGCCCACGAGCCATATGTTTGACACCCCTAGACCAGCCCATTAAAAACGCATATTTAGAGGATTTACTTCTATGAAATAGTTGCATATCACAACAGCATGTAAATGAATGCGATAAAATAAAACAGAAAGCACAGATAAATCAAAAGTTCACCACTTAGAAAAAGCTTACTGCAACAAATCACAGTGACTTTTTCTCTGTGCATAGAAAACGCACAATTTACACAGCTTACACATTTTTTGTTTTTATAGTCCATTATCTTGGTATTGTGTTGTTTTTTTTTTTCCTTATTTTTTGTGCATGATTCTTGTTTTTTAGTGTGGGGTCCCCCCCACAGCCTACGGACAAGCAGAGCGCTCAGCTGGAGCAATAGCAGAACAATGAGATGTGTGTATTGAGATCAATAGGCAGCTTCTCTTTGTCTAGCTCTTTCCTGCCAGTATCTTGTTGATATGTGTGACTCAAATGCAGGTGTTCATGCTTCCTGCTCTGTACTGGTGATGCAAATGTGCCTTTCATGTATTGTCTGTAGTGGGGTATTTAAACTGCATATCGCTCTGTAACTCTCTCTCTCTCTGACTACTGCTTCTGACTACACGCATTGCCTATCTGCTGACGAGAGCCTGAGAGCTCGCTCCGGCGGCCTGCACGGCGCTGGAGTGAGTTTCTGTGATGGCGGATGAATGATAAATAAAACCCACTTTTAAACCTCAGTCCGCCGCTTTTATTTCATGCCGCCACATTAGTGTATTATATTATTATTCTATTTCCTTATAATAAGTTGTCTGTTACATCAATCTCTTTTCTCTTTCGAGGACCACATTGGAAATAAGTGTGCTAATGGGTATTGTAGCGAACTCAATATGAGCACCCTACTTGGCTTGCCAAGTGGGTTGACCCTATTGGCGACACAGGTAGAGTGCGGGACTCTGGAGTGGGAGGTGTGAGTTCGAACCTCCGTCGCCATGTCGAGCAGCACGTTACAGTATGTTTTTTATGTGTTATCCTTGGTATTTGTTATATATGTATTTTTATGCATGTACATATAGGATTTTTACTAAATAAACTCGAGATTTTTTTTGCACTCCACGTCACCAGGTGGCGGTGCTGTACAAAAATAAATTAGACAAATTTATTAAATTATACTGCACAATTTAAAAAGTAAACAATTCACACTAGAAAATATCTTAGGTAAGGCATTGGGACGTATATATAGCCAGCTAATTACGTTTTTAAACGAAACAGGTGTGATAGAAAGAATGAGTTTTTTTCCTGTCACGCTTCTGTTCCAGGCTCCAGTCCAGCAGGAAGCGCTAAACTGGCTTCATAACCGCCATCAAACGAAAGCGAAGAAGAAAAACGAAAACACACCCATTCTGCAACTTTAGCAGTAGCACCACCACGCTCGGTGTTCTAATTAAATGTTGTTAAACACGTAGCTTTCTGAATGGATAGCAGCGAGGACGAAGTGGATGACCTCGAATGGAAGAGTAGTTTTGTGGATTCAGCAGCCTCCGGTGCCGCTGCTGCTAGTTCAGGTAAAGTTAAGCTAATCAGTGAAATTGTTCCCGAAACTAGACAGTAACTTTTGGCTGCCATTTGGTGATATTGCAGTTGATCATTTGTATTTTTACGCATTTTAGGAGGACTAAAGCTCGATAAGATGCCAGGATCCACACACAGAGTTATTGTGCATTTTGACTTGGACTGCTTCTATGCTCAGGTGGAAATGATCAGAAACCCAGCGCTGAGGGCGGTGCCGTTAGGTAAGCAGCCTTGATGTTTATCTGACTTGAAGGGCAGAACAATAAGAGCCAAAGGACAAAAGTGCCTCTGATGGGTTTTTTTTTTTTTTTTTTTTTAGGTATTCAGCAGAAATACATCATAGTCACCTGTAACTATGTGGCGAGGAATCACGGGGTCACCAAGCTGATGTCTGTGACTGAGGCCAAAGAGAAATGCCCCGAGCTGGTGCTGGTTAAGGGAGAAGACCTGACCCACTACAGGGAGATGTCCTATAAAGTGACAGGTGAGCTCATGCAAATAAAGGATGTCTAGTTTTTTTTGAAGTGTCTTCGTAAAGAAAACTCAAATCCAAGATGTTAGTTTGATTATTTCCTTGTGTGAAAAATGACGAAAACGATATTTAAGACATTTTCAGACAGCAAATGGAAAGTACAAAAGAACATTAAAGTTTCTAAAATAACAGCACCAAACCATAAAATGTCAGATTTTTATGTTAATCTAGATGTGGCGTTTAACACAGAATTCCGTATAAATACATGGGATTTTCCCTTATGGTGCAGCTGTAGCAGTCAACGCTACGTTTTTAACCTTCAACTGTTCTGTGGTTCGTGCATCTCATGCATCCCTTCAGACGTACAGTCTTTGAAATATCGTTGTGGTAATACATTTCATATTGTGGATCTGCAGTATAATAGCACACCTGTCGACGCAGGTCTTTTCTCACATTGTCTAACTATGGCTATTATAAGGACTGTCCCGAATACCAGTTTTTTAAACTCCAGATATTCGGAAGCAGTCCACAAAAAAAATCACTGAATATTCTGTGATTGTCTCAGTGGACTTGTCAGCATCCATGTCTTGTCATAAAAATCTATGACTTTATAATTTTTATCTTCACCTTTTTTCTTAAATGTGACCTCATAAATCTGTGACTTCTGCTTTCAAGTGACTGCATTTTTTCTCAAGTTTGCAGTTGCAAAGGGGTCTTAAACCGGCGGGGGATTACGTTATAGGGCAGTCCTTCCCTCCGTCTGTCCGTCCATATGTCCCCACTTTTGTGAAATCAACTCCTTCTACAGTTTTGTTCAGATTGCTGTGAAACTTGGCACCAGGGTTTGATATACACTGATGGCGCATGAATTGCAATTTGTCTGTAATCAGATGATTTTTACAGGAGTTGTAGCTCCTTGGATCACCAAACCTGGTACACAGGTTTACTCTGAGACCATGACCTCTGATTATGGGTTTGGGATCAAAAGGTCAAAGGTCAATGTTGGCACTCCCTAGGCCCTCCTACTATAGAACATGTAAAACGCTCTAGTTTCACCACACTTGCTACACAGGTTCACCTCGGGATCCTGGCCTACAACTATGAGTTGTATACTTTGTTGTATAATCATGGATAATGAGTTCATCATAATTTGGTTCAGCCACAGTAATTATATTGAAAAGTTGAAAGCTGCTCTCCGTCAGTAAATATTGGGATCTTCAAAGAAAACGGAGGCGGAGGATTTTGCACTCACCTCAGAATGCTCTTGTTCTAGTAATGAATTAAACATGTTTTGATTATTTTTCAGTTTCTTCACCTAATTTTGTTTTTTTCCTTGTATATTTACTATTGTGCTTATGGCTTTTTATATAAACAATTTTTAAAAATATTGAGAATTTGCTGTTCTTTTCCCTTTTAGGTTTTTGAGTATTTTCTCCAAAGTTTTTTTTTTTTATGTAACTAAAATTGGACAGTGGGGGGGGGGGGGGTGAATATCTGACACTTAAATTTGATAATTGAGTACTTTGTATTGACGGCTATCCAAATAATGAAATATTTGGGTACAGTGCTGCCTAATACATTGTTATATATCCAGATACAAAGTAAAGTCCTTGAAATTTTGATTTTTTTGCAGTACACTGATTGTGATTTCCTTTTATATTTGTTACATAACTTTCCATGTCACATGATCATGTTTCTTATGTTAGAAAAAGCTACAGTTGGAATTTGTTTCCCTCGGAAAATAATATCTAAATGTTTTATTTCTTTGCTTACCTTGTTTTATCTGCTCTTGTTGATAACTCAGAGCTGCTGATGTCCTACTGCCCACTAGTTGAAAGGCTTGGATTTGATGAGAACTTCATGGACATCACTGAGATGGTTGAAAGAAGACTAGCACAGACCACGGAGTCTGACAGTTTTTCATTCAAAGGACACATCTACAATCAGTCCAGTGAGTCTAATTTATGCCTTCTCATCTGGCCAGTTGAAACCGGGAAATAAGCTGTGAAAAAAATCAGCCAAGAAGCAAAACCTTGTGATAAATTTGCATGGAACATTCAGTTTCCCCCTGCATTTAGATGTTGAAGAGGTTTTCATTCTAGCACAAATAGCATTTGTGTGGTTCCTCTTCCTGCTTAGGTGCAGATGCTAATGCCAGCGACTACCCGAGTTTGGCTCTAGGGTCACACTTTGCAGCAGAGCTAAGAGAAGCTATTCACAGCAAACTGAATCTGACTGGCTGTGCTGGCATCGCCACCAGCAAGCTGCTGGCCAAACTTGTGTCAGGAACCTTCAAACCCAACCAGCAAACCACCCTGCTACCGGAGAATGTTGGTGGCATCATGGGCTCCCTAACTGGTCTCCGCAAAGTACCAGGTGTCGGACGATGTACAAAAACATGGTCAAAAATCAGTACTAACTTATCCAACGTACATACAGTGGATACACTGTTATATCCATCCATGTTTTGTCCTAACATATGGAGCAGCTGTGTGACGTTTTTGATCCTAAACTTCCTTGTCCCGATCATTTATTCACAGGAGTGGGTCACCAGACGGCGAAAAGACTTAATGCCGCTTGGATTGGTCAGTGTGCAAGACCTGCAGCTCTGTCCACTTCATGACTGGTGAGAGAATTTGGAGGTCTCAGTGCACAACGCTTGAAGAATTTGGCTCATCGGTATCGATGAATCACCTGTCACGCCTTCAGGGCCCCCCCCAGGTAGGACAGGATTCCTGAAATTACAGGATCCATTCTGGCTGTAGAGTGTTTGTCGTCTGCAGTTTTAATACCTTAAAAATTGAAACTAGATCAATATAAATCTGATAAAAATGGAGTTTTGAACACCTTCCTAAATCAGTGAAACACAGCATTTTCTGTAATCATCCAAGATAAAACTCTCCCTGCACTTTGACTTATACCCCCTTTACGCAGCAGTGGAGATCTTTGAGAGATCTGGGTCAATTTTTGATCTGTCCATTAATCTTCAGTGATCTCCACAGTCACCACAGTCCCCTCAAAATTTTGACTCAGTCCAAAACACACAAGGATCTCTCAAACAATCCCAAAGATCAAAATTTGGCCCAGTCTCTCAATGACATCTGTGCTGTGTAAAGAGACCCTCACCTCTCGTGGTCGATTGATCAGGACGAGTGAGTAATTCCATCATTGACGGTCTGGTGGTTTTAAGTCTCTTCGCCACACCTGTCACGGTGTCTGTCCAGTGTGACAACCGTTGGCTACAATGGACAACAGCTAACTGTATGAGGCCACACACCCAAACAACTCTTAAAGGAATTGTTTGATTCTTTTGAAGCTGGGTTGCACGAAATACTTCTGAGCAGTTATGCAATTACCTAAATCTGGTTTTCAGATGAGCTGTAATGTATGCATGATTGACAATTTTCCCTATCTAAAAATCTTGACACTTCCAAAAAAGAGAATACTATCTCATATTAATTCATACCACTTCATGTCTGTATCAGACTCTTTATTTTAGCACTTTATTTTCAGCCAAGAGCATCTGTGTTGCCATGTAGCATTCCGTGTTTAGTTAGGGGTGGAGCAAATAATTGGGGGGTTTTTTCGACACATAAAACACATCGCCATATGTGGAAGGTCGAGTTGATGCACAGATGTCTAAAAAAAAAAAAACGTGCTTTTTAAATGGCCACTGTCTAGCAGCAACCCACGGTCTACCTATGCAAAATGGGTTACTGTTGGAAGTAACCTGGTACTGTACCTGCAGCGGGCTAATGCTGTTTAAATGTACGTAACATTCCAACTGACCTTGTCACATCTCTCTTCACTTGTTTTATTAATAAAAGGTATTGGAAGTAGGGCTGGGGCTGTATCTCGATACTTTTAAATGTGTCAGTGTATATTTACATCTGCGACACAGGATGACCCTTTATCGTTTGTATCGATACGCCGTCCATTTTCTCCTCTCCATCTGCCCTGCAACTTCATCCCGGCTCCACCTCCCTTGCTCTGAGCGCACAGCTCCCCCACCCGCTGTCTTTCAACCTGCGTCTGCTGCCAAAAAAATTCACGTTATAGAGCAGCGGTCCGCAATCTTTTTTTGCTTCATGGACAAACTAAATCTGCAGAGGTGTAGGTAAATATGAACGAAATAACACGGCGAGCAGACACAAATAGACCTGTGAGCTGTTCCACACCTGGCCGGCGTCGGGGGAAGGCCCAAGTAGTCACACGGTGAGGAAAAAAAGAAATCCTGATTGGGGAAAAAAAAAATGTGCTTCGACAGTTGTTTTGCCACATTATCACAGCTCTCTGAATTGTAATCAAATTGAATCATGAGGTCACTAGAGATTTCCAGTCCGAGCTGTTGGAGAAGTTTGACTCTGTGGAGACGGCTGTCTGAGGGAAGGACACAGTGGCAGCCACCGTTCAACGCTGCAGAGCAATACGGAGAAGCCAGACCACCAACTGATTGAGGTCGTTTCATGATTAGTTGGATGCATTTCATATAACCCCTCTTCAAAAGAATTTAACTCTCCCTTTATAAGAAGGTGAAATGATATATTTTAAAATGGCTTCATTGCCTGCATTTGCATTCTGTTTATGCTTTAGACTCTTAGCGATGAAGACTCCTTCAAAAAGATGTCTTCGACAAAAGAGGTTTTAGAAAAGATTCACCAGCTTTTGAGCAATCTAGTGGAAAGGTTTGTGCCAGTTTCACCACCTGAGCTGTTACTGGTGTTTTAAAGTCAGTACGTACTAATCGATTCTCATTTCATTTGTCTGAAAACTAGGATGCACAGAGATGGCAGACAGCCTCAAACCTTCAGGCTTACAATCCGCAGATTCTCAGCCACCAACAAGTGGTTCAGTCGGGAGAGCCGGCAGTGCCCACTCCCACACAGCATCGGGCAGAAGATCAGCTCTGGTACTGTACTAGCCAACACAAAAACTCAGAAGAACACGTGAAAAGGACTGATGTTACGCTTTGCGTATAAACTATCTAAAAGTGTGTCATTTTGTAACAAGAGCAGTCAGAGAATACATACCTCCCACCAAGGCTGAAAACCTTTTGCTTGCATTGCTTCATTTAGAATAGAAGCAGTGCAGGAGGATCTTAAAATCCTTTTATTTGGGGTGTTGTGTCCTGTTATACCAGCAGAGGGAATCAGTGTCTACTTTTGAATGGACATCAGAAAAGGTGACAGACAAAGATATTTTTAAGATAATTATGTGTAAAACCATAATAATAACAAGAGAATAATTAAATACTTGTGCTGAAACACTGGCTTCCTGCAACAACAACTTAATAGCCTGGATTTTCTATGGACACAAACAAGAGAACAGGACCAGAGGTCATCAGTAGCGGCTCGTGGGTGATCCCACTGAGGAGGCAGATTACTCATGAACAGACACACGCCTATACTTGCGAGGACCCCAAGTCTTTAACTCCACAGATGTTAAATGCAGTTCCTGCAAAGCCCCAAGAAAACATCACTATGCCTCAGCATGATAAAATCTGACCAAGGAAAGTTGACGGTACATCCTCACCCCAGCACCAACAACAAACGGGATCAAATGGGACACAAAAAAGCCAAAATAATGACATGAAATTAAAAGGAATGCATTGCAAGTATTTATAAAAGAGTCACAAGTATTGTAAAAATGTCCAGTTTGTTGACTTGATGTCACTTGGTCCTGTTTTATATGACTTAATGTGTTATTTGGGAGTTGTGTGTCTCATTAGTTACTACAAAAATGTCAATTTCTTGTTAAATATTAACATAAGAATGATTTGATTTTTTTGGGGGGAGCGCTTGGTGGGCCATAAAAATGATTTCATTCATTACTGGTCCCATTAGGTGCTGTTCATTAGTCGAATTGAACACCAATGAAAAATATTTCCCACAATCATTTAAAGAGTTGAAAATAAAACAGCATACAGGAGAGAAACAAAATGCTAAGCCAATGCTAGCGTTGCTAAGCAAGTTAGCGCCACTCGTCCTGGTATCCTGAGTGCCATCCAGCTGCATCCTGACGTCTTCATAACGTCCAGTTTAGGGGAAGGCTTTGGGCTGTTTTTGTCTGAAGCTGGTGTTCAAATTATAGTTTCCTAAACTTGTTAGCAAGTAAATAGTGCTGGATATGAACATCTGTTGTATTCAGCGCATTGAAATGTGTCATATGGGGACATTGTCAAAAGACAGACTGTGAGTGGTTAGAGGTTCGCTTCCTTCCGGGTTTTTTTTCTTCAGTGCAAGGAGATAATGAATTTTCCATAGCAACAAATATAAACTGATTTATGATTGGTTTAATAATTTCAGAAAGTATTCTCGCCTCCTTAGTTACAAAAATGAACTAATTTCTGATTGGCTGATTAATGTTCCCATGCAGA
The DNA here is from genome assembly GCA_020510985.1 of Pholidichthys leucotaenia. Taxonomy (NCBI): domain Eukaryota; kingdom Metazoa; phylum Chordata; class Actinopteri; order Cichliformes; family Pholidichthyidae; genus Pholidichthys; species Pholidichthys leucotaenia. The sequence goes on from CM035838.1 coordinate 21,697,244, forward strand.
CTTCTGACAGGATTCTGACTACCTGTTACACAATAATATACATATAATATCAAATACATTTATTATCACAATGTTTCTTCTCAAATTTCTGAGGAAGCTCTGCCTCTGTTGCCTCCTTCCACGAGTCTCTCACTGGAGGTCATTTCTTTCTTTTTTTTTTTTTTTGTCCTGTCAGGCAGCTAGGCAAACAGAACAGGGATCTGTCACCCTACTGTGCCAAAACAGATCTACTTTGCCAAGAGGAGCCTATACAGTGCCTAACTTTGCACTGTATATTGTTGTAACTCCTCCTGTAATAACTTTTAATACTTTATTTTAATTGTTTTACCCATGGAAGACCCAACAGGATGGGGAAGAGGGAAAGGAAGTGTGTGAAGGGGGAAAAAAAAGGGAGGGGAACAGACAAAAAAAAAAAAAAGAGACAACTAAAACAAACAAAAGACAAACTGCTTCTTCCACCGGAGATGTCTCAACACGAGTCTGGTTTCTGCACCTGTTAAAGGAGAGACACTTATACATGTATGTCTGTGTGCCTATATATGAGAACGCGCGCAAAATAAGTGTGTGCATGTGAGTGGTTTGTCAGGAAACATACGAGCGGAGGGCCGGTCGTAGCAGCCCTCCCCCCGAGGACCCCGAGCAGGCAAAGCAGCGCCACCAACCCCCAGCCCCGAGGTCAGCAAGCCCCAGGAAAGCCAAGCATCCACCCCCGGAGCGACGATCAAGGGAGGGCAGGCTGCCCGGCGGCCGGCGCGGTGAGCCCACACCCCTGGACCTGCCCGACCCCCACCCCCCCCAGCGGGGCCAACATCCACCCCCGGGCCGCAGGCACCAGGAGGCCAGCGACCCCACCCCCCAGGACAGAGACCAGCCAGCGCCCCCCGGCGCGAGCCCCCCCCCCAGGTACCCCCACAGCGGTCGCGCCCCAGCGCCTCGGCCACACACCCCAGGGACCCCCACGTCCAAAGAAGTCCCCTCGCCCAGGTGAGCCCACATTGCCGAGAGGCACTACCCCCCTAATCCAGCCCCTCCCGACTCGCAGGCACACCCCTCCCCCATACCTTCACACCCACATGTTCCCATGCACACCCCTCTCACTCAGCCAGACCGACCCATTCTCTCTCACTCCAGTACCCACTTAAATTCACTCCTCATACACCTTTATTTCAAAAGCTGGCTGTGCAGTGGGCAGATGCAGTGAGCCTGAACATGCACCAGTGCCCGGCAGTGACCAGGGAAGCCACCGGCGCAGGCCACAGAAGCAGACCCCCCACCCCCCGGCGCCCATCTGAGCGAACAATCAGCAGACCACCGCAGGCGCCCCAAGATGCCACCCGGCATGCAAAGCGCCGCACAAAACCGACCCACCATCACCACCTCCATTCATCACCCTCTCACTCACACTTAAACTCATATTCAGCCCCCCCGTCACTTCCTTGGTTATATCTATACATTAGTGGCATCCAGGGATTTTTACAACATGATAGGTCCCAGGCTCCCCACCAGGCCCCCACACCCCCAGCAAGACAGGGCAACAGGGGTGGGGGAAGACCCCCACCTCCTCCCCCCACACATAACATGGTGGATGTGTGTCGGTTATATGATATAATTGTGTATAAATGTGTGGACTACTAAAGTGCAATTAAAATTGGGGGGATAATAATTGAAGCATTGTTAGCCACTGTGATGGGCAGCAGAGCCCCCATCCCCCCAAGCCCTCAGTGTCTAAAATGCAATTAAAATTGAGGTGAGTGCAGCCCCACCACGCGGCAAAGGTATCCCTTTCACCGACACAGTGCGGCACACCCCCACCCCCAAAGCCCTAAATGTAACAAAAAAGATCAGGGGGAGGAGGAGGGTGGGAAATAAGACTGGGAGGTAGGCGGTCCAAAAACAAGGCCACCCCCCCCCCCCCCCCCCCCAGAAGCCAGCTTGCAGACTGGCATGTGAGGCCACCCACTGCCCCCCAAATCCCAACCCAGGGCGAGGGCCACCAGTGGAAACAACCCAGGACCCACCAGCATCACGTCCCGGCACTCCAGCACCACTAACATGACGGGGCAGCCAAACATACTACCACTCATCTTACACACACGAACATGGACAACAACAGTCACAATAGTGAACAATGGGCCGGACCCACACAGCGCTCAACACGCCAGGCGACACACCCAAGCGCCCACGCAGGCCCACGACCACCCACCCCAGACACACACCGACAGCTGCAGGCCGCCCTGCAACCACAGCCACCCCGGAACAACCCAATGGAAACACAGCCAACAACCCGCACCAATGACCCCCCCAGCCACCCCCAAGCACCAACGCACACCCGCTGCCAATGACATCAGGGCCGATGTAGCAAAGTGCCTCACCCCCCCAACACAACAGCAGGGCGGCCGGGACAAGCAAGCCCCGAAACGCCAGCCCCCATGCCACTGGATGGACTGCCCAACCCCTGCCACCCAACAAAGCTCTCCTACCCATACACACATCCTCCGCCCCCCTAGACATCTACCCACAAGTAACCGCTTCCATACACACACATAACTCCACCCACCATCACACATACCCACCTACACAAACACACAAACACACAACCCCACCTGCCCATTCAACACACACCCACTTCCACATCCGCTCATACACAAGCCTACACTCACACACCCCCTCCCCCACCCGCAGACCCCCGTGAACGGGGAGGGCAACCCAGGATGCGGGCACCAGCCCCTGGGTGGCACCCGGGCCCCAGGAAACACACGACCCCACCACGCAAGGATGCATCAGGGATAACCCCCACCGCCGGCATACACCCGACCCTGGCCCGGGGCGGGGGGACGCCCCCCCCAGCACCAAGGGCCCAGGGCCAGACCCAGACCCCCCACGAGAGGCGAGGCCAGCCGGCCAGGGGCCACAGCCCAACCCCCCCGGTCCACCCCACAGCCCCCCACCACCACCACCACCACCACCCCCAGGGCCAGACAGACGGCCACCCCGGAGCAGGCCCCCCGGACACCTGCGGTTGGGGCGCAGCCAGCCGCCAGAGGTGCCAAGGAGAGTGAGTCACTGCCCGCCACCCCTCAGTTTATAGAATTAATAAGCGGGGACCAGAGAGAATTGAATTCCGCCAATTGATTATTTGAGGAGGCTGACATTCTTTCCAGGCTAATATAATCCAATAGTAAGTTATTATAGTAAGTCGTGCACAAGTTATTTCTTGTTTTCCAGTTCATGAGGATAGCTTTCTTTGCGATGCATAAGGCATTGAGAACCATGTGTGACATCCTTGCATCTATATTTATTTCACTTAAATCACCTAATATGCAAAGTGTGGGTGAGGGTGGGACACTATACCCAAGCCATGCTGACAGGTCTTCACATGTCTTCTGCCAGAACTTTTTAACCGGTGCACAGGACCACATAGCATGCATATAACTATCCGGGACATTGCTAGTACAGTGAGGGCAGATATTTGTGTGACTCAGGCCCATTTTGAACATCCTTTGTCCTGTATAATGAATTCTATGTAGAACTTTATATTGTATAAGTTGTAAGTTAGAGTTTTTAGTCATCTTAAAAGTGTTTAAACATATTTGTGTCCAGAAACTTTCCTCCTTATTAATCGATAAGTCTGTCTCCCATTTTGATATTGGAAGAGATATGGACTCATCCAACGTTGATAATAGTCTATATATTTTCGATATAAATTTTGGGGAACGGAGATTTAGAAACTCTGCCACCTTAACTGGTACTTCTAAATCTGTCTGATTAAGGTTAAATCTTGCTTTTATTATGGATTTAAGCTGTTGGTATTCAAAATACTTTTTATCACTGATTTCATGTTGTGACACTAGATCCTGAAATTGGATAAAATTTCCACCTTGAATAAGATGTTCTAAGTTGTTTATTCCCTTCTCTTGCCATAGTGGAAATTTTAATGTCCTCTTTTGTTGCAGGATATCAGGATTATTCCAAATGGGCGTGAGTTTACAGGGGACAAGTGAAGACCCTGTTATTTTTAAAAATTTCCACCAAGCCGTCAGAGAGGAACTAATATTAATACTTTTAAAACACTCATGGCGTTTAACAGAGGGACTTATAAAAGGTAAGTCAGAGATATTTAGCGACCCACAGAGAGCCTGTTCAGCATCTAACCATGGGTTCCCTAATGGGGTTGATTTTGTCCATTTTGAAACGAACTGCAATCTATTGGCTAAAAAGTAATTAAAAAAATTTGGTAAATCTAAGCCTCTGCACTCTTTCGCTTTTTGGAGGGTTTTTTAAACTAATCCGTGATGGTTTATCCTTCCATAAAAATTTACTTATATTTGAGTCTAGAGACTTAAACCAGGCCATTGATGGTTGGGTAGGGATCATTGAGAACAAATAGTTAATTTTAGGAAGGACCATCATTTTAATGGTTGCGACTCTTCCCATTAATTACTAACTAACTAACTAACCTGCACTTATATAGCGCTTTTCTAGTCACAAAGACCACTCAAAGCGCTTTCATTAATACTAACCCTCTATTCTAAGGGCCTATAGGAAACAAATATCTAGGGACAATTTAGAACAACCAATTAACCTAACATGCATGTTTTTTGGCATGTGGGAGGAAACCGGAGAAATCCCGGAGTAAACCCACGCAACACGGGGAGAACATGCAAACTCCACACAGATCACTGTTGGTCGGGGGCTGGGATCGAACCCACGATCCCACGATCCCCACAATCCCCTGGCCAAGGGTAAACTGTGCTGCCGCAGTGCTAACCACTGCGCCACCGTGCAGCGTGCAGCATTTATTAATGATAAAGGTAGTGTCCTCCAGCGCGTAAGATCGTCTTGTATCTTTTTTAAAAGGGGGATATGATTTAGTCGCAATAACTCTGAGAGCCTGGGAGAAATATCTATTCCTAAATATTTAACATTCCCTGATTGTATCGGAATAGTAGATGTATTTGGGAAATTGCAATTTATGGGTAAAGCTATTGATTTTACCCAGTTAATAGAGTAGTCTGATAATGATGAAAATTTATCAATGAGCACCACTGTCTGAAGAAGAGATCTTTGAGTTTTCAAGGAAAATTAATACATCATCAGCATAAAGACTTATCTTATGTTCCTTTTCTCCAGTTTGAATACCTCTGATATCAACAGTTTGTCGTATGGCTGCTGCTAATGGTTCAATAAAGATGGTAAAAAGTGAGGGAGAGAGTGGACACCCCTGCCTAGTACCTCTCTGAAGATTAAAGCTTCGGGAAGTCTGATCATTTGTTCGGACAGATGCAACTGGACCACTATATAGTGTTTTAACCCAGTTTATGAAAGATGAACCAAACCCAAACTTGTTTAACACCATAAAAAGAAATTTCCAGTTAACCCGGTCAGAGGCTTTCTCTGCATCCAGGGACAAGATTGTAGTTTCTACATTATTGATCTTGCAGTAGTCTATTAAATTAAATAGCCTGCGTGTGTTATCAGCCGAGTGCCTACCCTTGATAAAACCTGTTTGATCTGGGTGTATAATAAACGGAATTATCCTTTCCAGTCTTTTGGCGAGAGCTTTGCAAATTATTTTGAGATCGACATTCATAAGCGAGATGGGACGGTAACTGGATGGAAGCGTAGGTTCTTTTCCAGGTTTAAGGAGCAGGATAATACTAGCCAAATTCATATTCGGAGGAATTACATTATCTTCTTTGATTTGGTTCACCATTTTAAAAAAAGTAGGTGCCATCACAGGCCAAAATTCTTTATAAAATTCTACTGGAAAACCATCTGGTCCTGGGGCTTTATTGTTTGGGATGTGCTTAAGTGCCTCCTGGAGTTCAAACACCTGAAGAGGTGTATCCAGAGCCGCAATCTGTTCATTATTTAATTGTGGTAGGTTAATATTGTCCAAAAATGTATTTATCTCTGAGTCCGATGGGTTAACCTGTGATGAGTAGAGATTTTCATAAAATTTTCTGAAGGAGTTATTTATTTCTTCAGGCACATGGGTAATATTTCCAGTCATATCCTTGATAGAATGGATAGTTGTTTTTTCTTTATTCAATCTAAGCTGGTTCGCAAGATATCGCCCCCGATTTATTACTGTGTTCAAAATTCTCAAGACGCAGTCTTTGTATTAAAAACTGTGCTCTTTTGTTTGTAATTTCTTTTAATTCCAGCTTTAATTTTCTCAAATCGTTAAGTGCCTGTTCCTGTGGGGAAATGGCACAAGTTGTCTCCAGTGATTTAATCTTCTGTTCTAAATCCAGTATCAGTGCTTTTTCTTTTTTATTCTTGTATGAACAGTAAGAGATTATTTTACCTCGCATGACCACTTTTGCTGCTTCCCAAAGAACACCTGGGGATATTCCTGGCACATCATTATATTCCAGATATGATTCCCACTCTTTATTAAAATAATTAATAAAGTCTTCATCTTTCAGTAGTGATATATTAAATCTCCAGCTCCTAGTTTCCCTTGTAGCTTCCCTATTTACTAGTGTAAGAGAAACTGGATGATGATCGCTAATAGCTTGATTTGAACATATTTCAGTGTCTATGATGTCCCTCACAATAGAGTTACTGGCTAAGAAGAAATCTAGACGCGAATGTGAACTATGAACTGATGAAAAAAAAGGTATATTCCCGAAGAGTTGGGTGAAGAGATCGCCATTCATCGCAAAGACCAAAATCATTCATGTACTGTTTGAGAGTGTCAGTAGCCAGCCATTTTCGGTAAACCCCCGATGTACTGAGCCTGTCGAGTGCAGGGTTTAATACCAAGTTGAAGTCCCCTCCTATTATAAGTGTGGTGTCCAAGTGCTCAGAAAGAAGTGAAAAAAGTGTGAAAAAAGGATGGGTCGTCAACCTTTGGGCCATAAACGCTTGCAATACATAGATCCAAATTTTGGACTGAAATTTTTAGTATTATAAATCTACCTTCTGGATCTATTATGGTGTTATTCATAACAAAGTGTATTCTTCTATTTACCAGTATAGCTACCCCCCTTTGCTTAGAATTAAAGCCGGCTGAGTACATATGGGGGAATTCTGGTGAGGTGAGCGCATCTACAGACGACTTAGAGACATGTGTCTCCTGCAATAAAACAAAGTCTGCCTGTAGATCGTTCAATCGATTAAAAACTTTTAGCCTCTTCTCCCCATTTCCAATTCCACGTATGTTCCACGTGACAAACTTAAATGAAGACATGTTTTCACTAACTGGTTGTGTACTAAAGACTAACTAAATGTGTAAACTACAGTATATGTGCCTATGTGATATGTCTGTAATGTATGCATATATATGTATATATATGTTGTGTGTATACAGTATATGCATATATAATTGGGTGCGCGCGCATGATGTCTCTGTGCCATTTGCCTGCAATTGCAAGCAAATGGGGTACATGTATTTCAAGTTATTTCCTACAAACCAGAAGTATGAGAAAAAACAGACATGAAGGTTAGTAAGTGGTGGAAAAATGCAGACAACATACAACAATGACCTAAAAACTTCAAAAAAAACCCTACAACAGACAAACAAACAAACAAACAACAACCTCAACAACAAAGAAATAAACATTTTGACAAATGTTAACATATTAAACTGAAATCGAGTAAGAGACCTGCGCACAATCCCACTCTCTTTTCCACCTGTAGCTAAAAAAAAAAAAAGAAAAAAAAGGGCTCTAGAATAACCAGGGAGTTATAGTTTCATCCATAAACAGCTTGCCATCTATATACAATCTATCCACAGAAACAATAGCTCGTTTACCTTCTTGGATGTATTGCTTCCTAATGGGAAAAAGCTTCCTTCTCCTTTCCAAGATTTCTTGTGGAAATTGATCATTTAGACCATAATTGGTGTTTTTAAGCTGCTTGCCCTGCCTCTGTACCAAAATTTTTTGCTTAAAATGTTCAAATTTGGCAACAATAGGTCTAGGACGTTTATTCTGGGAATTTTTTTGCCCTATTCGGTGGACTCGGTGGAAAGTAATTGAGTTTGTGACTTCGGGGGATAGTTTTAGTTGTGATGACATAAATTCTCGGACCAGCTGTTCTGGATTTTCATTATTTTTTTCAATAATTCCAGAAAAAATGAGGTTATCTCTCATGCTGCGTGACTGCAAACTGAGAACTGTCTCCTTCATTTTCCGATTTTCTCCCTCAACAACGCCAAGCCGTGCGGTTAGTGTGGTGACTGACTTTTTCAGGCTGTTATTTTCCTCCACGAGAGAGACGAGCTGCGCCTGACTAAACTCAAGGCTCTCCCGCAAATTTTGGAACTCTTTGTGAAGAAGTTCAACCAACGCCAGTCTACCATCCATGCTGGTGAGTTTATTCTCTATAGAGAGAAGGATATCGCTAACCTCGGTGCCCTGCTGTGATTTCTCGGGCGTTATTTTGGGTGAATCTGCGGGTCTCGGTCGCTTAGACTGAGAAGCAGCGGCAGAGGCAGCAGCAGAACACACACTCGCCTGCTCCATGACACAAAAACGGTCGTAAAATGCGTCGATATAACTTTCTAAATCCTCCAGCTCTGTAAAAAAAAAACAAAAAGAAAGACACAGACAATTAATTAATGAATTAATTAACAAAAAAAACTACCTGTGAAGAAGTTTGTTTTAATCTTGGTGACAGCAGTCGCCGTTCAAATTATTGCGCAATTGTCTCTCGCGATCACAGCATCAACTTCCGGATCCGCCCTCTCTGCAAAGCGGCGATGATAGAAGCAAAAGACAGGATTCAGACTACCTGTTACACAATAATATACATATAATATCAAATACATTTATTATCACAATGTTTCTTCTCAAATTTCTGAGGAAGCTCTGCCTCTGTTGCCTCCTTCCACGAGTCTGTCACTGGAGGTCATTTCTACTTGATCTAAAAAGAACAAATTACTGTGTAGGATTCTTCATTACTTGCTAGTGTGTGCTGTAACTCCTGTTTGTAGTGTCCTCAACTTGGCAACCTGCATGACTCCACTGTTCTGCAGTACCAATTTAAAATAATAGTTGTCAGGATTACATAATATTCCTTGAAAATAAAAAAAATAAATAAATACTGGAGCTGTATCATGATTCAGATCAATTCCAAAAATGTAATCTGTTCTAAGTTGGGGCTCATTCCAAGCTGGGGTATCTCCGGTGAAATTTCTATACAGGTCTGTCAGTGAGTTTTTATAAAATCCTGCTAATAAAGAAAATTTAGGCATTGAGCATTACACAGTTGTGTGAAAAAGTATTTGCCCCCTTTCTGATTTCTCATTTTTTTTGTATGTTTGTCACACTGAAATGTTTCAGATCATCAAACAGATTTAAATATGAGACAAAGACAACAGAAGTAAACAAAATGCAGTTTTTACATGAAAGTGTTTATTATTAAGGGAAACCAAAATCCAAACCTACATGGCCCTGTGTGAAAAAGTGATTGCCCCTTAAACTGAGCAACTGGTTGGGCCACTCTCAGCATTAGCACCTGCAATCAAGCGTTTGCGATAACTGGCTATCAGTCTTGTACAGTGCTGTAGAGGAATTTTGGCCCACCCATCTTTGCAGAATTGTTGTAATTCAGCCACATTGGAGGGTTTTCGAGCATGAAGTGCCTTTTTAAGGTCATGCCACAGTATCTCATTCAGATTCAGGTCAGGACTTTGACTAGGCCACTCCAAAGTCTTCATTTTGTTTTTCTTAAGCCATTCAGAGGTGGACTTGCTGGTGTGTTTTGGATCATTGTCCTGCTGCAGAACCCAAGTGTGCTTCAGCTTGAGGTCACGAGCAGATGGCCGGACATTCTCCTTCAGGATTTTTTAGTAGACAGCAGAATTCATGGTTCCATTTACCACAGCAAGTCTTCCAGGTCCTGAAGCAGCGTAACAGCTCCAGACCATCACACTACCACCACCATATTTTACTGTTGGTATGATGTTCCTTTTCTGAAATGCTGTTACTTTTACGCCGGATGTAATGGGACACACACTTTCCACAAAGTTCAGCTTTTGTCTTGTCAGTCCACCTAGTATTTCCCCAAAAGTCTTGGGGATTATCAAGATGTTTTCTGGCAAAACTGAGATGAGCCTTTATGTTCTTTTTGCTCAGCAGTGGCTTTCGTCTTGGAACTCTGCCATGCAGGCCATTTTTGCCCAGTCTCTTTCTTATGGTGGAGTCATGACCACTGACCTTAACTGAGGCAAGTGAGGCCTGCATTTCTTTGGATGTTGTTGTGGGGTCTTTTGTGACCTCTTGTATGAGTCGTTGCCGCGCTCTTTTGGTAATTTTGGTCAGCCGGCCACTCCTGGGAAGGTTCACCACTGTTCCATGTTTTTGCCATTTGTGGATAATGGCTGTCACTATGGTTCGCTGGAGTCCCAAAGCTTTAGCAAGGGCTTTATAACCTTTTCCAGACTGTTAGGTCTCAGTTACTTTGTTTCTCATTTGTTCCTGAATTTCTTTGGATCACAGCATGATGTCTAGCTTTTGAGGATCTTTTGGTCTACTTCACTTTGTCAGGCAGGTCGTATTTAAGTGATTTCTTGATTGAGAACAGGTGTGGCAGTAATCAGGCCTGGGTGTGGCCAGAGAAATTGAACTTAGCTTTCCAAAGATGTTATAAACCACAGTTAATTTATGTTTTAAAGGGGGGTGTCACTTTTTCACACAAGGCCATGTAGGTTTGGATTTTTTTTTTACCCTTAATAATAAACACCTTCATTTAAAAACTGCATTTTGCATTTACTTGTGTTATCTTTGTCTAATATTTAAATTTGTTTGATGATCTGAAACATTTAAGTGTGAAAAACATATAAAAAATGAGAAATCGGGAGGGGGCAAACACCTTTTCACACTACTGCATATATAGATGGGACATGGCTAGTTGCCAGGCTAGTCACAATCATACACGCCTGGCTGCCATATTGACCAGGTTAAAAAAAACACAAGTCATTGTGCAACATATACATGTCCTGCATTTTCTTCATTCTTTTTTCCCCCCTGTCCTGACAGACAGCTAGGTGAGCTAGGGGAACAGAAATCTGCTACCCTTATTATGCCAAACAGATTTACTTTGCCAAAAGGAGCTTCATACAGTACATATACAGTGGGGTAAAAAAGTATTTAGTCAGCCACCAATTGTGCAAGTTCTCCCACTTAAAAGATGAGAGAGGTCTCCAATTTTCATCATAGGTATACCTCAACTATGAGAGACAAAATGAGAAAAAAAAAATCCAGAAAATCACACTGAAGGGTTTTTAATGAATTAATTGGTAAATTCCTCGGTAAAATAAGTATTTGGTCAATAACAAAAGTTCATCTCAATACTTTGTTATATACCCTTTGTTGGCAATGACAGAGGTCAAACGTTTTCTGTAAGTTTTCACAAGGTTTTCACACACTGTTGCTGGTATTTTGGCCCATTCCTCCATGCAGATCTCCTCTAGAGCAGTGATGTTTTGGGGCTGTCGCTGGGCAACACAGACTTTCAACTCCCTCCAAAGATTTTCTGTGGGGTTGAGATCTGGAGACTGGCTAGGCCATTCCAGGACCTTGAAATGCTTCTTACGAAGCCACTCCTTCATTGCCCGGGTGGTGTGTTTGGGATCATTGTCATGCTGAAAGACCCAGCCACGTTTCATCTTCAATGCCCTTGCTGGTGGAAAGAGGTTTTCACTCAAAATCTCACGATACATGGCCCCATTCATTCTTTCCTTTACACGGATCAGTCGTCCTGGCCCCTTTGCAGAAAAACAGCCCCAAAGTATGATGTTTCCACTCCCATGCTTCACAATAGGTATGGTGTTCTTTCTCCTCCAAACACGACAAGTTGAGTTTTTACCAAAAAGTTCTATTTTGGTTTCATCTGACCATAGGACATTCTCCCAATCCTCTTCTGGATCATCCAAATGCTCTCTAGCAAACTTCAGACGGGCCTGGACATGTACTGGCTTAAGCAGGGGGACATGTCTGGCACTGCAGGATTTGAGTCCCTGTAGGCATAGTGTGTTACTGATGGTAGCCTTTGTTACTTTGGTCCCAGCTCTCTGCAGGTCATTCACTAGGTTCCCCTGTGTGGTTCTGGGATTTTTGCTCACCGTTCTCGTGATAATTTTGACCCCACCGGGTGAGATCTTGCGTGGAGCCCCAGATCGAGGGAGATTATCAGTGGTCTTGTATGTCTTCCATTTTCTAATAATTGCTCCCACAGTTGATTTCTTCACACCAAGCTAGTAGATTAGTTTATTTGACAGGGACAGTGCAATAAACATAGACAATTAATCAAAGACAATCAATCTGATGTGTTGCACATAGAGTGTATAGCTATTAGCTAATTTGCAACTCTTGTCCCTGGATGGGCTTTAGAAAAAAGAATCAAGATAAAAAATATACACAATAACCACATACATCAATGCAGAAAAATTATAAATACACAATTATAAATATTATAAATATTATAAATACACAAATATAACAGCCTGACTCACATTTAACATAAATATTATAAATATTATAAATACACAAATATAACAGCCTGACTCACATTTAACACATATAACATAACTCACATTTGCCTATTTCAGGCCTTCCTCCCTCCGTCACTCACTATAAACAAACACATTTATTCCTTCCCTTCATTCACTCTCACTTTGCAGACAAATAATTCATACATGAGTACATTCTTGTTTATTTTTCAGCCAGTTTTTAACATTTTTAGTGAATGTTTTAAAGTCCGTTATTATTTTAATTTCATTTGGCATTGTGTTCCAGATGTGACTGGAACCTATTCCAGCTGCTTACCTATTGCAGATTCAGTCTTCCCAGCCTGGTGCAGGTCTACAATTTTGTTTCTGGTGTCCTTCGACAGCTCTTTGGTCTTGGCCATAGTGGAGTTTGGAGTCTAACTGTTTGAGGTTGTGGACAGGTGTCTTTTATACTGATAACGAGTTCAAACAGGTGCCATTAATACAGGTAACGAGTGGAGGACAGAGGAGCCTCTTAAAGAAGAAGTTACAGGTCTGTGAGAGCCAGAAATCTTGCTTGTTTGTAGGTGACCAAATATTTATTTTACTAAGGAATTTACCAATTCATTAAAAATCCTTCAGTGTGATTTTCTGGATTTTTTTTTCTCATTTTGTCTCTCATAGTTGAGGTATACCTATGATGAAAATTGGAGACCTCTCTCATCTTTTAAGTGGGAGAACTTGCACAACTGGTGGCTGACCAAACACTTTTTTGCCCCACTGTATATGCAATGTATATTTTTGAAACTCCTCTTGTAATAGCTTTTAATACTTTATTTAAATTATTTTACCCATTAAGGACCTGACGGGAGGGGAATGGGGAAAGGAGGTGTGGGGAGGGGGAAAGAAAAGGGAGAGAGACAGACAAAGAAGACAAACAAACCAACAACTAAAACAAACATAAGACAGACTGCTTCTTCCACCAAAGAGGTCTCAACACGCGTCTGATATCTGCACCTGTTAAAGGAGAGACATATGTGTGTGTGCATCTGTGTGTGTATGTATGAGAGCATGCACAAAATAAGTGTGTGCATGCGAGTGGTTTGTCAGGAAACATACGAAGAGGGCGGCCAGTGAAAGCAGCAACCCCCCCCGGAAACTCCGAGCAAGCAGGAAGCAGGACAACGCCACCAACCCCCACAGAGCACAAATGTCCGAGGCCAACAAGCCCCAGGAGAGCCAGGCATCTGCCCCAGGAGGGACGGCCGAAGGAAGGAGGCCAACACTTTTTCACACCACTGTAGTTGGGCATGAGATCAAACCTTTTATCTTTTTTACATTTTCTCAGATGACTTAATTGCTGCTCAGATATTTAAAAAAACTAACATTTTTTTAACAGAGTTCCTAATTCTTAAAAACCATTAGACAAATTCCAGCCTGAATCTCCTGATTTCATGCAACATCAATTAACAGTACAAAATCACTAAATCAGATAATGTTGTGGACTAGCTCTGGAATTATTAGAGTTTCAAGAAGCTGTGCTGCGGGAAACCTATTATAATTGTTTTGATTCTTCTTCTGATTTTTCTTCTTGTTTTTTTTCTGCTAAAATTTTACACTCTGGTCAGAAATCCTCCCCTCTACTCAGAGACCAAAAATCAAGGCACTGCATACGTGCATGGGTGGTGCTATAATAAACAGTTTTACGTTTTTACAAATATCTTGAGAACAGCTGGGCCTAGACTCAAATCTTTCATCATTCTGTTCTCTGAAATCTTCTACAAGTTTTCTTCACTGGGCTTATGCTCTAAAAATGAAGTTTTCTGCACCATATTTTCAAAAAATGTGCAAGTTAAGTCAAAATAAACTCCTCCTAGGCCATCCATCTAATTACTTGAAATTAAGCAGAGATTATCTGCAGACATTGATAATAAAAAGTTGTTAAAATTATCCAAAAATGTTAATCCGTTTTGACTTTCTAGGCCAATAAAATTGTATCATTTCTCTTTAGCATGTATTTTCAGATTTAACTTCTGATACAGTCATCCAAATTTGATGAAACTTCACACTCACAATCACAACAGTATTCTTCAGCTAACCACCAAATTTCATGCAGTTCTGTTAATATTCCAAAAATCATGTTTATGCAATGTCTATTAGCCTTTGTGTCTTGTCAATGGAACATTTTGTTAGTGTGTGAGAAAGTTGGTGTATGACTCAAAGCAGGTGCAGGGGTTAAGGTGCTTATCTCTCATGGTGGAGACCTGGGTTTACATCCTCCTGGTGAAGTGTCATTCTTCTCAAGTACAGCATACCTCTTCTGTGCATTTGATAACAATGTGTAGTACACGTTAAGTTTTAAATGTTGTTCTACTGCTGCTGAAAATCCTTTCAATCAAACATTTATCATTTGAGAAAGTTAGCTGAAGCAGCTGTGGTGGTTGTGGCCTCAGTCCCAGTAGCGTCTCACACGGCACAACTTTAGCCACCAACAACAAAATGCCCTGTGGTTGGCTGTTGGGACTAGGGTCGTAGTTGCCGCGATTGTGACCTTGTCAGTGTTCCTTCTTCTTCTTCTTCTTCTTTGAGATTTGATTGGCGGTTGGCAACCAGCTTACAGGTGCATTACGGCCACGTACTTCACTCTATATCATCACTGTATATTTTTGTGTCAGGAGTTCTTATAAGGAGTTCTGAACAACTCCCTATGTGTGGAAAAAATTATCTGTCCCTGGACTGGACCTGATATAAATCTACTGCCACCAACTACTCCTACTACATAGTGCTGCTTTAACGAACGTGTACCACGCCTTAGGTTATAAATGCTGTTGGTAAACAATACAAGACCTTGAAGTCTACATCTGTTTGGAACCCGATGATCCCTACTTGTGGCTGTTAATATTGGATTGTTTAGCTAATAAAGAGGCAGATATTTAACAGGATTTTGTGGAGGCCAAGAATATAATTCAATAAGTTTTCAGCAAACTTCAGTTATACGGCTAAAGCACAGGTGTACACACATCTTTAACTTTGCTCCTTCTAAGTCCTTAAAAGGGGCATTAAAAGATTTGTTTCCCATACTTGTGTACAAACTTTTTTGTTCCTTTCTGACAGTTTGTATTTTGTTTGTAAATGAGAATTGGTTCTCAAACGTTTTACCTTGTAAAATAA
The DNA here is from genome assembly GCA_020510985.1 of Pholidichthys leucotaenia. NCBI lineage: Eukaryota > Metazoa > Chordata > Actinopteri > Cichliformes > Pholidichthyidae > Pholidichthys > Pholidichthys leucotaenia. The sequence goes on from CM035838.1 coordinate 21,712,857, forward strand.
ACTAGATGTAAAAAATTCTAAAATGAAGTGAATGCGTCCTGACACTTTGATGATTGTTGTCATAGACTACAGTGTCAAACCACTTTTTACCTAATTTTTTGCCATTCCTTTGTAGGCAGCTGTGATGACGCTGTGGTGCAGCTGGTCCCTTTGGCGATGAAGCTCTTTCACAAGATGGTGGACAGCAGTGCTGCCTTCCACCTCACCCTCATTAATGTCTGCTTCAGCAATCTGCACACCAGAGGTGCTGCTGTTGGCGGGAAGGGTTCCATAACATCATTTTTCACACAGAGCACATCTCCCAGAAAAACTCAGATCAATCTGTCACAATGCCAGGTGAATGCATGTTTTATAATGTTGCTCCTATAGTATCGGTATTGATACATTTTATTGCCTCATTATCTATGGGTCTTAACAATTTTTAAAGCGTTAAAGTTTGCACATGTTAATTTACAAAATTTCAACTACTGTAGGCAGCAGAGTTGGAAATACCATGTAGGATAACTAAATAGACGGTTATGCTGTTTCATCCCACCTAGCAACAATGCTCTGCACTGTGTGTGTTTATATATTTACATATTTATTCCATCTAGCTACAATGCTCTGCACTGGGTGTGTTTATATTTATATATCTATATATTTATTCCATCTAGCTACAATGCTCAGCACTGGGTGTGTTTATATTTATATATCTATATATTTATTCCATCTAGCTACAATGCTCCGCACTGTGTTTTTATATATCTACATATTATTCCATCTAGCTATATTGCTCCGCACTGTGTGTGTTTATATACTTGCATATTTATTCCACCTAGCTGCAATGCTCCGTACTGTGGGTGTTTATATATTTACATATTTATTCCATCTAGCTACAATGCTCTGCACTGTGTGTTCATATATTCATATATTTATTCCATCCAGCTACAATGCTCTGCACTGTGTGTGTGTGTGTGTATATATATATTTTATAGTAATATGTACATATGTATATTAGCTGCTCTTGCTTGCTTGTTTTTTTTTTTTTTTTTTTTTTTTTTTCTTGCCTTCTGATTGTTGCTCTGAGTGTTGCTATCCCTGTGCTGTTGCAATCCTGGAATTTCCCCGTTGTGGGACTAATAAAGGCTTATCTTATCTTAAATAATTTTTGTAGTAGACCGTTGTTGACACAGTGTAAAATCTAAATTAGAAAAACCTTATAAACCACTATTTTATTCACAATGAAAAATAGAAGAATATCAAATTTTAGATATAAAATTAGATAGAAGATATTCTACTATTTCCTGAAAAAATATTGGCTTATCTTTAGCTCATCAACATTTGATATATTTTCTATGTTCTGTCATCTTAAGGGATAAGTGACACAGGTGATCATGGTGAGCAAAGAGGTTGTTATACAAAATGTCTGTTTGCAGTGGCCAGCCGATCAGAACAATGTCGACTGAAAAGAGCATCCAAAACTCTTTTAAGACGGTCAAGGACCTGAAGGGCTGCAGCAACATAATAATAATCATCAAAACTCCTTTTATTTTAATCTCCAGTTGCACTTTTTTAAATTCAAGACTGCTTAACTAAACAGCTTTTGTTGTTTTTATCTGGATTAATAATGTCATTAAGAATTTTTGCATCCAACAAGGATGAAGATATTTTTGGTGGCTTTTGCCTTTTTGATTGCTGGATTACACATACCAAAGCCAGTTTAGAAAGCTTGGGCACTAGAGCATCCTAGAGGTAGAGGTAGAGGCCTAGAGGTCTCTAGGCCCCGACAGACCCAGACCTCCAACCTAGAAGCAGAGATTATTGGTAGAGGCCTTTCAATATGGCAGGGAATATCCAGGTGTTTTAGTCATCTTCGGCATTAGTTAATATTAATTTTCAAAGTGCAATTGGTCATTTGTTACTTTAGCCAACTCAAAAAATATAAATTATGCCAAGACCTTGGTATAATACATTTATCCCATTGAAACCTTTTATTTAAATGAATACATTTACTGGAATTGAAACAGATATACTGAATATAATATGGTTCAAATTTGATTGAATATAATTACCCTTTTGTATTAACAGTGAAAGTGATACTGTATTGTGACGTTTGCAGGGTTCACACAAAGACAATGGAGCAGATGGCTGTGATCAACCTGATTTATTTTTCACACACCCCAACCCCCAACCTGCCACTTAGTACACAGAGCAGTGGAGGTCATTCCCCCAGACCTCCGTTTCAATCATGGTTACACACACATGATACATCTTGCCCTAATCCTGCTAAACACTGCTGGGCCATTATAATGCAGTTATAATGACACAGCAGTATAACTCAGAAGTAACACATTTAACACACACAGTAACGTTTCAAACTGGCAAAGCATGCTGGGAAATCCCTGGCTCCCTTAAAATGGCCCCGACGTTACACTGCCCCCCCCCCCCCCTGGACTGGTTTCTGTCCCCAGAAAAATTAAAGTCCAATTTAAAAGTCCAATACAAACTCATCCAGATGTCGGGGCGGTCTTCGACGCCGGCGGCCAACACGTACAGGCCCCCTAGTGTCCATCTGGGTCTCGGTCGGGGTATCGGGCCGGGATGGAAGCTCCGGTTCGTCCACCAGCGGTGCAGATGGCCGATACGGGGCGAGACGGTCACGATGAAGGACCACAACCCGGTCCCTTTTTCTAAGCCTCACCCTGTACACCACATCTGACAGTCTCTCCAGGACCACGCATGGCCCCGACCACTGGCTCGCCAGCTTCGGTGATCGTCCTCTCTTCCTCTCAGGGCAGAAAACCCAGACTCGATCTCCCGGTGCAAAGTCCCTCCCCTGACAGCGGGAGTCGTACGCTCGCTTCTGCCGACCCCCTGCCGCTGCCAGGGCCTCTCGAGCCAGCTCGTGCACCGTGTGGAGACGTTCTTTCAAACAAAAAAAATAATCCAATCCGGGTCTTCCCTCCACCTCCGGCTCAGGGGGGCAACCGAATACCAAATCCACCGGTGTGCGCAGCTCGCGTCCAAACATGAGCGCCGCAGGGGTGCACCGGGTAGATTCCTGAGCTGCCGTCCGGTACGCCCACAAAACAAAAGGCAGATGCAGGTCCCAGTCTCGCTGTCGCTGGTCCACTAGGATAGCGAGCTGGGTGGTGAGGGTCCGGTTGAATCGTTCGACCAGGCCGTCGCTCTGTGGATGCAGTGGGGTGGTCCGGGTCTTCCGGATGCCCAGCCGTTTGCAGACCTCTCCGAAGACCTCCGCCTCGAAGTTCCGACCCTGATCGCTGTGCAGCTCCTCCGGTGCGCCAAACCGACAGAACATTTCATCCACCAGCTTTGATGCCGTCGTAGCGGCGCTCTGATCCGGGACCGCGTACGCCTCTGGCCACTTAGTGAAATAATCCATCGCGACCAGCACGTAGCGGTTCCCCCGGTCCGTGGTCGGGAAAGGGCCCAGGATGTCCACTCCCACTCGCTCCATTGGTGCTCCCACCCGGTACTGCTGCAGGGGAGCGTGGGATCGCTGAGTTGGTCCCTTCTGAGCTGTGCATGTGTCGCAGCGATGAACGTGGAGCTCCACGTCCTGATGACAACCGGGCCAGTAGAACCGGGCCCGAAGGCGCTGCAGCGTCTTTGTCACTCCGAAGTGGCCCGCTCCTACCGCCCCATGAACCAGCTGGAGTACTTTGGGCCGGAGTCGATGAGGAACCAGCAGCTGCCAGACGTGCCGCTGCCCAGCTGGAGTGTGCCACTGTCGATACACCACGCCCTCGTAGCAGCGGAGGTTGGCCCACTGGGAGTGCAGGGCCTTAGTCTCTGGGTCCAGCGGTGACACAACCTCCCAGGCGGGCCGCTGTCCTGCGTCCAGCCACTGCCGAACCCGCGAAATGACCGGGTCTCTGTCCTGCTCGCTCTGCAGCTGCTGCGTGCCAAGAACTTCTGTGACGTCATCGCTGGGGAGAACTGCCTGATCATCTGAGGAGGGGCTGTGCGTCGCTGCGTTATTCCTGCTCGCAGCGGCTCGGAGAGCGGCAGCCCGTGGGGCGGTTTGGTCCCGATCTTCAGCCCGTTGGCAGTGACGACACTCCTCTGTCGCGCAGGGGCGCCGAGACAGCGCGTCAGCGTTGGCATGGAGGCGGCCTGCCCGATGCACAATCTGGAAATTATAATCCTGCAGTGCCTCCAGCCACCTCGCCAACTGTCCATCCGGTTCTTTGAAATTTAACAACCAGGTCAGGGAAGCGTGGTCCGTCCTGAGCTGGAACCTCCCACCGTACACATACGGGCGGAAGTGTCGCAGTCCTTGAATGACAGCCAGCAGCTCTCTGCGAGTCACACAGTAATTTCTCTCGGCTCTGCTGAGAGTGCGGCTGAAGTAAGCGACTGCCTGCTCTCCATGCTCTCCCTCCTGGGATAGCACCGCCCCGATGCCCTGGTTGCTGGCGTCCGTGTCCACGATGAAAGGGCGGTTCGGGTCGGGATACTGCAGGATGGGGGCTCTGATGAGCGCTGCGCGAAGCTGGGAGAAAGCAGCAGCACAGCTGTCACTCCACTGGAACGTGCGTCCTTTCTGCGTCAGCTGATGCAGCGGGCTGGCGATGGTGGCGAAGTCTTTCACAAACCTCCTATAATAGGAGGCCAATCCAAGAAAACTCCTCAGTTCTCCAACGTTCCGCGGCACTGGCCAGTCTCTCACTGTTGCCACTTTTTCCGGGTCGGTGGCGACCCCCGCTGCGCTGACGATGTGGCCCAAAAAGGTGGTCTCCCGCCGGAACAGGTGGCATTTCTTAGGGTGTAACCGTAGCCCCGCCTGTTGGATGGCTCCCAGCACCTCTCGGAGATTTGACAGGGCGCTGTCAAAATCAGCTGCATGCACCAGCAGGTCATCCAGGTAAACAACGCAGCGACTCCGGGGCACGTGAGCCAGCACTCGCTCCATCAAGCGCTCAAAGGTGGCCGGAGCGTTGCAGAGTCCAAACGGCATCACTTTAAACTGGTACAGTCCCTGCCCGATGGAGAAGGCTGTTTTCTGGCGGGCCTCAGGTGACAGCTCTACCTGCCAATAGCCGCTGCGTAGATCCAGCGAGCTGAACCAGCTGGAGCCGGCGATGTGGTCCAGTGCGTCATCGATGCGGGGCAGGGGGTAGGAATCTTTCCTGGTGGCGTCGTTCAGGCGTCGGTAATCCACACAGAACCGCCACGACCCGTCCTTCTTCTTGACCAGCACCACCGGCGCTGCCCAGGGGCTGCTGGAGGGCTCAATGACATCTGCCTCCAGCATTTCTCGCACTTTTTGTTCCGCCGCTGCCCGCCTTGAAAAGGGCAGCCGGCGTGGGTGGAGTCGAATCGGCCTGGCCTCACCGGTGTCGATCTCGTGCTGCACCAACCCGGTCCGGCCGCATTCCTCATCCTTCGCGGCGAAAACACCCATAAAACAGTCCAATAGCTCCCGCAGCTGGCGTCCCTGTTCCGGGTCCAGCCCGCTGCAGCTCCGCTGAAATAATTCCTCCACCGCCTGCTGCGTCTCTGCTGACACGTTGACCCCTCCCCTTGCTGTCCTTGTGTGCGTTCGTGCTCCCTCTGTCCGCGCTGGTGATGTCATCATGTCCAGTCCTCGCGGTGGCCTGCCTGGTCCGGTTTGTCTTGGCGATCCCTCGATCGCGCAGGCCCCCGTGTTCCTTCCCTGGGTTCTGCTGTGGAGCGTGATGGTCCGGTTTCCCAGCTGGAGGGACGGTCCCGCGGTGTCGATCTTGGCGTTCCAGGCTGTGAGCAGGTCTAGTCCAATAATACAGGGGTCTTGGATGTCAGCCAGCCAGAACGGGTGTCTTATGTTCTGACCGGCCACCCCCACCACCAAAACTCTCCGCCCCCCCAGTCTGGCGCGCTCACCGGTAGCCGTGGTGACGCAGCGCTTGGTGGGTTCCCACCCCCATGGGGCCGTCTTGTTTGTGCCCGGCAGCACACCGGGTCGAACCAGGGAGATTGTAGAGCCGGTGTCAATCAGGGCCCGGATCGACGTCTTCCCCAAGCTGCACTGTAGATAGATCCCTGGAGAGTGTCCAATTCGGCCCACGCGTGGTGCCGGCTCCTCGGGGGAAACATCTGCGGGAGGCGGCCTGTTCCCGTTCACGCCACCTCGGTCTAGTTTAACGCCGGCGAGGGGCGTTCTTCTCCGGGGACGTGCCGCCGTGGTCTGCCGTAATTCCTCCTCTTCCTCCTCGCTCTCCATCGTGGCCTGGAAGGTTCTCTGTCTGTGCGTTGGCGCTTCAACTGTGTGATTCATCAGCGGCTCTACCCGCTCTGCTTCTGCCACTGCAGTCTCCCAGTCGCTCGCGGCGTGGATCCGTACGTGGCTCTGGAGCTGGGCCGGGCGGAGACCTTGGATGAAGCTCCGGAGGGCGAGCTTCTCTACCGCCTCCGGTGCGAAATCCGGGTAGCTGCGCCGGGTTAGCAGCCGTATCTCTGCAGCATAGGTTCCTAGGCTTTCCTGGTTGCTTCTACGACGGCGGGTCAGCTGTTCCTGGGCGTGCTCAGCGTCCACCATTCTCCCAAATCGTCTCTGGAGCGCCCCTTGTAGCGCTGGCCAGCTGTAGCGCTCCTCAGGCAGGAGATCAGAAAGCGTGCAGAGAGCTCTCCCTTCCAAGGCCAGCGCGACTTGCACGGCGGTTTCCTCTGGTGACCAGCCGTTCAGCGCAGCGGCCAGCTCGACCTGGGTCAGGTAGTCATCCAACGTGGCCTCGCCGTTGAAGCGGGGAATCTTGGCCCGCTGCCTAACAGATGGGATGGCCCCCTCCTGATCGATCGTCACTCTCGATCGCCGTGGGATCGCCAGCCCGTCCTGTCCTGAAAAGGGCGGAATGCGGGGCTGGTTTGCTCTGCTCTGCCCGCTCTCTCTTGAAAAAGACAGAAGGCGGGGTGCGCTGGCCCTGTCAGGTCCGCCGCCGCTTTGTTCGTCCCGGCTCCTGGCTCCCGGGGGTGGTGTCTCGGTCCCATCGTCCATCATCAGCTGAGCAATGAACTGCTCCAGCTGCTGGATCTCCATTCTGATCCTGGCATCCATCTGCTCCATCCCACTTCTGACACCAGTGTGACGTTTGCAGGGTTCACACAAAGACAATGGAGCAGATGGCTGTGATCAACCTGATTTATTTTTCACACACCCCAACCCCCAACCTGCCACTTAGTACACAGAGCAGTGGAGGTCATTCCCCCAGACCTCCGTTTCAATCATGGTTACACACACATGATACATCTTGCCCTAATCCTGCTAAACACTGCTGGGCCATTATAATGCAGTTATAATGACACAGCAGTATAACTCAGAAGTAACACATTTAACACACACAGTAACGTTTCAAACTGGCAAAGCATGCTGGGAAATCCCTGGCTCCCTTAAAATGGCCCCGACGTTACAGTATGTATTTACCTCTAAATTTTGCCCAAATTCTGTCCTGGGTTTTAACTAATTAATAATCCAAAGGAAAAATCACAAAACACTTAAAGGTCATGAAAATTCATTCAGATTTAGTAATTTGATGATGCGTCCACCTTAATGATTAAAAAGTATTGGTGATACTGGCCCTGTATTTACTTGGTATTGGATCAATACCAAATCTTGCAGTATCGCACACCACTAGTAAGCATAGACCAAGCGCATGCAGCCCCCAAAAAGTGGCAGCGTGTCTTAGGCGCAAGGGATCCGTACTGAACTGCGCATGCGCCAGGAAAACTCCCAAGGGGAGGTAGTAGTGCCATATGCAACATAGGAGAAGAAGAACCAACATGGACGCCAACTTCAAGGAGAGAATGTTATTTTCATCTTTTTGCCTGTCTGTTTTCCTCCTCAGCCCATAACAATAACAACAACAATAGCTCCTGTTTCTCATGGTCGTCCTCATACTCCTGCACCGCCACTATTTTTTTAAAATGCTCGTCAGCTCGCTCTTCTTCTGCTTTTGAATTGTTGCTTTTCAAGTCAGTTTGGTGGCTCTTGGCTGCCACCGATATTACGGGCATGTGAACTGCAGATTACATTCAGTGCATGAAATGTGGCTGCTGAGCAGACAGCTACAGTGGGGTAAAAAAGTATTTAGTCAGCCACCAATTGTGCAAGTTCTCCCACTTAAAAGATGAGAGAGGTCTCCAATTTTCATCATAGGTATACCTCAACTATGAGAGACAAAATAAGAAAAAAAAAATCCAGAAAATCACATTGAAGGATTTTTAATGAATTAATTGGTAAATTCCTCAGTAAAATAAGTATTTGGTCAATAACAAAAGTTCATCTCAATACTTTGTTATATACCCTTTGTTGGCAATGACAGAGGTCAAACGTTTTCTGTAAGTTTTCACAAGGTTTTCACACACTGTTGCTGGTATTTTGGCCCATTCCTCCATGCAGATCTCCTCTAGAGCAGTGATGTTTTGGGGCTGTTGCTGGGCAACACAGACTTTCAACTCCCTCCAAAGATTTTCTATGGGGTTGAGATCTGGAGACTGGCTAGGCCACTCCAGGACCTTGAAATGCTTCTTACGAAGCCACTCCTTCATTGCCCGGGCGGTGCGTTTGGGATCATTGTCATGCTGAAAGACCCAGCCACGTTTCATCTTCAATGCCCTTGCTGGTGGAAGGAGGTTTTCACTCAAAATCTCATGATACATGGCCCCATTCATTCTTTCCTTTACACGGATCAGTCGTCCTGGTCCCTTTGCAGAAAAACAGCCCCAAAGTATGATGTTTCCACCCCCATGCTTCACAGTAGGTATGGTGTTCTTTCTCCTCCAAACACGACAAGTTGAGTTTTTACCAAAAAGTTCTATTTTGGTTCCATCTGACCATATGACATTCTCCCAATCCTCTTCTGGATCATCCAAATGCTCTCTAGCAAACTTCAGACGGGCCTGGACATGTACTGGCTTAAGCAGGGGGACACGTCTGGCACTGCAGGATTTGAGTCCCTGGCGGCGTAGTGTATTACTGATTGTAGCCTTTGTTACTTTGGTCCCAGCTCTCTGCAGGTCATTCACTAGGTCCCCCCGTGTGGTTCTGGGATTTTTGCTCACCGTTCTCGTGATAATTTTGACCCCACCGGGTGAGATCTTGCGTGGAGCCCCAGATCGAGGGAGATTATCAGTGGTCTTGTATGTCTTCCATTTTCTAATAATTGCTCCCACAGTTGATTTCTTCACACCAAGCTGCTTAGAATCAGAATCAGAATCAGATTTATTGCCATTGTTCATGTAGTACACAAACTAGGAATTTGTCTCGGTGCAATGCTGCACCATTAAACATGCTAAAATAAAAGAAATAAACTATACATGCAATAAAGTGTAGAATAAGAGTGAGTAATACTGGTCAGCAGTTAAATATATTAGCGAGCAGCAGATAATGTGGAGAACCATATAGTGCAGTCGGTAATGCAGGAAGAAAACAGTGATGATTGACATGAGTCTAGTTGAGCTGCTGTACGTAGTGCACGAGAGTCAATAAGTCACTTAGTGTTCAGCAGTCTGATGGCAGAGGGGAAGAAGCTGTTCATGTGACGGGAGGTTTTAGTCTGGATGGACCGTAGTCTTCTACCTGAGGGGAGGGGGGCAAACAGTACGTGACCAGGGTGTGAGGGATCGGCTATGATCCGGCCAGCACGCCTCCGGGTCCTGGAGATGTACAGATCCTGGAGAGATGGGAGCTTGCAGCCGATCACCTTCTCAGCAGTGCGCACGACGCGCTGCAGCCTTAGTCTGTCCCTGGCAGTGGCTCCTGCGTACCACACGGTTATGGAGGTGGTGAGGATGGACTCGATGATGGCTGTGTAGAACTGCACTAACATCTTGGTGGGTAGCTTGAGCTTCCTCAGCTGCCGCAGGAAGAACATCCTCTGCTGGGCCTTTTTGATGAGGGAGCTGATGGTCGGCTCCCACTTGAGGTCCCTGGTGATGGTGGTGCCTAGGAAGCGGAAGGAATCGGCAGTGGTGATGGGAGAGCCTGTGAGGGTGAGGGGGGGCAGAGGGGTTGTGACTTTCCTGAAGTCCACAATCATCTCCACTGTCTTCAGAGCGTTCAGCTGCAGGTTGTTGTTGTTGCACCAGGACGCCAGCTGGGCCACCTCTCTCCTGTAGGCGGACTCGTCGCCGTTGGAGATGAGCCCGATGAGGGTGGTGTCGTCCGCAAACTTGATCAACTTGACAGACTGGTGGCTGGAGGTGCAGGAGTTGGTATAAAGGGAGAAGAGTAGGGGGGAAAGTACACAGCCCTGGGGTGATCCGGTGCTGATGCTAGCAGAGTCTGAGACAGTCTTTCCCAGCCGCACATGCTGCCTCCGGTCCGTCAGGAAGTCGGTGATCCACCTGCAGAGGGAGTCAGGCACGTTGAGCAGGGACAGCTTGTCCCGGAGCAGAGCGGGGCGGATGGTGTTGAATGCGGAGCTGAAGTCCACAAACAGGATCCTGGCGTAGGTTCCCGGGGAGTCCAGGTGCTGCAGGATGGAGTGGAGGGCCAGGTTGGCTGCGTCGTCTACAGACCTGTTGGCTCGGTAGGCAAACTGCAGCGGGTCCAGGAGAGGGGTGGTGATGGACTTGAGGTGGGGCAGGACCAGGCGCTCAAAGGACTTCATGACTACAGAGGTGAGCGCTACAGGTCTGTAGTCATTAAGTCCGTGGCTTCTTGGGGACAGGGATGATGGTAGAGGATTTGAGGCAGAGCGGCACGTGGCATAGCTTAAGGGAGGTGTTAAAAATGTCTGTGAAGACAGGAGCCAGCTGTTTCGTACAGTGTCTCAGGGTGGAGGGAGACACGCCGTCTGGACCGGGGGCCTTGCGCGGGTTCAGTCTGGAGAACTGTTTGAGCACGTCCTGCTCACTGATGATAAGGGCAGGGGGGGAGGGGGGGCGCCTTTGATGAAGTAGGGATCGTGGAGGCTGTGGAGCTGGAGAGAGGGGGGGAGTTGGACACAGATGACGAGGTGTCAAAACGGGCATAGTGTTGGGACAGTCTTTGACAAAGGGCTTTGTCATCCTGACCTTTAGGAGCCTGAGGCCGATAGTTGGTGATTTGCCTCAGTCCTCTCCACACAGAAGCCGAGTCGTTAGCAGTGAACTGCTGCTGGAGTCTCTCAGAATACACAGATTTAGCTCTCCTCAGCTCTCTGTTAAACCGATATTTAACCTCCCTGTAGCAGTCCCTGTCTCCACTTTTCAGCGCTGCTTCCTTCTCCTTCCTGATCTGTCTGAGTTTAGCTGTGAACCAGGGCTTGTCATTAGAGTAACTCACCCTGGTGCGCGTTGGAAGAATGTCCTCCTCACAAAAGTGGATATAAGAGTTCACAGTGTCCGTGTATTCATCCAGATCATGCGTGGCTCCTTTAAACATGCCCCAGTCAGTTATTTCCATGCACGTTTCCAGCTTCTCCTCAGCTTCACTGGTCCATTTCTTCGTAGTGCTCACAACAGGTTTAGTGAGCTTCAATCTCTGTCTGTATGTGGGAATGAGGTGGACCATCACGTGATCAGATAATCCCAGCGCAGTGCGGGGAACAGCGTGATATGCGTCTTTCACTGTGGTGTAACAGTGATCCAGCGTGTTTTTTCCTCTGGTGGGGCATTTAATAAACTGTTTGTAGCGGGGGAGATCGTGGCTCAGATTGCTCTGGTTAAAGTCGCCAACCACAATAACCAGAGAGTCTGGAAAAATCCGCTCCGTGTGTTGGATGTGATCCGCGAGCATGCGCTGAGCTTCGCGCGTGTCCGCGTCGGGAGGGACGTACACAGCGGCGAGGATGAATGAGGCAAACTCCCGCGGGGAATAAAATGGCTTGCAGTTAATAAAAAGAAATTCCAGGGCGGGAGAACAGTGTTTGGAAATTACCGTTACATCAGAGCACCAGCTGCTGTTGATGTAAAAGCAGACTCCGCCTCCTGTGGTCTTGCCGGAGAGCTCTGTGTCACGATCAGCACGAAACAGCTGAAATCCCTCGAGGCGCAGCGCGCTGTCCGGTGTGTTTTCCCTGAGCCAGGTCTCGGTGAAACAGAGGGCAGCCGAGGAAGAGAGGTCCTTAAAACGCATCAGCAGTCTCAGTTCATCTACCTTGTTAGAGAGAGAGTTGGTATTGGACAGAAATATGCCAGGCAACGCCGTGCGCGTGCCTCTCCTGCGAAGCCGGACGAGAGCGCCCGCTCGTCTTCCTCTCTTTCGCCGTCTCACTTTTCGAGCCAAGCAATGAACCAGATCGGCGGCAGGAGCTAAAAAAACTGGGAGTAGGTCCGTGGGAGTGAAAGTCCTGATATTTAGAAGTTCTTCACGGGTATAAGAGCAAGCAGACACACAATTGACAAACAAAAACAAACAAAGGGCGCAGCGAAGCACCATGGCGACCACTGTGGGCGCCATCTTGGATCAAGATGGCGCCCAACCTATTGCAGATTCAGTCTTCCCAGCCTGGTGCAGGTCTACAATTTTGTTTCTGGTGTCCTTTGACAGCTCTTTGGTCTTGGCCATAGTGGAGTTTGGAGTCTGACTGTTTGAGGATGTGGACAGGTGTCTTTTATACTGATAATGAGTTCAAACAGGTGCCATTAATACAGGTAACGAGTGGAGGACAGAGGAGCCTCTTAAAGAAGAAGTTACAGGTCTGTGAGAGCCAGAAATCTTGCTTGTTTGTAGGTGACCAAATACTTATTTTACTGAGGAATTTACCAATTAATTCATTAAAAATCCTTCAATGTGATTTTCTGGATTTTTTTTTTTCTCATTTTGTCTTTCATAGTTGAGGTATACCTATGATGAAAATTGGAGACCTCTCTCATCTTTTAAGTGGGAGAACTTGCACAATTGGTGGCTGACTAAATACTTTTTTGCCCCACTGTATAGTCCTCAAAACTACTTTAAGCAGTGCTGTGTACACAAGCACAGCCCACAGACTGTTGCATTTTCCTTTCTGGCTACTTTGATCAGGCCCCAAGTGTGAGCTTGGGCCAAAGAGGAACCTGTTTCATTTTGGAGCAAATTTGAATCAAGGCAGATCCAGAAAGATTTTTCAATTTCTTTAGCATTACCAGTTACTGTTTTTTTTCCTTCTCCATATTATCTTAATTTTTTTTATTTTAGAGATTATATCTCAGGGAGGTGGGCATCTGTGAATGTGTAGAACATGTTGCCCCCCCCCCCGAAAAAAAAAATCAGAATGTAGACCATAAGTGTGGGTGGATTGTGCACTCTCTGAGCATATTCTCATGCTGTGCTTATAAGAAATTGTGATTTATTTTTTTTAATAAAAATCGTGACCAGGCAAGATCCAATTTGAACAGTTTGATCAATTTTCAGTCTTTGAAATATTAAACACATGTAAAAGTTACAATTTGTCTTAAAATGTATGATTTCTATTTTTTTAATCTGCAGAAAGAGTTTTTTAAGTGTTTTATTGTTTCGGTGTGGTAATGGATTTTCCTTTCTTAGAAAAAGTGCGTTAGTGTTGAGAATTTCCTGAAAACATTCATGCTGCTCCTCCCCTTCTGTTCCTCAACAGGATGCACCATCTCACGGCATTGATAGCCACTGCATGGACCATCAGATCAGTACACACACCAGCAACATTTGGCACACAAAACAACCCACCACGAAACACTCTTCTTCCTCTGAAGCGGCTTTACATGGGTTTACATGGAAACAAAGCTCTGTTGTTGCTGTGGAGGTGACTCAAAAAGCATCTTTCAGCACAGATGGGTGTGGCCCTGATGAGAACACTAACAGTGTGACAAATCAGTTTCCTCCCAATGTCGACCCTGAAGTGTTTAAACTTCTTCCAGAGGATATCCAGAAGGAGCTTTTATCTCCGGCCTACATAAGCTCTCTCTGCAGTGCTTCTACCAGTCAGTCAGATAAGCATTTCTCAGACGTATCAAAAAACAAATCCCTGCAAGACTTTACTGACTCACAAAATCTTGGAGTATTAAAAGAGGATAAGCGATTGGAGCCATCGGACAGCGCAACCACCGTGAATTATGAATGGGCTCCAGGCACAAGTGCAGTTCCAGGAGAAAATGTCACGGAGGAAGGAAGACTGTCATCTGACTGCGAGTTCCCAGGAAATGTTGACCCAGGGGTGTTTTCTGAACTTCCAGCAGATGTTCAAAGGGAGCTGATGACAGAGTGGAAGCAGCAGAAGCTAGTGATGAAAACTCCCTCATCCAGGAAACCAGGAAGACGCATGACGACCAAAGACAGAAAAGCTGCAATAAAGGGCAGCCAGGCGAACAGTTTGTTCAACTATTTCAAACCCAGTTAAAAACAGACAGGAACTGGTGACTGTAAAGTTTAAAACAGTTCAGTTTTTCACATTTTATGTTGAGAAACACAAGTTCTCAACAACCTTTTTACCTCATTTGTTAACATTAGGCACATAAGAAATACCCATGGATTGAAAAGATTCCTTAGTCAGTATCTAAGGAAGAGTTCTCATTGGCAAAGATGATGATAGAACTTGTGTGATTAAAGCCTTTCACACTTTTTGGCTATATAGTTAGCTCTTAGCTGTTAATATAGTAACTGTATTTTTACATCCAAATGGCCATTTAAACTGCAAATAAATAACTAAAGCAATATATTCAAAATGTCCAGATAACTGTGTTGAGGGGTAATAAAGATGGCTTCAAACTTTATTTTTGAATCGCATTAGTTATACAGATAGAAATATTCGGCATTCAGTTGTATTAAAAGATAGATAACTGGCCAAATTAGTATTTTTTTAAAATAACTGTTTAATCTATGAATACATTTACTTAATTTCTACATTATTAGGCTCCGAGCCACTGACAACATCAGTCGCCGAGAGCCCTATTATATCTATTAAGTTTGTTTTTTTTTCCTTCTCCATCTGAGATCTCATTTTTGGGGTAGTCAACGTGCACAGAAACTCACCATTTTTTGCAGGGACCTCAAGACTGACAAAAAATGTAATATTTTGGAGGGAATATGAATGACCCCACAAAAATGGCTCTACAGCGCTACCTAACATATGAAGTCAATGGGGAGTGGCACACGCTTACTTTCACGTAGAATGATGAAAATCGGGTGAGATGTTTATCACGTCAGGAGATGCAAAAAACTCCATAGAAATGATGGTCTACACCCAACGGGAAGTCGGCCATTTTGGTAGGAAGTGGTGGTGACCTGATTTCCACCTTGCGCATTTGATCAAACTCTTCCTAGGGTTTTAGTCTGATTGAGCTCATTTGTGGTAACAATCATCTATACCCATGTGCCATTAAAACTTATTGAAAACTATTCCCAAAGCTCAATGATTTAGCTGTAGGGGGGTGGCAAAGTTTGATGGCTTGCCATGACCATTCTATGACCATTCTGATGGCAATAACTCTGGTATGCACTGTGGGATTTCAACCAAATTCAATATTATGGATATTAGTCCAATTTCAAACAGTTCTATAGAACAGTATTCATAGAAATCAAAGTTTTGCATCAGAAAGTTTGCATCATGTTGTTTTTTTTAATACCTCTGGAATGGAATGTCGGATTGGCACCAAGATAGGTATAATGTACTGTATATGGGTATGCTGCCGAACAGTTATAGCTGTGAATATTCATGAGTAACAATATCACCCGCTCTTAGAGACATGAAGGTTACACTAAAGGTTTTTTTTCAATATCTCTGAAATAAATAGTCTGATTGGTACCATTTATGGTGACAATCATCTGTACCCATATGCTATCAAAAGTTGTTGAAAACTTTTCCAAATGCCTGATGGTTTGGTGTAAGGGACGTGGCCAGGTTTGCAGTATTGCCATCACCCTTCCAATGGCTATAACTGTGGCATACATTGACTGATTTCAACCAGATTTTGTGTGTTGAATAGGTAGCCAATACTGACAATTTCTGTAATAAAGAATGACACATAGCGACAGTGCCCCCTACCGCCAGTGGACAGGAAGATGTCATAACTCACATGTAGAATGTCCGCTTGCTGCTAAACTTTATAGTGTGGAGAGAGGAATAACCAGGCCGAGCGTTCAGAGCAGATGAACTTTATTCACTCTCTCACATCTTCCAGAATCAGAAAACATTAACCTCCTGTAGCAGGGACTCTCTTTTATATCACAACACTCACACATCCCTGCTACCCGAGGTCCTGCATTAAAATTCATTGCCGCATGACCATTCCTTTTGTCCCCCAGCCCTTTAATCCCCATGCTCTTTCGTCAGAGGAAATTACTGCATCTCCATGTCTTTCAGTCTGAGATGAATACCACAACATGGGTCCCCCATACTGCCCCCCCCACCCCAGAGTCTCAGACTGAGTGTTAACCCTCACGTCCTCTTGGCTTCAGCCTCCACCCATAGCTGCTGTAACGAGGGGTCTTCGGCTCTGTGGTGCTGCTGTGCCGGTGGGGGGTTCCTGGGGGTGTGTCCGTCTGTGGGTGGACAATGGAGGGGGGGGGGGGACATCCAGCATGCTCGTGTGACTGCTCTGATGAATCATTTACCTGGGGAGTTCTCACCAGGGGTCTTCCGCACCGAGGAGCTTGGACCAACACCACCTGCTCGTCTGCCACCACAAAGGCGGGCTTAAGCCTGTCTATACAGATTCTTTCCCGGCGACCCCCCAAGTCAACACAAAATGTTTGTCCCGGGGTTCCAGGACTAAACGGGCCATCGTAGGGTGGGCGCAATGGGGGCTGGTGGGCATCGTGCCTGACAAACATGAACACTGCGTCCTTCAAGGTTTTTGGCACAAAAGCACGGGGAAAACAGTGGTGGACCGGGCCAGGTAGCGTCCCTGCGTCTGCGCTATGCCGTGAACATGGGGACGGATGGGTGTTTGGCATAGGGTTATCTGGTAAAAATTCCCCGGGGAGCCGCAGCGGCTGAGAGCAACACAGCTCTGCTGGGGAAGCCTTCAAATCCTCTTTCGGTGCGGAACGCAACCCTAATAGAACCCACAGCAACCGGTCCACCCAATTTGCATCCGTAAGCGAAGCCCTGAGCGCTGCTTTCAGTGACCTATGGAAACGCTTGCATAACCCATTGGCCTGTGGGTTGTACGCAGTCGTGCGATGAATTGAGATGACCAGGCTCCGGGCCATCGTGGAACAGAGGTCAGAAACAAACTGAGGGCCCCGATCAGACGTGATGTCCGAAGGGGCGCCAAAACGTGCCACCCATGTTGTCAAAAAAGCGCGTGCCATGTCTGCGGATGCGGGGGAAGCTAGCGGGACTGCTTCTGGCCATCGTGTGGTGTGGTCCACCACTGTGAGGAGGTGCGTGAACCTCTGCGATGGCGGGAGGGGGCCCACGAGATCCACACGAACGTGGTCGAACCTCTTAGCCGGGATATGGAACAGCTCCAAAGGGGCCTTTGGGCGCCTGTGCACCGTGCCCGGCCCAGTTTGTGATTTTGAGTTTGAAGCCTAAGGGGGGGAGGTGCTCCCTTTCTGTTCTTGAACTTGAGAGAGTTCAACTACTATACTTCCCAATGTCTTTTGAGGCTGAAATTTTCAGGGATTCATAAGTCACCCTTTGAACCCTACATGCAAAGTTTAAGCACGCAACTCCAAACTTTTCCAATTTTGAGTTCGAAGCCAAGGGGGAGGGGGGGGGGGGCTCTCCATATGTGGGCTTGTTCTTGAGAGAGTTCAACTAGTATACTTCCCAATGTCTGGCGAGACTGAAATTTTCAGGAATTCATAAGATCAACCTTTGAACCCTAAATGCAAAGTTTAAGGCTGCAACTCCAAACTTTTCCGATTTTGAGTTTAAAGCCTAGGGGGGGAGGCTCCCGATCTGCGCTTGTTCCTGGGAGAGTTAAACTACTATACTTCCCGATTTCTGGGGAGTCTTAAATTTTCAGCTATTCATGAGATCAACCTTTGAACCCTAAATGCAAAGTTTAAGCCCGCAACTCCAAGCTTTTCTGATTTTGAGTTTGAAGCCTAAGGGGGGGTGGGGGGGGGGGTCTCACTTTCTGTGCTTGTACATGAGAGAGTTCAATTACTATACTTCCCGATGTCTGGGAAAGCTTAAATTTTCAGGTATTCAAAAGATCAACATTAGAACACTAAATGCAAAGTTTCAACCAGCAACTCCAAGTGGTTCCGATTTTGAGTTTTAAGCCTAAAAGGGGTGTGGGGGGGGGGGTGCTCCCTTTCTGTGCTTGTACTTGAGAGAGTTCAACTACTATACTTCCCCATGTCTTTTGAGGCTGAAATTTTCAGGGATTCATAAGATCACCCTTTGAACCCTAAATGCACAGTTTAAGCCCGAAACTCCAAACTTTTCCGATTTTGAGTGTGACGCCTAAACGGGGGGTGGAGGTGGGAGTTATCCCTATGTGGGGTTGTTCTTGAGAGCGTTCAATTACTATACTTCCCGATGTCTGGGGAGGCTGACATTTTAAGGTATTCATAAGATCAACCTTTGAATCCTAAATGCAAACTTTAAGCCCCCAACTCCAAGCGGTTCCGATTTTGAGTTTGATGCCTAAAGGGAGTTGGGGGGGTGGGGAGGTGCTCCCTATCTTTTCTTGTTCTTGAGAGAGTTAAACTACTATACTTCCAGATGTCTGGGGAGGCTGAAATTTTCAGGTATTCATAAGATCAACATTGGAACCCTAAACGCAAAGTTCTGGCCTGCAACTCCAAGCGGTTCCGATTTTGAGTTTGAAGCCTTAAGGGGGGGTGGGAGACGCTCCATATCTGGGCTTGTTCTTGAGAGAGTTACACTACTATATTTCCCGAAGTCTGGGGAGGCTGAAATTTTCAGGTATTCATAAGGTCATCCTTTGAACCATAAATAGAAAATTTATGCCAGAAACTCTAAGCTTTTCCGATTTTAAGTTTGAAGCCTAAAGGGGGGGGGGGGTGCTCCCTATCTGGGTTTTGATCTTGAGAGAGATAAACTACTATACTTCCCGATGTCTGGGGAGGCTGAAATATTCAGGTATTCATAAGATCAACCTTTGAACCCTAAATGAAAAGTTTCAGCCCGCAACTCCAAACTTTTCGGATTTTGAGTTTAAAGACCTCGGACAGACGAAAATTCAATATCGCTAATTCATATCTCAAATTGTTGTCTGAGACGAGCTAAGGCGAACCGCACATGTTTTGGTGTCAACGAATGTCGCATAAGGTGACAGTGCGCTCTTGAAGTATGCTGTCGTCGAGAGCGGGCGGACCCAGCCAA
This sequence comes from Pholidichthys leucotaenia, assembly GCA_020510985.1. Lineage (NCBI taxonomy): Eukaryota > Metazoa > Chordata > Actinopteri > Cichliformes > Pholidichthyidae > Pholidichthys > Pholidichthys leucotaenia. The sequence continues at coordinate 21,732,023 of CM035838.1, forward strand.
GCGATCAGTGGCTAAGTAGGCCACTGACTGTGTGACTTCACCCCAGGCAAACACGCGCGGCCATTGCTGTGTTTTGCTTCATGCAACACTTGATGTTTACATCTTAAAATCGGCGATTACGGACATTTCTCGGAATACTTGTGGATTACAAATAGATTATTTATGAAGAGTAGGTAGGAAGCAGTAGTGCTATGGAGAAAGAGGGCTTCATCCGCAGCATGGATCTATTAGAGGAGCATGGTTTGGCTGTTGATACTATCATCACTGATCGGCATCCCCAGATACAGAAATATATGAGAGAAAACATGCCGGATGTCAGACACTACTATGATGTGTGGCATGTTGCAAAGGGTCTGTATAATTATATTGTGCATTTCAATCTGTATAATTATATTGTGCATTTCAATCACTGCACAAATATTATATTAACATAAAAATATATCGAATGAATAAAAATTATTGCTTCTAAATGATTAATTTTATTAATCTTTGCATCTTACATAGGCTTCATCAGAAGTATTGAAAAACTGGCAAAGGAATGTCCTGAACTCAAGCCATGGTTGAAATCAATCTCCAACAACATATTTGCTAAGAAAAACAAATATAAGCCTAAGATTGTAAGAGAAATGTGCTTTTAAAAATGGAACCCCAATTTTCTACCATAAAATGGTTCCAATTATAACTGTGAAATGTTATTTAGTGGAATATAATAATTGCTATATCTGGAAACTAGTTATTTTCTTAATCTGTAGTGATACTCCATTGATTTTTGTATTTCTTTGTATATTTCTGCTGTGTTTTCAAACATTCATACAAAGGTGGTATAGTATGTAATATTTCATTTCAAATTGAGAAGAATTTAGTGTGTTCTAACTATTCAAATGTATATGAAATGCGACTCTGATGAATGCTGAACTATGAGAATTATAACATTGGCATGAACATTAATTAACTCAATATATGATTTTACCAAACTTTATTTAAATATCATTGTTCACAAATCTAATCTTGGTAAGCAAAATCCCTTGTATCGATCAGATGGGAATGTTTCTCTGATGAGGCTCACCGCACAGGCAGGCAACATAACCCTCACTTCTTTCCCAAGAAATCCCCAACATCACCGTACCAGTTGCCTGTAGGCTATGTATCTGTATCGCCTGAAAAATAGGGGGTTTCATTATTAAATTTATCATTTGCATTGATTATTGAATGTATTGAATGATTTGTTCATAATTCATCTGGAAAAGTAAATCACATGAATAAATATTGTTTATAAACTCACTCGTGTTGACTTGCGCCGTGATCACCATATTGCTGTCTGTAGGCCAGATAAGCTGTCTGTAAAACCCAAATGTCAAGACAGACATAACGAAAACCTGGGTGATCAGTGATACACTTTGGTAGATTATCATCGGTGTATCCACAGCCCTTCAGTTCTTCTATTTTCTCCTTCACCTTCAATATCTCCTGGCAGCACCGACATTCACTTGATTTTGGCATAACCTGACATTTCTCACAAGTGCACCTGTGCAAAAAAATGGTATAATCAGATGCTTATAATAAACTAATGGCTCGTGGGAGTGCTATGTAAATTGGTCTATGAAGTTTGATTAGGAAAAAATTAAAAGCATGTAAAAAATTTTGACTGGAAAGAAAACTTATAGTAAAACAATAATGAATCACATTAATTCTTAAACATGATCCATCATTCTCTTAGATAATTCTGTAGCTTTTGAGACAAGTATTAACATGATGATGATTAACAACATGTCATGAGAAACTCGTGAAGTACACCTATTATCGCTCACATAGATTATCCATTTATTTCGAATGAAAATGTTTCTAAGTCGCCAAATAAGGCAGCGCGTGACCAATTGGTAGTTTTAGTTTGAAAATTAAGTGTGTGACCATGCATGTCGCCAAAAAAAAATATTTCTAAGCATCTTTTACCAAGATAAATCTTCGAGCCGATCGTCGTCAACTTGGTCTGTTCCCGTCTCTGTTTCGTCTTCCTCCTCTCCCTCTGGCTTGAACAAATAAGGCTGAATACCCCCCTCAGTACCACCCAAAACTACTTCAGCATCCGATTCTTCATTTTCAATCTCATCATTTATATTGAGGTTGTCAAACTCGACAAAATAATCACTGTCCGAATCACTTTGCTCTCGTTCTGCCATTTTCTTTGTAATCCTGGGGTGACATCACTAATGCCCGCACCTATCGAGAGATGGCGGTACTGCAGCCTCACTAAGTGAAGGCTGGCCTATGACCAAATAAGGTCATTTATGGAGGCTGGTGACACATATTAAATCGCTGGAATCGGCAGAATTGAATATTTTCATACAGTCAGTTGATTGGTTCAATAAAAAAATGTGACTGTCCAAGGTCTTTAAAGCCTAAGTGTGTGTGTGTGGGGGGGGGGTGCTCCCTTTCTGTGCTTGTACTTGAGAGAGTTCAACTACTATACTTCCCGATGTCTGGGGTGGCTGAAATTTTAAGGTATTCATAAGATCAACCTTTGAACCCTAAATGCAAAGGTTACGCCCGCAACTCCAAGCTTTTCCGATTTTGAGTTTTAAGCCTGGGGGGGGCAGAGGGTGCTCTTTTTCTGTGCTTGTACTTGAGAGAGTTCAACTACTATACTTCCCGATGTCTTTTGAGGCTGAAATTTTCATGGATTCATAAAATAACGCTTTGAACTCTAAATGCACAGTTGAAGCCCGAAACTCCAAACTTTTCAGATTTTGATTGTGAAGCCTGGGGGGGGGGGGGCGCTCCCGATCTGCGCTTGTTATTGATAGAGTTCATTTACTATGCTTTCCGATGTTTGGGGAGGCTTAAATTTTCAAGTATTCATAAGATCAACATTAGAACCCTAAATGCAAAGTTTCAACCAGCAACTCCAAGCGGTTGCGATTTTGAGTTTTAAGCCTGGGGGGGGGGGGGGGGCTCCCTGTCTGGGCTTGTTCTTGAGAGCGTTCAACTATGATATTTAAACACTGTGTATATAAACACTGTGTGTGTTTATATATTTACATATTTATTCCATCTAGCTACAATGCTCCACACTGTGTGCTTATATATATATTTATTCCATCTAGCAACAATGCTCCACACTGTGTGTGTTTATATATTTACATATTTATTCCATCTAGCTACAATGCTCCGCACTGTCTGTTTATATAATCATATATTTATTCCATCTAGCTACAATGCTCCGCACTGTGTGTTTATATATCTACATATTATTCCATCTAGCTACAATACTCCGCACTGTGTGTTTATATATCTACATATTTATTCCATCTAGCTACAATGCTCCGCACTGTTTATATATCTACATATTATTCCATCTATCTACAATGCTCCGCACTGTGTGTTTATATATTCACATATTCATTCCATCTAGCTACAACGCTCCGCACTGTGTTTATATATTTATATATCCATCCACATCTAGCTACAATGCTGCACACTGTCTCTCTCTCTCTCTCTCTCTCTCTCTCTCTCTCTCTCTCTCTCTCTCTCTCTCTCTCTCTCTCTCTCTCTCTCTCTCTCTCTCTCTCTCTCTCTCTCTCTCTCTCTCTCTCTCTCTCTCTAGATAGATAGATAGATAGATAGATAGATAGATAGATAGATAGATATAATGTACTCGCTGCTCTTGTTTTTTCTCTTGCCTTCTGATTGTTGCTCTGAGTGTTGCTATCCCTGTGCTGTTGCAATCCTGGAATTTCCCCATTGTGGGACTAATAAAGGCTTATGTTATCTTATCTTACTTCCTGATTTCTGGGGAGGCTGAAATTTTCAGGTATTCATAAGATCAACCTTTGAACCATAAATGCAAACTTTAAGACCGCAACTCCAAGTGGTTCCGATTTTGAGTTTGATGCCTAAAGGTGGTGGGGGGGTGGGGAGGTGCTCCCTATCTGTTCTTGTTCTTGAGAGAGTTCAACTACTATACTTCCCGATGTCTGGGGAGGCTTAAATATTCAGCTATTCAAAAGATCAACATTAGATCCCTAAATGCAAAGTTTTAGCCTTCAACTTCAAGCGGTTCCGATTTTGAGTTTGAAGCCTTAAGTTGGGGGGGGGGGGGGCTCTCCATATCTGGGCTTGTTCTTGAGAGAGATACACTACTATACTTCCTGATGTCTGGGGAGTCTTAAATTTTGAGGTATTCATAAGATCAACATTTGAACCCTAAATGCAAAGTTTAAGCTCACAATTTCAAACTTTTCCGATTTTGAGTTTAAAGCCTAAGGGGGGTAGGGGGGAGGCGCTCCCTATCTGGGCTTGTTCTTGAGAGCGTTCAACTACTATACTTCCCAATGTCTGGGGAGGCTGAAATTTTAAGGTATTTATAAGATCAACCTTTGAACCCTAAATGCAAACTTTAAGCCCCCAACTCCAAGCGGTTCCGATTTTGAGTTTGACGCCTAAAGGGAGTTGGGGGTGGTGGGTGGGGAGGTGCTCCCTATCTTTTCTTGTTCTTGAGAGAGTTAAACTACTATACTTCCAGATGTCTGGGTAGGCTGAAATTTTCAAGTATTCATAAGATCAACATTAGAACCCTAAATGCAAAGTTTTAGCCTGCAACTCCAAGCGGTTCTGATCTTGAGTTTGAAGCCAAAAGGGTGGGGGGGGGGGAGATGCTCCATATCTGGGCTTGTTCTTGAGAGAGTTACACAACTATACTTCCCGATGTCTGGGGAGGCTGAAATTTTCAGGTATTCATAAGATCAACATTAGAACACTAAATGCAAAGTTTCAACTAGCAACTCAAAGCAGTTCCGATTTTGAGTTTTATACCTAAAGTGGTGGGCGAGAGGCGCTCCTAATCTGGGCTTGTTCTTGAGAGCGTTCAACTACGATACTTCCCGATGTCTGGGGAGGCTGAAATTTTCAGGTATTTATAAGGTCAACCTTTGAACCATAAATTGAAAATTTATGCCCGAAACTCTAAGCTTTTCCAATTTTAAGTTTGAAGCCTAAAGGGGGGGGGGGGGTGCTCCCTATCTGGGTTTTGATCTTGAGAGAGATAAACTACTATACTTCCCGATGTCTGGGGTGGCTGAAATTTTAAGGTATTCATAAGATCAACCTTTGAACCCTAAATGCAAAGGTTACGCCTGCAACTCCAAGCTTTTCCAGTTTTGAGTTTTAAGCCTGGGGGGGGGGGGAGGGTGCTCTTTTTCTGTGCTTTTCAAATTTTCAGGTATTCATAAGATCAACATTAGAACCCGAAATGCAAAGTTTCAACCAGCAACTCCAAGCTGTTGCGATTTTGAGTTTTAAGCCTAAGGGGGTGGGGGGGAGAGGCGCTCCCTATCTGGGCTTGTTCTTGAGAGCGTTCAACTATGATACTTAAACACTGTGTATATAAACACTGTGTGTGTTTATATATTTACATATTTTTTCCTTCTAGCTACAATGCTCCGCACTGTGTGTTTATATATATATATATATATATATATTTATATATTTATTCCATCTAGCAACAATGCTCCACACTGTGTGTTTATATATTCATATATTTATTCCATCTAGCTGCAATGCTCCGCACTGTGTGTGTTTATATATTTACATATTTATTCCATCTAGCTACAATACTCCGCACTGTGTGTTTATATATTCACATATTCATTCCATCTAGCTGCAATACTCCGCACTGTGTATTTATATACTCATATATTTATTCCATCCAGCTACAATGCTCCGCACTCTGTTTATATATTTATATATATATCCCATCTAGCTACAATGCTGCGCACTGTGTGTCTATATATATATACTGTATATATACTGTATATATATATACGGTATATATATATGCGTTGTAGAAGATGTGCTCAAATGATGAGGCTGAGTTTAGTCGTAAACCAGCTTTATTGACAGAACACAGCTTCTAGCATTCTCAAAGCAGGAAAGAGAAAGAATCATATCTCATCACCCTTTTATATGTTTCCAGCATCAGAATTCAAGTCACATGGTGTTTTCAGTAAACATACAGTCACAAAGCGTCCCTTTGAATCTTCACCATTGTCTCTCATTTCCTGATGAACCGGAAATCTCTCCGGGGCATCTTCTGTGGGACAAAGAGACAAATCTCACACCTCCTTGTTATCTTCTGCAGATTCGAGTCCTTTGTCCTTGCAGACGTGACACCCTCAATACACATGCAGTCCTGTCTCTGTGGAAACGTGAGCCCACAATGTGTGTCGCCCACACTACCCCCCCCCCCCCAAACGTCTAGTAAGGGCAAAACCTGCATGGCATAAAAAAAGAAAAACACAAAACACTCCATATATCGCTAATCAATCCACCAACTGCCTAGGTTTTAACTTTCTGCCGAATCTGCTGCAACCTGGCTTGGCTGCACCTGCAACATCTCTCTGCACCTGTGGATTAAAGCTGTTAGCACCTTTCTGTGAAGATTTTGGAGAATGTCCTCTCGGCGGCCTGCCACGGCGGGGGGGCCTCGCGAGCCGCACTTCCTCATCAGCCAAAACAAAGGCGGGTTTGAGCCTGTTTATGCAAATTAACTCCCTTCTGCCCCCTAAATCTAGCAGAAAATGCTTCTGCCCAGTTTCCAGCACTCGGAACGGTCCGTCATAAAACGGCCGCAAACTTGGACGCTGAGCATCATGTTTAACAAAAACAAACTCTGCATTTTTTAAAGCCTTTGGCACAAAAACGTGTGGTAAACTGTGATGGACCGGGCCAGGGAGCTTGTTTGCTCCCGAGTTGCTCTGCCACGGCTGAGCAGGGGGGGCATTTGGTGCGGGATTATCGGGGAGAAATTCCCCCGGCAAACGGAGAGGTTGTGCAAAAACTAATTCAGCCGGGGAAGCATGCAAATCTTCCTTAGGTGCAGAACGCAACCCCAATAAAACCCATGGAAGTTTGTCCACCCAATTTGTATCCGTCAGCGACGCTCTGAGGGCTGCTTTCAATGACCTGTGAAAGCGTTCGCATAAACCATTAGCCTGGGGGTTATACGCGGTAGTGCGATGAATCTTCACCCCCAAGCTGCGGGCCATCGATGACCATAGTTCGGAAATAAATTGGGGACCCCTGTCGGACGTTATGTCCGACGGTACACCGAAACGCGCAACCCACGCTGCTAAAAATGCTCGCGCAACTTCTTCCGCTGTGGTTGATGTCAGAGGAATCGCCTCTGGCCAACGCGTGGTGCGATCCACCATCGTCAAAAGATGTGTGTGCCCGTGTGATAATGGGAGCGAGCCCACCAAGTCAACATGCACGTGATCAAAACGCTTAGCGGGGATGTGAAAAGGTTCCAACGGGGCCTTAGTGTGTCTGTGTATTTTGGCTCGCTGACACGCTACGCAGGCTGCCGCCCATTCCTTGACCTGTTTGTGCAACCCGGGCCAAACAAATTTCTCCCCCACCAACTTAATCGATGCGCGCGCGAGAGAATGGACCGAGTCAAAAACGCGGCGACGCCACGCGGCTGGCACCACGGGGCGGGGCCGTCCCATGGAGACATCGCAGATTAGTGGGGGCATACCACTTTGTTGCTCCCTGTGCTCCAGCCTTAACCCTGTTGGTCCAGACTGGAGCGCGCGCACGTCCGCGTCGTTAACCTGCTCTGCAGCCATGGCTGCATAATCTAACCCAACACAGACCGGGGCTGCGCGCGCTCCCGCGTCGCTGCCCGGGCCCGCGGCCACGGCTACAGAGTCTGCCCCTATGGGGCTTGGTGGTGCTACCGCGCGCGAGAGGCAGTCTGCCACAACATTGTGTTTACCCGCGACATGCTGAATATCAGTAGTGAACTCCGATATTGCGGCTAGTTGCCTTTGTTGTCGGCCTGACCAGGGTTCTGAAATTTTGGCCATCGCAAACGTTAGCGGTTTATGATCCACAAACGCGGTGAAACGTCGCCCCTCTAACCAGAACTGAAAATGACGGATGGCCAAGTGTAGGGCCAAAAGCTCCCTGTCAAACGCACTGTATTTATGCTCACTATCGCGCAAAGTCCTGCTGAAAAACGCGAGGGGTTGCCAGGTACCTGCCACAAACTGTTCAACTACCGCCCCCACCGCTACATCGGAAGCGTCAGTGGTGAGCGCCATGCGGGCCGTTGGAACTGGGTGTGCTAACAAAACTGCGTTTGCCAGGGCTGATTTGACCTGGGCAAAAGCACGCTCCCGCTCCGGAGACCATTCAACTTTATTGGCGGGCTTTTGTTTTTTTAACGCGGTGTACAATGGCTGCATGAGCCGTGCTGCGCTTGGGAGGAACCGGTTGTAAAAATTAACCATCCCTAGAAACTCCTGAAGCGCCTTGACCGTTTGAGGTTGCGGAAAATCCGTTATGGCACGCACTTTATTTGGAAGAGGAACCGCCCCTTCTGCCGAAACGCGATGTCCCAAAAAATCAATCTGCGCCACCCCAAACTGGCACTTCGCTGGGTTAACTATTAACCCGTGCTCTGCCAGCCTCCGAAAAACTGCTGTGAGGTGTTTTTCGTGCTCGCCCTCGGACGCGCTGGCTACCAAAATATCGTCCAAATAAACGAACACGAAAGGAAGGTCGCGTAAAACTGCATCTATCATGCGTTGGAAAGTCTGCGCGGCCCCCTTGAGGCCAAAAGGCATGCGCAAAAACTCAAAAAGGCCGAAAGGAGTTATGACCGCTGTTTTGGGTACATCTTGCGCGCGCACTGGAACCTGGTGGTAACCGCGCACCAAGTCTATTTTAGAAAAAATGCGCGCCCCCGCCAAATGAACAGAAAAATCCTGGATGTGCGGAATCGGGTAGCGGTCATGAGCTGAAACGTTGTTCAACCTGCGGAAATCGCTGCAAGGTCGCCACGAGCCGTCAGCCTTTGGGACCATGTGTAACTGCGAAGCCCAAGAGCTCTTGGAGCGTCTAACAATGCCCAGTTTTTCCAGATTAGTGAACTCCTCGCGCGCGATGGCCAGTTTAGCTGGGTCCAAGCGCCGAGCTTTTGCAAAAACGGGAGGGCCGGTGGTGGTTATGAAATGCTCCACCCCATGTTTAGCCACCATTGCCGAAAACGTGGGGACTGTGAGTGCTGGGAACTGAGCAAGCAATGTGTGAAACTTACCACCCGCAGCTGAGACGCTGGCATGTGCAGTCGGCGGGGCCACCCGAGCTGTGCAGGGAATAGAATGAAAGGACGGTGCATTAATCAGACGTCTATTAGCAAGGTCAACCAATAAACCATGTGAGCACAAAAAATCAGCCCCTAACATGTTGAAACTGACTGCTGCTACAATAAATGTCCACTCAAATGAACGGCCCTGTAAGGACAGAAGCATGGTCCTCTCACCGAACGTTTTAATCGTGGAGCCGTTCGCTGCTGACACTGACACCCAGGGAGCTTTAGAAGACATCAGCCGTTCCGCATAGGTGGGTGTGACGAAACTCAGCTGAGAGCCTGTGTCCACGAGGAACTGTTTCCCCGAGCGTGCATCCGTCAGGTAAAGCAGCCTGTTCTCGTTGCCGAGGGTCGCAGCTGCTACCGGCCCTCGGTCTTGGCGTTTCCCTGGCGCTTAAAGTTGCACGGTGGGACGCACCTGTGCGCTCTCTCTACAAAACGGCAGTGGTAGAAACACGGGCCGTCCTCCGCTCCGCGTCGTCTGGCTCCCGTCGCCGCCGTCATTGGTGCGTCTGGGGCCGCGGCCGCTGGACCTGCGCTGTCTCCGGACGCCGTTCCCGGGCTAGCCGCCGCGGCCGAAACCGCGTTCCGCTTGTGGGCGTCAACCAACCGCTGCGCCTCTTTGCTCAACCCATGGTAGTCTCGCTTGGCCAATCGGGGCGACTCTGCCAGGGCCACTCTCACTGCTGGCGGCAGGGTCCGAAGGAAAAGGTGGGCGAAAATGAATTCGCCATCCTCAGAGTCTTTGAGCTTCAGCATCTTCACCATCAGGTCCGCAGGTCTATCGTTTTCTGACTCCGTCAACGCCAGGAGCCCCTCTGCTCGTTGTTGGACTGAAGGGGTGAAATGGCTGATCAGCGCGTCCTTCAATGCGCTGTACTTGTCGCTGTCTGGTGGATGATTAACCAGATCCTCCACTCTCTGGACCGTGTTGCTGTCCAGCTTCGCTACCACGTGGTAGAATCTTGTGTCGTCGTTGGAGATTCTCCGGAGGTTGAACTGCGCCTTGACTGCGCTAAACCATGAGCGCGGGCTGTGCTGCCAGAAATCGGGCAGCCGGATCGTGGAGGCGGCCATCAGGCTGGCTTCCGCCGAGCCCCGCTCGGGAGAATTCTGTCTGCTCATTTCTCGTCGTAGGTCACCAGTGTAGAAGATGTGCTCAAATGATGAGGCTGAGTTTAGTCGTAAACCAGCTTTATTGACAGAACACAGCTTCTAGCATTCTCAAAGCAGGAAAGAGAAAGAATCATATCTCATCACCCTTTTATATGTTTCCAGCATCAGAATTCAAGTCACATGGTGTTTTCAGTAAACATACAGTCACAAAGCATCCCTTTGAATCTTCACCATTGTCTCTCATTTCCTGATGAACCGGAAATCTCTCCGGGGCATCTTCTGTGGGACAAAGAGACAAATCTCACACCTCCTTGTTATCTTCTGCAGATTCGAGTCCTTTGTCCTTGCAGACGTGACACCCTCAATACACATGCAGTCCTGTCTCTGTGGAAACGTGAGCCCACAATGTGTGTCGCCCACAGCGTATTATATATATATACAGTGGGGTAAAAAAGTATTTAGTCAGCCGCCAATTGTGCAAGTTCTCCCACTTAAAAGATGAGAGAGGTCTCCAATTTTCATCATAGGTATACCTCAACTATGAGAGACAAAATAAGAAAAAAAATATCCAGAAAATCACATTGAAGGATTTTTAATGAATTAATTGGTAAATTCCTCGGTAAAATAAGTATTTGGTCAATAACAGAAGTTCATCTCAATACTTTGTTATATACCCTTTGTTGGCAATGACAGAGTTCAAACGTTTTCTGTAAGTTTTCACAAGGTTTTCACACACTGTTGCTGGTATTTTGGCCCATTCCTTCATACAGATCTCTTCTAGAGCAGTGATGTTTTGGGGCTGTCGCTGGGCAACACAGGCTTTCAACTCCCTCCAAAGATTTTCTATGGGGTTGAGATCTGGAGACTGGCTAGGCCACTCCAGGACCTTGAAATGCTTCTTACGAAGCCACTCCTTCGTTGCCCGGGCGGTGTGTTTGGGATCATTGTCATGCTGAAAGACCCAGCTACATTTCATCTTCAATGCCCTTGCTGGTGGAAGGAGGTTTTCACTCAAAATCTCACGATACATGGCCCCATTCATTCTTTCCTTTACATGGATCAGTCGTCCTGGTCCCTTTGCAGAAAAACAGCCCCAAAGTATGATGTTTCCACCCCCATGTTTCACAGTAGGTATGGTGTTCTTTCTCCTCCAAACACGACAAGTTGAGTTTTTACAATAAAGTTCTATTTTGGTTTCATCTGACCATATGGCATTCTCCCAATCCTCTTCTGGATCATCCAAATGCTGTCTAGCAAACTTCAGACGGGCCTGGACATGTACTGGCTTAAGCAAGGGGACACGTCTGGCACTGCAGGATTTGAGTCCCTGGCGGCGTAGTGTGTTTCTGATGTAGCCTTTGTTACTTTGGTCCCAGCTCTCTGCAGGTCATTCACTAGGTCCCCCCATGTGGTTCTGGGATTTTTGCTCACCGTTCTTGTGATAATTTTGACCCCACGGGGTGACATCTTGCGTGGAGCCCCAGATCGAGGGAGATTATCAGTGGTCTTGTATGTCTTCCATTTTCTAATAATTGCTCCCACAGCTGATTTCTTCACACCAAGCTGCTTACCTATTGCAGATTCAGTCTTCCCAGCCTGGTGCAGGTCTACAATTTTGTTTCTGGTGTCCTTTGACAGCTCTTTGGTCTTGGCCATAGTGGAGTTTGGAGTCTGACTGTTTGAGGTTGTGGACAGGTGTCTTTTATACTGATAACAAGTTCAAACAGGTGCCATTAATACTGGTAACGAGTGGAGGACAGAGGAGCCTCTTAAAGAAGAAGTTACAGGTCTGTGAGAGCCAGAAATCTTGCTTGTTTTTAGGTGACCAAATACTTATTTTACTTAGGAATTTACCAATTAATTCATTAAAAATCCTTCAATGTGATTTTCTGGATTTTTTTTTCTCATTTTGTCTCTCATAGTTGAAGTATACCTATGATGAAAATTGAAGACCTCTCTCATCTTCTAAGTAGGAGAACTTGCACAATTGGTGGCTGACTAAATACTTTTTTGCCCCACTGTATATATGTGTGTGTGTGTGTACTCGCTGCTGTTGTTTTTTCTCTTGCCTTCTGATTGTTGCTCTGAGTGTTGCTATCCCTGTGCTGTTGCAATCCTGGAATTTCCCCATTGTGGGACTAATAAAGGCTTATGTTATCTTACCTTACTTCCCGATTTCTGGGGAGACTGAAATTTTCAGGTATTCATAAGATCAACCTTTGAACCATAAATGCAAACTTGAAGACCGCAACTCCAAGTGGTTCCGATTTTGAGTTTGACGCCTAAAGGTGGTGGGGGTGGGGGTGGGGAGGTGCTCCCTATCTGTTCTTGTTCTTGAGAGAGTTCAACTACTATACTTCCAGATGTCTGGGGAGGCTGAAATTTTCAGGTATTCATAAGATCAACATTAGAACCCTAAATGCAAAGTTTTAGCCTGCAACTCCAAGCGGTTCCGATTTTGAGTTTGAAGCTATGAGGGGGGTCAACCTTTGAACCATAAATTGAAAATTTATGCCCGAAACTCTAAGCTTTTCCAATTTTAAGTTTGAAGCCTAAAGGGGGGGGGGGGGGGGGGTTGGGAGTGCTCCCTATCTGCGCTTCTTATTGATAGAGTTCAATTACTATGCTTGGGGAGGCTTAAATTTTCAGGTATTCATAAGATCAACATTAGAACCCTAAATGCAAAGTTTCAACCAGCAACTCCAAGTGGTTGCGATTTTGAGTTTTAAGCCTTAAGGGTAGTGGGGGGAGGCGAGAGCCGCTCCCTATCTGGGGTTGTTCTTGAGAGCATTGAACTACGATACTTCCCGATGTCTGGGGAGGCTGAAATTTTCAGGTATTCATAAGATCAACCTTTGAACCCTAAATGGAAAGTTTAAGCACAAAACTCTAAACTTTTCCTATTTTGAGTTTGAAGCCTAAGGGGTGGGGGTGGGGGGGCTGCTCCCTTTCTTTGCTTTTACTTGAGAGAGGTCAACTACTTCCCGATGTCTTTTGAGGCTAAAATTTTAAGGGATTCATAAGATCAACCTTTGAACCCTAAATGCACAGTTTAAGCCCGAAACTCCAAACTTTTCCAATTTTGAGTGTGAAGCCTAAAGGGGGTTGGGGGTGGGGTGCTCCTGATCTGCGCTTGTTCTTGAGAGAGTTCAACTACTATACTTCCTGATTTCTGGGGAGTATTAAATTTTCAGCTATTCATGTGTTCAACCTTTGAACCCTAAATAGAAGGTTTAAGCCCGAAACTCTAAGCTTTTCCGATATTGAGTTTTAAGCCTAAAGGGGGGGGAGGGGGGGCAGAGGCGCTCCCTATCTGGGGTTGTTCTTGAGAGCGTTCAATTACTATACTTCCCGATGTCTGGGGCAGCTTAAATTTTCAGATATTCATAAGATCAAACTTTGAACCATAAATGCAAACTTGAAGCCCGCAACTCCAAGCTGTTCCGATTTTGAGTTTGACGCCTAAAGGGGGTGGGTGGGGGGGTGGGGGAGGTCCTCCCTATCTGTTCTTGTTTTTGAGAGAGTTCAACTACTATACTTCCCGATGTCTGGGGAGGCTGAAATTTTCAGGTATTAATAAGATCCACATTAGAACCCTAAATGCAAAGTTTTAGCCTTCAACTCCAAGCGGTTCCGATTTTGAGAGTGAAGCCTTAGGGGTGGGTGGGTGGGGGCTCTCCATATCTGGGCTTGTTCTTGAGAAAGTTAAACTACTATACTTCCCGATGTCTGGGGAGGCTGAAATTTTCAGGTATTCATAAGATCAACATTAGAACCATAAATGCAAAGTTTTAGCCTTCAACTCCAAGCGGTTCCGATTTTGAGTTTGAAGCCTTAAAGGTGGGCGGGGGGGGAGGCTCTCTATAACTGGACTTTTTCTTGAGAGAGTTTAACTACTATACGACTTGATGTCTGGGGAGGCTGAAATTTTCAGGTATTCATAAGATCAACTTTTGAACCCTAAATGCACAGGTTAAGCCCGAAACTCCAAACCTTTCTGATTTTGAGTGTGAAGCCTAAGTGTGTGTGTGTGTGGGGGGGGGGGGGTTCTCCCTTTCTCCGCTTGTTCTTGATAGAGTTCAATTACTATACTTCCTGATGTCTCGGGAGGCTTAAATTTTCAGGTATTCACAAGATCAAGCTTAGAACACTAGATGCAAAGTTTAAGCCCGCAACTCCAAACTTTTGTGATTTTGAGTTTGAAACCTAAGTGTGGGGGGGAGGTGTTCCCTTTCTGTACTTGTACTTGAGCAGAGTTCAACTACTATACATCCCGATTTCTTTTGAGGCTGAAATTTCTAGGGATTCATCAGATCACCCTTTGAACCCTAAATGCAAAGTTTAATCCCGCAACTCCAAACTTTTCCGATTTTGAGTTTGAAGCCAAAAGAGGGTTGGTGCTCCCTATCTGCGCTTGTTCTTGATAGAGTTCAATTACTACAGTTATACTTTCCAATGTCTGGGGAGGCTTAAATTTTCAGGTTTTCATAAGATTGTGGAAATGTGAAAATGACGAGGCAGAGTTTATCTCTCGAGTCAGGTTTATTCACATCTTCCAACCTCAGCAAAGCAGAAAGAGTAAAAACACAGAAGCATTCGTCCTTTATATACCAGGACTCTCCCAGTTCACAGTCACATTGCATTTCAATCACAAGTAATAATGCATCTACTCTTTGATCCTATAATCTCCTTTTCATAGTCTTCGGCCACCCGGAAATCCCCCAAGGCCATCTCTTGCATTCCAAAGGCTAAACTTTCACATCCTCCTGTTATCTCCAAGGAGACTCAGTTCTTTGCTCTAATCTGAGATGTGAGGCCTAAAGCGATACATATGTGTCCCACATGACCCCCCCCCCCAAACATCTAAGATGGAACAACAGAATAACAGTGTGCATGTCATGATAAAATCATTACACATCAACCCACGTGCTTCTTGGGACTCGGCCTCCTCCCGTATCTGCTATAAGTGGGCTTCACCACTTCTGCGGCGCCATCATGCTGAGGGGCTGCTGTCTGGGGGTGAAAACTGTTTATCAGTCCCTGTGGGTGTTCTGGGGAATTTCCCCGAGGGGGTCTGCCCTGGCCAACAGCACATCCTCGTCAGCCACAACAAAGGCGGGTTTGAGCCTGTTAATGCCAGTCTTTTCCTTCCTGCCCCCCAAATCTAGCA
The DNA here is from genome assembly GCA_020510985.1 of Pholidichthys leucotaenia. Taxonomy (NCBI): domain Eukaryota; kingdom Metazoa; phylum Chordata; class Actinopteri; order Cichliformes; family Pholidichthyidae; genus Pholidichthys; species Pholidichthys leucotaenia. The sequence continues at coordinate 21,747,460 of CM035838.1, forward strand.
AAAAATGCTTGTCCCCTGTTTTCAGCACTCTAAATGGTCCATCATAAGGTGGCCGCAGTGGTGGGCGATGAGCATTGTGTCTGACAAAAACAAACTCCGCGTTTTTCAAAGTCTTAGGTACAAAAACGTGCGAAAAACTGTGGTGAACGGGGCCAGGCAGCGTGCCCGATTCCGTGCCACGCTGCAACAGCTGAGACGGGGAGCTATCTGGCGCAGGATTATCTGGGAGAAACTCCCCGGGCAGCCGAAGTGGCTGCGTAAAAACTAATTCAGCTGGGGAGGCTTCTAAGTCCTCTTTAGGTGCAGAACGCAACCCCAATAAAACCCACGGTAGCTTGTCTACCCAATTTGCATCCGTAAGTGACCCCCTGAGGGCCGCTTTCAATGACCTATGAAAACGCTCGCATAAACCATTAGCCTGCGGATTGTACGCGGTTGTGTGGTGAATTGTGACACCCAGGCTGCGGGCCATTGTTGACCAAAGTTCGGAAACAAATTGAGGGCCTCTGTCAGACGTAATGTCCAACGGGATTCCAAAACACGCCACCCACGCAGTTAAAAATGCGCGCGCCACCTCTTCGGCTGTGGTTGACGCCAGTGGAACCACTTCCGGCCAGTGCGTGGTGCGGTCCACCGTTGTCAGAAGGTGTGTGCACCCCTGTGATGGTGGGAGGGGGCCTACGAGGTCCACGTGAACATGATTGAACCTCTTAGCCGGGATGTGAAACGGCTCCAAGGGAGCTGTCGTGTGTTTGTGTACCTTGGCTCGTTGACACGCCACGCAGGCTGCTGCCCACTCCTTAACTTGTTTGCGCAGGCTCGGCCATACAAATTTCTCTCCTACCATTTTGACCGATGTGCGCACTCCTGGGTGAGCCAGAGAATGAATAGAGTCAAAAACGCGGCGGCGCCACGCGGCCGGTACCACAGGACGCGGTCGTCCAGTGGAGACGTCGCAGATTAGGGGGGGCGTACTGTCTTGCAGCACCCTGTTCTCCAGACTTAACCCTGTTGGTCCAGACTGGAGTGCGCGCACTTCCGCGTCGCTAGCCTGATCCGCGGCCATGGCTGCATAATCTATCCGTACGCGGACTGGGGCTGCCACGGTGCGCGAGAGGCAGTCTGCCACTACATTAAGTTTACCCGCCACATGCTGAATATCGGTAGTAAACTCTGAGATCGCGGCCAGCTGTCTCTGCTGCCGGCCTGACCACGGTTCTGAAACCGTGGCCATCGCGAAAGTCAGCGGCTTGTGGTCAACGAACGCGGTGAAACGGCGTCCTTCCAGCCAGAACTGGAAGTGGCGAATGGCCAAATGGAGAGCTAATAACTCCCTGTCAAACGCGCTGTATTTACGTTCACTATCGCGCAAAGTCCTGCTGAAAAAGGCGAGCAGCTGCCAAGCCCCGGCTACATGCTGCTCCACGACCGCCCCTATAGCCACATCTGACGCGTCAGTAGTGAGCGCTATGCGGGCCGTTGGGTCCGTATGCGCCAACAACGCAGCATTGGCCAGGGCTGCCTTGACTTCCGAGAACGCTCGCTCTCACTCCGGGGACCATTCGATTTTATTCGCGGGTTTTTGTTTTTTGAGCGCGGCGTACAGTGGTTGCATGAGCTGCGCTGCGCGGCGGAGCAAACGATTATAAAAATTCACCATTCCCAAAAACTCCTGTAACGCCCTGACCGTTTGTGGCTGGGGAAAATTTGTTACCGCGCGCACTTTGTCAGGTAGCGGAACCGCCCCTTCTGGAGAGACGCAATGCCCCAAAAAATCAATCTGCGCCACCCCGAACTGACACTTTGCTGGGTTGATTATTAAACCGTGCTCTCCCTACTTCTGGAAAACTGCCGTGAGGTGGTTTTCGTGTTCGTCTTCGCACGCGCTGGCTACTAAGATGTCGTCCAGGTAGACGAATACGAAAGGGAGATCGCGCAGCACCACGTCCATCATGCGTTGGAACGTCTGAGCAGCGCCTTTAAGCCCAAATGGCATGCGCAAAAACTCGAATAGACCAAACGGAGTTATTACCGCTGTTTTGGGTATGTCCTCAGCTCGCACTGGGACTTGGTGGTAACCGCGGACCAAGTCTATTTTAGAAAAAACGCGTGCCCCCGCCAAATGAACAGAAAAATCTTGGATATGGGGGATTGGGTAGCGGTCGTGCGCTGTGGCGTTGTTCAACCTGTGGAAATCTCCGCAAGGTCGCCACGAGCCGTCAGCTTTCGGGACCATGTGAAGCGGGGAAGCCCATGGGCTGTTAGAACGCCTGATGATGCCCAACCTTTCCAGGTTGGTGAACTTCTCGCGCACTATGGTCAGTTTAGCTGCATCCAAACGCCGAGCTTTTGCAAAAACGGGCGGGCCGGTGGTAGTAATAAAATGTTCCACTCCGTATTTAGTGACGGCTGCTGAAAATGTGGGAACCATGAGTGCTGGGAACTGAGTGAGCAGTGTGTGGAACTTACCGCTTGCAGCTGTGACGTTGGCTTGTGCTGTTGGCGGGGCCACTCGGGCTGTACAGGGAATAGAATCGAAAGAAAGTGCATTAACCAGGCGCCTGTTAGCGAGATCAACCAACAAACCATGTGAGCACAGAAAATCAGCCCCCAACATATTGAAATTCACTGCTGCTATGACAAAAGTCCACTCGAATGTACGGCCGTGTAAAGACAGAAGCAGAGTCCTCTCACCAAAGGTCTTAATCTCCGAGCCGTTCGCTGCTGCCACCCCGGGACCTCTGGAAACTGTCAGCCGGTCAGCGGAGGAAGGTGTGATGAAACTCAACTGGGAGCCTGTGTCCACGAGGAAATGCCTCCCCGAGCGTGCATCCTTCAAGTAGAGCAGCTTGTTCTCCTCCCCGAGGGTCGCAGCTGCTACCGACCCCCGGTCTTGGCGTTTCCCGAGCGCTTGAATTGGCACGGTGGTATACATTTGCGTGCCTTCCCTGCAAAGCGGCGATGGTAGAAACAGAGGGTGTCTCCTCCGCTATCCTTGGCCCCCGCCGCCGCCGTCGGCGGTGATTCTGCTACCGCCGTCTCTGGCCGGCCGCCGCGCCGAACTCCGTCGCTGCTGCGGTGGCCGTGCGCTGTTTGCTGGCATTGAGAATCCGATGCACTTCCTGGGCCAGCGCGCGGAAGTCCTGCTGGGCCAACAACGGCGAACTGGCCAGGGCCGCTCTCGTGGCCGACGGTAGGGTCCTGAGGAAAATGGGGGTGTAGATGAAGTCGTCGTCGTCTGAGCCCCTTAACCTCAGCATGTTCTCCATCAGGTCAAGTCGTTCAGAGCCAGGAGCCTCTAAACTCTCTCCTCGACTGAGAGAGTGAAGCGCTGGATAAGCGCAGCCTTCAACCCGCCGTATTTGTCGTTGGCCGCTCCAATAGGCTCTCCACATACCGAGCCGTGCGGTTGTCAAGCTTTGCAATCACATGGTAGAACTTCGTGTCATCTACCGTTATCCCCCGGAGGGCGAACTGTGCTTCGACCAAGTGGAACCAGGAGCGTGGGTTGTCCTGCCAAAAGTCCGGTAACTGGACCGTAGCGGCATACACTTTGCTGGGAGCTCCTGACTCGGCTGGCCCGGGGGAATTTCTTTCGTCCATGATACGTCTTAGGGTCACCAGTGTGGAAATGTGAAAATGACGAGGCAGAGTTTATCTCACGAGTCAGGTTTATTCACATCTTCCAACCTCAGCAAAGCAGAAAGAGGAAAAACACAGAAGCATTCGTCCTTTATATACCAGGACTCTCCCAGTTCACAGTCAAATTGCATTTCAATCACAAGTAACAATGCATCTACTCTTTGATCCTATAACCTCCTTTTCATAGTCTTCGGCCACCCGGAAATCCCCCAAGGCCATCTCTTGCATACCAAAGGCTAAACTTTCACATCATCCTGTTATCTCCAAGGAGACTCATTTCTTTGTTCTAATCTGAGATGTGAGGCCTAAAGCGATACATATGTGTCCCACAAGATCAACATTAAAAACACTAAATGCAAAGTTTCAACCAGCAACTCCAAACGGATCCGATTTTGAGTTTTAAGCCTGGGGGGGGGGGGGGGGGAGGCGCTCCCTATCTGGGCTTGTTCTTGAGAGCGTTCAACTACTATACTTACCAATGTCTGGGGAGGTTGAAATTTTAAGGTATTCATAAGATCAACCTTTGAATCCTAAATGCAAAGTTTTAGCCTGCAACTCCAAGCGGTTCCGATTTTGAGTTTGAAACCTTGAGGGGGGGGGGGGAGACGCTCCATGTCTGGGCTTGTTCTTGAGAGAGTTACACTACTATACTTCCTGATGTCTGGGGAGGTTGAAATGTTTAGGTATTCATAAGGTCAACCTTTGAACCATAAATAGAAAATTTATGCCCGAAACTCTAAGCTTTTCCGATTTTAAGTTTGAAGCCTAAAGGGGGGGGGGGGGGGGGTGCTCCCTATCTGGGTTTCGTTCTTGAGAGAGATCAACTACTATACTTCCCGATGTCTTTTGAGGCTATAATTTTAACGGATTCATAAGATCACCCTTTGAACCCTAAATGCACAGTTTAAGCAAGAAAATCCAAACTTTTCCAATTTTGAGTGTGAAGCCTAAAGGGGGTGGTGGGGGAAGTGCTCCCGATCTGCTCTTGTTCTTGAGTTCAAGTACTATACTTCCCGATGTCTGGGGAGGCTGAAATTTTCAGGTATTCATAAGATCAACCTTTGAACCCTAAATGCAAAGTTTAAGCCCACAACTCCAAGCTTTTCCGATTTTGAGATTGAAGCCTAAGGGGGGGGGGGGGGTGCTCCCTTTCTGTGCTTTTACTTGCGAGAGTTCAACTACTAAACTTCCCGATGTCTTCTGAGGGTAAAATTTTAAGGGATTCATAAGATCGCCCTTTGACCCCTAAATGCACAGTTTAAGCCCGAAACTCCAAACTTTTCCAATTTTGAGTTTTAAGCCTAAAGGGGGGTGGAGGGTGCTCCCGATTTGCGCTTGTTCTTGAGAGAGTTCAAAAACTATACTTCCCGATGTCTGGGGAGGCTGAAATTTTCAGGAATTCATAAGATCAACCTTTGAACCCTAAATGCACAGTTTAATCCCGCATCTCCAAACTTTTCTGATTTCGAGTTGAAAGCCGGGGGGGGGGGGTGCTCCCTTTGTGGGCTTGTTCTTGAAAAAGTTAAACTACTGTACTTAACGATTTCTGGGGAGTCTTAAATTTTCAGCTATTCATGAGTTCAACCTTTGATCCCTAAATGCAAAGTTTAAGCCCTCAACTGCAAGCTTTTCTGATTTTGAGTGTGATGCCTAAAGTGAGGGGGGGGGGGTGGAGTGCTCCCTATCGGCGCTTGGTCTTGATAGAGTTCAATTACTATACTTCCCGATGTCTGGGGAGGGTTAAATTTTCAGGTATTCATAAGATCAAAATTAGAATGTTAAATGCACAGTTTAAACCCGAAACTCCAAACTTTTCTGATTTTGAGTTTGAAGCCTGGGGGGGCGGGGGGGGGGTGCTCCCTATCTGGGTTTTGTTCTTGAGAGAGATCAAGTACCATACTTCCCGATGTCTGGGGAGGCTGAAATTTTAGGTATTCATAAGATCAACCTTTGATCCATAAATGCAAAGTTTAAGCCCGCAACTCCAAGCTTTTCCAATTTTGAGTTTGACGCCTACGGGGGGGCGTTGAAAGGGTGCTCCCATTCTGTGGTTTTTCTTGAGAGAGTTCAACTACTATACTTCCCGAAGTCTTTTGAGGCTATAATTTTAACGGATTCATAAGATCACCATTTGAACCCTAAATGCACAGTTTAAGCAAGAAAATCCAAACTTTTCCAATTTTGAGTGTTAAGCCTAAAGGGGGTGGTGGTGGTGCTCCCGATCTGCACTTGTTCTTGAGAGAGTTCAACTACTCTACTTCCCGATGTCTGGGCACGCTGAAATTGTCAGGTATTAATAAGATCAACCTTTGAACGCTAAATGCAACGTTTAATCCCGCAACTCCAAACTTTTCCGATTTTGAGTATGAAGCCTAAAGGGGGGGGGGGGTTGCTTCCTATGTGGGCTTGTTCTTGATAGCGTTCAATTACTATACTTCCCGATGTATGGGGAAGCTTAAATTTTCAGGTATTCATAAGATCAACATTAGAACCCTAAATGCACAGTTTAATCCCGAAACTCCAAACTTTTCCGATTTTGAGTTTGATGCCTAAGGGGGGGGTTGCTCCCTATCTGGGTTTTGTTCTTGAGAGAGATCAACTACTATACTTCCCGTGTCTGGGCACGCTGAAATTGTCAGGTATTCATAAGATCAACCTTTGAACCCTTAATGCAACTCGTAAGCCCGCAACTCCAAGTTTTTCCGATTTTGAGTTTGAAGCCTTGGGGGGGGGGGGGGGGGATGTTCCCTTTCAGTGCTTTTACCTGAGAGAGTTCAACTACTCTACTTCCCGATGTCTTTTGACTCTAAAATATTAAGGGATTCGTAAGATCACCCTTTGAACCATAAATGCACAGTTTAAGCCCGAAACTCCAAACTTTTCCTGTTTTGAGTGTTAAGCCTTAAGTGGGGGGTAGGGGTGCTCCCTATCTGCGCTTGTTCTTGGGAGAGTTCAACTACTATACTTCCCGATATCTGGGGAGGCTGAAATTTTCAGGTATACATAAGATCAACCTTTGAACCCTAAATGCACAGTTTAATCCCACAACTCCAAACTTTGCCAATTTTGAGTTTGAAGCATGGGGGGAGTGGGGGGTGCTCCCTATGTGGGCTTGACCTTGATAAAGTTAAACTACTGTACTTCCCGATGTCTGGGGAGGCTTAAATTTGAAGGTATTCAAAAGATCAACCTTTGAACCCTGAATGCAAAGTTTAAGCCCGCAACTCCAAGCTTTTCCGATTTTGAGATTGAAGCCTAAGGGGGGGGGGGGGGGTGCTCCCTTTCTGTGCTTTTACTTGAGAGAGTTCAACTACTAAACTTCACGATGTCTTTTGAGGGTAAAATTTTAAGGGATTCATAAGATCACACTTTGAACCCTAAATGCATAGTTTAAGCCCGAAACTCAAAACTTTTCCAATTTTGAGTTTGACGCCTAAAGGGGGGGGGGGGGGGTGATCCTGATCTGCGCTTGTAGTAGTAGTAGTAGATTAGTTTATTTGACAGGGACAGTGCAATAAACATAGACAATTAATCAAAGACAATCAATCTGATGTGTTGCACATAGAGTGTATAGCTATTAGCTAATTTGCAACTCTTGTCCCTGGATGGGCTTTAGAAAAAAGAATCAAGATAAAAAATATACACAATAACCACATACATCAATGCAGAAAAATGATAAATACACAATTATAAATATTATAAATATTATAAATACACAAATATAACAGCCTGACTCACATTTAACACATATAACATAACTCACATTTGCCTATTTCAGGCCTTCCTCCCTCCGTCACTCACTATAAACAAACACATTCATTCCTTCCCTTCATTCACTCTCACTTTGCAGACAATTAATTCATACATGAGTACATTCTTGTTTATTTTTCAGCCAGTTTTTAACATTTTTCGTGAATGTTTTAAAGTCCGTTATTATTTTAATTTCATTTGGCATTGTGTTCCAGATGTGACTGCCCTTTATAGAGAAAGCTGTTTGTCCAAATGTGGTTCTGCGGTGGAATATTTTACAGTTATTGTTAACAGAACTCCTGGTGGCTCTGCTGCTGTCCTGTCTTTGGACAAAACCAGCAAGTGGCTCGGGTGCTGATTTATGGAAACATTTGAACGTTAATTTCAGAAGACAGAGGTCAATGAAGCTCTCAAAACTCAATAGGTTGTATTTTTTTAAAACATTACAGTGATGCCACCTAATGGGCTTTTTGTCCAAGATTTTTAGGGTTTGATTATATAATGAACCTACAGTATATGTCTTATTGTGGAAGGGGCTGCTTGAGCCCAGACTGTCAAACAGTATGATATATGAGAAAAAACCATAGAATGCATATACAGTGCAGCTGCTTCGTAAGGTATGTAATATCTAATTAATTTAAAGCAGTTCAGATTTTTTTTTACTGTTTTTGAAATTTTCTTTATATGAAGATTAAATTTGAGTTGAGGATCTAGTACAATGCCAAGGTATTTGAATTCTGTAGCTAAACTGATGTCATGATCATGTATATTAACTTTAAAATGTTGCAGGTTACATTTTTTGATTGAAAAGCACATTGAGACTGTTTTCTGAAGGTTCAGCAATAGATGGTTCTTGAGGAGCCACTCTTGGACATCAACCATACTTGTAGACAGTACATCTGCAGCCTGTGCTGGAGTCTTGGCAGCTGTGTAAATAACTGCATCATCTGCATAAAGTTGGCATGTTGCAGCTGAGCAGTGTAACGGCAAGTCATTAATAAAAATGCTGAAAAGTAAAGGACCAAGAATGGACCCTTGTGGGATACCCATGCGGTTGTTTAAAAATGAGGATTTATCCTGGTGAACTTTTACACACTGTTCTCTATTCTGGAGATAAGATGCAAACCATTCTAATGTATTTGGGGAGAAGTTAAAAGATACCATTTTGGATAAAAGCAAACTGTGGTTTACAGTATCAAAAGCCTTTTTGAGATCTAGAAAAACAGCTCCTACCACATTACCCCTGTCCAAGGACTGTTTGACGTTTTCAATAAGGCAACAATTTGCTGTTTCTGTTGAGTATCCTGGTCTAAAACCAAATTGATGTGGATGAAGAAGTTGACTGTCTTGTAAGTAGTCTATCAGCTGTGTAGCTACAACTTTTTCAAGAACCTTAGATAGGACTGGTAAGATAGAGATTGGGCGGTAATTGCATATATCGTCTTTACTGCCTGATTTATGAACTGGTATGACGACAGCTTTTTTCCAGCCAGATGGAAATGTACTAGACCTAATGGAGAGATTAATGAGATGAGTCAGAGGTTTGATTAATATTTTGCTGTGCATTTTGAGAAAGGAGGTGCTCATATTGTAGATATCATTAGTTTTTGAGTTTGGCAGTGTTTTAACAATACCAGCAATTAACTTCTCATTTACCTCATCGATGTGAAAAGTATCTGTTGGAAGTATGGAATTTGTGTTGTTGAGCACATTTGGCAGCACAAAAATTTTTGTTAAGTCTTCCACAGAGCCCACAAAGTGTGAATTAAATTCATTTGCCAAAGTAGCCTTGTCACTGATGGTTTTGCCATTGATTCTAAGTTCCTTTACCCCCTTCTGATCGTTTTTTTTATTAGTTAAGTTATTTAAATGCCTCCATAGGGAACTGTTGTTACCCTTTGCATGATCTATCAGTTTATTGTAATAAGATATTTTTGATTTTCGCAGCTCATGTACCACTTTATTTCTTAAACTTTTGTACACAAGGTGATCATTTTGTAGTTTGGAGGTTAGTGATGTTTTCAGTGCATAGTCTCGCCTCTTCAGAAGTTTTCTTATTTCATTATTTAACCATGGTAGGCTAATCTTCTGTTGTCTACTTTTAATTTGCTTTGAAAATTTTTCTATAGACTTTGTGATTGTTGCAGTTATAAAATTACAACAATCATCTACTTCACATGTTGACATGAGCTGCTCCCAATTTTGATTCTCTAAGTAATGTTCAAACTCCTCATTTTTTGATTTGGGGATAATAAAATTTGATTTGTCAATATTGACTCCCCCAAAATACTGTAGTCGCTTTTTAGTAAGTTTCCTGACAGCAAGAACCATGTTATGATCTGAGAGACCAGTTACAAGATTATAGGTTCTGGTTATTCGTTCTGGTTTATTAGTAAATACCATGTCAATAAGTGTTCTAGATTGTTTGGTTATCCTGGTGGGTCCTTTGATGATTTGCTGGTAATTAAATTTAGTCATGAGGCTTTTCAGTTTTTGTTTGTCTTTTTTATCAGACCAGTTGATATTAAAGTCACCATGAATTATTGTTTCTCTGTTCTTCTCAAGTTGTTTAACCAGATCACTTAATTCATTATAAAAGGAAGAGTTGTGTGACGGTGGGTTGTACACTACTGCAATGTTGAAATTCATTACCGGAGAGAGACATACATTAACAGCTAAACATTCAAGTGAAGTATTCAAATCAACCAGTTGACATTTATATTTCTCTTTGATGTAAATTAAAACACCTCCTCCCCTCCCTACCTGCCTGTCTTTTCTAAAACACTGGTAGCCCACAATATCGATCATATTAGTGTCTATGTTCCTGTGTAGCCAGCTTTCTGAGAGACAAAGGTAGTCCAGATTTGAGTCCAACAGCAACACCGAAATCTCATCTCTTTTGGGGATTATGCTCCGTATGTTTAAATGACCGCCGAGGATCCCCTTTAGCCTTGGTGTCCCAAAGAACTCGTGCATGATTAATAGTTTGGAAAAATAAATGTTGTTTTTGCTTTTGTACAGCTCGGTTTTGTGCTAACCCAGTGGTCTGCTGTTTAATAGTGGCAGGTCCAGGGTTAAGGTGAATATCTCCTGCCAGAAGTAGCAGAACTAACAGAACTTTAATTGTATATCCTCTGCCATATTGTGATTTTTGCTTAACAGCCATGTTTGCCTTAATTTGGAAGTTTTTGCTCAGGGCTTTTAAAGACCACATAGAGTGTAGGGTGAGATGTCCAAGCCCAAATCCATACAGATAAAACTTTTTAACTTCACCTTTGGTTGAGTTTGTCGGAAAATCCTTCTTGTTGCAGGTCCAGACACACAAAGACAAAACGAAGAGGAAGTAGAGAAGTAGAGAAGGCTTATTAGTGGTGCCCATCAGCCCACTTTTTAATCCGGTGGCAGCCATCTTCAGTCTTTCTTGGAAAGAAGGAAAAAGAAAATCTGTGGATAGTAAAATAAATTCTGCTTATATCGCCAGAATCTGATCCGATCGTCCTCGAATCCAGCTGGGCCTCAGCTAGCCAACTAGCCCCTTCCGTTGCTGGTCTCGTTGCTCATAGTCGCCGTAACTGGTCTCCCGTCCCGCTCCTCCAACCGAGTCTCGTCACACACCGCCGCTGCCACCGAGCTCCGCTGAGGTCACGGTAAGTCCTCCGCTAGGCACCGCCACCTACCGTCGTCTGCCTGGGTGAAATCTCTGCTGAGCCCCGTCAACAAATAGCCGCTTGCCTGGTAGTATCTCCGCTGGGCCTCGCAGCTGGGCTTCGATTCAGGCTGGTGTAAGGTGGAATGACTGGCGCCAGCATTAAGCTAACTAGTGTTAGCTTAATGCTGTTCTTGGGAGAGTTCAACTACTATACTTCCCGATTTCTGAGGAGTCTTAAATTTTCAGCTATTCATGAGTTCAACCTTTGAACCCTAAATAAAAAGTTTAAGCCCGAAACTCTAAGCTTTTCCGATTTTTAGATTGAAGCTTAAATGGGGGGGTGGGGCTCCCTATTTTGATGTTCATGAGAGTGATCAACTACTATACTTCCCGATGTCTGGGGAGGCTAAAATTTTCAGGTATTCATAAGATCAACCTTTGATCCATAAATGCAAAGTTTAAGCCCGCTACTCCAAGCTTTTCTGATTTTGAGTGTGATGCCTAAAGGGGGGGGGGGGGAGTGCTCCCAATCTGCGCTGGGTCTTGATAGAGTTCAATTACTATACTTCCCGATGTCTGTGGAGGCTTAAATTTTCAGGTATTCATAAGATCAAAATTAGAATCTTAAATGCACTGTTTAAACCCGAAACTCCAAACTTTTCCGGTTTTGAGTTTGAAGCCTGGGGGTGGGGGGGTGTCTCCCTATCTGGATTTTTTTCTTGAGAGAGATCAACTACTATACTTCCCGATGTCTGGGGAGGCTGAAATTTTAAGGTATTCATAAGATCAACCTTTGAACCCTAAATGCAAATTTTAAGCCCACAACTCCAAGCTTTTCCGATTTTGAGTTTGAAGCCGAAGCGGGGGGGAGTGGTGCTCCCTTTCTATGCTTTTACATGAAAGAGTTCAACTACTATACTTCCCGATGTCTTTTGATGGTATAATTTTAACGGATTCATAAGATCACCCTTTAAACCCTAAATGCACAGTTTAAGCCCGAAACTCCAAACTTTTCCGATTTTGATTTTGACGCCTATGGGGGGGCGTTGGAAGGGTGCTCCCATTCTGTGGTTTTTCTTGAGAGAGTTCAACTACTATACTTCCCGATGTCTTTTGAGGCTATAATTTTAACGGATTCATAAGATCACCATTTGAACTCTAAATGCAAAGTTTAAGCAAGAAAATCCAAACTTTTCCAATTTTGTGTGTTAAGCCTAAAGGGGGTGGTGGTGGTGCTCCCGATCTGCACTTGTTCTTGAGAGAGTTCAGCTACTATACTTCCCGATGTCTCGACACGCTGAAATTGTCCGGTATTAATAAGATCAACCTTTGAACCCTAAATGCAACGTTTAATCCCGCAACTCCAAACTTTTCCGATTTTGAGTATGAAGCCTAAAGGGGGGGGGGGGGTTGCTTCCTATGTCGGCTTGTTCTTGATAGCGTTCTATTACTATACTTCCCGATGTATGGGGAGGCTTAAATTTTCAGGTATTCATAAGATCAACATTAGAACCCTAAATGCACAGTTTAATCAATTCAATTCAATTCACTTCAGCTTTATTTATAATGCGCCACATCACAACAAAAGCCGTCTCGTGGCGCCACAGTGCAGATCAAAAAATCACACAGTCACAGAAAAACCCAGCAATCAGACGATCCCCTATGAGCAAGCACTAGGCAACAGTGGAGAGGAAAAACTCCCATTTGGAAGGAAGAAACCTCTAGCAGAACCAGGCTCAGGGAGGGCAGTCGTCTGCTGTGACTGGCTGGGGATGAGGGGATAGGGAGGATGGAAGGACAGACATAAAGAACAAAGCAGTAAGATGCCAAGTACAATATTGGAGGTCAACCAGCAGTATGGATCAGATAACAATAGAACAAGAGTGGGGTTAAAAGACACAAATACCCTCCTTTAACAAAGGCTATATTAAAAAGGAAGGATTTTACCCTCTTCTTAAACACAGAGACCGAGTCTGACTCCCGGACCCAGAGCGGTAACTGGTTCCAGAGAGAAGGTGCTTGGTAGCAGAAGGCTCTGCCTCCCACCGTACTTTTGGAGATTCTGGGCACCACAAGTAAGCCAGCATTTTGGGAGCGTAATGCTCTGTTAGGATGGTAAGGTAATATCAGATCTTTTATATATTGGGGGGCCAGCTTGTTAAGAGCTCTGAAAGTAAGAAGAAGGATTTTAAACTTGATTCTGAATTCAATGGGTAGCCAATGGAGGGAGGACAGAACCGGGGTAATATGATCTCTTTTTCTAGAACCAGCTAAAACTCTAGCAGCAGCATTTTGAATCAATTGAAGACTTTTTAAAGATACTCTAGGACAACCAGATAATAGCGAATTACAATAATCTAATCGCGAACTGACAAAGGCATGAATCAGTTTCTCAGCATCACCCAGAGACAAGATGCTCCTGATCTTAGCAATATTGCGCCGATGATATAAGGCGGTCCTAGAAACAGTTTTAATATGTGAATTAAAGGACAAATCCTGGTCAAAAATCACTCCAAGGTTCCTCACACAACTGTTCAGGGTGAGAGTGGCAGCATCTAAATTAAGGGCATAATCTGAAAAGGAATTTCTAAGATGTTTTGGGCCAACAACAATGACTTCAGTCTTATCAGAGTTCAATAGTAAAAAATTACAAGTCATCCAAGATTTGATGTCCTTAAGACAGGCATCTAGCTTGGCCAACTGATCACAATCATTGGGCTTCATTGACAGGTATAGTTGTGTGTCATCAGCGTAACAATGAAAATGTATACAGTGCTTTCTGATGATATTGCCTAGCGGGAGCATATATAGACTAAAAAGAGTAGGGCCCAACACAGATCCCTGTGGAACTCCGTGAGTGAGCTTAGAGCTGGAAGAAAATCCATCATTGACATGGACAAACTGAAATCTATCAGACAAATAAGATCTAAACCACTGCAACGGAGTTCCACTGAGTCCAGCAAAGTGTTCCAATCTATCAAGTAGAATGGCATGATCGATAGTGTCAAAGGCTGCACTGAGATCTAAAAGAACAAGAACAGAGACAAGTCCATTATCAGCTGCAGTGAGGAGGTCATTAGAGACCTTCAGTAAGGCAGTTTCAGTGCTGTGATGAGCTCTGAACCCAGATTAAAACACCTCAAACAAACCAACTCCCTGCAAATGGTCAGATAATTGCACAGCAACAACTCTTTCCAAGATTTTTGAAATGAAAGGCAAATTGGAGATTGGTCGATAATTAGCCAAAACTCCAGGATCGAGCGTCGGTTTTTTAAGTAAAGGTTTAATTATAGCAGTTTTAAAAGCCAGTGGAACATAACCCAGAGTTAAAGAAGAATTAATGATAAGAAGAATACGGCTACTAATAATTGGGAAAATAATTTTAAATAACCTGGAAGGAATAGGGTCCAGAAGGCAAGATGAAAGCTTAGAAGAGGAAACTACCCTATCCAACTCCAAGAGGTCGATTGGAGTAAATCTATCCAAGCAGATATCAATTGAGGGAGCTGCAGTAGTTAATGTACTAGAGTTTATGGTAGGAAGAATCTAACTAATTTCATCTCTAATAGATAAAATTTTAAGATTAAAATAGTTCAGAAAGTCCAGACTAGAAAGCTCAGGGGGGATGCGAGGATTGACTGAGTCATGGCTCTTTGTAAGCCTGGCTACAGTGTTGAAGAGAAACCTGGGATTACTCTTGTTTGCTTCTATTAATGCAGAATAATAGCTTGATCTAGCTTTTCTAAGAGATTTTTTGTAGATTAAGAGATGATTTCTCTACGCCAAGTAGAATCCATCTGAATTAGATGAACGCCGTTTTCTTTCCAATTGGCGAGCATTCTGTTTCAAGCCACGAGTTTCTGAGTTAAACCAAGGAGTAAGAAATCTCTGGTTAGACTAATCCCGAAACTCCAAACTTTTCCAATTTTGAGTTTGATGCCTGGGGGGGTGGGGGGGGGTGCTCCCTATCTGGGTTTTGTTCTTGAGAGAGATCAACTACTATACTTCCCGATGTCTGGGGAGGCTGAAATTTTAAGGTATTCATAAGATCAACCTTTGAACCCTAAATGCAATGCTTAAGCCCGCAACTCCAAGTTTTTCCGATTTTGAGTTTGAAGCCTTTTGGGGGGGGGGGGGGTGCTCCCTTTCTGTGCTTTTACCTGAGAGAGTTCAACTACTCTACTTCCCGATGTCTTTTGACGCTAAAATTTTAAGGGATTCATAAGATCACCCTTTGAACCATAAATGCACAGTTTAAGCCCGAAACTCCAAACTTTTCCTGTTTTGAGTGTTAAGCCTAAGGGGGGGGGGGGGTGCTCCCGATAGGCGCTTGTTCTTGAGAGAGTTCAACTACTATACTTCCCGATATCTGGGGAGGCTGAAATTTTCAGGTATACATAACATCAACCTTTGAACCCTAAATGCACAGTTTAATCCCGCAACTCCAAACATTTCCAATTTTGAGTTTGAAGCTTGAGGGGGGGTGGGGGGTGCTCCCTATGTGGGCTTGACCTTGATAAAGTTAAACTACTGTACTTCCCGATGTCTGAGGAGGCTTAAATTTTAAGGTATTGAGAAGATCAACTTTTGAACCCTAAATGCAAAGTTAAAGCCCGCAATTCCAAAATTTTCCGATTTTGAGTTTGAAGCCAAAGGGGGGGGGGGGGGGGGGGGTTGCTCCCTTTCTGTGCTTTTACTTGAGAGAGTTCAACTACTATACTTGCCGATGTCTTTTGAGGCTAACATTTTAAGGGATTCATAAGATCACACTTTGAACCCTAAATGCACAGTTTAAGCCCGAAACTCCACACTTTTCCAATTTTGAGTTTGAAGCCTAAAGGGGGGGAGGGGGGTGATCCTGATCTGCGCTTGTTCTTGGGAGAGTTCAACTACTATACTTCCCGATTTCTGAGGAGTCTTAAATTTTCAGCTATTCATGAGTTCAACCTTTGAACCCTAAATAAAAGGTTTAAGCCCGAAACTCTAAGCTTTTCCGATTTTTAGTTTGAAGCTTAAACGGGGGTGTGTGTGGGGGGTGGGAGGTGCTCCCTATATTGATGTTGTTCATGAGAGAGATCAACTACCATACTTCCCGATGTCTGGGGAGGCTGAAATTTTTAGGTATTCATAAGATCAGCCTTTGATCCATAAATGCAAAGTTTAAGCCCGCAACTCCAAGCTTTTCTGATTTTGAGTGTGATGCCTAAAGGGGGGGGGGGGGGGAGTGCTCCCTAGGTCTTGATAGAGTTCCTTTACTATACTTCCCGATGTCTGCGGAGGCTTAAATTTTCAGGTATTCATAAGATCAAAATTAAAACCTTAAATGCACAGTTTAAACCCGAAACTCCAAACTTTTCCGATTTTGAGTTTGAAGCCTGGGGGGGGGTTGCTCCCTATCTGGGTTTTGTTCTTGAGAGAGATCAAGTACTATACTTCCCGATGTCTGGGGAGACTGAAATTTTTAGGTATTCATAAGATCAACCTTTAATCCATAAATGCAAAGTTTAAGCCCACAACACCAAGCTTTTCCGATTTTGAGTTTGACGCCTACTGGGGGGCGTTGAAAGGGTGCTCCCATTCTGTGGTTTTTCTTGAGAGAGTTCAACTACTATACTTCCCGATGTCTGGGCACGCTGAAATTGTCGGGTATTAATGTCTTTTGAGGCTATAATTTTAACGGATTCATAAGATCACCATTTGAACCCTAAATGCACAGTTTAAGCAAGAAAATCCAAACTTTTCCAATTTTGAGTGTTAAGCCTAAAGGGGGTGGTGGTGGTGCTCCCGATCTGCGCTTGTTCTTGAGAGAGTTCAACTACTATACTTCCCGATGTCTGGGCACGCTGAAATTGTCAGGTATTAATAAGATCAACCTTTGAACCCTAAATGCAACGTTTAATCCCGCAACTCCAAACTTTTTCGATTTTGAGTATGAAGCCTAAAGGTGGGGGGGGGGGGGTTGCTTCCTATGTGGGCTTGTTCTTGATAGCATTCAATTACTATACTTCCCGATGTATGGGGAGGCTAAAATTTTCAGGTATTCATAAGATCAACATTAGAACCCTAAATGCACAGTTTAATCTCGAAACTCCAAACTTTTCCAATTTTGAGTTTGATGCCTAAGGGGGGGGGGGGGGGTTGCTTCCTATCTGGGTTTTGTTCTTGAGAGAGATCAACTACTATACTTCCTGATGTCTGGGGAGGATGAAATTTTAAGGTATTCATAAGATCAACCTTTGAACTCTAAATGCAACGCCTAAGCCCGCAACTCCAAGTTTTTCCGTTTTTAAGTTTGAAGCCTTGGGGGGGGGGGGGGGTCCCTTTCTGTGTTTTTACCTGAGAGAGTTCAACTACTCTACTTCCCGATGTCTTTCGATGCTAAAATTTTAAGGGATTCATAAGATCACCCTTTGACCCCTAAATGCACAGTTTAATCCCGCAACTCCAAACTTTTCCGATTTTGAGTTTGAAGCATGGGGGGGGGGTGCTCCCTATGTGGGCTTGACCTTGATAAAGTTAAACTACTGTACTTCTCGATGTCTGGGGAGGCTTAAATTTTAAGGAATTCAAAAGATCAACTTTTGCACCCTAAATGCAAAGTTTAAGCCCGCAACTCCAAGCTTTTCCGATTTTGAGTTTGAAGCCTAAGGGGGGTGGGGGTGCTCCCTTTCATTGCTTTTACTTGAGAGAGTTCAACTACTATACTTGCCGATGTCTTTTGAGGCTAACATTTTAAGGGATTCATAAGATCACACTTTGAACCCTAAATGCACAGTTTAAGCCCGAAACTCCAAACTTTTCCAATTTTGAGTTTGAAGCCTAAGGGGGGGGGGGGGGGGGTTGTGCTCCTGATCTGCGCTTGTTCTTGAGAGAGTTCAACTACTATACTTCCCGATTTCAGGGGAGTCTTAAATTTTCAGCTATTCATGAGTTCATCCTTTGAACCCTAAATAAAAAGTTTAATCCCGAAACTCTAAGCTTTTCCGATTTTTAAACGGGGCGGGGGTGCTCCCTATTTTGATTTTGTTCATGAGAGAGATCAACTACCATACTTCCCGATGTCTGGGGAGGCTGAAATTTTCAGGTATTCATTAGATCAACCTTTGATCCATAAATGCACAGTTTAAGCCCGAAACTCCAAACTTTTCCAATTTTGAGTTTGAAGCCTGGGGGCGGAGTGCTCTTTATGTGGTCTTGTTGTTGATAAAGTTAAACTACTGTACTTCTGATGTCTGGGGAGGCTGAAATTTTAAGGTATTCAAAAGATCAACGTGTGAAACCTAAATGCAAAGTTTAAGTCCGAAACTCCATGCTTTTCCGATTTTGAGTTTGAAGCCTAAGGGTGGTGGGGGGGGTGGGGGGGGGTTCTGTGCTTTTACTTGAGAGAGTTCAACTACTATACTTCCCGATGTCTGGGGACGCTGAAATTTTCAGTTATTCATAAGATCAACCTTTGAACCCTAAATTCACAGTTTAATCCCGCAACTCCAATCTTTTCCGATTTTGAGTTTGAAGCCTGAGGGAGGGGGGGGGGGGGTGGGGGGTGCTCCCTATACGTCCCGATGTCTGGGGATGCTGAAATTTTCAGGTATTCATAAGATCAACCTTTGAACCCTAAATGCAAAGCTTAAGCCCGCAACTCCAAGCTTTTCTGATTTTGCGTGTGTTGCCTAAAGGGGGATGGGAGTGCTCCCTATCTGCGCTTGGTCTTGATAGAGTTCAATTACTATACTTTCCGATGTCTGCGGAGACTTAAATTTTCAGGTATTCATAAGATCAAAATTAGAACCCTAAAGGGGCTTTTCCACTTGGAACTCAAAGGCCTCCTTTAGCCCTGTTCGGGCTCCATTGTCTGGTTTTCCTTTTGGAACCCAAAGGCCTCACAGTTTGCTTTTTCGGAACTGTTCCAGTTTTATCGACACTATTTTCGGTACCGTTAAAAGCAGGTCCGACGGGTACCGGCACCGTTTCGCCACGCCCATGCTGGCCATTCATTGGTCTGTGCGTAGCGTCATCAGAGTGGGCGTTACGTGGGCGTTACGCTGACTTTCGAGAATCGCTTGCTGGTCGCCATTTGCAATTTTTCGTCAGTGAGCCCGCAAAGAAGTGATATTATAAACCACAACGATAGAATGGCTTAACAGAAATCAGCAGAAATCTAACACCACAGTCCAGCAGAGTTTCCTGTGCATTTCGGCTGATGAGAGAATGCAGAGGGAAGCAGACTGAGCTTGCAGTGGTGCGCACAAACAGACGCACCAGAAATTACACGGAGATGCACCGGGAATGAGACCCAGCCACCCGAATTGAATTGAATGTGCAGCCGCGACGCACCCAACTTCAGCAGTTGAAGCCGTGATATTGTGATATACAGGACGGTGAGTGATGTGATATTCATGCTTTATGTTATTTTTTTCAACAGTGGAAAGTTCACTTAGGACAGACGAAAACTTAATTGTGTTTAAACGATGACCTTGAGATTTATTTGTGTGAATATTAATTACAGAGTAATTGAAAATGAATGGCACATCCAATAGTAGCCACCATAAAAAATAAACCGCTTGTTTATTTATTTTTATGAGATCATTTCTGTGATCCTTTATGAGTTATAGTCATAATAGTGTATCTTGCACCTTGGGGAATGGGAGATGTTCAGTCACCATTAGAATTTAGTTTATATGTGTATAGTATTTCATCTTTAAACTCATTCAGTAATAGAACACATTACAAATATTTGAGACCCATTGTAGTGCTTCCTTTTATATTTTAGCAATACAAGCACAAAACACCACCCACACTTGAAACCAGGGCGACACAGCGGTGGCTAAATTTTATTGATAACGTTATTTCACACCATCACAACAACTCAGTATCTAAACTCAGTATACATGGTGTAGAGATTGAAAGGGTATCCAAAATTAAAATCCTTGGTGTAATAACTGATAATAAACTGCGTTGGAAGTCACATATTAATTATATTAAAGGTAAAATATGCAAATCAGTCACAGTACTGCGCAGAGTGAAATATTTGCTGAATCAACCCACACTATAGACTTTGTATCATTCATTAATGCTCCCATACATGACATCCATCCATCCATCTTCTACCACTTTTCCAGAGGTCCGGGTCGCAGAGGCAGCAGTTCAAGCAGAGAAGCCCAGACTTCCCTCTCCTCAACCACCTGCTCCAGATCTTCAGAGAGGATACCAAGGTGTTCCCAGACCAACTGGGAGATGTTGTCTCTCCAGTGAGTTCTGGGTCTGCCCTGGGGTCTGAGAACTACTACCAAGCAACACTGTGTTTCAGTGCAAGGAGTCAGACTGTGGAACGCTTTTGGACCTGAATTAAAATCATGTACAAAACTTGGACAATTTAAACAAAAACTAAAGGAATAAATACTCCAAACACACACACGTGGACAAAATTCTTGGTACCCCTCTGTTAATGAAAGAAAAACCCACAATGGTCACAGCACAGTGACTACTTGTCACCCTTTAAATAGGCCGATTGGCTACAAGTTTGTAGACACCTGTGATGTTAATTAGAGGACACATCTTGGTTGAACATGTCACTATGATCATGTTCATGTCCCTATGGCCTAGTTTCAATCTTTTCTAGGGGTCCCATCATTTTGGTCCAGGTCTGTTTCATGAGTTTGTTTTTTAAAATAATTCTGTTGAACCACAATTCAAAAGCATTGTCTGATTTTCATTGGTTAATTTTCATAGAATTTTTATTTATTACCACTTTTGTCAGATTCAAGTTATTTCTGTGACCATTGTGGGTTTTTCTTTCATTAACAGAGGGGTACCAACAATTTTGTCCACGGCTGTATATACAAAACGACATGTAAAATCACACAAGGATTATCATATCCAGTCTGTGTTGTGCTGTTGCTTATTTTTTGTCACGTTTTGTCTGTTTCTTTTTTTTTTTACAGTTTGAATTTTGCACATTCTAAATAATCTGTAATTTGCTGCTGATTGGAATAAACAATTTAGTGATTTATGTGTTTGCATCATGATTTTCTATTTTGTCTGTTCAGACACCGGTGGGAAAAGAGTCAACAGTACGAACCATTTATCAGTGACTTTGAAAATAATGGCTCATTTTAAGAAAAGTAACCCACACATTTCTTTGCTGAAGACTGTAAAACAAAATAGAGACATCTGCAAAAGTACAAAGGTTTATTGTCAAAATTCCCAGGGCAATACTACATGAATACAAGTATAGTTCACTGTTGATGCAGAGAATATACAGTATATTTATACAGTATCTACATGTAGTCAGCAATACTCAGTACAATATATTTCCAGTTAATCCACGTATTTCTCCATGTAACCTTGGGACTGCTTTATTTTAATTACTTCTAATCCTAGATCCATTTGTTTTGGCTTAAAATGCATCATAATTGCTAAATATATCTTATGCCTAACTCAGTACTGTTTACCTGTTGAAATATATATTTAACGGCTCATATGGCACCTGATCCATGTTTTGCCACGACACCACTGGCTGGAGCAGATAAATTCCATGACGTCTCAACAGTCTCTCCATGATTTTGACATAGATCATGTATTTTTACCTAACCATCTATTTGTCGAGAAAAGTAATTTTTGATATTCATGCGCTGTGAGCCAATAAATGATTAAAATCTAACAATACTTCACTGTCTGATTAATGATTCTGTATAATATATGGGTCTCACTTTCTGACATGAGTGTCCAAAAATATTTAACTTTTGCATTATTTTTGGAGATGTATTGCTACATGTTTTGATGTTGATTTTACTGAACAGGAATATGGCGCTGCCTCATGGGAAGCGTAGTGCCGCCTCCAACTCCCTCCAAATCCCGCCTCCAACTCCTTCCTTCTCCCACCCATGCTACAGTGAGCCTTGTGCTGTGGAAAACCATGGGTGCCGAACGGTACTGTTTGGTTCCAGGCCAAAGGAGGCCTTTGAGTTCCAAGTGGAAAAGTGCCTTAAATGCACATTTTAAACCCAAAACTCCAAACTTTTCTGATTTTGAGTTTGAAGCCTGCGGGGGGTGGGGGGTGCACCCTATCTGGGTTTTGTTATTGAGAGAGATCAACTACTATACTTCCCGATGTCTGGGGAGGCTTAAATTTTAAGGTATTCATAAGATCAACCTTTGAACCCTAAATGCAAATTTTAAGCCCACAACTCCAAGCTTTTCCGATTTTGAGTTTGAAGCCTAAGCGGGGGGGGGGGGGGGGGATGGTGCTCCCTTTCTGTGCTTTTACTTGAGAGAGTTCAACTACTATACTTCCTGATGTCAGAATCAGATTTATTGCCATTGTTCATGTAGTACACAAACTAGGAATTTGTCTCGGTGCAATGCTGCAACATTAAACATGATAAGATAAAAGAATAAAAAACTTAAAAACACCCTTTGAACCCTAAATGCACAGTTTAAGCCCGAAACGCCAAACTTTTCAGATTTTGAGTTTGAAGCCTGGGGGGGGGGGGGGGGGGAGTGCTCTTTATGTGGTCTTGTTCTTGATAAAGTTAAACTGCTGTACTTCCCGATGTCTGGGGAGGCTGAAATTTTAAGGTATTCAAAAGGTCAACCTATGAAACCTAAATGCAAAGTTTAAGCCCGAAACTCCATGCTTTTCCGATTTTGAGTTTGAAGCCTAAGGGGGGGGGGGGGGGGGGCTCCCTTTCTGTGCTTTTACTTGAGAGAGTTCAACTACTATACTTCCCAATGTCTTTTGAGGATAACATTTTAAGGGATTCATAAGATTACCCGTTGAACCCTAAATGCACAGTTTAATCCCGAAACTCCAAACTTTTACAGTTTTGAGTGTTTAGCCTAAAGGGTGGTGGGTGGTGCTCACTATCTGCACTTGTTCTTGAGAGAGTTCAACTACTATACTTCCCGATGTCTGGGGACGCTGATATTTTCAGGTATTCATAAGATCTGTAGAAGAGCTGGAATGATGAGGCGGTTTTGCATCAAAAACAGAGTCTTTAATGAACAACTCTTCTATCTTGTCTCATCTGGTGCAGAGCTTGGCAGAAGGCAAAAGAGGAAGAATTCTGCCCAGCTCGCTGGTTAAATACAGGCACACATCAAAGACATGCAAAACACAAGCTGAAATCTCCCGTTATCTAAATCCCCCATTAGTCCTGTTAACTCCTCCCTTCGTCTTGGGAGGTGATGGGAAAACCTCTCCTCGCCTTAGGGGGTGAAGGTGTCAAGTCTGTTGCCACCGGCGTCCTGTGACGTCGTTGGTCTTCACACGGCGGTGAGATTCCTTTGTCCCTTTCAGAGGTGTGAAGTTCCTTTGTATATTCTGTCCCAAACATTTCCACATGCTCTAACAAATGTAGGTATGGAATATATGAGTAATATATACCACAGCCCCCCCAAACAACTATGAAAGGACACAGAAAGATTCACAGTCTAGGGTAATTACTAAGACATACTACGTGTTACAGCTGTTGTCACAGAAGAAACTTTTAAGCAGACATGCTCCTAAGAGAGTTCAGTGAAACATAACAGCATAGTATAATCATAAGTCAGTCCTAAACTGTTGCAGCACAATTAGCGAAAATTTGCAGAGTGGTGGGATCAGTCCCTGTGCTGTCTGGGTTTTAGTCTTCTCCCAAAACTGCTGTAGGTTGGTTTAGGCGTCCTGCTGGGACCTTGTTGTGAGGAATCTGCAGTGTGGGAAGGAGAGAGATTATCTGTTCCCTGCCTGGGGGCTGAGACTTTTCCCTTGGGGGGTCTACCTCGCCGAGGTGCTCGAGCCAGCTGTGCAGGTTCGTCTCTCAACAAGAAGGCAGGTTTGAGTCTGTCAATGCTGACCGTTTCATTTCTATCCCCATAATCAAGCACAAAGTGTTTGTCACCATTTTCCAGCACTCTATACGGGCCATCGTATACTGGGCGTAACGTTGGTTTTAGAGCTTCATGCTTAACAAAAACAAACTCAGCGTTTTTTAAAGTTTGAGGAACAAAAACTCGTGGAAAGGAGTGATGAGCTGGACCGTGTAGAGAGTCCGGTCCGTTACTGCCTAAAAACCTTGGGACTGGGAGGTGCCCTGGTTCCGGGTTTTCTGGTAAAAATTCACCTGGTAGTCTGATAGGCTGAGCAAAGACTAATTCTGCAGGGGAAGTGTCTAAATCCTCTTTAGGTGCCGCACGCAACCCCAATAAAACCCAGGGAAGTTTATTTACCCAATTTGTGTCCGTTAATGAGGCTCTGAGGGCGGCCTTTAAGGACATGTGAAAACGCTCGCATAACCCATTAGCCTGAGGGTGATAAGCGGTGGTACGGTGAATTGTTGCCCCTAAACTGTTGGACATGGCTGACCAGAGCTCTGAGACAAATTGAGGCCCCCTATCTGACGTGATGTCTGATGGGACGCCGAAACGTGCCACCCAATTTGTTAGAAAAACGCGAGCGACTTCCTCCGCTGTAGTTGCCGCTAGAGGGACTGCCTCTGGCCAGCGCGTGGTGCGGTCTATCATTGTTAGCAGGTGTGTGAAACCCTGGGAGGAAGGCAGTGGCCCCACGAGGTCGACATGAATGTGGTCGAACCTTCTAGCAGGGATGGGAAAAGGCTCCAGAGGGGCTTTTGTGTGTCTGTGTACTTTGGCGCGCTGACAAGGAATGCAAGTTTTTGCCCATTCTTTTACGTTTTTGCGCAGGCCTGGCCACACAAACTTTTCGGCAACCATTTTGACCGAGGCGCGCACACCTGGGTGCGCGAGGGAGTGAATTGCGTTGAAAATACGGCGGCGCCAAGCAGCTGGTACTAACGGGCGAGGTCGGCCGGTTGAAACATCGCATATTAGGGGGGGCACACCGTCGCGCAACCCTTTTTTCTCCAGCCTTAACCCTGTTGGTCCAGACAGGAGCGCGCGCACGTCCGCATCACTGCTTTGTTCTTCCGCCATGGCTGCATAATCTATCCCTTCATGGATAGGTGCTGCATATGTGTTTGCGTTAGAGAAAAGCTCAGCTGCTGAGGCAGTGTAATCTGTCTCCTCGTGCTCTGGCGGTGCCACAGCGCGAGAGAGACAGTCCGCTACTACGTTAAGTTTGCCCGCTACATGTCGAATGTCTGTGGTGAACTCTGAAATCGCAGCTAACTGTCTTTGTTGTCTGCCCGACCAAGGTTCTGAAATTTTAGCCATAGCAAAAGTGAGCGGTTTATGGTCCACAAAAGCCGTGAAACTCCGCCCTTCTAACCAAAACTGGAAGTGGCGGATGGACAAATGGAGTGCCAGCAGCTCCCTGTCAAAAGTGCTGTATTTGCGTTCCGTCGGGTTTAGCGATTTGCTAAAGAATGCTAAAGGTTGCCAGACCCCCTTGACAAGTTGTTCTACAACTGCCCCTATGGCCAAGTCTGAAGCATCTGTGGTTAGAGCAATGCGGGCCGAGGGATCTGGGTGGACTAACATTGTGGCGTTAGCTAGGGCGTTTTTAACTTCCACAAAAGCGCGTTCGCGTTCCGGGGTCCATTCGACCGCGTTGGAAGCTTTCTTTTTTTTGAGCGCGTCATATAGGGGCTGCATGAGCTGAGCTGCATGAGGGAGGAAATGGTTGTAAAAATTAACCATCCCCAAAAATTCCTGTAGCGATTTGACCGTTTGGGGCCATGGAAAACCTTCTATCGCATGAATTTTGTCTGGAAGCGGAACTGCCCCTTTTGGGGAGACTCTATGTCCCAAAAAATCAATTTGCGATACGTTGAATTTGCATTTGGCTGGATTAATTATTAATCCGTGCTCCTCTAGCCTCTGAAAAACGGTAGAGAGATGCTGCTCGTGCTCTTCCTCCGATGAGCTGGCTACCAGCATATCGTCGAGGTAGACGAAAACAAAGGGGAGGTCGCGTAAGACTGCGTCCATCATACGCTGAAAAGTCTGAGCAGCGCCTTTGAGGCCGAAAGGCATTCGCAGGAATTCAAAAAGGCCGAAAGGGGTTATAACCGCTGTTTTAGGAATGTCTTCAGCTCGGACTGGGACTTGGTGATAACCGCGGACTAAGTCTATTTTTGAAAAAATGTGCGCACCCGCTAAATGTAGTGAAAAGTCCTGTATGTGAGGGATGGGGTAGCGGTCATGCGCTGTAGCGTTGTTTAATCTGCGGTAATCTCCGCACGGTCTCCAAGAACCGTCGGATTTCGGAACCATGTGAAGCGGTGAAGCCCAAGGGCTCTTCGAGCGTCTAACAATGCCCAATTTTTCGAGAGCTGCAAACTCGTCCCTTGCTATGTTGAGCTTGGCCGCGTCTAAGCGGCGAGCTTTGGCAAAAACGGGAGGTCCCGTTGTTGGAATGAAGTGTTTAACCCCGTGTTTGGCTACAGTGGCTGAAAATTTGGGGGTTGTGAGTGCTGGAAATTGGGTGAGGAGTTGCTCAAACTTACCTCCTGCCGTGGTGACGTTGGCCTGCACAGGTGGTGGAGAGACTCGAGCTGAGCATGGAATAGAAGCAAAAGATAGTGCATTAACCAGGCGCCTATTTGCTAGATCAACTAATAACCCATGTGCACATAGAAAATCAGCGCCTAACAAGTTAAAACTCACCGCCGCTACAACAAATGTCCATCTGTAGCTGCGGCCGTGAATGAGGAGGTGCAGGCTCTTTTCCCCGAACGTGTCGATGTCAGAACCGTTGGCTGCCACTGCTCCATTGCCCCGGGTGCCCATGGCTCGATCTGCGTGGGAGGGCATGATGAAACTCAGCTGAGCTCCCGTGTCGATGAGGAACTGCTTGCCTGTGTGTCCATCTGTCACGTATAACAGCTTGTTTTTCTTGCCGAGAACCGCTGCCGTTAACGGCCCTCAGCTTTGGCGTTTTCCCGACGTCGTAAACTTGCAGGGAGGAACACATTTTCGGGCTTTCTCGGCGAAGCGGAGGTGATAATAACAGACGTCATTCTGTTCGTTGCGCTTGGGCCGTGCCGCTGTCACCGTGGGTTGTGGCTCTCCAAGGCACGGGGCGTCAGTCTTGAGGTCTGCAGATGCCGCTGTGGGTGTCAGTTCTCTGCAGGCGTTGACGAGCCGATAAGCCTCGTTGGCCAGTGTGCGGAAGTCCTGATGATTGTTGCACTTCATCCTGGCGAGTGTCCCTCTCGTGTGTGGTGGTAGCGTGCTGAGAAAAATAAATTGGAAGAGGAAATTATCATTATCCTCCTCCTTGAGCTGCAGCAAATCCTCCATGAGGGTCTTTGGATTGCCCCCTCTGTGGCCGTAGACCGCCAGGATCTTTTCGGCTCTTTCCTTCGCTGGTGGGACATAATTCGCCACGATGGTCGCCTTGAGTGTCTCATACTTGTCCCGGGCCGGTGGTCGCTGGATCAAGCTCCGCACACACCTCGAAGTGGCGGAGTCGAGTTTGGAGACGATATGGTAGAATTTAGTATCGTCTGCCGTGATGCCCGCCAGTATGAACTGGGCTTCAGCTTGATGAAACCAAGAGGCCGGGTCTTCTCGCCAGAAATCTGGCAGTTTGACAGCGACGGCGTTCGCACACATCATCACTGTTGTGCCCGCCGGGTGAGAGTGCATTGCCTCGGCTCTCACGGCGGTGCTGGAGCTCGGTTGAGCTCTCTCGGTGCCCTCTGCCGGGGGAAACAGCTGTCCGCTTGTTCCCTCGTCTGCGTTGTCGGTGGCGTATGCCAGAGTCGCCACGGATGAGTCGCTTGAAGAACGCCTCCGGTCCATACTCGCGTCAAGGTCACCAGTGTAGAAGAGCTGGAATGATGAGGCGGTTTTGCATCAAAAACAGAGTCTTTAATGAACAACTCTTCTATCTTGTCTCATCTGGTGCAGAGCTTGGCAGAAGGCAAAAGAGGAAGAATTCTGCCCAGCTCGCTGGTTAAATACAGGCACACATCAAAGACATACAAAACACAAGCTGAAATCCCCCGTTATCTAAATCCCCCATTAGTCCTGTTAACTCCTCCCTTCGTCTTGGGAGGTGATGGGAAAACCTCTCCTCGCCTTAGGGGGTGAAGGTGTCAAGTCTGTTGCCACCGCGTCCTGTGACGTCGTTGGTCTTCACACGGCGGTGAGATTCCTTTGTCCCTTTCAGAGGTGTGAAGTTCCTTTGTATATTCTGTCCCAAACATTTCCACATGCTCTAACAAATGTAGGTATGGAATATATGAGTAATATATACCACAAGATCAACCTTTGAACCCTAAATGCACAGTTTAATCCCGCAACTCCAATCTTTTCCGATTTTGAGTTTGAAGCCTAAGGGGGGGGGGGGTGCTCCCTATCTGGGTTTTGTTCTTGAGAGAGATTAATGGGGAGTCTTAAAATTTCAGCTATTCATGAGTTCAACCTTTGAACCCTAAATTAAAAGTTTAAGCCCGAAACTCTAAGCTTTTCCGATTTTGAGTTTGAAGTCTAAATGGGGGGGAGGGGGTGCTCCCTATCTTGATTTTGTTCTTGAGAGAGATCAACTACTATACTTTCCGATGTATTGGAACTATGAAATTTTCAGGTATTCATAAGATCAACCTTTGAACCCTAAATGCACCGTTTAATCCAGCAGCTCGAAACTTTTCCAATTTTGAGTTTGAAGCCTAAAGGGGACGGTGGGGGGGGATGCTCCCTATGTGGGCTTGTTCTTGATAAAGTTCAACTACTATACTTCTCGATGTCTGGGGAGGCTTAAATTTTAAGGTTTTCATAAGATTAACCTTTGAACCCTAAATGCAAAGTTGAAGCCTTCAACTCAAAGCTTTTCCGATTTTGAGTGTGAGGCCTAAGGGGACGTGGGGCGGGGTGCTCCCTATGTGGGCTTGTTCTTGATAAAGTTCAACTACTTTACTTCCCAATGTCTGGGGAGGCTTACATTTTAAGGTGTTCATAAGATTAACCTTTGAAACCTAAATGCAAAGTTTCAACCAGGAACTCCAAGCTGTTGCGATTTTGAGTTTTCAGCCGGAGGTAGGGGGGTGGGGGGGGCGAGAGGCGCTCCTCTATCTGGGGTTTTTCTTGAGAGCGTTCAATTACTATACTTCCCGATGTGTGGAGAGGTTTAAATTTTCAAGTATTCATAAGATCAACCTTTGAACAATAAATGCAAACTTTATGCCCGCAACTCCAAGTGGTTCCGATTTTTAGTTTTTAGCCTCAGGGGGTTGGCGGGTTGGAATTGTGCTCCCTTTCTGTGCTTTTACTTGAGAGATCAACTACTATACTTCCCAATGTCTTTTGAGGCTAAAATTTTAAGGGATTCATAAGATCACCCTTTGAACCCTAAATGCACAGTTTAAGCCTGAAACTCCAAACTTTTCCAATTTTGAGTTTGAAGCCTGGGGGGGGGGGGGGGAGAGTGCTCTTTATGTGGTCTTGTGCTCCCTTTCTGTGCTTTTACTTGAGAGAGATCAACTACTATACTTCCCAATGTCTGGGGAGGCTGAAATTTTCAGGTATTCATTAGATCAACCTTTGATCCATAAATGCAAAGTTTAAGCCCACAACTCCAAGCTTTTCTGATTTTGTGTGTTATTCCTAAAAGGGGGGGGGGGTAGTGCTCCCTATCTGCGCTTGGTCTTGATAGAGTTCAATTACTAAACTTCCCGATGTCTGCGGAGGCTTAAATTTTCAGGTATTCATTAGATCAACCTTTGATCCATAAATGCAAAGTTTAAACCCGAAACTCCAAACTTTTCCGATTTTGAGTTTAAAGCCTGGGGTGGGGGTGCACCCTAACTGGGTTTTGTTCTTGAGAGTGATCAACTACTATACTTCTCGATGTCTGGGGAGGCTTAAATGTTAAGGTATTCATAAGATCAACCTTTGAACCCTAAATGCAAATTTTAATCCCACAACTCCAAGCTTTTCCGATTTTGAGTTTGAAGCCTAAGCGGGGGGGGGGGGGGGGATTGTGCTCCCTTTCTGTGCTTTTACTTGAGAGAGTTCAACTACTATACTTCCCGATGTCTTTTGATGCTATAATTTTAACGGATTCATAAGATCACCCTTTGAACCCTAAATGCACAGTTTAAGCCTGAAACTCCAAACTTTTCCAATTTTGAGTTTGAAGCCTGGGGGGGGGGGGGAGAGTGCTCTTTATGTGGTCTTGCTGTTGATAAAGTTAAACTACTGTACTTCCTGATATCTGGGGAGGCTGAAATTTTAAGGTATTCAAAAGATCAACCTGTGAAACCTAAATGCGAAGTTTAAGCCCGAAACTCCATGCTTTTCCGATTTTGAGTTTGAAGCCTAAGGGGGCGGGGGGGTGCTCCCTTTCTGTGCTTTTACTTGAGAGAGTTCAACTACTATACTTCCTGATGTCTTTTGAGGATAGCATTTTAAGGGATTCATAAGATTACCCGTTGAACCCTAAATGCACAGTTTAAGCCCGAAACTCCAAACCTTTCCAGTTTTAAGTGTTAAGCCTAAATGGTGGGTGGGGTGCTGACGATCTGCACTTGTTCTTGAGAGAGTTCAACTACTATACTTCCCGATGTCTGGGGATGCTGAAATTTTCAGTTATTCATAAGATCAACCTTTGAACCCTAAATGCACAGTTTAATCCCGCAACTCCAATCTTTTCCGATTTTGAGTTTGAAGCCTAAGGGGGGGGGGGGGGTGCTCCCTATCTTGGTTTTGTTCTTGAGAGAGGTCAACTACTATACTTCCTGATGTCTAGGGATGCTGAAATTTTCAGGTATTCATAAGATCAACCTTTGAACCCTAAATGCAAAGCTTAAACCCGCAACTCCAAGCTTTTCTGATTTTGCGTGTGGTGCCTAAAGGGGGGGGGGGGGTAGTGCTCCCTATCTGCGCTTGGTCTTGATAGAGTTCAGTTACTATACTTCCCGATGTCTGCGGAGGCTTAAATTTTCAGGTATTCATAAGATCAAAATTAGAACCCTAAATGCACAGTTTAAACCCGAAACTCCAAACTTTTCCGTTTTTGAGTTTGAAGCCTGCGGGGGGTGGGGGGTGCACCCTATCTGGGTTTTGTTCTTGAGAGAGATCAACTACTATACTTCCCGATGTCTGGGGAGGCTTAAATTTTAAGGTATTCATAAGATCAACCTTTGAACCCTAAATGCAAATTTTAAGCCCCCAACTCCAAGCTTTTCCGATTTTGAGTTTGAAGCCTAAGCGGGGGAGGGGGGGGAGAGATGGTGCTCCCTTTCTGTGCTTTTACTTGAGAGAGTTCAACTACTATACTTCCCGATGTCTTTTGATGCTATAATTTTAACGGATTCATAAGATCACCCTTTGAACTCTAAATGCACAGTTTAAGCCCGAAACTCCAAACTTTTCCAATTTTGAATTTGAAGCATGGGGTGGGGGGTGCTCCCTATGTGGGCTTGACCTTGATAAAGTTAAACTACTGTGTTTCTCGATGTCTGGGGAGGCTTAAATTTTAAGGAATTCAAAAGATCAACTTTTGAACCCTAAATGCAAAGTTTAAGCCCGCAACTCCAAGCTTTTCCGATTTTGAGTTTGAAGCCTATGGGGGGTGGGGGTGCTCCCTTTCTGTGCTTTTACTTGAGAGAGTTCAACTACTATCCTTGCCGATGTCTTTTGAGGCTAACATTTTAAGGGATTCATAAGATCACATTTTGAACCCTAAATGCACAGTTTAAGCCCGAAACTCCAAAGTTGTCCAATTTTGAGTTTGAAGCCTAAAGGGGGGTGGGGGTGCTCATGATCTGCGCTTGTTCTTGAGAGAGTTCAACTACTATACTTCCCGATTTCAGGGAGTCTTAAATTTTCAGCTATTCATGAGTTGAACCTTTGAACCCTAAATAAAAAGTTTAAGCCCGAAACTCTAAGCTTTTCCGATTTTTAAATGGGGCGGGGGTGCTCCCTATTTTGATTTTGTTCATGAGAGAGATCAACTATTATACTTCCCGATGTCTGGGGAGGCTGAAATTTTCAGGTATTCATTAGATCAACCTTTGATCCATAAATGCACAGTTTAAGCCCGAAACTCCAAACTTTTCCAATTTTGAGTTTGAAGCCTGGGGGCGGAGTGCTCTTTATGTGGTCTTGTTATTGATAAAGTTAAACTACTGTACTTCCTAATGTCTGGGGAGGCTGAAATTTTAAGGTATTCAAAAGATCAACGTGTGAAACCTAAATGCAAAGTTTAAGCCCAAAACTCCATGCTTTTCCGATTTTGAGTTTGAAGCCTAAAGGCGGGGGGGGGGGGGTTGCTCCCTTTCTGTTCTTTTACTTGAGAGAGTTCAACTACTATACTTCCCGATGTCTTTTGAGGATAACATTTTAAGGGATTCATAAGATTACCCGTTGAACCCTAAATGCACAGTTTAAACCCGAAACTCCAAACTTTTCCAGTTTTGAGTGTTAAGCCTAACGGGTGGGGAGGGGGGGGGGGGGTGCTCACGATCTGCACTTGTTCTTGAGAGAGTTCAACTACTATACTTCCCGATGTCTGGGGACGCTGAAATTTTCAGTTATTCATAAGATCAACCTTTGAACCCTAAATTCACAGTTTAATCCCGCAACTCCAGTCTTTTCCGATTTTGAGTTTGAAGTCTAAGGGGGGGGGGGGGGGGTTGCTCCCTATCTTGGTTTTGTTCTTGAGAGAGATCAACTACTATACTTCCCAATGTCTGGGGATGCTGAAATTTTCAGGTATTCATAAGATCAACCTTTGAACCCTAAATGCAAAACTTAAGCCTGCAACTCCAAGCTTTTCTGATTTTGCGTGTGTTGCCTAAAGGGGGATGGGAGTGCTCCCGATCTGCGCTTGGTCTTGATAGAGTTCAATTACTATACTTCCCGATGTCTGCGGAGGCGTAAATTTTCAGGTATTCACAAGATCAAAATTAGAACCCTAATTGCACAGTTTAAACCCGAAACTCCAAACTTTTCCGATTTTGAGTTTGAAACCTGCGGGGGGGTGGGGGGTGCACCCTATCTGGGTTTTGTTATTGAGAGAGATCAACTACTATACTTCCCGATGTCTGGGGAGGCTTAAATTTTAAGGTATTCATAAGATCAACCTTTGAACCCTAAATGCAAATTTTAAGCCCCCAACTCCAAGCTTTTCCGATTTTGAGTTTGAAGCCTAAGCGGGGAGGGGGGGGGGAGGAATGGTGCTCCCTTTCTGTGCTTTTACTTGAGAGAGTTCAACTACTATACTTCCCGATGTCTTTTGATGCTATAATTTTAACGGATTCATAAGATCACCCTTTGAACCCTAAATGCACAGTTTAAGCCCGAAACTCCAAACTTTTCCAATTTTGAGTTTGAAGCCTGGGGGCGGAGTGCTCTTTATGTGGTCTTGTTATTGATAAAGTTAAACTACTGTACTTCCTAATGTCTGGGGAGGCTGAAATTTTAAGGTATTCAAAAGATCAACGTGTGAAACCTAAATGCAAAGTTTAAGCCCAAAACTCCATGCTTTTCCGATTTTGAGTTTGAAGCCTAAAGGCGGGGGGGGGGGGGGGTTGCTCCCTTTCTGTTCTTTTACTTGAGAGAGTTCAACTACTATACTTCCCGATGTCTTTTGAGGATAACATTTTAAGGGATTCATAAGATTACCCGTTGAACCCTAAATGCACAGTTTAAACCCGAAACTCCAAACTTTTCCAGTTTTGAGTGTTAAGCCTAACGGGTGGGGGGGGGGGGGTGTGTGCTCACGATCTGCACTTGTTCTTGAGAGAGTTCAACTCCTATACTTCCCGATGTCTGGGGACGCTGAAATTTTCAGTTATTCATAAGATCAACCTTTGAACCCTAAATTCACAGTTTAATCCCGCAACTCCAGTCTTTTCCGATTTTGAGTTTGAAGTCTAAGGGGGGGGGGGGGGTGTGCTCACGATCTGCACTTGTTCTTGAGAGAGTTCAACTACTATACTTCCCGATGTCTGGGGACGCTGAAATTTTCAGTTATTCATAAGATCAACCTTTGAACCCTAAATTCACAGTTTAATCCCGCAACTCCAGTCTTTTCCGATTTTGCGTTTGAAGCCTGCGGGGGGGTGGGGGGTGCACCCTATCTGGGTTTTGTTATTGAGAGAGATCAACTACTATACTTCCCGATGTCTGGGGAGGCTTAAATTTTAAGGTATTCATAAGATCAACCTTTGAACCCTAAATGCAAATTTTAACCCCACAACTCCAAGCTTTTCCGATTTTGAGTTTGAAGCCTAAGCGGGGAGGGGGGGAGGAGGAATGGTGCTCCCTTTCTGTGCTTTTACTTGAGAGAGTTCAACTACTATACTTCCCGATGTCTTTTGATGCTATAATTTTAACGGATTCATAAGATCACCCTTTGAACCCTAAATGCACAGTTTAAGCCCGAAACTCCAAACTTTTCCGATTTTGAGTTTGAAGCCTGGGGGGGGGGGGGGGGGGGGGGGAATGCTCTTTATGTGGTCTTGTTCTTGATAAAGTTAAACTACTGTACTTCCCGATGTCTGGGGAGGCTGAAATTTTAAGGTATTCAAAAGGTCAACCTGTGAAACCTAAATGCAAAGTTTAAGCCCGAAACTCCATGCTTTTCCGATTTTGAGTTTGAAGCCTGGGGGGGGGGGGGGGCTCCCTTTCTGTGCTTTTACTTGAGAGAGTTCAACTACTATATTTCCTGATGTCTTGAGGATAACATTTTAAGGGATTCATAAGATTACCCGTTGAACCCTAAATGCACAGTTTAAGCCCGAAACTCCAAACTTTTCCAGTTTTGAGTGTTAAGCCTAAAGGGTGGTGGGGGTGGGGGGGGGTGCTCACGATCTGCACTTGTTCTTGAGAGAGTTCAACTACTATACTTCCCGATGTCAGGGGACGCTGAAATTTTCAGGTATTCATAAGATCAACCTTTGAACCCTAAATGCACAGTTTAATCCCGCAACTCCAATCTTTTCCGATTTTGAGTTTGAAGCCTAAAGGGGGGGGGGGTGCTCCCTATCTGGGTTTTGTTCTTGAGAGAGATTAATGGCGAGTCTTAAAATTTCAGCTGTTCATGAGTTCAACCTTTGAACCCTAAATAAAAAGTTTAAGCCCGAAACTCTAAGCTTTTCCGATTTTGAGTTTGAAGTCTAAATTGGGGGGGGGGTGGAGGGTGATCCCTATCTGGATTTTGTTCTTGAGAGAGATCAACTACTATACTTTCTGATGTATTGGAACGATGAAATTTTCAGGTATTCATAAGATCAACCTTTGAACCCTAAATGCACCGTTTAATCCTGCAGCTCGAAACTTTTCCAATTTTGAGTTTGAAGCCTAAAGGGGACGGTGGGGGGGGGATGCTCCCTATGTGGGCTTGTTCTTGATAAAGTTCAACTACTATACCTCCCAATGTCTGGGGAGGCTTAAATTTTAAGGTGTTCATAAGATTAACCTTTGATCCCTAAATGCAAAGTTGAAGCCTTCAACTCAAAGCTTTTCCAATTTTGAGTGGGAGGTCTAAGGGGACGTGGGGCGGGGTGCTCCCTATGTGGGCTTGTTCTTGATAAAGTTCAACTACTTTACTTCCCGATGTCTGGGGAGGCTGAAATTTTAAGGTGTTCATATGATTAACATTTGAAACCTAAATGCAAAGTTTCAACCAGCAACTTGAAGCGGTTCCGATATTGAGTTTTAGGCCGGGGGTTGGGGGGGGAAGGGGCCCGAGAGGCGCTCCCTCTCTGGGGTTGTTCTTGACAGCGTTCAATTACTATACTTCCCGATGTGTGGAGAGGCTTAAATTTTGAGGTATTCATAAGATCAACCTTTGAACAATAAATGCAAACTTTATGCCCGCAACTCCATGTGGTTCCGATTTTTAGTTTGTAGCCTCAGGGGGTTGGGGGGGTTGGAAGTGTGCTCCCTTTCTGTGCTTTTACTTGAGAGAGTTCAACTACTATACTTGCCGATGTCTTTTGAGGCTAAAATTTTCAGGGATTCATAAGATCACCCTTCGAACCCTAAATGCACAGTTTAAGCCCAAAACTCCAAACTTTTCCAATTTTGAGTTTTAAGCCTAAAGGGGGTGGGGGTGGGGGGTGCTCCCTATCTGGGTTTTTGTTCTTTAGAGAGATCAGCTACTCTACTTCCCGATGTCTTTTGAGGCTATAATTTTAACGGATTCATAAGATCACAATTTGAACCCTAAATGCACAGTTTAAGCAAGAAAATCTGAACTTTTCCAATTTTGAGTGTTAAGCCTAAAGGGGGGGGGGGAATGCTCCCTATCTGCGCTTGGTCTTGATAGAGTTCAATTACTATACTTCCCGATGTCTGGGGAGGCTTAAATTTTCAGGTATTCATAAGACCAAAATTAGAACCCTAAATGCACAGTTTACACCCGAAACTCCAAACTTTTCCGATTTTGAGTTTGACGCCTGGCGGTGGGGGGGGTTGCTCCCTATCTGGGATTTGTTATTGAGAGAGATCAAGTACTATACTTCCCTATGTCTGTGGAGGCTTAAATTTTAAGGTATTCATAAGATCAACCTATTAACCCAAATGCAAAGTTTAAGCCCACAACTCCAAACGGTTCCGATTTTTAGTTTGAAGACTAAATGCGTGGGAGAGGCGCTCCCTTTCTGTGCTTGTTCTTGAGAGAGTTCAACTACTATACTTCAAGATTTCTGGGGAGGCTTAAATTTTCAGGTATTCATAAGATCAACATTAGAACCCTGAATGCAAAGTTTCAGCCCGCAACTCCAAGCCGTTCCGATTTTGAGTTTGAAGCCTAAAGGGTGGGAGAGGCGCTCCCTATCTGGGCTTTTTCTTGAGACAGTTTAACTACTATACTTCCCTATGTCTGGTGAGGTTGAAATTTTCAGGTATTCATAATATCAACATTAGACCCTTAAATGCAAAGTTTAAGCCCACAACTCCAAGCGGTTTTGATTTTGAGTTTGAAGCCTAAAGGGGGGGAGAGGCGCTCCCCATCTTGCCTTGTTCTTGAGAGAGTTGATCTACTACACTTCCAAATGTCTGGGGAGGCTTAAATTTTCAGGTATTCATAAGATCAACATTAGAACCCTAAATGCAAAGTTTCAGCCCACAACTTCAAGCGGTTCCAATTTTGAGTTTGAAGCCTAAAGGGGGGTGGGGGGGAGGCGCTCCCTATTTGGGCTTGATCTTGAGAGAGTTCAACTCCTATACTTCCCGATGTCTCGGGAGGCTGAAATTTTCAGGTATTCATAAGATCAACATTACAACCCTAAATGCAAAGTTTAAGCCCGCATCTCCAAGCGGTTCTGATTTTGAGTTTGAAGCCTAAAGGGGTGGGAGAGGTACTCCCTATCTGGACTTGTTCTTGAGAGAGTTCAACTACAATACTTGCCGATGTCTTGGGAGGCTTACATTTTCAGGTATTCATAAGATCAACATTAGAACCCTAAATGCAAAGTTTAAGCCCGCAACTCCAAGCGGTTGCGATTTTGAGTTTGAAGACTAAATGTGTGTGTGTGGGGGGGGGGGGAGGCGCTCCCTCTCTGTGCTTGTTCTTGAGAGAGTTCAACTACTATCCTTCCCGATTTCTGGGCAGGCTTAAATTTTCAGGTATTCATAAGATCAACATTAGAACCCTAAATGCAAAGTTTCAGCCCACAACTCCAAGCGGTTCTGATTTTGGATTTGAAGCCTAAAGGGAGGGAGAGATGGTTATAAAAGTTAACCATCCCCCAAAACTCCTGCAGTACCCTGACCGTCTGAGGCTTGGGAAAATTCGCCACTGCGCGCACCTTTTCCAGCAAGGGTATCGCTCCCTATATATTATATATATATATGTTTTGTAACCGTATTGCTCCTTCCGGTGAGATGGTGTCCCATAAAATCGATCCCTGACACGCCAAACTTGCATTTTGACGGGTTGACTATTAACCCGTGCTCCTGTAACCTCCGGAAAACCTTCCTGAGGTGGGTTACGTGTTCGTCCTCGGATTGCTGTCCACCAGGATGTCATCCAGGTACACAAACGCAAATGGCAGATTGCCCAACACCGCATCCATCATGCGCTGGAATGTCTGTGCCGCGCCTTTTTACCCGAAAGGCATGCGTAAAAACTCAAACAGACCAAACGGGGTTATTACTGCCGTTTTAGGTATGTCCTCCGTGCACACCGGGTCCTGGTAGTAACCACAGACTAGGTCTATCTTAGAACAAAATGCGTGCCCCGGCAAGGTGTATGGAAAAATCCTGAATATGGGGGATAGGGTATTGGTCGTGCGCTGTGGTGTTGTTTAATCTACGGAAATCTCTGCAAGGTCGCCACAATCCCTCGGCTTTAGGAACCATTTGTAGTAGGGATGCCTATGGGCTTTTTGATCGTCTGATGATGCCCAGCCTTTCCAAGTTGGCAAACTCCTTGTGCGCTATGGCCAGTTTAGCTGTGTCCAGTCGCCGAGGTGGTGCGAAAATGGGCGACTCGGTGGTGGTAATAAAGTACTCCACCCCGTGTTTAGTGATTGCTGCCGAAAACGTCGGGACCGTGAGTGCTGGGAACTGGGTGAGCAGTGTGTGGAACTTACCACCTGGAGCTGTGACATTGGCTACCGTTGTTGGCCCGGTTCCCAGAGCTTTACAGGGGGGAGAATCAAAAGACATTGCATTAATCAGGCGTCTGTTAGTAACATCAACTAGTAGTCCATGTGCACACAAAAAATCAGCGCCTAAGATTGGGAAACTTCATGCCGCTATGACAAATGTCCACTGGTACGTACGACCGTGCTGGGATACAGTCAGTGTCCTCTCACCAACAGTCTTAATGTCTGAGCCGTTTGCGGGCATCAGCTTGGGGCTGCTAGTTCCCGCTAGCCGGTCGGCGTAGGACGGCAGGATGAGGCTCTTTTGGGAGCCGGAGTCAACAAGGAACCGTCGCCCCAAGCATGAGTCTGTCACGTAGAGCAGCTTGCTTTCTTCACCGGCGGTCGCAGCCGCTACCGACTGCCGGTCCTTGCGTTTCCTGAACTCTTGAATTGGCACGGTGGCACACATCGGCGTGTATCCTCTCCAAAACGGCGGTGGTAAGAGCAGAGCGCGTCTCTCTGGCACTTCCTGGCCCCTGCTGCCGCTACCATCGCTGGATCCTCGCCTCCGCTGGCCGTCTCACTGGGTTGCAACGCCACTGCATTCACTGTGAGGGCTCTAGTAGTGAGGATGATCCGATCTGCCTGCTGGGCTAGTGCACGGTAGTTATGCACGGCCAGCAACGGCAAGTTGGCAAGGACCACTCTGGCCACCATTGGGAGGTTCCGGAGGAAAAGGTGGGCAAATAGAAAATGCCCGTCATCCGTGCCCATCAGCGCCAACATCTTCTCCATCAGTTCGATCGCCGACCCGTCTCCTAACTCGGAACGTGTCAGGAGCCTCTCCGCTCTCTCGCAATCCGAGAGCGTGTAGCACTGGGTCAGCGCGGTTTTGAGAGCCCCGTATTTGTCCCGGGCTGGGGGCTGTTGGAGCAGGCTCGCAACTTGCTGAGTCGTGCGAGCGTCCAGCGCTGCGACCACCTAGTAATATCTGGTGTCATCTGCCGTTATTCCCCGGAGCGTGAACTGGGCCTCAGTGTGGAGTAACCAAGACTTCAGGTCGTGCAGCCAAAAGTCTGGTAGTTTGACTGAAACGGCGCACGCATTGCTGGGGCTTCCTGTCCGGGTCACCTCCGGGGTGTTTGCCTTGTGTTCTATTATTCGTCAAGGGTCACCAGTGTGGAGAGAGGAATAACCAGGCCGAGCGTTCAGAGCAGATGAACTTTATTCACTCTTTCACATCTTCCAGAATCAGAAAACATTAACCTCCTGTAGCAGGGACTCTCTTTTATATCACAACACTCACATGTCCAAGCTACCCAAGGTCCTGCATTACAGTTCATTCCTGCATGACAATTCCTTTTGTCCCCCAGCCCTTTAATCCCCATGCTCTTCCGTCAGAGGAAATTACTGCATCTCCATGTCTTTGAGTCTGAGATGAATACCACAGCATGGGTCCCCCATAATATATATGATACTTGTCTGACCCAGAAAAGTTTTTTGTAATGATAACAAACAAAAAAAGCTTTATAACTCTGGCATACTTTGTCCAAATTCAACCAAATTTTGTGTGGTGTATCGGTAGCCTACATTGAACCTTTCTATAATGAAAAATGACACATAGCTATAGCGCCCCTAGCAGAAAAAAAACAAAATCTTATAACTCTGAAATACTTGGTTCAAATTCAACCTAATTTTGTGTGGTGCATGCTTAACCAACACTGAACCTTTCTGTAATGAACAATTACACATAGCTCTAGTGCCCCCTAGAAGAAAAACAAACCTTCATAACTCTGGCATACTTTGTCCAAAGTCAACCAAATTCAGCGTGTTGAATAGGCAGCCAGTGGTGAACATTTCTATAATAAACAATGAGACACAGCAGTAGCACCCCCTACCACCAATGAACAGGAAGTTGTCATAACTCACACGTACATTGTCCAAATGGACCCAAACTTGATATACATGGTACTAGTACCACCCAGAACAGAGTTATATGACTATACTACATATAGCTATCTGTCCCCTAGGTTAAAAAAAAACATTAATAGCAATAGCATAGCTTGTCTAGACTCAAACATATTTCTTGGTGAAATTTTCACAGAAGTGGCCTTTAGGCTATGGATAAACATATTAGACTTTTGAGGTAATCCACGAGCTTATACAGTACCTCTGCTGAGGTGCTATCTTTCAATGTACAGATGGACAGACTGATGATAGATGGACAGGCAAATGGATTGTTGGACGAATGGATGGCAGATGGATGGGCGTATGGCATTATGAAAAGACGGACGGACAAAGAGTGGGAGGGATAGAGTTGGGGAGTGTGGAATAGAGCCTGCGCAGAGTAGCAAGGACACAAGGGCTTGTTTATCACTCCTCGCAGCTTTAATTATTACATTATGTTTTGGCCTAATATTAGAGTTCTGTGTATAAATTATTTTATATAAACCTGGTCTTATGAGACGAGACAGCGTCCATCCCACTTTGGATGGTGCGTCTCATTTATCTAACAAACTGGTGTAACCCAGCTGAGAAAATGACCCTTTTTCTCAGATGTAAACTGTATTAATACAATTGTGTGATTTTATTTTGAAAACCGATTCTCTTGGGGAAGAGGAAGTGCGATCCTCGTCATCCAACTTTTGAATTTCCGGTTCATGGTCACGTTGGGTGATCTGGGTCTTTCTATTCGTTAAGAGTAATATTAGCCCCGCCTTCCAAGCAAAGAGCTGAGGCGCTATGCTGGAAATCGTTCTTTTCACGATCTGCGAGCGGAGGAAAGGAACTGGAGGACGATCTGTCCTCACGTTGACACCTCTTCTTGGTAAGCTAATTCAGATAGAATACTATAAATGGATCTAAACACTCTCCAAACGCTAATTTGCAACCTTTATTATCCTAAGTTGATGGGAGCACGAGCTTGAGAGGCCGTGAAGCGGTGACTTATGCTGTGTTCACCCTGAACCTCATTCTGCTGTGTTCACCCTGAATCTCATCTTTGGTGAGTCCACTACATGCTAATGTTATGCTAACATTAGCGCTATGCTAATGCTAGTCGCGAGTGGATTTTTTCCTGTTAAAAGCAATGGAAAAGGCTGTCTATATGTCTGTATGGTTTCCCTAAATGTGATTTCAGTTCCCAACAGTATGCTTAAGTACTTTTAGCTCTTATGCACCATTTCTGTCGAATGTAATGTGTAGTTTGATGCTAAAAGCACATGGTGTTAGCCCTCTAAGTAAAAGCATAGGTTATGTTAAACCCAGTAGCTCAGACAGGGTTTACTGATTTTAAAAGGGAATATTACTAACTAACTAACTAACTAACTAACCTGCACTTATATAGCGCTTTTCTAGTCACAAAGACCACTCAAAGCGCTTTCATTAATACTAAGCCTCTATTCTAAGGGCCTATAGGAAACAAATATCTAGGGACAATTTAGAACAGCCAATTAACCTAACATGCATGTTTTTGGCATGTGGGAGGAAACCGGAGAAATCCCGGAGTAAACCCACGCAACACGGGGAGAACATGCAAACTCCACACAGATCACTGTTGGTCGGGGGCTGGGATCGAACCCACGATCCCACGATCCCCACAATCCCCCGGCCAAGGGTAAACTGTGCTGCCGCAGTGCTAACCACTGCGCCACCGTGCAGCCCAATATTGGATGTGATGGGACAGTATATTCCCTGGTTATGGGATAAATAAATTGTATTTCATTTCATGATTTACAGAGACAAGGTTAGAGAGGATTAATCATAATTTCATGGTTAAATGATGTAGTGATAGGAAGAGGATTTCATTTAACTGGTTACATGAAAAAAGGGTATTTCATGTGCTACCAGAGAGATTGTGAGAAAAGAAAAGAAAAAGAACACATGCATGTAAGATGCAAGATGTGAGATGTAAGATATTACTATATTGCTGGATTGTGATAATAGCAATATGAGAGAAGAATTTAAACACTAAGCTATGGTGTTATATAAGAAGGGATTGGAAGACGAATTACTCTAGCTGTAAACAATACCATTATTGTCGTGCAGGCTAGGTTTTTTTGGTCGCCGACCAAAAACCTTCTGGAACCTGGATTCTCTCCGAATGGAGATGGCGAGCCTGACCCGAGACTGAACCAAGATTGGACTGAGATCTAACCAAGATCTCGAGTGAAGAGCATCTTTCCCCTCTCCAGTGCCCAGGATTGGAAACCTGAGTCTGGAGATACGAGATTTCCTGACTGGTCAAACGACTAACCTGAACAGGCAATCAAACACTGAGCTCAGTGGGACATCTTTGGGGTTTTATTTCATGCCGGCCGTTGTTATATTTGTACAGTTGTAAATTATCTGTATATTTTGCTCACTTTATCACTGTAAATAATAACCATTATTGCTCATTTCTTGCCTCCAGCTATTTCATTCCACATTCACTTTAATTCCCTATTGTAACCCTTACGAACCTAGCAACTGGTCTACACTTAATTATTTCCCTTACCTAATTAACATCAGGCAAGGGTTACACTGACATCTTTTTTATCCAAATTTCCAAAACCGTGACAAGAAGCAGAGCCACAGTCTTACACACCTCTCTGCAGCTCCTCTTCATCCGCCACCCCTCAACTTAGCCCCTGTCTAAGTCGTCAGGGAATCATTGTCTGCTCCCTCCAAAGTAAATAAAAATATAATGTATAAGCATCCCAAAGTGATTAAGCAAAAAGTTGGTAAA
This sequence comes from Pholidichthys leucotaenia, assembly GCA_020510985.1. Taxonomy (NCBI): domain Eukaryota; kingdom Metazoa; phylum Chordata; class Actinopteri; order Cichliformes; family Pholidichthyidae; genus Pholidichthys; species Pholidichthys leucotaenia. The sequence continues at coordinate 21,790,676 of CM035838.1, forward strand.
ACTCAAATTAAACATGAAGCCTCTAAATTGAATGATTTGGCCTCTGTTCCTCCTCATAATTTAAAAATTAAATGCGGTTTATTAAATATTAGGTCTCTAACTCCCAAGTCTCTGTTAGTTCATGATCTGTTAATTGATCATCAGATTGATTTAATATCCCTTACAGAGACTTGGTTAGGGCAAGAGGATTATGTTGGTTTAAATGAATCAACTCCCTCTGGTTATTTAAACTGTCAAAATCCCAGAAGTTCTGGTCATGGAGGAGGAGTAGCAACAATTTACCATTCCAAATTACTAGTTAATGTAAAGCAAAACACATGTTATAATTCCTTTGAGGGCCTGGTCCTCAGTATTGGGCACTTTAGCAATTTTAGGCTAAACCCAATTTTCTTTGCCGTAGTTTATCGTCCTCCATCAACCTACTCAAAATTTTTATCTGAATTTGCTAAATTCTTAGCTGATTTAGTGCTGAAATCAGATAGAATAATTATAGTAGGGGACTTTAATATACATGTACAGTAGATGTAGATAGTGATTGCCTTAATTTGGCATTTAATTTAATATTAGACTCAATGGGGTTTTCTCAGAAAGTAGGAAATTCTACTCATTATCTCCACCATACGTTGGACCTTGTTCTGACATATGGCATAGAAATAGAAAATCTGGTAAGTGTCTCCTCATAACCCTATACTGTCAGACCATTGTCTATTAACCTTTAATTTACTATCTCTGACTATTTGGCTCCTAAAGAAAAATATTACTACAGTAGATGCCTCTCAGATGATGTTGTTACCAAATTTATGCAGATTGTTTCCTCTATGCCATGTGTCAACACAACGGAAATAAGCTATGGAGAGCTTGCTCCTTCTGTAATTGATAGCATGGTCGATAGTGTTACAGCTTCTCTGCAGTAGATTCGAGACTTGGTGGCCCCCTTAAAAAAGAAAAAGTCTAATCAGAGATTTCTAACTCCTTGGTTCAACACAGAAACTCGTAGCTTAAAACAGAAGACTTGTCAATTAGAAAGAAAATGGTGCTCCACTAATTTAGATGAAATTTTTTAGCTTGGAGAAATCATCTTTTAATTTATAAAAAAAATATCTCAGAAAAGCTAGAACAAGTTATTATTCTGCATTAATAGAAGAGAACAAGAATAATCCCAGGTTTCTTTTCAGTGCTGTAGCCAGGTTGACAAAGAGTCAGGACTCTGTCAATCCTAGCATTCCCTTAGATATTACTAGTCAGGACTTTATGAACTTTTTCAATAATAAAATTTCATCCATCAGAGATAAAATCAGATTCTTCCCACCGTTTACTTAAATACAGTAACTCCTACAACTCCTTCAATTGATATCTGTCTTGATGAGTTTAGTCCAATTGACCTTTTAGAGTTAGACAAAATAGTTTCCTCATCCAAGCCTTCAGCTTGTCTTTTAGACCCTATTTCTACCAGGTTATTTAAAGAAGTCTTCCCACTTATTGGTAGCTTTATTCTTCATATAATCAATTCTTCATTAACTTTAGGCCATGTACCGCAGGCTTTTAAAACAGCGGTAATTAAACCCTTACTCAAAAAGCCAACACTCGATCCAGGCGCTTTAGCTAACTATAGACCAATCTCTAATCTCCCTTTCATTTCAAAAATCTTAGAAAGAGTTGTTGCTACGCAGTTATTTGACCACCTGCAGGGAAATGGTTTACTTGAAGAGTTTCAGTCTGGGTTTAGAATCCATCATAGTACTGAAACAGCCTCAGCGAAGGTCACTAACGACCTCCTCTTCGCATCTGATAATGGACTGGTTTCTGTACTTGTCCTTTTAGACCTTAGTGCAGCTTTTGATACTATTGATCATAATATTCTACTTGATAGATTAGAACACTATGTTGGACTTAATGGAACTTCATTGCAGTGGTTTAGATCTTATTTATCTGATAGGTTCCAGTTTGTTCATGTCAATAATGAGTTTTCTTTCAACTCAAAGCTCAGTCATGGAGTTCCACAGGGATCTGTGCTAAGCCCTACTCTTTTTAGTTTATATATGCTTCCGTTAGGCAACATTATTAGAAAGCACTGTATACATTTTCATTGTTATGCAGATGACACACAATTATACCTGTCAATGAAGCCAGATGATAGTAATCAATTAGCCAAGTTGGAAGCTTGTCTTAAGGAAATCAAAGCTTGGATGACTTGTAATTTCCTGCTATTAAATTCAGATAAGACTGAAGTCAATCTTGTTGGTCCAAAACACCTTAGAAATACCTTTCCAAATCAAACTTTCAGTTTGGATGCGGTTACTCTTTCTCTTAATAGCTCTGTGAGGAACCTTGGAATTATTTTTGATCAAGATTTGTCTTTCAATTCACATATTAAATTTGTTTCTAAGACTGCCTTCTATCATTTGTGTAATATTGCCAAGATTGGGAGCATCTTGTCTCAGAGTGACGCTGAGAAACTGATCCACGCTTTTGTTGGCTCTAGATTAGATTATTGGAATTCTTTATTATCAGGTTGTCCTAAAACATCTTTAAAAAGTCTTCAGCTGATCCAAAATGCTGCAGCAAGAGTATTAACAGGTACTAGAAAGAGAGATCATATCTCTCCAGCTCTGGCATCACTTCATTGGCTTCCTATAGAATTTAGAATTAAGTTTAAAATCCTTCTTCTTACTTACAAAGCTCTAAACAACCAGGCCCCTTTTTATTTATAAGATCTGATATTACCGTATTATCCTAACAGAGCACTACGCTCCCAAAATGCAGGATTACTTGTAATACCTAGAATCTCCAAAAGTACAATGGGAGGCAGAGCCTTCAGTTATCAAGCTCCTCTCCTGTGGAACCAGCTGCCAATCTGGATTCGGGAGTCAGACTCGATCTCTGTTTTTAAGAATAGGGTTAAAGCCTTCCTTTTTAATATAGCCTACAATTAGGGAGGGATCATGTGTTTCTGAACCCTCCCTTAGTTATGCTGCTAATAGGTTTAGTCAGCTGGGAGACCTCCAATAATGCACTGGGCCTCACTCCTTTCTTCACTCTCAATGAATTTTATTTTTTTTTTATTTTTTTTTTTGCTGGTCATTAACATCTGTTTGTTCTGTCCCATAGATTGAGTCCCCATTGTTCTTTTTGCTCTCTACATGTCTGTTCTTTTCATCTTCTCTATCCCCTCACCCTCCAGCCAGTCGCAGCAGATGACTGCCCCTCCCTGAGCCTGGTTCTGCTGGAGGTTTCTTCCTGTTAAAAGGGAGTTTTTCCTCTCCACCGTCGCCAAGCTCTTGCTCACAGGGGATCGCTTGATTGTTGGGGTCTTTCTGCAACTGTGGGGGTTCCCCCTACAGTTGAAAGTGCTATGAGATGACTGTTGTTGTGAAATGGCGCTATATAAATAAAGTTGAATTGAACTGAATTATGTTTTGGCCTAATATTAGAGTTCTGTGTATAAATTATTTGAATTACTACTGCAGTGTTCAGTAAAAATGTCTATTTATTTGTTTTAAGAAGTTAATGTAATCTTTTTCAAAGCCTGTTTTTGCCAAAGTAGATATCACTTAATAGAGTTTTCCATGATTTAATAAACAAAATGGCAGGTTTGATTTCACAGTAATATTGTGTGAAAAGTCTACAATATTCATAAAGAAACAATAGATGGAGACACCTGTGTTATAACTGGTTGTAAAGACTATGAGCTTAAAAATTGTGTTTATACTGAAGAAAAATCTTTGTCTTGTTCTTGGATAGGTCTACCCATCTGAACACTGGTTTGCCTGCTCACAGTGTGATGCGTGGACCTATGTGGCATGTATGAGGCGGTGCCAGTCTGAGCAATGTTCTGCTTGTGATATGGCCAGGTTTTGGTCTAGGCCTAGGGTGGCTAGATCACAGATCTTCATGAGGTTGAATTTAGGGTGCACAACACCCCGGGAACCATGAGTTGATATCCAGTTCAGTAGAAATTTGAGAATCATGTCATTGGGCATCTGTGCTATGGCCTTGGAAGGTGGAAGGCTTCCTCTCCCATGCACACATCACTTGAATGCTGTGTGTCATTGTGTTTATGTAGCTAATGTAATTTTTACATGGCAAGGAAGCTTCCCCTGTGCAAAACCCCCAACCCGGAGGGCCAGGGTTCCAAGGCAGTCTACCACTGGAAGTGGTATGCCGAGGGATCAAACAGCCAACAGGATGGAAGAAGTACTGCCAGGGTGAGCAGCTGGTTTTAAAGCACCAGTGACCCGCCTTCGCCCCTTCTCCTGTTGGTGGAAATGGTTCCACCACGGGAAGGTCAGGAGCGGGACTTCTGATTGTCAGAGGCTTGTGTTGTGCACGTCATGTGGGGTATTTTATAAAACTAGAGAGTGCATCCTCTAAGTCGCCCCGGCTATGACAACCTTTAGAACCAACCTTTGAAACTAAGGAAAAATTGTAAATTTATTTGCATACTTCAGCATTTGGCTTGACATTATGCAGTTGCTGGCATGACAACAACCCCAACAAAAAGCAAAAAATATTAAAGCTTTTTTAGGACGATGGCACTTTTTTTCCTAAAAAAAAAAACAATAGTTGCAAGAACTTGTCAGTACTTAATATTAAATTCCAAACATTTGCAGACTGCTTTAAATGTCATCCTATTTAGAGAAGTCAGATTACTTTACTGAGCCACTAAATATGTGGTCTTTTCCTGGGTTGGATGATTTCCACTGAAATCCACAGAAGCTCGCACATTACTCTTCGACAACAGACACAATTCAGCTCTTAAAGAGCCTGTTTTTTTTTCTCTCTCTCTCTTTCTCACCTCATGAGAGTCGACTAAACACAGCTCCGCTTTGGCTCTTGCAGGCCTGAAACTCCTCCCTGGATCACATGTGAGATTGGGGGAAAAGTTCAGGCTATACAGTGATGGTGGTTATTCAGTAAGGGCCCTTGGAGAGGCTTCTGAATGGATGGTTGCACCTCCTGCAGATAGACCGGTAAGCTGTAGAGGGTTTGTGGCAGGATGACGGTGTTAGAAAATTATCAAAATGCTGTTTGATTCTTTGTGTCGTCATGTTGGAGATGTGTTTTGTCAGATTAACACAGATATTGCAGCAGGTTAGAGGGCTTATTCTTTTGGTAACCCCTCATTAATGGAAAAATTACAACTCTCTTCAGCACCCCATGTGCCACATCCTAAATGTTTGTCAACAGTTGGAATTATTAAAATGTTGCATAACTAAATCAAATTTTCCATGCTGTCTTCCTTGCCCTCTCTGGCCCCTGCTTCAAGTGTGACCAAATCATTGCAGTGATCGGCGTGGCGTCATGTGGCAGTGAGCTGTCTGTCCATTGCTCTTTAAACCAATAAAAGAGGTTTGTGTCTGCAAAACAGGCTGTGTTTGCTACTGAGAAAAGCCATAGAGAACTCTGGAGAGGCATTTGACTGCTCATGTGGATCCAGCTCCAGTCATGTGCTAGTCTCCCTCTGATCAGCGTCTAATCACTGGGGTGTTATGACGTCCCACTAAGCCTGTGTGATGGTACTCAGTCCAAAAGCTGAAATTTTGGTGGAGGAACAATTTCTCCTTTTTTCCTTTTGTTCTTTCACCCAACTTCTGGTTGCTTACCGATCCATTAACCTCTGCATGTCTAAAGTTTGATGGTTTTGATGAAAACTAACAAAGCTGTGTACTGAGAGAGTGACTTTTGTGACAGTTTCAGCACTCAGCTGTACAATGGCTGACTGGGACTATGACTACCTGATCAAGCTGCTGGCTCTGGGGGACTCTGGGGTGGGAAAGACCACCTTCCTTTACAGGTACACGGACAGCAGGTTCAACCGAAAGTTCACAACCACAGTGGGCATTGACTTCAGAGAAAAGAGAGTGGTGAGTCATGCACTATATACAGTCATTTCCCCATGTACAGTGCTGTGAAAAAATATTTGCTATATTCCTATTTCTTATGTTTTTGCATATTTGTCACACTTAAATGTTTCTGATCATCAAACAAAATTTAATATTAGACAAAGATAACTCGAGTGAATACCAAATGCAGTTTTTAAATGATGATTCCATTTATTAAGGGTTAAAAAAGCTAAAAAAAAAAAACATACCTGGCCCTATGTGTAAAAGTAATTGCCCCCTAAACCTAATAACTGCTTGTGCCACCCTTTGCGATTGCTGTTGAGGAATTTTGGCCCACTCTTCTTTGCAGAATTGTTTAAATTCAGCCATATTTGACGGCTTGAGCTTGAGGTCATGAACTGATGGCTGGACATTTTCGTTAAGGATTTTCTGGTAGAGTGCAGAATTCATGGTTCTATCAGTTATGGCAAGTTGTCCAGTTCCTGACACAACAAAGCAACCCCAGACCATCACACTACCACTACCATGTTTGACTGTTGGGATGATGTTCTTTTTATGAAATGCTGTGTTAGTTCCATGCCAGATGTAACATGATGCATGTCTTACAAAAAGTTCAGCTTTTGTCTCATCAGTCCACAGAATATTTTTCCCAAAAGTATTGGGGATCATCAAGATGTTTTTTGGCCTTTTTATCCCCCGATGAAGCTCGAAGGGGTCAAAGACCCCTTTGGGCGAAGGCTGAAGGGGGATTATGTTATAGGTCTCTCCGTCTGTCCGTCCATCCATCTGTCCCACTTTTGTAAAAATCAACTCCTCCCATAGTTTTGTTCCGATTGTTTTGAAACTTGGTACCATGGTTTAATATACACTGATGATGGTTCATGTTGCAATTTGATTCTGATCGGATGACTTTTGCAGGAGTTGTAGCCCCTGACCGATGACCTCCTGTTTCACCTCACTTCATGACAGTAACTGTCTTGTGAAATCAACTCCTCCTACAGTTTGGTTTTGATTGTTTTGAAACTTGGTACCATGGTTTGATATACTCTGATGATGGGCATAATCCAATTTCACTCTCATCGGATGGCCTTGAGGTTAAAGGTCAGAGGTCAGATTTTCCCTTAATCGTTTAAACAATAACTACTGAAAGAAATGATGTAGGCTTTTCAAATTGATACAGTAGTTGTATCTAATGCACATCTTGGATGATTTACACCCTGATCTGACTATGGGTTTGGGGTCAAGGGGTCAAAGGTCAAAGTTACAATTACAGTTGTGCTATGGTAAATGCTACATTTACTATTACTATAAAACAAGTAAAGCTAGGGCCACCAATCCTGGTACACAGGTTCACCTTGGGCTCCTGACTTCTGGGTTAGGGGTCAAAAGGTCAAAGGTCAAGGTTAACATTCCCTATGCCTTATTACTGTACAGCGAATAAAGTTAGGGTCACCAAACCTGATACACAGGTTCACCCTGTGACCCTGAAATGTGACTGATTTTGGGATTGCAAGGTCAAAGGTCAACATCAAAATGGCTTATAAACTATATCTCAAAAACAAAGAAAGCTAGGGTCACCAAACTTGCTACACAGGTTCATTCTGAGACCATGACCTCACTACAGGTTTGGGGTTAAAGGTCAAGGTTGACACTCCCTATGCTGTTTTACTATAGAATGTGTAAAGCTCTCTAGGGTCACCAAACTTGCTACACAGGTTCACCTTGGGCTCCTGCCCTACAACTATGGGTTGTATACTTTGTTGTTTATTCATGGATGATGCGTTTATCATAATTTGGTTCTGCCACAGTAATTATATTGAAAAGTTGAAAACTGCTTTGTATTGGGATCTTCAAAGAAAATGGAGGCAGGGGATATTGCACTTGCCTCAGGGTGCTCTTATTGTTCTTTTTGGTCAGCAGTGGTTTTTGCCTTGGAACTCAATGACGGATGCCATTTTTGCCCAGTCTCTTTCTTATTGTTGACTCATGGACCAGTGTTCAAACTGCGGCAAGTAAGGCCTACGGTTCTTTAGATGTTGTTCTGGGTTTTTGTTTTTCATCTGTTCTTGAATTTCTTGAAACCATGGCATGATGTGTTGCTTTTTGAGATCTTTTAGCCTACTTCACTTTGTCAGACAGGTTCTGTTTAAGTGATTTCTTGAGTCAGCAGGTCTGGCAGTAATTTACTTGGGTTATCTTTGTCTATTCTTAAAATCTGTTTGATGATCTGAAACATTTAAGTGTGACAAACATGCAAAAATATAAGAAATCAGGAAGTTGGCTAATACATTTTCACACCACTGTATATAAGACGTTACTAATTTCACACTTTAGAAATTTAACATTGTAGTTTCTCCAGAGAAGTACACAGAAATGGCAAAAAAGTAGTAAGAATATAGAAATTAAAGGATAAAATATTATCAAGACAATACATATTATATACATGTACAGTGTGTGCGCCTTAGTGCTTCTGCAACCTATTGTCACTTATGCATGGTGTATAGATATGTAGATAGATGGATGGATGGATGTTCTTCATTAATCCCAAACTAGGAAATTACAGTTTAACAGCAGCATGACACAGTAGACAACCCAAAACAAACAGAAATACATACAGCATAATAGAAAAAGGAGTTGCCCAGGAAGTAAAAAATGCTTAGATAACTTTATATACTACATAGGCTACTACTAGATTAAGTAGATAATGATCCTTATGACTCTATGGATGGTACTGACTGTACAAAGGAGGATTATAAGGCCAGAGTGAAATGCGAGGTACCAATTAGACTATAGGTGCAGTATGGCAGCATTGTTGTGTCCAAAATTCCACATTAGAGTGAATTATTGTACAATGAAATGGCATGTAGCAGAAAAGACTTCCTGTTCCTGGCCATTTGGCAGCAACAATAAATACTAGATAGATACTGTACATAGATGTACTTTATTGATCCCAAACTGGGAAACTGCAAAAGCTGTTTATGCAACAATAGGAATTTTCTGCATATAAAAATGAATTGTAGAAATATGTATTTAGGTGTTTGCTATTTTTACCCCTCAGCCTCTAAAGGCTGAAGGGGTATTGTCATCACCTCGTTGGGTGGGTGGGCAGTGGCAGCAGCAGAGGCGGTGTCAACACCTGTCAACACCTACATTGTGACTGTGATAACTACAGAGAGAAATGGCATGGCCTTTTCAAATTGATCCCATGGGTGTAGCTATGAAAAATCTTGTACGAGTTTGAATTTGGTCAGTTTTCCGTACATCTTATAATGCAGTATGAATATTCTGCTTGTTTTAATGAAAGATTGTGAAAAATAAAGGAGGGAGGCTTTAAATAAACTTAAAATAGATTAGTTTTACAAGATTAGATAATTTATACATCATCACTTGTTCAGATTTTACCCACACTTTAAGTACTTGCATTAAATTAAGTTCTTTTTTAACCAGATATGTGCATCCCTATTATCCCTGAAAAGAATGATAAAGCAGTCCTATCAAATAAGATATTGTGTTTTATTTTTCCATCTTAAAATTTTTTTAACTCTCTGAAGATGGATTTTTCAGCCCTTCATAGTCCCCTAATACAGCAATCCATTTATGTCTGTAAAGGTCCCATATTGTGCAAAATTGTGTTTTTGTGGGTTTTAGCCTCTTCCAGAGTTTTTATGATGTCACAAACCAACAACCCACACTGAACGTTATGACTGTAACTATGGTTCTATGAGTCCTGGCGGTCATGAAGGGACAAAATAGAACTTCAGTTCTCAAAGTTAGCAAACCAAACAAGCCCCGACTGCCTCTGCCTCCTCACTTGTGATTGGCCCACTCAAAAAAACTTTTACCCAGTCATATTAGGGGCTCCTTAATATCATTGAGCAGGCTGAAAATTGAACGTTTCTGACAGGATATTACAGAGCAGTTTTTTGATGAGCTGTAAAATGACACAAAAATGTTTTTTAGTCTTTAAAACTTTACATATACATATGCCCTTGAGAATGTCAAAAATTAAAATGAATCAAAGGAAAATGCACAATAGAGGATATTTACTCAGCATTAAACAGCATTAAAAAGACAAATGCTTGTGATGTGTTTAGAGGTAGTGTATTGTGGTGGATTACATGATTTCTGTGGTTCAGGTGTACATGGGAACAGGTGCTGATGGGATGTCCGAGAGGAACTTCAGAGTTCACCTTCAGCTCTGGGACACAGCTGGACAAGAGAGGTATGTCTGACATTTTTATTCACTACATTGTATACAGTTGTAGTTTTAATTTTTTTGACATTTTTAAGCCCCAAAGTACCAAGACCAGAGTATAGAGTGCTCCCCCTTAGCAGAAATAAACCCTGTCATTAAAAGGGCAAACTGTTAATAGTGAGAGTAAAGAGGATGCACTAAACAAGGAAACATGGATTTCGTTTGAGTTTTTGCCAAGTGGTTTTTTTTTTTATTAATTATTGGCATGATGACAAGTGCAATAAAGATGAACTTGACCCTTTTTGACCCCCAGTGAATGCTTTGATAAAATCAAGAATAAATTCTGAAAGAATCATATTCATCCTCAAACCGCGCCATAGTTGAACATGTTTTACTGCAAGTGCCAGTTTTTGCATGTTTTTGTCTGGTGTAAACATTTTAATCCTCAATATTAGTAGCTTAGTGAGGCTGGACTTTGGCACAGTGGTGCTTTGATCTAAATACAAGCAAGATTTTTGAAAGTGGGTTAACTTGCTAAGATATAGACAAAGTAGATTTATAGAAAATTTTCATTTTGATGGCTCATTGGTTGATTTGTGTCGCTGGTATTCTTGAAAATGAGGAAGTGGAGCATAGATAATTTTGTGCCTTGCTAAATGAGTTTTCTTGAATTTAAACATTAAAAAAATATAATTCATCAGCTACATAATTGCAGCTGTTATAAATATTGCTAACACTGGCCTAATGGAATTAATACTTGGAAATTGTTTTTTGTTACCAAACTCAGTTTTTATCCTAGCCTATCCTGACATCTTTGAGAGAGTGGTGGGGTTCACCCTGGACAGATGGATGGATGGATGAATGAATGAATGAATGAATGAATGAAGATCAGGTAATGGATTATGACAGAATTTTACAATATCAGTTCATCAATATAAGGGACACTGGCAAATTCAAGCCCTGGTGTAGGAACAGGCATACGTGTGCATTCACGCCTTTTAAATGTGCTGATGAAATGGTGGTTGATGATGCGCTGCTGACTTTAGACCTTCATTTTGCAGATAAAAACACATTGAAAGAAAATGCACCTTAATTCAAATGCCAAGCCTCACCCACTTTAAATCAGTGTTTCCCCTAGGTTTACAGACTTGGGGGGCGGGGCAGCATGAAGGTCGACAATGACAAACTCTTAAAGGGATCATGGTGTTTTGGCGCTGTATAGTAAAAATAAATATAGAAAAATTACAGAATACCTAATTATTGAAAATGAATGGGACATCCAATATTAGCGACTGTTTCGGAACCCTTGTTTATTTGTTTGTGAGATCACTTATTTGTATGCTCTTTTATGACTTATATTCATAATGGTGTATGTTGCACTTTGGGGAATGGATCCTAGCATTTTTAGCAATTTCCTTGTGAGGACCAGGCCAAATGTCCTCACAAGAAAAAATGTCCTCGTGCAAAAGGGGGTTTGTCAAAAGGTGGTCCACACACACATACTGGTTTTCATGTTTTATGGGGACCAATTTTCTGATCATCGATTGTGGGGACTACCCTTTCTACACAGAGACCCCTTGCATTTAGATAGAAGATTAACTTGACACTCTAGGGGGGATGGGGGGGTCCATTATATAATGGTAGGAGAAACACTGCAGTCCCCTCCTACCAGCGCAAGTCCTCCTTGCAGTCATTTCCTAGTTAGGTTGCGAGGGTGCACAACGGAAAGCCAGACAATGTACTGACAGAAACTAACAAAAGCAATAGCACAAGGTGCAAAGCATGGCACAAATGCTTACTTCAGACTGTTGTAATAATTCCCTGTGTCTCATTGATTGCATTCTAGTCAGTACTGTAGTCTGGCATGATTGCAGTTGTGCTTACTTGGTCTTATTTACATATCTTGTATTATTAATCTTTGGGATTTATTAGTGATTGGGTTTTTTCTTTCAGAGACTAAACTTGGTGCAAAAGAATGAAATACCTTATCGCAGGGGTCAGCTCCCTCTCCTAGTTTAAGCCTTCCATCCATCCATCCATCCATCCATCCATCCATCCTTTACCACTTATTAGAGGGCCCGGTTCGTGGGGGCAGCAGTGTAGTTCATAGTACCGTGATCCCTTCTGTGGATGGTGAGCCCACTGGAGTTCCTTTGGGTACACTGGGTCCTTGACGTAACTTTTTTCATAGGGAGTTTAACCCTTTTTTAAACTTTTTCTTATTAAAAAAATGAATACCTCTAAATAGTAACTTTGGCATGATGTTAGTGCAGCAGGACTAAATAAGGCATTATATAAGGTATTGCATTTCATCAAAAGGGGAATATTCACTGAAAACCTTCAGTTCCAGGCTTAGAGGAGCTGTGGGGGTAAAGTGAAGAGTTTATTAGCAGACTTGTCAAAGGCCTCACTCTCTCTTTATGTCTGCAGACATTAACAGCTGCTCTGATATTTTATTCTAGACCAGTTGAATTTAAAAAATGATTAATAACCTGCATATGTTCAGGTTCCGCAGCCTCACCACAGCCTTCTTCAGAGATGCCATGGGCTTCCTGTTAATGTTCGATCTGACCAATCGGCAAAGCTTCCTCAATGTCAGAAACTGGATGAGTATGTGTCATGTCAGCTGCTGGAGCTCCTATAGATTAATATGTTTTCTCTGCTTTTTGCAATATTTTTAAACTCAGAGAGAGACAAGATTAATGTGTGCTTAGGGTTGCTGATATTTTTTTCCTTTGTTTCCTTTTCTTTCTCTTGGCTCAGGCCAGCTACAAGCCAATGCGTACTGTGACAGCCCGGATGTGGTCTTGGTAGGCACCAAGGCAGATCTCACAGACATGAGGGATGTTCACGCCAGACAGGCCAGAGATCTGGCTGACCGATATGGGTGAGGCACTACATTTAAGAATTAGTGTTCCCTCACTGACAAAAGATACACTTCTTACTCAGACAGTTTACGTATTATTAACACTCAGCATTAAAGTAAAACTTGACATATTTGGAATTTCCTGTCATCTTAAATCATAAAACAAAGGTGAGAGCACTCATCACATAGCCATCATGTGCAAAAGTCCTCTTCATCAGAGGTGGGCAGAGCAGCCCAGTATTGTATTCAACTAATAATAGAGGTACCTTTGGACATGAATTACTTGAGTACAGTTAGACCCCCCCCCCCCAAAAAAAAAAAAAAACATTACCAGAGTAGTGAGTGTTATGTCTGAATAAATACCTTGTTCAATGATGAGACTTGGTGAACAGTTGAACTCAGCTTTATTTAAATACAGGGCACACAATCTGGTCTGGGCGGTCTGGGCGCATGCGCACGCAGCGACCAGCAGCTTGGTGATATAGTGCGTGTGTGCGTGTGTGTGTTTTTTGTACTTTTTTACGTTTTTAGAAAATCCTCTGTGTCGTTTCTGCCCTGGAGCGTTGGTGGAATATATGGCGAACAGCTCCCTGGTATCTGCAACATGGATTTCCTGTCATATCTCGCACTGCTGCTTTCTGTGTTCTGGCTCTTTGTCTCTGAGGTAAACGCGTTCGGCTCCATGGCGAGCAGAATAGCGGGCAGAATACAATATTCCAGGGACGTGTTGCTGCGCTTTAACACAGCTGGTGCAGAGTCTCTGATTGCGCCCAGATTTCAGCTGCCAGACTTTATTTTGAGAGACGGACACAGCGGTGAAAAAAGAAGCGGCAGGAGGAAGCGTGGAAGACGTGGAGGTGTGAAATTGCGCCTTAGGAGACGTCAGTTTGGTAACATTCCTCTTCCTTCGATCATTTTTGGGAATGCACAGTCTGTGAGAAACAAGGTGGAGGAAATTCAAGGCAACGTACGTTACCAGAAGGATTTTAAGAACTGCTGCGTCATGGCTTTCACTGAATCTTGGCTTACTGCGCATGATCGAGACGCAGACCTGTGGATTGACGGCTTTGGAGCTCCGCTGCGCTCGGATCGGCAGGAAGAGGTAACGGGGAAGCGTCAGGGGGGCAGAGTATGTTTATACATTAATAAGCAGTACTGCACATCTGTCACGGTCAGAGAGCGCATCTGTACACCCCATGTGGAGCTGCTGTCTGTGTCGCTTCGCCCCTTTTATTTGCCTCGAGAGTTCCCCCAACTTTTCATCACAACTGTGTACATTCATCCAAGGGCAGACGCTGACTCCGCCTCCAGCACCATCTCTGATGTGATCCAGCGGCTGCAGTCAATTTCTCCAGAGGCGCCAAACTTCATTCTTGGGGATTTTAACCATGTTTCTTTAAAGAAGACACTTAAAAACTTTCATCAGTATGTCTCCTGCCCAACCAGGCGAAAAAAGACATTGGACCTGTGCTATGGATCCATAGAGAGGGCCTATAAATCACTCCCCCTTCCTCCTTTAGGATCATCAGATCACAACTGTGTTCATTTGCTGCCCACATATAAAACTGCTCTCAGAAGAGGCAAGGTGGAGACCAGAGACATTGATGTGTGGACAGAAGATTCAGAGCACAGCCTCCAGGAATGCTTTGACTGTACAGACTGGAAGATGTTCATAATGGCCTGCGGGGATGATTTGGACTCTCTGGCTGAGCTCACATGCTCATACATGGCTCACTGTCAAAATAAGTTTGTTCCACGTAAACGTGTCAAAATATATCCCAACAACAAACCATGGGTTACTAAATCAGTTAAATCCTGCTTACAGAGGAAAGCACTTGCCTTTAAACAGGGGTCTGTTTCTGCGCTACAGGTTGCCACTAAGGAGCTAAAGGCCGAAATTTTAAGAGCAAAACAGAATTATAAGTCAGAATTGGAAAGCAAGATGGCAGCAAATAAACTTGGTTCGGCCTGGGCCAGTATGAAAAAAATTGCAGGCCTTCAGAGCACAGAGCGCAGTAATCGTGTGTTTTTAGATGGTTTTAGTTCAGACACAGAGCTGGCTAATGCTCTTAATTGTTTTTATGGTCGTTTTGACTCCTTTGATTTTAGCACAGAAATCCAAGATTTGAAACAGAAACTCAAAGACAATCAGCACTTTAATATTGAGATGCAGGATGTTGAAAGGGAGTTCCGCGCTGTAAAAGTGAACAAAAGTCAGGGCCCTGATAATATATGTGGACGCCTGGTAAAGTCCTGTGCACATGAACTGAGTCCTATATTTCACTACATTTTCAATAAGTCCTTACAGACACAACATGTGCCTAAGATCTGGAAAGATGCCGTGGTTGTTCCCGTTCCAAAATCCAGCTGTCCTAAAACGGTAAATGACTTTAGACCAGTTGCTTTGACTTCAATTTTAATGAAAATTTTTGAAAAACTGGTCAGATGTGAGGTCCTAAAGCAGACTGAACATGCATTGGATCCTCTGCAGTTTGCCTATAGGCCTCACAGAGGAGTGGAGGATGCCACTGTCACTCTGTTTAACATGCTTTTTAAACATCTGGATTTTAATGGGACACACGCCAGGCTTTTATTTGTGGACTTTTCTTCTGCCTTTAATACAATCCAACCTCATATTTTAGTTGAAAGGCTCCTGCAACAATTTGATTTAAGCAATAATCTGGTGGGTTGGATTCTGGATTTCTTAACCAACAGGACGCAGAGAGTAAGGGTCAATGGCACATTGTCTGACCTAAAGTGCTCTTCTACTGGCTCTCCTCAGGGGTGTGTGTTGTCACCACTACTCTTCATCCTGTACACAAACATGTGTCGGAGCAGACATGACAACAGACACATTATAAAGTATGCTGATGACTCAGTCATTGTCAGTCTCCTCCAGGATGGTGAGAGTGGCCACGGCCCAGTAGTTGATGACTTTGTTCACTGGTGTGAGGATTCCTACCTGCAGCTGAATACGACAAAAACGAAAGATATGATTATTGACTTTAGGAGGAAAACTCCCAGGCACAAAGTCACCATACTAAAAGGCCAGACCACCGAATGTGTACAATCGTACAACTATCTTGGGACGATTATTGATAGTGGATTGAACTTTGAGGTGAACTGTGAAAGGGTGTGCAAAAAGGGTCAGCAAAATTTGCATTGTTTGAGGAAACTTGCACACTTCCAAATTGACCGAACCATAATGACTATGTTCTATCGGGCTTTTATTGAATCTGTTTTATCCTTTTCTTTAATGTCATGGTTTGGTCAGATAAAACTGAAACAGAGGAAATCCTTGGATCAGGTAGTTAGATGGTCCAGTTGTTTGCTTGGTGAGTCACAGCTGAGCCTGACATCCCTGTACACCAGACAAGTACAGAGGATGGCCGACTCGATTTTAAATGATGACTCCCACCCTTTGCACTGCAACTTTCAGCTTCTTCCCTCCAGACGGAGGTTTGCTGTCCCAAAAAGTAGAACCCAGCGCTACAAAAACAGCTTTGTCCCTGCTGCTGTCAAAGAGTTGAACAAGCTATAAAAATTATATTGTACATATTTTATATTTACCTACGTTGTAAGATGTGTGCCTGTGTTTGTGTCTATGTTGAATGTAATTGTGGCTTGTAAATATGGATGTCACCAACTGCAAAACAAATCTACCTACGGGTACAAATAAAGTAACCTGAACCTGAACCTGAACAATCCAGCCACCAGACAGGGGCATCAGCAAGAGAGCATAACATGGATCCCCCCTGGTATACCTGGGGCGGTGCAGTGGCAGAAGAAGAAGTGGCCGCCAATACACCGCATTTCACAATAAAACATAAAATACAACATCACATTTTCCCACCCCTGTAGAAAGACCAAAACACACACACAATCAAGAGCCTCCCCAATTTAGGACCCGAAACACACACTAAGAAAACGAAAACTGAAATCACTAAATGACCTATCACATTCACACAACAAAACCTAAAACTAGGGAGGACGAGGGACTACTGTCCTACCCCCCACGGCAAGGTAGATTATTCTGCCACCTGTAAAATAAATAACAGTACATTAATAACTCAAAATTACTGTCGTGTTCCTGTACTAATAAAACCTCCAGAACAATAACTTTTTTTAAACATACAAACATATGAACATTAGAACTATTTTTTATAATTTGTTTTTTTTCAAAACCACACTACTGTTCTTCTGGCAGAAAGGGGTAGAGCTGGCTTGTGGGGGGCCCGGGGCAGCCCCTCAGTAAACCCCCCCCTGGGAGCGGCATGCCCCCAGGGTTGCAGCTGACCTCACAGACGAGAGTGCCTCTTCTCCTCACCACCGACTGCCTCTCTCATCCGGACCCGCCATCAGAAGCCTCCTCCCAGGCACACCACAGCTCCTTAGTGTACCTCCACGAGCCGTCTAACAGCTGGATGTAGGCTGCGCCCCGCTTAGTCACAATGCGTAGCCGCTCCTGGTGTTCCTCTGGCTGTCGTTTGGCTCATATCTGCTGTGGACATCCCTCTCCTCGAGCCTGGACCAGGTCTGTAACTCTCATAGCAGCTCTGCTTGGCAATGGTGCTGTCTGGCGCGCGGTCCCTCCGTGCCTGTCGGTCTGGCCCCAACCTCTTTTAAAGCCGCTGTAGCGGTCACCGTTGTAGCTGCCGATCCTCCAGCCCTCTGCAGCCAAGCTCCGGAGGAATCTGGGGCTATCTCGTTGGCGTCACTCACCGACGCAGGCGCCTCACCGCCACGCTCAGTACTACTAACTAACTAACTAACCTGCACTTATATAGCGCTTTTCTAGTCACAAAGACCACTCAAAGCGCTTTCATTCATACTAACCCTCTATTCTAAGGGCCTATAGGAAACAAATATCTAAGGACAATTTAGAACAGCCAATTAACCTAACATGCATGTTTTTGGCATGTGGGAGGAAACCGGAGAAATCCCGGAGTAAACCCACGCAACACGGGGAGAACATGCAAACTCCACACAGATCACTGTTGGTCGGGAGCTGGGATCGAACCCACGATCCCACGATCCCCACAATCCCCCGGCCAAGGGTAAACTGTGCTGCCGCAGTGCTAACCACTGCGCCACCGTGCATGCACGTGCCTTCTCCTACCATACTCCAAGTGCCGGCACTGAGACTCTCCTGTGTCGAACCTGAGTGAGGCTGGTCCTGCTTGACCACCGTGGTGCCCGGTAGATCTTCGTCCCACACAGCGTTGTCCTCCACTACCGGAACCGGACGGTTCCACTGGCCACAACCCGTCCACTCTTCCCCAGTGTTGTCTTTGATGGCAAACCCCAGTCCATAAAACAGGTCGCAGCCCGTGATGTTGTCACCTTGGGCCGTCACGTGGAACGCGAAGTCAGCCATTACCTCTGACTTGTACCAAACCGTTAACTCCAATATTCCAACCATGCACAGCCTCCGCTACCGGGCAGCACGGTGGTGCAGTGGTTAGCGGGCAGCACGGTGGTGCAGTGGTTAGCACTGTTGCCTTACAGCTAGAAGGTTCCTGGTTCGAATCCCCAGGTTGGCAGGGGTAGGAACCTTTCTGTGTGGAGTTTGCATGTTCTCCCTGTGCTGCGTGGGTTTACTCCGGGGGCTCCGGTTTCCTCCCACAATCCAAAGACATGCATGTTAGGTTAATTGGCTGTTCTAAATTGTCCCTAGATATGTTTCCTATAGGCCCTTAAAATAGAGGGTTAGTATTAGTGAATGCGCTTTGAGTGGTCTTTGTGACTAGAAAAGCGCTATATAAGTGCAGGTTAGTTAGTTAGTTAGTAGTAGTTAGTTAGTTAGCCTGCCACCTCCATAACCATAGAGCAGCTCTGGGTTATCTCTCATTCTGTAGTGGGGGAAAGTTTTCTCACCGTGGCCCAATTCAATAACGATCCCTCCGCCCCCATGTTGACCAGCAGCAGTACCTCCTCACCATCCAGCATCACCTTGCAGAACGTGTACCCGTTGGTACTCGGGGACACCACATGGACAGTTGTTGGGGGCAGATGAAGTTGATTTTCTCCATGGGCTCATTGGCTCAGACATATGGCACACCCTGGCATAATGGTTCAAGTGTCCACACTTGCCACAGCGCTTCCCTCTAGCCGGGCAGTCCATAACCCATACACAACTGCTGGACCCACAACCCTCTCCAGAGACCATCGGATGGCGGAAAGCGGGACCGGCTCGGTGGATCTGATAGGTCTGCTGGGCTGGCCCCGCCTACGAATGTCAGCTGATAAAATGACACCTGGCAACAATCAGTTGACTCTTCTGACGAAGGCTGCAGTGCACAGTCGAAACATGTAAAGAAGGTAAAAACATCTCCTTTCTATTTTTGTCTTTAATAAGAACAAAAGGTAAATGGTACCATTGGTTTCTATTGTGTCGTCACAATTTGGGTCCACTACTAATGCTGTGGCTGGAGGCTCCGGCTGCTGTTGTGACTGGCGCCAATTTAACTCTGATGTTAGCTTGTCCGCAGTCTCCATTTGGAGAGCTAGCTCAGCAGTCCTAGGTAATGTCAGGTCACACGGTGCCTTGAGTAGCCTAGCTCGTAAAGCAATGCTGGTTGTGTGCTCTGCCAGCTGGTCACGTACCATTTCTTTCTCCAATGGTCTGAAACAACATTTGTTAGCCAGCTGCTGCAGGTCGGCAGCAAACTGGCAGACAGGCTCACCCACTCGCTGGTGTCATTGTCAAAACCTAATCCTTTGGACCATTACACTATCCGGGGTGTGAAAATGGTTCGCCAGCAATTCGACTACATCTTCAAATGAGTCTAAAGCCCCGAGTGTGCGCAGGACACACTGGCCCTCTACCCCCAGATTGTGCACCAAAAGCACACGTGTTCTCAACATATCAAGCTCACCCAGGTCGAGCGTGATGATATAACTCTAGAAGGCTGCAAACCAACATGGCCAAGGCACGGGTGGCTCGCCCGGAACCTCCAGGAAGGGACGAAGAGGTGCGACACACGCATCCATAGTTTATTCTTGTTGCCAAAATGTTATGTCTGAATAAATACCTTGTTCAATGATGAGACTTGGTGAACAATCGAATTCAGCTTTATTTAAATACAGAGCACACAATACAGCCACCAGGCAGAGGCATCGGCAAGAGGCTGTAACATGGATGCCCCCTGGTATTTATGGGGCGGTGCAGTGGTGGAAGACGAAGTGGCCACCACTACACCACACTTCACAGTAAAACATAAAATACAACTTCACAGTGAGTAACGACTTTACTCTCGAAAATTTGTGATTCTTTTCTCATTAATTTGCATTTTGTCGACTTAAATTTTTATTCCCCGCCGGTTGATCCTTTTGGGCAAAGACCTAAGAGGGATTATGTTATGTGGCAGTCCATCCGTCCTTCCATCCATCCATCTGTCCCACTTTTGTGAAATCAACTCCTACAGTTTTGTTGTGATTATGTTTTTTACTTGGTACCAGGGTTTGATATACACTGATGATGCGCCTATTGCAATTTGGCTCTAATCGGATGATGTTTGCAGGAGTTACAGCCCCTGACTTACGTCCTATTTCACCTCAGTTAATAGACAGTAATTGTCTTATGAACTCAACTCCTCCTACACTTTTGTTCCAAATGTTTTGAAATGGTACCAGGGTTTGATATTGAGGATTTGCCAGTGATGCCACTGGTCACGTGGACTGCGGCATCGGTAGGCAAGCTTTGTGAAAGGAGCAATGACAGAAAAGGTTTATAATGGTATGTGACATTATTTTATCAGAATATGCAAAATCTCTCACCAAAAAAAATCATGTGGCGTGTTACAGAAAAAAAAATGGTGATTAAGGGCGGCTCTCACTGCTTTGTTCCACAAAGGCTTGAAGCAAGGTGGAAGCTGCCATTCAGCTGAGCAGGCTGCATGCATTTTAATAAAAACTTGTAATTAATAGAGTGGCAGCAAAATATATATAAAAATGGATAGTTTGTAAATTAAATTGAGAATATTTTCCAACTGAATAGCTGAAACCAATTAACCCACACTCCACGATGATGAACTCAGGGGCAGACCTTGCTATTCAGTCTCCTGGAGTTGTTCAGATTTTTTATTTTTTTCACTTTCCTAAGTTTATATTGTGTTTATATTGTACTGCTAGAATATTTTGGCAAGTGATCAGAGACATTCATGGATCACATCAACACCAGCTGCTGGAGCTTACCAGCCAGTACCACAGCTTGTCTACCCCATTTCCCAGCAACGGTGCCCCGTTTCAACTATTCACAGTAAGAAAATATCCTAAATTTAATGAAAAGACACAAGCAGCCTCAGCCAGTGGAAGGCAGAGAGCGGTTGAAAAAAATCCTGCCAGCTTTTTTAGTTGATAATTTATTTAAAATATAGGCCCCATGTGGAGGAGGTAAGTATCTCGGGGTCTTATTCACGAGTGAGGGGAGAATGGAGTGAGAGATTGACAGACGGATCGGAGCAGCATCTGCAGTGATGCGGACGTTGTACCGGTCTGTTGTGGTGAAGAGGGAGCTAAGCTCTAAGGCAAAGCTCTCAATTTACTGGTCAAGCTACGTTCCTACCTTCCCCTATGGTCACGAGCTCTGGGTAATGACCGAAAGAACGAGATCGCGGATACAAGCGGCTGAAATGAGCTTTCTTCGTAGGAATGCTGGACTCACTCTCAGAGATAGGGTGAGGAGCTCAGTCATCCGGGAGAGGCTCAGAGTAGAACCGCTGCTCCTCCACATTGAAAGGAGCCAGTTGAGGTGGTTTGGGCATCTGATCAGGATGCCTCCTGGACGCCTCCCACTTGAGATGTTTCAGGCACGTCCCACTGGGAGGAGACCCCGGGGTAGACCCAGGACTCGCTGGAGAGATTATGTCTCCCAGTTGGTCTGGGGACGCCTTGGTATCCCCTCTGAAAAGCTGGAGCAGGTGACTGGGGAGAGGGAAGTCTGGGTTTCTCTGCTTGAATTGCTGCCTCCGCAACACGGACCTCCAGAAAAGCGGTAGAAGATGGATGAATGGATGGATGGATATAGGCACAAACTGTAAATATAAGCAACCCAGTTAGGTGGAAATATTTCTCCCCTCTGACCTAAACAATTTCCCCCTACCACATTTCCAAAACAGTAAAATATCCTAATCTCCTAGTCTAATCTGCGCTTGCTGATGTGCCTATATGAAAAACATCCCAGGCCAGTCATGCTTTTTTTTTTAAATGTGAATCTGTTTAAACAATGAGGGAACACATAGTCCAGAGACACTGGGTTTCCTTGCATAACAAAACACCAAATATAAATCTAAGACCCACCATCACTATCACCGGGCCATCATTATTACATGTACTTACCCAAATGAAATGACAGCTGTAGATCTGACTGGTCTTGTGGCTTGCTGACAACCCTCCGTCTGCCTGCACACTTCCCTCCTAACTGGAACCGATGGAAAGTGATAAAAAGACTTTGCTGTGGTTTTATCTTGCCTTATTATGACAACCTTCTGCCATGCGTGCAGTGACCATGGTCAGAGATGAAATTTATGCCACTCTAATCCATAGATTGTATAAAAAAGTTGGCAAAAGTATTAAAAAGTACTCTAATCCAGCATAAATGCATTGACAGCAATACGTTTCTTGCCTACCGTCAAGGGGTGTAGACAGAACGTCACGTAAATTTGCGATGTTTCTGCAAATCCTCAATACACTGATGATGCGCATATTGCAATTTGACTCTGATCAAATGATTTCTGCAGGAATTATAGACCTTATAGACCCTTGACATCAAGGTCAGAGGTCAGATTTTCCCTTGATCTTGTAAACGTGATAACTACTGAAAGAACACACCCTGACCTGACTATGGGTTTGGGGTCCAAAGGTCAACGTTAACATTTCCTTTGCACTATTACTATAGAACAGGTAAAGCTAGGGTCACCAAACCTGGTACTCAGATTCACCCCATGACCCTGAACTGTGAGTATGGATTTGGGGTCAAAAGGTCAAAGGTTAACGTCAAAATGGCATATAAACTATATCTCAACAACAAAGAATGCTAGGGCCACCAAACTTGGTACATAGGTTCACCCTGAGACCATGGCCTCTGACTATGGGTTTGGGGTCAAAGGTCAAGGTTAGCATTCCCTATGACCTCTTAGTATAGAATGCACAAAGCTCTCGTCACCATACTTGCTACACAGGTTCACCTTGGGATCCTGACCTACAACTATCGATTGTATACAACTATTTTGTTGTATATTGATGGATGATAGGCTTATCATAATTTGGTTCTGCCTCAGTAATTATATGGAAAAGCTGAAAACTGCTATCCTTCAGTGACATATTGGGATCTTCAAAGAAAATGGAGGCGGGGGATATTGCACTCGTCTTGGAGTACTCTTGGAAACATTTCCAGAGACAAAAACTTACAAGATTTTGTCAAACTTAAGTTAAACTTAAAAGTCACAAGGTCATCATGTTCTTGTCTGATTTTCCTGACTCTAAAACAAGAACGGCTGCAGATGTCAATGCCAAACTTGAGGTAGGAATAGTACGTGCAATGTTCCACATATATGCAAGTTGAGGTCAGTCAGTCAAACACAAAGGTCACATGGCTGGTGTTGGCCTGCACCCCCACTGAGTACCTTCCAGTTTTATAATATTTTGGGCATTTTTTTAAAATTTGATTTAACATAGCCTATTTCTTTCTTCTTCTTTTTTTACTTTTCTGTTAGTCTTATGTTAATGTTTGTCTTTGGGTTTGATGTTTGTGTCTGTACCACACATATGGTATGGTATAACACATAGTTTTGAGTCTCAATTCCCACCCATGGCTGAGACCTGTCCCAGACCAGCGCTGATACGCTATTCTGTTATGAAGATAAATGTGCTGCAGGAAAATAATTGTTTCCATCCCACTTTTCTCTTGCATTTACCACAAGATGGTGCTGTGTGTCTGTTTTTTTTTTTTTATTCTTGCAGTTCTAATCCATAGTGTGCAAACCTTTCACATGAAAATTTAGTTATTGCTATTTTCAGCTTGTAAAACACAGATTTTTTTTAAAAAGCATTTACATACCGATACACTGATTACAGGCAGATGCTGCTCATTTCTGACAACAGAGCAATATCACACATGTGTAGTTTCATATATCATCATTAACTTCTGCTTATATTACCGCTGTGTATCAACATTGTGTTCTCAGCATCCCCTACTTTGAGACGAGCGCAGTGACGGGTGTGGATGTGGACCAGGCAGTGACCACCCTGCTGGATCTGGTGATGAAGAGGATGGAGCAGAGCACCTACGGGGGGCACGGCTCTGAACCCAATGGTAGCCCAGCATCCAGTCACGAAGTGCAGGAGGCCCCTGTTAGAAGGAGGTGTGCCTGTTGATATTTTCACAAACAGACACCGTTTGTTTTTGTTGTTTTTTTTCTAAATTTTGCTCAATATACCGTAACCCTGAGATTCTTCTGTGTTGACCTTCTGTTCCTGCTAGGGGAGGACATTTGAGGCTGTAGAGTCTCCTGAAATATGACTCCAGCATGAGAATTTTAGCTTTTAACAAGTAATACTGATGCATAATCATTTACAGTATCGTCAATGGATCTTTCCATAGTAGAGGTTCTGAGTCAAAGATGGATTGTTTTTTCTACTAAATAATCCATCTGTGAATTCAGTTTTGCTAATTTAAAAGTTGTCTGAGATGGTTTTCTTTGTGGAGTTGTTTGAATGCAGCAGTTCATCTATAGGCATTGTTTGAAAATGAAATAAAAACAGAAACCACTATGTTATTTACAGTAGAAAATAGAAAACATATCAAATGTTGAAAGTGAAACATTTTACTATTCTGTTAAAATACACGACTCACAAAAAGTTAGGGATATTCGGCTTTTGGGTGAAATTCAGGATGCACCTAAATTACACTATAACCTTTACAGGTGAACTTAATTTGACCTTCTCAAACCTTTTGAATGCACATGTCCAACTGTTCAGTGTTTCAGTACTTTTTGCATAACTTGCTGTTCTCTAAAAAGGTGCTTAACGGCAAATTCACAACAGATGTTTGATCCATGGATCGACCAATAAATTTTCTGGTTCAATTAGAATTGGTATTTAAACAGTCCTCTTCATCATACTGTTCACATTTTGATATCATGAGACCAAGACAACACCTTACAATTAATCAACAGTACCTCGCCATTGCGAGGCTTCAAACAGGATGTTCTCAGAGGGAAGTGGCCACTGAGCTTAAAGTGTCACAAAGCGTCATCAGCAGGTTGCAACCGAGATACAGAGAGACTGGAAGAGTCACAGAAAGGCATAGAAATGGGCGTCCTTTGGCCACATCTCACGCTGATGACCGCTTCATTGTGAACAGTGCCCTGCGGAACCCGATGATGAATGCCACTCAACTCTAGGCACATTTAAAGGAGGTGAGAGGCACCCAAGTGTCACGTCAGATCATTCAAAACCGTTTCCATCAGTGTGGTCTGTGTGCTGAATGACCTGCAAGAGTACCTGACCACACCACCAGGCACAGGCGTGATCGTCTTGCATGAGTCAGGGAGCATTTATGCTGGACAAGGGACCAGTGGGCCTCAGTGCTTTTCTCTGATGAAAGTCGTTTCACACTGAGCAGAAATGATGGCTGCCAACAATGTCGGAGATGTCAAGGAGAACACTATGCATCAGCCACTATTGTCACCAGATAAGCCTTTGGTGTTGGTGGTGTTGCACTCTGTGCAGGTGTGTCTAGTCAATACAGAACTGCCCTACACTTTGTGAATGGTACAGTGACAAGCTGATGCTACCTGAATAACATCATTAATCCAGTCATTGTGCTCCTGCATGAACAACACAGGCCTAATTTCATCTTCATGGGCAACAATGCTCCAGCCCATTGAGGTTGCATCATTAGGGAATGGCTGCTGGAGGCTGGGGTACCTCAAATGGAGTGACCTGCACTTTCTCCAGACCTGAATCCCATAGAAAACCTATGGGATCAGCTGAGTCGCCGTGTAGAGGCTCGTAACCCTGCACCCCACAACCTCAATGACCTGAGGGCCGCCCTTTAAGAAGAGCGGAATGCCATGCCTCAGCAGACAAGTTGACTTGTGAACAGCACGAGACGTCGTTGTCAAGCTGTAATTGATGCTCAAGGGCACATGAGAAGTTATTGAGACATTGACATTTTTTGTTGTGGTATTCCTACCACTGTTGTTGGCTTTTGTTTCAATAAATTGTTTGAGATGAGGAAATCACCATTGCATGCTTCTACTTAAATGCCCTACTTTCATGATATAATATCACTGTAGCGTCAACTTTTTACATTTTCCATAAATTTTACCCGAAAGCCAAATATCCCTAACTTTTTGTGAGTAGTGTATTTATCTTGAATGCGATGGCTGCAACAGGTTAGGGAGTTAAGGGGCACTTGCGCACGCGGCGACCGGCAGCTGGTGGTTTGTCACCAGACTGCAAAACAAATCTACCTACGGGTATAAAATAACTAAAAAAAAAAAAAAAAAAAAAAAAAAAAAAAAATGTGACAGAAGGCTGAAAAAGTAAGTGGTAATAACAGCTGGGGGAATATGTTGCTACTATACGTTAATTGGCCAGTAATAATAGACCAGTAAAATGATCTGAGTATTTAAAAAATCACCTTAAAGAGGTAGAGTCTTAGAAGTTAAGATGGGCAGAGGCTCATCATTCAGCAAAATCCTCAAATATAAAATCTTCAGGCCGTCAGGCAGCATTACATTAAAAACAGACATGTTTCTGTCATGGGCTCACTAACACTTCCAGAAATCCCTGTCTGTGAACACAGTTCACTGTGACAGCCATGAATGCAGGTAAAACTCTCATGTAAAGAAGAAGCCAAAAGTGAACATGATCCAGAGAGGCCACTGTCTTCTTTGGGCCAAAGCTCATTTTTTAAACTGGACTGAGACAAAGTAGAAAATTGTTCTGTGGTCAGATGAATCTAACTTTGAAATTCTTGTTGGAAATCATGGACATTGTATCACTGAGACTAAAGAGGAGAAGAACCATCCAGCTTGTTATCAGTGGCCAGAAAGCCTGCATTTCTGATATTATGGGGGTGAATTAGTGCCTGTGGAAGCGGCAACTTGCACATCTGGAAAGCACCATCAATGTTGAAAGTTACTGTATATACATTTATATTTAGAGCAACATATGTTCTCATCCAGATGATGTCTGTTTGGGGAAGGCCTTGCATATTTCAGCAGGACAATGCTAAACCACATACTGCATCTATCACAACAGCATGGCTTCGCAATAGAAGAGTCTGGGTCCTGGACTGACCTGCCTGCAGTCCAGGCCTTTCATCAAATGACAAAATTTGGTGTATCATGACACACCAAATATGACAAAGACCCAGCACTGTTCAACAGCTAGAATCCTATTTCAGAAAAGAACGGGACAACGTTCCTCTCACGAAGGTTCAGTAACTGGTCTCCTCAGTTCCCAGACATTTACAGACTGATGTTAAAAAAAGAGGAGATGCTACACAGTGGTAAACGTGGCCCTGTCCCAACTTTTTTAGGACATGTTGCTGCCATCAAATTCAGGATAAGCTAACATTTTTCATGAACTAGTAAAATGTCTCACTTTCAACATTTTGATGTTGTCCATGCTCTGTTGTGATTAATATTAGTAGTAGTAGTAGTGGTTAATGAGATTTGCAAGTCACTGCAAAATATTTGCATTTAAATTGTACACTGTGTCCCAACCTTATTAGAGCAGGGATTGGCCATAACATTTTTTTTCATATGATTGCCTGTGTTCATGAGATTACAATTATAAAAGTGAATATCACTTTAATTGGTCAAGTCAGAGAAAAATACTGTTTTTATTTGACATGTTGAGGCATGGACAGAATATGCAGGCACATAATGTATATTATCATGGAGTATAATCAAAAATATTTACTGTAGAGCATGGTTTTGTACACGGTGTGATTGCTTTTGTTGAAACAACCAAGATAGCGCAGTCCCTTATGTGTGTTACGACCTTTGTACGACATGTACATAAGCAGCCAAGCCTTTTTCTCCATTATGGAACCAAGTCACCATGCAGATTGAAACAGATACAGAAGAATGTAGGATTTGTTGGAAGAAATCATGTGTAAGGCTACATGTACAATAAACATTGTATGTAGGGTATGTGTGTCACTGTGTGGTCATTTAAACACAGTAATGCACAGAAATCAGTTATGTAATTTTGTCTGCAGTTACATTCCTCACAGAAATTGCACACATTCTGCACATTGTGAATGTTAAATAGGCAAGGTTTTTAGAAGAAAATGTCCATCATTCACTTTCTAAGCCAGTGGATATTTTTTTAAAAAATCACTCTAAAAGACCATTTTCATGGAGAAACAAATGAATTCCACCATATTACATGAGTCACAAGTGTACACGAGACAGTCATTTTGCAATCCGATGGTGACCCATCCATTACCTGTAACCCTGACCATGTGTGATGGCTGTCCTCTGTAAGGTCTTCTCCTAGCGTGACTTTGACAAAGGCAACTAAAATAATATCCATCATCAATAAAGAAATGTACCATGAGTACCTACAAAAACATTCAGTGAGGGGCTGCAAAAATTATTTATAGACATTTATCAATCAATTATATGGCCTTAAATTGAGCTGCTTTTTCCCCCTTTTATAAAATCAATTATTCTGTGATGATTGTTGCTCTGACTGCACTGTGACTGAAACCAAAGGACATTGACCAAAACACTCTGCAAGACAGGATGGTAACAAAATGCTGACCATGTCCAACCTGTGTGAGAACAATAACGTATGGTATGTCTGGTGCGTGCATTGCTCTGTGAATTAAATTTGAGTTTGCAACATAGAGCACATGTTGCAGAGTCATGAGCTCAGTCATGTGGTCCGCTTTTACTGTGTGAGTCCAGTTGTCCTCAGCCCCCTATTCACTCCCAGTCTGACATCAGAAGGTGGACTGTATAAGAACCCTAGTTTTTCTACAGTTATAAAAAATAAAGTTTGTTCATTTAAGTTGATCTGTCAATGTTTGGTCCCAAGTGGAATATTTTAGCCTTCAAACAGCTGTCATAGAAAGACACTGGCGACATTCTTAAGGAAGTTACCATCAAGAATACAAACAATAGCAAATAATTAAATTTTACCATTAAACAATCTTCAAAAGGTTGTATAAAACTAACCTATAAGGTCCAATAGTGTTTCACATGCACTGTTGTTTAAATGGATCATGCTCTTTGTACAAGATGCAGTAAGTCATATCACAATCATTCATTTAGTCACAGACATTAAAGTTGATGTAAAGAATACTTTTTTTCAGTCAACCAATGCTGATAATAGATAGTATAGTCCTAATATTTTGTCTGAAATTGTGATGTGATGTGTGACCTCAAGCTTGGTAATGACATAAAGAAATTTTGTCCCAGCTGTTGAATTTCCAAATGTATTTAGCCACACTAGCATGGGATCATCTTAGCCCGGTAACTTAAAGGGGACCTGTGGTGGTCATGAAAAAAAAGATATTATATTGAGCCCCTGTCTCACATTCTAGTTCAAGTTTAAGTTCAAGTTCAAGTTCAAAGCAATGCGATATAAATCCATTGCTGATGTGCTGGTTCAGCTATGTCAGCAAAACATGCACGCAGCCATACTAGCGGCTACATGGCCTGCCAGGACGCTTCCTGTGATGTAATGTCGTGGCTACCGCGATCTGGATCAATATTGGCTGAGCCTGGAATGCCCGGATGAGCAGTGGCTTTCGGGATATTCAAATTCAAATTCAAACGTTTATTTCAAACTCAGGGTTCATATTAAATGCAGAACTAAAACGAGTAGAAAATAAATAAATAAATGCTTAAATTCAGCAGGTCGTCTCGTCTGATCTGAGCTCGTAACGGCCGCCAGACGGCCGATGATTCGGCGCTGGGCTCTTCCCTCGCTGCTAAAAGTATATACAGATCAGCAGACACTAGGCGCTCTTGTAACAACAAAAACATACAATGCAATATGGATATCGCAACATGGCGGAATGTAAAGCCTTCGGATGTCTCAATAATAAGCGAAAAAACAAAGATAAACACTTCTTTTGTGTACCCAAACCCAGCTCACCTTGTCGGAAGATCGTAGCGGAAAAGTGGTTGCGCAATCTCGGAACAGGGCACAGACGTTTCCTTTCAGACGAAATTGCGTTGTGTGTGAGGACCACTTCGTCACTTTCACTCTCAGAAGACCTTTCTGGCTCAAACCTGTAGCCATGTTGGACAAATTCTTCCTCAGAGTCCGACAATTCAGCCATAATAGAATAAAAACACTCACAAAAGCACCCTAGTCGCTCATACAGGCGGAGTATTGACTTTTCAGTAGCAATGTAGTGACGTCACATCCGCATGTGTCATGGCTGCGTGCATAGTTTTCATTGGCTGGCCATGCCTGCGGTCGTATTTGCATATTTCTCTGGTGGTATATGGCTGGCGATAAGTATTTAACCAAATAACGAATACTTTGCCTAATGTTTTCAAGTTGAATGCGTTTAGACGACCACCACAGGTCCCCTTTAAACTTGTTGAAAGTGTCTCTCCACCCAAACTAGATTAGAAGCAGGGGAAAAAAATCAGTTCATCATAGTATCGCAAATACTTTGTGTCCACAATGCTGTATCAATTCAGAGACACCAGTATTGTGATACTTTATTAAGAATTATTAATAAATGTTAAAAACACAAACTTACCTATTTAGGTACCACAGTAAAAAATAAATTGAATTTGCAGTCCACTAGATGGTGCTAAATGCTCACTGTCTGGTTAGGTCAGCACAGCAAAGGAGTGACTCCTGAGATCTAGCTGGGGGTTACAAAACAAAGATCAAAACAACAAAACAAAGATCGGGATGGGAAATCGCAATATATTCTGTATTGTAATACTCAGTGTTTTGCAAGATTGTGATAGTATCATATCACACGACCTCTGGTGATTCCCAACCCTAATTTAATTTCAACATATTAGCTAAAATTAAATAATATCATGTGGGGGCACGGTGTTGGACTTCTTTACCCAGGGAACAATGGACCAAAAGAAGAGGTGTCACCGGGGGGTTCAGACGGGACAGTAAGGACTATGTGCCCCCCGGGGAGAGGAGTAAATGCTGAAGAGGAGAAGTGTGTTGGAGCAGAACCGGCATTATGTTATGTTAATGTGCCACACAATCTTTTGTTAAACAACAGTGTATGATGGTCGGAAGCTCCTGGTCTCCATGCATGGGAATAAAGATATAAAAAGGGGAATGCACCAGAGACCTGGAGCTGTAGCACTGCTTTGCTGTTATGCTGTTGGAGAAAGAATAAAGCCTTGTGTCGTTCTGCTCATTGCCTCGCCTGTTCCTTTCTCCACACTGGTGACCCTGATGTGCCATGGAGAGCGCTCGCTTATCCCTTCCTCCACACTGGTGATCCTGACATGCCATGGAAAGCGAGCCACACTGGTGACCCCAAGACGTGCCATGGAGAGCGAGTCGAGGACCGCCCCGGAGACTACCTGGAGGGATAGCACCAGCGCCGCGGGCGCTGGTTCAGTCAGGCTCCCGGATTTCTGACTTCATGACCTGGCAGCGTGGGTTTCGCACATAGAAGCCCAGTTCGCACTCTGCGGGATAACAATGGATGACACAAAATGCTACTATGTGGTCGCGGCACCGGATGCACACACCATGCAACAGGTGACAAGCCTGCTCCAGGCCCTGGGTTCTTTTAGGGCTGCGCTCCGCACCTAAGGAGGATTTGGCAGCCTCCCCAACTTAGGGCTACACGCCGCACCTAAGGAGGATTTGGCAGCCCCCCCAGCAGAACTCATTTTTTCTCAGCCGTTGCTGATCCCCAGAGACTTTTTTCCGGAAAACCCCACACTGAGGCTGATCCACCCATGTAATTTTTACACAGAGGGAGGCTGGGAGCGACCCATCCCGGCCCACCATTGTTCCCCGCACATTCGTCCCAAGAAGCTTCCAGAAGGTTGGTTTTGTTTTTGGCAGGCACGATGCGCACCGGACCCTGGCGCGGACGCCCACCGTTAGTGGCTCCACAAGTTGCCGATCCCTCGGCAGCGACCTGCGCTCACGAAGCTGATGTGTTTTCCCCCCTCCCCCTTTCCCTCCACTGACTGACGTGCCCTCTGGTACACCCCGCCAGCAGGGCAGTTTGACTGGATCGGCGACCCCTGCTACAACTGCGATGGGCACCAGCTCAAGCCCAAAGGATGGGGGGGTTAAGGCCCATTCTGGGTGTTCGCGGGGGGGGAAGGGGGGCACGGTGTTGGACTTCTCCACCCAGGGAACAATGGACCAAAAGAGGAGGTGCCACCTGGGGGTTCAGACGGGATAGTAAGGACTATGTGCCCCCTGGAAAGAGGAGTAAATGCCGGAGAGGAGAAGTGTGTTGGAGCGGAGCTGGCGTTATGTTATGTTAATGTGCCACACAATCCTTTGTTAAACAGCAATGTATGATGGTCGGAAGCTCCCGGTCTCCATGCACGGGAATAAAGATATAAAAAGGGGAATGCACGGAGACCTGGAGCTGTAGCATTGCTTCGCTGTTTGCTGTTATGTTGTTGGAGAGAGAATAAAGCCTTGTGTCATTCAGCTCGTTGCCTCGCCTATTCCTTTCTCCACAATCATAATAATTAGATCCCCAAATAGCCTAGAGTAACTGTTAGGTACTAACAAAAAAAAACAACAAAATTTCAGCAAGGTTAGCTTGCTGAAAATAGTTGTAAGAAAAAAATCATCAAATTAATTTAAAAAAAAAGGCAACATAACTACCAAAACATATCAGTATGAGTAAATAAAGCTGAGACAGTAAGCTAATAAGAAACAGCCCATTTACTGGATCATTTGTTCAGTGCTAGTTTTTATACTTCTTACTAACATGCATTGTTTTCAATTTTGGGGAAAACCTTAATTTCTTGTATTTTGTAACCTAACCCTGCAGGCCCATCTCAAAAAGTAACTCCAGCTATCACAAAACCTAAAACTTACTAATGTGTACAAAACATATATAGAAAAAGTCTATGATATTATAAAGAGATGTCACTTTATTTTCTTTTCCTATTTTATACAGTGGTGTGAGAAAGTGTTTGCCCCCTTCCTGATTTCTCATTTTTTGGTATGTTTGTCACACTTAAATGTTTTAGATCATCAAACAAATTTAAATATTAGACAAAGATAACACAAGTAAACACAAAATGTGTTTTTTAAATGAAGGTGTTTATTGTTAAGGGTAAATAAAATGCAAACCTACATGGCCCTGTGTGAAAAAGTGACCACCCCCACCACCGGTTAAAACATATAACTGTGGTTCATCACATCTTTGGAAAGCTGAGTTCAATTTCTCTAGCCACACCCAGGCCTGATTACTACCACACCTGTTCTTAACCAAGAAATCACATAAATAGGACCTGCCTGACAAAGTGAAGTAGACCAAATCAAAGAACTGCAGGCCTCACTTGCCTGAGTTAAGGTCAGTGTTCATGACTCCACCATAAGAAAGAGACTGGGCAAAAATGGCCTGCATGGCAGAGTTCCAAGATGAAAACCACTGCTGAGAAAAAAAGAACATAAAGGCTCATCTCAGTTTTGCCAGAAAACATCTTGATGATCCCCAAGACTTTTGGGAAATTACTCTGTGGACTGACGAGACATAAGTTGAACTTTTTGGAAGGTGTGTGTCCCATTACATCTAGTGTAAAAGTAACACAGCATTTCAGAAAAGGAACATTATACCAGCAGTAAAATATGGTGGTGGTAGTGTGATGGTCTGGGGCTGTTTTGTTGCTTCAGGACCTGGATGACTTGCTGTGGTAAATGGAACCACATATTCTGCTCTCTACCAAAAAATCCTGAAGGAGAATGTCCGGCCATCTCTTCGTGACCTCAAGCTGAAGTGCACTTGGGTCTGCAGCAGGACAAAGATCCAAAACACACCAGCAAGTCCACCTCTGAATGGCTTAAGAAAAACAAAATGAAGACTTTGGAGTGGCCTAGTCAAAGTCCTGACCTGAATCCGATTGAGATGCTGTGGCATGACTTTAAAAAGGCAGTTCATGCTCGAAAACCCTCCAGTGTGGCTGAATTACAACAATTCTGCAAAGATGAGTGGGCCAAAGCGCTGTAAAAGACTGATTGCCAGTTATCGCAAACGCTTGATTGCAGTTGTTGCTGCTAAGGGTGGCCCAACCAGTTATTAGGTTTAGGGGGCAATCACTTTTTCACACAGGGCCATGTAGGTTTGGATTTTTTTTTTCCCTTAATAATAAACACCTTCTTTTAAAAACTGCATTTTGTGTTTACTTATTACCTCTGCCAAGGAGGTTATGTGATCATCGGCGTTGGTTTGTCTGTCTGTTTCTCTGTTTGTCTGTTTGTTTGTTTGTTTGTTTGTTAAAAAGTTATGGATGGATTTTCATGAAATTTTCACAGATTGTCAGAAATGGGGTATCCTACAGATGATTAGATTTTGGTGGTGATCCGGATCACCGTCCACAAGAAAACCGCCATTACGCAAAATGCCATTTTCGTGAATAACTACTAAACCACTAATCCTATCATTGTGAATCCAATTGCTAGTCATATGTCTTCAGGCTCAAGGAATCTGAAAACGTACACACAAACACTGTATGGGGGGAACTGTGGCGCTAAACCGCCATTACGGAAAATGCCATTTTCGTCAATAACTACTGAACCACTAATCCTATCATTGTGAATCCAATTGCTAGTCATATGTTTTCATGGTCAAGGAATCTGAAAACGTACACACAAACACTGTATGGAGGGAACTGTGGCACTTGGCGGAGGTCTGCACTCTCCGAGTGCTTTTCTAGTGTTATCTTTGTCTGATATTTATTTTTTTTATGATCTGAAACATTTAAATATGACAAACATACAAAAAAAATGAGAAATCAGGAAGGGGGCAAACACTTTTTCACACCACTGTATTTAACTCATATACTGTAAATAAAGGATGGATGTATCTTCCATCCATGAAAAATCAGGCCAGTATGGGAGTGCCTTAACCTACTTCTCTGTCTAAAGGCCAGTAGATGGCAACAGGTGTGGCTGCAAAGGAAGTCGGCCTCTACAGAAATCTATTGTTGAGGGTATGTCAACTTTAATGCACCATGATTCTAATAAATTTATCTCCTTAGCTTTAGCTTTCAGATTAAATGAAAATGATTCTAATTTAAAGGGGGTCATTTACTGCACTTTTACCACATTTTAACAGCTCACACCTGTCTTAATGAAATGTTTATGACAAATTTTGGTCAAATTTTCTTTAATTATTGCCACATCAATGTGAATCCTACATTGCCTGGTCAAAAAAAAAAAGTCATCACCATTGGGAAAAAAAGGCTTCAATTTGTTAGGGAGCGTAAAGATTGGACTCAGGAGCAATGGAACAGGGTCATGTGGTCTGATGAGTCCAGATTTACCCTGTTCCAGACAGATGGGCCCATAAGGGTAAGAAGAGGGGCAGATGATGTGATGCACCCATCATGCTTAGTGTCTACCATACAAGCCTGTGGAGGCAGTGCTATGATCTGGGGTTGCTGCAATTGGTCACGTCTAGGTTCAGCAGCGTGATGTGCCCAAATAATGAGGTCAGCTGACGACCTGAATAAACACTGCCAGGCCAAAAAAAAGTCACACTCTAATATTTCGTTGGACCGCCTTTAGCTTTGATTACAGCACACATTCGCTGTGGTATCATTTCGATAAGTTTCTGCAATGTCACATTTACTTCTGTCCAGAGTTGCATTAACTTTTCGCCAAGATCTTGTATTGATGATGGGAGAGTCGGACTACTGCACAAAGTCTTCTCAGCACATCCCAAAGATTCTCAATGGGGTTAAGGTCTGGACTCTGTGGCGGACAGTCCATGTGTGAAAATGATGATGATGAGCCCGGTGAATCCTGACATAGCCATCTTAGAATATGCCCATGCCATCAGGGAAGAAAAAAAAAAATCAATTGATGGAATAACCTGGCCATTCAGTATTCAGGTAGTCAGCTGACCTCATTCTTTGGGCACATAGCATTGCTGAACCTAGACCTGACCAATGGGAGGCTCTTATATTTGCTTAGTTAAATCTAGGTGGTGACTTTTTAAAAGCCAGGCAGTGTATTTTGCAGCCTTTCTCAGAACAGCTGGTTTCAGTGCATGTCTCTTTAAATCTCTCAGACTGCATTCAAC